>CM077663.1:430927495-432363329 GCA_039707655.1 Elymus sibiricus | reverse complement strand
GCTTAGCCGTCCTCTCCTCCGCCTCCCTCTCCCTCGCCGCCGCCTGCCGTCTCTCTTCCTCTAGAAGCGCCTGGGTCCTCGCTTCTGCTTCCTCAAGAGCAGCCTGGGTCTTCGCTCTCTCTGCCTCAATAGCAGCCTGCAACACCACTCGTTAGCATTGTAATCATCGACGGCCGCACACACAATGTAATGGAGGAAAGGTATCTGAGTCCGTATAACTAACCTGGAATTCGAGCTCCATTGGCCGTGCACGAGGCCTTATCTCAGGATCGGAGCTGGTCTGGCGCTTCTTGATCTGCGGGAGAGTGCTAGTACAACGTATCAGTCCATCCCCAATGGCTAACAAGCCATGGTGCCTCCCGCCACCAGATATCATCACCAGCTCTGGATCAAGAGGTTGCTGGCTCGGGTTAAACTCCGGCCCTTTCCTCGCCTTCCCCTCATCTCTGTACCTCACAAGCTTGTTGTGGGAGGCGCGGTTGCTGAATTTCTCTGGATCATCGAGGTCAGACTCAGAGAATGCCTTGGCCTTCTTGTACGAGGCAGTATTGGACATGGCATAGAGGTCGAACAGCTCTGGCACTGGAGCCTTGTTGTGCCGCGCCTAAAAGAGAGTAACAGAGTATTAGTTAAGGGCTCAAGCTAGCATGAAGAATGAATTTGCATGAATCATGAAGCAAACCACATACCCAGTTTTCCCCGAACCCACGTAGGTTGACGCTGCCTAGATGGTGTGGGACACCTTTCATTTGGGCACGCTTCTCCTTTGCACCGTCGTGGACGTTGCGCCATTGGGGAGTGCACCACTCATCCACCAACGCCTCCCAACAGTCCATCCTATCCGCACACCATCTCGGGGGCACCTAAGTTAAGCAAGAGAAATTTGAGCGCTACGCATACGAATCAAATCAAGGAACTAAGTACAAGGCCTTAAGAATAGGTAATTACCTTCATGTACTTCTCCTTACTCAGATAGTTGAGGCGGCACTTCTCTTTTTTCCTCCGAATACCAGTCGAGGCGTAGTAGTCTCGAATAGCCTGCGTCCGAGCCTCGTGCCGAAAGTTTTGAAGTAGGCGCCTGCACTCGTTGCCGATAACCCGAGCCGCGGCCTCCTCCTGTCCCTCAGCACACCTGTAGAAGGTCTGCAATCAAACAAGAAAACACGGATTAGTACAATCACTAGGGTTGCCAATCAAAGAAGAAAACACAACGTAGATGGCAAAGGAGAAATTACCCAAAACGTCTGGATCACAATGTCGGCGACCGTGTGGCACTCGACATCGCCGATCCTATGCCCCGGCGGGGCCGGGGCAGCCAAGTAGTGCTCCCAGGTCATTCCTAGCTCTCGAACCCGGCCCTCACCGGGCAACGTGACCCACCCCGGGAAGCTCTGGCGACAAATCACGCCAAGGACACTGTTGGGCTTGCGGCAACCAGGCCCGAGTGTCCAAGACCTGCAGTATGACAAGGCCAACGCATTAGATATTCGAAGAAACGTGAAGACAAAAGGTTAAAAAAGAGTAAATGCACTTACTTCTCCCCCTGCGGCGCAATCAACCACCTCTGGTCGGGGGTCGCCGGGGTGGGCGGGAGCTTTGTACCACCACGCTGGTAGACTTTGCGCCCCTCAACCCACTCACTCTCGCTATAGCTATCAGAACTATAGCCACCCTCAGCACGGCCACTCGACGAGCCCGCACCTGGGTTCTGCTGCGACTCAGCGTGATCCCCAGTCTCGTGGGACGAAGGCTCGGCGGCCCAACGCTCGTCGGCCCCAGGCTCGTCGGCCGTAGGCGTGTCTGTCGTAGCCTCGTCTGTCGTAGGCTCGTCGGCCTGAGGCTCGTGGACCGGAGTCCGAGACGGCTGCACCTCAGGCTGCTCCATCTCAGACGGAGCACTCCTGTGGTCGGGTGAATCAGCTGGGGGTGGCGGCGAGGAAGGCGTAGTAGCAGCCTTCCTACCTCTCCCGCCGCCACGTCCACCTCTACCAACCTTCTTCCCCCCCCCCCCGACCTCTCCCGGTCGAAGAAGAAGCGCCCGCCGGTGTCTGCAAACTGAGATCCAGCGCTCTCCGGAGGTGGTGGGGTGGGATGGAAGTAACCCTCCCACCACGCGCTGAGGAAGGAGCCTCGGAGCGCTCTCGACCCGCGCCCACCATCTGTCAACACCTGCAATGACAAAGAGTAAACGAAGTTAGTACAACATTAAAAAAATGAATACCTGACATGAATATAATTTAAGTGTATCATCATCATGAACATAATAAAAAATTGAATACCTAACATGAACCAATTAATAATATATATGTACATAATAATAATTGAATACCTGACATGAACTATAATATTAATCTTCATCGTCATCATTAATAAATGCATCATCATCGTCTATATATGCTTCGGGGTCAATAAATGCATCATCATCATCACTATCAGTAATGACGTGCTCATCATCATCATCAATAAATGCATCAACATGTGGAAGGCCTCCTGTACGTAATCGGTCAAGCATTGACAGGTCATCCGCAGCAGTAACCTCTTCTTGTTCCGGCTCTTCTTGTTCCGGTTCAGGCTCGGATTCACTGCCGCTGTCTACTTCAATGTTCTGAGGTGAAGTAGAGCGGTTCTTGAAACGTTTTTTGGAAAGACGTGTTTCTTGGAAGAATTCTCCTTCATATGTGTCTGGGTTAATGTGAGGTTCATAATCCTCTTCATTGGGGGGAGGTGGTCTAACATGTGGCGGCACTTCATAAACGACATCCCAACCTTTGAGATTTGGATCACTTTGGCAGGCCCACGGTAGATAGAAAACTTGGGTTGCCTGTTGAGCCGTAATATAGACATCGGGAACATCCAAATGGGTGCTTTGTTTGATTTCGACTAGCCCTAGATGTTCATGAGTCCTTCTAGTCTCCTTCGGCTGGAACCAATAACATTTGAAGACTACGACTTTCGGTGGGTTTGCACCATAGAATAGAAGTTCATAAATTGCTTCAACTCTTCCATAATACTCGGTACCTCCTTCGCCGATAGCAGAGACACAACAATTTGTAGACTTTCGGTCGGCCATAGATAGCTCTTTGCCATAGGTACGAAAGCGATACCCGTTGATGTCGTATTTGTCAAATGAACGGACCTTATAGTCAAAACCATTTGCGACTTGTCTCAATTCGGAGTCCATAGACTCTGCATTAGCCTACAAGTTTAATATGAAAGGATTGTTGCATTAGCCGCAAACTAGACGAAGAAATGAAATGGTCTAATGGAAATTACCGTTTGTTTGAACCAAGAGATGAAACCGGGATAGCCTCCTACATGCTTTGCCAGAAGCTCATACTCTTCGATGGAATCCTTTTGGATCACCGCTCCATCCGAGAATTTGGCGACGTATCGACTGTATCACATATCCGGGAATAAGAGCATTTCAAAGGAATTAGAAGTTGCGAAACAATGTACCGAGAACTTACTCGATGTACGGCCGCACTTCTGTTAGGTTGTTGAAGATATACAACGAAATGGTCCGCCATTCTTCGACATCCAACGGTATTGCTTTCGAAGCACCGGCTGGTGCGAGGTTCCCTTTGAATAGGCAGAGGTTGGATCGACCTTTTTCACGGTCGCCATCATTGTACCGAGGCTTCGGATTATGCAAATGACGATTCTTGGCTTTGTAGTGTGCTGTCACGAAGTTTGCGGCCTCCTCAGTAATGAATGCCTCGGCCATCGATGCTTCAATTCTACGTTTATTTTTACATTTTGCTCGAAGCGTCTTCTGCATCCTCTCAGTTGCGAAGCACCAACGATTTTTCACGGGCCCCCCCAATCTTGCCTCGGTCGGGAGATGCAAAATCAAATGCTGCATTGGATTAAAGAATCTCGGTGGAAAGATCTTTTCTAACTTGCAGATCAACTCCGGCGCCAACTCTTCCAGTTCGTCTAGCACGTCAGGCGATAGTTCTTTCGCACAAAGAGCACGGAAGAAATAGCTCAGCTCTGCCAGTACTAGCCATTCATCCTCAGGGATAAAGCCATGCAACATCACCGGCATTACCCGCTCAAGCCATATGTGCCAATCATGACTCTTCATACCAAATATTTTCAATTTGTCAAGACTCGCTCCCCTCTTTAGATTCGTTGCATACCCATCGGGGAACATCAACTGCATTTTCACCCACAAGATCATTTCCCTCATAGCTGGCCTTCCAAGATTGAACCATGCCTTTGGCTTCCTCCAGTTCTTCTTTTCTTTCGGTTGTCGCATGTTTTGTAACGGTCTATCACATAGAGCCTCTTGATCGACTCTAGCCTTAGGGTTATCCTTTGACTTCCCCTCTATGCCGAACAATGTACCAAAAAGGGCCTCGGCGATATTCTTTTCAGTGTGCATCACGTCGATGTTGTGTGGGCAAATGAGGTCTTTAAAGTAAGGCAGATCCCACAAGCATATCTTGTGAGTCCAGGCGTGTTCCGAATTATACCCTTTGAAATATCCTGGACGCTCTGGATTAGGCTCGAGAACGTTTAACTGATCCAGGGCCTGTTGGCCTGTCAATGCAGGTGGTGCAGAGTTTTTGACAACTCTACCTTCCATGAAATTTTTCTTGTCTTTTCTGAACTTATGGCCAGGATCCAGGAACTGTCTATGCAAGTCGAAGCAAGAATACTTGCGACCCGCCTGCAGCCAACGGAACTGAAGAGCTGCCTTGCATGTGGGGTACGGGAACCTTCCATGCACACACCTGCCAACGAATAGCGCATACGCCGGCAAGTCATGCGTCGAGTACATGTACCACACATGCATTTTGAAGTTTTGTTTTGTAGCGGCGTCATATGTCTTGATCCCATTATCCCAAGCTTCTTGCAATTCATCCTTAAGCGGCTGCATGTACACATTCATATTCTTCCCCGGATAGTTGGGCCCTGGAATTATCAACGTCAAGAAAATGTTCTTTCTTTTCATAATCTCTCCGGGGGGGAGATTGAGTGGAATGACAAATACAGGCCAGCAACTGTATTGGGTTGCCGTCATACCAAACACTTGGAACCCATCCGTGCTGATGGCGACTCGAGGATGCCTTGGATCTGCCGCTTTGTCCTTATGTAAAGCATCGAAGTGCTTCCACGCAAAAGCGTCTGAAGTGTGTCCCAACATCGGATTCCCATCTGCATCTAGTTCGGTTCTTTTGCGCAATTTATGCCACGTCATCTGTCTGGCCGTCTCTTCGACCATGAAAAGACGTTGAAGTCTTGGTATGATTGGCATATACCGAAGAACATTAACTGGGATTTTGGTCTGACTCTTCTCACCCATACCGTTGTCTACCACAACATACCTGGAAGACTCGCAAATGGGACAATAGTTGAAGCCCGCATACTCAAGCCTAAATAAGGCACATCCATTCTCACAGGCATCTATCTTCTCATAGGGCATCTTAAGCGCACGTAGGATTTTGTCCGACTGGTACAGGTTTGCTGGCAATACATGGCCTTTGGGTAGAAAGCGTCCAAATATCGTCATCATCGCATCGTAGCATTCTCTGCCCAGGTTGAACTGAGCCTTGAGAGCCATTACTTGCGCGATGGCATCCAGCTGACAAAGCTCAGTGTGCTCGTGGAGAGGACGTTTTGAAGACTCCAACATTTCATAGAAGGCCTTTGCAGATTCCTCCATCTCATCGTCCGAATCCCGAGCATCATCAAAGTCTTGCACCATGTCTTCGGTCCCGGTACCATGCTCGTCGGTGCGACGACGAACCACCTCAGCTTTGGCACGTTGGGCAGACTCACCATGAAATCTCCACACCGTATAATCAGTCGTAAAACCCCACTTCTGCAAGTGTTTACCCATTTCATCCCGTGTCCACTTTTTATGGTTGTCGCACCGGACACAGGGGCACCAGTTTGTTTCCTGTCCATTTGCAAATGCGGCTCTCACAAACCCCTTGGTTTTTCTTAGCCATTCATGGGTCATGTCTTTCTGACTAGTGTGACCGGTGTACATCCACGCACGATCACTCATCTTGCCTAGCTACTGGACACACAAGAAATATATACATAATTCAGCAAACCATATTCATCAGTTAATAGAGTTTGTCAGTTTTATTACGTCCATGCAACCTAGACGCTAGTAGGTAAAGATAGGTCCTAATCCCACCCTAGTATGTGTAGATTGGGTTCGTTTTCCCATGCTCTGCTCCGGATCCGACGCAAAATTTCGGCAGCACCTCCCCGCTGTTCTCCTGATACACGTCTCGGCAATAAGCAGAGAGGATGTGTACCCGGAGAACAACAGGGAGGCACTGACGAAATTCTGCATCGGATCCGGAGCAGAGCATATGGGAAAACGAACCCAATCTACACATACTCGGGCTGTCCATGGATAACATTGGACAATTCGAAAGAATCACGGTTATAAATATGCAAATGCATGCATATTTATAGATGTAACCCTTTCGAACGGGAGACGCATAGTGGTCACGCATACTGATGATTGACACCTATAGCTAGCAAGTTTCATCGGCAGGAAGACCGGAACAGAGCAAATGAAGGGGGGAGGAGGAGATGTCATTTGTGCTCACCCACGAACGCAGGGGCGGAGCTCGTCGAACGCACGGGGAGGTCGTCGAACACCAGACCCTCGCAGCCCCGAAAGAACTGCACATTTAAATCCACCCGATCAACACAAATATATATGATGTTTTTCTTAACAAAATCGGGAAATATACTTCCTAACTCATAATTCACAAATATATGACCCCGTCGGCCTCTGGAAGGCCGAAGAGCACCTTTTCGGTCAACAGGAGGCCGAAGATGTGTCGGGGGTCAGGGCTGTCGTGTCTGGGTGGCGTGGTGTCGGGGTGTCGTGGTGTCGGCGTGTCGTGTCGGGGTCGGGGTGTCGGGGGGTGTCGTGTCTGGGTGTCGTGGTGTCGGGGTGTCAGGGGTGTCGGGGTGTCGGGGTCGGGGTGTCGTGTCGGTGTCGGGGTGTCGGGGGGTGTCGTGTCTGGGTGTCGTGGTGTCGGGGTGTCAGGGGTGTCGGGGTGTCGGGGTCGGGGTGTCGTGTCGGTGTCGGGGTGTCGGGGTCGGGGTGTCGTGTCGGTGTCGGGGTGTCGGGGGGTGTCGTGTCTGGGTGTCGTGGTGTCGGGGTGTCAGGGGTGTCGGGGTGTCGTGTCGGGGTTGGGGTGTCGGGGGGTGTCGTGTCTGGGTGTCGTGGTGTCGGGGTGTCAGGGGTGTCGGGGTGTCGGGGTCGGGGTGTCGTGTCGGTGTCGGGGTGTCGGGGGGTGTCGTGTTTGGGTGTCGTGGTGTCGGGGTGTTAGGGGTGTCGGGGTCGGGGTGTCGTGTCGGGGTCGGGGTGCCGTGTCGGTGTCGGGGTGTCGGGTCGGGGTCGGGGTGCCGTGTCGGGGTCGGGATCGAGGTCGGGGTGTCGGGGTCGGCGTGTCGGGTCGTTGTCGGGTTGGGGTCGGGGTCGAGGTGCCGTGTCGGGGTCGGGGTTTTTCCTCTTTTTTTCTTTTCTTCTTCTTCCTCTTCTTCCTCTTCTTTCTTTTCTTCCTTTTCTTCCTTTTTTTTCCTTCTTCTTCTTCTTCTTCCTCCTTTCCTTTTTCCTCTTCTTCTTCTCCTCCTCTCCTCTTTTTTCTTCTTCTTCTTCCTCTTCTTCTTTTTTCTTCTCCTCCTCCTCCTCCTCTTCTTCTTCCTTTCCTTTTTTCCTCTTCTTCTTCTCCTCCTCTCCTCTTTTTTTCTTCTTCTTCTTCTTCTTTTTTCTTCTCCTCCTCCTCTTCTTCTGTTTCTTCTTCTTATTATTATTTTTTGTTCTTTTTCTTTTTTCTTTTTCCTTTTTTTTCTTCTTCTTTTCTTCTTTTTTTTCTTCTAGGTTTTTTCTTTTCTTCTTTTCTATCTAAGTTTTTTCTACCTAATAAAAACTAACTAATATGAACTAATAACTAACTAATATAAACTAACTAAATGAACTAATAAAAACAGAAAAAAAAACAGGAAAAAAACAAAAAAGGGGGGGAATGGTGGAGCTCACCGGAGGGTGGTCGAGGCGGCGGCGCTGGGGAGGAGGGGGGCGGCGGCGGTCGACGGGGGGGAGGGGGGCGGCGGCGGGAGGCGGGGAGGAGGGGGTCGGCGGGGGTCGGCGGGGAGGAGGGGGTCGGCGGGGAGGGGGCGGCGGCGGCGCTGTGGAGGAGGGAAGGGGGCGGCGGCGGCACTGTGGAGGAGGGGAGGGGGCGGCGGCGGCGCTGTGGAGGAGGGGAGGGGGCGACGGCGGGGAGGAGGGGGGCGGTGGGGGTCGGCGGGGAGGAGGGGGTCGGCGGGGAGGGGGCGGCGGCGGCGCGCAGAGACAGAGAGAGAGAGAGATGTGAGAGAGAGAGAGAGAGGGGGTTTGGGCGCGGGGGGCGAAAATTAAGCCCCCCTCTTTGCCGTCTGCTGGCAGACGGCAAAGAATTCTTTGTCGTCTGCCAGCAGACGGCAAAGTGGGGGGCCGTTAGCCCGTCCCCGCCGTTACACTGTAGGGCCCCCTCACCTCTTTGCCGTCTGCTGGCAGACGGCAAAGAGTTCTTTGCCGTCTGCCAGCAGACGGCAAAGAAGTGGCCCGTGTGACCTAGCCAACGCAGTACCCCGTGGGCCCCACTTTGGTCTTTGCCGTCTGCTGGCAGACGGCAAAGAACTCTTTGCCATCTGCCAGCAGACGGCAAAGAAGTGCAGATGGCAAAGAGCCTCTTTGCCATCAGTATGTTCTTTGCCGTCTGCTTTATAAAAGCAGACGGCAAAGAGCCTCTTTGCCATCTGCCAGCAGACGGCAAAGAGCTGGCAGATGGCAAAGTCCCTGATTCCAGTAGTGATTGCACAAGTTGGTCCGTGCACCCATATCTCATCGCGGTCTGCATGATCAGCGCCTTCCCAATTTGCGCATGCTATCGAAGTACTTTATTACAATTGGGCAACACAAGTTAGTTATAGAAGCCAAACCGGCGCCACATCGTTGCCACGTCAGCGCGTTGACTAGAAGCCCACCGCCGTTCATGGCGGCAGCCCGTTATATCATACCGCCAACGTCTACGGCGGCAGAAAAATGGTCAGATCAGAACTTTTTTCACGAATAGGGTCAAATCGTGCTAAACTTTCTCATAAGGGTCTAAACAGTGAATTTGGCGTCGATGTGTCGTGCCCGTACGTGTACCGGACCATGTAAATGTGGAACGCTAGGTCTGGCGTGTGATCTGACTGTGGCCTACAGTTTTTCTTTTCTTTCACCCCGTGAGCTGGTTTGGTTAATTGTATCTCATCGCGTCATGGCATTTCACGAGCCGGTACCTGCCTCCGTATCTCATCGCGTCCGCATGACCGGTGCCATCCCACAGTTCGAGTGAGCTCGATGTGTCGTGCCAGACCACGCCAATGAGGACCGCTAGGTGTGGCGTGTGATCTGACTGTGGCCTACACAGTTTCTCTCTTCTTGCACCCCGTGAACTGGTTAATTGTAGCATATGTCATCGACTGGTGTAGGCGTACTGTGGTATGCCGTTCTGGAGCGACCACGATAGCCTATTTCTGTTGATGGCACCCACCTTCCGTTTTGTCACAGGCAAGCTACAGTATCATGTGCTTTCTCAGGCTCTTTCTTGCTTTGCTTCTTTTTGTAGGCGGCTTGGCGAGTTGGACCAACATAGCTGTAGGGATACTAGCTACTAGCTAACCATGATTACAACGTGTTGAGAAACATGTCCTATTAAAACTTATGAAAATCAAACAAGGAGTAGTGGAGGCCACTGCACACTTTGAATGTGTCCGTAGAAGCGAGCATGGTTCTATCGACCGCAAAATGATTATTTTCTTGGTCAATGAACATTTCAGATTTTTACTGGTCCTTTTCTTTTCGCCCTTCTTCCTTCTCTTGCCACCACGTCTTTTCTCGATCAAAGCTCACCTCCCTCCTCAGCGTGGCCACATCCGCATTGTTAGGACTTTCGTCATTGGATCAACCATCAATCTTTACCTAGAGCTCTAGTGAACACCACCGTCAGCCGTAACCTCTAGCTCCAACAACATATATCCCTGGCGATCCTAACCACCGAAGTGAGGTTTCCATAGTTCTATCTGCATCCATCGATGCCTTGCGCCTTTGCGGGGGCTCCGTTATACCATCATTGCTATCATTTTGTTGGCGGGTCAACTCCCTCCTCATGACCCTAACCACCATGGCGATGTCTCTTCTCTTCGCACTACTTCCATCGTCACGAGTGGTGTAGCACGCCCCTTGTCATGGAGGTCAACCTATGGTATGACCTGTTCACAAATTATCGTTCAGCTATGCCACGATGGGGTCGAAAGGGATGGACAACAAGAAAGAGCAAATGCCGCAGTATCATATCAAGTAAGCTCATGGTATAGTCTCAGTGAAAAGTACATTGAGGCTGACGCAACGTCCTTTTATGGTTATAGACTCGGAAACAAAACACTCTGTCCACCAATGAATTGCATGGCACGTTTATTACTTATTTCTACGGTATAGTTCTCTGGAAAGCCATCCTCCGATCCGTACTGGGAACTGTTTCAGTGCAGTGTATAACCTATCTTGTCACCCGTGCTAGGTTGTTTGCACATCGACTGAGGGTTAATTACATTCAGGGTGTGTCTAGCTCTCATCTAGATGAGATTTAACCAATTCACATCTAACTCCTACACCATTTGATTTTGATTAAGATTCGTGCGGGTTTATTTTTTTATTGTTTCCTTAATTACTCAAATGATGTGTATGAGTTAGATGAGACTTTGTTATTTCTCATCTAGATGAGATTTAGCAAATTCGTTACATTTAGGTCATAGAAATGGTGTACCTGCTCGGCTGAGAACCGTCCATGCCAAATAACCTTTTCCCTTTTCCAAAAACGAAGCGCTTCTTCCAATACGCCGGCCTAACCGCCATAAACGGTATGCATGCACTCACTTACTTAACCAGCGTTACTTTCTCCATTCGTTCCTCAGCCTAGTGTGCGTTCGGTACATATCTATGTACGTACGTAGGTGTTCGCCCGGACCTAGCAAGAAAAGTAGAGGCGAGAGTGGGCGGGCTTGACCCTCTCCTCCTCTCGTCGCCCCCGCGCGGGCGAACGGCCGCGCCACCCCCCTCCTCCCTCCAGCCCCCCCCTCCCTCCTCCCTTCCCGCCGCCGGCGCCGGCGCCCGCGGCCGGCCTGGCCCCGGGGCTGCTGGTGGCGGCGGCCCCCTTGCCCTTACCCTCCTGGTCGCTCTCCGGCGCGGGCGGAGCTGCACTGGGGGATGCACTTAGGCGGTGGCGGTCTGGCGTGGCGGCGGGGCTCCACGGCGCGACGTAGGCGAGCTGCTGGGCGGCGGCGCCGCCGTTGGCGGCGGGGCGGCATGATCTGGCGACGCCCGCTCGGCCCAGATCTGGGCCCTTCGGGCCCCATCTGGGCCTGGGCGGGCCGGCGGCGGGGATGGTCTCCGGCGTGGCTTCCGGGAGGCGGGGGAGACGCGACGGGTGGCTGGGTACTGGCGGCGCCGACGCCAGCCTGCTGCAACGTGGCCGGCGGGGCTTAACGGGCCCGCTTCGGGCCTGGCTGGGCCAGGGGTGGCCCGGCATGCCCCGCTGCCGCGTCCGGACGGCGACCGTGTCAGTGCCGGAGGCACGGGCCTCCCGCACGACGGCGGTGGAGGTGGTTCCCTCCCGCTCGGCTTCGGTGTTGCTTCTCCCGTCGTGGTGAGCTTCTCTCCAGTCCTCTTGGCCTCGTGGTGGTGTTCGCAGTGAGGCGGCGTGAGCGGTGGCGCAACCGAGATGGCGCATGGTGGTGGGCGGAGGTTTGGCTGATCGGCTCCGGTTCGGCTGGGCGGCGGGGTTTGGAGTATGGGAGAAATCCTTGCCGGTCTTCGGCACCGATGCGGTGACGCCTGCGGGTGCCACCATTCCTTCCTGGAGGGTGTCGGTGGTATCCATCCCCAACCTCCCTCCGCGTGCCGGGGAAAACCCTAGGACCCGTCCGGGCAGCAGCGTCGTCGGCGTCGCATTCCTTCTTGGAGGTGCTGCTTGGTACGCGGAGGATCGGAGCCTCGTATGGTGGTTTGTTTCCGGTGGGCGCAGCGGTGGCGGATCATCCGCGCTTTGTCGAGCTGCCACTGTTGGCATTTGTTTCTTCTTCTTTTTCTTTTGGGCTTGTTGTGCTGCTCGCCCCAGCGATCTATGTATCGTTGTTGGTTGCTTTGTAATACAAAGCGGGGAAACCCTTTTTCGGTAGATGTTCGCCCGCATGCTTCCTGCTTTGTCGCCGCCTACAGTGCGCCCGTGCCGTCGACCTCGGTGTATCTGCGTGAACAGGAGCTCGTGAACTGCTACAGCAGAATATCTCTATGATGCTGTTCTGGAGCGGCACACGGCGGGTCGGCGGCGTATTTTTGTTGACGGCATCGCCTCCCTTTCCGTTCTATCGCAAGCAGCTAGAGCATCGTCCCTTGCTTTTCTCTTCTTGCGCTTTGCCTTTTTTGTGTACATATATGTAGTGCCTTTGGGTAGGCTCTTTACTTTGGTCCCCAGAGAGCTAGCAGGGGTACTCACCATGAACAGTCGAAATGAATAGGACATGTTTCTCTTTTTTGTTACGGGATAGGATTGGCCTTGACCCAAAGATCCATTGAACACCCCAAACGTTAACCTCCAAGCCGAATAAGAACACCGGCGCCGCTCATGTTGCGCCACTTGGTGATCCTAAGTTCATAACCACTATGGTGCGGTGTCCTTCATTTTATCTGCCTCAATTGTCGCTAAACGCATCGACGTCAGACCAACCCTTCTTGCTAAAAGAGTTATTCTGCAGACGAATATCGCACAGTCTTTCATCATTCGGTCATGATCAGCCGACCTATATATATCGTTCCCGGGTCGAAAGAATAAGACAACATAGGTCAAAGGACACACATACAAAAGCTCGCACTATAATTACAGTGAAAAGGGTAAGTTGAAGCCGACGGGGCATTTTTTCGGTTTTGGTAGACGTGTATTGCCATTGATAATTTCTCACAACACGTTTATTAGCCATTTTTGTTGTTTACCTAAATAGCCATCTACCTATTGAGGACGATTCCGGTATGTTCTTTAAAAAAAGACGATTCCAGTATGTATATTTGCACAGGGAGACAATACATTTGGTCACCATTGTCCTTAGACCAACAAGCTGATCTTACCATCTTGGGTAGACACAACTTCAGGGTCTCTCCACTTGTTTTGGTACTTGCATGCTTTCCCCTTTACGCCAAACCACTACTGCATTTATTTTTCTCCTTTTTGTTTGACAAACAACAACTACTACATAGTAGGCATACTTCCTTGTTTCAGATAATTGTCTACAGACGGTAACAGAAAAAGGGATAGTACCGTATACTTTGGTTAGTTAGAGCCGTCCAGTACGAAAATCCTTTTTGGAGGCCGAGCTCCAATGAGGCCGGGTTTTGAAAAATTCAAAATTCTTATTTTTACATTTCAAAAAATTCTGAATTTTTTGATAGATATACATGGTGGCATAATGCACAAGTGTATAAATTTTCAGGACGAAATACGTTGAAATGAGGGGTGTTCAAAAAAATAAAATCTGGGGCTTTTTAACACATTATACTAGTCATTCTCCCAGGCTATGAATTTGTCTTTTTTGTACAAATCGCATTTCAAGATGTTTCATCCTGAAATTTTACGTACATACGCATAACATCCTTGTTTACTTGTACAATTTTTTTTCAGATTTTTTTTGACACTGAAAATTATGAATTTTGATTTTTTTCAAAAAAACTGCCTCCACGGAGGCCGTGAGCCAAAACGCGCCACTCCGTCCAGTAGGCTTACCTTATCTTTTTCCAAAAATAAATTGTTTGCTTTCATTCTTCTTGACTGACTATTATCGGCACTCTACTCACTTATTTACCAGACGCTACATTGTGGTTACAGATGGTAGCCGTATCACGAAGTCAGAGAAAAAACAATAATTTCTCACTCCATGAAATATTCAGGATGAAAACCCTACTTTTCTCGTGTCTCGTCCGGCGCATTATCATGGCTTTCGCCGCTAGATGAAGCATGCATCAATCTATGACACGTTTGAATCAAAAAGATATCATAAAAGATGTGCAAAGTACACATATCAAAGCTCATAATGTAAATGCATGAGAAAAGTTTTTGATTTAGTCATTGTTTTGTGGAGATATATACTTTTCCACAAGTATATACTTTTCCACAAGGAAACTTAAATATGTTATCACCGCTTACTCTGTGCGGCTAACCATTTTTGTCGCGCACCTACCCTTGTCTTTAAATGGACACCAAGTTGCTGGTGTTACCATCTTTGGTTGACACGACGTGAAGAGCGTTTCCGCTTTACACCCAACCACTAGAGTTCCTTGTTCTTGATACTTGTCTACGCGCGGTTACTTTCATCTGCTACAAAAAGCATGCACACCCGGACGCTAACAACCGTTCAAAGGCGTGTACGCATATATGTGCAACTTGCCAGTAACCATTTCTTCTTCTTTCTCTATTAGGAAAAGCGAATATAACCTTTTTCCACGAGATAGCTATGAAAACTTTTAGGTTGTGACAGATTGGCACACATTACAGAGCTGCCAAAGACGCAGTGGCATTCCTTTCGTTCCTCCTGCACGCCTAACTATCACTATATCAACAAATTTGGTCCAGATATTACTCGGAAAAAATGTTTAATCCATTTGTCGCCAATAAGTCTACCATTTTGACTTGTACGGGATTTTCAGGGGCTGGCCGGCGTGGGACCGGAGATGGATTAGTGTGTGGGATGGGTTAATTTCTTTGTTGATGCTAGTGCGAATGTATCCCCATCACCCACCCACCAGGCCACGGCGTACGTGCACGGCGGGCTGTTTGCTATTGGGACGGCCAGTGGAGTACGTGGACCGCAGGTGGGGTGAGTGTACTGAAGCCAAGGCATTGGTCGATCGTTCCGGATCCGAACGCTGCCGTCTCTGTCGTGTCACGGTCGCTGCTACGGTGCTACCCTTTCCGCCTGTCGCTGTACCGCTCCGATCCGGCCACTTGAGCTAGCTGAGCCCAGCAAGCACGCCACACTTCCTCCCAGTCCATCCAGGATCTACTCAACAAGCCAGCTATAGATGAGCCACTGGCCGACGGGTAGTACTCCCTCCGTTTCTTTTTAGTCTACATATAAGATTTGGTCAAAGTCAAACGATGTAAAATTTGACCAAATAAATATCAAAAGATATCAACATCTATAATACAAAATCTATATGCTATGAAAATCAATATCTTGATGCATCTAGTAATATTGGTTTCATATTATGAATGTTAATATTTTGTTCTATAAGAGCATCTACAGCCGGACCCCCTATATGCCCCTCAAACGTCCGAAACGCCCTCTCGGTCACTGACCGGTCACAAAAATGCGACCCAACCGGACCTCTCATATCCGTCTCAAACGCCTGGACTGACCGGCACCCCTCATATCCATCTCAAATATGGGGACAATATGAGGGCTCGCGGACGCGCCCGGACACGCCCGGTCAGTCCACCACGTAGGACGCGACCCCACTCCAGACCACCTTTTCTCTTTTCTTATTCATTATTTTCTTTCTATCTCTTCTTCTCCACCAATCACGTGCAAGTGACCGGACATATGAGAAGAAAAATGAGAAGTGTGGCTGCGCGCACCAAATTATAGGGGCTCAAAACGGACACGCCTGGTCACTGACCGGGCACGTCCGCGGGCGTTTAAGGGTTCAGATTTGCTAGGTCCGGCTGTAGATGCTCGTGCCACTGACCGGGCGCGTCCGCGGACGTTTAAGGGGTCAGATTTGCTAGGTCCGGCTGTAGATGCTCTAAAGTTAGTCAAAGTGTATGAAGTTTGACTTTGACCAAATCTTATATGCGGACGAAAAAGAAACGGAGGGAGTACATGTTTCACATCTGGCTAGCTGGGTAGTACTTCTACATGAGACAGCACAGTAGTACCACGTTGGTTGGCCCGTTTGGAAAAGTTAAGGCGCCACGGCGCTACATGTACAGCTTTGGCACGCACTGGAACGTTGGTCGGGCGCTACATGTACAGCTTTGGCACGCACTGGAACGTTGGTTGGTGTGTTAAAGCGTTCGTGCAGCATATACGTAGTGCGTACCTTGGGAATTGGGATCGAAATGGGTACGCACTTCAGGTTTACTGCAGGTGCACGCACGCCTGTGAGTCTTTATGGGCGTGTTTGGTTGTCCGTATTTTTCGACCCGCGCGTAATTTTTTTGATCTGTTTGATTTTTTGTGTTTATTTTTGAACATGTATATTATGTAACTCAAAGCGTCGATGGACATGTCTTGCTGGAAATGCTCGTATCGGTAATTTTCAGCATGTCGCGCCGAGCTGACCCACATCAAACACACATGGACGGGCCCCTTGCACGAGAAAAGGCTAAAGGGATGCGAGCTACTAGTGCACAACCTGTACGTGCTATCTTCTTCTACTTCGGTAAGCTCCTCCCTAATGTCCTTTTTTTCTTCTCCCGTCTAATCCACACAACGTTGCTTCGATTCGAGATAAGCTCTGCACGAAGAAGACGCATATCGATGTTACGGTTCCGTTTGTGCGATTGGTTCATAATTTCCTCGGGCGTAAATGCTCAATTTTGTGTTCAAGTTTGGAGCTATTTTGGAAAAAAAAATTGTCACGCACGATTGACCGTTTGAAATTTTCTTTGACAAGTAGCCTAACCTCGCAGTTCCACACGACATTCGTGTTGCAAATTTTCTATTTTGACGATCGTAGATTCATCTCCCTGGATCCTACTGCACCGATGCCGTCATGGCAAGCACAATCTATTTCTTCTCATTTGTTCTCTACCTCAGAGCCCTCCTATTCGTCCCTCTCGGCGCCGACGATGTTCCACTTGATCTTCTTGCCCGCGTCCTACTACACTGGAGTTGTTTCTGGCGTCGTTCATTTCGGCTTCCTCTCTCTCTCTCTCTCTCTCGTCCTACCGCACTGACGCTGCCATGATGCGCGCATTGCATTTCTCCTCCTATGCCCATTGTCTCCGTGCGGACTTTTTCTGTAGCGATGATGCTAGCAACTAGTTCGTCGCACTGCCGACGGGGTCCCTCGCCCACTATGTTGGCCATCGTTGTGTCAAACGTGGCGCCACGACCACCGTCCATCGCAGTCCCCTTGGTTCGACACACACTGCATTTCTCCTCCCCCTTCCTCTGCCTCAGCGCTCCTCCGCACGGACTTTCTCTGCGGCCACGACACTAGCAACTAGGCTCACCGCGGCGCCCGTAGGAACGCTCGCTCGAGGCTCCATGCTTGTCATGTCGGACGCGGCGCCGCGGTCACCGTTCACCGCAGTCGCGAGGCACGGAGTGTAACAGTATGAGTTAAGTGTAAGTGTTAGCTCTTAATCATATCCCATGTATATACACCCAAACACCGTGTAATTGCATGATCCGAGCCAATGCAAGAGAGAAAAAACGCTATGCTAAAATTGCTTCCCTAACGCAAGAGGCTTAAATGCGGATAATCAAAGAGTGTGCAGAATGTCGGTTTTTTGCCTGTTTTCCGTCAACCAAGCTCCGTTGAGCCAGGCTCCACCGACAAGGTCATCAAACACGCCCTATGTGCTTGATCCCGTACGTGTGTACATGATCAAGGGTCGGACGCGATACTTCCTCCAAGTTATCTGCCCAGTTCACGATCCAGCCAACTCTAACACACTAGAAACAAGAAAGTTATTTGGCCTGAGGATAAGCCGATAAACGCAACAAGATGTATAGCATAGTATTACTAGGCGTATAAATAAACAAGTACGTAAACATGCATGCGGCCCTCGTGCCCCAAAACGATGTGCACACTGCTATAGACATACCATTACGAAATGATTATTTGCGAAGTTGATCTGATCCAGGATAATGCCAGTCATCATAAATTTGGTTATCCCCGACCGATCGATCCATCAAACATCACCACTTGCGTCGGTTGTACTTTCCGTCGGACGGAACACATGTAGCTAGCCATAGCAGGTCAAATTCCAATCTCCGGTTTCCCGTGTCCAAAAGCAGCGTGGCGTTTTCCAAAACGAAAAATCGGCCGGGCCCTATCGCAAAGCGCCACTTGACCATTTTATAATCCGGACGAAATGCATGCTCAATAATTAACCGGCGCCGTACTGCAGCAGGGAGATAGAGTAAGTAGACAAACTAAAAGACACTTGCCTTGACGCCGCGTGATCTCCCGGCGACCGACCGTTGCGAGAACAAAAAGCCAAAGGCCGGATTAGCACATGATATGATACTCTTACTATGATCGATCGAGTCGGACAAGGGAACCACTGGTTGATGAGAGATCATGGCTTTGTTTTTGTGTGACATGGACTGCTCCCGACTTCGTCATTTCATATTTATATTACAAGCTTTCACTGAGAACAACCAAGCAACAGGCCTTCTAGGACGACTTACGGAGGACACGCTTGCATGCCCTACGTTCTTCAAACCCTTGCGTGTTGATCGCTAACAGCCACATACGTGGTATAGACTCAAGCCGGTCTTATTTTTTCCCAGACGGGCGTTCTCACTTGTAAACTTTGTGGAGTTAATTGCATGGTGAAATGTATGTGTAAGGTATCAAAAGTGGTGGTTCCCATCGAGCAGCAACATCTTGCTCCAAAATGGGTTGGCCTTTTTTTGTTGTAAATTATCTTGATTTCAGCTAGGACAAGTTTCATCTTAGTATAGGATTGGAACATCGTCAAGTTAGCAAATGTTCCATGTGAAAACTTACTCCTTTCGTTTGTAAAGTGATTTATATTAGGAAATGTTTCATGTTCCTATGTACGGTCGTCAGTCTAATCATCAGTCGATTTATTACTGCTTGTATCACTTTCGTCGGTCAACTTGCTAGAGAATTTCATTTTCCATAAAAATATATAGAAGAATTATGGAACCGTTAAGTACGTAGTGTGGTTGGGTTGTGACACTTGGAACCTAGTTTATCATGCTTGCACGAGACAAAAGATCAATGTCCATCTGATTCTCATTGTTATTTTTTTTTTTGACAATCCAGTTACATACTCAAGCACGTTCGTGAAATCTGGACGACAAATTTATTATCTTTTTTTTTAGAAAAGGAGGTTTAACCCCCGGCCGACAAATTTATTATCTAGTCTGCCAGATCATCTATCTAATAATTTATAAATTTTATATGATCGAAGGTGTAATTTTATCCACGTGTTTTGGATTCACATGGCCAGGAGTTGCCCTCTAGTGGTTATCTATCAATTCAGCCAACCTCCTTTTCTAGTAGTATATACAGTGTGTCTCTGAATCAGCACTTGCAACCACTAACCTAATCCTAATGACCAGTATAACAAGCTAATTCACATGCGTAACAGGCTCCCGTGTTAGAATAGTATGATACGTAGCACCATCATGCATGCTCATGTCACATGCACTGCTCGCCAGATAATTAACATGATTCTACCACAAAAAGCATCTGCTTGACAGATAATTAACATGATTCCACTTAGGGAATTGTAGAGTGCGTGGAAGCTGAACTCACATCTCAGTGAAATTAATCCACTTTTACGACTGAGTGCTTGTACTATCATGTGCAACGGCAATCACTTTTCCAAAACCATGAACTTTTTCTTCAGGGACTTCCTGTTTGTTCTTCGGTATGTGTGGCACACATGCAGATGATCTGATGTTTCTCCCTCTCAAGTCTCGCTCAAATGCATGAAATACGTGGTCTTTTCTAAATTTAGTTACAATGCAAATTGAAGGCAAAATTCTGCTAACCTACTGCACCTCACCGAAAAAGTGTTGTCTAGTCACGTCTTATCTTCACAATCCTTTTTCATGGGTGTCGGAGAGAGAAACAAGCCTCTAGAGAGTTGACGACAAGACTGATGAAACCGATGGATCCCATTGGTATCATGGTGGCTTGTTCAAAGGAAACATGATTGATTCACTCATGGCCAACAAAAGCTAGCGAAGAGCACCCCAAAGTACATTTCCATGGAGAGACAGCCCACCCCAAACCATGGAAAAGAATGCTGATGCGCCATGGATCTGATCATTGCCGACCTGAAGATCGCAACGGCAGTTTCTTGTGGCTGTGCGGCCTTGCATACCACTAGCTTTCCTTGCACCCACACTGTGCCAAAGGTACTATTACTCGGCCTTCACTTTCTTGGGTTACTCAAGAAAGGACTGGAATGCCCACGGGAGAGTGGCAAAAGTTGGAATTAGGCAAAATAGTGAGCTTTGAATAGAGGTGTATAGTGCATCCAATATCCCGTGATTGATGGGCATGTTTAGATTACTGGTAGCTGGGTTTGTGGATATGACTTACGCTTACATATATAGGAGGTTGGTTTTAGCGTTCCAGCTGATTGTGTCAATTATGGTTTACTTTGATTTTTATTTTTATCATTGTATCGCCTCACTAACCTAAATTTTCTATTGGATCCGACTACATTGGTTGTAATAACATCTTATATTAGAGCATCTACAGCCGGAACTTGAAAAAATGACCCCTCAAACTCCCGCGGACGCGACAGGGCACGCATCTAATAAACACTACTATATCCAGACATCTCATACTAGATTCTTAAATCCATACAAAAATATGCAAACATTAAAACATACATACTACGTACAAACTATCTTCTCCTCGTCGGATATTTCGACGATTTCCGTGCCCTCCGACGGATAGACGTGTGGTAGGTGCAGCTCCGACCCTCTAGCGCCTCGCCTGCGACCCCCCCCCCCCTCCCAGCGCCTCCGGCTGCTCCGCTGCGGCTTCCTCCGCCGCTATCTCCGCATCGAGCTCGTCGAAGAGGGCGTCGGCCTCCGCCTGCTTCTGCCGGATGAGCCGGCGGCTGGTATCCACCTCGGCCTCATCCCGGATGGAATCCAGGATGGCCTGCTGTTCCGCCATCTCATCGGCTTGAGCGACGACGAACTCCGCCTCCGCCTCCGCCATGTTCAAGCCCGGAGCATGGATATGCGGCTCGTCCTCCTCCATCGCCTCCGGCACCTCCTCCTCCGGCTGCTCCTCCTCCTCATTAGTCTCCGGCGAGTCCGGAGGGAGACCCACAGCGATGCAGGCAGTGCGTCGAGCCTGGATCTCCGCTTCGATCTGCATCCGGTGCTCCGGCGTGAGCATAGCGTAGGTGATGATCCTACGGCGGACCATACTGACGCCAGAGAGCGGGGAAGAGGAGGCGGATGGGCTCGGGTGGCGGCGAAGGGAGGGAGGAGCTAGATGTGCTAGAGCTGGGGACGCCGGCCGGCTTAAATAGCCGGCTATGGTCTCGGGCGGCGAGCCGGAGCGACGCCACGCGGCGTTCACACCGCGACGACGGTCGAGGCGCCCGTCGGACCTTCGGGTTTCCGAACGCGTGCGGGCATATTTGGGCTGGATATGAGGGGTGCCAGCCAGCCCGGGCGTTTGAGGTCCGTTTAAGGGGCCCGGCTGGGTCGATTTTTTGTGACCGGTTAGTGACCAGGCGATATGCCCGGGCGTTTGAGATGGGCATGAAGGGTCCATCCGTAGATGCTTTTATGGGATAAAAATAGTATTTTATTGTATGGCTAACCAAAGTTTGATGTTCATGAAACTACTTTTCTTTATGTCTTGGTATAAGACGAAACACGTGTAGCTAGCCATAGCAGGTCAAAGTGCAATCTTCGGCCAGTCATACCATTTTTCCCGTGTCCAAAAGCAGCGTGGCGTTTTCCAGCCGGGCCCTATCGCAAAGCGCCACTTCACCATTTTATAATCTGGACGAAATGCATGCTCAATGTTTAACCGGAGCCGTACAGCGGCAGGGAGATTAGTATAGACAAACTAAAAGACACTTGCCTTGACGCCGCGTGATCTCCCGGCGACCGACCGTTGCGAGAACAAAAAGCCAATGTGCGGATCAGCACATGATATGATACTCCTACTATGATCGATCGAGTCGGACAAGGGAACCACTGGTTGATGAGAGATCATGGCTTTGTTTTTGTATGACATCCACTGGTCACGACTTCGTCATTTCATATTTATATTACAAGTCTTGCACTGAGAACAACAAACCAACAGGACTGCTAGGACGACTTGCGGAGAACACGCTTGTATGCCCTACGTTCTTCAAATCCTTGCGTCTTGACCGCTTACAACCATGTACGTAAGTACAGACTTAAGCCAGTCTTCTTTTTTTCCCGGCGGGCGTTCTCACTAGTAAATTTTGTGGAGAAAATTGCATGGTAAAACGTACTCCCTCCGTTCCTTTATATAAGGTGTATTTGTTTTTTTTTAAGTCAAACGAGTCCATGTTTGATCAAGTTTTTAGAAAAATATATCGATATCCACAATACAAAATTTATACCATTTGATCCATCATGAAAAGTAGTTTCATCTTTTTTCGATTTTTTTTTTGAAATGGAGGCAAAAGATTTGCCTCATCCATTAATTAAGAAGAGAGTTTAGAGTTTGTTACAACCAGCCCACAAATCCACATGGTGATTACTCGCGTTCAATGAGCGACCCTAGTTTTTTTGCCCCCGCAATGCTCCAAAGCTTTGCTTCTTCTAGGATGATGTCGAGTAGAATCGTCAGCGGAGCACTCTTATTGTGGAAGACCCGGGAGTTTCGTTCGTTCCAAATTGCCCAAGAGACGAGCATGGTGAGGGAGGCCGTGGCCTTCCGGTTTGGAACGGACATCCCGGTCCGGTGATCCCACCAAGCTTCAATGGAGTCCTCCAAGTGCCATGTCGAGATATCCATGTAGTGTAGCCCAAGCTTCTCGGTGACCAAATTCCATAGTCTAATGGTAAAACGACACTTGTAGAATAGATGCCTACCCGTTTCTTGTTCCCTCTTGCACAACGTGCAAAGGCCACAATTTGGCCATCCACGTTTGGCCAATCTATCGGCGGTCCAAATACGGTCTTGAATGGCAAGCCATGCGAAGAATTTAACTTTAGGCGGTGCCCAAACCTTCCAAACCATTTGATCTATTGGAGAGAGAGTCATTCCCAAGAATTGTGCTTTGTAGGCGGAGGCCGCGGTGTATTGTCCATCCATGGTGTGCTTCCAGATAATGTCGTCTTCAACATGCTCATCTAGGTTGACTTCATGAATGAGCATCCAAAGCGTGAAGAACTCTGAAATATGTGCGGCGGAAACAACGGTGGATGAGTTGATCTTGAAGATCCATGCATTCTCCTTGATAGCCTCGCGCACCTTCCAATTTTTCCTCAAGGATGCCTCAAAGATGAGGGGGGCAATCTCTTTCGGCTTCCGGCCTAGCAACCACGGAGAGTCCCAGAAAGGTGCTTTCGCACCATTTCCTACGATGATGGTGGTGGATGCATAGAAGAACTTGAGGTCATCCTCGTCACATGGGTTTCCCAAGCCTACCCATAATTTGTTCGGTTCCTTCCACTCGAACCATGGCCATCTCAACCTCAAGGCCCTAGCAAATTTTTCAGTATTCAGCACACCTAGGCCTCCGTAGTTTAGTGGCCTACATACCGTGTCCCAATTGACTTTGCATTTGGCACCAGTAGTTTTGTCCGAACCAGCCCAAAGAAAGGCTCGTTCGAGCTTGTTGACGTTGAGTAGGGTGCTTTGAGGGACGACAAGCGGTGTGATAAAGTAGACCGCCTGGGAGGTGATGACAGACTTGACCAGAGAAGTGCGGCCAATGGTGGTGACGTTTTGGCCCTCCCATGTGACCAACTTTCCTGCCACCTTGTCCTCCAAGAATTGGAGGTCCACCTTTCTTAGCTGCCAGACCGACAGTGGTAGTCCCACTAGTAGAAAACAGGGCTTTGGTCCAGGCCTGAAATGCCATTAATCCCGGTTCACTCACGAACCGGGACCAATGGGGGCATTGGTCCCGGTTCATGAGGCCAGGGCGCCGGCCGGGCCTCGTGGGCCATTGGTCCCGGTTCGTCTGACGCCTTTGGTCCCGGTTCCAGACACGAACCAGGACCAATGGGCCTCGCTCCTGGCCCACAACCATTGGTCCCGGTTTGTGGCTGGAACCGTGACCAAATGATGTCATTTAGTCCCGGTTCCAGCCACAAACCGGGACAAATGGTCGGCCTATATATACCCCCTGCCCGCGAGCAGAGCAGTACACTGCTCTGTTTTTTTGGCCGGCCGTTGGGAGAGCTTTGTGGTGCTCTAGCTCACCTCCTATGCACGTGAGGTGTTCGATGAAATGCCCGAGCCACACTTAATCTTTCTCCTCTCGAAGCTCCTTGTCCAAGCTCCATTTTCCTCAAGATTTGTCTAGGTTTGGCGGTTCGTCCTGTCCCGTCCCCGTCCTCACCGTCGTCGATCGCCCGCGCCCATCTCGGCGCCGGCACCACCGTGGTTAGCCTCTTCTTCTTATCTTCTTTCTAAAAGAAAAAAGTTCTTACTTGTATGATTTAGATAGATACTTGTGTAATTTTCTTACTTTTATTATTGTTTGTTATTATATAGTGCGATGGTTTTGGTATCCGCCTCCGTCGGCCCTCGTCCTGTCTATGATTCGGATGTGGTATATATATATTATCTTTTATAACTATTTGTTTTATTTAGTGTTTATGACAATTATGCCAACCAACGTGACATAGATTTTTTAATCTAGGAGGTATGTGAACCGGAAATTCCAACCGACATAGAAATTCTTGTCGAGAAGTTAAATTTGGTTGAAAAAGAAAACAATTACTTGAAAGAAAAATTACAAAGAGTTGAAGAGGAGAAGATGAAGTTGGAGTTGCATGTTGCCGATGTCGTCGACGATCACAAGATCAAGATGGATGCAATGCGCTTGAAGATTAGAAATATTAGAAAATATGCCATTCATACTGAGGCTTGGTATCATTATGCCGTTGGATCAATTGGTACCTTAGTTGCGGTTATGATCGCATTTGTTGTTGCATTTAAATTTTATAGTTCCAATGTATGTTTTAATTAGATGCTCTAGAGAGCTATATGTTCTTCAATAATGAGAACTATGTATGAATGTTATGTATTTATTTTGGTCACTACTGTACTTTGGCTTTAATGTGATGATGAATTTCTATTAATTTGGTTTTTAATACACTTTATTATATAACGCACGCAGATGAACCGACAATGGATGTACGGTGACCGACGCACCTCCGAGTATATTAAGGGCCTGCATAATTTTCTCGAAGCGGCTGAGGCAAACAAGCAGAATGGTTTTATGCATTGTCCATGTACTGTCTTTGAGAATACGAAGGCTTTCTCCAACTCTACAACCCTTCACTTCCACCTTCTTGAGAAGGGTTTTATGCCACACTATAATGTTTGGACCAAGCACGGAGAAAGAGGGGTTATGATGGAAGACAACGAAGAAGAAGAGGATGATGACAACTACCCGCCCCCTGAATACAGTGATGCTGCAATGGGGGAAGATGAAGATCAAGAGAAACCAGACGATGTGCCCGATGATGATCTTCGCCGGGTCATTGTTGATGCACACAGAGAATGCGAAAGTAAAAGGGAGAAGTTGAAGTTCGATCGCATGTTAGAGGATGACAAAAAAGGGTTGTACCCAAATTGCGAAGATGACAACAGAAAGCTCGGTAACACACTGGAATTGCTGCAATGGAAGGCAGAGAATGGTTTATCTGAAAAGGGATTTAGTTCGCTACTGAAAATAATGAAGAAGAAGCTTCCAAAGGATAACGAATTGCCCGACAGTACGTACGAAGCAAAGAAGGTTCTATGTCCTCTAAGATTGGAGGTGCAGAAGATACATGCATGCCCTAATGACTGCATCCTCTACCGCGGTGCGTACGAAGATTTGAACGCATGCCCGGTATGCGGTGCATTGCGGTATAAGATCAGAAGAGATGACCCTGGTGATGTTGAGGGCCAGCACACCGGGAAGAAGGTTCCTGCCAAGGTGATGTGGTATGCTCCTATAATACCACGGTTGAAACGTCTATTCAGAAACAAAAAACATGCCGAGTTGATGCAATGGCACATAAAAGACCGTAAGAAAGACGGGAAGTTGAGAGCACCCGCTGATGGGTCGCAGTGGAGAAAGATCGAGAGAAAGTGGAGCGACTTTACAGGTGACCCGAGGAATGTATGGTTTGGTTTAAGTGCAGATGGCGTTAATCCTTTTGGGGATCAGAGCAGCAAGCATAGCACATGGCCTGTGACTCTATGTATGTATAACCTTCCTCCTTGGTTGTGCATGAAGCGGAAGTTCATTATGATGCCAGTGCTCATGCAAGGCCCTAAGCAACTCGGCAATGACATTGATGTGTACCTAAGGCCATTAGTTGATGAACTTTTACAGCTATGGAATGGAAGAGGTGTACATGTGTGGGATGAGAACGAACTGGGGAATTTGACCTACATGCGTTGCTGTTTGTAACCATCAACGATTGGCCTGCTCTCAGTAACCTTTCAGGACAGACAAACAAGGGATACCACGAATGCACACACTGTTTAGATCACACCGACAGTATATATTTGGACAAATGCAGGAAGAATGTGTACCTGGGGCATCGTCAATTTCTTCCGACCAACCATCAATGTCGAAAGAAAGGAAAGCATTTCAAAGGTGAGGCAGATCACCGGAAGAAGCCCGCCCTCCGTACTGGTGATCACATACTTGATATGGTCAATGATTTACAAGTAATCTTTGGAAAGGGTCCTGGCGGACTATCTGTTCCGACTGACGATGCGGGACGCGCACCCATGTGGAAGAAGAAATCTATATTTTGGGACCTACCCTATTGGAAAGACCTAGAGGTCCGCTCTGCAATCGACGTGATGCACGTGACGAAGAATCTTTGCGTGAACCTGCTAGGCTTCTTGGGAGTGTATGGGAAGACAAAAGATACACCGGAGGCACGGGAGGAACAGCAACGTGTGCATGAAAATGACGGCATGCATCCAAAGCAGTATGAAGGTCCTGCCAGCTACGCTCTTACCAAAGAAGAGAAGGAAATCTTCTTTGAATGCCTGCTCAGTATGAAGGTCCCGTCTGGCTTCTCGTCGAATATAAAGGGAAGAATAAATATGGCAGAGAAAAAGTTCCAGAACCTAAAGTCTCATGACTGCCACGTGATTATGACGCAACTGCTTCCGGTTGCATTGAGGGGGCTTCTACCGGAAAACGTTCGATTAGCCATTGTGAAGCTATGTGCATTCCTCAATGCAATCTCTCAGAAGGTGATTGATCCAGAAATCCTGCCAAGGTTAAGGAGTGATTTGGTGCAATGTCTTGTTAGTTTCGAGCTAGTGTTCCCACCTTCCTTCTTCAATATCATGACGCACGTCCTAGTTCATCTAGTCGACGAGATTGTCGTTCTGGGCCCTGTATTTCTTCACAATATGTTCCCCTTTGAGAGGTTCATGGGAGTCTTAAAGAAATATGTTCGTAACCGCGCTAGGCCCGAAGCAAGCATCTTCATGGGCCATCAAATAGAGGATGTCATTGGGTTTTGTGTGGTCACTTCATTCCTGACCTTAAGAAGATTGGTCTTCCTCAATCGCGGTATGAGGGGAGACTGACTGGAAAAGGCACGCTAGGAGCGGACTCAATAATATGTAGGGACGGGCATTCTTGGTCTCAAGCACACTACACAGTTCTACAGAATTCTACCTTGGTGACCCCGTATGTCGATGAACACAAGAATATTCTGCGCTCCAAACACCCGGAGCAGTGTGACGACTGGATTACATATGAACACATCAGGACTTTCGGTAGTTGGTTGCAAACACGTCTCATGGGTGACAACACTGTTTCTGATGAGCTGTACTCGTTGGCCAGGGGACCATCTTTGATTGTATTGACTTACAAAGGATACGAGATAAATGGGAATACATTTTACACGATCGCCCAAGATCAAAAGAGCACCAACCAAAACAGCGGTGTCCGCTTTGATGCAGCAACCAATAGGTGAAAGGACACATATTATGGTTACATAGTGGACATATGGGAATTTGACTGTGGACATGATTTCAAGGTCCCTTTGTTTCAGTGCAAATGGGTCAATCTGTCAGGAGGCGGGGTACAGGAAGACCCACAGTACGGAATGACAACAGTGTATCTGAACAATCTTGGGTACACAGACGAACCATTCGTCCTAGCCAATGATGTGGCGCAGGTTTTCTATGCGAAGGACATGTCTACCAAACCGAGAAAAAGAAAAGATAAGGAAGTGAATACATCATACGATGAGCCAAAGCGCCACATAGTTCTTTCAGGAAAAACAGACATTGTGGGATTGGAGGGCAAGACAGACATGTCTGAAGATTATGAAAAGCTTCATGAAATTCCTCCCTTCAAAGTCAAGGCTGACCCAAGCACCCTCTTAAACGATGAAGATTATCCATGGTTACGGCGCAATAAGCAAAGGACACAAGCGAAGAAAAAGTGAAGACTTTCTCTCCACAACTATATCATTGCAGTTACATGTGAAGAAATGAAATGCCTTTTGTAACAGATGAGTTTTCGTATGAAACCCTAATACTTCAAAAGAGATTGTCCATTTTGTACACGAAGTGCATCCAGTTTTTGCCGTAACCCTCTCAACTTTTTATAACATGCTATGTGGGTGAAATTATGATACCATGCCAACTTTCAACCTTTTCAGAGTTTATTTGTAGTGCTTTTCAATTTCAGGGTCATTTAGCTCAAAAAAATCAGTAAATGCATGAAAAATACCAAATGAAGTCAGAAAGGGTTGAAAATTTATGATGTGGTTTTGAATGGTGCATTTTGAACACACAAAAAGTCTGGAGTTCAAATAAGTTCAAGAAAAATGAAATCCCTTTGTAACAGATGAGTTTTCGTCCGAAACCCTGATACTTCGAAAGAGATTGTCCATTTTGTACACGAAGTGCATCCAGTTTTTGCCGTAACTCTCTCAACTTTTTATAACATGCTATGTGGGTGAAATGATGATACCATGCCAACTTTCAACCTTATCAGAGTTCATTTGTAGTGCTTTTCAATTTCAGGGTCATTTAGCTCAAAAAAATCAGTAAATGCATGAAAAATACCAAATGAAGTCAAAAAGGGTTGAAAATTTATGATGTGGCTTTGAATGGTGCATTTTGAACACACAAAAATTCTGGAGTTCAAATAAGTTCAAAAAAATGAAATCCCTTTGTAACAGATGAGTTTTCATCCGAAACCCTGATACTTCGAAAGAGATTGTCCATTTTGTACACGAAGTGCATCCAGATTTCGCCGTAACCCTCTCAACTTTTTAGCACATGCTATGTGGGTGAATTGATGATACCATGCCAACTTTCAGCCTTTTCAGAGTTCATTTGAAGTGCTTTTCAATTCCAGGGTCATTTAGCTCAAAAAACGGACATTTTTGAAACTAAAATTCTATAAACCTCTAGTATTTTTGAAACTAAAATTATATAAAATTTATGCAACTAAAATTATCAAAGTATTTTTTGTTCAAAACATTAATAGCAAAAAGAATTTTTATAAAGACTTTTTTTGTTAGAAACTTTAATAGCAAACTAAGATAAGAAAATCTATTTTTGATTAAAACGGACATTTAAAATAACCTAAAAATTACCAAATTGAATATAATGATAAAACACAGTAATATTAAATAGCAGGAAAAAGAATCACTCGAAAATCTATTTTTATAGTAAAGTTATTCACAAACTAGTGATTCACACAAATTTAGAAGAATTCAAATTTAAACTATTCAAATTTGAAAACTAATGTCACTAACAGAAAGTTTATAATTTTTGTGACCTAACAGCAAAAAGAATTAAAAAAATAAAGCAAAAAACAAAAAAATAAATAATGCAAAAAACAAAACAAAAAAACTGAAAAAAATGCCGCCTACTCGGCCACCACGGCCTGAATACGACTAGAAACCCAACAAGCCAATTGGGCTAGGATTCAGGCCCGCAGACGGCCCAGTAGGCCCACAGGCAGATACAGAGTGGTTAGGCCCGTAAGCCTGCTTTAGAGAGGAGCTCGAAGGCTCTGGCGCACCGCGCCTTATAAACAGGTGCGGCACTCTATCAACTAGCGAGGTGGGACTAAACTCCCACCACGCCGTTGTGCAAGGCCATTGGTCCCGGTTGGTGCCAACAACCGGGACCAATGCCTACCTTTGGTCCCGGTTGGTGCCACTAACCGGGACCAATGCCTACCTTTGGTCCCGGTTCGTGCCACCAACCGGGACCAAAGGTCTCTGCTTCCCGCCCTTTGGGCTGCTGAAAAGAGACCTTTGGTCCCGGTTGGTGGCACCAACCGGGACTAAAGGGGTGCATTAGTCCCGGTGGGAGACACCAACCGGGACCAATGCTGTGTGTATATAAGCAACACTTGTGAAATTTCTCAAAAAATGATCCCTTTCTTCTCCGCCCGACGCCCCCTGCTCCTCGTCACCGTCGCCGCCGAGCCCTGCCCCGACGCCGTCAGGCTGGTCCACCTCGCCGTCGTCGCCGCCGCCGCCGACGCCGTCAGGCTGCTCAACGTCGCCGCCGCCGCCGCCGACGCCGTCGACGCCCTCTGCCCCGACGCCCCTGCCGCTCCCCGCGCCCCTGGCCGCCTCGACGCCGCCCGCCGTGCCCCGCCGCCCCCTGTGAGCACCTGCCCTGCTCCCGCGCCCCTGCCATGCCCTGCGCCCCTGGCCTGCCCCGCCGGCGCCGCCGCCGCCGTGCCCCTCTGCCCCTAGCTTCCTTTATTTTTTTGTTATATATATATATGCTATTTTTAGATGTTTTACATGTTTTTAGATGTTCTTATATGCTGTTTTTAGATGTTTTTAGATGTTCATAAAAAATTTAGATGTATGTATGTATGTGTGAGGGATCATATATGTATTTTTTTAGATGTATTTTTTGTATGTATGTATGTATGAGGGATCATAGATGTATTTTTTTCACAATTTTTCAGATGTTTTTAGATGTTTTGTATGTATTTTTTCAGATTTTCTATCGTGAATAGACCGATTTTAGACCACAGGAGCATCCCCCGTTAGAATTTTAGAGCGGCTCCTACCCCCTCCCGTCCCTACCCGATAAACTCTCGAGGCCACCCAAACCCTAGAAGAAAGAGCGCTGTCGATCTCCTACCCCCTCCCGCCCCTACCCGATAAACTCTCGAGGCCACCCAAACCCTAGAAGAAAGAGCGTTGTCGATCTCCTACCCACTCCTGTCCCTACCCGATAAACTCTCGAGGCCACCCAAACCCTAGAAGAAAGAGCGTTGTCGATCTCCTACCCCTTCCCGTCCCTACCCGATAAACTCTCGAGGCCACCCAAACCCTAAAAGAAAGAGCGTTGTCTATCTCCTACCCCCTCCCGTCCCTACCCGATAAACTCTCGAGGCCACCCAAACCCTAGAAGAAAGAGCGTTGTCGATCTCCTACCCCCTCCCGCCCCTACCCGATAAACTCTCGAGGCCACCCAAACCCTAGAAGAAAGAGCGTTGTCGATCTCCTACCCCCTCCCGTCCCTACCCGATAAACTCTCGAGGCCACCCAAACCCTAGAAGAAAGAGCGTTGTCGATCTCCTACCCCCTCGCATCCCTACCCGATAAACTCTCGAGGCCACCCAAACCCTTGAAGAAAGAGCGTTGTCGATCTCCTACCCCCTCCCGTCCCTACCCGATAAACTCTCGAGGCCACCCAAACCTTAGAAGAAAGAGCGTTGTCGATCTCCTACCCCCTCCCGTCCCTACCCGAGAAACTCTCGAGGCCACCCAAACCCTAGAAGAAAGAGCGTTGTCGATCTCCTACCCCCTCCCGTCCCTACCCGATAAACTCTCGAGGCCACCCAAACCCTAGAAGAAAGAGCGTTGTCGATCTCCTACCCCCTCCCGCCCCTACCCGATAAACTCTCGAGGCCACCCAAACCCTAGAAGAAAGAGCGTTGTCGATCTCCTACCCCCTCCCGTCCCTACCCGATAAACTCTCGAGGCCACCCAAACCCTAGAAGAAAGAGCGTTGTCGATCTCCTACCCCCTCCCGTCCCTACCCGAGAAACTCTCGAGGCCACCCAAACCCTAGAAGAAAGAGCGTTGTCGATCTCCTACCCCCTCCCGTCCCTACCCGATAAACTCTCGAGGCCACCCAAACCCTAGAAGAAAGAGCGTTGTCGATCTCCTACCCCCTCCCGTCCCTACCCGATAAAATCTTGAGGCCACCCAAACCCTAGAAGAAAGAGCGTTGTCGATCTCCTACCCCCTCCCGTCCCTACCCGATAAACTCTCGAGGCCACCCCAAACCCTAGAAGCGTTGTCGAGGCCACCCAAATTTACCAAGTTAAATGAAGAAAACTCCGGTAACATAGATTTATCAAGAATGCCCCCATTATGGATGTGCACAAGTTGATCCAATTTTTTTCCTGATCTCATCTATATATATATTCTTCTATATGTCACATTGTCTGTCAAAGTATTGAAGAAATCCATGGCTTCATCATTAGCCGGAAGTAACATGCGTATGATGCTACGAAGCTCTTCAAAGTTGTTTTGGAACGGAGTTCCGGATAGAATAATTCGCTTTTTGGTACGAATTTCAGCAAAGGCCTTCCAAATAGCGATATTCGGAAGGCTCTTGCTGAACTTCGTACCAAAAAGCTAATTAATTATCCTATCCGGGACTCCGTTCCAAAACAATTTTGGAGAGCTTCGTACCATTATGCGCCTGTTACTTCCGGCTAATGATGAAGCCATGGTTTTCTTGAATCTTTTGACACTAGACAACGTGACATATAGAAGGGTAGATGAGATCAGGAAAAATATGGACCATTTTCTGCACATTCAGAATGGCGCCATTTTGTTAATTAAATCCCTTAAAGGTTAAGAGAATCCCTTGTTTGACATTCAAGAGAGAGGCGGTCCGGACATCGGACATTCATGAGAGAGGCGGTCCAGACGTCGGACATTCATGTTTGTATATTAATTGCCATGTTGTAATATTTGCAGAAACTATGGAACAAAGAGACGAAGAACAAGAACAGTTGTTGGGGGACATAATCCTCGGCGGACGTGATATCTTGTCGTTTCTCAATGACACCGATGGTCTGGAAGGAGAGGATGACGGCTCCGGTGATCGAACAATGGAGGAGGAAGGACATGATCATGATGGCTCCGGTGACTGAATGCCGGAGGAAGAAGGAGACCATGATGACGGCTCCGGTGACCGAATGGAGGAGGGAGTTATTGCAAAGTCCGGCGAGGTATATATATTAATTAAGCCTGTGCTGACTAGCTAATTGATGCATTAATTGTTTTGGTGTGTACATATATTAACTCTTCTTTCTTCTTTTATAGCCCTCCGGATCGGGCCAAACTTCGGTAATGAGACGAGGCCCGAAGAAGAGGTTGCACAAGGATGAAAGGTTCACGATCACAGCACTCGCGCACGATGGCCATCCGATTGAACCCAAGCGGACCAAGGACGCATTTTCTGCTCAGTGCGGAGCTATTGTTAGGGACAACATCCCGATCAGCATCAAGCAATGGAATAAGCCTAAGGTCGGCGCCCCTCAAGGTGATTATGTCACCGATAGACAGAAAGATGATCTTTGGACCACGCTGAAGGCAAATTTCACCCTACCGCCAGAGGAGGATCCGAATAAGCCAGTTATAGAGCCACTGGTGAAGGCGTGTGCTCTTAAGAAGATGGCAGATCTATTCAGGAGGTGGAAGAATGAGTTGAAATAAAAGTTTGTCGACAAAGGGAAGACTCCAGAATTCACCGGCCGATTTGAGAAGATAAGAGGTCACTGGCCCGCATTTGTGGCCTACAAGACATCGGACAAGAGTAAGAAAATGTCAGAGACAAACAAGAACAACGCTGCAAAGAAGCAGTATCACCATCACACGGGGTCAGGTGGCTACCTCAAAGCCCGACCGTTGTGGGACAAAGCTGAGAATGACCTGATTGCTAAAGGGGTCGAACCACAGACATTGAACTGGCCAGACCGTTCAAGGACTTGGTTCTTAGGGGTTGGGGGAACTTTGGACCCTGAAATAGGGAAGTGCCGTTGGACGGACGAGCAACTTGCAATACCCGTCACGAAGCTTCAGGAGTATATCACCGCAGCGCAGGAAGGGACGTTCATTCCCGACAGAGAGAAGGACGAGCTGACTGAAGGCCTAGGGAATGCTGAGCACCCTGGACGAACACGAGGCACACCAGGCTCCATTCCGTGGAAGGTTGGGTTTCCCGACGCAGGCGGTTACAGAAGCCGGGAGAGAAAGAGGAAAGCGGAGTTAGGCGAAATGCAGAAGCTCAATGCAAGACTACAAAAGCTAGAGGAAGCTGAGAGCCAGCGAGCTGCCGGCCAACCATCTCAGCGGCACGAAGCTACCCCAGAAGCTACCCCGCCATCTCAGCGGAGAAGCAGCGTCGCTTCCACGGAGCCCGTTCAGCCTGACTTCACGTCTCCTAGCTACCCCGTGGATACTATCACGGAGGCTCAACATTGCGAGCTTATGACGAAATGCCGGAACCTCACTTTATTGGCGGCTGTCGGCTCTGTTGCACCTCCTCAACCCAACGGAACTTTTCACTGCCGTCCGATTCCACATGGCTATGCTGTTGTGATGGTGGATGAAGTAATGGAGGGATTTGAGGAGCTCGAGCTTGACCACTCTACAGGTGAAGGGGAGAATCGGCTGGTTCGTGCCCTGAGGAGTACATGTCTATGGCAGAAGGAGTACATCAAGCTTCCAAACTGGACGCCTCCGCCTCCTCCTCCTCCTCCGGCGAGTCAGGGCACTCCGCCTCCGCCTCCTCCTCCTCCGGCGAGTCAGGGCACTCCGCCTCCGCCTCCTCCTCCTCCTCCGCCTCCTCCTCCTCCCCCGACGCGTGAGGGCACTCCGCCTCCTCCTTCGCCTACCCCGGCACGTCAGAGCAGTCCGCCTCCTCCTCAGCCTCGTCGGCAACGGCGGAAGACAGACGCCGCCGCTCCGGCTCCTCCGGCGCGTCGAAGCACTCCGCCTCCTTCTCCACCTCGTAAGCAATGACGGAAGAGAGACGCCGCCGCTCCGACGGCTAGCAGTACAAGCAGAGGCGGGAGGCAATTCAGATACGGTCCATGTCTCAAGCCTCTGGAAAAGTTACCATATGAGCGGACCGAGTCTGAAAACGAGGAGATATGTCGTGCCCAACTGAGGGACCATTTTGCAAAGAAAACTCCACCTCCGAAGGAGAAGCTAGATCCGGTGAAAGTGAAGCGCACTATCGATGCCCTGAAGCGACCACCACCGCCTCCGTCGGATTCCAACTATGTCCGGATTATTAAAAAGACATATGAAGAAGCGCGGCTGTCGGGAAGTACTTATAGTGATGCAAGGTTAGCAGAACAAAGAAGTGGGAAAAGAATTCCCTAGCTCGGCGAACAGGAGAAGCAATCGTGCCCCCCGCTCAAGGTGTCTAGCGATATCGTCGCTAATCATCCGGGGATGGTGCCCGGTACCAATCCTGGTGATTACTTGGGGGATGATGTAATTTTTCAAACGGCTGAGGTAACAAAAGAAAAATATGAATACGTGCACGGGAAGCCTCTCGTCAAACCTGATCCTCCTCCTCTAACAACGATGATGTACAAATTGCATGAGTGGTACATGAAAACCTGCAGGGAGTCTGGGAGAGACACTATGTATATGGCAGTGAAACCAGAGCACGAATTTATTGGACTTCCCGTGATGCCTGTTGAATTTGTGGAGTTATTTCAGTTATACAATCAACTGGCCCTCGACAAACAACTCATGACTGCCTACTGTGTGTAAGTATTACTTCTATAGTTCTCTAGCTCAGCTCGTTCATTACATGTATATATAATTATCCTCATTATATTATGCAGATTGAAGATCGTCGAATGCAAAAAACTAGGAATCTTCGACGTTGGGTTCATTAGCCCAGATGCCGTAAATGAATGGACGGTACGAAACTCAATCAAAGAGACCGAGGAGAACTTGCTAAAGTCGTTCCTTATACATCAAAACAAAAGGGAAATACTCTTTCCTTACAACTTCAGGTGGGTGTTGCTGTCTTCTCTGTATACTCGGTTTCGCTTACTCGAGGTTAAGTAATGTAATTGATGAGTTATATATGCGTGCGTAGTTACCACTTTATTCTACTATCCATTAAGCTTGACGGGGCATTAGTAACTGTCTTAGACTCAAGACGTAAAGATCCCGAGAATTATGCGGACATGACTGCAATGCTCAAGAAGTAAGTTCAGTCAATACCGGGACCATATCGGCATGCAACTTTCGTTAATTTCCTGATATCAAGTAATCATTTTCTTTGCCTGGCAGGGTTTGGAAGAAGTTCACCCGAAAGGTTCCCGGTCTAAACAAAGAGTTGCGATTTACGCACCCCAAAGTAAGTAGTACTAGCTAGTTCCGCGCATCTCTAATTGATTCAAATTTTCATCAATATATCATTACCATGCTTGCTTATCAGTTTGATTGAACTCTATTCTCGTAAAATGCTTGTACCAGAAAGAAGGGACTTCTTTATGTGCATACTACGTATGCGAGTTCATTCGCCACTCGACCTCTGAGCGGGGCTTCTCTGACAAACAATTTGAAGTACGTAAATAATATTCACAATTTTATTTTATATATTACCATCAATTGTGTTGAGTTTTATTCATATATATGCATGTATTGACCCCCTTCTTTAAATTAGATCTGGCAGATGCGGGATGAACTCCTACCACATGATCGCATACGATCAATTCAAGAGGAATTGGCGGGATTCTTTCTTGACCACGTCATACCTAAAGACGGAGAATACCATGCGAATTTGTGATTGGATCTTCGGTATATGATGTTAGGGATTGTAAAAGATGTTATATTGTATATATGTAGTAGCGTCGGATAGATATACGAAAACTTGTTGTTCGACCAATCTCTCGGAGAAAGAGAGGTCGATCACTTCTCTCTGTATATGTTCATGACGATCTTATGTACTTAATGGTTCCTTCATTTGCTTACTAGCTAGCGTGTCGAGTTCTCTCTATAGTAGCTAGCGTCGACCAAGCACGGAGAAAGAGAGGACACTTCTCTCTATTAGCTAGCTAACACAATATGAAACCCCTAAATTAACCCTACAAAACCCCCTAAGCCCCCCCCCCCCCCCCCCGCCCCCTTTCAAAAAAAAAAACCCCAGCTCCTGCCAGATGCTGACGCGTGGATGCCTTTTGGTCCCGGTTGGTGTTACCAACCGGGACTAAAGGTCCTCCTGCCTGGGCTCACCGCAGCGGCCACGTGGAGGGCCTTTGGTCCCGGTTCGTAAGCAAACCGGGACTAAAGGTTTTGGGCTTTAGTCCCGACCCTTTAGTCCCGGTTCCAGAACCGGGACAAAAGGGCCTTTTTCTACTAGTGTCCTAAGTACCTCAAGGGGAAGGATGCTCTGATTGCCGGCAGTCCATGCAAAACGCGCTCCAGGTTTATTTGATTGCGTCGAATGGGCACGACAGAGCTTTTTTGAAAGTTGGTACAAAGTCCTGTGACCTCGCCGAACCCCTTTAAGATGGCGGCCAGGTTGTCCACATCCCTTTTAATGGGCGCCAGGAAGACGGCAGCGTCGTCCGCATAGAGTGAGGTTCTGGCCCTAGCTCCCCTTCGGCGATTTGGTATTGTAGATGTCGTTAGTTTATTCTATAATCTTGGTTAAACATTTAAATGGTTGACTTACACGGAAAACAATACACCTTATATTCTGGAATGGAGGGAGTATGTGTAAAGAACCATCGAAAGTGGTGGTTCCGATTGAGTAGCAAGATCCTGCTCCGAAATGGGTTAGCATGTTTTTTAGTATATTGATTTTAGCTAGGACCAGTTTCATGCTAGTATAGGATTGGGTCATCGCGTTTAGCAAATGTTGGGTGTGAAAACTTACTCCTTTCGTTGGTATAGTGATTTATATTAGGAAATATTCCATGTTCCTATATACGGTCATCAGTTGATTTATTACTGCTAGTATCGATTTCGTCGAGCAACTTGCTAGAGAATTTCAATGTCCACAAAAAATAGCAGAGAATCGTTGAATCGTTCAATACGTACCGTGGTTGGGTTGTGACACATGGAACCTTGTTTATCGTGCTTGGTCATTATAAACAAAATCAATGTCGATCTGATTCTCATCGTAAAAAAATAGTCAATCCGGTTCACGGGTTACATGCTCAATCACGTTCACGAAATCTGGACGGCAAGTTTATTATGTAGTTCGTCAGATCATCTATCTGATAATTTATATATTTTATATGGTCTAAGATATAATTTTATCCACGTGTTTTGGGAACTATCGTCAGTTCACATGTCCAGGAGTTGCCCTTTGGTGGTTATGGATCCATTCAACCAACCTCTTTTTCTAGTAGTACATATGTATGTCTCTGAATCAGCACTTGCAACTACTAAGCTAATCCTAGTGACCAGTATAGCAAGCTAATGCACATGCGTAACATGCTCCCGTGTTAGAATAGTAAGTGTGATATATAGCACTAGCATGCATGCTCATGTCACATGCACCAGAGAATACTACCACGACAGATAGTTAACCATAGAGGTTTTTTGTAGGACAGGCTACGCGGTACCCCCTATCCTAACCATCCAATCTGGGTTCCGGTTTATGTGGATGTGTGCATTGATTCAAAATCAGCATCTACGTCAGGCGCTCAGTGCTAAATAATCTGACAAATTTTTATGCAGGGGTACTGTACACGACATGACCTGCATGTGTCATGGTTTGTCACGAGGCATTCGATGTTTTTGTCCACACATTGCTTTTGCCATGCATTTGTCAGGCCCGCTTTCTCTCAGCTCTTAGAGCTCTCTCTCGTGACACTCTCTCAGCTGCATGCACACTTGCACAAGCTCCTCTCTCACCTCTCATTTATTTAAAAAATACTGACCGAACGACCATTAAAGCTCACGAGAGAGAGAGTGAACAGTCCTCTATACAGTGCAAAGCTGCTGCATGTGAGCCTGTGAATTCTTGACCGAACGACCATTGTGACTGAGCCACGAGGGGACTAGCATACAGGCCTAGTCTGCTTTTGTTTATTGTTTGCGGGAAAGGACAGCGCCTGCAAATGACACTGCTTCAAACTGTTGAACGCTCGTGAGACTGCTTTGCTGCACAAATCCCGAAGCAAAACGAATGGTGTAGATAAGAGGGACCGTGGAGGACGTGCTACACTGCAACTTTGCGATAATTAACATGATTCCACTTAGGGAATTGTAGAATGCGTGGAAGCTGAACTCACATCTCAGTGATATTAATCCACTTTTACGACTCAGTGGCAATACCTTTTCCACAATCATGAACTTTTTCTTCAGGGACCTATTGTTTGGTCTTCGATGTGTGGCGCACATGTAGCTGATCCGATGTGTCTCCCTGTCAAGTCTCGCTCAGGTGCATGAAATATGTGGTCTTTTCTAAATTTAGTTGCAATGCAATTTGAAAGCAAAAGCTTGCTAACCTACCGCTCCTCGCCGAAAAAGAGCACTAATCAGTCGCTAGTCACGTCTTATCTTTACAATCTTTTTTCATGGGCATCGGAGAGAGAAAGAAACCTCTAGAGAGTTGACCACAAGAGTGATGAAATCCATGGATCCCTTTGGTATCATGGTGGTTTGTTCAAAAGAGGCATGATGGATCCCCTCATGGCCTACAACATACTGGACCCTAAGCTAGCAAAGGGCACCCAAAAGTACATCTCCATGGAGCGACAGCCTACCCCAAAACCATTGGAAAGAAAGCTGATGCGCCATGGATCCGATCATTGCCGACCTGAAGATGCAACGGCATCTTCTTGTGGTTGTGTGGCCTTGCGTACCACTAGCTGTCCGTGTGCCCGCACTGTGCCGAAGGTACCATTACTGAGCCTTCACTTTCTTGGGTTACTCGATAAAGCAATGGAATGCCCACAGGAGAGCGGGCAAAGTTGGAATTAGGCAAAATAGTGAGCTTTGTATAGTGGTGTATAGTGTAGTGATCATCCATCAACGATATCTGATGGACATGTTTAACTTACTGGTAGTTGGGTATGTGGATATGACTTATGCTTACACATACAGGTTGGTTTTAGCGTTGCAGCTGATTGCGCCAATTATGGTTTACTTTGAATTTTTCTTATTATTATTGTATCGCCTCGCTAACCTAAAATTTATTAAAAATGCAAAAGCATGAAGAATCAAATCCTCGACAAATTACCTACTATGGCTGTACAGCTAATTCAGTGCCCGGATCTGGAGCGCTGGCTCACGTGGAGATGGAATCAAATCCTCGACAAATTACCTACTATGTACTGTACTGAACTACTAAAAAAAGTATCATATTTTGGCACGAAGGAAGTATGTAGCAACTAACAATTTAAATGTCGTAGCTAAGCGACAAGAAGACGCCGTGGTGGCTGGTTAATTGCTAATTATGGCAGCAGCTAATCTAAGATAGGCATGGAGGATGTTGGGCCTGTGCGAATATTATGTCGAGACAGCCGACCAACAACCTCTCCGGTGTTATGGAACAGGGTGTGGGGAGCTGGCGGTGCACGTTGGGTTTGCTGGCCATCGATGTCATGAACAAATAAGCTGTAGCATATACAGGGCAGAGACTTGAATGGAGGTAGTAGCTAGTCACATGTCTTCTGACTGCGTTATGGGGCGTTCGCTCTAGCTCATGTATCACATGGTTATATTGGGAATGAATGCTACAAATTAAGCATTGAACCAGACAATATACTCCCCCTGTCTCAGATATAAGACGTTTTTCGACACTAAGTGTGAAAAAAGTCTTACATTTTGAGGCGGAGGGAGTATTAAATGAACACCTATGATTAAGTCAGCATTGATACACGATCTCTTCTTTTGTGGATACACGGACTGTCAATGTCTCCGAGATATACATATATCTTTAGTGTATATGCCAGGGATATCGTGCATCTCAAAAGTTCCTAAGAAACGTGGCGACCGTTGATATTCTGAAGATATACACAAAATATATATCACAAGTATCTTATATGTATATGTTCAGGATGTTGGCGTTGACAAGAAATCTCCGAGAAAACACAATAAAATCAACAAGTTATAGGGTCGATTCATACAAATTTTCCATGTAAAGTGCACCGATGAGTGTAGTTATACCACTTATATGAGCTATGCACACATGTTTCTTTAATTATTAAAGCAATGACACAAACACAAAAAATATACCATCGTGCATACATCCACATGACTGGTTGAGCAAGAGCATATGAACAAGTACATGAATCCCTCAATTATTTAATCAACCCTGTGTTTTATCAAGTAAAAACATGAGTTGTCTGGATTGCTTACAAAGAGATAGAGACATGACAAAGGAGAGAACCCCAAGGAGAATTTATAAGATTCTCACTAATAGCCCAAAAACAAGTGCAAAAATGAGTACTCGGTCGATAGAAAACACAACGCAAACTAATGTGCTTGCCGTGTGTTGTGTGTGCACATAAATTTCTATGAGCACCCGCAATTTGAATATCGGCACAACAAAGTCATGGTTCGAAAGTTCGAATGCCAACAAGGTTCGACCATACGTCAAGTCATGACGAGGAACTGCGATATACGTATGACCATTGTATCACATGGCGTGGCAAAGAAAAAGTGTCCTGAAACATGGCAAAAAATCACCTACAAATTTGAAACTTATGAAGTGAGCACAATAAATTTAGAAGACAAAGTAGAAACACGCGCGTGTGAAGTTTAGGAAAATGGTCAGTTCTGGTGTAATTACATGTCTACAAGGGAGAAGATTTCTGGTGTAAGTAAAAACACGCGCATGTGAAGGATTGTAAATTTAGTGCTACAACTTGAAAGCTTCCTTTTTCACACTAAGTTATTCTGCTCTACAAGCTATACGAACTTGCGGTATGTCACCTTCACAAATCGTGAGTGTAAGGGCATTCTCTTACCTTGGTGTTTTGGCGATGATGACAACTCACTATGATCTAACCGTGTGTCAAGTTATACAGGGATTGTATGTGGTACACAAGATGGTTAGGTGGACCCTCCAAACGGAAAAGACTGAAGACGGGTTTTCTCTACGTGTTTATTCTCTTTGGTCGTAGGGATCCCGTACTATTAAGAGGGAATCCACATTGGAAAGTCTTGGGTGAATCAGTTCTTTCGCACATCCATCCTCACCCAATTCTCTTCTCCGCATCATTGAGAGAGAGGCCCCTCTTTCCTTGGTTACATGCCAGGTAAACCGCGGTGTCGACCTAAATGCACAGCTGGCGTTGAGCCTCCGGTTCGACCACCACTCTAGGGGTGATACCCTAGGGGTGCTGTCAAAGTGTCCCCAGCGGTTGTACCGCTGCCCCCGGGCGGTAGTACCGCCAAAGGCTGGGAGACCCAAAAAGGCAGCTCTGGGTGGTTGAACCGGCCCAGCACCGTGCTACAACCAGACAAGTTTCTGTTGTGGTCCGGTTGTTGGGAGGTACCGTACCGGTTGTACCGCTATAATCCTATAGCCCAGTACAACCGGGGTCTCGAGCGGTTGTACCGCTTAGGGGTCCGGGGCACTGGTCTGGCTGCTGCATCCGGGCCAACCTTCTGGTGTGGTCCGGTGGTTGGCCGGTTGTACCGGTTATACCGGTTATACCGGTTGTATCGGTCACCTGTCCGGTTGAACCGCTCCCATGGCAGATCTGGCTGTAACGGTTGGAAATGGGGGGCCCTATATAAAGAGGTGCTTCTTCCACCTCTTTCTTATCTCTTACCTCTCTCTCTCCACCATTGATGCACTTGAGCTTTCTTGCCCGATCTTTCTCCCTAGCCACCCAAACTTGTTGTCTTGCTAGGGATTGAAGGAGGAGACCTAGATCTACACTTCCACCAAAGGAAAATTGATTCCCCCATAGTTTCTTGTGTGGATTTTGTTACTCTTGGGTGTTTGAGCACCCTAGACGGAAGAGGTCACCTCGAAGCCATATTCCATTGTGGTGAAGCTTCGTGGTTTCGTTGGGAGCCTCCAATTAAGTTGTGGAGAGGGCCCCAACCTTGTTTGTAAAGGTCCGGTTGCCGCCTTCAAGTGCACCACTAGTGGAATCACAGCGCCTCGCATTGTGTTAGGGCGTGAGGAGAATACGGTGGCCCTAGTGGCTTCTTGGGGAGCATTGTGCCTCCACACCGCTCCAACGGAGACGTACTTCCCCTCACCGGGAAGGAACTTCGGGAACACATCCTCGTCTCCATCGGTTCCCCTTGTGGTTACTTCTTACCTTTACTTTGTGCAAGCTACTTATATTGTTATATCTTGCTTGCTTATCTTGTTGTTGTGTTTAGCATCATATAGGTTACTCATCTAGTTGCACATCTAGCCAACCTATTTGTTGCTAAGCCTAAATTGTTAAAGAAAAGTTAAAAACTGTTAGTTGCCTATTCACCCCCCCTCTAGTCAACCATATCGATCCTTTCAATTGGTATCAGAGCCTCGTCTCTTTATTAAGGGTTTCACCACCCGAAGAGTATGGTTGACGACGGGGACCGGGAGGTTGAACTCCCCGAGGCCGTGGGTGTGAACACGGTCTCTCGCGAGGATTTAAATGAGGCCATGTCCTCGCTTAAATCCTCCATGACGACCGAGGTCAAATCCATGTTTAAAGAATTCCTTGACACACTTAAACTTTCCACCGATGCGGTTCAAGTGGTTAATCCCACTAACTCGGCATCGGATGTCAACTCCGGTAAGGAGGGGGCTAGTACTGATAATCGTCCTCAAGGAATTAATGGGTCGGGGACTTTTGCCTCAGTTCCCCCTCCCTTGGTCTATGGAGGACCGGTGCACCCACCTCATATAGTTAACCACGGTCCTCCTCCTAAGCTTGTTAAAAATGATTTCACTAATTGGCTTTTCAGTATCAAGTCTAATTTGGATCACAGCTCAATTCAACTCATGCGAGTCATTGAAGAAGGAGTCTACCCTCGTGATCCACGCAACCTCACTCCAAGGGAAGAAGCGGATAAACAGCTAAATTCCTCCGCCTTGTTCATACTCCAAGCTGCTGTTCCTACTGAAGACCTTCCTCACCTGCGTCCTTTCACTGTTGCTAAAGAGTGTTGGGAACACATTATCTACATGTACAAGGGCAGCTCAAGCATTCAACGGTCAAACTATGAAGTTGTCCTTGATCAGTCAGATGAGTTTGTAATGATAGAGGATGAGGAACCGCGTGAGCTCTATAGAAGGGTGACTGCCCTCGCCGTTGCCCTCAAAGATCATGGCAGCAAGGATGTGGATGATACGTGGGTCAAGCATAAGTTTCTGAAGGCCATCATGCCCTACAACAAGGCCATGTCCGCTGTCATCCGTCAAAGACCAGACTTTCACACCTTGTCTTCTGGTGATGTGTTGGATGAATTTATTGCAATGAACATCTTGAACACAACAGCTGACAATGCTCTCGCTCGCGTGCAACGGTCAAAGAAATCATCCCCCAACCTTGCTTTGAAGGCCAAGGTCTGTCAAGAGGAAGAAGAAGAAGAAGAGGAAGAGGGTTGCCCCGAGGACACCAAATATGCCTATCATGAGCACATGGCTCTTGCATCCAGGCAATTTTGGGGCAACAAGAGGAACACAAGGCCCAACTTCTCCAAGAACAACTCAAACGGGCCAAAGGGCAAGCAACGTGTGAGGACCTGCTACAACTGTGGTAATGTGAGTCATTTTGTGGTGGATTGTCCATACGAGAAGAGGGAAGACAATGGTGGCAAGCTCATCCGCAAAGATAAGGCCAAGTCATTCCCCAACAAGACCAACTTCACCAAGAAGACTCCACATAAAGTGTTGGTGGCTCAAGAAGAGTATGCATCGGATGATGATTGTGATGACGAAGACACAAGTGGTGAAGGAATGGCAATGGCATCTGTGCCAATTGCATCCTCCACCCCAACAAAGGTGTCACTCTTCGACGCCCCCAATGAGAACCACATCACTAGGTGCCTCATGGCAAAAGGCATCACCAAGGTAACCTCCAACGCCAAAACCTCAAACATTAAGACTTCTGTTTCTTCCACTCCGTCTTTGTTAGATTGTGTGGATGAACTTGAGGAGGGGATAGAGGGTGAGAATGAGTTTGACAAGTTCTTGGGTAAACTCAAGGGAGAGTCCAAGAAGCACTTCGTTGCTCTCTTGGAACAACTTGGTGAGGCCAATGACACGATTGATTCTCAAGAAGAATCTCTTGAGGAGATGAGAGGCCATAGTCATGATTATGCCGACGAGATAGCAGATCTTTCTATTGCTCTAGAGGAAGAGCGAGGTCTTCATTTGACTTCTAAGGAGTCCCACAATGACGACTTTGCTAAATTACGTAAAGATTATGATCATGCTATTGTTCTCAACCGTGTTCTTAAATTTGAAAAGGTTGCACTTGGGGTTGACCATGCTCGACTCAAGGATGAGTTTGTCTCTCTTGACAGTGCTCATAAGGCACTGAAGAGAGTTCATGCTTCTCTTAAAGAGTCACATGATCAACTCCAAGTGAAACTCACTAAAGAAATTGCCACGTGTCCTCCCTTTGTCTTAATTGATAATGCGTCTGCTACTAACCCGTGTTGTGAGCATGCACATCTTGTGGAGGAAAATGCTAAGCTAAAAGAGCAACTTGAGAAAGGCCTTGTGACATGTATACAAGGTGAGAAGAATCTCAATGACCTTTTAAGCAATCAAAAGGAAGTGATTGCAAAGGAAGGTGTTGGGTTTGCACCCAAATCCAAAAAGAAGAAGAAGAAGAAGAAGAAGACCACGCAGGCTCCTCCGCTCAAGGAAACATTTGTTAAAGCGGGGACCATTACTCATGAGAAGAAGAAAGACAAGGTTGTGAGTGATAGTGCCAAGAAGGGCAAGATCACTCCCTCCAACAAGGCCGGCGATTTTAACCCCTCCTATGTTTTGTGCCGTGCTAGTGATGGGCATGTTTATACCAAATTTGTTGGTTCTTCTTATGAGTATATTGAGTGGTCTATTTGGGTTCCTAAGACCCTTGTCACTAACATGAAAGGACCCATTCAAGAATGGGTACCTAAATCCAAGCATTGATCTATTGTAGGGTTTTGCTTCCGGGGGAGTCTCATGGTTGCTCGATAGCGGAGCAACAAATCATATGACCGGAAGCAAGGACTTGGTGGTGGATGTTCAACCCGATGAATCCGTGGCCACCCAAGTTTCATTTGGAGATGATGCAATCTCAAAGGTATTGGGTCTTGGCAAGGTGGTTATCTCTCCAACCTTAACTATTGAGAGAGTCATGCTTGTTGAGACCCTTGCATACAATTTACTTTCCGTTCGTCAACTTGCAATCATGGGTTTTAGTAACTTCTTTGGCATTGATACCGTGACCCTGTTGTGGAGCAAGACTCTTAAAGTAGCCTTTGTTGGACATGTCGAAAACGGTCTCTATGTGATTAACTTCTCGGAGCGACCCACTAAGTCCGCGACATGTCTAATGGCTAAAGTTGATGTGGGATGGCTTTGGCATCGCCGACTAGCCCATGTCAATATGAGATCTTTGCAAAGTCTCCTCAACAGGGATCACATTCTTGGACTGACAAATGTGAGTTTTGCCAGAGATCGTGCTTGCAGTGCCTGTATCGAAGGAAAGCTACATGAAAAAGCTCATCGTCCAACTACAACAATCTACTCAAAGAGGACCTTAGAGCTCCTTCACATGGATCTCTTCGGGCCTCCATCTTTTGACAGCCTTGGAGGAAGAAAATATTGCTTGGTAATTGTGGATGATTACTCGAGATACACATGGGTATATTTCTTCAAGAGGAAGAGTGAGACCCAACAGACCATCATCGACATTGCAAATGAAGTCCAACGTCAACATGAAGCAAAGATTTTGATGATCAGAAGTGACAACGGCACTGAGTTCAAGAACTACACCTTAAATGAGTTTCTCGGTGATGAGGGGATAAAGCACCAATATTCCACACCTTACACCCCTCAACAAAACGGTGTTGCGGAGAGGAAGAACCGGACGTTGATGGATGCGGCAAGAACCATGATGGTGGAGTTTAAATCTCCGTACAACTTTTGGGCCGAAGCCATCAACACAACATGTCATGCATCAAATCGGCTCTATCTCCGCAAAGGCTTGAACAAGACTCCTTATGAGATTCTTACCGGGAACAAGCCCAACCTCAAATACTTCTGGGTGTTCGGTTGTAAGTGTTTCATTCTCAAGAAAGGTGTCCGTTTGTCTAAATTTGAATCTAGAGCCCATGAGGGCATATTTGTTGGTTATGCTGCAAACTCTCATGCTTACCGTGTCCTCAACAAGTCCATGGGACTCATTGAGGAGACGAGTAACGTAGAGTTCGATGAAAATAATGGCTCCCGAGTGGAGCAAAGTGGTCTTTGTGATGTAGGTGATGAAATTCCTCCTCAAGCCATAAGAAGAATGAGTGTGGGATACTTCCTACCCGTTGAGGAACCCCTTGTGGCTGAAGGAGAAGGACAATGTTCTACTCAAGTGGAACCATCACCGACGCACGACCCACACGCTTCCGAAGAACGCAGTGAAGGCTCTCAACCCCGTGATCAAGATCAAGGGCAAGATCTACTCGATAGTGATGTTTCTACTTCACATGATGCTCAAGATCTTGTTCACACCCCCGTGCAAGCTCAAGATCAAGATGAAGCTCAGGACCAAGATCTACTTCAAGATCAAGGTCAAGCTAAAGATCAAAATCATGCTCAATATCATGAGCAAGCCGGTGCTAGTACCGAAGCTCGTCAAGTTACCAAGCCTCAACTTTTCATGGAGGAAATTCTTGAAAGACGAGCTGCCAAGAATGCTGCCAAGCTTCAGAAAAAGCAACACCTCCTAGAGAACGTCTACGGAAGCTTGAAAAGAGGGGTAACTACTCGTCGTCAATTAACAAACTTTTGTGCACATCATGCATTTGTTGCTTGCTTTGAACCCCTTAAGGTACAAGATGCACTCGAAGACGAGGATTGGCTTGAAGCCATGCATGATGAAATCAACAACTTCGAGTGCAACAAAGTGTGGCGATTGGTGCCAAGACCAAAAGAAAATCACAATGTCATCGGAACCAAATGGGTCTTTAAAAACAAGCAAGATGCACATGGTATCATTATTCGCAACAAGGCAAGACTGGTGGCTCAAGGCTACTCCCAAGTCGAGGGTATCGACTTCGGTGAAACCTTTGCCCCTGTTGCTCGCCTTGAATCTATTCGTATGTTGCTTGCTTATGCTTCTCATCATGATTTCATATTATATCAAATGGATGTGAAGAGTGCTTTTCTTAATGGTCCTCTTAAGGAGTTGGTATATGTCAAGCAACCCCCGGGGTTTGAGGACCCCAAGTTCCCCAATCATGTATGCGTTCTCGATAATGCACTCTATGGCCTTAAACAAGCCCCACGTGCGTGGTATGAGCACCTTACCGAGATGTTGCAAGATCGTGGGTTTGAAATTGGGAAAATCGACCCCACTCTTTTTACTAAGAGGGTTAACGGGAACTTGTTCGTATGCCAACTATATGTAGATGATATTATCTTTGGTTCTTCTAACAAAGATTTTAATGATGAGTTCGCCGCACTAATGACCAAAGAGTTTGAGATGTCTATGATGGGAGAGTTGAAGTTCTTCCTTGGATTCGAAGTCAAGCAACGAAGCCAAGGAACCTTCATCAACCAAGCCAAATACACTCAAGACATGCTCAAGAGGTTCAAGTTGGATGAGCTAAATCCTCCGAAGGCCAACACTCCGATGCAACTCAAATGCCAACTTGATAGTGATCCCAATGGTAAAGCTGTGGATCAGAAGGTATATCGCTCCATGATTGGATCTCTGCTTTACCTTTGTGCATCTAGACCGGATATCATGTTGAGCGTGGGAATTTCTGCATGATTTCAATCCGCACCTAAGGAGAGTCACTATGTGGCTGTCAAACGAATCTTTCGATATTTAGCTCATACCCCAAACTTTGGCTTATGGTACCCGAAAGGTGCTTCATTTGATCTCATTGGATATACTGACTCGGATTGGGCGGGAGACCGTGTGGAAAGGAAGTCCACTTCCGGAGGTTGCCAATTTCTTGGTCGATCTCTGGTAAGTTGGTCTTCCAAGAAACAAAACTGTGTTTCTCTCTCGTCCACCGAGGCCGAGTATGTAGCCGCCGCAAGCTGTTGTGCTCAGATTCTTTGGATGAGGCAAACTTTAAAGGATTATGGTGTCAACTGTGACAAAGTGCCTCTTTACTGCGACAATGAGAGCACGATCAAGATCTCCAACAACCCGGTTCAACACTGCAAGACGAAGCATATTGAGATTCGTCAGCACTTCATCCGGGACCACATCAAGCGTGGAGAAATTGATCTTATTCATCTTTATACCAAGGAACAGCTTGCAGATATTTTCACGAAGCCATTAGATGAAGCAAGATTTCATGAGTTAAGGCATGAGCTAAATATCATCGATTCGAGCAATGTGGCTTGACTTAGTGCACACCCCACCACACTCATCATTATGTCCTGTTTAGATGTAGGCATGGATTTAGGGGGAGTCTAGTTCTCTCAATGAACTAGCCCTCCTCCTATTATGCATAAACTAATCAAACTCTTTCACATTCGCCATTCTTGATGGCACTTGTGCTTCAAAGACGAGTTTTGGTCATGGGCCCAAGGATAATTCTTCGCGGTGCCATACCAATTGACTCATACATAGGTGGCCTCGGCCATCGCCCCCCCCCCCCTTTTGGTGTGAATCTGTCATTTGTGTTCATATTTGCTTGGAGTCCTAGGTGTGGGCATTCTCCATGGCTCTTCATTGGCGTGTTTTGTTTTTCTTCCAACCATGGAGTTTTCCCCCCACCATCTTTGTTTTTAAAATTGATTGTATGCTTTGATCATCTAGTTGTGGTGGCTGTGGCCGAGGCAGTACAACCGGTGGTAGAAGCGGTTCTACCGCTAATTCACCGGTTGTCCCGTCCCAGCGGTACAACCGGGGATGACAGCGGTTCTACCGCTAATTCCCTGGCCCGGTACTTGGACCGGTACAACCGCTCCTCTGGAGCGGTACAACCGGTCGCGACCCGGTACTTAGATCTGGAGGCCGGGCCGAAGGGGTACTCAGTTATCCCCTTCGTGCCCGACTGCTCCTGGTGCCCCCTGTCGCCGGCCGCCACCACCACCGACCAGGAGTGCCCCCGGCGCCCCGGATTCGTGGCTTCCTCCCCGGATCTGTTCCGTGGAAGCCCCTCCCTCCCCGATCTTCTCCCATGGATGCCGGTGGGTCTAGCTCTCGTTCTGCTCGTCGGAAGAATATCAAGAAGCATGCTCGCCGGTGCAGAGTTGTTCTGGAATCTGAGAATGAAGAAGTTGTGATCCCCACCAATCCCTCTCGCCGTGAGAAGTCCCAGGATGCCAAGAAAACTGCCAAGCCCGTGCATGCCTGGAAGCAATCTGATTGGGAGAGGGTCCGTCTTCAAAATCCGTATGTGGTTCTAGTTGCTCCCAGATGGACCACCCCTCAGTTCCGTAATGAGTTTCAGTTTCGGATCGTGCATGAGCTCTATGACCATCACAAGAACAAGTATGCCAAGCAATGGACAATTGACATCGAGCACTGGTGGAACAACATGGATTGTTTTGGCGACGCTTTGGCTTTGTGTGAAGAATTTGACCTGATCAAGCTCACGACTTTCAACTGTGCCTTTGATGTGTAGCTCATCCACCAGTTCTACGCCAAGGTTCACTTTGGCACTGATGCAGAGCGGCATCTTTCCTTCATGTCTCGTGATGAATTCTTCCATGTTCCGTGACGTGCCTTCTGCAATGTCCTTGGCTATGATGACACTGGGCTCACTGGGAATGGCGGCATTCGTCCTCATGATCGGTCTGAATCTATGGATAAGAACAGATTAGCCCCCCTATACATTCCCGGGCGGGGGGTTATGGGAGCTTCTAAGGACCTGCAGCAGGTCTATGACATTTTACACCGAGTGTTCCGGAATGTTCTTCTGCCCAAAGTTGGAAACCAGGATGAGATTCATGGGTACTTTGTTGATCTGCTCGTTGCAATGAAGACCAAAGCTGGCTCTGGAGCTACATTTGATGTTTCCAAATGGATGTGGGAGGAGCTGTACGCCACGGTCGTCTACCGGAAGGTTCCCACCTATGCTCCCTTTATTATGAGTTTCCTCAACTCTATGTGGGCAATTCGTCGGCCGGGCAAGCTTCTCACCTCCCCAGACAACCTGATTGTGCATGAGGTTAAGCAACTCCGGAAGAAGAAACATGCTGCACCTCGCTTCCCTGATGCCCACCCTGAGGATGTCTTCGCCTCTTCCAGTGACAGTGACTTTGAGCTTCCAGTAGGTGACAAGCCATCTTGGGCCTCCAAGCTCTCTGACAAGCTTAAGAAGACCTTCTGCCTCCAGACTCACGTTCAGAAGAAGCTCTATGAAGCCCATGTCAACGAGAAGCATGCCCGCCGCAGACAGATTTAGATTATGCGGGCTCTCAATCTTGAGGCCGCCAGTGGTTCTGAGAAGACCATCACTCCTGAGGAACAGTGAATCTATGAGCATAGCACTTGGACTGATGATGAGTTCCCGACTCAGCCTGCTGCCACCTCATCTGCTGCTGCCGCTGCTGATACAGCCGATGTTGCTTCTGATGAGGATGATGAGGATGGCTCTGGAGATGATGATTCTGAGGAGTATGACACCAACGAGGAGATCTACTGAGTACTGGGGCGCTTGCATCACTCTTTTCCTTTTTGGTGTCTTGATGCCAAAGGGGGAGAAAGTACCTTATCAGGATTTGCATGGGTGTTGCGGTGTTTGTTGGACTCTTTGTTGCGTCTTCCATTTGAACTCTTATTTGCTTTTTATCGGTTTGTGTGAAGAATATATGAGTTTAAGTAGAGTCTGAGACTTTCCGTACCCTTACTATTAAAAGCTCTACTTTTTATCTCGTTCATATTACTCCTTAAATGTTTCATCTTATTTATTGTCCCCATTGGTTGGTCTATAAAATAGAGGGGGAGCTCCACTTTTATTTTATAGATTATCAATGCAGATCGTGTTGTTGTCATCATCCACCGCAAAAAGGGGGAGATTGTAAGGGCATTCTCTTACCTTGGTGTTTTGGCGATGATGACAACTCACTATGATCTAACCGTGTGTCAAGTTATACAGGGATTGTATGTGGTACACAAGATGGTTAGGTGGACCCTCCAAACGGAAAAGACTGAAGATGGGTTTTCTCTACGTGTTTATTCTCTTTGGTCGTAGGGATCCCGTACTATTAAGAGGGAATCCACATTGGAAAGTCTTGGGTGAATCAGTTCTTTTGCACATCCATCCTCACCCAATTCTCTTCTCTGCATCATTGAGAGAGAGGCCCCTCTTTCCTTGGTTACATGCCAGGTAATCCGCGGTGTCGACCTAAATGCACAGCTGGCGTTGAGCCTCCGGTTCGACCACCACTCTAGGGGTGATACCCTAGGGGTGCTGCCAAAGTGTCCCCAGCGGTTGTACCGCTGCCCCCGGGTGGTAGTACCGCCAAAGGCTGGGAGACCCAGAAAGGCAGCTCTGGGCGGTTGAACCGGCCCAGCACCGAGTTACAACCGGACAAGTTTCTGTTGTGGTCCGGTTGTTGGCGGTACCGGACCGGTTGTACCGCTATAATCTTATAGCCCGGTACAACCGGGGTCTCGAGCGGTTGTACCGCTTAGGGGTCCGGGGCACTGGTCTGGCTGCTGCATCTGGGCCAACCTTCTGGTGTGGTCCGGTGGTTGGCCGGTTGTACCGGTTATACTGGTTGTACCGGTCACCTGTCCGGTTGAACTGCTCCCATGGCAGATCTGGCTGTAACGGTTGGAAATGGGGGGCCCTATATAAAGAGGTGCTTCTTCCACCTCTTTCTTATCTCTTACCTCTCTCTCTCCACCATTGATGCACTTGAGCTTTCTTGCCCGATCTCTCTCCCTAGCCACCCAAACTTGTTGTCTTGCTAGGGATTGAAGGAGGAGACCTAGATCTACACTTCCACCAAAGGAAAATTGATTCCCCCATAGTTTCTTGTGTGGATTTTGTTACTCTTGGGTGTTTGAGCACCCTAGACGGAAGATGTCACCTCGAAGCCATATTCCATTGTGGTGAAGCTTCGTGGTTTCGTTGGGAGCCTCCAATTAAGTTGTGGAGAGGGCCCCAACCTTGTTTGTAAAGGTCCGGTTGCCGCCTTTAAGTGCACCACTAGTGGAATCACGGCACCTCGCATTGTGTAAGGGCGTGAGGAGAATACGGTGGCCCTAGTGGCTTCTTGGGGAGCATTGTGCCTCCACACCGCTCCAACGGAGACGTACTTCCCCTCACCGGGAAGGAACTTCGGGAACACATCCTCGTCTCCATCGTTTCCCCTTGTGGTTACTTCTTACCTTTACTTTGTGCAAGCTACTTATATTGTTATACCTTGCTTGCTTATCTTGTTGTTGTGTTTAGCATCATATAGGTTACTCATCTAGTTGCACATCTAGCCAACCTATTTGTTGCTAAGCCTAAATTGTTAAAGAAAAGTTAAAAACTGTTAGTTGCCTATTCACCCCCCCCCCCTCTAGTCAACCATATCGATCCTTTCAGTGAGGTTTTCTTTACTTTGCGAATGGTAAAATAATATTAACAAACTTCTCGCGTATTCTGGTCGGCAAGTTACTGCGAGAACCTGTAAACTTCATTGCTCACACCAGGTTATTCTGGTTTACAAGTTACACTAACTAGATGTATATATACTAACTTTAGAATCCTTCATTTTTTTCTTTGTTTTGCATATAATCACCCTCTGTACAAAATCACAGGCATATATGTACGTGTCTACATGGGAGAAGATTTGTGGCACGCAGGTGTGGGGACACCGAGCCCCTCGCGCGTGCTTTTTATTCTGGCTCTCAATTTTTAATCTTTCGTATATTTTGAGTGAAAAGTCCAAATTAAGTTCTATTTCATATTTGTGTTTCTCGTGACGATGGATTTCAAATGAGACCCAATTTGAATATGTTCTGAAGAGTTTTTTTTCAGCTTTAGCTTTTGAAACTTAGTACGAGCAACCGACAAAATCACAAGTTTCAATACCTGCAACCGACAAAAATGCAAGCTTAAAGTTTCGACTTTCAAACTTGATACGGGTTACCGATAAAATCATAAATTTCAGATGCAAAGTTTTACGTTTTATGCTTAAAACATAAAACTTATTGGGCCCTCGTGCAGAATCCAATTACACTTTCTGAATTCCGAGGCAATCGGGCAGACATGCAGGACTGAGCAAGTGTGTACTCCCGCACATGCGTGCCCCTACCAATTTCCGGTGTCTACATAGCTACATACCATTGCATGCTTAAACTATCTAGTTGATAATTATATAAAATACTCCTTTTTAGCTGAGTTGGCATATCATATATCATATGCTAATCATATCCCTTGACGGCTAGGGCAACATCTCCCCTACAAGATTCGCTCGCGATCCCGTCAGTACGTCCCCCATCTGCCTGCCGTTCCGGCGGCCGGTGGCACGAAGGGGAATTCTGGGTCTCCGCTCCAGTTAGTAGTCTATATTAGGGTTTTTTAATCCTCGCAGGTACGACGCTTGGGCGGATGGCGGTGCTTCTTCTTCGAGTTTGTCTTCCGGGATTCGATCCTCCTCGAGTTCGTCCATCTGGATGTAGTCGACAGAGCTCCAACGTACATTCCTGCCCTCTCCTTGGGACGGTGAGGTTAGGGTTTCTCGTTGTGTGGCGAGATTTAGTTTCAGGTGCTTTAGATCTATTCAAGAGTTTAATGACGACGACCGCGGTTCCAGCTGGTCCTTAGATGCACGTGCACGAACACTTTTCGGTTGTCATCGATAAGGTCAAGTCAGCTTCGGTAGGGAACCGGCGACACCGTCACGTCAGCGGCTCGTTCTCATGACGATAGTGGTCGTTCAGTGAATATCAGAATTTTGATGTAATTTTTATTACGTTTGAGATGCTTTGTATTTTCGGTGAACTTTAAAATAGATATGGATCATTTTTGCAAAGAAGAAAACAATAAGGAAAATAGCTAGCATGAACAGCGCGTCGTGCAGGAAAGTAGCTACGTACCCTTTCGCATGCATGAACAGTACTCCATGAATTCCCGCCCACCGTGCGTGTTGTCGTTGTCAGCGTATCTGCATGAATAGCGGAATTCGCATCACACCACTTGCACGAGACGGTTTCTGCCGCCGTATCTCATCCCGTCCGCATGACTAGCGCCATTCCAGTTCGAGTTTGATGTGTCGTGCACGTACGCGCTCTATCCTGATGGGAAGGAACACTGTGGCCTATAGTTTCTCTCTTCTTTTTGAAACAATTTCTTATTTAACACTATCTTAAATTTCGTTTCCTTATTTGACACGGAAAAACTTTTTCTTCCCTATGTAACAACGAGTCTAAATTTTATGCCCTTTATAACACTTTTGTCTATTTTAAGCCTAAATGACACCTGAAAAGACTTTTTTGCCCCTCATGTGGTATGTGTGTGTGCGGGACAGTACCACACGTAATATAAATGCGGTGCAGCAGCACACACACATGACGATAGTAGCACACACGCAGCAGTACATATACACGCAACAACACACACATCAGCACACACGCACACAACACACACACGTAACCGCACACACACGTGCGCACACACACGTAACCGCACCAACACGCGCACACATCAGCACACACGCACAACACGCACGGCACACACACACACACACACACACGCATGCAGCACACACATAGCAGCAGCAGCAAACACGCACGCGCGCACACACACACACACACAACAGCAGCAGCAAACACGCACGCGCGCAGCACAGACACGCAGCAGCACATGCAGCAGCACACGCGCGCACGCGCACGCGCGCACACACACGTAGCAGCGCATGCAGCAGCACACGGGCGCGCACACACAAACATGCGGCAGCATACATGCAGCATCACACACGCAACATCAGTAGCATATCTGTGCGCGCATGCACACATGCAACAGCAAGCACACAAGCATACCACATGAGGGGCAAAATGGTCTTTTTATGTGTCATTTGTGCTTAAAATGGACAAAAGTGTTATAAAAGGCATAAAATTTAGACTTGTTGTTATATAGGGAAGAAATAATTTACCGATGTCAAATAGGGCATAAACTTTAAGCATGATGTTAAATAAGGAATTCTCTCCTTCTTTTTCCCCGTGATCTGGTTAATGGTATGTGTCATCGACTGGTGTAGGGGCACTGTGGTATGCTGTTCTCGAGCGACCACGATAGCCTATTTCCGTCGATGGCGCCCACCTTCAATTTCGTCACAGGCAAGCTACAGTATACTGTGCTTTCCGCTTTCGTGCTTTGCCTTTTTGTAGGCGGCTTGGCGTAGGCATTAATTTGGTCAGCGAATAGTGATAGTGGGGTGATGAAAGTACTATTGGTGGTGGCTAGCTAACAGTGATTACAATATGTTGAGAGTTGAGACACATGTCCTATTATAACTCTGGAACCAAGGGTACACAATGACATGGAGACTCAGGAGATGGAGGTAACTTCACACTTCAAATGTGTCTCGAAATATTATGTTATGGCTCAGCCAATTGAAAATAATAATAATTTCTCTGTTAGTGAATATCGGCTGTCCGGTTTTGATTTTTGGTCCACTGGTCATTTTCTTCCGTGCTTTTGCAATTATTCCGGCGATTGAATTTTTTCGGCCTCTCGCAGACTTGGAGGAGGGGAGTCGTGCCCCGAACTAGTGTTGAGCCGGAGACGGGAATGATAGAGCTGACTGCAATATCTCTGCCAGAGACAAGACCGAGGGTAGATGGGTGCGGGTGCGAGGAGGGATTGCCGGTAGCAGGGAAGGGTTAGGGCAAAATGGCAGGGGAGCTCGGGAGCTGAGGAGGACGGTTTGGCCAGTGAAGTCGGGTGGATCAGCTAAGGCAGCATTCTTTTCGATTATGGCAAATGCTCTCACCGCTGATATATTCAATGAACACGTTTATTTTATTTATTTTGAAAAGGAGAAATACCTCCGGTCTCTGCATCTAAATGATGAACACGTTTATTAACTACTTCTGACATTTGTTCGAAAACCCACCAAGGTTTCTAGTGGAGATGATTTTCAGTGTGCTATATTGCATGAGCTGATCTTACCATCTTGGGTAGACGCAACGTCAAGGTCTCTCCACACTTGTTTTGGTTACTTTCATGTCACAGAAATGGCATACCTGCTCCGCTGAGAACCGTACATGGCAATAAACCTTTTCCCTTTTTCCAAAAACGAAGCCCCTTGTTCCGTCCTTCTCAAGCGCTGGCCTAACCGCCACTATCGGCATCAGCTAGCTGCTTACTTACCCGACGTTACTTTCTCCATTCCTTTCTTGCTCACGAAGCTATGCTAGCGTCCGGTATATATCAACGTACGTGCGTTGGAGCCTTACGTTCTTTCTCGCCGCCTACCGTCATCGACCTCAGCATATCTGCGTGAACAGGAGCTTGTGAACATCAGGTAGCTATAGCCAGTGTACTGCTACAGAAGATCTCTACGATGGTCTACAGCATGGTCCTTTGCTTCTTTCCGTTTTATCAGAAACAGCTACAGCATGGTCCTTTGCTTCTTTTCGGTTTTTGCATGCACTTTGCCTTTTGTGGATATATAGTGCCTTTGTGTAGGCTTTAATTCGGTCCAACAGAGAGTGGGGGCACTCCCAATGGACAATCGAAAATGAATTGGGACATGTTCCTTAGTAGGATGTGAATCGAATAGGGACATGATTACTTATTATGTTCTACTATATCAACACGAGCAAGCGATTGTGCCAAGTCGATTGACAAATAATTATATTTCGGTTAACAGACATGTAATGGCTAGCTGCCTTCTTCTTCCTACCGTTGGGTGCCACTGCCTCTCAACCAAAGCTCATCTCCCACCGTAGCGTCACAATTATATCATCGTGACCATATCTCACCACCGGACCAAAACATCACAGCCTATACCCAGGTTGAACACCCCAAATCTTAACCTCCAACTCCAACAACGGTATGGTCGCTGCTCTTGTGTCTCCGGTTGGCTCCACTTTGTGATCATAACCACTATGGTAGGGTCTCCTCCCTACCCTCTAACTCAGTTGTCATTGCACCCATTTGATTACAATTCAATCAACGGAAAGTTACTCCCTCCGGTCCAGAAAAAGTGTGCGCCACCACACTTTTTTTTTTGAATCGGAGGGAGTATTATACAAACGAAGTTGACACCGCGGCAGGGTCGAGAAAAAATCTAATAATATTGGCAAAGGGCACACATATGAAAGCTCGGGGTGTAATCATGATGAACATTATGCACAAAGGGCACACATATGAAAGCTCGGGGTGCGCGAGACCTATATATTTCATCACATTGTCCTCACATCTACAAGCTGATCTTATGATCTTGGGTGTCCACTTGTTTTGATACTTGCATGTTTTCCCCTTTACACCTGACCACTAGTACATTTTCTTCTCTGTTTCGGTAAACAACCTCCACTTCATACAACATAGTTCCTTGTTTAGTTAGAGCCGTCCAGTAGGCTAACATTTTCTTCTTCCACAGCTAAAGTGTTTTCTTTCCATGCTCCTTGATTGCCTAACTATCATTGTCGGCACTCTGCTCACTTAATTACCCGACGCTATAACCCTCACTGAAATGGCGGTGACCGTCTTAGTTGGTCAGAGCAAAAGTAGTTATTTATCATTCCACAAAAAACTCTCATTGAAATCCCACTTCTTTCGTGCCTCATCCGCATGCAGCGCCGTGACTTTCACCGTTAGATGAGCCATACATCAATCCTATGACACGTTTGGATTAAAGGGAAAAATATATAGAAGTTTACTTTAAATATATTGTCTCGCGACTTATATTTTTTGGGGGGAGGGGAGGGTTATTTGTGATGTACCCACCCTTGTCGTTACATGGACAACAAGCTGAATTTATCATCTTTGATAGCTAGACACGACGCGAAGGTGTTTTCCACTTTACACCCAACCACGTGTCAACAGAGAAAGTTACCACGTGTTATACATGGTATATATAAGCAACCCAAACTTATTTACGAACAGAGAAAGTTAGTGCACAAACTTTTCTTGCAAGATAGTACCAGCTGAAAACATTTCAGGTTTCTGTCACCATGTATCGAGATCGGCACTCTGCTTGCTCCACTTACATATCCGGCCGCCGCTGCTTTCTCCTTGCCGGCGATCACCCGTGCCAGTCAAGTTCAAGTAGAGCAAAGCCAAAAGCTGAAGCTGCGTGTGTTTAACCGTGCTGCCGTGTGGCCGTCGCCGTCGCCGTCGAGGCTCGGTGGCTGACCGGGCCCACGCGCACACAACACAATTACAGAAACGGAAACAGGAATAGAGTGTCGATCGGTCATGTACCCAGTGGGAATGTATCTGGTGCACCGGGAGCATTGGTGCTACCGGTGTACCCGACCCCGGAAAATGTTCGAAAAATTTCAAGAAAAAATTAGTGAATTGACAGAACATCAATGTTTGTTGTCACAAAAATTCAAATCAAAATTCGGAACATTGCTCAAGATACAAAAATGACAAATTCAGCATCAATGCTAAATGGGCCAAATCTGAAAGCCCAACTTGTGTTATGTACTATTCAGTGTCGAATTTGTCATTTTTGTATCTCAAGCAATGTTTCGAATTTTGATTTGAATTTTTGTGACAACAAACATTGATGTTCTGTCAATTCACTAAATTTTTCTTGGAATTTTTTGAACATTTTAAAATGTGTAACCGGGGTCGGGTGCACCGGTAGCACCAATGCTCCCGGTGCACCAGATACATCCCCCATGTACCCAAGCGTGCGCGCGACGCAGTGCGCTGGAGCCGGCCGCGTGCAGAAAGCTACATGCATGCATTGTCCGTTGAGTGGATGGACGTGCTGAAGCCATATTTTTTTCAAAACGATGACGTATTTTATAGCAAATTCGAAAACTATAGGGCCGAACGCAAAAAATTCAGAAATGTGACCCCGTCGGCCTGCGGTGGGCCAAAGAGGGGCCCGTCGGCCTCCAGGAGGCCGAAGAGAGGCCCGTCGGCCTGCGGGCGACCGAAGAGGGGCCCGTCGGCTTCCAGGCGGCCGAAGTGTCCCTGGATAAGGCCGAGCCGCTCCTTTCTTCCTTCTCTGCTCGCTAGCTCCTCCTCTCTCTCTCGTTGCTCTCTGGTGCTTCCACCCCCGCGCCGATCTCTTCCCTCGTCCACCCATTTTCCTATCCAACCCGCAGAAACAATAGATCATGGCATTCTCCGCCCGTCTACGGTATTTTTTTTTGCTACTGGGTAGTTTTTTGTGCGTGAGGAGCCATGATGGGGTGGAGGAGGTGGATTCAGTTCTTATTGGTCACCGTTTCTTTGCAGGTAATGGCTTGCCCCTTTTGCCGAGCTCCAGGTGGCCCTTGTTCTTCCTTTGATTCTTGTGCGTCTGTCTTCACTGTGGTACTGGATCGTCGCTGTTCAAGGCATGTTGTAAGATTCTATATCTTGTTTATCTGATTGTGGCATATGGTTGATGTTGTTTTGGTTGGAATGTATTCTAATGCCTTTGTTTATATGATTATGATGTTTGCTTCCATTCTTTTTGTAGTATGTTCCGTGCAGTGTTAGATCACATCGGTCAAGACTGCCGCATCGTCGAAGGGCAAGAGTTCTGCATCGACGAAGGGCAGGAGCTCTCCTTCAATAAAGGGCAAGAGCTCTGCATCGACACAAGAGCTCTGCATGGACGGAGGAGGACGATGATGCATTCATGTAGTTTTTTAGCTATAATTTGTAATTTCAGTTGTATTGTTTAATTCAGCTGTATTTTATATTATCTGTGTGTATTGTCTTGTTTTGTGGGCATTATGTTTTATTTAAAGCGCGGCGTTGGATGCATTTAGTTTGCAGTACAAGTGTTATCCCTCTAAACCAATTGACCACTGAAATAGAACATGAATATGTCACATACATAAGTAGATAGTAATTTGTCCCATACATAAAATAGACATATTACAGAATAAAACATAGTCCGACATATTACACATTAAAACATAGTTCAGACATATTACAAATTAAAACATAGTCCGACACATTACATAGCTTGTGAGTTATTTCTTCCTCGTCCGCCCCTTCGGCCTCGACTGCCACGACCACCACAACTGCCACGACCACCACTAGTAGAAAACAGACCTTTTGTCCACATCATTAGTCCCGGTCTGGTTTTGAACCGGCACTAATGTGACCATTAGTCGCGATTCGTGACGGGCATCATTAGTGCCGGTTCGTTCCGGACCTTTAGTCCCGGTTCGTGCCACGAACCGGGACTAAAGGGGTGGTGGCAGGCTGGCATCAGCCTGGGGCCCCACGATAACCTTTAGTCCCGGTTCGTGCCACGAACCGGGACTATAGGCTCACCTTTAGTCCCGGTTTGTGTCACGAACCGGGACTAAAGATGCCCCTATATAAACCCTACCCCGAGCTCTCTCTTCTTCCCCTTTCCTCTCCTCTCTGTTCTTCCCCTCTTCCTCGAGCTCAACCTCCATTTTTGCCAAAATTTGTCAAGATTTGGAGGCACCCCATCCATCCAAGTGTTCACAAAGGTTAGCAACTTTGTCCTTTCATCTCTCATTGCTAGATTAGCTCTTGCAATGCTCTATAAGTATAGTGATTTGTGGGTTTTAGTTTGGGAGTATTTATATGTGGTAGTTTATTTGATTTATATGCAATTTGAGCTCAAATTAACTTCTTACTTTGCATGTGTAGGTGTGGTTTACTTAGTGCCTTCCCGTCCCCGTCCTAACCACCGTCGATCGTCCGCACCATCCCGTCGCCGGCACCACCTTGGTGAGCCTCTTGTTCTTATCCTTTTTATAAAAAAAATCATGTTTGTAAGATTTAGATAGTTACTTGTATAGTTTTCTTACCTATATGGTTGTTTGTTATACATAGTGGCATGGTTTTGATATCCGTCCCCGTCGGCCCTCGTCCGGTTTATGATTCGGATGTGGTATATACTCTCTTTTATAACTGTTTGTTGCATTTCGTGTTTATGACAATTATGCCCATCAAGTTGACATAGATATTTTTATCTAGGAGGTATGTGAACCGGAAATTGCAACCGACATAGATATTCTTGTCAAGAAGTTAAATTTAGTTGAAAAAGAAAACGAGTATTTGAAAGAAAATTTGAAAAGAGTTGAAGAAGAGAAGATGAAACTGGAGTTGTATGTTGCCGATGTCGTCGATGATCACAAGATCAAGATGGATGCATTGCGCTTGAAGATTAGAAAATTTAAAAAATATGCATTGATAATGAGGCTTGGTATCACTATGCTGTTGGATCAATTGTTACCTTAGTTGTGATCTTGATCGCATTTGTTGTTGCATTTAAATGCTTTAGCTAGAGAGTTTGTATGTTGTTTTATGAGAACAAGTGTGTATGAACTTTATGTATGAACTTGTATTAATTTGGTCTTTTCGGTGTTGTGTAATGAAGATGAGCCGGGAATGGATGTACGATGACCGATGCTCTCCCCAGTTCATTAATGGCGTGCATACTTTTCTGGTTGCGGCTGAGGCAAACAAGCAGGCGGATGGTTTTATGCATTGTCCATGTGCTGGCTGTAAGAATGATCGAAATTACTCTAACTCAAGAACCATTCACGTCCACCTGTTTGAGTCCGGTTTCATGTCCGGCTATAACTGTTGGACCAAGCACAGAGAAAGAGGGGTCCTAATGGAAGAGAATGAATAAGAAGAGGATGACGACAGCTATCCTGGCCATGGGTTCCATGAATACGATGGTACAACAATGGGGGAAGAAGCTGAGCCGGCAATGCGGGAAGGAGCTGAAGAAGAGGCATCAGATGAGCCCGCCGATGATCTTGGTCGGGCCATTGCCGATGCAAAGAGAAACTGCGCAAGTGAAAAGGAGAAGCTAAAGTTGCAGCGCATGTTAGAGGATCACGAGAAATTGTTGTACCCAAATTGCGAAGATGACAAGAAAAAGCTGGGTACCACACTAGAATTGCTGCAATGGAAGGCAGAGAATGGTGTACCTGACAAGGCATTTGAAAAGTTGCTGAAAATAATGAAGAATAAGCTACCAAAGGACAACGAATTGCCCAACAGTACGTACGAAGCAAAGAAGGCCATCTGCCCTCTAGGGTTAGAGGTGCAGAAGATACATGCATGCCCTAATGACTGCATCCTCTACCACGGTGAGTACGAGGATTTGAATGCATGCCCGGTATGATGTGCATTGCGCTATAAGATCGGCCACGATGACCCTGGTGATGTTGAGGGCGAGCGCCCCAGGAAGAAGATTCCTGCCAAGGTGATGTGGTATGCTCCTATAATACCACGGTTGAAACGTTTGTTCCAAAACAAAGAGCTTGCCAAGTTGATGCGATGGCACAACGAAGACCGTAAGAAAGACGGGAAGTTGAGAGTACCCGCTGACGGATCGGAATGGAGAAAAATCGAGAGAAAGTGGAAGGACTTTGCAAAGGACGCAAGGAACGTATGGTTTGGTTTAAGTGCAGATAGCATTAATCCTTTTGGGGAGCAGAACAGCAATCATAGCACATGGCCTGTGACTCTATGTATCTATAACCTTCCTCCTTGGTTGTGCATGAAGCGGAAGTTCATTATGATGCCAGTGCTCATTCAAGGCCCCAAGCAACCCGGCAACGACATTGATGTGTACCTAAGGCCATTAGTTGAAGAACTTTTACAGCTGTGGAATGGAAAAGGTGTACGTGTGTGGGATGCGAAAGAACAGGAGGAATTTGACCTACATGCGTTGCTGTTTGTAACCATCAATGATTGGCCTGCTCTCAGTAACCTTTCAGGACAGACAAACAAGGGATACCACGCATGCACACACTGTTTAGATGATACCGACAGTATATATTTGGATAAATGTAAGAAGAATGTGTACCTGGGGCATCGTCGATTTCTTCAGAGCAGGCATCCCGTAAGAAAGAAAGGCAAGCATTTCAAAGGTGAGGCAGATCACCGGAAGAAGCCTCGCCACCGTACTGGTGATGATATACTTGATGTGGTCAAGGATTTAAAAGTAATCTTTGGAAAGGGTCCTGGCGCACAATCTGTTCCGAATGATGCTGACAATCGGGCACCCATGTGGAAGAAGAAATATATATTTTGGGACCTACCCTATTGGAAAGACCTCGAGGTCCACTCTGCAATCGATGTGATGCACGTGACGAAGAATCTTTGCGTGAACCTGCTAGGCTTCTTGGGCGTGTATGGGAAGACAAAAGATACACCGGAGGCACGGGAGGACCAGCAACGTATGCACGGAGAAGACGGCATGGATCCAAAGCAGTTTCAGGGTCATGCCAGTTACGCTCTTACCAAAGAAGAGAAGGAAATCTTCTTCGAATGCCTGCTCAGTATGAAGGTCCCGTCTGGCTTCTCGTCGAATATAAAGGGAATAATAAATATGGCAGAGAAAAAGTTCCAGAACCTAAAGTCTCATGACTGCCACGTGATTATGACGCAACTGCTTCCGGTTGCATTGAGGGGGCTTCTACCGGAAAACGTTCGATTAGCCATTGTGAAGCTGTGTGCATTCCTGAATGCAATCTCTCAGAAGGTAATCGATCCAGAAATCCTACCAAGGTTAGAGAATGATTTGGTGCAATGTCTTGTCAGTTTCGAGTTGGTGTTCCCACCATCCTTCTTCAATATCATGACGCACGTCCTAGTTCACCTAGTCGAGGAGATTGCCATTCTGGGTCCTGTATTTCTACACAATATGTTCCCCTTTGAGAGGTTCATGGGAGTCTTAAAGAAATATGTTCATAATCGTGCTAGGCCAGAAGGAAGCATCTCCAAGGGCCATGAAACAGAGGAGGTCATTGAGTTTTATGTTGACTTTATTCCTGACATTAAGCCGATTGGTGTTCCTGAATCGCGGCATGAGGGCAGACTGGGTGGAAAAGGCACGCTAGGAAAGAATTCACTAATATGCCGGGACGGGCATTCTTTGGCGCAAGCACACTACACACTTCTACAAAGTTCCACCTTGGTGGCTCCGTATATCGAGCAACACAAGAATATTCTACGCTCCAAACACCCGGAGCAGTCTGACGACTGGATTACACATGAACAAACGGGGACTTTCGCCGGTTGGTTGCAGACACGTCTCATGCATGACGACACTATTGAAGATGACATGTACTTGCTGTCCAAGTTACCATCTTCGACTATATTGACTTTCAAAGGGTACGAGATAAATGGGAATACATTTTACACGATCGCCCAAAATAAAAAGAGCACCAACCAAAACAGTGGTGTCCGCTTTGATGCAGCAAACATCAATGGGCCAAAGGACACATATTATGGTTACATAGAGGAGATATGGGAACTTGACTATGGACTTGGTTTGAAGGTCCCTTTGTTTCGGTGCAAATGGGTCAATCTGACAGGAGGCGGGGTAAAGGAAGACCCACAGTACGGAATGACAACAGTGGATCTCAACAATCTTGGGTATGCAGACGAACCATTCGTCCTAGCCAAAGATGTGGCACAGGTTTTCTATGTGAAGGACATGTCTACCAAGCCGAGAAAAAGAAAAGATAAGGAAGCGAATACATCATACAATGAGCCAAAGCGCCACATGTCGTGGGAACGAGCCTGACAGTAGAAGGTAGGGGTACGTAAGGAGAGGGCAGAGTCCTAGCTACGGCGAGATTGTACACAAGAATGTATGAGTTCAGGCCCCTCTCGTGGAGGTAAAAGCCCTACGTCTCACGTGCTCGGGAGCTTCTTGTCGATTGTAATATGTGTGTAGTTACAGGGGGTGCGAACCCTTGTGCCAGAGGGAAGGGGCGGATTATATAGAGTGCGCATCCCGTCATAAGTGTCCGGCATCCAAGGGTCAGATCGTGGCCATAAAAGACGTACGTTACTGGTAATGTACACCATAAATGCTATTAAAGGTCTTGATGAATGCTTGCCCGTTAGCCTCCCTGGGGTGACTTCTGGGCTTCTATGGTCGACTGTCTTCTGGTCCTTCCGAGTAGAAGGTAAGCGTCGAGTGAAAGGTACCTCCGAATGTATATTGTTGAGTGATTCATGCTTCTTGGCGATTTCAGTCGGAGACTTCCGCGTAGCCCTTAAGCTTTCTGGGGCAGTGTCCTTAGGTAGGGTATGTAGGTCAGGCCTATGACCCTACCCTAGGTACATATCCCCATCATTAGCCCCCGAATGGATCGGGGTTCGAGTGTGAAGGTGTCAATGCAGGTTCAGACAAGGCACAAAAATTCCGAGTACGTTTTGAAGCTTCTCAGAAATCTGCGTTGATTGGAACCTTTATCGATCACCCTGATCAATTCTGTCTTGAAATGTATCCGAGTGAAATTGAACTCGAAACTGGTCCGAGTGAAACTGAGCTCGAAGTCAGTTTCGAGTGATCTGCAGAGTCTTCGGATGTGACGGTTTGTTCTGTCGGGTCCGGATTTCACGGGATTTGAAATTTGGATAAGTGCGCGCAGGGCGGAGATGGCGTAACTGCTAAGGCAAGTGAAGGCACGACGCCTCGATTATCGCGCCATCCATATCGCCACGTATCGCTCCTCCTCTGAATTCGGGATACCCAGATCTCTGGCGGGCCCGCAGGTCAGTGAGCCACATGGGCGGATATAAGAGGTGACGACGCTGGCGCTGGCACAGTATTCTTCCCCCAAATCCGCTCTTCCCCTCCTCTTCCTTTGCTCAACTCCGCCCTAACTGCCGCCGCCGCCATGACAAAGGGCAAGACGGAGAAGCTCGAGCACGCCAAGAAGGGAGGAGCCAAGGCGAAGAAGCCGTCGGGCGCTCGGTCGACGGTGCCGCCGGGGTGGATCCAGGGGGATTTCCTCCAATCGACGGTCACGGCGGAGGATGTGCAAAATCTCGTCAACGACGGGTTGATAACTGCGGGGTCCTGGAGATTGCCCAAGGGGGAGACCGAGCCGGAGCCACGCGACGGCGAGCGAGTTCTGCTTCTCACCCACGTCGAGCGAGGTTTCTCCATGCCACCCCACCCATTCGTCCGTGCTTTCCTGAACTACTTCGGGGCGCAGCTCCACCATTTCCCTCCGAATGCAATTGTCTATCTTTCTTGTTTCATAACCTTGTGCGAATGTTTCTTGGGTTGCCCTCCACATTGGGGTTTGTTTAAACACATATTCTCTGTTAGATCCCAATCTGTTAAGAAAGCCAATCCCAAAGATAGCAAAACTCATGTAATCCAGCTGTGTGGTGGCTTAGGGATCCAAAAGAGAGGTAGGAGTGCATTTCCCCCTTTGACCTTTCCTGATTCTGTCCGGGGTTGGCAGTCGACATGGTTCTATTGCAAGGATGTTGCATCGCCAAATATGTCGACTGGACTTCCTCCTTTCACCTTGGATCGACCTACCACCCCCAAATCACTGTACGCGACAAAGGTAGAGAAAATCCAAGTAGGGATCCTAGTGAACGATGTAACTGAACTGATCCGCGGCAGAGTGACTGGCTTGGACCTCCTTGAAACGTTTCTCAGTCGACGAATCCAGCCCCTCCAAGCCCGGGATCACACCATGTGGCATTATTCAGGCCCTGAGGATACCACTCGGACCCATCCTGAGGAAGTATCCGACGAGACTGTTTCTCAGTGGCTCAGGAGCATCACCGGAGCCTGTGATAATCCAGAGGGAGCCAAACGAATTCCAGCCTTCTCTGCTTTGAACCCACCGAAGAACTTGGTGAGTTACATCTCTGTCGATTGTTTTAATATTTTGTCGAGTAACCGGATATTCAGTCGACTGACTTTGAAGCTTGTATCTTGCAGGAATTTACAAACATGTACTCGCCAGTACCAAATGGAGAGCAGACCGACGAAGAGGAAGGAAGCGTGGATGGCAGCGTAGATGGCGATTACGCCGACGACAGCGAGAGCAGCGATGACGACCCGGATGAAGACGAGGTGGAATCTCAGGTCCCTTCGCGCACCGAACGCTGTGCCAAGCAACAGGAAGACCCAGGGGTCGCCCCGAGCAAAACTGTGGTGTCCAGCACAAGGAACCCAAAGCGTGACCGCGCTGCAACATCAGGGTCGGCCGAGAAAGCTGCGAAACAGCCTAAGTCGGACGCGCCAAAACCTCGGAAGGCCCTGCCTCGTATCAAGATTGATGTGCCTGTTGCCTCTACGTGAGTGTTTATTTTCCTTATTCTGCTGTTGAAGAACTTCATGTTGATACTGACCGAGTGAAATTTTTCTGCCAGAGCTGCTACCTCTGTGACGTCGCCCCAGCGAGATGACGGAGACCGTATGGAACTGGACACTCCTGACGCGGCTACCTCCAAACGAGGTATACCAAATCCCCATACTACTCTGTTTTCTGAAGAATAATCGTCGAGGTCTTGATTAAAATTGCCGACTGATAGCTGACGAAATCATCGAACTGGAAGACGATGAGGAGCCACAACAGGGAGCGGAGGGTGAAGCTGTGCTTCTGGAGACTCCACGCATAGGCACTCGGAGAACATCATCTGGTCAGACGCCCCTTGTCACGACTGTTGCGACACCTCCAGCCCTTGCAACTCCGCCGTCGAGTGCTCCGCCAGCCACTTCAACTCTGGTGGCATCAGCACCTGTTGGACAATCTCAGGTACCACCTGCTGCTTCAGTGCCAGCACCAACTCACTCGACGCCTGCATACCCTTTGTATCACGTCCCGGAGGACCAAACTGGAGCTGCCAAGGAGGCCATGATCCAAGCTGGGCAGATGATGTTGCGAACAAAGGAGGCGTATGAAGCCAGCAAGTTAGCTTATGATGCCAGCACATCGCTTCAAGCCAACGTCCGAGTAAGTGCTATTGTAAGTTAATTTCCGATTGAATTCTTGTTCATCTTGATTTTACAACCACTGGGTGTTTTCTTCGCAAGTAGATGAAGTAATTTCTGGTCCAGTGGGGCACGCTGAGTGCACCCGCTGAGTGTAGTCCCCGAGACCGCTGTCGAATGACGAAGGCGTCGGCAGGGGTCTTAAAGTCATTTTGAAAATCGTTTCCATTCGACAGGACAGACCTTGTCGAGTAAATGTAGGTCCAGTGGGGGCACGCTGAGTGCACCCACTGGGTGTAGTCCCCGAGACCGCCGTCGAATGCTTGCATCGGCGGGGGTCTGATAGAGACAATGTTCGCTTGCTTGCTTTCTTCTTTTATACTCTGACAGGCAGACCTGGTCGAGTGTTTTTGTATCCAGTGGGGGCACACTGAGTGTGCCCACTGGGTGTAGTCCCCGAGACTACTGTCGATCATTGACGATGGGCAGTAGTCTTAAGAACCATTCTGCAGGTTTCATGGACATCATTTCCATCAACCATGATATGACGCTGTATAAGGTTGTCGGGTGGGGCAGCGGGCCGCCTTTCAGTCGGCGGGCTGCACTTGTATTTTCCCACTCGGGAGTAAAGAAACATTTATGTCGATTGAACCCTCTTCTTTGCTGGTTTCAGAAAGCCTGTGGGCTTGGGACCAAGTACATCGAGCTGGAGAAGGAAAAGAATCGACTTCTGCTTGACCTGGAGCTGACGAACAACAACCTGGACCGTGCACAGACCGAGTTGAAGACTTTGGGAGGTAATCTTTGTCGATCAATTGCATTATCACTTTCACCCTCCATCCTTTGAACCGAGTGAATTCACTCGAACAGACGTACGTGATGAGAACCGTCGTCTCCGAGCGCGACTCAACAATGCTATTTCTTTAGATACCATGAAGAAGGCGCTCGAGGACAAGGACAAATCACTTGCTGATGCCCAGAAGGAAGCGAAGGAGAAAACTGAAGCTTCCTAGAAAAAACTTGCCGCAGCCAGTAGACTGGAAGAAGAGAACACCAAACTAAAGCAGGAACGATCCGAATGGATCAAAAAACTTGAAGTGCAGACCAAGAGTAAGACTGCTCTGGAGAAACACTTGGGAGACTTCACGAGGAAAATGTTCAGCATGCTCGAAGGTAACCTTCCGCTGTCGAATGAATTTCTTTGATTTTTTCAGAGTGGCATTGTGATCACCTTTTCAGTTTCTCTTCGTGCAGAATTCTGTCAAGACTTTGAGAAAGAAACTGAAGAGATCGAGCCCAATCTGGACCCCACAAAATCACTTGTCGGAGACGCCGTGGCCATGGATATGTTTTGTCTTGAAGCTCGTCTCAAGAATGTCCAAGGATACATCATTCGGCTGAAGTCTGCTTTCGAGAAGATCGACAAGGATCTGTGGCCTGAAGACTCCCTCCAGACTGACCTTGAGTCTATGATGACTCGCCTCAATGAAATTCCCAATCGAGTGCAAGCGTGGAAGAAATCTGCTGCCCGCTATGGTGCTGACGTGGCTCTTTCACTCGTCAGGGTTCATTGCAAGGAGGCCAGAGAGGACAAACTGAAGGATCTCCGAGTGACCAACACAAAGAAACTTAAGTTTGAAGATTTCATGGAGACTTTCATCGAAGCTGCCACCCGGATTGCCTACGGAATTGACCTGGACACCTTTATCGAGCCCTCAAGCCCTACTGGAGCTTGAACAAGTACTTTGCTTTCAGTAAAAAACTTTATTTGCCTCGGTATGCCGAGTGATGGTGTAACCGGTTAAACTTCGTTCAGGCCTTAAGCCTGAGAACTTCCCTTCGCGCGAACAAGTTTTGGCTGTGCTCGAGATTCTAGTCTTACTCGCGTTTTGCTTTCCGACATTTTGCCTGGCTGAATTTATTTAATTCTCGAATGGAACAGGTGTTCTGCACTCATAAGAATTTAGGACTTAGGCGAAGGCTGGTTCACAGCTAAGTTTCCGAGTGTATTGAATGCTACACTCGGAATTTAACTTAGGTGAAAACTGGTTCACGGCTAAGCCCCCGAGAAAGAGGATCGCTCTTCACTCGGAGAAGTTTTAGACTTAGGCGAAGACTGTTTCACGGCTAAGTCTCCGAGTGTATTGAATGCTATACACTCAGAAGGGTTTTTAACTTAGGCGAAGCGGATTCGCAGCCAAGCCCCCGAGAGAGAGGATTGCTCTTCACTCGGAGAAGTTTTAGACTTAGGCGAAGACTGGTTCGCGGCTAAGTCTCCGAGTGTATTAAATGTATACACTCAGAAGGGTTTTTAACTTAGGCGAAACGAATTCGCAGCTAAGCCCCCGAGAGAGAGAGGATTGCTCTTCACTCGGAGAAGTTTTAGACTTAGGCGAAGACTGGTTCGCGGCTAAGTCTCCGAGTGTATTGAATGCTATACACTCGGAAGGGTTTTTAACTTAGGCGAAACGGATTCGCAGCTAAGCCCCCGAGAGAGAGGATTGCTCTTCACTCGGAGAAGTTTTAGACTTAGGCGAAGACTGGTTCGCGGCTAAGTCTCCGGGTGTATTAAATGTATACACTCAGAAGGGTTTATAACTTAGGCGAAACGGATTCGCAGCTAAGCCCCCGAGAGAGAGGATTGCTCTTCACTCAGAGAAGTTTTAGACTTAGGCGAAGACTGGTTCGCGGCTAAGTCTCCGAGTGTATTGAATGCTATACACTCGGAAGGGTTTTTAACTTAGGCGAAACGGATTCGCAGCTAAGCCCCCGAGAGAGAGGATTGCTCTTCACTCGGAGAAGTTTTAGACTTAGGCGAAGACTGGTTCGCGGCTAAGTCTCCGAGTGTATTGAATGCTATACACTCGGAAGGGTTTTTAACTTAGGCGAAACGGATTCGCAGCTAAGCCCCCGAGAGAGAGGATTGCTCTTCACTCGGAGAAGTTTTAGACTTAGGCGAAGACTGGTTCGCGGCTAAGTCTCCGAGTGTATTGAATGCTATACACTCGGAAGGGTTTTTAACTTAGGCGAAACGGATTCGCAGCTAAGCCCCCGAGAGAGAGGATTGCTCTTCACTCGGAGTAATTTCTGAATGCAAAATTGTGTGATCGGAATCAACAATAAGCTGCGGGAGTCATAACTTAACAAACGGCATTGTCTAGAGTACTCTTATTACATCAAAACGGTCGGTCATCAAGTGTAGAAGCGTCGAAGCAAATCTGCGTTCCAAGTGCGTGGCTCATCAATATTCTTCTTCAAGTTGAAAAGATGGTACGCTCCGTTGTTCAGCACCTTGGTGACGACGAATGGACCTTCCCATGCTGGGGCCAACTTGTGGGGTCGCTGCTGATCCACTCGGAGCACCAGATCACCTTCGTGGAACGAACGGCTCTTGACGTGTCTAGCATGGAAGCGGTGTAGGTCTTGTTGATATACAGTCGACCGGATCAGGGCCATCTCTCGTTCCTCCTCTAGGAGATCCACTCCATCTTGTCTTGCTTGTTCAGCTTCGTCTTCAGAGTAAAGATCCACTCGGGGAGAATTGTGAAGGACGTCACTTGGCAAAACGGCTTCAGCTCCATACACAAGGAAGAAAGGAGTGCGCCCAGTCGACCGGTTAGGAGTCGTCCTCAAGCCCCACAGAACAGACGGTAATTCCGTGACCCGGGCTCCAGCAGCATGATCAAGATCTCGCATGAGCCGAGGTTTCAATCCTTGGAGGATAAGGCCATTAGCTCGCTCAGCTTGACCGTTGGACTGGGGGTGCGCAACGGATGCGTAATCCACCCGAGTGCCTTGAGAAGAACAAAAGTATCTGAACTCTTCCGAGTCAAAGTTGGAGCCATTGTCTGTAATGATACTGTGGGGTACTCCATACCGGAACGTTATCTCTTTCATGAACTTGATAGCAGTGCGGGCGTTCAGCTTCTTGATGGGTTTAGCTTCAATCCAGTTAGTGAACTTGTCGACTGCAACCAGTAAATGAGTAAATCCACTCTGGCCTGTTCTAAGGGGCCCAACCATATCCAAGCCCCACACAGCAAACGGCCACACGAGTGGAATAGTCTTCAAGGCAGACGCAGGTTTGTGTGACAGGTTCGAATAAAACTGGCACCCCTCGCAGTGATCAACAATATCTTTAGCCATCTCATTGGCGCGCGGCCAGAAGAAACCAGCTCGGTATGCTTTGGCAACAATCGTCCTAGAGGACGCATGATGACCAAAAGTTCCCGAGTGAATCTCTTCCAGAATCAATCGACCTTCTTCAGGAGAAATACACCGCTGAGTCACGCCAGTCACACTTTCCCTATAGCGTTGCCCATCCATAATGGTAAAAGCCTTGGATCTGCGGACTATCTGTCGAGCCTCATCTTCATCATCTGGGAGTTCTTTCCTAAGAATGTACGCAATATAAGGTACAGTCCAGTCGGGCGTAATCACCAAAATCTCCATGACCAAATCAATGACAGCGGGGACATCGACTTCATTCGGATCAGAGGCACTTTTCGCTTGCGGGGGCTCTTCAGTGAAGGGATCTTCCTGCACCGAAGGAGAATGAAGGTGCTCGAGAAATACATTGCTGGGGACAGGCTTCCGAGTGGATCCAATCTTTGCCAGCTCATCTGCTGCTTGGTTCTTCACTCAGGGAACATGATGAAGTTCCAACCCCTCGAATTTCTTCTCGAGTTTCCTTACTGCATTGCAGTATCCAGTCATAGCGGGGTTCCTAACATCCCACTCTTTCATCACTTGGTTAACCACCAAATCAGAGTCGCCATATACCATCAGGCGCCGGACGCCGAGTGAAATGGCCATACGCAACCCGTACAGGAGTGCTTCATATTCGGCTTCGTTATTGGAGGAATCAAAGTGAATCTGCAACACATAGCTGAGTCTGTCGCCTTTTGGAGACACCAATACTACACCAGCACCAGACCCATTCAGCATCTTGGAGCCGTCAAAGAACATGGTCCAGTGTCCCGAGTGAAGTTGGATTGGCTACTGCTGCTCGGTCCATTCGGCAAGGAAATCAGCCAGAGCTTGAGACTTGATCGCTTTCTTCGCTTCAAATTTGATATCAAGATAAAGGAGCTCGATAGCCCATTTGGCCACTCGACCAGTCACGTCTCGATTGTTGAGAATTTCAGATAACGGAGCATCACTGACGACTGAAATTGAGTGATCTTGAAAGTAGTGTGCTACCTTCTTTGCTGTCAGATATATACCATATACGAGCTTCTGGTAATGTGGATATCTTTGCTTCGAAGGAGTCAACACTTCAGAAATATAGTAGACTAGACATTGAACTTTGTAAGCCTTGCCTTCCTCTTCCCGTTCGACAGTTAGTACTGTACTGACGACCTGATTAGTGGCCGCGATGTACAATAGCAATGGCTCTTTGCTGTGTGGAGCAGCAAGCACCGGCTGGTTGGAAAGCAGGGCTTTGAGCTCAACAAACGCTGCTTCAGCTTCCGAAGTCCACTCAAATGTATCGGACTTCTCCATCAGTCGGTATAAAGGCAGTGCCTTCTCACCGAGACGAGAAATGAATCGACTCAATGCTGCCAAGCAACCTGTGAGCTTCTGGACGTCGTGCACACGCTCGGGGCTTTTCATTCGGGTGATGGCGCCGATCTTTTCAGGGTTAACGTCGATTCCTTTTTCAGAAACGAGAAAACCAAGTAACTTGCCACCGGGAACACCGAAAGTGCACTTAGTCGGATTTAGCTTGATGTCATATCTCCTTAGATTGGCGAATGTTTCAGCTAAATCAGACAACAGGTCGGAACCTTTGTGAGACTTGACAACAATGTCATCCATGTACGCTTCAACATTCCGAGGGATCTGGTCGAGTAAACATTTTTGAATCATGCGCATGAAAGTAGCGCCAGCGTTCTTCAAACCAAAAGGCATGGTGATATAACAGAAACACCCGAAAGGGGTGATGAAGGCTGTCTTTATTTCATCTGGACCAAACAGACAGATCTGATGGTAACCAGAGTAAGCATCAAGAAAAGATAGACGCTCGCACCCCGCAGTTGAGTCGACAATCTGATCAATGCGGGGGAGCGGAAAATGATCTTTCGGGTAGACCCGATTGATATGTTTGAAGTCAATACACATGCGTAGTGATTTGTCCTTCTTAGGGACCATGACGACGTTCGATAACTTCCTCTCCGATTGCTTTTCGCTTCTCTGTTGCCGACCGACGCAAGTGCTCTTTCACAGGCTTGGCCTTCGGATCAACTCTCAATCTGTGCTCAGCCAGTTCCCTGGGCACACCAGGCATGTCAGCAGGCTTCCATGCGAAGATGTCCCAGTTCTCACGGAGGAACTGGATGAGCTCGGCTTCCTATTTGCTGTCGAGTGTCGTCGAGATGTTGGTCGGGGAAGCAGTTGGATCTGTCGGGTGAATGTTCACTTTCTTCACTTCTCCTGCCGACTGAAAAGCTGAGTCAGAAGCGGGCTTCTTAGCACGCAACAAGTCGGAAGGATCAGCGTTTTTCTTGTATTCTTCCAATTCAACCATAGCCATCTGATGATCGGCGATCTGGGAGCCCTACTGGAGGCACTCCTCAGCCCTCTGTCGATTGCTAGTGACTGTGATTACACCCTTGGGTCCGGGCATCTTCAGCTTGAGATACATGTAACATGGCCGGGCCATGAAACGGGCATAAGCCGGACGACCAAGGATGGCGTGGTACGCGCTTTGGAAGTCCACCACTTCAAACGTCAGTTTTTCCTTGCGAAAATGCTTATCGTCACCAAACACCACGACCAACGCTATCTGGCCGAGTGAACGGGCCTTCTTCCCAGGGATTACTCCATGGAACTGCATGTTGCTTTCACTGAGTCGGGACATCGGAATGCCCATCCCCTTGAGGGTATCAGCATATAGGATGTTCAGCCCGCTCCCACCATCCATCAAAACCTTTCGGAGTCGAGTGCCCCCCACAACTGGGTCCACCACCAGCGCCTGCCGCCCGGGGGTAGCGATATGCGCAGGGTGATCTGACTGATCAAATGTGATAGCAGACTGAGACCACTTGAGATATGTGGGGGCAAAGGGAACCGCCATGTTAACCTCTTTGTTGATAACCTTTAGTCGACTCTTGCTCTCAACGTCAGCAAAAATCAACAGAGTGGCATTGACTTCAGGGAACTCTTCTTTCTCTTCTTCATCTTCCTTTTCAGTGTCTTTCTCACTCGACTGGCTCTCTTTGAATGACTGGATCAACAAACGGCCCTGTCGAGTGGTATGCTTAGGCAATATTAAATTGCTCTCTTCATCTTTCCTCGTGTGGATTGCACACGGTAAATCCACAACATCTGTACCCGACTGATTCTTTGACTTCTTGGGGATGAACTTAGCTTTGGACTTTCCTTTATTCTTGCTTTGTGCCGCCAGGGCGGCCGCTTCTGCCTGAGCAGGAGGATCAGCTTTGCGCTTCTGTTTCCGACTGGAATTTCCACCTGCATCATTGTCGACTATTTTTGCTTTACCGCTTCGGAGGCGGTCTTCTTCTTCTCCATTGGCGTACCGAGTGGCGATCTCCATCATCTTGCTCAGAGAAATATCACCCGTGCGACCAAACTTCACATAGAGCTCTCTGTATCTAACACCAGCCTTGAAGGCACAAACAGCCTGATGTTCGGAAATATTCTCCACCGTGTGATGTAAGGTGGACCAGCGCTGAATGTAGTCTCGCAAGGTCTCATTGGGCTTCTGAACGCAGTGCTGCAAATCAATCAAACCAGCCGGACGTTTACAGGTGCCTTCAAAGGTTCTGATAAACACTCGGGCCAAATCCTCCCAGCAATAGATGCTAGAGGGAGCCAGACGATTCAACCAAGCTCTGGCCGAACCATCTAACATAAGGGACAAATGCTTCATGGCTATGTTGTCGTTACCTCCACCAATCTGCACAGCCACTCGGTAATCATCCAACCATGTCTCGGGCTTTGACTCGCCAGAAAACTTGCTAATTCCAGCCGCCAACCTGAAGTTGGGGGGAATCTCTGCAGAGCGAATGGCTCTGCTAAAACACTCGGGCCCTGAAACAACAGCACTGCTTCCACTCGGATAGTCTCCGTTATAACCATCTCTGTGGGCTCTGCCTCTGTCGACCCGTCTTTGAGCAAGGACATCTCTTGCGTCAAATCTGGGATTCCGCTCATCGCCGAACGGGCGCCTATCATCATTGTGCCGGGGCACATACGAACCACTCCGCGGAGGAGAAAGCACTCGACGGCGGTCATCGCGGTGATAACGGGGAGCGAACTGATCTCGCCCCTGATCTCTGTACCGATCGTCACGGTAACCTCTATCCCTGTGATGCGGAGGTGACCCCGGACTGTGGGCCGACTGAACTGTTTCCGCCCTGGAAGAATTGCTATGTAACCTGTTTTGTGACTGAGAAACAACAGCGTTCTGCTGCTGCGCTGCCTCGAGCAACGCTCTGATCTGCTGCAAGCCTCTCCCAGCCTCCGACCGAGACGGCTGGATAGAATCTGCAATCCTAGCTGCGGCTGCAACATTCAACACTGGAGTACGGAACACCTAGACGTTATTTCGAGATCCACTCGGAAACAACTGTCGCTGATGCCGATTGGGACGTGGTGGATGCTATCGAGCACGCTCGTCGAGTGCTTCTTGCATCTCTTTGAGTCGCAGGCGAGTGGCCTCCATGGCCTGGGCCTCAGCAGTCGCACCGACGATGGGAGTATGGAGAACATCCTCATCCCGGCGCTACTGTTCATTCGACGTTCCACCAATCTCGCGCCTGGTGTGGTTGAAGCCAGGCGGCGGACTCTGATGAGAGCCAGCCATAAGAACTTCAGCCGCAGGATCGAAGCTCTCGCACTCGGAAGGAACGTCAGACCGATCTGACGCCGAGTCGAACACGCCGCGAGGTGACTCGGCGGGCTCGATGGCTGCAATTTGCGGGGACGAAGCCTGGCGGGCCGCCGCATGTCGCACCCAAGGCTGTAGCCGCGAACGACCGGATCGCTTGCGGCGTCGAACAGCGCAGAGGGCTGACACATACGGGGTTGACGGCTGAGGGAGAAGGACGCCGCAGGAGCTTGCGCAGAAGTGCGTCGCTCCACGCAACGGGAGCGCCTCAACATCTAGAGGCGCTTCCTAGAGCCATGCCGAATCGTCGGCGATGAAGGTGAGCGCTCCGAGACGGATCTCGCGGCCCAGGAACAAATCACCACCGGAAGACATGACGAAGGGAAACAAATGCAACCTCGCCGGAAGTCGCTTAGACGCCTGCCCCACGGTGGGCGCCAACTGTCGTGGGAACGAGCCTGACAGTAGAAGGTAGGGGTACGTAAGGAGATGGCAGAGTCCTAGCTACGGCGAGATTGTACACAAGAATGTATGAGTTCAGGCCCCTCTCGTGGAGGTAAAAGCCCTACGTCTTAGGTGCTTGGGAGCTTCTTGTCGAGTGTAATATGTGTGTAGTTACAGGGGGTGCGAACCCTTGTGCCAGAGGGAAGGGGCGGCTTATATAGAGTGCGCAGCCCCTCATAAGTGTCCGGCATCCAAGGGTCAGATCGTGGTCATAAAAGACGTACGTTACTGGTAACGTACACCATAAATGCTATTAAAGGTCTTGATGAATGCTTGCCCGTTAGCCTCCCTGGGGTGACTTCTGGGCTTCTATGGTCGACTGTCTTCTGGTCCTTCCGAGTAGAAGGTAAGCGTCGAGTGAAAGGTACCTCCGAATGTATATTGTCGAGTGATTCATGCTTCTTGGCGATTTCAGTCGGAGACTTCCGCGTAGCCCTTAAGCTTTCTGGGGCAGTGTCCTTAGGTAGGGTATGTAGGTCAGGCCTATGACCCTACCCTAGGTACATATCCCCATCACCACATAGTTCTTTCAGGGAAAAGAAACATTGTGGGAGTGGAGGACAAGACAGACATGTCAGAAGATTATGAAAAGTTTCATGAAATTGCTCCCTTTAGAGTGAATGTTGACCCGAGCATCAAGTTAAACGATGAAGATTGTCCATGGTTACGACGCAAAGGGACACACGCGAAGAAAAAGTTTTATACCCAAAGATCCCACTCTGGGATGTGACCGGCTTCACCGCCAATTGTGCATCATCCTTTCTATTTGTCTTTTGTTTCTTTCTAAGTGTCTTTGTAAAAATGGAGATGGGAAAATGAAATATACCGTCGGAAAATGAATGGATTTCTGGATAGATAAAAAAAACACACGGTTTCCCCTGCATACAGCCCGGCGGTGGCTCGTGAGTGCCCGCATATGAAATGCACCATCGGACCGTATGCAGGGAATCCGAATGATTTGTATTCGGTCGGTGAACTAAAGGATTTCTAGATAGATCAACAAAACACACGGTTTCCCCTGCATACAGCCCGACGGTGGCTCGTGAGTGCCCGCATATGAAATTCACCGTCGGACCATATGCAGGGAATCCGAATGATTTGTATTCGGTCGATGAACTAAAGGATTTCTAGATAGATCAACAAAACACATTGTTTCCCCTGCATACAACCTGACGGTGGCTCGTGAGTGCCCGCATATGAAATGCACCGTCGGACCGTATGCAGGGAATCCGAATGATTTGTATTCGGTCGATGAACTAAATGATTTCTAGATAGATCAACAAAACACACGGTTTCCCCTGCATACAGCCCAACAGTGGAAATATGAAATGCACTGTTGGACCGTATGCAGGGAATCCGAATGATTTGAATCCAAATGAGTACACACACTAAGTGTCGAACATGTCCGAGAGTTGGGCTATATATAGGGTCGTGTGCCTCTTTAGTCCCGGTTGCTAGCACAAACCGGGACTAGTCGTTATAGTGCTGATCCAACAGCTCACAAGCGCTTGAAATAAACACACGATCCGTGTGCTTCTTCCTGATTGGTACGACCTTCACCCACATAGCATGTGCTAAAAAGTTGAGAGGGTTACGGCAAAAACTGGATGCACTTCGTGTACAAAATGGACAATCTCTTTCGAAGTATCAGGCTTTCAGACGAAAACTCGTCTGTTACAAAGCATTTCATTTTTTTAAACTTATTTCAACTCCAGACTTTTTGTGCGTTCAGTATGTACCATTCGAAGCCACGCCATCAATTTTCAACCATTTCTGACTTCATTTGCTATTTTTCATGCATTTACTGATTTTTTTGAGCTAAATGACCCTGAAATTGATAAGCATTACAAATGAACTCTGAAATGGTTGAAAGTTGGCATGGTATCATCATTTCACCCACATAGCATGTGCAAAAAAGTTGAGAGGGTTACGATAAAAACTGGATGCACTTCGTGTACAAAATGGACAATCTCTTTCGAAGTATCAGAGTTTCAGACGAAAACTCGTCTGTTACAAAGGCATTTCATTTTTTTTAATTTATTTGAACTCTAGACTTTTTGTGCGTTCAGTATGCACCATTCGAAGCTACGCCATCAATTTTCAACCATTTCTGACTTGAGTTGCTATTTTTCATGCATTTACTGATTTTTAAACACAAACTAGTATTACCAAATTGAATATAATGATAAAACACAATAAAATTAAACAGAAGAAAAAATAATCACTGAAAAATCTATTTTTAAAGTAAAGTTATTCACAAACTAGTGATTCACACAAATTTCAAATAATTCAAATTTAAACTATTCAAATTTGAAAACTACTGGCACTAATAGAAAGTTTATATTTTTTTTTACCTAAAGCAAAAGGATTCACAAAGAAACTCTAAATAAAGAAAAAAACAACTTAGAAATAAAAAAAATTAAAGCAGAAAACAAAACAAATGAAAAATAAATAAATTAAAAAAATCCCGCCTATTGGGCGACACAGGCCCAATAGGCCCACAGGGAATCGCAGCAGAGGTAGGCCCAGAAGGCCTGCATTAGAGAGGAGCTCAATGCAGTGCCCGCGCCAGGGCTTATAAACTGGTCGAGGCGCCCCTCGACTAGCGAGGTGGGTCTAAACTTCCACCGCAGTGTGCCGTGTCAGGAACATGTCTTTAGTCGCGGTTGGTGGATCCAACCGCGACTAAAGACCCCCCTTTAGTCACGGTTGGAGCCACCAACCGCGACTAAAGGGTTTTGCTTCCCGCCGCTTCGGCTGGTGAAATTCACCTTTAGTCGCGGTTGGTGGCACCAACTGCGACTAAAGGGGGGTCTTTAGTCGTGTTGGAGCCACCAACCGCGACTAAAGGTCCTCCTATATAAGCAGCAGTTGAATTTTTTTCATTTTCCCTCCGCTTCTTCGTCTCTTCGACCACTGAACAGAGGAGATCGCCGCCGCGTGCTGACGCACCGCCTGCCCCGAGGCCGTCGCCGCCCCCAACGCGCCGCCGTCGCCGTCGCGGCCCCCGACGCGCCGCCCACGCTGTCACCGCCCCCGACGCGCCGCCCCCCGTCACTGCCCCCGTCGCGCGCCGCCCCCTCCTCGAGCTCGCGCGCCGTCGCCGTCGCCGTCGCAGTCGCCGTCGCAGTCGCAGTCGCAGTCGCCGTCGCCGTCGCCGTCGCCCCGCTGTGAGCCCCTGCCGCCATGGATTTTTTTTATAAATGTTAATTAGACGTATATAATGTTAATTAGATGTTAATTAGATGTATAGAAATGTTAGATATTAGGGTATACTAATAATGTTAATTAGATTTATAGAAATGTTAATTAGATTTTTTTTAGATGTTAATTAGATGTATAGAAATGTTAAATTTAATTAGATGTATATAATGTTAATTAGATGTATAGAAATGTTAATTAGAATTTTTTTTCATAAGAATTTTTTCTCGGAGTCAACGATGCCTGGCCCCCATCCTCGTCGTCGACTCGTTCGCGACGACGTCCTGCTTCAGAGTGGCAACGTTCGGGACTGGGCTCCGCCGGGCTGGCACTGGGAGGTGCTACCTTCAGGGGCGCGCAGCGTGGTGAGGAACCCGGCCCCGGGTCCCGTCGTCGACCCGAAGCTTCTTTGGTGGCGTTCGCGTGGGCCACTTTCGGTGCGGAGGCAGCCGGCCCCGCCGGAGGTGGTACGTCGCCGTGTCAGGGAGGAGGACGAGCACGTCCGTCGCTACATGGATGCGTTGGACGTCAGGTTCTCCAATACCTGGCAGGTTCTTCAGGGATCTCACCCGAGCTATGATCCTGTCATAGTTCCTTCTCTTTGGGTGTCCACCGCCCGCGCCTCAGGAACCGCGAGTGAACTAGATTCTTCGATAATATTCGATCTGTATTAGCTAGTGATAATACTCGAGATGTATTCGAGATTATATTCGATAATATTCGAGACGATTTATTCGAGATTATATTCGATGATGCATATTATATGAATTATTCGAGATGCATATTATGTACTATGATTCAGTTTTTCCTTATTGATTGCATGCATTCTAATTTGAATACTAAATTGTTTTATCTTTCTTCTGGATTAGTTAAATAAAAGCTATGGACAATACCGGCAGAGAAGGAGAAGAGGCTCTGTTCGACATCATACGCTCCAAGAGCCCAGAGCATGAATCTGAAGATGATGACGGCTCGCAATATCTGAACAATTCCGGTGAGGGTTGTATGATATTTGATGAAGACGAACGAATAGATGAAGGCGACGACAACGATGTTGATGAAGAAAATGTTCTTCAAATAACAAAGACCGGCCAGGTATATTTAATATATAAGCCATCCGGTGATCATTACATGTCTTAATTGATTTGTATGTATTAATGAATCGATCTTTCTTCTTTTAGGCCTCCGGATCGAGCAAATCTTCTACAAGCGACAGGGTAGTTCGAGGCCCGGCCAAAAAGTTGGACAAAGGCGTAAAGTTCAACATCGATTCCATCAAAACATCAATTGGCGAACCGCTTGAACCTAGGAAAAATGCGACCAAGTTCAAGAATCAATGCGGAGTTATTGTCAGGGACCAAATCCCGATCTCCGTTCAAGAATGGAAAAAGCCAGCAAAGGGAGATCGAGCAGGAGTTACTTTTGTCGACGAAAGAGCAAAAGATGTGCTTTGGACTACGCTCATGGAACATTTCACCCTACCAGATAATTTGACAGATGCAGATCTGAAGAAAGTCAGAAACTATGCTCTTAAAAAGATGGCGATCGCATTCAACACCTTCAAGAAAAATACATGGACTAAGTACGTCAAATCCGGAAAGAAGACTCCAGAATTCACGGGAGCACTGGTGAAGGCAAAAGATCACTGGGACGCTTTCGTGAAGTTCAAGGAATCGGAAGAAGCTCAGGAACGGTCGAGAAAAAACAAGATTAATGCTGCGAAAAAGAAGTGGCACCATCATATGGGGCCAGGTGGCTACCAGGTGGCCCTGCCTAAGTGGGATAAATCTGAGCAAGAGATGATTAGTGCAGGGGTCAGTCCAGTTACATTGACATGGCCCCCCAGGTGCAGGACATGGTTTTATGCGCATGGGGGGAAGTTGGACCCAGAGACAGGGCTGGTTATGGTGAAGGTAAGTCTTAAAGAAGCGACAGACGAAATACTTATTGCAATAGAAGAAGCTCGAACGGGGGTGTTTACGCCCAATAGAGAGAACGACGAGCGTACGCGTGCCCTGAAGAATCGTGAACACCCGGGAAGAACACGAGGCAAAGGCGTTGTTCCGTGGTTTGAGGGGTTTGAGGATTGGAACGACGACTATAGAAGCCGTGCGAGAAAGAAGATGCAGGAGGAGAAGAAGAAGAAGGAGGAAGCACTCCGCCAAGGCCTAGAATCAAAGCACCTGGAGTTGGAACGATTTGTCAGGCGGTGGCAGGAGCAGATCGACTCACTCAGCCAGGAAAGGGCGTCTCAGCGGCAGCATGAGCAGGTCGATCCAGCATTGGATAGCACCGTCCCATCTATGCCGAGAAGCAGCGTGGGTTCCGCCCACGCGGATATCGATAATGCACTGCTAGCTATCTACCATGTGAATGATATCAAAGACAGGACTAACTGTGAGCTACACATGAAAGTGAAAAACTTATCCATGAAGGTGGCGGACGGCTATGCTTTAGCAAATCCCCCTGAAGCAACCTTCCATTGCAATCCCATTCCAGCAGGCTATGCTCGTGTCGGGGTTGATGAAGTGATGTCAGGATATAACGAGCTACAACTTGACATTCTTGGAGGTGACGAGGAGAGAACACTGGGAGAGGCCATACATCGTATCATTCTATGAAAAAAGGATTGCATCGTCTTCCCAAGGCCACCGACTCCTCCTCCAAGTCCGTCGTCGCGTCAGTCGACTCCTCCTCCTCCAAGTCCGGCACCGCGTCAGCCGACTCCTCCTCCAAGTCCAGCACAGCGTTAGCCAACTCCTCCTCCTCCAAGTCCGCCGGCACCGCCTCAGCCGACTCCTCCTCCAAGTCCGGCACGGCGTCAGCCTAAGCAACAGCAGAAGAGATAGGCCGCAGCTACGACGGCTAGCGGTACAACAGGCAAGAAATTCAAATATGGTCCAGATCTCAAGCCTCTTCCGAAGTTGTCTTACCACCTGACTCAGGAGGAACTCGACGACGCATGTGATGCCCAATTGAAGGCCCATTTTGCACCGAAACCGCCCGCGCCGCCAAAGGAGAAAGTACTTGAGCATGTCTCACAACACTTTATTGATATGGCTGCACCGGCTGACAATCAGAAGGACTCCGACTATGTGCGGTCTATCAAGAAGTCATATATGGCAGGGTAAAAGGAGTCGAGCTCGAGCTCGAGCCAAGCAGTTGGCAAAAAAAGCGGGAAAACTGTTCCCCAGCTGGGAGAACAGGCAGTGCAATCGATCCCCCCGCTCATTGTACAAACAACTGTGAATACCACCGATCGGCTGGTAAGAACCGACGATCTTAGAAGGCAGGCTAAAGAGGCCGGTGTCACTGTTGAACAACTCCTAGGCCTTGAGGAAATCCCCGGGATTACAGAGGAGGAAGTAAAATGGCAATATGTCCGCGGCAAACCTTTGGTCAAGCCTGACAAAGTCAAGCTTCTACCAGCGAGAATGTACGATTTGCATACGTGGTACATGCAAAAAACAGCAAATACCAATGAAGAGTCCCTCATGCTGAAAGTCAAGAAAAGGCATTACTTCCATAAAAAAGATGTGTGGATTCATTATTCAGAGTTGTTACAGTTATTCAATCAAGACGCACTCGACAAATCTATCGTCAGTTGCTATTGTCTGTAAGCGATTTCTTTCTGTAATTTAAGTCTCTAGCTAGCTAGCTGTGCTCTCGTTCATTACCTGTAATTATCCTCACTATATTCTTTTCTGTGATATTATGCAGAATGAAGATGTATGAAATGAAAAAAGCTGAACGCTATGGCATTGGGTTCATTGACCCAAATACGGTTAATCAGGCGATATGGGAAGATCAATATTCGAGAAAAGACACAGAGAAATCCCTGCTAGAGTTTTTGAAGCAACTAAACACCCAACCAGAAATACTACTTCCTTACAACTTCGGGTGAGTGTTACTATATCTTGTACTACAAATTCTATTTTTTGCTTAATTACTAGATGGTAATAAGTGTAGTTGATGAGTTATGCACGTGCCCGCTTATTTATACAAAACGTGTGCGCATGCAGTTACCACTGAATCTTGTTAATCATTGAAGTTGACAAGGCAAAAGTTGAAGTACTGGACTCACTATATAAGAATCCATCCGAATACGCAACCGTGAGGGGGATGGTCGACAGGTAATTTCAATCATTATCGCACTATGTCGGCCTATTTACTTCATTTCCTGATATTAATTAGTTAATAACTCCTTTATTCATTTTCCTTGCCGGCGGGCAGGGCTTGGGCCAAGTTCGTCAAACAAGTCCCAGGCGACTGGGAAAAAAAGCTGACATGGGTGCGACCCAAGGTATACCTGATTCTAGCTACGTCCGTGCATCTCTTTAATTCTAGTTTCAATACCATTATCATGCTTGATTAATTATTACCTGATTGAATTTTATTCTCGTAAAGTGCATGAAGCAGGAGCAGGGGAATGCTTTATGCGCATACTACGTTTGCGAGAACATTCGCATGATCACGTCTGAAAGGAGCAGAAATGAAAGAAATCTTTGGGTACGACGTTTGCCAGAACACTATCCATAATTTTTTTATCATGATCTAGCTAATATATATACACACAACTAATATATTTATCTTGATCTCCTGATTATAGCTGAACGAGATGCGGGGCCAGCTCCTACCAACGGCTCGCGTACGAGCAATTCAAGAGGAAATAGCTGGATTTCTGGTCGACCAGGTCATAGATCCCAAAGGAGAATACCATTACAATATCAAGAAGAAGTAATGCCCTGCATATATGTAATGATCCGCAAATTGTAGGAGAAATTGTATATACCAAATTGTATATATATATATATGTATGTGTGAATGGTCGTCGTACGAGAAATTCGATGATATATATATATGATCGGTTCTACGAGAAATTCTATTTATATATATATGCACAACGTGTACAGTATGTAGTAGCGTAATATATGTTTGAAATGAAAAATAATTAAATGGAAAACACAAAATTAAAAGGAAAAATAAACCATAATTAATTCATAAACCCCTGAAGGATTAAAAGGAAAAATAAACCAAAATTAAAAGAATTAAATACTTTTATTACCAACCGGGACTAAAGGTCCCCCAGCCCACGGCACCGGCAGGTGCCACGTGGTGGGCCTTTAGTGTCGGGCCGTGTTGAACCGGCACTAAAGGGGGGGGGGGGGCTTTAGTCCCCACCCTTTAGTGCCGGTTGGAGAACCGGCACTAAAGGCCCTTACGAACCGGCACTATAGGCCGATTCTGCACTAGTGCACGTCCGCCTCTTGCTACTATTGTCGCAGTCGTCGATGTGGAAGCACTCGTCGATGTGGAAGCACCGTCTTTGTTCAGGTCGGGACAATATTTCATCCTATGCCCACAAGCCGCGCATAGCAAACATTGTCTAGTTGCTCCACCAACTTCAGATTGGTCCATATCGTTTCGGATGCGCTTTACCTTACATCTACCCCTGCTTGTTCGCCGAAGTTCTGGATCCGGGATGTATACTCTCTCCCCATCGTTTACCTTGTTGAAATTGCCGACGACTCTAAACCCTGTCATCTCACATGTCCAGACATTGAGTACTGCATCTTTTAAATAGTATGGGGACACGAAGGAGATAGCGCCCAACTCAATCTGGCCACAGGCAGCCAACACATGTGAGCAAGGCAGGTGCAACAACTTCGGTTTGTTGCATGTACACTCACAAGTTGGATAAAATTCCGTTCCAATTTTTACCTTGTGCGTCTTCACCTCATTTGCAGAACCAAAACCATCAGTAGGAAGCTGAACCTCATACCTCCTTTCCTGATTACCTATGAGTCTGACAGTGTGCTTCTTTGCTTTCTCTATGTTCTGAGCCATGTACTCCATGACACGGCTACAATAAGGTGTGTTCTGATTATCTGCAATATGCTTCTTTGCTAACTCGTGCCTTTCTCTAAAATATCTCAAAGTGCCATGGAATACAGCCTCCACAATAGCTGTGAGTGGCAATGCTCTATTCCCTCTGAGTACAAAGTTATACACCTCTGCAAGATTGATTGTCATGTGGCCATACCTAGCTCCATGGGTGTCATGCAGCAAAGACCAATTCACTGGAGGCTCTTTCTCTATCCACTCAGAAAAATTCTTTATTGCCCTGCCCTTTTTTCTCTGAGTATTAGGAGGGTCAATTGCTGGCAAGTCACAAAGACCTACTGGCTCCTCTAGCTCCACGATGAGTGCTGCTAATTTAACCTTGTCTTTTTCCATTTTCTTCCTCGCACGGACCTGCTTCTTAGTAAACTCATCTAGTTTTGACCAAACAAATTCGTATTTGCGCTGCTGGTTCTGCTTGCATAATTTTTTGAACAAGTTCATCAACCGTTTGTTCTTGAACTATGAGAAAAAATTAGCCCCAAGATGGCGCATGCACCACCGGCTCTGCAAGTCCTTCCAAGGTGTTGGTTCGTCAGCTGTTGGATTCCTTAGTGTCTTCACGGCCTTCAATACACCAGCATGTCTGTCATGAATGACACACACATTTGGTCGGTCCTTCACAATCGTAATTTTAACTTGCCGGAAGAACCATACCCAGCTCGGAAAGTTCTCACCCTCCACAAATGCCATGGCTAGTGGGATGATTTGATTGTTCCCGTCCACACCAATAGCAGTCAGGATTTGCCCTTTGTACTGACCAGTCAGGAATGTACCATCCACAAACATCACAGGAGGACAATGCCGGAAAGCTTCGATGCACATAGCGAAAGAGAAGAATACTCATTTCAACAGCTTGAAATCTGGTATAATCTCCAACCTCGTGTGTTGTATGTTAACATAAGTGCCCGGATTCCTCTTCTTTAGTATGTCAAGGAAACGAACAACATTATCATATGAGTCGAAGAACGTCCCAAACCTTTCCACCATAGCCTTCTGCTTAGCCCTCCAAGCCTTCCCATATGGAATGTCATAATTCCATCTGACCTTCACTGCTGTCTGGATGTGTTTTGCTTCCATATCTTTCTTCTCCACTATCTCAGTATACATGAGTTGCGCAATGAGAGTTGAAGTCAGGTTTGGATGACGAACAAACAGGTTTTTCCTCACACAATTATGTGGGACCACATTGGTGACAACCCAGTGGATGTTATACTTCGGCACGTGCCCGTGCACCTTCGCAGGACAACCTGTTTCAACACACTTCACGGTATAGTTTGCTGGACTCGATATGTGTGTCCGGAAAACCCTCTGCGTAGACATAGCCCACTTTATCACCGCATACTTCAATTATTTCTTTGTGTCAAACATAGCCCCTATCTGGACTTGGTTCAGATTATATTGCCATGGAGTATCATGGCCATCGTTGACAGTAAGGCCGCTGGATATGTCCTGATCCCATGCAGAAGGAATCGGTACCTCCACTTCATCCTCGGAATTTTCAGAATCCAGATCCACCGCAAATCCATCCTCGTCCTCTTCCTCCATCACTCTTTGCATTTCATCGCCTTCCTCATCCCCATCAGCAACACCAGAACCAGCTAATATTATCGACTGAATACTCTGCCCAGTATCATGACCACAAACATTGTGTGGCACGTAGTCCGACTCTTTCTCGGCTTGGCTAGCATCCACATCCGGTGGCTGTGACCCGGATAAATAAATCTCGTTAGCCACTTGACTACCCTGGCCTGGTTCATACCCCACGTGGAGTTATACGGTATTCTCCTCCTTTGCCACTGGTTGCACTAGGGCATATGGGTGGATTCTTCGTTCTCGGCAACGACTTAACAGGGTCACCCAATGCTGGCTCCTATCTATCGGCATCAAGTCCCACTTGACATTTTTACAGGATTTGGTCCACAATGCATGAATACTGACGGAACATACTTCAGGATCCAGCCCAAAACTAGTAGTCAACCAGTGCTTCAACTGTCTAATGTCCAGTCTGTCCGGGTCTGAAAGTGTCATGACGCCATTTTTAAACTCGCTAAGATCAACCCCCAACTCATTATATCGAACATTACCAGGGCCGTAGTAAACAGTCAAATTTACTGATTCAGACATTTTCACCTGTCAGACATTGCCACCTTCTCATTAATCGCAACGAACAAAATTATTACCGGCTACACTAACTATCCGCTAAAATGACTATGTACACTAAATAAAATGTATAGCTCATAGAAAATTTGTGACGACATTGGTATACCTTCGACGCGTGTGTCCCCTTCTTCTTCCTCTCCACCCCACCACCTCCTCTCCACCCCACCACCTCCTCACCAGCCACACCTCCTCCACCCAACCATGGCTCCTCCTCACGCACAAAAAACTACCCCATAGCAAAAAAAAAAAAAATACCGTAGGCCGGTGGAGAATGCTATGATCTATTGTTTCTGCGGGTTGGATAGGAAAATGGGTGGACGAGGGAAGAGATCCGCGCGGGGGTGGAAAGTTAACAGAGAAACGAGAGAGAGAGAGAGGAGGCAGCGACCAGAGGAGGAAGAAAGGAGCTGCTCGCTCGGGCTTATCCAGGGACACTTCGGCCGCCTGGAGGCCGACCAGGGCTCTTCGGCCTCCTGGAGGCCGACGGGCCCCTCTTCGGTCGCCCGCAGGCCGACGGGCCTCTCTTCGGCCTCCTGGAGGCCGACGGGCCCCTCTTCGGCCCACCACAGGCCGGCGGGGTCACATTTCTGAATTTTTTGTGTTCGGTCCTATAGTTTCCGAATTTGCTATAAAATACGTCATAGTTTTGAAAAAAAATCCTGAAGCCAAGGCATTGGTCGTTCTGCGCTGCCTTTTCCGGACCTCCACTCACCCCCAGCCCAGACGGTATCGATCGGATGCATGTCTCAGGTGTGACAGCTAGCTCGCTCCACACAGTTTACTGTACACTGGTTGGTTCGTTCGTTTGGGAAAAGTTTAGCGCTATGCAGCTTCACACGCACTGCTGGGACGTCGGTAGGCCGGTTAAAGTGACCTTCGGATCGAAATGGGTATGTACGTACTTGGGTAGCTTATAAGTACGTCGCATGCTATACTACATGTGTGTGATTTTTTATAGTACTTTCTTCTATCCGTATTAAATGTCATGGTTTTAAATTAAGATTAAACTAATTTTTTGTTTTAAACTGCGACACTTATTTCGGATAGAAAGGAGCTAGTACTTTGTCATAGGCGTTCTTACATGTAGCTAACTAGCCATAGCGGTCAACAGTCCAATCTCCGCTCATTAACAGCTTTCCGTGCCCAAAAGAAGCATGGCGTTTAAAAATATAAAATCATCTAAACGACGATGACCAGGCCCCGTTGTAAAGCGCCACCTTTGCCTTTTTAAATTTGGATGCATGTCCAATGATTAACCGGCGCCGTATAACGGCTGGGAGATGAGACGAGCGTTTGCCAAGAAGAAGAAAACAACATAAGCGAAAAGGGCGGATACACACAGGATATGATCGATCAGAGGATTGTTTTTGCGTGACATCGACTGATCAGCTAGGGCTTTGACATTTCATATTACTATAATGCCATTTGAACACAGAATAACCAACATGCCTGCTGGTGGTGGTTCTTTGTGAAGAAGAGACCTATCGGAACACGCTCGTAGTACGTTTTTTCAAGTCCTTGTGTGTTGATCACTAACAACCACGTACTTTGTTCAAAAAAAAAAAGTAACAACCACGTACGTACACGAACGTGCGTGGATCTCCCAACCTAGTCTTCTCTTTCTCCCATGGGCGTTCTTACATGTAAAAATTTTAGGACTAAAACTAGCAAAAATGTCCGTGCGATTGCAACGGGAGAAAAAAATATCACATGCTCTTAACTTAAAAAATGGTCTGTAATCTGAGCATAGGTAGCTAAGACCCAAACAAAGATGGTCTTAGCCTATAAAAGCACAGTTCAAGATTTCACGGGTATTTTATTTCAACATGACTTGCATGTAGATTTAATCCGTACAAAAAAACGGGCAAGTGATCATGCATTTATTCATGTCATGTGCGGACTGGGATGTTGTTACGGGCCAGTAAAGATAAACGACAAAAACAGACGATGACACATTAGCACACTATGGAGACATGTGTGCATCAAGAGCGGTTTTTAGTTTAGGCATCACCAACTTAGGGTAACTCTTAAACACTTTTTTCACATGCATATCTCTTAAATACATGAAGAGTTGTTAAAAAGATTCAATATTTTTTAATCATAAAGAGTGATTTTTTTTGTCTGGAAAAGAACATTTTTGCATGGTCTCCTGTGGACGCAGGTACTTGCGCCCCTATTTCATCACTATTTCTTGTCATACATGTCATTGTTATTGGTCCCTGTTTTATCACTATTTATATCTTGTCAAACATGTCTTTTATTTTACTTTTTGTCATGCATGCCTCCTTTTTACTTTTTGTCATGCATGTCCTCTCTTTTTTTCTTCTTATATATAGGAGAATAGTGCAACATCTCTTCTTTATCGGATTTCCTCTGCATTTTCTCTTTTATTTCTTTTATAGCGGACATCTCATCTTTATTGGGTCCTTTGTTTATTTCTTGTCATGCATGTCCTTATTTCTTGGGTGTCTCTAGCAAATTTATCTTCAATTTCATGACCAGTCCTGATTTTGCTGAGGTGTTCATCCCCAATTCGAATCAGTATCGATATGAAAGAAAGATGGATAATGCATTATTGATTAAAATTGCACCCTGGATAGTATTTTGAAAATTGTTAACAGGTAAAATAAAATCATATTCAGATTCTACATATTTTTCAAATCAAATTTCATATATATCATGTTAAATTTGAAGTTACGGTTTAGAAGATGTGAGTATTTTGAAAAACATTTGATATGCACTGCGGGTTTAATGTTAGAAATATTAGGGGGTTTTCTATAAAATAGTATGATGGACAAAGAATACCTATTTTCTTTATTAGTAGGTATAGATTGTTTGAAAAGAAGACGTCCACTCGCTGCTGACACTAGTGTGTGAGAGTTACGGAAGCACCGGAGTGCCATTGTCTTTGATGGCGTGCACCCCTCGGTGAGCCCAATATTGAGGAAAATTGAGCAGGAGGGAAGAGCTTGGAGTGTTGCGGGTCTGTTCACCGGAGATCAAATCGACTTCTTGCAAGCATTTGGTAGGTCTTTGTCTGAGCCATCTCTTGTGTAGGGTAAGGTGGAGTGTTAGGGTGGAGGCATTTGTCCCTCTAACCCATGTAATGGATGACCGATTGTAACGGGCTCTTATGCCATTTCCTTTTTAATATATGATGTGCATGCTTGTGCACATTCTAGAAAAAAATATGATGGTGGAACGAAGTTATGTGTAAGAAACAACATCGAGTAAAATTATCCTGCTCCAAAATGATGGGTTAGTCTTTTCTTAGTAGCTAAGATTACTCAATGTTAGTGCTATGGAGCATCTGCGTCAATTTGTGGCCCTCTCGACGTCCATCCAAGGCCTTCACCTTGACAACCATGCTGAAGATGACATTGTATGGAAACACACAATCAGCGGACACTACTCTGCGGCCCAGTTCTTCAAAACGGTTTTCTCGCCCATGGAGCACATGATATGGAAAGCTTGGACCCCTCCCAAGGTCAAGTTCTTTTCTTGGTTGGCTACTCAAGATCGGATTTAGACCGCCGATAGACTGGCCAAGCGTGGATGGCCTTACTGTGATCTGTGCCCGCTATGCAAGCAAGTTCAGGAATCCGGGTCACACCTCTTCTACAAATGCCAGTTCACGCTCAGACTCTGGAAATTGATAAATGACTGGCTTCTTTTGATCAACTTTGATATTTCGGATTGGCACATCGAGGACTCCGTTAGCGAATGGTGGTCCAAGAGATCCGACGATCGCACACCCAACAGAAAGGCCATGGCGTCCCCGGCAATGCTTATGGGATGGACCAGTTGGAAGGAGCGGAATGCCCGCGTTTTTGAGCACAGAAACACACTAACATCCATCTTGTTCAACAATATTCGATGTGAGATCAAACTGTGGATTTCGACTGGAGCAAAGCAACTAGGAACTATTGCACCGGGAGAGTGAGGCCTTAGTACCATGGGTCTTGTAACACAAATTCTATCCTCTTTTTAATCAATATATGAGGCAAATCTTTTGCCTCGATTTCAAACAAAATGTTAGTGCTAGGGTCTGATCATCGGTCGATTTAGCAAATGTCATTTGCTAGCGCCTTTTATTATGGCTTAATGTTTGTATATACAATACGTCATCAGTCTGATCATCAATCTATCGGTTTATTCTTGGCAGTATCGCTTTCATCGAACAACTTGCTAAGAGTATCAAAGTAGAGAATTATATAATGAAACTGTTGAATATATAGAATGGTTGAATTGCGATACCTGACACCTTTGTTTATCATGCTTATGCGCTGAACCATTAATATATATTATGGTTGAATTATGATACTTGCAATCTTGTTTATCATGCTTGTGGGCGACAAGCAATCAATGTGATGTGGTTCTCGCTGCAAAGAAAAAAAGTCAAACTAGTTCACATGTTACATTCTCAAGCACGTTCGAGAAAATTCTACAACAGATATACTATGTAGTTTGTCAAATACTTGCTTTGTTTAATTTGCAATTTTATATGATCGCAACCTATATTCTTGTTGACATGCATGGTTCGGGGGGTCCCGTCTGTTCACATGGCCGGCGTTGCTGCTTACCATTCCTTTTTGGTGGTTACCTATCAATTCAGCCAAAGTCTCCTCTAGTATATACACCATGTATTTGACAAAGCACCTGTAACCACTAACCTAATCCCAATGACTAGTCTATACAGAAAGCTAATACCCATGCATAACATGCACCTTGTGTTAAATAGTAAGTATGATATATAACACTATCATGCAAGCTCATGTCAGACGCACCACAAAACAATACCACAAAAAAGTATCTGCCGATAGCGATAGTTAATATGATTACTCACAGGGTATAGTATAATGTGGAAGATGAGCGCACATACATCTCAATGATACTAATTTACTTTTACCATGATGAGTCCTATCATGGGAGTGGTAACCCCTTTCCAAAACCATAAGCTTTTTTTGAACCGAAAACCGTAAACTTTTTCTTTAGGGACTTCATGTTTGGTCTTCGGTGTGTGGCGCATATGTTGCTGAGATGACGTTTCTACCTCTCAAAGTCTCTCTCAATGCATGATACATGTTGTGTTTTAAAATTTATCATTGAACATATATTTTGAAGATAAAACTGTGTTAAGCCCAACTTGCCGAAAAATCATGTTAATTGGTGTCTAGTGACGTCTTATCTTTATTTTCTGAGAGAGAGAGAGAGAGAGAGAGAGAGAGAGAGAGAGAGGAGAGAGAGAGAGAGAGAGAGAGAGAGAGAGAGAGAGAGAGAGAGAGAGAGGCCTCTAGAGAATTGATCACAAGACTGTAAAATCGATGGATACCTTTGATAGTTTGCTAGTTTGTTCAATGGAAACATGATTGATCCCCTCATGGCCTACAGATCCGATCATAGCAAGCTTTAGAGCACCCGAAAGTACATGTCGATGGAGAGACAACCTACCCCCTAAACATGGAAAAGAAAGTTGATGCATCATGGATCTTATCACTGTCGGCCTGAAGATTGCAACAGCATCTCTTGTGTTTGTGTGGTCTTGCATTTGTATGTACCACTCATTAGCTGCCCTTGCATTTCCATTGGGCCAAAGATACTATTTCTGAGCCTTCATATTGCTAGGTTACTCGAACAAGGGCTGGATTACCAACGAGGGAAGGGAAAAAGTTGGAATTAGGCAAAATAGTTAGCTTTGAATAGAAGAGTGTATAGTGATCCACATTGAACGTGATGGCCATGTTTAACTTACTGGTAGTTAGGTACGTGGACCGTCCTTTTCTTTCCGCTCTACTTCCTCTTCTTACCATAGCGCCTTCTCTTGATCAAAGTTGCCTGCCTACCTGGTATGACCACATCCGCATTGTCGGGACTTTTGCCATCGGATCAAGCATCGATCTTTACCCGGAGGTCCAGTGAACACTACCCTCAATCATAAATGCGATGGCATAATCTCTTCTCTCGGTATAGTTTCCGTCGTCACCAAAGGTGTAGCAGGCGACTCGGTGTGGAGATCAACCTATGCCACGACATGGTCGAATGAGCCAGACAAGAAAGGGCAAAAGGCTACATACCAAGAAAGCTCAGGGTATAATTTCAGCAAAAAACACGCTGAAACTGGCACAAGTCCTTTTTTATTATGGCAAACACTCTGGCCACCCATGAATTGCATGATGTGTTTATTAGCTATTTCTACTGTATATTTATTCTCTAAAAATCCACCCTCCATAGTGGAGATGGTTTTCAGTGCAATGTACATATTTACATGAGCAAATTACACTTTCTTGTCACCCTCATAAACTTGTCTTCACGTACTCTCAACTTTAGTTCATAGAAATGGCATACCAACTCCGCTACAAACTGTCGTCTTTGTTCTCCTCACGTGGCCTAACCGCAACTATCGGCATCCACTAACTCACTTACCTACTTTCTCCTTCCAGGCATCTCAAGTTCCTCGACATGAGCGATTATGCCCAAGCTGATCCACGAATAACTATTTCTCGGTAACAGACACATACTAGTTGTAGTTTTCTTCCTCCTACCAATGGTGCGGCTGCCTCTCAATCAAAGCTCGCCTCCCATGGTAGCGCCACGACCATACCATTGTGGCCTTATTTCATCAGCATATCAAAGCGTCAGCCTACACCAAAAGATCCATAGTAGCTGTCTTGTTTTTGCCAGGAAATAAAAACTCTAACAAGAACACCATCACCACTCGTCTTCCTTGGCTGACTCCACTTTCTGATCCTAATCACTGTGAGCTGGGCCTCCTCCCTTCGCTCAACCTCAATTCACGTCGTCCACTTCCTTCTAGGCCCAACCTCCACTCAACTAGCGCTCACGAACATAGCATCGACTGAGATATAAACTGAGATTTAGCAAGACTGTTTTTCTAGTGGAGCCTTCGGATATAAGTGAGTATGTATTTTTGATTACTTTGAACATGCATCTATGTGTGTGGTTTTCGTTGTGCAGCCACATGCCTCGGTTGTACTTTCCGTCGGAACACATGTATCCAGCTGCTATAGAAGGCTTGTCAAAGTCCAAACTCCGGTCAGTCATACACCATTTCCCGTGTCCAAAAGCAGATTCCTATTCCAATGGTGTTTTCTAAACGACGGTCGGGCCACCTCAACCTTGATCATCATTTTAAAATCGAAATGCTCACCCAATGATTGAATAACTCGGGTGGCTGACGGACGCTGTACAACGTCCGGGAGACGAGACAAAATAAAAAAGACCTTTGACGTCGACGACCGGCCGTTGCGAGCACAAATCGTGAGAAAGGGTGGGTCAGGACAGGATATGATTGGCCGGTCAAGTCGGACAAGAGAACAACCGATTCATCAGATCTGGAGTTTGTTAATTTTTGTGTGACACCGACTGATAGATCAGGGCCTTGTCATTTCCTACATATTTTCAAAAACTCGACCAAAGCATGTGTGTTTGTGTGTCATTTCATACAATGGAGTAGGGATTTGTTTTTTCAAATACTGAGAACAACCAACAAGCCTGAACACGATTGCAGTACATTTTTCAAAACCTTGCGTGTCTGTCACTCACCACCACGTGCATGCACGACCGTGGATTTCGAGCTAGTCTTCTTTTTTCCTAATGGGTGTTCTCACTTGTAATATTTGTCGAGTAAATTGATTGATGTGTTGTGATGGTGGAACTTCTTCGTAAAAGATAATAAGAGTGGTGGTTTTGAGCAGCGGCATCCTCCAATAATGGGATGTTCATTTTAAAGTATGCTTGCCGGTTATAGCAAGTTAGGGCCACTTCCGTGTTGTCCACGCCAAAAGAAGAAGAAGGGGGCACACTTTCGTGTTAGCTGGAATGGTTCGTCGATCAATCTGTTGTCCCGAGTCCTAACCAGTTTCCCACAACGACATCCTCATTTTCAAACGATGATGTTTCAGCAGTTGTTCTTCCTTTGTTAGTATTGAGATTTTTGTCAGGATCACTTTCATGTTAGCACAGTCATCAGTCTCATCATCAATTGGTTTATTTTTGTAAGCATCACTTTCACCAAGCAATAACTAGCTAGGGGGGTTAAACTAGATAATTATATTGTCTAAAAGGAGAGTAGAGAATCGTGGAGCCCTTAAATATGTAGTATGATTGGATTGACTTGCCATCGTGTTTATCATGCATGCTTGCGCGCGACAAGCGATCAATGTCGATTCAATTCACGTGATACAATTCTCAAGCATGTTTGTGAAATCTCGACGACAAATTTATTATGAAGTTTGTCAGATCATTGATCTATGCAATTTGAAATTTTATATGATCCCAACACATATTTCTGTTCACATGCATGGGTTGGGAGCTATCCCGTGAGTTCACATGGCCAGCGGTGGCGCTTCCCGTTCCTAATCGTAATGACCAGTATATATAGTAACCTAATTCCCAGGCGTAACATGAGCTTGTGCTAAATAGTAAGTATGACATCTAGCACTATCATGCATCCATCCTCATGTCACATGCACCACAGAACACTACAACAAAAGGTATCTACCGACAAAGACAGTTAATAAGAGTCATCTTAGTGTATAGTAGAATATGGAAGCTGAGCTCACATCTCAATTATGTTAATTTACTTTTACTATGATTGAGTGCTAGTACTATCATGTGCAATGGCCACCCCTTTTTCCTTCTTCTTCTTTTTTTTTTGCGAGGGAGCACCAATTCTTACCACTACAACATAAGTGACTGACCCAACATCAACACAAAGTACATATCGATCAGAGACGGCCGTGAAAATGGACAGATTTGACCCTTCTCTAAAAATTTAGTAGAAAATGAACCAAATCTGGAGAAAAAAACTAGAAACTAGCCCTTTTTGCATGACGTCCTGGGCTAGGGCGCCATGCTTCATGGCATGACAGCTATGTCCGTCGAGAGTGTCATGTTATCCATCATGGTGCTCTAGGCCAAGGCGTCAATGCTATTTAGCGTGGCGCCGCAACCCCAGGACCATGAAAAGGGGTATTTTGTGAAATATTTTTAGATCTATTTCAATTTATGCTAAATTTCTAAAAAAAGTCAAATTTGACCGTTTTCACGAGATAGCCTACCCCCTAACTATAGAAAAAGAAAGCCGATGTGCCATTGATCTTATCATTTGCCTACCTGAAGATCGCAACATCATCTTAGTTGTGTGGCCTTGTGCACCGCTAGTTGTCCTACATTTGAACTGTGTCATAGATACTGCATTGAGCCTCTTCACTTTCCTGGGTTACTCGAACAAGGGCTGGATTGTCAACGGGCAAAAAAGTTGAAATCTGGCAAAATAGTGAGCTGTGCATAGTGCATAGTGATCCTGCATTGACCATGATTGATGGACATGTTTAACTTACCGGTAGGTACTACGTGGACATGACATGGTTGTACACACATAAGTGGTTCGTTCGCTTGTTGCGCTTGGTTTGGCTAATTAATTTCACTCGCTTGAGACTTTTTTCCTTCCTATATCTTTTTAGTGTTATGCAGTTCTTCTTTCTTATCTTATTGTGTGACTAGCCAGAATATGCTATCGCCTATCGATAACTACATTCCTTTGGTAATAGCACGGTTCAGCAACAATGATAGCTAGCTAGAAGACTGTTCTTTTTTTTGCTATACATCTCGGTTTAATTTCAAGAGAACTGCCAACAATGTTCTGAAAATTTGTCCACTGAGCTGTCGTTCTAACACAGTTTCAAGCATGATTTTTTGTTTACGCAGAGTCACAATAAATACACCGCAGCTAGCTGTGAAAAAAGTGCAAAGGCATGGACAGCCGGAGATAAACGAGTGCAAAGAAAACCCAGTACACAGGGCCGCGTTTCATGTTCTGACGATGATTACTCGTTCTAGGGGTAATGATCGTTCGAGCCACTATACGCCTACCCTTGAAAGTTGCAACCAAAGCAAAGCTTGTGGCGCAACACTTGGTAAGGAGCGGTATGGTCGGTATATTCATTCCATGTATTGGTGACCACATCGAAATAAACCCGGACTGAGGCCCAAAAGTTTTGGAATTTGTAGGAACGTGGCTTGTGAGGCCATGTGTCAACAAGTAACAGAGAGCAATGGTCGGAGAGCGAGGATGAAAGGGCATGCAAGATGTGGGTGATGAATTGCAAGTTCCACTCGGCATTGCAGAAGAAGGAATCAAGCTTGCACAAGGTCGGGTTGTCCCTTCATTTCTCTACATGAAGCGTCTATTTTTGAAGATGTATCTCCTTGAGGTCAAAATCTTGGAGCATGGCACGGAACCGATTTAATCACCTTCTATTGACATTTCTCTTCCTCTCACCGCGGGCACGGTAGATTTGGTTGAAGTCGTCCAAGGCAAGCAAAAGATCCCCATTAGGTGGCACGGAACCGATTTAATCACTTCTTAACTCGGCGAAGAAGGCCTCTTTGCGAGAAGAAGCGGTAGGTCCTTAGATAAAAGTAATCCTAAAACGGATGCTAGATGCCTTGACATGGACCATGGCCAAGGTTTTGGGTGGGCCTTGGTTGTCGAAGACCTATATGGTGGAGGTCCGAACTCCAGTAAACATCCCCTAGCTTTGCATCCGTTTTGAGAGAATTCGTACAGTCCACCGATGTTTAAGACACTGTGTTGGATGGCAAAAAACGGGTGGACACGTCGGTCGGGACGTCTACAGACGCTATAGGGCATGGCGTTGGAGATGCCCTTACAGTATAATTTTCAAACGACGGCAGGTCCCTGGCATAAAGCCATTCTACATTTAAAATTCTGAATGCATGCCCAATGATTAACCGGCGCCGTACAACAACCCGGGGATAAGACAACCGGACCTTGCACGCGTGATCACCTGATTGCCAAGAACCAAAAAACAAAAGTGAAAGGGAGGATCAACACAGGATATGAATGATCGAGCCAGAAAAGAGAACAACGGATTCAATGTTTGATCAGGTGGCACCGATTAGCAAGGGCTTCGTCATTTCATATAGCGCCAGGTTGAAAATTAAAAAACAATGGCTTACCGGAACACGGTTGTCATATGTTTTTCGAACCATTCTACCCGTTAATCACAAACAACCATGTACCTGCTCGAAACACCGTGGATTTCAAGCTAGTCTTCTTCTTCTTCTTTTTCTACTATAATGAGGGTTCTCACTCATAATCTTTGCTTCAAGAATTGTGAGGGTGACCTGAAAAAAAATATGATGGTGGAGCATCTGCGTAAAAGATAACAAAAGCCGTTGTACACTAGAGATTTTTATTGGGATGGCTTTCTTGTTCGGATCTGCGGTCATCGGCCTGATCATCAATTGATTTATCCTTGCTAGTGTCGCTTTCATCGACCAACTTGCTAGGAGGATCAAAGTAGATAATAATATAGTGGAACCGCTAAAATAGTATTGTTGAATTGCAGTACTTGCCACATTGCGCATGACAAGCGATTGATGTCGATCTGATTCGCATCATAAAAAAAATGTATCCGGTTCATGGGTTACTTTATCAAGCACGTTCATGAGATCTCGACGGAAAATTTGTTATGTAGTTTGTCAAATCATTGATCTAATAATTTGTACTTTTATATGATATACACCACATTTTTACTCACGTGGTTTGTGAGTTCTCGTCAGTTCACATGGCCAGGAGTGGCGCCTGCCATTCCTTTGGTGGTTATCGATCAATTCAGCCAACTTCCTTTTCTAGTAGTATATAGTATGTCTTTGAATCAGCACTTGCCACCACTAACCTAATCCTAATGACCATTGTAGCAAGCTAATTCACATGCGTAATATGCTCCCTCGTTAGAATAGTAAGTAGTATCCGTCCTAAAATAAATGTCACTGATACATTAGTATAAAGTTTACGGATGGAGTGATATATAGCACTATCATGCATGCTCATGTCACATGCACCATAGAACACCACCACAAAAAGTATCTGCCCACAGATAATTATTCTGATTCCACGTCACATCTCAATGATGTTAATTTACTGTTTTGTAGTGCATATTATTTCACTTTAGTGCGCCCAGGCGCTTTTCTTCAGGGACTTCCTGTTATTTGGTCTTCGATGTGTGGTGCACATGTAGTTAATCTCAGCGTGTCTCCCTGTCTAGTCGCAATGCATGATCTATATGTGGTCTTTTTGAAATTACCGAGGAAATTTGACGACATAAGCGTTCTAACCCACCTCGCCAAAAAAAGCGTGAGTTAATCAGTGGCTAGTGAGAGCATCTACAACCGGACCTCTCAAACCCACCTCAAATGCCCGGGCGGGCCGCCCGGTCACTTTTTTTTGACCCAGACGGGTCTCTCAAACGGCCCTCAAACGCCCGGGCTGACCGGCACCCCCCATATCCAGCCCAAATATGGGGCGAATATGGGGGCGCCCGGGCGCGCCAGGGCACGCCCGCCACATCGGACTGACGAACGGGGCCCAGCCGGAAACGCCCGCCAACCCGGCGGTCCGAAGGTCGTCTCCTCCGCCGGCCCGGGCACGCCCGCCACATCGGACTGACGAACGGGGCCCAGCCGGAAACGCCCGCCAACCCGGCTGTCCGAAGGTCGTCTCCTCCGCCGGACCGGTCGCGCCGCGTGTCGCAGCTCCGGCGGGCCGCGTAGTGCATTGCCCGGCTATTTAAGTGCACCGGCGGACCCCGAAACCCTACATCCACATCTTCCTCCTCATCCTGTCCGCCGCCGCCGCCAGTTTCCACTCCACCCATCTGCAGCCATGCCCCCACGTCGCCGGGTGAGGAGCCAGCCGTTCCTGACGTCGGAGCGCCGGCTCGAGCTCCTTGAGCGGATCCTGAATAGGCGCGAAGCCCGGATCGCCGCGGGGCTACCTCCGGATGTAGTGGATCAGGAGGACGAGTTGGAGGTGCAGGAGGAGGAGGAGGTGGAGGTGGAGGAGGAGGATGAAGAGGTGGAGGAGGAGGGGGATGAGCCGAGGGAGGAGGATGTGGGGGACGCTGGCGACGGGGATCTCCGGGCGGAGCAGCAGGCCATCCTCGATTCCCTCCTGTCGGAGTCGGATGCGGATGCAAGACGCCGTCGCCGGCAGGAGATGGAGGCGCAAGAAGCCGCGGAACAGGCGGAGTGCTTGGCCTACATTGATGAGATGGAGCAAGAGGAGGATGAACCGGAGCCCTCCTCCCCGCCCATCCAGCCGGCGCCCGGGTCCGTCATCGTGGACATCACCAACGACGAAGAGTAGCTAGGGTAGTACGTAGGATTTACTTTGCATGCTTTTGTATAGATGTAGGGGATGAAATTTGAGAGATGTGGATGCAAATTGAGCAATTTGAGGCGTGCCCGGTCAGTGCCCGCGGACGCGCGGGCGCGTCCGCGGGCGTTTGAGAGGCCGGATTTGTCATATCCGGCTGTAGATGCTCTGACATCTTATCTTTATATCTTTCTCAGAGTGAGAGAGAAGCCTCTAGAGAGTTGACCACGCTAACACAGGACTGATAAAATCCATGGATCCCTTTGATACTATATGTGGAAGAAAGCGTGATTGATCCACTCATGGCCTAGAGATTAGACCAACAACACCCCCAAAGTACATCTCCATGGAGAGACCGCCTAGCCCCTAAGGCCCTAACCATGGAAAGGAAAGCTGATGTAGTGATGTGCCATGGATTCCCATCATTGCCGACCTGAAGATCACAACGGCATCTCCTGATGCACCGCTAGATGTCCTTGCATTTGCACTGTTGCAAAGATACTACGTACTACACCACTGAGCCATCACTTTCTTGGGTTACTCAAACGGGGACCGGAATGCCAACAGGAGAACGGGAAGAAAAGTTGGAATTAGGCAAAATAGTGAGCTTTGCATACACCTGCATCACCCGTGATTGATGGACATGTTTAACTTACTGGTAGTTGGGTACGTGGAACATGTCATATGCTTGCACATGCAAAAGGTTAATGGTCGCACCGTTGTGGTCGATTGCACTAAGTTCGGTTGCTTGGTACTCCTCGCGCACCAAAATCATTTGTTAGTATGTCTACTTTTATTGCGGGCAGTATGGTTACATTCTATGAAATAAATCATAAAATGGAGTTACCACAACGTGATTTTAGCTTGTCTTCTCATTAGCCAAACTGAGAATTGCTGACCACTCCCCCCCCCCCCCCCCCCCCCCCCCCCCGCGTGCGGCATGGGCGGGCAAGAAACCCTAGCCACTGGGCCTCTCCTTCCTTCCTTCCCTACCTCTGTCGCCGCCGGCCTAGAGCCCGGGGGCAGACGGCGGTAGCGGGGGCCTCCCTCTCTCCCACGCCATGGGATGGTGCGGAGCCCCACGGCGTGAGGAGGCACGGCCGATCTGGCCTTGGCGGCACTCCGACGTCCCTGCCTCGGGCGGCGGAGAGGGCTACAGCCGGCGGCGGCGCGACGATAGGCCTTGCCTCGGGCGGCGATGGCTGCGGGCGCAGCGGCCGGCCCTGTCTCGTGCAACGGCGATGGCTGCATTCGGTGAGGGCGACTGGATCTGCGACGGCGGGCCATCTAACCTCGAATCGGCGATGGTGGCATGGAGGGCCTGGTGGACGGTTATGCGTCATGCATGGTCTGGCCTCCAGTCAGATCAGATCTGACTGGTGCGACCTGCTCGCCGCGCGGCGGCTCGGATCGGTGGCGGTATGTGCACACGATGCTAGATGGAGGTTCGTCGAGTGGATCCGGATGAAAACCTCGTTCTCGGCAGTTGCCAAGGCCGGCAATGGCGGAACTCCTTTGTGTCGTTCCCTTCTTGAAGGCATCGCCGTGGAGAAGCTCCAGACCTCTCTATCCTCTACCCCTGAGGAAAACCCTGGATCAGTTGATCGGATGAGGGCAGCGATCTTGTGCCGTTACCCCCTTGGGGGCGTTCATTCTTGAAGGTGTGCATAGGCTCAAGGGACTAGTGGATGGCTTCTGCGGTGGAGTGGCGGTACATGTGACATATCGATGACGTGGTGTTGCAGGGTCTCGGCGACGTATGCATGATGATGGATGCGCGTAGGGTGGTGGCGCCGATGGCAGGCCTGGTAAGGTGGATGCGTCAGTATCTGTTCTGAAGATGGATCGATGGAAGATGGTGGTGACGGCCCCTGCGGCGTGTGCATGTGGTGCCTGCTGAAAGTGCGTTGTGACCCAGGCCTAGCAATTCGGTTTGGTTGGTGCTTCCGGCTTTAGATGTTGTGCTTTGATATGAGGTCTGGTTATGCGGCTTAGATAATTTGTACCCCTTCATCATGTGGACATAGGAGTAGTGACACATGTCGTCAAGATGGTGACTTCAGACATATTGATTATTACTTTGTAAGGTCTTGTTGAATAATTAATAAAATGGCTATAAAAAATTTGCTATTTGTGAAACTATGTTTCTTTGACATTTATTTTCAGATCCGTTGATTTTATTAATTAGTGGTCTAATTAACTCTTATCTACTTATCTCACATGCTACAACAGTAACAAGCTGATCCCAGAAGACGTTTTTAATATAAAAAAATTGTTGTGCATGTATACATTCAGTTTGATTTTGAGATAAAGTCGGCAGAGTGCTGAAGCCTGAACAAATGTGAAAACGATCAAAACACAAAACATGGTCTTATTATTTTAGAGAGCTCGGTGGCAAAGACGCTCCATCCTGCATATATGGATAGATCGGAAATTAGAGTGATTGCAAAAGAATTCCATGCCATCAAGAATGGGAACAGAAAAGTTAAAGTCTGTAAAGTAGATACAAACATCAGTAGTTTAGCTCATAGTCTTGCCTAATTTATGCATAGAGAGTTGCGTGCTGGTGTTATGCAAGGGACGGTGTCAACCTGTGCGTTAAGTGTGGCCTTGCAAAATTGTAAGAACAATATTTTCTATTTTAATTAATGAAAAACGCTTACCATCACCCGGCGGATTGGAGTGGCCGCGTCCGCCACCTTCTCCTTCTGACACGCGTCCAGATAAGGGCACGCATACCATCTTTCGTCAAACTCGCTTCTGCAACAGGGGCAATGTTTCTGAAACATATGCGGTGTTGCAATGGTCTACGACGAGTTTATGTTTTGCAACAAAACCTCTGTTGCAGAATTTTTTTGCAACAAGACCCTAGTTGCAAAAAAAAATGCAACAAAACCACAGTTGCAAATATTTTTGCAACAAAACAATTGTTGCAAAAAATTATGCAACAAGACGTGTGCTGCAGAAATAATTCTGCAACAATGTCTGTGCTGCAATGGTGAAGGAGCGCTCGCAGCTCGATGTGGCAGATCCGACGGCTCGCGACCCGGTTGATCTTTTTAAAAAGATCAACCGGTGGACGCGTAGCACGCCCCTTAATTAATACAATTTTTTTTTCAAAAAAATCCAAAACATGCTCTTATTATTTTAGCGAGCTACAGTAAAAAAACATCGGCAGCAGTGAGCCATATGAAAGAGCAAAAGCGTGAAGAGCTATGTGATTGACAGACAAGTGCAAAGAAATTAAGCCCAGCGCACAAGCGATTCTTAGAGCAACTCCAACCTGGCAACCCAAACGGACGCGCGGTTTGTCCGCTTTTTGTCCGTTTGGGTCGCCCGTCCGCCTGTCCGTGTTCTTTTTTTTAATGGGTTGGCCGGTGCACCCAACGGGGAGCAAGTGGACGGAAGCACTGTGGCAGGAAAAGAATAGGAGAGAGGTGGGTGGGGGTGGGCCAGCGAATTAAATAAGTAGGGAGAGGTGGGTGGGTGGGTGGGTGACAAGTGGGTCAGGCCTGGACATAGGCGGACGACGCAAACACAAAAAACGTCTGCTTTGTGCCCGCATGCGACCTAAATGTGACCCGAATTTGAGACAAAAAATGGGTCCGAGCGAACACAAAATGGACACGAAATGGAAATGAGTCTGCGCGTTGGGCCATCGTTTTTGTCCGCGGCGATCCAAAAGGACATGGGTGGACGAAATGGGACAAATTTTGTGTTTTAACCTTTTGTGCTAACAAATCCAGAATTGACCTCGTTTTATAAAAAAAAATTGATTATAACCTTTTTTTGGTCACGCCAACATCCATGGCGTCTAGATTGCACGGGAGACACCATGGTCCCTGGCATCTGATCCCTGTCCCGCACAACCGGCTAACCCATTGTCCTGCTGGTGTGGCAAAGGACCAGACGCCAAGCAACCTGGCGTTTGGTCCTGATAAATGACCAAACGCCAGGGACCTTGGCGTCTGGATGACGTGGCCCATATTACCAAAAAGTTATTGTGTGATCTGCTGGGACCAGACGCCAAGGTCCCTGGCGTTTGGTCACTTACCAGGACCAGACGCCAGGGTCCTTTGCCACGTCAGCTAGGCAACGGGTCAGACGATCGTGCGGGCCAAGGACTAGACGCCACGATTTATGGCGTCTCCTGTACAACCCAGACGCCGGGGATGTTGGCGTGATCAAAACAGGTCAGTTTTAATATTTTTTTGAAAACGAGGTCAATTCCAAATTTTGTTAGCACAAAAGGTTATAACATAAAAATTACTCATAAAATGGGTCACCCGGTTGGAGTTGCTGTTGCAGCTGGACCCGATAAGTTACCTACGCATGCAAACGAGCTAGGGAAAATGATGGAGCCAGTCGCACTAGCTCCTGTGGCTGGACTTCCGACCAAGCAAGTGAAAAACCTGCAGTGCACAGTGCCGCTAGTACGTCTCTACAGTCTCGCACACAGAAAGTCACAGACACTCCTGCACTATACACTACTACTAGTATACTCTAGTATACAGAGCTCTGCCCCACGATGACAAAAATATAAATTCAGACAGCTGATTGAGTGCTCGGATCTGAAGCGCTTGGCTCACCTGCAAATCGAATCAAATCCTCAACTAGCTCATAGGAAAAAACTACTTGTTGTCTACACTTGCTATTATCAGAAGATGTCGTAGCTAGCGACAAGAAAGACGTCGTGGTAGCTGGATAATTGCTAATTATGGCAGCAGCTAAGCTAAGATAGACATGGCGGAGGCTGGGCCTGGCCTACATGTGAGCATATTACGTGGAGACAGCCGACCAGCAACCTCCCCGGCGTTATGGAGCTGGCGGTGCATGTTGGTTTGTCGTTGGCCATCGACGTTACGAACAATTAAGCTGTGGCATAGAGACTTGAACGTGGGGTGGTAGATGCATGTCTCTCTGACTCACCTGTCGTGCGTTCGTTCTAGCTCATGTTCATCACATGGGTGTATTGTGGATGGGTGGCACCACTGTAGTAGAGGTGGTACTCGAGCTAGCAAGAAAACGGTTCCATTCATGCATCTACAGTACAGTGGCGTCTTGATTTTCCAGTTAACTTGCATGCAGGATCGATGTGCATGATGAGCGAGAACCGTCCGTGATGGCTGTTTCATGTGTTTGAATTAACGTGGCGTGTCATCGTAGACGCGCGATCACCCACGGTGCGCCTGCTCGCAGTCCCGGATCACGTACGGTGCGACTGGCCTGCGTGAAAGCGAGGCAGAACGACGGCGGCGCATGCGTGCAGGCAAGCACTAGCTTCATCCTGCATGGATGGATGGATGGACGGAGCTGTCGTCGACCGGGTTCCTCTCCGGTGGGTGGTCCCGGCCGGCGACTCGTCATTTGTCAAGCCGCGCCAACCAACCGTTGCTCCAAGTCCACGGAGCACACAGGCACAAGGCTCGCGTCCTGCTCCATCCTTAACTACAGCCGTTCGTTTCTTTTTTTCATTTTTTGAGAGAGAAACAACAGCCGTTCGTTGGAATTTTGGATGGTCTTTTTTTTTTAACACAGTACAGACGCAAGCGCTCATATACACGTGGATACACTCATCCCTATGAATGCACACACGCACACCCTACCCCTATGAGCACCTCCGAGAGACTGAGCCGGCATATCATCTTGAAATTTACGAAGTCACCGTAGGCACCTCGTCATCGACGGGAACATCTCCTCCCACTGAATGCGCATCGCCGGAAATCCTAAAATAAATCCAGGAATAAATGCGAGCACCAGGATTTGAACCCTGGTGGGCTGGGATACCACAGTCCCTCTAACCATCCAACCACAGGTTGGTTCGCAGGAATTTTGGATGGTCGCGAGGTTGGCGTTGCGTCGCCGCGGTGCACGACGTAGACGTAGACGTAGACGAGATCGAGCTGTCCGTCCGTACGTACGTGTACGGTGCCGTGCGTGCCTCTGACTTGTCATCGAGGCGCAAATTGACTGACCTGTCGTCGGCCGTCCGCCGTCGGTTTCGTCGCCGGTGGATGGTGGTACACTGGCACGGTTCCCGGTTGACGACTTGGCAAGCGCACCAATTAGTCGGTTTTCCAAGTCCACGGAGCACACAGGCTCGCTACATCTATCTCGACCTCGTGCCAACGTTGGCGTTCTTTTCTTAAAAAAAAAAAAAAAAAAAAAAAACTTAGACGGTCCTCTGTTGGGCCAGCCTCGTTCATTTTTAAGTCAATCTTGCTTCGTAGTCTCCCCCTTCATTCATTTTGTTGCGTCAGGCTCATTTATTTTGAAGGCAATCTTGTTTTTAGCGTGTGGAATTCATTCCGCCTGTAATCTCCTGGCGCAACGTCTCGTCGCAATCAGGGGCGGAGCTAGAGCCAATGTTACTCGAGGCACCACTTCATCAAGGCATAAATTGTTTCAAGCAACGGTGTATTGAATAAAGATGTGTTTCATAGCTTCAAGCACACATTATTGGATATAGTAGAAGGCGGCTTGTAAAAACAAAATGTAGTTATCAAAATGCTTACAATAATGATAAAACCATGGACACAATTACCTGAAAAGGATATCTTGCATTTTCAAATTCAAAAATACATCGCGGGAGAACAAGGTTCAGTAACATACATCGCCCCATGCATGCCTCTGACTGATTTATTGACATGTATTCACACGCCACTGACTTGTCATCGAGGCGCAAATTGACTGATGGATAGACGGACCTGTCGTCGGCCGTCGGTTTCGTTGCCGGTGGATGGTACAGTTCCCGGTCGACGACTTGTAAAGTCGCGCCAGTTAATCGGTTTTCCAAGTGCACGGAGCATACACACTCGCTGCATCTATCTCGACCTCGTGGCAATGTTGGGCCGGGCTCATTCATTTTGAGGCTTGCAAAGACAATCGTGGTGACAAGAGAGACCTCCTATGTGACGCGCTCTACGTCAAGTTGCTGCGGTTTCGCACAAGCGGGTCTCCGACAAGGCCAGCCCATGAAGATAGCGACCAGCACCGAACGCGCACTCTAGTGCAAAAAATATGTTCGGTCACCAGAATTTGAACACAGGATTGAATGCTATGAACGGCATATTCCTACCAGCTTAGCTAATAGTTGTTTCTGATCTTATCATAGCATCAAGCATAAAGAACCAGAGACGCCGCGCAGATCCGAATTAGTTTAGGAATTTTGAGAGCATTTTTTTAAACGGAATCTTCTATGAAACGCAAACACTTCCAAATTTGTGGATAATTTTTGACATAACTATAACATTTGCGAAAAACAGGAACATTTTTTGGAAATCATGAACCATTTTCCAATTCCAAAACAAAATTGGGAACCAAAAGTATTTTGAAATTCCTGAATAAAATTTGAAAAAAAGATTTATTTTAACTTGTGGACAATTTTAGAAAATGGTAAATTTTTAAAAATCCTGAAAAAATGAAAATGTGAGCAATTTTTGAAATTTTGAACAATATTTTGAAAACATGAAAAAAATATAAAATATATAAAATTTGAAGAAAAAAATTACAAACACTTTTTGTAAGCAAAGACCATTTTTTGAAATTCCAGAGCATTTTATGAAAACGAACAAATTTAGAAAAATGTGAAGATTTCTGAAATTCCAAAAAACAAATGAGTTCACGAACAGATTTTATATTTTGAGCAAAAATGGAAACCATTAACATTTTTTAAATTCAGAAAAAAGAAGTTAAAATATAACATTTTTAATGCAAACAAAATTTGTATTGTATGTTTTTTTGGAAATGCGAAAAATTTTTTTGAAACATGGGAACACTTGCTGAAATTGCGAACAAAATGATGAAACCCCGAACATTTGTTAAACATGAACATTTTTTGAAATGGTGAACAAATTTTGAAAACAAGAACATTTTTTGAAACACGAACATTTTTCTGAAATTGTGAACAAATTTAAAAACAGGAATTGTTTTTAAAATACCTGAACTTTTCCAAAACACGAACAATTTTCGAAATTATGTACAGTATTTAAAAACGAGAACATTTTTTGAAATTTTGAAAACTACAATTGTATTTGAAATTCCTGAAGAATTTTTCAAACATGAACATTTTCTAGAATTCTGAACAAAAATTTAAGAAGAGAATATATTTTAAAAATTTCAAAAAATATTCGAAATTATCAAACAGAAAAATAGGAAAAACAAAAAAACGAAAAGGGAAAGAACAAAAAGAAAAACAAAAAAAGAAAAGAAAGATAAACAGAAAAACAAAACCTAAAAAAAAACGGTTCAGTAACCTTCTTGAAGGTTCCCAAAACCGATAAAAACCGGGTGGGAATCTCTGGAAGGTTACTAAAACCGGAAGCACTGCTACGCGTTAATGGGCCGGCCCTGTGCGAAAGCTCGACAGTTTGACGCAAAGTGCGTCAAATAGGATATTCCATGAAAAGAACTGGTTGAAATTTCGTAGTCCCCTCCTTCATTCATTTTGTTGGGCCAAGCTCATTCATTTTGAAGGCAATCTTGTTTGTAGTGTGTGGAATTTATTCCGCGTGTAATCTTCTCGCGCAACGTCTCATTGCAATTGCTAAAACTCGCTTATTTTGAGTAAAGGTTAGTGCTCGCTTCTAGCGGCCTCGCCCATCGTAGCTATTTTATGCTTTTGTTTCTAGAAGTCGGTGAAAGCACATTTGCTCCCTTGGTGGTTTTGGTAATTAATAACAACATATAAGTCATTGAACTAATGTTTCCACAAAGTATATTTCAGGAAAAGTTCAATGATAGGGATGTCAAAAGGATTGTGAAGATTGTGGAAATACCCCAAGATGCAAGGAAATAGGTTGGCAAAGCTTCAAGCAAGAGGACTCTACATTTTACATTGGTGAGAAATCACTTTGAGTCCATAGGAAAGCCAATACTATTAAAAGGGGGTAAGGTTTTGTTGGTGAACAAAATGCTCATACGTGCACAAGTGATAGTCACCAAAAACACCCACAAGCTCTCCCACCAAAGTCTGTCCAAAGCCATATACTCAACATCGGTGAAACCAACATTTCCATCCTGGTACCACCGATTCTCAACCATAGACAAACTCAGCCAAACCCTAGCCACTTCGGCGCAACCGATTCTATATCGGTGCCACCGAGTTCAAGTTGCCAACTTTCTGTTACGCAAATTCACAATATCGGTACCACCGAGATTGTTGGATCGGCGTCACCGAGATTGGGAATCTGACCGTTGGTCACCTTATCGGTGCAACCGAGTTTCCTATATCGGTCTCACCGAGATTCAAAAGTTGCCACCTTTTGGTCACTTCGGTACCACCGAGATTAACACATCGGTGTCATCGAGTTGGTCATTTTGTGTGTAACGGTTGGATTTTTGGGGATGCCTATATATACCCCTCCACCACCACCTACTCGAGAGAGAAGCACTCAGAACTATTCCATACTTGCCCCATCCAGTTTTCTGAGAGAGAACCCCCTACCCTTGTGTTGAGGTCAAGATCTTCCACTCCAACCATATGGATCTTGATTTCTAGCCTCCCCAAGTTGCTTTCCACCAATCCCATCTCTTCCACCAAGCCAAATCTGTGAGAGAGTGATTGTGTGTTGAGGTGTCTATCATCTTGAAGCACAAGAGCAAGGAGTTCATCGTCATTACCGAGCCTATTACCTTTTGGAGGGTGGTGCCTCCTAGATTGGTTAGGTGTCGCTTGGGAGCCTCCTACTTCGTGTTGTGGAGTGAACCAAGAAGTTTGTACGGGCAAGGAGATCGCCTACTTCGTGAAGATCTACCCATAGTGAGGCTAGTCCTTCGTGGACGGAAGCCGTTATGGAATAGTCAAGGTTGCTACTTCGTGGACCCTTATGGGTGGAGCCCTCCGTGGACTCTCGCGACCGTTACCCTCCGTGGGTTGAAGACTCCATAAACGTGGATGTACGATAGCACCACCTATCGGAACCGCGGGAAAAATCATCGTGTCTACAATTGCGTTTGATCTTCCTACCCTATCCTTTCTACTCATGCTTGTTGTTACTTTCCGCTTCTATACTCTTAGACTTGCATGTGTAGGGTGTACTTGACATGCCATGAGATGCTAAAATTGCCAACTCTAAAATTTAGGAAAAGGTAAAACTTTTATTTGGTCAAGTAGTCTAATCACCCCCCCTCTAGACATACTTTCGGTCCTACAAGTGGTATCAGAGCATTGGTCTCCATTGCATTGGTCTCACAACCTAGGAGAGTATGGCGTCTAGTGAGGGAAGTTATCACCGTAGAGGTCCGTACTTTGATGGCACTAATTTTGCTAGTTGGAAGCACAAAATGAAAATGCATATTCTTGGTCATAACCCCGCCGTTTGGGTTGTTGTTCGTGTTGGCTTGCAAGGTGAATTCTTTGGTGATGGAAAGGAACCCGATCGTGAAGCGACCGCAGATGAATTGAAGATGTTGCAATACAACGCTCAAGCATGCGGCATTCTATTCAACTGCCTATGCCCAGAAGAATTCAACAAAATCAGCCGTCTTGAGAATGCAAAATAGATTTGGAATACTTTGGTTGATATGCACGAAGGAACCGAGTCCGTGAGAGAATCCAAGTTGGATGTTCTTCAAGGTCAGCTTGACAAGTTCAAGATGAAGGATGGTGAAGGAGTCGCTGAGATGTACTCTAGGCTCGCTCTCATCACCAATGAGATTGCCGGCTTAGGAAGCGAAGAGATGACGGACAAATTCATCATCAAGAAGATACTTAGAGCTTTGGATGAGAGATACGACACCGTGTGCACATTGATCCAAATGATGCCCAACTACAAAGATCTCAAGCCTACGGAAGTCATTGGAAGGATTGTTGCTCATGAGATGACACTCAAAGACAAAGAAGAGCTTCACCACAAGTCTAGCGGTGCTTACAAAGCCACAAGTGATGCTCTCGCAACTTCAAGCAACAACCTTGTCACCAATGAAGAGATAAGCCTCATGGTCAAGAAATTCAACAAGTTCTACAATAATAGAGGCAAAGAAAGAAGCTCCAACTCAAGATATGATGAGAAGCGTTCGTCAAGTCGTGACCTCAATTGCTACAATTGTGGGAAGCCCGAACACTACTCCAATGAGTGCACGGCTCCCTACAAACGAAGAGAAGAGTCACCTCAAAGACGAAGCTCAAGGAATGAATCACCTCAAAGAGAGAGAAGGAGTAGAGATGATCGTTATGAACGAAGACCCTCAAGGAGAAGTAGAGATTCGGAGAAGAAGGACAAGTACACCAAGAGCTACACAAGAAGAAAACATCAAGCTCATGTTGGTGAATGGGTTTCCGGCTCCGACTCCGACAACAACTCCGAGAGAAGCTATCACTCCGGCTCCGACTATAGCCAAGATGATGGTGTTGCCGGAATTGCTCTAGTGACTACCAACTCCCATGATTTATTTGATTCACCAAACGAAGGGAGTGGAAGTTGCTTCATGGCTAAAGGCCCCAAGATATCACACCCCGAGTATCTTCATTTTGATAGTGATGAAGATGACTTGCTTTGTGATGATGACTTGCTATTTGATAAAACTAGTGATGTTAGTCAAAATGAACTTGATAATTCTCATGCTAGTCAAGATAAGTCAATTGATGATGATAAGATGAAAATAGAAGAACTAACTAAATAACTAAAAACTCTTAAGTTAGCTCATGAATCTACTCTTGAAGATCATAGAGAGCTTGTGAGAACTCATGAGAAGCTACGCTTCGAGAAGCTCAACTTGGAGCAAGAGCATGAGTTTCTTAAAGCTATCAATGACGATCTCCGAAAGAAGACTTCATCTTTTCTAGCCAAACGACTACTCTTGTCTACATTCATGCCTCAAGTTAAAACTAAGCAATCTAGTAACAAAGGCAAGAAAGGTTCTTCATCTAGTAGCAACAATAAAAATGCAAAACCCAATGATGTTGCTTCTAGTAGTTCTATTGATTCCATTAATGATGTTTCTCTTAGCCAAGTTACACTTGTGCAAGAAAATGCTTTATTGAAAGGAATTATAGAGAAAGGTACCTACAAGAGTCTTGCCGGGTGTAAGCAATTTGAGGATATTGTACGCAAGCACGGAGGATACCGGAAGAATCGTGGTGTTGGCTATTTCAACGCAAATGGAGTTGAATGGGAAGAAGGTCAATATCCCGAGCCCAAGTTTGTTCCTCAAAAGGAGAAGTATGAAACTACTCTTCCCAATGGGACAAACACTCAAGATGATCTTCCACCACAAGACCACAATCTCAAGGGCAAGAACAAGCTTCAAGAGGACACTGACTCATATGAAGATGAATCCCTAGCTATGGTGGAGTGGGTTCCCAAGGCTACATCAAGCTCAACTTCTACAAAGGCTAGTACAACACCAAGGATCCCCATCAACTTGATGTGGGTCCCCAAGAAGAAGAACTAGAGAGTTCTTGAGGGGTGGCTCCGCCAATGAAATTCACTCACATTCATTATTGGCAAGAACTATTTGCAATCAACATCAACTCTATGCAATAGTTCAAGGAGTCACACATTCCCTCAAAGGTAAGCAAGGGACAAGGTAATCAACAAATCAATGGACATCATTACACATGCTTTGCACTCCATGTCCATAGATATCCTTGTATTTGTCTCTTGTGTGTTGGGACTAACCCATGTAGGTGAGAAGAGTAAGGAAACAACAAGGATGCTCCCAACTCTTGGTGATCTTCATCAACCTTGAGCATCCACCACTACCTCACCAACATGAAGCCTTCTTCGACAATACCCAAGGGTAGTCTATCCCTCTTATGGGGGGATGTCACATCTAGGGGGAGCTTTACTCTAAGACTTGAGTTAAAGCATCTCTTAGTATGTGACAACATTAAATGCTTTATGTAAAAGTGGTAACCCCACTTGTGCTTAAACGATGAGTATGACCTATGATCAAGTACTCTTACTTGGCTCCTAAGTCAATATACTCATATATAGATGACTTTGTCATCGCCCAAGTGCTTGTTAGATGCTTGTATGTTTGTGCATGTTTGTCATGATTTCATTTGACATCTCTTTGTGTGAGCATGTTGGTCTGCATTTATTTTCTCATTCGAGGACATCCAATTGTTGCTATTTGGCTCTTGATTTTCTCTTTCGCCAATTGGATGGACAAGAATGCCTAGGACCACTCTTTAGCTATCTATGCTTTCTCACCTCATATTCCATTCATGCTGCATCACAAAATTTGAACAAGTACTTTTCGATCCCTCTGTGTGTGGAGCACTCGGAGTTCCGTATCGACAAGGACTGACCATTAAAACCTCCCAAGTGCATCTCGGTGGAACCAACCCACAATTCTCGGTCTCACCGAATGCCTAGGGTTGATTTGGGTTTCAATCTCGGTACTACCGATTCCATATTCTCGGTTACACCGAGTTTCCCTGTCAGCTGACAGTTGAGGAACTCGGTGACACCGAAAATTTAGAACCGGTATCACCGACAGTGAAGGGTATATAAGCTGTGGTCCCGACGGTTCGAAATTTCAATCTTCAATCGTCGCGCCCCAAACCCTAAGCTGCCGCAAAAGGACCCCCTGGTCATCGCCTTGCCTCCCCGTGTGTCTTCGCCGCTGGGAATCCTCGCCGTCGACGGGCATCTTCGCCGCCGTCGCCGCCGTAGCGGATCCGTCACCGAGCTAGGGTACGAATTCGATCTTTCTTGCGCTCCCGGCTGATTCTTGCGCAATAAAGTTGATTTTCTCTATAAACCACAGTTTGCACATCTTTCTATCCACGAGAAAACTCCGTAGATTAGAGAGCCATCGGTTTTCTAGGGTTTGCCTTCCACCCGATGGAACTCGGTAGAACCGAAGTGAACTACTCGGTATCACCGATTTGCCTGTCTGTGTTGCTAAGAACTGTCTCGGTGAAACCGAGTACTTCCTTTCGGTCTCACCGAAAGGAGTGCCATGTTTCTGTTAATGAGATAGTCAGTCTCGGTAGCACCGAAAACTTTGCTTCGGCTGTACCGATTTTCATTTGACAGAATATAAAACTTTGAAAATATTTTGTTCAAACTTTCAAAAACCAGCCACATTTTGTGACGACTTATCCTTTTCTTCTCCTCTATACTCTATTCACAGGGTCAGTATGTCAAGTGCTGAGGACAGTGAGAACAACTTCAGAGAGCAGAGTGTTGAATTGGATTCTGGCACTAGTCCTGAGTCTAGTTCATCTTCAGATCCAGGCACTCCCAGTTCCCATGGGTTGCCCAAGGCTGCTACAAGGGCTAGGAAGAAGCTGAATTCAGATGAGGAGGATTCAGACTTCGTTCCAGAAGAGGTTCTTGCTAAGAAGCAAGAGACACTACTAGGAAAAGGCCTGTTAGTGGCGCACCTGTTTTGGCCATTAATGGCGCACTATAGGTGCGCCACTATCATCACGCCACTAGTAACAATTACTAATGGCGCACCCCTGGTGCGCCATTAGTATACCAAACAATAGTGGCGCACCTGGCAGTGCGCCATTACTATGTCCCCTGGTGCGCCATTACAATGCCTCCCAGGGGGCCATATTTACCTTGTGCTCTGGGTTACTAATGGCGCACTTCTAAATAATGCGCCACTAGTGTGTTTATTGCAGTGCGCCACTAAAGTGCAGTGTGGTGCGCCACAAGTATGAATATTAGGAATTTTTTTTTCTTTTCTGATATTTGCACAGGTTACAAAATATATTAGTGCACAGAATATAGACAACACAACATATAAACAGCAGATTTATCGAATACAATAGAAGATTAGTCTCCGAATACAATTCATCATATTAGTCTCCGAATTCAAAATACCGAACAAAGTTAGAACATTACAAGTCTCGAGACCGCGAGTAGCGAGTTTGTCTTCACATTACAAGTCGATATCGATCATCTAAACTACCATCACATAGAAGAGAGAAGCGGTCATCACGATGAGCATCATCGCGATGAAACTGGTCTTCATCCGGTTCCTCCAACGCTCCCTCCTCTCTCCCGCTAGATAGCGCGCGTATCTAGCTTCCGCCTCCGCCCTAGTGGTGTACCCTTTGTAATTGTTACCGCTGAAACGGTGAACCTGTTTCCGACACTCCTCCCAGTCGTCGTAGACTCCGGGAACCTTACCCTTGTACACGACATACCACGGCATATCTATGCACTAGACAAACAAAACCTTAGTAGCAATTCACAGATAATACATAAGCAATATATAAGTATGCAACAAAAGGATCGGAAGAGAAAAGCAACACATTAATAGCACGATTCATGGTCCTACTAATAAATAGCATCGATTACATATAAGTTGAACGACTGTCCAAACTAAAGAGACATACAAGTTCATTAAAGTTTAATTACAACATGAGCTAATCGATATTTCAGAACTACATAGCATCACTACTTTCGACTCGACTCAGGGACCGGAGCGTGGATGAAGCCGCCGTCTATCGTGATGGTCATGAAATCGCGGTCGTTGTCAGCCTGCATTTGTAGCGTTGTTTCTATCTCACTGTTGGACGGTTGATATCTAAGGTAGAACTGCCCCGAGGTACGAAGGACATCTTGATGGATGATTTCCGCAAACTCCGACTGGATGCGAAAGAATTCTTGTCTGATGTCCGCGTCCTGGATTGCCGACAAGCGTGCGGCCCAATCTTTGAGATTATTTGGTAGCAGACGGTGATTATGGTCCCGCACGATCGCCCGCATGTGATGGAGGGCGTAGTAGGCATCCTTCTGACCGCCAGGCGGCTGCTTGACGCAGGGGAACGTCGTATTGTGGGTGAACACGTGCTTGCCGTACCTACAAATTGGCCTCTTGAAGGTGCCTCCAGATCTGGCGTAGCTGGGGAGAGCTTCATCAAGAACTTTCTTGATATTTTTGTAGTCTTTCTTCGACTGACGGTCCGAGTCGAAATACGTGGCCATGGAATATTTCGGGCTGAAGAGGATGAGTGTGCAATGTGTGTCACTGCACAAAACATGGAATGTTAGAAAAAAAAAGAACGATCAAAATCTAAGAAATCATATGTTACGGGGCTGTGAGGGGATGACTTACTCGGGAAAGTAAGGCACGAGGAAGTTATCCTTATCTGGGTTCGCCAGAATGACGCCTTCGAGGTATGAACTCGCGACTTGCCGGTCCCCAGCGCTGCCCAAGATCTTGGCACGCATGTAGAAGGGGTCGACTATCACGATGTCCGGGGTCTTGTCTCTAATGATCCGCATCTCCATACTGAGCGAAAATAGCCGAATGAAGGTGTAGTGCAGCTGATGAAGGTTAAACATAGCGAAGATGTCATCAAACCGCAGGACGATCATACCCCCGATGGTGCTATCGACAAAGCCCTTGCCCTCTGGCACCCTGGCCACGAAAACCGGGTATGCCACATCATTCTCGGAGAGACGCCGCTTCTCCAAAGAAAGAACACTGTCATGCAGACTCCGCATAGCACCGGTTGCAGCATTGAGCATATTAGTCGATAGCATCGGCCTACCCGCCACATGCACCCTCCTCGAGATATCCTTAGGTGAAGGTGGCCCGTCCTGAGCACGGATCGTACTCGGTGCCGGCTGGCTCGCACCCTTAATCTTTCTTTTCCGTCCCTTCTTCTTCTGCTGTAATGGGATCGAGTTCTGCTGAGAGACCGCCTTCTTGAGTGTGTTGGGGCTGATAATATTTCGCACCTCGGCTATCTGAGGCTCGGTGAAGGCGGCAGCTGGAGGCGTCTCCTGAGAACTGAACGCTAGACGACGCCTGTTGCAATTGGGTTTCTCCGCGGTACCAGGTAGATCGCGATCGTCTTTTGCAGGGTTGGGTTCTTGAGAAGGAGGCCCCAAGAATTCGTCACCGTACCCATGTTCGTTGAAGTACTTATCGACTTTGGTAAATGTACCATCGTCGTCCTCGTCGTCGTCCGGATCCTGTGCCATATGCATGTCCGGATCCTGTGCCATATGCATGTCCGGCATGTCCGGTAGCGTTGCGGCGGTCTTGCCATGGCTTGGCGCCGGCACGACTGGTGGTGTTGTTTGTGGGGTGGTGTCCCCCGCCCCCAAACGAATCTGGCTCTTCGGCCAAAGCAGGGGCCAGCTTAAGAAGGCGCTGAGGGTCATCACATCATCTTCGTCGGCCCCAGCGGGTCGAAACGGAGGTAACAAGTCGTCGCAGCCCGGCAGCACCCGAACCAGTTGAACCCTATACACGGTGGGTGGCATCGGATTACCGTGGAACACGGGGTTGCCCGGTTGAACGATTCTGGCCTTGGCGACATCGATCAACTCGCCGCCCACGAAGTGCAGGAGAGTGCATGGAACGTCGGCGGCGCCCTGCGAAAACATGTAGGGCGTCAGGGATGCCCAGTCAAAGGCAAGGAGATGAAGTCATCGGCCGAGAGGCTTAGTTACCGTGATGGCGTCGAGCTCGGCTAATGTCGAGGCACCGCCAATGGCGGGCGTGCAAGTGACGGAGGGGCCGCTTGCTGCCGAGGTGCCGGCCGGCGTATTCTTCCCACACCCAGGTGCATTAAGCTCCAATGCCCGCGCCGGCGCCAGAGACACCAATACCGCCTCTGCCGGCGACACCAATGGCGCCGCCGGCGCGTTGTGCGAGTTGCTGCCCGTGAAGCTGGGAATCGGGGGCGGCCCCTGTTGGCCGCCCGCAATCCACGCCTGCAGCCCCTCAATCAAGGTAGGCACAATGGCGGTGATCGTCGCTCCCAGTTGGTCTCGCACTTGCTCTTGGACCATCTCCGGAATCTGCGCCACTTGTGCCTTGAGTTCTTGAACCTCGCGCTGCTGGCTTTCCGAGCTGGTCTTTCTCTCCTTTCGCCCAGCGTTATAGTATTCCGACCATTTCATGGACAAGCCTTTGCCGGCCACACGACCAGCTGACGACGGCTTACTGAACTTATCCTTGTCTTTCATTACGTTCAACGCCCTATTTAAAGCGGTGTCCCAAGGGGAGCTCTGAGACGACCCCGCGCTACTGCTTTCAGTGTCCTGCGGAAGGAACGTGAACCATTTAGAAATTTGGCTTCATTAATTAGAATGCAACCATATGGAGCTAATTACGCGGGGGTGTATTCCTTACCAGAACAAGATCAAGCGCCTTGGTCTTCGGATCCGTGGTAAGCTCCTTTGTTACCGGGTCCACCTTGTACCGGGCCCTGACATAGTTCCTGGTCTGCTTGTCACGGTATTTATCGAAGAGGGGCGGTAGGCCTTGCTCGGCACGCTCCGCGTCCTCCTTGTCCCATATAGGTTCCGCCACTCTGTAACCGTCGGGACCGAGTTTGTGGACCCCTAAGTTCAAGTCCCGCATATCTTTCCCCCACTGACTTGATTCCGCGGACCCCGGGGACTCGAACTTGGCCTTGAACTCGAGGTAGTCAGCTTCGTTGATCGAAGGATTTGTCTCCTTGATCTTCTCATAACTATCACCTCTTAGAATCCTTCTCCTCACCGCGGCTCTCCAAGTAGCCAGGGCCGTGCTCATCTTCGTGAGGGCGGCACTGTTCACTTTATTCCCTGAGAGGCGTGTGTTTGCGACGTCACCGGGGAACTTGTATCGTTCGTGCAGCTTCGTGAAGAGGAGGTTGCGCAAATTCCCTCGGTCACGATGCCTTAGGTTCTCCGTGTTGATCGAGACGGTGCTCCGGAGAATGCACCCGAGTTGTCCCAATTACCCACTGACTAATTCTTTGGGCGCCGTTGGATGCCCACTGGAGGACACTTCAGTAAATTCCTGCTTGACGGTGCCGAGCACGTTCGGGCATCGGTCCTTCTGTTGCCTCTTCGGTTGGCTGCCATCTGTGCGTGCGCTGCCATCATCAGTGGTGGCATCCTCGGCGGCACCATCAGTGGTGTCATCCCCGACGCCACTAGGGGTTGTGTAGTCGGGATCGGTGTCTTCCGCGGCGTCCTCATAGCGGTGAGGTTCTTCCTCCATCTCCTGGGACAGCTCCCAGAATTGCTTGCCCGAACCGCCGGCATCGTTGTGGGCCATGTTCGCTCTAAATAGGAAAAAAGTTTGGTCAAAAAGTTGGTTATTGTCAAGGAACAAGATCTCTAAGTTGACCAAATAACCTAATTCTCGAGGAATGTCGCCAAAAAGTTGGTTATTGTCAAGGAACAATTGAGAGATGTTTGTGATATTGCCTAGGTGTTTTGGGATGGAACCTGTTAGTGTGTTGTTGCTAAGGTCCAAGTCCCTTCCTAACCCCCTTCTTCTTGTCTCCTCTCACTATCTCTCTCACACACATGGCAAGCAACCTTTCACGGAAATGGCAAGTTACTAAGATACCCCGGCCCATGCATTAGTCGCAAGTACCCCATATGTCCTATTTTTAGCAAAGTCATGCTAAAATTCACGAAAATTTTTAGCATGACCTTTGCTGAAAATAGGACATATGGAGTACCCGAATTTGCCGGAACGGAAGTTAATCGACATTCCGGCAAACTCAAGGGCCTCTCGGGGTACCTGCAAAATCATTATCCCACCCCCGCCCCGCTGCAACCCCACAACACCCCACAATATCATCACGACACGATGGTCGGAGACAAAACCCCCCAATATCATCACGACACGATGGCACAAAAATGGCATGCTATGTAGCCTTAATGCTACAGAACATATGAAATACATGCCAGCAATATATATGATATAAACTCCAATAATTTTTGAATAAAAACAGTAGCTAAAAACAGTAGCAAGCAAAAAAATCATTTGACAATGGTGGATCAGATACAAAAATAATGTGAGAAAATGCAGACAAATACTAACAGATTGAAAAGCAAGGGATTATGCAAGGAATATATTTCTGTAGATGTCAGGTTCAGTACTTCTATCATGACAACTAGGAACTAAAGGTGTCGTGCTCAATTGGTATCTTAATTTATGTGCGGAGGCAAGAGCTGAAACTAAACCAGAATCTCAAGTTTGGTTTGCCTTAGAATGTATTATTGCTACACACATAATTATTGTTCTTGTACATGATCTCAACTTCTCAGATGACCTCATTAGCATTTTATATATTGCACATACTCTAGCCTCACAAGGATCCCATTTTTCAAAGCCAGAAAAACACTGAAGAGTCTAAACTATGGTGACAAACCAAGGTTCAGAGCAATAAATAGATCACTAAAATCAGTCTGAATGTGCCATTTTCCCCAAAGTGCCATCATAGTTAAGATTTATAGCTCAGTTCTATGTTCCAAGTTTAAGCATTATGCAAGTTACTTATGAGAATACACTAATGTTCCAAGTTACTTATGTTCCATGTTCCAAGTTTATAGCTCAGTTCTATGTACCAAAGCAGCAAGCAAAGCATCCTACTGCTAGATCCTCCCTCCCTCCTTCTCAAGAACAGCAAAAGAGAGAGAGTGTGTGTTGATTTCTGGGTCATGATTACTGATTTTATTCCCAATTTTTTTACTAAGCAGCCATCAATCCATATCAATACAAATTTCATACTAAGTCAGCATATATCCAAATCAGTATACTATTTAGCAAACAATTGAGCATACACCCAAGCATACACCTCGGGCTAGCAAACAATTGAGCATACACCCAATTTAGCAAGCAACTGAGCATACAAATTTATAAAGCTAGCTAGCACCCCCTAATTTCGAATTCCTAATAAAGAGAAGAAAAATACAGAGAAGAAAAGAGATAAAAGGAAGATATGAGAGAGAGAGGATGAGACAGAGAGGGGCGGAGGACCTTACCAGCAGCGGCTCGGCTGGCTCGGCCGAAGACGCACCTCCTGCAGGGCGGCGGCCGATGGGACGGAGAGGCTGACGGGAGGGGCGGGGGCGGACGGGGCGGCGGTGGACGGGCCCGGGGCGGCGGCGGACGGGCCTAGGGCGGCGGAGTCGGGGTCGCCAGGTGGCTGCTCGAACCCTAGCTCCACGGGATCGAGCTCCCTGGTCTGGTAGAGGATGAGAGAGGATGAGACAGGAGCGAGCTGGCCGGTCGTATTCTGTGTATGTAGGTGGGGGGGAGGGTTAACAATGGCGCACCTCAGAGGGGTGCGCCATACATACATATAGCAATGGCGCACCTATGCCTGGTGCGCCATAAATATACATATAGCAATGGCGCACCTCTGCCTGGTGCGCCATAAATATACATATAGCAATGGCGCACCTTTCCCTGGTGCGCCATTACTAACTTTTTTATTTTATTTTTAGTTGCATCTAATAATTTTTTAGAAAATGACGATCAAATTTGAAAACATTTATGAATATGAAAAAATATCATCAAATTTGTTATTTGAAAATATTTATGAATATGAAAAAATATCATCAAATTTGTTATTTGAAAATATTTATGAATATGAAAAAATATCATCAAATTTGTTATTTGAAAATATCATCAAATTTGTTATTTGAAAATATCATCAAATTTGTTTTTTTTTGGATTTTTAATTGCATTCATTTGTGAATTGGTAAAACATTTATGAATATGAAAAAATATCATCAAATTTGAAAAATATTCATGAATTGAAAACGTGCCCATGAAATTTAAAAATATTCATGAGTTCAAAAAATATCATCAAATAAAAATTGGTATACCAGAATAAACATAAATACCAGAATAAACATAAATAAATATTCACGAGGACTAGAAAAGAAGAAATATCATTTCCATATGTCGAAATACAATCGAGAAATGAAGACTACAATTTAAATACAATCGATCTTAGCTAGCTATCTTTTCACAATCTTCTTGCCATTCTTTTTCGCAAATGGAGTTCTTCTCTTGAACGGACGTCCTTTAGGTAGGGTGGTCCTGCTTCTTCTTGTGGTGTATGGCACTTCATCGTCGTCGTCATGTTCCATCTTCGGGTCGCCGTACTTGTCGAAGTCTTGCTCATTGGCGACTCCATCCATTCCGATGATCTTCCTTTTGCCTCTCCTCACGACAACACGACTGGGCTTTGACGAGTTGGTAATGAAGAAGCATTGGTCCACTTGGGAAGCCAGTACCCATGGCTCATTTTTCGCGGTGACGTTTGCGCCCGCGGTCTTGGATTTGGCTTCGGGTATAACCATGGTGGTGAAATACCGGTCTTCTTTTAGGACGCTCTTGGCCCATCTGACACGAAACATCGGGACCTTCTCTCCAGCATAGCTCAGCAGCCAGATCTCCTCGATCCATCCGTAGTATCTGTCCTTGTCGTTACCGGTGTAGGATTCCATCGTTACCCCGGAGTTCTGATAACCATCGCTCTTCATGTCCTTTCCCTCGGTGTAGAATGTGTAGCCGTTGATATCGTACGCCTCATACGTCATCAGGTTGTGCTCGGCGCCCTGTGACAAGGCGAATATGAGTTGTTCTTCCGCGGAAGAATCCTCATGTAAAGGGTACGACAGAAGCTTCTCCTTGAACCAACGCGTGAAACATGAGTTGTGCTCTTTGATTATATCTCCGTCCGTCCTCTATTGGCCTCGGTCATTGTACGTCTTCTCAATAAAGGTTTTGTGCTCTACCACCCAAGGATCGACCACGTCTATGTGTTGTAGCGCGACTAGGTTTGCTCTTTCAAAGTCGGCGAGTCGACCCTCGAAGTCGACATGCATTTCGCGGCGACCCTCGCGGTGACCCCATCCAGCGAGCCTGCCGAGGTGCCTGTTGACGGGCAGACCAACGGGGTTCTCGATGCCTAGATAATTCGTGCAGTAGGAGATGCACTCTTCGGTCAGAAAGCCCCTGGCTATGCTTCCCTCTGGACGTGACATGTTGCGAACGTATCCTTTGATGACACCATTCATCCTTTCGAACGGCATCATGCTGTGCAGGAACGTCGGCCCGAGTTGGATGATATCCTCCACGATATGGACCAGCAGATGCACCATAACGTCGAAGAATGCGGGCGGGAAGTACATCTCAAGCTCGCATAGTATCACCACGATCTCTTCCTGTAGCCTTCTGAGTTGCCTCACGCCAACCGACTTTCGAGAGATGACGTCGAAAAAGTTGCATAGGCCAAATAGCGTTTCACGGACGTGCGCGTCCATGATCCCACGGATTGCAACTGGAAGTATCTGCGTCATCAGCACGTGACAGTCGTGAGACTTCATCCCGCTGAACTTCTGCTTCGCTGAGTCTAGGTATCTGCTTATCTTCCCCGCGTAACCGTAAGGAAGTTTTACTCCTACGAGGCAGGTGAAAAACTGCTCGATCTCCTCCTGACTTAGAGTGAAGCACGCGGGAGGGAAGTCATTTCCGATCTTCTTGGCCTTTTTGCCTTTGCGACGACTTTCCGTGTCCTTCGCCTCATCATCATCATCATCATCATCATCATCATCATCATCATCATCATTAGCGTGAAGCTCCTCCCTGATGCCCATTGATTTCAAGTCTGCCCTTGCTTTCGGCCCATCTTTGGTCCTCTCTGGCATGTTGAGCAGGGTACCAAGCAGACTCTCAAACACGTTCTTCGTGATATGCATGACATCAAGGCTGTGAGGCACACGGAGGATCTTCCAGTACGGCAAGTCCCAGAAAACAGACCTCGTTTTCCATACCTTCAGCAGCGGCTCTGGCGCCTTTCGCTTCTTTCCCGGCTCTGGCGCCTTTCCCGGCGGTGGGCACTCTTTCCAATTTTTCAATAGCTCGTCTATTTCCTCGCCGCTCCTCGTACGCGGGCGTCTTCGGGGTTCGGTTTCACCGTCGAACAGATCCTTGCATTTTCTCCATGAGTCATCGTCGCGAAGCCACCTTCGATGTCCCATGAACACTGTTTTCGAAGACCAAGGATCTCTATCTAGCTGGCGATACGTTGTGTCATCCATGCACCTGACGCATCCAGAAAATCCGTGAACCACCTGCCCCGCGACATATCCGTAACCGAGATAGTCATGCACCGTCGTGAGCAGTGCGGCTCTCATAGGGAAATAGTCTTTCTCTGCGGCGTCCCACGTATTGGCTGGCGTTTTCCACAGCGTGTCTAGCTCCTCTTTCAGCAGCCCCAGATACAGATTGATGTCGTTCCCTGGTTGTTTCGTCCCTTCAATTAGCATACTCATGTGAATGTACTTCCTCTTCATGCACAACCAGGGGGGAAGGTTGTACATCCACACAAACACAGGCCAGGTGCTATGTGTGCTTCTCTGGCTGCCAAACGGATAGACTCCATCGGTGCTCGCGCCCAGCACGATGTTCCTTGGATCGTCCCCAAATTCTGGGTGTTCGAAGTTCAATGCTTGCCACTGGCTCGCATCCTTAGGGTGACTCAGCATCTTGTCTTTTTTATTTATCTCCGGATCATTTCCGTCATCTTCTCGCTTCTTCTCCACCCTATCCGCGTGCCAACGCAGGAGCTTTGCTACCTTAGGGTCCGCGAAATACCGCTGCAAACGAGGAGTGATCGGAAAGTACCAGACCACTTTTCGAGGAGCTTTCTTCCTCTTCTTGTATCGAGTGACGCCGCACACCGGACATATGGTAGACTCCGCGTGCTCGTCCCGATAAATGATGCAATTGTTCATGCACACATGGTATTTCACGTGCGGTAAATCCAGAGGACACACGATTTTCTTCGCCTCCTCGAAACTGGTCGGGCACTTGTTCCCCTTGGGAAGACGTTCGTGCCAGAATGACATGTTCTCGTCGAAGCATGCGTCGGTCATTTTGTGTTTTACCTTCATCTCCAGAGCCATGAGCGTTACTTTCAGGCGGGTATCCTCGGGCCTGCATCCTTCATACAATGGAGTAACCGCGTCTATCTCCAGTTGATCCAGCTTGGCTTTCTCTCGGGCGGCAGCTACTGCGTTATCCGTCTGCTTGAGAAGCAGCTCTTGAATATGAGGGTCCTGCACCCAGCCCATCGATGGTCCATCGTCGTCTGCTTCGGCATCTTCATCTTCATGATCATGCCCTTCGTCTGCTCCGGCATCTTCCTCATCATCATGTCCAGCATCTTCTACATGATGACTGTGTACTACTGCATCTACTTCGTGATCATGTCCTGGAGATTCTTCGTCTTCTCGCCCGCCCTCGCCGCGGTTGTCTTGCTGCCCTTCCTCATTTCTTGCCCGGCCCCCATGGACGACTTCATAACCATCTTCATCACCTTGCCACCGATAGCCATCCATGAAACCACGCAAGAGCAGGTGGTCCCGCACCTGTACGGAATCCGGGTCCATAAGGCTCTTCAGCTTGCATCTTCGACACGGACATCTTATCTCCGTCTCGTTCTTTTGAAGCATCTCGGCCTTCGCGGAGCTCAAAAACCTATTCACAATGCCTTCGGTCATCGTGCGGACCATGGTCGCCTGCGGGGTAGAGCAAAACGATATTTTAGAACCAAAAAAAATTTTGGCATGACTTTGCCTAAAAATAGGACCAAAAAGAATGCATAGTGCCAAATTCTCGCCGAAACGGAAATGAATCAACATTCCGGGAAAATATTGGCAACTATCGCATTTCAAATACCGGTACCTGCAAACACAAACATATGCAACACCACAAACATATGCAACACCACAAACATACGTAGATCTAGGCCATAAAAAGTGCATGTGCACGTTGTTGGAGGGAGAAAAAAGTAGATCTACAACATAAAGAAAGCTTTCCCCTTACTTACCTATCAAAAAAAGGAAATTTAACCACTTAATTTGGGTGAATCTATGGTGCAAATGAGGTGAGGAGGAGGAGGCACCCGAGACAAGCTTGGAGGAGGAGGTGGAGAGAATGAAGTGGGGAAAGTGAGTGTGGTAGGTGGCTGTCCAAAATATCTAGCTGCTCTCAGGTTACCAATGGCGCACCACCTTAAAATGCGCCATTAGTAACCCTGGTTACTAATGGCGCACCTTTCATGTGGTGCGCCATTACTAGTTTTGCAAAAAATTATAAAAAAAAATTGTTAGTAGTGGCGCACCGTGGTTGGGGTGCGCCATTACTAGTTTGAACTAGTAATGGCGCACTATACCCTGGTGCGCCATTACTAGTTTTGAAAAAAAAGTAAAAAAAAATTGTCAGTAGTGGCGCACAGAGTGTGTGGTGCGCCATTACTAGTTAAGACTAGTAATGGCGCACTAGACCCTGGTGCGCCATTACTAGTTTTGGAAAAAAAATTGTTAGTAGTGGCGCACCGTTGGTGTGGTGCGCCATTACTGATATGGACACTAATGGCGTACCTACACATGGTGCGCCACTGCTATATAGCAGTGGCGCACCACATATGTGGTGCGCCATTAATGTCCATATTAGCTATAGCCCTTTTCCTAGTAGTGAGAAGGCTGCCAAGAAAGCTACAAATGAAGCTACCTCTTCAAGGAGAGCTGTCAGGAAAGAGTATGCTAGCTCTGAGGCTATGAGAGCACCTGAGGGTGCTAGGGCAAAAATGGCTCTTCACCTTGAGTCACCCCCAAAGAAATCTATGCCTAAGAAGACAGGGGAGAAGAAGAGAGCTAGAAAGAGGATAGTCTATGTCACTGGCAGGCAGACCTCCATGTTTGAGGATCCTGAGGAGGTTGCTGCTGCTGAGGAGGAGGAACAACATGTTGAGAAGGCCCCTCCCAAGAAGAAAAAGAAGCTTATGTCTGATACTATGCCAAAGACTGGCACTTCCAAGAGCACCAAGTCTGCCCCCAAGAAGCCTGCTGCTGAGAAGCCCAAGAGGACTTCCAGGCAAATTCCAGCATCTGAGAAGAACAAAGGGACTGCCTCCAGAGTTGAGGATGAGGATGCTATGTATGCCTTAATGAACCTTAGACCACACCTTACAGTACATAATGCCAGCTACCCACTTGCTGAGGATATGAAGAAGAGGAAGGATTCTGGTTTGAGGGCTTGGAGAGCAGCTGATCCATATGCCCAAAGGAGAAAGACAGCTGTGGACTACAGATTTTACACCAAAGAGCAACAGGATTTCTATGAGACTGTGCTTTTTGACAAAAGTCCAGCTGTGAGTGATATGAGGTATGTGGACTGGAAATTCATCAAGGAGAATGAAGACTATTTTCCAAGTGTCCAAGACAATTTCAACTGCATTGGTTTGGATGAGTTTGTTGGCAGAGAGTTCACTGCTTGGAATGATGAGATGATCATGCAATTCTACTCCACTGCACATTTCTATGGAGATGGTAGAATTGTATGGATGACTAAAGGTGCAAGATATGAGTCCACTGTTGAGGAGTGGGCTGCCATCTCAGGAGTTCCAGAAGTTCAGGATGGAGATTTGGATGTCTACTCAGAATCCAAGGAGAGCCACAATGCTATGGCTAACATGTATAAAGAGATCCCTGCTGTTAACGTGAAGTCTCACAGGCTAGGATCTATTTACTTTCTTCAGGCTCGCCTCCGCACCATGAACACCATTCTGAGGCATACCTTAATGCCCAAGTCAAGAGATGACAAGATGATCCGAGGCTACTCCATCAATATGCTCATTCATCTTGACAGACACACCAGGATTAGAGTCATGGACTTAATTGTTGATACAGTTAAGAGGGTTGCTGATGCTCAGAAGCGCTCTTGCTGCTATGCACCCTATATCCAGATGCTCATCAACTCTAAGCTGGAGAAGCGCATATTTGCTCTAGACCGTCCCCACTTGCCCCTACAGCCAGATCTCGAGGACAACATTATGGTCATGAACCCGGATCATCCCACTTCAGCTGCAGCACACGCAGAAGCAGAGGCAGCTGGAGCCACTAGTGCTCAGGTCCCTAGATCCAGGAACGAGCAAATGGATCTTTTGATCTCATTAGTACAGGGCATGCAGAAGGACATTAAGGGGATTCTGGACAACCAGAACAGTCTTGTGAGGATCTTCGAGAACAGGATCAAGACCCTTAATGATAAGGTGGATGGGCTGACCAAGACAGTCAATGAGCTCAAGAAGGAAGTTGACTCAGTGCCTCTTCCTCAGACTTCTTCAGATGATGATGATGATGAGGATGAATCACCTCTCAGGCCATGCACACAGTTTACTACTCAGGCCCGATCAGCCACTGTGCCAGCTCCAGACTTGAGGCCCTCTTCATCAGCTCCAGCCACTGTCACCTCAGCTCCTGCTCCATCAGCTTCAGTTCCTCCTGTTGCCACTCCAACTCCATCCACGACATCTGCAGAGATCTTCGCCGACGCTGTTCTCTCGACTCCTTCATCAACAACTGGAGGAGATCAGCCCAAGAACGCTTAGACATATGCTTTTGAACTTTTTGGTAACTTGTTGCCAAAGGGGGAGAAGTGTATATAGATCTTTAGGCTTCGAGTGAGAGAGTGTTTGGTTTTTATTGCTTTTTCAAAAACACACATGGTTCATTTACTTTTCGCTACGCTTTGTGTTTTGATCGTACACTTTATGTGTGTTGTGCTACTATTTCCTATCATCTTAATGCTTTTGAGATGATCATTATCTTTGTCTCGTTGTGTTGTGCTATGTTGTTCACTCTTATTATTATCGCACACCACCAAGATGTATGTGACATGGAAGAAGTGCCCCATGTACCTAATCGATTGTGCATTTGCATTCAAACGCAAATTTAAAATAATGCACAAATTTAGGGGGAGCTCTTGCTTATCACATACTTCTCAAAGCGACGATTATATTCATTGATTATATCTTTGTCGAAGCTTTGATCTATATGTTGTCATCAATTACCAAAAAGGGGGAGATTGAAAGCAGATTTGCTTCCTTGGTGGTTTTGGTAATTAATAACAACATATAAGTCATTGAACTAATGTTTCCACTAAGTATATTTCAGGAAAAGTTCAATGATAGGGATGGCAAAAGGATTGTGAAGATTGTGGAAATACCCCAAGATGCAAGGAAATAGGTTGGCAAAGCTTCAAGCAAGAGGACTCTACATTTTACATTTGTGAGAAATCACTTTGAGTCCATAGGAAAGCCAATACTATTAAAAGGGGGTAAGGTTTTGTTGGTGAACAAAATGCTCATACGTGCACAAGTGATAGTCACCAAAAACACCCACAAGCTCTCCCACCAATGTCTGTCCAAAGCCATATACTCAACATCGGTGCAACCAACATTTCCATCCCGGTACCACCGATTCTCAACCATAGACAGACTCAGCCAAACCCTAGCCACTTCGGTGGAACCGATTCTATACCGGTGCCACCGAGTTCAGGTTGCCAACTTTCTGTTAGGCAAATTAACAATATCGGTACCACCGAGATTGTTGGATCGGCGTCACCGAGATTGGGAATCTGACCGTTGGTCACCTTATCGGTGCAACCGAGTTTCCTATATCGGTCTCACCGAGATTCAAAAGTTGCCACCTTTTGGTCACTTCGGTACCACCGAGATTAACACATCGGTGTCACCGAGTTGGTCATTTTGTATGTAACGGTTGGATTTTTGGGGATGCCTATATACCCCTCCACCACCACCTACTCGAGAGAGAAGCACTCAGAACTATTCCATACTTGCCCCATCCAGTTTTTTGAGAGAGAACCACCTACCCTTGTGTTGAGGTCAAAATCTTCCACTCCAACCATATGTGTCGTGGTTTTGTCACGGCAGATGTCCGAAGACTTAGGTTCGAGGCCATCGCTAAGATGGTGGACTCAAAGGGGTTGGTCGAGACGAGAGACACGAGTTTACCCAGGTTCGGCCCCTCGAGAATAGGTAAAAGCCTACGTCCTGCTTGTGCTGTATTGATTGGAGTATCGATTACAAGGGAGCAGATTCGCTTGACCTAGTTCTCGATTGATTGGTTTCTGTCTAAGCCACCCCAGAGTCTCACCTTTATGTAGGAGGTCAAGGCTCTGGGTTACACGAGTCCTAAACCAACTCATACATCGTAATTGATCCTGTCTCTAAGCCGCCTTGCCGTCTTGGGCAAGCCATCTCCGGGCGGCTTAACCGCCCGGGTCTTCACACCATCTTCTGTCTCTGGGCCTTCGTCTTGGCCCGTCAGGTAAGCCACCATGCGGCCTGGCCTTCATCTTCCAGCCCACCTTATAGGTCTTGGCTACGAGCCGCCAGGTATGACCCGGCCCCACCTCGGCAGGTCTCACCACGAGGTTATATCCCCAACATTAGGCCCCAGGTTGATTTGAGCCTGCTCATGTCAATCTTCAAACTTATTCGGCGGCGAGTCTTACATTTTATCACCTGAAAAAGAAAACTCATAACCCGCCGTGACGTCATGTCGAATATGCTAAAAAGATTCTATGATGTCTGAAAATCGAGGCGCCCTCTTCGGTCAATCATCACTGTGCTTCCTCAATTTTCGCGCGCACTGTTGCCATCCCACCTCTTAGATAGGGATACGAAGGGGCCCCCTTTTTCCTTCTCCGCCGCCACGTCTTCTTCTTCCTCCTTCCAACAGCCGCACCTCCGGAGCTCCGTCGTACCTAACCGAACTTCGCCGTCGTCCCCAACACCGGCCGCTGCATCGACCTGATTCGGACCAGAACTCCGCCAGCCCATCCGCATCCACGAGGTACCCTTCTCAGCTCTCATTAAATCTGGAGTCATCTCCATTAGGGTCCCCCGAGCTCATCGTTTTTCCCTGTTGTTCATCAAGGTGTTCTTCGTAGTGCAAACCCCCCCAAGCATCTTCTTGAATCTTGTACTGCTGCTTATCCGTCACGGCCATCCTTTTATTGTCAATGCCCGCTTAGTTTAGATCTACATACCAATCTCCACTGCGTGCTGTCCGCCTGTTCTTCTTTTGTCCTTTTAGGTTTTTGAATATATTTCATTTTACCTTCACCCGTAGATCTTGCAGCTATAGAAGCAATATGAGAAACCTGTTTATCTGCACTTAACTGCATTTTCCAACATCGCCTTGTCCATCTAACCCGCCATTGCATTGGCGGCTCTCTGATAAAAACACTTCGGCGGCTTAACACCTCACTACTATGTTGACCACAGCTGCCCTGAGTAGTTAATATTTTTCTAACCCGCCATATTCTGGGCCTTCTCGCAGTTTGATCCACCATTATGTCGAGAGCTCCCTCATCCTGCGATTGGGTCGGCTCCGGAGTCACCGAGCAACTTCTACTCGACTTGTAGAATCGGGTATCCTGCCGGCTCAGGAAGTTATACATTGGCGGGTTCCCGGGCCAGAGATAAGACCTACTCCCAAGGAAGGAGAAGTTGTCGTATTCACTGATCACCTCCTTCGTGGGTTTAGCCCGCCCGGGTCAAAATTCTTCCGGGACGTTCTTCACTTTTTCAAACTTCACCCTCAAGACATAGGCCCAAACTATGTCACCAATATGTGTCAGTTTCAAGTCTTATGTGAAGCTTACCTGCAAGAAGAGCCGTCTGTTGACCTCTTCCGTGATTATCACTACGTTAACCGCCAAACTGAAGTGGCGGCTGGACCAAGTTTGGAGCTTGGCGGCGTCTCTATCCAGAGACGGAGAGATTTGCCTTATCCAGCAGCTATCTTGCCAAGTCACCCCAAGGATTGGAACAAGACTTGGTTTTACTGCAAGGACACTTCTCCCAAAGAAGAAAATCCGCTGCCGGGTTATCGTCCTACCCGGCTTTGCAACACTGGAGATCTCCCAGACCGGATGTCCGCCGCAGAGCGAGCGAAATATGCTCCAGCTTTCGCGAAGATGAGGGCCTTAATGGCCAACGGCTTAACTGGCGTCGACTTAACCCGCTGCTGGGTTAGCTGGAAGATCTTGCCACTGAGCCGGCGTGACCGACTCATGCACCAATTCACGGGTGAGCCCAATGACACTCTCTGCTTCAATACCACCCCTCTGACAGAACAAGACATCAAGTCCTCCGTCAAAACACTTCTTGGCGAAAAGCAAGCAGTTTGCAACAAGGTCGTGCTGAAACCTTTCTATGTCAAGAACCCAGCTCTAGCTGTAAGAAATCTTTTTCCACAAAATTGGCCATTATTGTCTTAACGTTTTACCTTGCTCCCTTTAACCTTTTCGGCGGCTTATGCACAGGCCAGCTCTTCTTTCTGGAAGAAGAAGTATAACCCTCCTATGAGGAAACCTAAGGTGGGTAAAACCCGCGTCCAGAAGAAGAAAACTGCCGCTCAGGAACCGCCTGAGCTTGACAACTCAGAGGTAAAACTTGACTCCCTTGGCCGTCTCTTTATGCAACTTATTGACAACAACTATTCACAGGAAGAAACGGAAACAAGCCATGCAGACGCCCCTGAGGTAACTTACATTTCCTTTGACTCAGAAAACTTTCCACCGGAGAAAATACGGCGGGTCATCCGGAAAGTCCCATTTTCTCATCCTCTTGCTTATTTAGACCCCAATTTTCTTTTGAAAAAGCAACAGCACAACTCCCGACATCAGACCCGGAGCGCCGAATCTGAAGAGCTTTTGGCCGGCTTATCAAATTCTCCGGCTCCACGGAAACGGCCGGCTGAGGTACTCTTTGAACTAAGTACAGTTTCTTAGTTCTTTCATTATAACCTTACTCAGCTTTCATCGTCTTAACCTTCTTTTAGGAGACGCCTCCTTCATCTGGCGACTCTACTGCAACCAAGCTGCCTCCTCTGAAGATCAACCCAGAGTGCGTACCTTTGTATTTGCACCATACCTTTTTACCATCCTTGTCCTCTATGTGACACTCTTTTTGTTTTCCAGGGCTCAAGCAAAACGAAGGAAGACCGGCGGGTCTGCCGCTGCTCCTACTGCCCAAGAGCCAGAGATTGCTAAGCCGGACTCCCCTTCAACTCATGCTAAGCCCACTGACGTTATGAAAGATGCGCCTGAAGATACACATCAGCCCTCTGAGCCGGTGGATCATGACATGGCAACTGAAAGTCCTCCAAGGGCTGATCCTCAGCCGCCCAGTCCTTCAACAACCGTCGAAGACACAATTCTTCCAGACGTTATCATCACTGGGACGGGTTATCAATCTCCCGAGCCTCATGTACTGACAAAACACAACAGCAAGGCTGAAGCTTCCTCGCCTGAGAAGCTTGATTTTGAATTCCCCGTGTTGGAGAAGCTAACTGCAGACGAGTTACATGTGGGTTATCTGAACCGCCTCTCCACAAGCCGGAACATGGAGCTCAAACTTGTTGGTCTGATGAAGAAAAAATATGAGGTACTCCTCCTGCTTTTGCTTTTCCTTGTACCCTTATGTAGCCCCCAAGAGTTGGTTTAATATTGCAAATAGTAGACCGGATCTTCCAATCCTTGTCATAACTCAAATTGCCTAGCCTGTAGCCCCCAAGTATCGGGTAAATATATATATTAAGCCGGTACTTAGTTGAAGAGTAGATCAAGGGTAGCCCCCAAGTGCCGGCTTAACTTTACGAAGATGAGCCAGAACTTCATTGTAGATTTGGAGAGTGCCTTGTGTAGCCCCCAAGTGCCGGCTTAACTTGACGAAGATGAGCCGGAACTTCATTGTAGACTTGGAGAGAAAACACAGACATTAGCCCCCAAGTGTCAAGTATATTGCTTGCAATCTGCTTGAGACTTGTAGCATACCAGCTTCATCAATCTTCTATGAATATCTTATCCTGGCGACTTAAACCTCCTGAACTGTTTTGTTTTTTGTGCAATACAGGAAGCCTTGGAGGCGGCCGAGTCTGATCTGACCGGCTTAAAGGAAAACCTTGCTTCGCAACAAACTGCCCGGTCTGAGGCGGAAGAAAAATGGTGGATTGCCGTTAAGGAGCTTGAGAAGGTACAAGCTGATTTTGCGGCTTTCAAAAAGAGCGCTGAGTCTACCGAAGCCGCCCTGACCAAGCGCGCAGACGATGCTGACCAGCAACTCAAGCGTGTGTCAGATGAGCTGCAAACCCTCAAGCGCCATATCTCTAGGATGACTTCTGCTATCTTTGGTAAGCACTGAATACTTAGCAAATTTCCTTGCCTTGTTTAAAAACTTGTGCGGTCGGCTTATAACACCAAAATCTTTGCTTGCAGGTCAAAGAAGCCGCCAACTATATTCCGAAAGCTTGTTGAAGTTAAAAGCAGTATATTCCTTGGCAGAACAGCTGTACTATGGGACCCTTTGTACCATCAAAGCAATGCTGAACGAAGAAAGCATCCCCAAATTCATGAAGGGAGTGATAGAACTCTTATCAACTCTGCCTAAGCAAATCGAAGAGCTCAAACGATCAGCCGCCAGGAAGGGAGCAATGGCCGCGCTAAGCCGGTCTTTGGCCTTTGCCCCTGAACCGACTGCAGAAGAGATGATGGATGGCTTTCCGTCCAAGAAAGACGACGGCTCAGATTTCACATAAGCTGACTATGCCAAGTGTATGAAGGCCTCCAGAGTACTCGCATCAACACTGGCGGATGAAGTTGATCTGACTACATACCAGGCGGCTTACGGTGTGGACAGCAAATGAGTGCGCTGCCCAACCTTCGAAGCCAGGGACTTGACACCTACATGCCGTAAGCAACTCTTTGCTCCTGAAATTGACCCGTCCCCCCTCTTTGACGAGGCTCAGTTTGAAGCTTTAACAAACTGCAACTAGGATTTTGGCAATCTACAGATCGAAGAGGTCGAAGACCCGGTGCAGGATGACCCGCCATCAAGCTGAAATCTTGCTTCTGAAATTGATAACCTGGCTTCTTGACCCGCCATGGCTAGCAGTGTACAAAAAACTTTAAGTCCGTGGTATTTTGGGCTCCTTGTGAAGTTTGTAATAGGCATAGAAAAAACTTGTTTGCCTGGGCCGTGCCATCACGCACGTATGAATCTTTGCACAACTTGATGCATGCTTATCTGTCTTTTGTTCTGCTCACAATCATCTTTTCATCATATTTCACGGCAGCTCACCTTAGGAGATAAACCCTGAAAAAACAAACAAGACATAATATGCTCTGTATTGCTGTAAGGGCAGCTTGAAAAAGCACAACCCGGAGATGTTAAATCTCGTATAATCTTGCTTTCTTTTTGTCAAAACTCATATGCCGGTTCTTCTGGGTGGATTCGCTACTTGAACTCTCATCATATCTGGCCCATAAGCTACCTCTCACGTGACATAAATCCGTTGTTTGAACCTTAAACAGTGCAGGGTCTTTTAAAAGAGTAACTGTTTAAGAGTACGAATGGGCCACATAGCGGAGATTTGGCAGCAGATGGGTGAGTTTATCCTCGCTTTCCGTAAGCCGGCCCTCACGTGACAAGAGCCGCCGGTTTAACCTCGACCAGTACAGGGTCTCTAGCGAGAGTGACTGGTAAGAGTTCGGCGGGTCACCTAGCAGAGCAGCAGTAGCATACAGGCAGGTTTAACTCAAACTTGCGGTGGCTGAAGAGCCGATCAAGAGGGTGTGTAAGCTAAACCCGGCGGGTTGGAAGCCCTCAAATGACCTTGTTGACGGAGTCAACTTTTTGGGTATATAACCCGGCCTTACGGTGGCTGAAGAGCCGATCAAGAGGGTGTGTAAGCTGAACCCTGGCGGGTTAGAAGCCCCCAAGTGACCTTATGGTTGTATCCACTTTTGCACAATCTGAGATATAGAAAACGGCAGAGGCCCCGGCTTGCAGGGATGCCAACTTTATTATATATATGTATAAGTAATATATACAATGATGATGTACAATGGTGAGAGTCGATGACTCAGGTATAGTAAGGCCGCGGATGAGCAATATTCCACGGCCGGTGGGTCTCCTGCCTAGAAGTGCGTGACTCGTCTCGTACGTCAATGAGATAATATGACCCATTGTTGAGATTTCTACTGATCACAAGGGTCCTTCCCATGGGGGAGATAGCTTGTGCGCATCCGTCTGATCTTGAATCAGACACAACACCTAGTCGCCTTCCTGAAACGTCCGGGTCTTAACTCTGCGGCTATGATAGCGACGCAGGTCTTGCTGATAAATTGCCGATCGAGCCGCCGCCAGATCACACTCTTCATCCAAAGCATCTAACGCGTCCTGACGCGCTATCTCATTATCTGCCTCAACGTAAGCTGCCACCCTCGGCGAGTCATGACGTATATCACTTGGTAACACGGCTTCTGCACCATAAACCTTGAAGAAAGGCGTATAGCCTGTTGACCTGTTGGGAGTAGTTCTGCTACTCCATAAAACTGATGGTAACTCTTCTACCCAACAACCCGGCATTCACTGTAAAGGAACCATAAGCCGGGGCTGATGCCTCTCAAGATCTCCTGGTTAGCACGCTCCGCCTGACCATTGGATTGTGGATGAGCAACAGCAGAGACGTCAAGCCGGATGTGCTCGCTTTCAAAGAACGCATGCATAGCCCCCTTGGATAGGTTTGTGCCATTGTCCGTGATGATGCCGTGAGGGTAACCAAAACGGTAGATCAATTTTTTGACAAATTGAACCGCCGTAGCCGCGTCACACTTGCCGACCGGCTCAGCCTCAACCCACTTAGTAAACTTATCCACCGTCACCAAAAGGTGGGTCTTCTTGTCTTTAGATCTCTTGAAGGGCCCGACCATATCAAGCCCCCAAACTGCAAATGGCCAGGTAATTGGTATCATCCGCAATTCTTGAGCCGGAACGTGAGCACGTCGCCCAAACTTCTGACATCCATCACACTTGATGACCAAGTTTTCTGCGTCCTTATGAGCCGTCAGCCAGAAGAAACCATGCCGGAAATCCTTAGCCACCAAAGATTTTGAGCCGGCATGATGACCACAATCGCCGGCGTGAATTTCATTTAAGATCTCCTTACCCTCTTCAGGAGAAACGCAATGCTGGAAAACACCAGTGACACTGCGCTTGTGTAACTCGCCATTGATGATAGTCATGGATTTAGATCGCCTGATGATTTGTCTTGCCAAGGTCTCATCCTCGGGTAACTCGCCGCGAGTCAAGTACGCTAAGTAAGGGAGCGTCCAGTCAGGGATAGCATGCAGAGCCGCCACCAGCTGCCCCTCCGGGTCAGGTACAGCCAGATCCTCCTCTGAAGGTAGCTTAACAGACGGATGATATAACACATCCAAGAAAACGTTAGGCGGCACCGGCTTACGCTGAGAGCCCAGCCTTGACAATGCATCAGCTGCCTCGTTCTTGCGACGGTCAATATGATCCACCTGATAACCCTTGAAGTGTCCAGCAATGACATCTACCGCCTGACGATAAGCCGCCATCCGTGGGTCTTTGGAATCCCACGTGCCTGAAACTTGCTGAGCCACGAGGTCTGAGTCGCCAAGACATCTAACCCGGCTCAGATTCATCTCCTTAGCCACACGGAGGCCATGAAGTAAAGCATCATACTCAGCTGCATTATTAGTACAGGGAAACATCAACCGTAACACATAACAAAACTTATCACCTCTAGGGGAAGTTAAGACAACTCCAGCCCCTGAACCTTCCAATTGCCTGGATCCATCAAAGTGAATTGTCCAGTATGTGTTATCCGGCTTCTCCCCAGGCGACTGACACTCTGTCCAATCATTTATAAAGTCCACCAAGGCTTGAGACTTGACAGCCGTGCGAGGCACATATTTCAGATTAAGAGGCCCAAGCTCTAGTGCCCACCACTACTAGAAAAAATGCTGTTAGTGGCGCACCTATTTTGGCTATTAATGGAGCACTATAGGTGCGCCACTATTATCACGCCACTACTAATAAATAGTAATGGCGCACGCCTGGTGCACCATTGTTAATCTACATAACAGTGGCGCACCACCTGATGCGCCATTACTAACCCAGACACTAACGGCGCAGCTAAAGTGTGCCATTACTAGGCCCAGAAGTGCGCCACTGCTGTTACTCCAAGGGGCCATGTGTACCTTGTGCTCTGGGTTACTAATGGCGCACTTTTAGATAATGTGCCACTGGGGTGTTTATTTATGTGCGCCACTAAAGTGCAATATGGTGCGCCACTACTATGAATATTAGGAATTATTTTTTTTTTGCTTTTCTGATATTTGCACAGGTTACAAAATACATTACAGCACAGAATATAAACAACACAACATATAAACAGCAGATTTATCGAATACAATAGAAGATTAGTCTCCGAATACAATTCATCATATTAGTCTCCGAATTCAAAATACCGAACAAAGTTAGAACATTACAAGTCTCGAGACCGCGAGTAGCGAGTTTGTCTTCACATTACAAGTCGATATCTAAACTACCATCACATAGAAGAGGGTTGCGGTCACGATGAGCATCATCGCGATGAAACTGATCTTCATCCGGTTCCTCCTCCGCTCCCTCCTCTCTCCCGCTAGATAGCGTGCGTATCTAGCTTCCGCCTCCGCCCTAGTGGTGTACCCTTTGTAACTATTACCGCTGAAATGGTGAACCTGTCTCCGACACTCCTCCCAGTCGTCGTAGACTCCGGGAACCTCACCCTTGTACACGACATACGACGGCATCTCTATGCACTAGACAAACAAAACGTTAGTAGCAATTCACAGATAATATATAAGCAATATATAAGTATGCAACAAAAGGATCGGAAGAGAAAAGCAACACATTAATAGCACGATTCATGGTCCTACTAATAAATAGCATCGATTACATATAAGTTGAAAGACTGTCCAAACTAAAGAGACATACAAGTTCATTAAAGTTTAATTACAAAATGAGCTAATCAATATTTCAGAACTACATAGCATCAATCCTTTCGACTCGACTCAGGGACCGGAGCGTGGATGAAGCGGCCGTCTTTCGTGATGGTCATGAATGTGCGGTCGTTGTCAGCCTGCATTTGTAGCGTTGTTTCTATTTCACTGTTGGACGGTTGATAGTTGAGCTAGAACTGCCCCGAGGTACGAAGGACATCTTGATAGATGATTTCCGCAAACTCCGACTGGATGCGAAAGAATTCTTGTCTGATGTCCTCGTCCTGGATTGCCGACAAGCGTGAGGCCCATTCTTTGAGATTATTTGGTAGCATAAGGTGATGATGCTTCCGTACGATCGCCCGCATGTGATGGAGGGCGTAGTAGGCATCCTTCTGACTGCCAGGCGGCTGCTTGACGCAGGGGAACGTCATTACGTGGGTGAACACGTGCTTGCCGTACCTACAAATTGGCCTCCTGAAGGTGCCTCCAGATTTGGCATAGCCGGGGAGAGCATCATCAAGAACTTTCTTGATATTTGTGTAGTCTTTCTTCGACTGACGGTCCGAGTCGAAATACGTGGCCATGGAATATTTCGGGCTTAAGAGGATGAGTGTGCAATGTGTGTCACTGCACAAAACACGGAATGTTAGAAAAAAAAAAGAACGATCGAAATCTAAGAAATCATATGTTACGGGGCGGTGAGGGGATGACTTACTCGGAAAAGTAAGGCACGAGGAAGCTATCCTTATCTGGGTTCGCCAGAATGACGCCTTCGAGGTATGAACTCGTGACTTGCCGGTCCCCAGCGCTGCCCAAGATCTTGGCACGCATGTAGAAGGGGTCGACTATCACGATGTCTGGTGTCTTGTCTCTAATGATCCGCATCTCCATACTGAGCGAAAATAGCCGAATGAAGGTGTAGTGCAGCGGATAAAGGTTAAACATAGCGAAGATGTCATCAAACCGCAGGACGATCATACGCCCGATGGTGCTATCGACAAAGCCCTTGCCCTCTGGCACCTTGGCCACGAAAACCGGGTATGCCACATCATTCTCGGAGAGACGCCGCTTCTCCATAGAAAGAACACCGTCATGCAGACTCTGCATAGCACCGGTTGCAGCGTTGAGCAAATTAGTCGGTAGCATCGGCCTACCCGCCACATGCACCCTCCTCGAGATATCCATAGGTATTGGTGGCCCGTCCTGAGCACGGATTGTACTCGGTGCCGGCTGGCTCGCACCCTTGTTATTTTTTCTTTTCCGTCCCTTCTGCTTCTTCTGATGTAATGGGATCGAGTTCTGCTCAGAGACCACCTTCTTGAGTGTGTTGGGGCTGATAATATTTCGCACCTCGGCTATTTGAGTCTCGGTGAAGGCGGCAGCTGGAGGCGTCTCCTGAGAACTGAACAGATGACGCCTGTTGCAATTGGGTTTCTCCGTGGTATCAGCTAGATCGCGATCGTCTTTTGCAGGGTTGGGTTCTTGAGAAGGAGGCCCCAAGAATTCGTCACCGTACCCATGTTCGTTAATGTACTTATCGACGTTGGAAAATGTACCGTCGTCGTCGTCCGGATCCTGTGCCATATGCAAGTCCGGATCAGCTGACGGCGGTAGCGTTGCGGCGGTCTTGCCATGGCTTGGCGCCGGCATGACTGGCGGTGTTGTCTGTGGGGTGGTGTCCCCTGCCCCCAAACGAATCTGGCTCTTCGGCCAAAGCATGGACCAGTTTAAGCAGGCGCTGAGGGTCATCACATCATCTTCATCGGCCCCAGGGGGTCGATACAGAGGTAACAAGTCGTCGCAGCCCCGCAGCACCCGAACCAGTTGAACCCTATACACGGTGGGTGGCATCGGATTACCATGGAACACGCGGTTGCCCGGTTCAACGATTTTGGCCTTGGCGACATCGATCAACTCGCCGTCCACGAAGTGCAGGAGAGTGCATGGAACGTTGGCGGCGCCCTGCGAAAACATGTAGGGCGTCAGGGATGCCCAGTCAAAGGCAAGGAGATGAAGTCATCGGCCGAGGCTTAGTTACCGTGATGGCGTCGAGCTCGGCTAATGTCGAGGCACTGCCAACGGCGGGCGTGCAAGTGACGGAGGGGCCGCTTGCTGCCGAGGTGCTGGCTGGCGTATTCTTCCCACACCCGGGTGCACTAAGCTCCAATACCGGCGCCGACGCCAGAGACACCAATGCCGCCTCCGCCGGAGACACCAATGCCGGCGCGTTGTGCGAGTTGCTGCCCGTGAAGCTGGGAATCGGGGGCGGCCCCTGTTGGCCGCCCGCAATCCACCCCTGCAGCCCCTCAAGCAAGGAAGGCATAATGGCGGTGATCGTCGCTCCCAGTTGGTCTCGCACTTGCTCTTGGACTATCTCCGGAATCCGCGCCACTTGTGCCTTGAGTTCTTTAACCTCGCGCTCCTGGCTTTCCGAGCTGGTCTTTCTCTCCTTTCGCCCATCCTTATAGTATTCCGACCATTTCGTGGACAAGCCTTCGCCGGCACACGACCAGTTGACGACGGCTTACTGAACTTATCCTTGTGTTTCATTACGTTCAACGCCCTATTTAAAGTGGTGTCCCAAGGGGCAGACGGGGAGCTCTGAGACCCCGCGCTAGTGCTTTCAGTTTCCTGCGGAAGGAACGTAAACCATTTAGAAATTTGGCTTCATTAATTAGAATGCAACCATATGGAGCTAATTACGCGGGGGTGTATTCCTTACCAGAACACGCTCAAGCTCCTTCACCTTCGGATCCGTGGTAAGCTCCTTTGTTACCGGGTCCACCTTGTACCGGGCCCTGACATAGTTCCTGGTCTGCTTTTCATGGTATTTATCGAAGAGGGGCGGTAGGCCTTGCTCGGCACGCTCCGCGTCCTCCTTGTCCCATTTAGGTTCCGCCACTCTGTAACCGCCGGGACCAAGTTTGTGGACCCCTAAGTTCAAGTCCCGCATATCTTTCCCCCACTGACTTGATTCCGCGGATGCGTTGCTCTCGCACTTGATCTTGAACTCCAGGTAGTCAGCTTCGCTGATCGAAGGATTTGTCTCCTTGATCTTCTCATAACTATCACCTCTTAGAATCCTTCTCTTCACCGCGGCTCTCCAAGTAGCCAGGGCCGTGCTCATCTTCGTGAGGGCGGCACTGTTCACTTTATTCCCTGAGAGGCGTGTGTTTGCGAAGTCACCGGGAACTTGTATCGTTCGTGCAGCTTCGTGAAGAGGAGGTTGCGCAAATTCCCTCGGTCACGATGCCTTAGGTTCTCGGTGTTGATCGAGACGGTGCTCCGGAGAATGCACCCGAGTTGTCCCGTGTACCCACCGACTAATTCTTTGGGCTCCGTTGGATGCCCACTGGAGGACACTTCAGTAAATTCCTCCTTGACGGTGCCGAGCACGTTCGGGCGCCGGTCCTTCCGTTGCCTCTTCGGTTGGCTGCCATCTGTGCGTTCGCTGCCATCATCAGTGGTGGCATCCCCGGCGGCACCATCAGTGGTGTCATCCCCGACGCCACTAGGGGTTGTGTAGTCGGGATCGGTGTCTTCCGCGGCGTCCTCATAGCGGTGAGGTTCTTCCTCCATCTCCTGGGACAGCTCCCAAAATGGCTTGCCCGAACCGCCGGGCTCATCGTTGTCGGCCATGTTCGCTCTAAATAGGAAAAAAGGCTATTAGAGTTATTGGATGAGATCAGGGTAGTATCTATTCTTCTCAGATTTAGAGGAAAACTGAGAATAAAACATGCAAATTGATGCATTCCCATAGGTAAGATCTCCTTTTCTTGGTTTATTTTACTTTGCATGTGATTCATACAAGTCCTTAGAAAAACTTGCTATCCCTGCATTCTGATTACCAAGCATACAAACAAAGCATTTTTCATGATAAACAACCAAGGCAACTAATATATATATCAAAGAAATAAACAAATAAAAATGAGTTATTGCTAGAGCCTGATGGTTGAGCTTTCGTTAGCATGGCATATGTATGGAAGAAAAAATAGTTTGCATTTCAACTTAAGGGAAAACTATAAAAGCCACTTAGAAATATTTGCTTTGTAGAAATAACATTGTCTCTAAATGTTGATTAATTTTTGTTTCGGTTGAGAATCGGGCACCTTCTAGGTCAAGAAAATTGGGCATGACCTTTGCTAATTTTCTTGACCTAGGAGTGCCCCATTCTCAACCGAAACGGAAATTAATCAACATTTCAGGAGAAAGGGGTAACTATTTGTCCCTGCACAAAAAAAGGCCTACATATATCCAGTGTGTAGTGCCAGGGAAATCAATTTGAGAATACATTAGAGATAGATACAGTTCGTATACCATACTAACTGACCCTCGAAGCCTCATAGAGCAAGATCAATCACGCCAATTTTACTCTGCACAGCCGTTGACACAGAGAACCAAGATCCAATCTAATGGTAGCTAACAACTAGCAGAACGGGAGGGGGGAGGCCATGCGCAGGTTTACCTCGGGTGATGCAGGATCCCAGGCGCGCCACCGATGCCATCGGAGGAGCAGGGGTGGCGGGACGCGCTGGAGGCGGAGGATGACGGGGTCATCGGTGAGCCTCGCTGTGCGATGAAGGCGCTGATGGGGACAGCGGAGTCGATCTGGAGGCGGACACGGAGGCGGAGGCGATTGGGCTCGTCGGCGGAGTTCGATCTGGGTGGCGGCGAGGTGGAGGCGGCGAGGTGGAGGCGGAGAGGTGGGTGGCGGCGAGGCGGGACGAGCCGGGTGGCGGCGGTGGCTGGCAAAGGAGAGACGAGTGAGGGGAGGGAATGAAAGAAGGGGAAGAAGTAGGATAATGCCGTAGTGGGGGGAGGGTTAGCAATGGCGCACCTTTTAGGGGTGCGCCATAAATATTGGTATATCAATGGCGCACCTTTTAGGGGTGCGCCATAAACACCGTGATAGCAATGGCGCACCTTCTCCTGGTGCGCCATTACTAACTTTTTTTTTATTTTTTTGGATTTTTAGTTGCATGTAATAATTTAAGATTTGAGATAAAAGAAAAGGAAAATGCAAATGGAGTGATAAAACCATTGTGCAAAGATTTAGAATTAGATGACATGGTTGAAATCAAGTGACATGAAATAACAGTCATCAAAGATTGAGCTTGCCACTGACACACACACGCGGCCGACACGTCTTGATTCGATCTTAGCTATCTTTTCACAATCTTCTTGCCCTTCTTTCTCGCGGTTGAATAATTTAGCCCCGGAACCCCTTGAATTCTTCTCTTGAACGGACGTCCTTTAGGTAGGGTGGTCCTGCTTCTTCTTGTGGTGTAAGGTACTTCATCGTCGTCGTCATCTTCCATCTTCGGGTCGCCGTACTTGTCGAAGTCTTGCTCATTGATGACTCCATCCATTCCGATGATGTTCCTTTTGCCTCTCCTCACGACAACACGACTGGGCTTTGACGGGTCGGTAATGAAGAAGCATTGGTCCACTTGGCAAGCCAGTACCCATGGCTCATTTTTCGCGGTGACGTTTGCGCCCGCGGTCTTGGATTTGGCTTCGGGTATAACCATGGTGGTGAAATACCAGTCTTCTTTTAGGACGCTCTTGGCCCATCTGACACGGAACATCGGGACCTTCTCTCCAGCGTAGCTCAGCTCCCAGATCTCCTCGATCCTTCCGTAGTATCTGTCCTTGTCGTTACTGGTGTAGGATTCCATCGTTACCCCGGAGTTCTGATAATCGCTATTCATGTCCTTTTCCTCGGTGTAGAATGTGTAGCCGTTGATATTGTACGCCTCATAGGTCATCAGGTTGTGCTCGGCGCCCTGTGACAAGGCGAATATGAGTTTTTCTTCCGCGGAAGAATCCTCATGTAAAGGGTACGACAGAAGCTTGTCCTTGAACCAACGCGTGAAACATGAGTTGTGCTCTTTGATTATATCTCCGTCCGTCCTCTGTTGGCCTCAGTCATTGTACGTCTTCTCAATCAAGGTTTTGTGCTCTACCACCCAAGGATCGACCACGTCTATGTGTTGTAGCGCGACTAGGTTTGCTCTTTCAAAGTCGGCGAGTCAACCCTTGAAGTCGACATGCATTTCGCGGCGACCCTCGCGGTGACCCCATCCAGCGAGCCTGCCGAGGTGCCTGTTGACGGGCAGACCAACGGGGTTCTCGATGCCTAGATAATTCGTGCAGAAGGAGATGCACTCTTCGGTCAGAAAGCCCTTGGCTATGCTTCCATCTGGACGTGCCCTGTTGCGAACGTATCCTTTGATGACACCATTCATCCTTTCGAACGGCATCATGCTGTGCAGGAACGTCGGCCCGAGTTGGATGATATCCTCCACGATATGGACCAGCAGATGCACCAAAACATCGAAGAATGCGGGTGGGGAGTACATCTCAAGCTCGCATAGTATCACCACGATCTCTTCCTGTAGCCTTCTGATTTGCCTCACGCCAACCGACTTCCGAGAGATGACGTCGAAAAAGTTGCATAGGCCAAATAGCGTTTCACGGACGTGCGCGTCCATGATCCCACGGATTGCAACTAGAAGTATCTGCGTCATCAGCACGTGACAGTCGTGAGACTTCATCCCGCTGAACTTCTGCTTCGCTGAGTCTAGGTATCTGCTTATCTTCCCCGCGTAACCGTAAGGAAGTTTTACTCCTACGAGGCAGGTGAAAAACTGCTCGATCTCCTTCTGACTTAGAGTGAAGCACGCGGGAGGGCAGACATATTTGATCTTCTTGGCCTTTTTGCCTTTGTGACGACTTTCCGTGTCCTTCGCCTCATCATCATCATCATCATCATCATTAGGGCGTTTTGCGTGAAGCTCCTCCCTGATGCCCATTGATTGCAAGTCTGCCCTTGCTTTCGGCCCATCTTTGGTCCTCTCTGGCATGTTGAGCAGGGTACCAAGCAGACTCTCGCACATGTTCTTCGTGATATGCATGACATCAAGGCTGTGAGGCACACGGAGGATCTTCCAGTACGGCAAGTCCCAGAAAACAGACCTCGTTTTCCATACCTTCAGCAGTGGCTCTGGCGCCTTTCGCTTCTTTCCCGGCGGTGGGCACTCTTTCCAATTTTTCAACAGCTCGTCTATTTCCTCGCCGCTCCTCGTACGTGGGGGTCTTCGGGGTTCGGTTTCACCATCGAACAGATCCTTGCGTTTTCTCCATGCGTCATCGTCGTGAAGCCACCTTCGACGTCCCATGAACACGGTTTTCGAAGACCCAGGATCTCTATCTAGCTGGCGATACGTTGTGTCATCCATGCACCTGACGCATGCACAAAATCCGTGGACCACCTGCCCCGCGACATATCTGTAACCGAGATAGTCGTGCACCGTCGTGAGCAGTGCGGCTCTCATAGGGAAATATTGTTTCGCTGTGGCATCCCACGTATTGGCTGGCGTTTTCCACAGCGTGTCTAGCTCCTCTTTCAGCAGCCCCAGATACAGATTGATGTCGTTCCCTGGTTGTTTCGGCCCTTCAATTACCATACTCATGTGAATGTACTTCCTCTTCATGCACATCCAGGGGGGAAGGTTGTACATCCACACAAACACAGGCCAGGTGCTATGTGTGCTTCTCTGGCTGCCAAACGGATTGACTCCATTGGTGCTCGCGCCCAGCATGATGTTCCTTGGATCGTCCCCAAATTCTAGGTGTTCGAAGTTCAACGCTTGCCACTGGCTCGCATCCTTAGGGTGACTCAGCATCTTGTCTTTTTTATTTATCTCCGGATCATTTCCGTCATCTTCTCGCTTCTTCTCCTCCCTATCCGCGTGCCAACGCAGGAGCTCTGCTTGCTTAGGATCCGCGAAATACCGCTGCAGACGAGGAGTGATCGGAAAGTACCACACCACTTTTCGAGGAGCTTTCTTCCTCTTCTTGTATCGAGTGACGCCGCACACCGGACATATGGTAGACTCCGCGTGTTCGTCCCGATAAATGATGCAATCGTTCATGCACACATGGTATTTCACGTGCGGTAAATCCAGAGGACACACGATTTTCTTCGCCTCCTCGAAACTGGTCGGGCACTTGTTCCCCTTGGGAAGGCGTTCGTGCCAGAATGACATGTTCTCGTCGAAGCATGCGTCGGTCATTTTGTGTTTTACCTTCATCTCCAGAGCCATGAGCATTACTTTCAAGCGGGTATCCTCGGGCCTACATCCTTCATACAATGGAGTAACCACGTCTATCTCCAGTTGATCCAGCTTGGCTTTCTCTCGGGCGGCAGCTCTTGCGTTACCCGTCTGCTTGAGAAGCAGCTCTTGAATATGAGGGTCCTGCACCCAGCCCATCGATGGTCCATCGTCGTCTGCTCCGGCATCTTCATCTTCATGATCATGCCCTTCGTCTTGATCTTCCTCATCATCATGTCCGGCATCTTCTACATGATGACTGTGTCCTGCATCTACTTCGTGATCATGTCCTGGAGATTCTTCGTCTTCTCGCCCGCCCTCGCCGCTATTGTCTTGCTGCCCTTCCTTATTTCTTGCCCGGCCCCCATGGACGACTTCATAATCATCTTCATCACCTTGCCACTGATAGCCATCCATGAAACCACGCACGAGCAGGTGGTCCCGCACCTGTCTGGAATCCGGGTCCATAAGGCTCTTCAGCTTGCATCTTCGACACGGACATCTTATCTCCGTCTCGTTCTTTTGACGCATCTCGGCCTTCGCGGAGCTCAAAAACCTATTCACGATGCCTTCGGTCATCGTGCGGACCATGGTCGCCTGCGGGGTAGAGCAAAACGATATTTTAGAACCAAAAAAAAATTTGGCATGACTTTGCCTAAAAATAGGACCAAAAAGAATGCATAGTGCCAAATTCTCGCCGAAACGGAAATGAATCAACATTCCGGCAAAAGATTGGCAACTATCGCATTTCAAATACCGGTACCTGCAAACACAAACATATGCAACACCACAAACATACGTAGATCTAGGCCATAAAAAGTGTGTACGTTGGAGGGAGAAAAAAGTAGATCTAGAACATAAAGAAAGCTTTCCCCTTACTTACCTATCAAAAAAAGGAAATTTAACCACTTAATTTGGGTGAATCTATGGTGCAAATGAGGTGAGGAGGAGGAGGCAGCCGAGACCAAGCTTGGTAGAGGTGGAGAGAATGAAGTGGGGAAAGTGAGTGTGGTAGGTGGCTGTCAAAAATATCTAGCTGCTCTCAGGTTACCAATGGCGCACCTCCTAAGAATGCGCCATTGGTAACCAGGGTTACTAATGGCGCACCTGGTGTGTGGTGCGCCATTACTAGTTAAAACTAGTAATGGCGCACTTTCCCCTGGTGTGCCACTGCTAAGTCTGGGGAGGGGTGTGGGGCCAGGACAAACTTAGTAATGGCGCACCACACACCAGGTGCGCCATTAGTAATATGGCCATTAATGGCGCACCCATATCTGGTGCGCCACTGCTATATAGCAGTGGCGCACCACATACATGGTGCGCCATTAATGTCCATATTAGCTATAGCCGTTTTTCTAGTAGTGCACTTAGCAATCCTGCCAGTGGCTTCTCTATTTTGAATTATGTCACCCAACGGAGCAGAACTAACCACAGTGATCTGGTGTCCCAGGAAGTAATGCTTCAACTTACGATTTGCCATGAACACCCCATATATCAGTTTCTGCCAATGCGGGTACCTTTGCTTGGACTCGATCAGGACTTCACTGACGTAGTAAACCGGCCTCTGAACCGGGTATTCCTTTCCTGCCTCCTTACGCTCCACAACAATCGCGGCGCTGACTGCCCTGTTGTTAGCTGCCACATAGAGGAGTAAAGGTTCAGCGGCCAAGACCGGCGGCTCAACCAACTGCTTCTTGAGCGCCTCAAACGCTTCACCCGCCGCCTTACTCCAGACAAAATTGTCTATTTTCTTCATCATCTGATATAGAGGAATAGCCTTCTCACCTAGGCGGCTTATGAACCGGCTTAATGCAGCGATCCGACCCACCGGGCGCTGAACGTCATTGATGCACGCCGGCTCAGACAGGGAGGTAATAGCCTTTATCTTGTCCGGATTAGCTTCAATACCACGCTCAGAGACTAGAAACCCCAAGAGTTTGCCTGCAGGTACACCGAAAACACACTTTGTCGGGTTAAGCATCATCTTGTAAACCCGCAAATTATCGAACGTTTCCTTCAGGTCGTGAAGTAGAGTCTCCTTCTTCCTTGACTTGACCACAATATCATCCACATAAGCATGAACATTGCGCCCAATTTGACCATGAAGGCAGTTCTGCACACATCGCTGGTAAGCCGCCTGGGCGCTCTTGAGCCCGAAAGGCATAGACACATAGCAGAAAGCACCAAAAGGCGTAATGAAAGCCGTCTTCTCTTGGTCTTTAACTGCCATCTTGATCTGATGATATCCTGAATAAGCGTCCAGGAAGCATAAACTCTCACAACCCGCCGTTGCATCAATAATCTGGTCGATACAGGGGAGAGCAAACGGGTCAACTGGACAGGCCTTGTTAAGGTCCGTGTAATCCACACACATACGCCACGTGCCGTTCTTCTTAAGCACTAGCACCGGGTTAGCTAACCACTCCGGGTGAAAAACCTCCACGATGAATCCTGCTGCCAAGAGCCGGGCCACCTGTTCTCCAATAGCCTTACGCCTCTCCTCATTGAACCGCCGGAGGAACTGTTTGACCGGCTTAAACTTAGGATCCACATTAAGGTGGTGCTCAGCGAACTCTCTCGGTACACCCGGCATGTCAGAAGGCTTCCATGCAAAGATGTCCCGATTGTCACGGATGAATTCGATGAGCGTGCTTTCCTATGCGGGGTCCATGTTAGCCCCGATAGTGAACTGCTGTGATGAGTCGCCCGGCGTAAAGTCCACCAACTTGGTATCTTCCGCCATGAACTTGAGTGGCGGCTCAAATTCCGTGTTAGGCTTCTTCAGTTGAGTCATATCTTCCGGGTCAACATTTTCCTTATAAAACTTGAGCTCTGCCTCAGCACAACTTGACTCTGCATAAGCTACGTCACCTTCCTCACACTCAAGAGCTGTCTTCCGATCAGCATGCACGGTAATCGTCCCGTTCAACCCGGGCATCTTGAGTTGTAAGTAAACATAGCAAGGCCTTGCCATGAAGTTGGCGTAAGCCGGCCATCCAAACAGAGTGTGATATGGGCTCTTGATTTTGACCACTTCAAACCATAAAGACTCCACCCTGTAGTTGAATTCGTCACCAAAAGCTACCTCCAAAGAAATCTTTTCTACTGGATAAGCCGATTTTCCGGGTACCACACCGTGAAAAACTGTTGAAGAGGGCTTAAGATCCTTATCAAGCAAACCCATCCGGCTGAAAGTGTCATCATACAGGATGTTGATGCTGCTGCCACCATCCATAAGCACTTTAGTGAACACATATCCTCCAACTTGGGGGGCAACTACTAAAGCCAGTTGCCCCGGGTTATCAACACGCGCCGGGTGATCCTCCCTGCTCCAAGTTATATCATACTCGGACCACTTCAAATACTGCGGGAGAGCCGGCATGACTGCATTAACCGCCCGCTTGCGCACCTTCCGGTCTCGCTTGTCGAGGCTGGTTGTAAAAACATGATACTGACCCCGACTGAGTTGTTTCGGGTTAGTCTGGTACCCCGATTGGTTATTCTGCTGCTGGCCTCCACCGCCAGACTGCTGATGATGACCTCCTTGATTGCCTTGACCCTGGTACCCGGATCCTGAGCCGCCAGCACCAAAGCCGTCTCCTGATCCGCCCGGCCCTGAGCCGCCTGATGGCCCATTACCGTTATTCCGATGCTGTTGAAGGCTGTAATCCCGAAACTGCCGCATAATACTGCAATCCCTCCGTGTATGGCATGTCGGCTTATCAGGCCGGCTGTGCTCCGGACAAGGTTTGTTGAGCATCTCTTCCAGGTTGAAAGGAGCTTTGCCCTTGTTAAAGGGTGGCCTGAAATTCCCATTGCCCTTAGCACGATTGTTCCCAGTGCTGGTGTTCGCCACCAATTCTGACCCGCCGTCCGGGTTCTTCCGCTTGCCCGGGTTGCTATTTCCGTCCGCGTTTTGCTATTGACCCTTGCCATTGTTGTTTTTCTTACCCTGACTCGATTTCTCATCATCGTAGCCAGGATCCTTCGTGTTATCGGAGTCTGCATACTTGATGAGAGCCGCCATGAGCTCCCCCATATCCTGGCACGTGCGCTTGAGCCGGCCAAGCTTCTGCTTCAGTGGTGTAAAATGGCAATTCTTCTCCAGAATCAAAACTGCTTGAGCCGCCGTAATCTGTTCAGAAGAGTGGATGATGGTTGAGACCCGCCGGACCCAGTGATGAGCCGACTCGTCATCACGCTGCACGCAATGGTCCAGATCCACAATCGTCATGGGCTGCTTGCACGTTCCTTGGAAATTTTTGATGAATTTCGCCTTTAATTTAGACCACGAATTAATGGTGTTGGGTGGCAAGCCTTTCAACCACGTGCGAGCCGGCCATTCTAGCATCATGATGAAATATTTGGCACATAATGCATCACTGACGTCTAACATCTCCATGGCCAGCTCATAGCTATCGATCCAAGCTTCTGGGGGTAGGTCAGCAGTATAATTGGGCACCTTGCGAGGACCTTTGAAATCCTTCGGCAGACGCTCGTTCCGTAGAGCCGGTGCTAGACATGGCCCTCCCACAGCCCTGGAGGTTAATCCTGCCCCTACTGAGACAGAAGGTGCAACTGTGGGTTCCTGATGAGCCGCCGCCGCCGCCAGAGCCGCCGCTTCCCGCTGTGCTCTTGCCCGATCCACCAGCGCCTGAGCATCCAGAGCCGCCCGATCGACTCGCGGCGGGTTCCGATGTCGTTCACTGCTAGAAACCGCCGGCGACTCATAACGCCGGCTGTAGCTGCGGCTGGGGATGGGAGTTGAATGCACGTGGCTCCGGCTGTAAGTATACTTCTCCTGCTGGGCCACCGCCGTCCGTAGGTATCCAATAGCGTTCCGCACCTCCTCTGCAAAAGGCGCCTCATCGGGGATGGGAATTGTATCAAGCCTGGTGGCCGCCGCCACCATGTTCTCCGCCGGGTTAGAATAATGACCCGGTGGCGTCGGAAAAAACTATGGCGGGTTTTGGTTCCGACGGGGCGGGTCTGGCTGCTGATGCTGAACCGCCGCCCGGCTTCCAGGTACTTCTGCCTTCTGGGTCACGGTCAAAGGCACATTCCGTCCCGTCCCTGGCGTGTTAAAAAGATTTCTGGCTTCATATTGATCCGGCAGGCGGGATTGATGTCTCATCCGGTGAACCGCCGCTGCAGACTGCTGCTCTAGCTCAAGGCGGAAAGCATCCGCCCTAAGGCGCTCCGCCTCAGTATCCATCTGGGCCTTCAGCGCGTTGATTTCCTGATGGACTCCGGCCATCTGGTTCTTCAACCTCGTGATCTCCGCGTTCCGGGCCGCTTGGTTTTCAACAGTGACCTCAGTTTCCATCAGGGTTGTAAGCTCGTTCATCAGATCCAAGAGAACCTGAGTTGGCGGCCTGCCAGCTCCTGACCCGGTCGCACCGGCGGCTGTGCTACTGGGGGCCGGCGCTGAACCCACCATGAAGACGGCATCGCGGTTCGGCGGCTCATATTCCTCCGACTCATGACATTCTGACTCGGGGTAATGCTCGATGTAGCCCCCAAGCCGACCATTGTGAAGCTGATAGATTGACTCCGTCTCTCCGCTCGAGGATCCATCCTCTGAGCAGATGAGGGTATCTTCCCGCGGCATAGAACCTTCAAGCTCCATGCCCTGGGTGAAGCCGACGAAGAAATGCTTCCTACCCGGGTCAGCACAGGCGGGTTGCACGTGTCGGGAGGGTGGCTCGCGCCGGGCCGGTGCAGATGTCCGGCCCAGGTTCAGATCCGCCGATCTTGCCGATGAAGACGTGGATTCCGCCGAAGGGTACCCGGAACCCGTACTCAATGGAGTCAGCATCGGGGCCCCAGCCGGCATCGTCAATGTAGAGCCGGCCGCGGCGACTCTTGGTCATCCTGCCAACAACGTACCTCTCGATCCCTGGGAGAGAGCCCTTTGAGAACTCAATACCACCGAGCGCTAGCCCCACGGTGGGCGCCAACTGTCGTGGTTTTGTCACGGCAGATGTCCGAAGACTTAGGTTTGAGGCCATCGCTAAGACGGTGGACTCAAAGGGGTTGGTCGAGACGAGAGACACGAGTTTACCCAGGTTCGGCCCCTCGAGAAGAGGTAAAAGCCTACGTCCTGCTTGTGCTGTATTGATTGGAGTATCGATTACAAGGGAGCGGATTCGCTTGACCTAGTTCTCGATTGATTGGTTTCTGTCTAAGCCGCCCCAGAGTCTCACCTTTATATAGGGGGTCAAGGCTCTGGGTTACACGAGTCCTAAACCGACTCATACATCATAATTGATCCTGTCTCTAAGCCGCCTTGCCGTCTTGGGCAAGCCGTCTCCGGGCGGCTTAACCGCCCGGGTCTTCACACCATCTTCTGTCTTTAGGCCTTCGTCTTGGCCCGTCAGGTAAGCCGCCATGCGGCCTGGCCTTCAGCTTCCAGCCCACCTTATAGGTCTTGGCTACGAGCCGCCAGGTATGACCCGGCCCCACCTGGGCGGGTATCATCACGGGGTTATATCCCCAACAATATGGATCTTGATTTCTAGCCTCCCCAAGTTGCTTTCCACCAATCCCATCTCTTCCACCAAGCCAAATCTGTGAGAGAGTGATTGTGTGTTGAGGAGTCTATCATCTTGAAGCATAAGAGCAAGGAGTTCATCATCATTACCGAGCCTATTACCTTTTGGAGGGTGGTGCCTCCTAGATTGGTTAGGTGTCGCTTGGAAGCCTCCTACTTCGTGTTGTGGAGTGAACCAAGAAGTTTGTACGAGCAAGGAGATCGCCTACTTCGTGAAGATCTACCCATAGTGAGGCTATAGTCCTTCATGGACGGAAGCCGTTATGGAATAGTCAAGGTTGCTACTTCGTGGACCCTTATGGGTGGAGCCCTCCGTGGACTCTCGCGACCGTTACCCTCCGTGGGTTGAAGACTCCATAAACGTGGATGTACGATAGCACCACCTATCGGAACAACGGGAAAAATCACCATGTATACAATTGCGTTTGATCTTCCTACCCTATCCTTTCTACTCATGCTTGTTGTTACTTTCCGCTGCTATACTCTTAGACTTGCATGTGTAGGGTGTACTTGACTTGCCATGAGATGCTAAAATTGCCAACTCTAAAATTTGGGAAAAGGCAAAACTTTTATTTGGTCAAGTAGTCTAATCACCCCCCCCTCTAGACATACTTTCGGTCCTACAGTCGGTTTTGGTCTTCTTTTTTTAATTTTATTTTATTTTTGCGAGTGAAATATTTGTATTACTCGATTACCTGGGACTCGTTTGGTTGTCGGCATCCGGCCCAACCAGGCCCAGTTGGGCCACAAAATGTGCATTTGGTTGGGAACGCAATGGGCTGTCTCGCATCCGCACGAAGCCAGGCTAAGGGCGGTGCAAACCCTCACGCGGGGGGGGAGGGTGAGAGTGGGGATGGCGGGAGATGGAAATCGGGCGCGGCGGCACGACGCCAAATCTAGGCTCACCCCCCCTCCAACCCATTTACTCGGTCACCGCTACCTCTAGGACAACCTCTTCCTCTAGCCTCACCACCACCTGCGGCGGCGACTCAGATCTGTGCAAGTGGCGGCGGCAGATCCTGCAGTAAGAGCTGTTGCTGCTCTTCCATTTGGCCACCGGCTTCTCGCCCTTAACTCACCCATGCACCCCCTTTGCCGTCCTCGTCTCCGATGCCAGTAAGCAACGCCCCCTCTCCCCAATGTTAGGTTCTGTTGTTAGGCCGTTAGGCAAGGTGTAGGATCGATTTCCCCAGTGCTCAATGCACCCTCGATGTCGACTAGGTTATAGACGCACGGATGCGGCTGGTAGTTCAGGCAACAACGCTGATATCTGTGATTCAGGCATGGGTCATGTTCATGCACAAGAGAGTTCTTCATCGTGCCGAGAGACCTTTCATCACATATGCTCCAATGCTTAAGCGGGAGCAGAAGAGGATCGTCAATCTCAACTACATATACAACTGCAACGACACAAGGCTTTGTGGATGCTTAGAATTAAAAGAGTACCATTTTCTAGACTTATCCAGATCTTCAGAGCATGGGGCTGCTAGAATATAGCATCCACACGAGTGTGAAAGAGCAAGTGGCCATGTTCCTTCATGTTGTTGGCCATAACTAGAGATTTAGGGTTATCCACAACACGTTCAAGAGATCAATGGAGACCATCTCAAGGTACTTCAAGCAAGTGTTGTATGTTGTTGGGGAGCTGAGAGGAGAGATGATCAAGTCACCAATTGGCCAGAATCCTACCTAGATCCTCATTAGTCCAAGATGGTATCCATACTTCAAGGTGAGCAAGTATTGTATGTAGTTCATTGCTTCATATGCTAGGATTGTTCAAGGTGAGCACTAACACAATCTTGTAGTGCCATTTCAGGATTGCATTGGGGAAATAGATGGTACTCATGTCACTGCCAATGTGCCGAGATCACAAGCTGCAGCACTTAGGGGGAGGAAGCACTACACAAGCCAGAATGTGCTTGCTGCTGCTGACTTCGATCTGAAGTTCACATATGTGATGGCTGGCTGGGAAGGGTCATCACATGATGCTAACATACTCAGTGACATCATGAGTCGTCATAATGACATCAACATCCCTGATGGCAAGTTCTACCTAGGAGATGTTGGCTATGCATGTCGGTCAGGTGTTCTTCCACCCTTCAGGAAGACCAAGTACCATCTGAACGAGTTCTCTCGTAGGAACTACCCTAGGACTCCACGAGAGCTGTTCAATCTCAGACACTCCGGTCTTAGAGTAACTGTTGAGAGGGCATTTGGAGCTCTGAAGAGCAGGTTCAAGATCCTGGATCAAAATCCATTCCACCCTTACCCCACCAAGGTTAAGCTTGTTCTTGCATGTTGCATTCTACATAACTGGATCCTGCAATGGGGTTTTGATGAACTGGTGCCTGAGGAGGAAAATGTGACGTCTGGCGATCTTGACCTCGGTGGCCATGGTGTCGAGGCATTTGACAACGAAGCCTGGAAGACCAAAAGGCTGGAGTGGTCACATGCAATGTGGGATAACAGAGGCCAGACAAGGATCTGAAGAAGAAGAAGAAGAAGAAGAAGAAGAAGAAGAAGAAGAAGAAGAAGAAGAAGAAGAAGAAGAAGAGAAGAAGAGCAAGAGCAACAGTAGAGGTAGAGGAACAGCAGCAGAAGAGGAAGAGGAACAACAGCAGCAGAGGAACAACAAGAGCTCCTCCGGGTGAGTTCGAGTGGAATCATCCGGCCCGTAGTATTCCCACATAGGGTGACCTCTGGCTTGCAGTGGCTGGATCCTCCTCTGGAAGAAGACATCCAGCAGGTCGAGACCATTGACACCTTTTTGCACCAGAGCTACTAACGCTATCACTAAGATGTCTACTTCAGTCTTGTCTTCCTTGGTCACTGTCAGTCGGGGAACTGGCCGAATGCGATCCGAAGTATACGGCGGGAGACCCGGCTGACCCTCACCGACTGGAATGTCATAGCAGTAGAACCAATTCTCCTGCCACCCCTTTACTGAGTCAGGAAATGTCAACTTCGGGAAACATCCCTTGCCTCGCAATTCGATTCCGAGTCCCCCGCACAATTGGGCCACGTTGGTCTTATCCTCCGACCAAGTGGGTTTCTTCACGGTCATCATTCGGCAGGTGAAGAGATGTTTAAACAAATCCCAATGGGGGTGGCAACCCAAGAAGTTTTCGCACAAAGAGATGTACGCAGCTAAGTACACTACGGCATTTGGGGGAAGATGATGAAGCTGAGCACCGAAGAAGTTCAGAAACCTTTGGGAAAAGGGGTGTGGAGGCAGAGAAAAACCTCGCTCGAGGTGGGCACCAAGAGCACGCGCTCGTCCCCCTTCGGCGATGGCTCCTCTTCATCCGGCCCCGGTAGCCACCAGCTTCCCTCACGCACGAGTCCGTCAGCCTCCAGATCGAGCATCCGTGCCTTGGTCACCCGCGATTGGAGCCACTCGCCTTGCGTCCATCCAACCGGCGCTCCGGCGCTGGAGGAGGACGCGCGCGCGCTCTTCTTCGCTCGCTCGGCCTTCGCAGTCGCGGACGCCGTGCACATCTTCGCCGGCGAGCTCAAGACAGTCTTCGGCGGTGGAGAGAAAGGAGGAGCTCGAGAGGGCGTCGGAGAAGACGAGAAATTGGGGAAATGAGATCTGTTCTCGCCCAAACAGTGTTTCCTGCTATTTATACCAAAGATTCGGCCCAATCTCAGGCCGTCAATCCGCGAACGGAGGAAGATCTGCGAATCCACTGTTCAGCATATCAGGAACGCGTGGCGTGATTTTTGGCGCGGTTATCGAGGCGCCGTGCCCATTTCCCCAAAAACTTCGGGACACGACAGTTCCGCCGCGCGCCGCGCACAGTTTCGGCGATTTCGAAACGCACAGAGATCTCTCCGTGCTCAAAGGAGATGAGCTCCACGTCACGGATGACCCTGATGACACCTTCCTACAGACCGAGTGATCAGCTCGCACCAGCTTGCCACTCGGATTAAACAACATTGTGGTTTTCATTGAAAACATTGATCCTGAATCGATCTTAGTTTGAGGCCGAGTGGTAGACGACATGATCATTTCTCGATCTTCTCCGAAAGATCATCGAGGCTACCGAGTGTCGATCACTCGACTTATAAAACCTCATGGATTCGGGGGCTACTAATGAGGATGCCTACCCTGGGTAGGGTCATGGACCTGACATCTGGGGCCCACCAATGGTTCCATGTCAGCATCGAAGCTCGGAAGAAGAAGTGCACTCGGGAAGATCTGAAGGTTCACTCGAATGATAAAGAAGGCGCACTCGGATGAACACATCTGCACTCGGACAACGAGAACTAAACGGTCAGGAGACGTAGCGTTGAGTTAGATGAAACGACGTCCTCTGGGATTGATCAGTCAGGCGTTACCTGTAACATACTAGTTAAAGAGGCAGTTTCTGTAACTAGCTTTAACTAGCATTCAATGCGGCGCTCGGCTGGTGGTGGCGCACTCTATATAAGCCACCACCGGAGGCCGTAGCAAGGTTCCGACACCTGTATTCCCACATACACCCATAAGCAAAACAACACCAGCCTCAGGGCTCGAGACGTAGGGCTTTTACCACTTCCGAGTGGGGCCTGAACTCGTACACATCCGAGTGCCACACCTGAGTCATAGCTAGACAACGCCCCTCCATTCGTACCCCTAGTTCTATTGTCAGGGACATTCCCACGACAGCCAATCTTTTCCTTTGCAAAAAATAACATTCAACTGAGTGATCAGATCTGAAGTAGAAACTTCACCTTTCATCACTTTAAGCACTTCATAGTTTTTGTAGTTCAGCCAAGCCGATTCAGCAGCCACAGGAATATCAATGTGATAGAAACCTAACCCTGTTGCTGCACTGCCAAAATACTCTGCTGTAGGTTGCAACCTGGCCCAAGCTATGCAGTTGTTCACATTGTGATTACGAGAGCAGATAAAACACTTCTTCTGTTCAATACAATTTCCTACGTAGTGCCCCGGCCAGCTGTAATTGAAACACACCATCTCTTTGTACCTTGGATCTAGAGGCTGCACAGCAGGTACAGGGGGGCTGGAATTGCGGGAGGGGCAGCCTTAGGCGCTGGCGCACCACCCTTGGTAGCAGCACCAGAGCCCTTGGTCGGTGGTGCAGCCTTGGCAGCTGCAGCTGCGGGAGGAGGTTGCGGAGCGCCCTGGACTCCTTTCTTGGGAGGTGGCTGTCGCCTCTGGGGACGTTGGTGCTGTCCAGATTGCTCCATGTTCTTGTTCACCGCAGCAGCGAAGGAGATGATCCCAGGTCCGATCCCCTCGCACGCAAGCCGGAATTTGGTTGGAGTAGGGTCGAATCTGCCAAGATGTGGGACGGGGTGGCAATCCTCCACCGAAAACAGGCGGGATCTGAACAGATCTTTTCGAACCCAGAAGAGGTGGCTACCTAGTGCATAGCTAGGGTTTGTGGGTGGAGGAGGAGATGAATGAGCAAGCCGGCGGCTACGGTGTTGTGGGGAAGGGATAACCCAGAGTTGTCCGTAGAACTCCGACACCTCCTCCTCAAAGCTGTCAACCTGTTTGGAAAGCGTCTTTTTATTCCCCGCCTTCCTACCAACCACAGATCCTCTGATGAGAGGCGCAAGAGTAGGGGTAGGGCCGGCAATGGGCCTCTCTGCTTTCGAAAATCCACCAGCGCCCGCTGTAGAAACAGAGTCAGCGCCGACATGAAACCTCACCGGAGAGTGATCAGCAGGGGGATAACCTCCATTTTTAGAGCTCTCCGACACAGGTGGTTCTACTAGTTCTAGAGGAACAATCCTCCGCGCATTACCAGGGGAAATAACAGGGAACTCATCGCATGAAACCTCCACTACATAAACAGGATAGGAAAATCGATGAGTTGTATTTCGAAATACCTTCACCAAATCTGGTTGAATCTCTCCTCGATCTCCTGGCCAGGGAGGGGGATCCACCATCTGGCAGAGCACCCGCCCATCCCCACGGCGTGTACCTGGCCTTCCATGCCCGTGGGGAACTCCTCTTCTCAGAGGCGAGGGGGATTGACACCCGGAGGGAGGACGCCGGGTGGAATGTTGGCGAGCTGCGCAATCGACGGCGGCCGGATGTTGAGCCTGGACGGATTTGTCGCCTTGAAACGACGCCACTTCCCCGCTTGCACCGGATCGGGAGACTCCGCCTCCTGGATGGCCCAGAAGATCATATCGAAGTCCATCCCCCCGTCGTCGCCGGCGAAGCGGCACCGCTCCTCGAACGAACTGTGGCGGATGACCTCGACGCAGATCTCGGGCCACTTGTCTCGATTTGGGAACCGCTCCCGCACCACCCTTAGGATCTCCGCCCGCGCCTCCGGAGAGTGGAAATCGACCAGTGGCAGTGATGCCACCGGATCCAGCGGATGCGCCGCCGGAATCTGCACCGGTGGCGCCACCGGCGCCGTTGGTCGCGTTCGCCTCGCCCGGGCTCCTCGCCGCGATTTCCCCGCCATGGCTTGCTGAGAGATGTGAGTGGGGAGGCGGTCGAGCTTCTGCGGGGTGGATAGGGTTATTGAGCTGGGGGTAGGTGGGGGTTGGGCTGCCATTAATGGTGGATGTGGTCGGGTTGGGGATCGCCTCGCGGTTCGCCTCGTGGTCGGGCTGAGACATTTTTCTTCCAGGAGTAGTATTTATCTTCCAAAAAAGTGTCCCTTCCTCTCTGCTTGCCCTCATACACCATTTCCTATGTCTAGAACTAGCTTCCTATTCCAACGGTGTTTTTTAAACGACGGTCGGGCCACCTTGACCTTGATCGTCATTTAAAAATCGAAATGCTCACCCAATGGTTAATTAACTCTGGTGGCTGACGGATGCTATACAACGTCTGGGAAACGAGACAATATAAAAAAGACCTTTGACGCCGCCGACCGACCGTTGCGAGCACAAATCGTGAGAAAAGATGGATCAGGACAGGATATGATTGGTCAGTCGAGTCGGACAAGAGAACAACCGATTCATCAGATCTGGCGTTTGTTAATTTTTGTGTGACGCCGACTGATAGATCAGGGCCTCGTCATTTCCTACATATTTTTAAAAACTTGACCAAAGCATGTGTGTTTGTGTGTCATTTCATACAGTGGAGTACGGATTTGTTTTTTCAAATGCTGAGAACAACCAACAAGCCTGAACACGATTGCAGTATGTTTTTCAAATCCTTGCGTGTCAGTCACTCACCACCACGTGCATGCACGACCGTGGATTTCGAGCTAGTCTTCTTTTTTCCTAATGGGTGTTCTCACTTGTAATATTTGTCGAGTAAATTGCTTGATGCGTTGTGATGGTGGAACTTCTCCGTAAAAGATAATAAGAGTGGTGGTTTTGAGCAGCGGCATCCTCCAATAGTGGGATGTTCATTTTGAAGTATGCTTGCCGGTTATAGCAAGTTAGGGCCACTTCCGTGTTGTCCATGCCAAAACAAGAAGGGTGCACACTTTCGTGTTAGCTGGAATGGTTCGTCGATCGATTTGTTGTCCCGAGTCCTAACCGGTTTCCAACAACGACATCCTCATTTTCAAACGATGATGTTTCAGCAGTTCTTCCTTTGTTAGTATTGAGATTTTTGTCAGTATCACTTTCATGTTAGCACAGTCATCAGTCTCATCATCAATTGGTTTATTTTTGTAAGGATCACTTTCACCAAGCAATAACTAGCTAGGGAGGTTAAACTAGATAATTATATTGTCTAAAAGGACGGTAGAGAATCGTGGAGCCCTTAAATATGTAGTATGATTGGATTGACTTGTCATCGTGTTTATCATGCATGCTTGCGTGTGACAAGCGATCAATGTCGATTCAATTCACGTGATACAATTCTCAAGCATGTTTGTGAAATCTCGACGACAAATTTATTATGAAGTTTGTCAGATCATTGATCTATGCAATTTTGAGACAGAGGAAGTAGTAAGTATGACATCCAGCACTATCATGCATCCATCCTCATGCCACATGCACCACAGAACACTACAACAAAAGGTATCTACCGACAGACACAGTTAACAAGATTCATCTTAGTGTATAGTAGAATATGGAAGCTGAGCTCACATGTCAATTATGTTAATTTACTTTTACTATGATTGAGTGCTAGTACTATCATGTGCAATGGCCACCCCTTTTTCCACAGCCTTGAACTTTTCTTCAGGGACTTCATGCTTGGTCTTTGGTGTGTGTGTGAGTGTGTCGCACATGTAGCTGATTTGATGTGTCTCCCTCTCAAGACTCACTCAATGCATGATATATGTTGTCTTTCAAAAACAATTTACAATAAAATTTGTTCACAAAAAAAGTTGTTAACCCACCTGCCGAAAAAGCGTGTTAGTGAATGGCTAGTGACGTCTTATCTTTATAATCTTTTTCAGAGGGAGGAAGAAGCCTCTAGAGAGTTGACGGCATGACTCATAAAACCGATGGATCCCTTTGGTGGTACCCCGGTGTGCCCAAAGGAAGCGTGATTCATCCAGTCATGGCCTATAAGTGATTGGCCCTACATCAACGCAAAGTACATGTCGATTGATAGACAGCCCTGAAAATGTACAGATTTGACCCTTCTCTAAAAATTTAGTAGAAAATGAACCCAACTGGAAAAAAATATATCATAAACTAGCCCTTTTTGCATGACGTCCTGGGCTAGGGCGCCATGCTTCATGGCGTGACAGATATGTCCATCGAGAGTGTCATGTTATCCATCATGGTGCTCTAGGACAAGGCGTCATGCTATTTAGCATGGCACCACAACCCTGGGATCATGAAAGGGAGCATTTTGTGAAATATTTTTAGATATGTTTCATTTTATTCTAAAGTTTCTATAAAAAGTCAAATTTGACAATTTTCACGAGATAGCCTACCCCCTAACTATGGAAAAAGAAAGCTGATTTTTTTTTTGGAAAATGAGTACAGCACCTGGCCTCTGCATCAGAGTGATGCATGCAGCCATATTATTAAACAAAATATTTGAGAATGTCTGCATTCTAGTACACGCTCATAACCGGCCGAAATAAGACGAGATGACTAAACATCTAGCCTATTATTGGACCGCCATCCAAAACGGTTGTAGATATCCTGAGCTATCATCTCCCATCGGGTAGACCCAGTAACCAAAAGCTCCCTGGCTTCCGCACGAGTGAGTAACGACCACGTATGGATCCAAGTAGTGTCCTTGTAGATAACTTGCAAAGAATTAATCTAAGTTTGTATGTTAAAAACCATATCATTTTTACAGTTCAAAATAGCCCAAAGTAATGTGCATACTCCTATCTGAATATGTGTCGCAATAGTTGGATCAACCCCATTTAGCCACGTCCCAAATAACGTATGAATACTATTTGGAGGAATTATATTAAAGGCTATATGAACTGAACGTCATAATAGTCTAGCCAGCGGACACTTCAGAAAGAGGTGTTTACTCGATTCATTTTGATCGCAAAAGCAACATCGTTGACTACCCTCCAGACTTCGCTTTATCAAATTATCCTTAGTAAGAATCACCTTGATACGCCTCCATCGTATCTACTTTTCCAAACTCTTTTGCCCTTGTTTTGGACTCTAATTTGCATGATTTGAATGGAACTAACCCGGACTGACGCTGTTTTCAGCAGAATTGCCTTGGTGTTATTTTTGTGCAGAAATAAAAGTTCTCGGATTGACCTGAAAATTTACGGAGAATATTTTTGGAATTAATAAAAAATACTGGCAAAAGAATCAACCGGAGGGGGTCCACCACCTGGCCACAAGCCAGGGGGCGCCCCCCTAGGGCGCGCCCTGCAGGCTTGTGGGCCCCCTAGAGCTCCTCCGACCTCAATTCCAACTCAATATATTCCTATTCGGGGAGAAAAAAACCAAGGAGAAGAGTTCATCGTGTTTTACGATACGGAGCCGCCGCCACCTCCTATTCTTTCTCAGGAGGGTAGATCTGGGGTCCGTTTTGGGCTCCGGAGAGGGGAAATCGACGCCGTCGTCATCACCAACCATCCTTCATCACCAATTTCATGATGCTCTTCGCCGTTCGTGAGTAATCTCATCGTCGGCTTGCTGGACGGTGCTGGGTTGGATGAGATTTACCATGTAATTGAGATAGTTTTGTTAGGGTTTGATCCTAGTATCCACTATGTTCTGAGATTGATGTTGCTATGACTTTGCTATGCTTAATGCTTGTCACTAGGGCCCTAGTGCCATGATTTCAGATCTGAACCTATTATATTTTCATGAATATATATGTGTTCGTGAACCTATCTTGCAAGTTGTAGACACCTATTACGAGTTATGATCCGCATCCCCCAGGGTGACAATAATTGGGATTCTTTCCGATGATTACCGTAGTTTGAGGAGTTCATGTATTCACTAAGTGCTAATGCTTTGGTCCGGTTCTCTATTAAAAGGAGGCCTTAATATCCCTTATTTTCCATTAGGACCCCGCTGCCACGGGAGGGTAGGACAAAAGATGTCATGCAAGTTCTTTTCCATAAGCACGTATGACTATATATGGAATACATGCCTACATTATATTGATGAATTGGAGCTAGTTCTGTGTCACTCCATGTTATAACCGTTGCATGATGAATGCCATCGTACATAATTATCCATCACTGATCCATTGCCTACGAGCTTTTCACATATTGATCTTTGCTAAGTTACTTTTCCGTTGCTACTGTTACAATCACTACAGAACTGCTACTGTCACTTTGCCATTGTTACCGTTACTTCCATACTGCTTTGCTACTGAATACTTTGTTGTAGATACTAAGTCTTTCAGGTGTGGTTGAATTGACAACTCGGCTGCTAATACTCGAGAATATTCTTTGGCTCTCCTTGTGTCGAATCAATAAATTTGGGTTGAATACTCTACCCTCGAAAACTGTTGCGATCCCCTATACTTATGGGTTATCAAGACCTTTTTCTGGCGCTGTTGCCGGGGAGCATAGCTCTATTCTGAGTCACTTGGGATTTATATCTGTTGATTACTATGAAGAATCTGAAAGACCCAAAAACCAAGATCTATCCCTCTACTACGAGGGGGGGTAAGGAACTGCCATCTAGCTCTGCACTTGATTCACCTTCTGTTATGAGTAAACTTGCGACACCACCACCTGCTATTGATTCTGATATGTCGCAAGTAGTTGATGATTCCACTTCTGCTATGTATGATGCTTATGATGATACTTTGCTTGATACTACTGTGCCACTGGGTGAATTTCTTGATGAACAAATTGCTAGAGTCAATGCTGCAACTGATGATATTTCTGAAACTGATGAAATTATTGAAACTGAACACTATGAGACACCTGCTAGACCTAGCTCTCCTAGATATGAATTGCCTAATATACATAAAGGTTATGTTATGGAGGGAGAGGTAGTTAGGGACTTTCTTGCTTGTAAAGATAGAGATGATCTTAAGAAATTACTATGCAAGTCGAAAGAAAAATCTTTGAATGCTAGAATGCAATATGACACTACAGGAATCAGGCTCTTTGCCGTCTGCCATGGCAGACGGCAAAGGGCACAACCACAGACGGCAAAGGCCTTTGCCGTCAGCCAGCGGACTGCAAAAGTTTGGGCCGAACAAACCCTGGCAAAGGGGTTCTTTGTCGTCTGCATTGGCACAACGGACGGCAAAGTATTTTTGCCGTCAGCCTGCAGACGGCAAAGACAGCAGACGACGTAGTACTACGGTAGCACCGTTAGGTGGCTAACACCCCCCCCAGCCCTTTGCCGTCTGCCCCGGACGGCCCACACATGTCTTTGCCGTCTGCCCCTGACGGCCCCCATCCAGCCCATTGCCCCCCGCCCAGCCCTTTGTCGTCTGCCCCCAATGGCCCAGCCCAGCCCTTTGTCGTCCGCCCCCGCTATGCCGACGGCCACCGTCCTCAAAGAAGCCAAATGGCCCCAGCCCTTTGCCGTCCGCCCCACGCTATGCCGACGGCCACCGTCGGCAAAGAAGCCAAATGGCCCAGGCCTGGCGCTCCCAGGTTTAACAGGTGGCTGCCACGTGTCTTCTTTGCCGACGGTGGCCGTCGGCATAGCGGTCTTTGCCGTCCGGGCAGACGGCAAAGAGGCTGTATTGCCTCTTTTTTTCTGTTTTTGTTATATTCAACATTTTCCACAGGCAAATTTATGATATGTATATATATATTTCACAGAAACAATATCCCTGCCATATGAATATGATCAACCAACAATTATACCAATTTGAAAGTATCAAATGTCACTTTGTTCCCCATATTACAATAGTTTCATCCATACTTAGTTCACCATATTACAATATGCAAGTCGAAGCAAGAATACTTGCGACCCGCCTGCAGCCAACGGAACTGAAGAGCTGCCTTGCATGTGGGGCACGAGAACCTTCCATGCACACACCATCCAACGAATAGCGCATACGCCGGCAAGTCATGCATGGAGTACATGTACCACACATGCATTTTGAAGTTTTGTTTTGTAGCGGCGTCATATGTCTTGATCCCATTATCCCAAGTTTCTTGCAATTCATCCTTAAGCGGCTGCATGTACACATTCATATTCTTCCCCGGATAGTTGGGCCCTAGAATTATCAACGTCAAGAAAATGTTCTTTCTTTTCATAATCTCTCTGGGGGGGAGATTGAGTGGAATGACAAATACAGGCCAACAACTGTATTGGGTTGCCGTCATACCAAACACATTGAACCCATCCGTGCTGATGGCGACTCGAGGATGCCTTGGATCTGGCGCTTTATCCTTATGTAATGCATGGAAGTGCTTCCACGCAAAAGCGTCTGAAGTGTGTCCCAACATCGGATTCCCATCTGCATCTAGTTCGGTTCTTTTGCCCAATTTGTGCCACGTCATCTGTCTGGCCGTCTCTTCGACCATGAAAGGCGTTGAAGTCTTGGTATGATTGGCATATACCGAAGAACATTAACTGGGATTTTGGTCTAACTCTTCTCACCCATACCGTTGTCAACCACAACATACCTGGAAGACTTGCAAATGGGACAATAGTTCAAGCCCGCATACTCAAGCCTAAATAAGGCACATCCATTCTCACAGGCATCTATCTTCTCATAGGGCATCTTAAGCGCGCGTAGGATTTTGTCCGACTGGTACAGGTTTGCAGGCAATACATGGCCTTTGGGTAGAAAGTGTCCAAATATTGTCATCATCGCGTCGTAGCATTCTCTGCTCAGGTTGAATTGAGCCTTCAGAGCCATTACTTGCGCGATGGCATCCAGCAGACAAAGCTCAGTGTGCTCATGGAGAGGACGTTTTGAAGACTCCTACATTTCATAGAAGGCCTTTGCAGATTCCTCCATCTCATCGTCTGAATCCCTAGTATCATCAAAGTCTTGCACCATGTCTTCGATCCCGGTACCATGCTCGTCGGTGCGACGACGAACCACTCAGCTCTGGCACGTTGGGCAGACTCACCATGAAATCTCCACACCGTATAATCAGGCGTAAAACCCCACTTCTGCAAGTGTTTACCCATTTCATCCCATGTCCACTTTTTATGGTTGTCGCACCGGACACAGGGGCACCAGGTTATTTCCTGGCCATTTGCAAATGCGGCTCTCAGAAACCCCTTGGTTTTTGTTAACCATTCAATGGTCATGTCTTTCTGACTAGGGTGTCACGCCCTAGATGCGGTCCTATCCCTATTAAGGCTTGTGGCCTCGACGGGGATAGAAGCGCATCTCGTCGTTCGCAAGCACAGTAAACATTGCAATACATGTAGGAAGAGATGAGTATATGAGTTGGCTTACACTCGCCACAAGCTATCTTACAAGTCCACACAATTAAATCCATACATCATTCAGAAGACAGGGTCCGGCTACGGACGAAAACAAACGATAAAAGAAGCAATGTAAAACTGTCTCGCTATCCCAGGATCACCACCATGAAGCTCCCTACTCGTCTGGATACGTAACATACATACGCCTACTCTCCTCGTCGTACTCCCACTGGAGCTGAGTCACATCTTCTGGCACATTCTCATCAACACCTGCACCTGTATTGTTGTAATCTGTGAGCCACAGGGACTCAGCAATCTCATAACCCGGGTACCGAAACTATGTAAGCCATTGGGTAAGGAAGTGGTTAAGTGGTGCGGCTGCAGCAAGCGCTAAGCATATATTTGGTGGCTAACTTACGAGAACATGAATGTAAATATGGTGGCATACGTAAGACGATCGTGAAATAGCATGATCACTAAGTGATCCTGAACACCTACTTACGTCATTCATAACCCCACCGTTTTCTCTCTCGGATCATGTTCACGAGCAGAGACGATCACGGTTACGCACACAATTGGTGTATTTTATTGGAGTTTACTTCAAGTTAACTATAACCAGGTGTTAAACAAATTTCCAAGTTGCCACATAACTGCGGGCACGGCTTTCCGAAAAGATTAAACCCTGCAGGGGTGCTCCAACTCATCCATCACAAACTAACCACACGCCGCGGGTATAACCTCGACCACGAATCTCGTGATCGTCCTAGGCCATTCCACTGGAAAACCGCAACCTCGAGATAGCCCGAAGAAAAACCGGAATTCCTCGCGCAAGACATTCGATAAAGGTAAACCAAGTCCAGCAAGACCGCCCGACGTGTCGACGAACCCGATAAGAGCCGCGTATCTCGTTCTCAGGACACGACGGATAAGCGACGCGTACGGTGGCCTGATAGAAATCTCCCAAGTTGCCCTGGGGTGGCCCCGCACAGTGCTCTAGGTTGGACCAACACTCATGAGGAGCACTGGCCCGGGGGTTGATTAATTTTCCTCGGGGTAGCTATGCCCTATGCAATTTTATTAAGTTGTTTAGCAAATGTAGTACCAATGTTGGGTCTTTCCAGACAAGTTTTAATCTAAAACGAATGGTCAAGGGGGTCCCCATAACAACCCCGAGCATGTTAGGAGCGCAAAATATGGAATATAACACCGGAACTCGGAACTAGAGCGGCAAAAGCGGAACAAAACACTGAGCAAAAGGCCAAGCCTTCCACCGTTGCCAGATATATATGTGCATTAATTTAAATAACAGTAGATAGAGTGATATAAACAAATCCATGTTGACACATGGAAAGCTTGCACCTGCAACTAGCAACGCTATAAGATAAGGGTTGAGCAGCGGTAACATAGCCAGTCAAGGTTTGCTAGGTAGTGGAGGGGGGTTAGAGGCTTTCATGGCAAATAGGAGGCTGACAGTTTAAGTGGTAGGTAACGTAACATAACGGTGAAAACGAGACATCTAGCAAGGCAAAAATAATGTCGGGATCCGGGTATGATCATCTTGCCTGTTGGTTCTTCAGAGGGACAAAGAGTTGGGTCCTCGTAGTTGTACTCTCCGGAATCCTCGTACTCAGGCTCAACACTCGCGTCTACCCAAAGAGAACAGCACCAAATAAACAAACAGCGAGGTGCAATGCACAAACAAGGTGATGCATGGTCATATTAAGAAATATAACATGGCAACCCTATGCTAGTCATGTTTCACATGCATTTATTTAGTTGTTTAGTATTCTGGAAAGAACCTCAATATTACTTATTTGGACATGCATGATCATGGCAAATATGGATGCTTCATGCAAAAAACGATGCAAATGCATATGTAGAACGTTGCAAACGGAGTAACGAAGCTCACGGTACGCTCACGGCAAGGTACGAACGTTTAACGGAGACAAAACACAAGATGAGGCAATCCATGGGCTATACCTTGGTGTTCCAAGGATGCCACTGGATAGGTAATGAAATTCTATCCAGAATAGAGCTAAAGATCAAGCAAAACAATGGAGTATAACTCCCACAAGTCACAAAACAACCAAACACTCAATCTGGCCACAAACAGCAACATGGCATCTTGTCACACACATAGCCAGAGCTACAGTGTGTGTAGATTGGGTTTGTTTTCCTATGCTCTGCTCCGGATCCGACGCAGAATTTCGGCAGCACCTCCCCGCTGTTCTCCAGATACACGTCTCGGCAATAAGCAGAGAGAATGTGCACCCGGAGAACAACAGGGAGGCAATGACGAAATTCCGCATCGGATCCGGAGCAGAGCATAAGGGAAAACGAACCCAATCTACACATACTCGGGCTGTCCATGGATAACGTTGGACAATTCGAAAGGATGGCGGTTATAAATATGCAAAGACATGCATATTTATAGATGCCGCCCTTTCGAACGGGAGACGCATACTGGTCACGCATACTGATGATTGAAGACACCTATAGCTAGCAAGTTTCATCGGCACGAAGACCGGAACAGAGCAAATTAAGGGGGGGGAGGAGATGTCATTTGTGCTCACCCACGAACGCACGGGAGCTTGTCAAACGCACGGGGAGGTCATCGAACACCAGACCCTCGCAGCGACGAAACAACTGCACATTGAAATCCACCCAATCAACACAAATATGATGTTTCTCATAACAGCTAGAATCGGAATATATATATGAGCTAATTCATAATTTACAAAACTATGACCCCGTGGCCTCTGGAAGACCGAGGAGGACCTTTTCGGTCAACAGGAGGCCGAAGAGGTGTCGGGGGTCGGGGTGTCGGGGTGTCTTCTTCTCCTCCTCTCCTCTTTCTTCTTCTTCTCCTTATCTTCTTCTTCTTCTTTTTCTTCTTCTTTTCATTTTTCCTCTTCTCCTTCTCCTTCTCCTCCTCTCCTCTTTCTTCTTCTTCTTCTTCTTCTTCTTCTTTTTTCTTCTAGTTTTTTTTTCTTCTCTTCTTTTCTTCTAAGTTTTTTGTTTTCTATCTAAGTTTTTTTCTTTCTATCTAAGTTTTTTAACTAACTATCTAATTGAACAGAAAAAAAAGAAAATAAACTAACTAACTTATTTAATAGTAAAAACAGAAAACAAACTAACTATCTAAATTAACTATCTAATTTAAAAGAAAAAAACAGAAAAAAAAACTAACTATCGATAGAAAAAAACAGAAAGGTGAGGGGTGGGGGTGGGGCGGGCACTCACCGGAGTTGGGGACGGCCGGGGCAGCGGGGAGGGGGAAGCCGCAGGGAGGGGGAGCCGCGGGGAGGGGGCGGCGCCGGGAGCCAGCGAGGGGAGGGGGCGGCTGGCGAGGGGGCGGAGCAGGGGCGGGGGAGGGTAGCCACTGGGGAGGGGGCGGCGCCGGAGGCGGGGGAGGGGTGGCCGCTGGGGAGGGGGCGGCGCCTGGGGCGGGAGAGGGGTGGCCGCTGGGGAGGGGGCGGCGCCGTGGGCGGGGGAGGGGTGGCCGCGGCGAGGAGGTCCGGCGAGGGGGAGGCGCCGGGAGCCAGCGAGGGGAGGGGCGGCTGGGAGGATGGCCGGCGCCGGAGGCGGGGGAGGGGTGGCCGCGGCGACGGGTGGCGCAGGGAGCTACGGTGGTGGTGGATCCGTGCGGTGTGTGTGGGTGGAGAGAGAGAGGGGCGGGGGAGAGAGTGGGGGTAGTGCAGTGGGGGTGGGGAAACGGCCGTTATAGGCACAACCCCTTTGCCGTCCACTAGCGGACGGCAAAGAGCCCCAGGGCTGACGGCAAAGGCTAGGAGGACGGCAAAGAGTCCGTCCGTTGGACCTAGCCAGGCCCAACGTTCAGTGGGACCCATCTTGCCTCTTTGCCGTCTGCCTGTAGCATCTATGCCGTCCGCTGGCAGACGGCAAAGGACAGGCGGATGGCAAATAGTAGGTTTGCCATCAGTCAGCTCTTTGCCGTCTGCTTTACGGAAGCAGACGGCAAATAACTGAATTCCAGTAGTGTGATCCTAAGTTTGCTACTTCACCTATCTTTGTTACTGATAAGGATTATGAATTCTCTGTCGATCCTGAGTTACTTACTTTGGTTGAATCTGATCCTTTCCATGGTTATGAATCTGAAACTGTTGTGGCAAATCTTACTAAATTGAATGATATAGCCACCCTATTTACTCATGAGGAGAAAATTCGTTATTACTATATTCTTAAGTTGTTTCCTTTCTCATTAAAGGGTGATGCTAAGATATGGTTTAATTCTCTTGCTCCTGGTTGTGTGCGTAGTCCCCAGGATATGATATATTACTTCTCTGAAAAGTATTTTCCTGCCCATAAGAAACAAGCTGCCTTGCAGGAAATATTTAACTTCGTGCAAATTGAAGAAGAGAGTCTCCCACAAGCTTGAGGGAGGCTTCTCCAATTACTTAATGCTTTGCTTGATCATCCTCTCAAGAAAAACGAAATACTTGATATCTTTTATAATGGACTAACTGACACTTCTAGGGACCACCTAGATAGGTGTGTTGTTTGTGTTTTCAGGGAACGAACTGTTGAACAAGCTGAACTACTATTGAATAATATATTGAGCAATGATAATGATTGGTCTATTCCCGAACCACCTCCAAATGCAGTGCCACACTTGTGTGGTATTCTTTTAGTCTTGCGACATTTAGCGTCAGTGTTATGGATGTATCATATTTCCATTAATATTCATAACATATATCCCATCTTGTATGGAAGCATGGCCCTTCATGTTATTCATAACACCGAACATCATAAGTTCTCTTATGAATAACCTTCTTGCAAAATACCTTATGCAAAGGGCTAGAGTGTATGAAACTCTAAATGAATTATGAAAGTAAATACATAGGGAATACACTAATGGAAGGTATAGTAACATTTACTATGTTCCCTGTGTGTATCTAAACCTCATTCCTGGCTAGTCTTTCAGGCCATAGTAGTTCTTGCATCGAGTTGCAACAGAATGCAATCGAGCGGGTATCTTTGTGATTAACTCACAATACCCAAGAATTAGTGATTAACATGTTTAACCATAATTCCTAAGAACTATATCTTTGACCAGCCTTCTATACATCAAAAACTTGTATGACATTCATACATGAGCTGGATATTCCGGCCTTCTTTCCTATTGCCATTATACTTCTAACAGTTTCACTTTTAGCATTTCTCCTACTCTCAGAAGAAGCACCCAACTTAAGAGTGGTGTTAGCCCCGGACTTCCTAGGCGTGAAAGTTTCACTAACACCCTTCGGACACTTCCTTTCTCTTTAAGTTGTCGTTTTATTCACCATCATCATATGACAGGCGTTCTTCTGGATCCCCTCTTATCATTCTAATGCATAGTAAACACCTTTACTAATAGTTTGCAAACAAACATTGCTTTGGATATCTCATATCTATTAGCCTTTGTCTGTCTCTGAAAATGATTTTCAGATTCCATGAATATCACATAACTATCCAAACTTTCGAAGTTCGGGTCTCATGGAAGCAAACATATTGCACTTTGACTGAAAAGGAATTCTAGCTTTTGGATCGAAGGACGAAAGTCACATGATCCATAGCATTAGCGGGAGAATACCGAAAGCATGCGATAGGACAAAGTCCTTCTCGGCACTCTAGAGGACAATCCTCACATTACGTTACCAACCGTAAAGTTTTAACCAGATATTTAACAGCTATTCAATTTTAATAGGGAAGGTGGAAACGCGAGCCATTATTCTACAACTATTATGCAAACCACACTTAGACAGTGTTCAAAATTAATTGCACTAAGAATTAAAAGAATTAATTCTAAAGCGCGCTCCCACTCAAATCAATATCTCTCATAATTGATTGTGAGTGATTCAAGACCCACATATCCATTCAACGTCACGGTTCGAGATGAACACCCATGGCGTGAACTCCAATCGGTAGGCAAACTTGCCGATCACATCTCTATGCGATTCTTGTTCATCTTTCGATGCGTGTGTTCCGAGCTCATGACTTTCATGCCTGAATGTCAAGACAACCAAGTGATCTCGCTGCGAGGTCTCAACTCACCCGCCTCACACATCCCTAATCGTTCGCACCCATGGAGATCATGCAATGCCCTGAAAAGTTAGGTGCCGTGACGGTGCTACACTTGGGAGAACACTAACTACTTGATATTTTAGTGAGAGATCACCCTAATAAAAAGCGACTACTGCGCAATCAAGAAGGGTGCATCATAAGGGATAAACATCTCAGGCAATTCATAATAGCATGATATGGTATAGCCCTTTCTGACGGAGAAGTCTTTCATTTCTTCGTCTCCGGCATTCGCGTCGGTGTTCACCTTCGCGAAGATTGCCACCACCTTGTCGATGCACCAGATAATATTGCTATCTCTATAGCTAATAAAATAAGTGCATTACATAAGGTTGACACGCAGGTCATTAAAGTGCAATCATATGGCTCCAGCCATCATGCCGAATCATGACACGCAGGTCATGTTAATATTACATCATATAGTCATCTCATACATAATCAAATTAATATGAGCACTACTATACCACATCATATGCACATGCAAACCATCTTGCAAAACCAAGTTAGACGCCTCTAATCGGTTTATGCAAAAATTTATTTTACGTGGCTTCTAAGGTTTCGAAACAAACCGAAGCTACCAACGTCCATCATCAAGCATGATAATCCAAGTCGCTAGATTAACATTCCAGGGTGTATGAAACACGAGATAATAAAATCTCGAGCCCCATACTAAACTTCGTCATACGCGTGACCCCCGTGCAGATCACATCTGCATTGCCCTTTCGTCTGCAAAATTTCATCTTTCTTTTTAACTACGGTGGAATTCAATGAACTGTTAGCACTTCGTTGATCAATCAGGATCGCGGATTGCCAGAACATTGAAACTCCACCATACTGTTATCAAGATCAGAAATATGCAAATTCCAGGGAAGCAACAAGAAACATCGGGTAACAGATTTCATCTGCTACCCGCACAAATAATTCTCAGCAATAGATCTCATCTACTACCTAATTATATTGTGCAACACCCATACATCTCTATGTATTCTAGATCGCAACCTGCATCTACGCATAGCACGGCTCTTGATGCCACTGTAGGATAACGCAGCAGAAAACAAAAAAATTCCATCCTACGCACCAGCCCAGGACCACTATGGAGACTGCATACAAGGTTTGATCATTTTCGTTACCGACTCGTAGCGCAGCGGAAGTAGAGTCGATGACGAACGGCGGTGCAGATCCCCGCAGCTAGGATTTTACAACCTCCCAACCGCGAGGATGTATACCCTCATCTGCCATGCGGACAGCCCTCCGGGAGGCGGTCGCACAGTCCCCCGGATGGTGTCGCGGACAGCCCTTCGGGAGGACCTCCGAAACTCGGACAGTCACTCGGACAGCCCTTCGGGAGGACCTCCAAAACTCGGACGGTCACACGGACAGCCCTTCGGGAGGCACTCTCGAACTAAGACCGAAACTACGATCTCTCTACAGAGTTGCACACATACGGTATCATCTATCCAGTAGGGCTTCGCCGTCCAGAACTAGTTCCTACCGGAACCCAGACAGCCTTTCGGCTCTACGAAACTATTTCGCTGGGAGGGAGAGAAGAATGCCAGATCATGCATGGCTTTGTGTATGAGAGCAAGACTGTGTCTTATGGCAGCCCACACACCTCCTATTTATAGGAAACCCAAGGGGTAGGGTGGTTTTACAAGAAAACCCAAAACCCACATGGAAAGGAGTCCTTCCCAAGGACCTAAAAGGTGAAACCAAGGAACAAGGGGGACTCCATGAAGGAGTCCACCATGTGGCCGGCCACACCCTCATGTGGGGCCCCAAAATTGGCCCCTATCCATCCATGTCATCCCCAAGATCTTTTGGAGCAAAGCCCCAAAAGGTGGCTTTCCAAAAATATCCCAAAAAGCACTTTCACTATTCACGACGACATTTTTCAGCGTCTGATCGAACTGAAAATATTCATGTGGGCTTAGAACAATTCTAGTACCCACCAAAATAATTTTCAACGCGAGCCGGAACAATTCTGGTTTAGTGATTTCATCTGCGAAAAGCATCTGAAGCGGTTTCGGCAGCTCCGGAACATTTCCGGTTTTCATCCCGGAAAATTCCAGAAAGTTTCCAGAATGATTCTGGCACCCTCCAAGAATTATCAGGCATGTGCCAAAACCAATTTGACTTTATGGTATCCTCTAAAACAACTTTTCAGTTTCACCGGAACTCATCCGGTGACCTCTCTGCGGAACTTTTCCGCTGTCTGAAACTTTTCCGGCGTCCGAAACTTTTTTCGGTGATTTTCTCTCAGACTCCCTGTCTAGTATTCAGCAGATAGATGACCCTTAAGCATGTGACCCTATAGGTTCGGTGAAGCATAGACATGACCCGGAACCCCTTCCGATCAATGATCAACATCGGAGCCGTGGACACCCATATTGATCCCTATACCCACACGAATGAATATTCGAGTGAACCTCGAGTTGCCGTGTGCTATTCATGTTGCTTCGCGATATGTTACAAATATCCGAGGTGAGACATGTTGGCATCCCCATGGATCAACACCTTGTCCACTATGCCAGTTACCTCGTTGCCGGTATTGTTCTCTTTTCTCGTTCCCGTGTTCCAGCATCCCTGTGATCAAATCACCCTGTGTCTGGCCAGACGATGATGGATACCGTAACACCGAGAGGGCCCAGAGATATCTCTCCATCGTCGGAGGAGCAAATCCCAATCTTGAGCTATCAAGTTACTTGACATACTTTTCCATGAACCCGTAAGCCGCCGTAATAGCCACCCATTTACGGATGACGTTTAACAAACCCCAAAGTTCATGAAGCAAGCATGAAGAAACTCGATACTCTCATGGTCTAAGGAATTATGCAAACATTAACTTCCTGTGTTATTAACCATTAACTTATGACGAATGTATCTCATAGCATAACATCAATTTGGGTCGATTCAACACAAGTGTTCTACCAACAATTGTGCCCTCAAAATTGCCGGCATAGTCATGCCCATGATCAGGAAAACAGGATCATCATGCAATACTTGAGCCAGTCATAGAGGCTTGACTAGGAATACATTTTACCGTTTATTATCCCACACGTGCACATGAGTTTCCCTCCAAGCCTCGTTTTATTTGTAGACTCGAGAATCATTGCAGTTATAGCATGGAACATAAACATAATTATGAACAGGGAGATAATCAATAACATTTATTATTGCCTCTAGGGCATATCTCCTACAGTGGGCAACTTTGGTGAGCTTGTCGATAACCACGAAGATGGCATCGTTCCCTCTCTTGGACTTAGGAAACCCAGTGACGAAATCCATTTCCACATGATCGAATTTCCACTCTGGGATAGGCAAAGGCTGAAGGAGGCCTGCTGGACGTTGATGTTCCGCCTTCACTCTGCGACAAACATCACACTCATTCACGAACTGAGCAATCTCGCGTTTCATGCGAGTCCACCAGAAGGTTTGCTTAAGGTCTTGATACATTTTGGAACTGCCTGGATGAATTGAGAGGAGGGAATTATGAGCTTCATCCATGATAACTTTCCTGAGATCCCCTTTCGAAACCACCAGACGGTCCTCGAAGAACAGGGTGTCTTTGTCATCAACACGGAAACACTTATACTTTGGAATGCACTTGGCCACACCTTTCTTCACTTTCTTCACCATCGCATCAAGAAGTTGAGCTTGGTGAACCTGATCCTCGAGAGTCGGAGAGACTTGAAGATTGGCAAGAAAACCTTGAGGAATCATTTGGAGATTGAGCTTGCGGAATGCTTCACAAAGCTCGGGTTGAAGAGGCTTGAGAATAAGGCTGTTGCAGTACGCCTTCCTGCTCAGTGCGTCTGCAATGACATTTGCTTTCCCAGGAGTATATTCGATACTCGGATTGAAGTCCTCGATCATCTCCACCCAACGAGACTGCCGAAGATTGAGATTGGGTTGGGTGAAGATATATTTCAAGATTTTGTGGTCGGTGAACACCTCAACTGGTCTTCCCAACAATAGATGTCTCCACGTCATCAGAGCATGCACTACTGCCGCCAGCTCAAGATCATGAGTGGGGTAGTTCTTTTCAGCAGGCTTCAACTGCCTTGAGGTATAAGCCACAACCTTCTTATCTTGCATGAGAACGCCACCGAGGCCTTGGAGAGAAACATCACAAAATACTTGGAAAGGCTTGGATTGCTCGGGAGGAACAAGAACTGGAGCCGAAGTCAGCTTCTGTTTGAGTGTATTGAACGCCACGTCACACTCAGGAGACCACAGAAACTTGACATTCTTCTGAAGGAGGTTGGACAGAGGCTTAGCGATCTGAGAGAAGTTCTCGACGAATCTTCTGCAATAGCTTGCAAGGCCGAGGAAGCTACGAAGCTGCTTGACATTCTGAGGAGGCTCCCAGTTCACAATTGCCTCAACTTTCTCAGGGTGCACTTTAATGCCCTCGGCAGAGATGACATGCCCAAGGTACACCACTTCATTGAGCCAAAACTCACATTTTGAGAACTTAGCATAAAACCGATGTTCCCTTAGCTTGTCAAGCACAAGCCTGAGATGCTCTGCATGCTCTTCTTCAGTCTCCGAGAACACGAGAATATCATCCAAATAGACCAAGACGAACTCATTCTTGAAAGGAGAGAATATGTAGTTCATCATTCTGGAGAAGGTCGGAGGCGCATTTGCTAGACCAAAAGACATGACGGTGTACTCATAGGAGCCAAAACTCGTCCTGAAAGCTGTCTTTGGAATATCTTCTTCACGAATGCGGATTTGACGATAGCCCATACGGAGATCTAACTTCGAGAAAACCTTGGCACCTTTCAACTGCTCAAACAGCTCATTGATGTTGGGAAGCGGATACTTGTTCCTGATTGTCTTCTTATTCAATGGACGGTAATCGACACATAGTCGGTCCGTGCCATCCTTCTTCTTGACAAACAGAACACCACAACCCCAAGGAGAAGAACTTGGTCTGATCAGACCCAGACGCTCTTGTTCATCTAGCTGCTTCTTCAACTCTTTCAGCTCTTCGGGGCCAAGCTTATAAGGACGCTTGCACACCGGTTCAGTTCCAGGCTCGAGTTCAATCACAAACTCCACTGGCCTGTGAGGAGGCATTCCTGGCAACTCTTCTGGAAAGACATCTTCATACTCCGAGACAACGGGAATTTGGGAGATGGCAGAAATTTCACCCTTCTCATTGAGAGAAAATAGACGAATCGTGTCATCGCGAGCAGCGAAAATGATCACATCTTCAGAAGGATGAGTCAATTGGACTTCTTTAGCTTTGCAATCAACATAAGCCTTGTTCATCGCCAGGAAATCCATGCCAAGAATAAGATCAATATCGGAATTACCGAGAACAATTGGAGAGGCCAGAAAGGAATAATTGCCCATCTTGATAGAAACATCCGGAACGACCTTGTTAGCGCTCATAAGAGTGCCGGGAGAAACAACACGCAAAGCTATGCTCAAATATTCAGAATCGAAGTCATGCTTGGAGAAGAATGTTTTTGACATGAATGAATGCGATGCACCAGTGTCAAACAAAACTTTTGCAGGAATAGAATTAACTGGGAGATTACCCATGATCACTTGAGAAGAATCCTCTGCTTCAGCTGCATTCACCATGTTCACTCTTGCTGACTTGGGATTGTGCTTCACCATAGCATTGCCTGGGGGCCTGATAGGAGGAGGAGGTGGAAGACGCCGCTGGTTGTTGCACTTGTTGGAGTACTGGCCCTTCTGACCACACTTGTGACAAGTAACCTCTGAGAGCGGACGATAGTTGCCTGGAGGAGGATCATTTGCTGACTTGGGAGCCTGAGGCCTCTGCTGAAAACCTGAGTTGGGTGGGTGGGAAGGACCACGACCACCGTGCTGCCTCTGCTGCTGAGGGGGACGAAACGGAGGAGGAGGAGGAACCCAATACTTCTGCTGCTTAGGAACAATCTGAGAGCTGGAAGAAGAAGAGTTGGTGTCTCTGAATCGCTTCCTGGAATTCTCCAACCTGAGCTGAGATGCCTCGGCCTTTAGAGCCATGTTGTAGAACTGATCAAACTCACGAGGCTCTTGCAGGACTAGACCCGGCTGAAGTTCATCCTTGAGACCACCTCTGAACTGATAAATCATTGACTTCTCATTGGGAACATCTTGCTTAGCATAGCGGGCCAGATTCTGGAAGTCGATGTTATACTGATAGACAGACTTGCTCCCCTGCTTCAAATTCCTGAACTTCTCACGCATCTCCTCGACAAAGCTCGTCGGGATATGATGAGCTCTGAAGTCACGACAGAAATCATCCCAGCTGATAGCACGATCACCTCTGGAATCCTTGTACTGCTGCCACCAATCTGCTGCCTGACCCTTGAGCTGGAAAGTCGCAAACTTGACATAGTCTGCAGGCCTGACATTGCTGCACTCAAAATGCTTGTTCATGTCACGGAGCCAATCATCCGCATCGAGAGGCTGCTCACAACAGGTGAAGGACTTGGGCTGATTTGCGAGGAACTGGTTCAGAGTGGCAAACTGTGGCTGGTTCTGAAAATTCCCTTGATAACCTTGCAGTCCCTGCTCTCTTTCCTGCAGCAACCTGAGCAACATCTGAGTGTTCGCATTGGTTGCGGCCATCATTGCTTGTCAAGCCTCCGGAGGTGGAGGTGGAGGTGGTGGTGGGGGTGGTGGAGGATCAGACTGCTCTCCATCACGACCTTGGTTCCCACGAGTTGCTGGAGCCATCCTGAAGATGGACAGAATATCAGCACACCATTGACAAAGATGATTGAAATAAGCTAAATCAACGCGTCGTAGCATTCTCTGCTCAGGTTGAATTGAGCCTTCAGAGCCATTACTTGCGCGATGGCATCCAGCAGACAAAGCTCAGTGTGCTCATGGAGAGGACGTTTTGAAGACTCCTACATTTCATAGAAGGCCTTTGCAGATTCCTCCATCTCATCGTCTGAATCCCTAGTATCATCAAAGTCTTGCACCATGTCTTCGATCCCGGTACCATGCTCGTCGGTGCGACGACGAACCACTCAGCTCTGGCACGTTGGGCAGACTCACCATGAAATCTCCACACCGTATAATCAGGCGTAAAACCCCACTTCTGCAAGTGTTTACCCATTTCATCCCATGTCCACTTTTTATGGTTGTCGCACCGGACACAGGGGCACCAGGTTATTTCCTGGCCATTTGCAAATGCGGCTCTCAGAAACCCCTTGGTTTTTGTTAACCATTCAATGGTCATGTCTTTCTGACTAGGGTGTCACGCCCTAGATGCGGTCCTATCCCTATTAAGGCTTGTGGCCTCGACGGGGATAGAAGCGCATCTCGTCGTTCGCAAGCACAGTAAACATTGCAATACATGTAGGAAGAGATGAGTATATGAGTTGGCTTACACTCGCCACAAGCTATCTTACAAGTCCACACAATTAAATCCATACATCATTCAGAAGACAGGGTCCGGCTACGGACGAAAACAAACGATAAAAGAAGCAATGTAAAACTGTCTCGCTATCCCAGGATCACCACCATGAAGCTCCCTACTCGTCTGGATACGTAACATACATACGCCTACTCTCCTCGTCGTACTCCCACTGGAGCTGAGTCACATCTTCTGGCACATTCTCATCAACACCTGCACCTGTATTGTTGTAATCTGTGAGCCACAGGGACTCAGCAATCTCATAACCCGGGTACCGAAACTATGTAAGCCATTGGGTAAGGAAGTGGTTAAGTGGTGCGGCTGCAGCAAGCGCTAAGCATATATTTGGTGGCTAACTTACGAGAACATGAATGTAAATATGGTGGCATACGTAAGACGATCGTGAAATAGCATGATCACTAAGTGATCCTGAACACCTACTTACGTCATTCATAACCCCACCGTTTTCTCTCTCGGATCATGTTCACGAGCAGAGACGATCACGGTTATGCACACAATTGGTGTATTTTATTGGAGTTTACTTCAAGTTAACTATAACCGGGTGTTAAACAAATTTCCAAGTTGCCACATAACCGCGGGCACGGCTTTCCGAAAAGATTAAACCCTGCAGGGGTGCTCCAACTCATCCATCACAAACTAACCACACGCCGCGGGTATAACCTCGACCACGAATCTCGTGATCGTCCTAGGCCATTCCACTGGAAAACCGCAACCTCGAGATAGCCCGAAGAAAAACCGGAATTCCTCGCGCAAGACATTCGATAAAGGTAAACCAAGTCCAGCAAGACCGCCCGACGTGTCGACGAACCCGATAAGAGCCGCGTATCTCGTTCTCAGGACACGACGGATAAGCGACGCGTACGGTGGCCTGATAGAAATCTCCCAAGTTGCCCTGGGGTGGCCCCGCACAGTGCTCTAGGTTGGACCAACACTCATGAGGAGCACTGGCCCGGGGGTTGATTAATTTTCCTCGGGGTAGCTATGCCCTATGCAATTTTATTAAGTTGTTTAGCAAATGTAGTACCAATGTTGGGTCTTGCCAGACAAGTTTTAATCTAAAACGAATGGTCAAGGGGGTCCCCATAACAACCCCGAGCATGTTAGGAGCGCAAAATATGGAATATAACACCGGAACTCGGAACTAGAGCGGCAAAAGCGGAACAAAACACTGAGCAAAAGGCCAAGCCTTCCACCGTTGCCAGATATATATGTGCATTAATTTAAATAACAGTAGATAGAGTGATATAAACAAATCCATGTTGACACATGGAAAGCTTGCACCTGCAACTAGCAACGCTATAAGATAAGGGCTGAGCAGCGGTAACATAGCCAGTCAAGGTTTGCTAGGTAGTGGAGGGGGGTTAGAGGCTTTCATGGCAAATAGGAGGCTGACAGTTTAAGTGGTAGGTAACGTAACATAACGGTGAAAACGAGACATCTAGCAAGGCAAAAATAATGTCGGGATCCGGGTATGATCATCTTGCCTGTTGGTTCTTCAGAGGGACAAAGAGTTGGGTCCTCGTAGTTGTACTCTCCGGAATCCTCGTACTCAGGCTCAACACTCGCGTCTACCCAAAGAGAACAGCACCAAATAAACAAACAGCGAGGTGCAATGCACAAACAAGGTGATGCATGGTCATATTAAGAAATATAACATGGCAACCCTATGCTAGTCATGTTTCACATGCATTTATTTAGTTGTTTAGTATTCTGGAAAGAACCTCAATATTACTTATTTGGACATGCATGATCATGGCAAATATGGATGCTTCATGCAAAAACGATGCAAATGCATATGTAGAACGTTGCAAACGGAGTAACGAAGCTCACGGTACGCTCACGGCAAGGTACGAACGTTTAACGGAGACAAAACACAAGATGAGGCAATCCATGGGCTATACCTTGGTGTTCCAAGGATGCCACTGGATAGGTAATGAAATTCTATCCAGAATAGAGCTAAAGATCAAGCAAAACAATGGAGTATAACTCCCACAAGTCACAAAACAACCAAACACTCAATCTGGCCACAAACAGCAACATGGCATCTTGTCACACACATAGCCAGAGCTACAGTGTGTGTAGATTGGGTTTGTTTTCCTATGCTCTGCTCCGGATCCGACGCAGAATTTCGGCAGCACCTCCCCGCTGTTCTCCAGATACACGTCTCGGCAATAAGCAGAGAGAATGTGCACCCGGAGAACAACAGGGAGGCAATGACGAAATTCCGCATCGGATCCGGAGCAGAGCATAAGGGAAAACGAACCCAATCTACACATACTCGGGCTGTCCATGGATAACGTTGGACAATTCGAAAGGATGGCGGTTATAAATATGCAAAGACATGCATATTTATAGATGCCGCCCTTTCGAACGGGAGACGCATACTGGTCACGCATACTGATGATTGAAGACACCTATAGCTAGCAAGTTTCATCGGCACGAAGACCGGAACAGAGCAAATTAAGGGGGGGGAGGAGATGTCATTTGTGCTCACCCACGAACGCACGGGAGCTTGTCAAACGCACGGGGAGGTCATCGAACACCAGACCCTCGCAGCGACGAAACAACTGCACATTGAAATCCACCCAATCAACACAAATATGATGTTTCTCATAACAGCTAGAATCGGAATATATATATGAGCTAATTCATAATTTACAAAACTATGACCCCGTGGCCTCTGGAAGACCGAGGAGGACCTTTTCGGTCAACAGGAGGCCGAAGAGGTGTCGGGGGTCGGGGTGTCGGGGTGTCTTCTTCTCCTCCTCTCCTCTTTCTTCTTCTTCTCCTTATCTTCTTCTTCTTCTTTTTCTTCTTCTTTTCATTTTTCCTCTTCTCCTTCTCCTTCTCCTCCTCTCCTCTTTCTTCTTCTTCTTCTTCTTCTTCTTCTTCTTTTTTCTTCTAGTTTTTTTTTCTTCTCTTCTTTTCTTCTAAGTTTTTTGTTTTCTATCTAAGTTTTTTTCTTTCTATCTAAGTTTTTTAACTAACTATCTAATTGAACAGAAAAAAAAGAAAATAAACTAACTAACTTATTTAATAGTAAAAACAGAAAACAAACTAACTATCTAAATTAACTATCTAATTTAAAAGAAAAAAACAGAAAAAAAACTAACTATCGATAGAAAAAAACAGAAAGGTGAGGGGTGGGGGTGGGGCGGGCACTCACCGGAGTTGGGGACGGCCGGGGCAGCGGGGAGGGGGAAGCCGCAGGGAGGGGGAGCCGCGGGGAGGGGGCGGCGCCGGGAGCCAGCGAGGGGAGGGGGCGGCTGGCGAGGGGGCGGAGCAGGGGCGGGGGAGGGTGGCCACTGGGGAGGGGGCGGCGCCGGAGGCGGGGGAGGGGTGGCCGCTGGGGAGGGGCGGCGCCGTGGGCGGGGGAGGGGTGGCCGCGGCGAGGAGGTCCGGCGAGGGGGAGGCGCCGGGAGCCAGCGAGGGGAGGGGCGGCTGGGAGGATGGCCGGCGCCAGAGGCGGGGGAGGGGTGGCCGCGGCGACGGGTGGCGCAGGGAGCTACGGTGGTGGTGGATCCGTGCGGTGTGTGTGGGTGGAGAGAGAGAGGGGCGGGGGAGAGAGTGGGGGTAGTGCAGTGGGGGTGGGGAAACGGCCGTTATAGGCACAACCCCTTTGCCGTCCACTAGCGGACGGCAAAGAGCCCCAGGGCTGACGGCAAAGGCTAGGAGGACGGCAAAGAGTCCGTCCGTTGGACCTAGCCAGGCCCAACGTTCAGTGGGACCCATCTTGCCTCTTTGCCGTCTGCCTGTAGCATCTATGCCGTCCGCTGGCAGACGGCAAAGGACAGGCGGATGGCAAATAGTAGGTTTGCCATCAGTCAGCTCTTTGCCGTCTGCTTTACGGAAGCAGACGGCAAATAACTGAATTCCAGTAGTGTGATCCTAAGTTTGCTACTTCACCTATCTTTGTTACTGATAAGGATTATGAATTCTCTGTCGATCCTGAGTTACTTACTTTGGTTGAATCTGATCCTTTCCATGGTTATGAATCTGAAACTGTTGTGGCAAATCTTACTAAATTGAATGATATAGCCACCCTATTTACTCATGAGGAGAAAATTCGTTATTACTATATTCTTAAGTTGTTTCCTTTCTCATTAAAGGGTGATGCTAAGATATGGTTTAATTCTCTTGCTCCTGGTTGTGTGCGTAGTCCCCAGGATATGATATATTACTTCTCTGAAAAGTATTTTCCTGCCCATAAGAAACAAGCTGCCTTGCAGGAAATATTTAACTTCGTGCAAATTGAATAAGAGAGTCTCCCACAAGCTTGAGGGAGGCTTCTCCAATTACTTAATGCTTTGCTTGATCATCCTCTCAAGAAAAACGAAATACTTGATATCTTTTATAATGGACTAACTGACACTTCTAGGGACCACCTAGATAGGTGTGTTGTTTGTGTTTTCAGGGAACGAACTATTGAACAAGCTGAACTACTATTGAATAATATATTGAGCAATGATAATGATTGGTCTATTCCCGAACCACCTCCAAAGCCAACTCCGAAGAAAAGAGGTATTCTATTTCTCAGTCCTGAAGATATGCAAGAGGCAAAGAAATCTATGAAAGAAAAAGGTATTAAAGCTGAAGATGTTAAGAACCTACCACCTATTGAAGAAATACATGGTCTTGATAACCCAACACAGGTAGTAGAGGTAAATTCCCTCCGTAGATTTGATGGAGGTGATATTCGTTATAATAAGTCTGCTAGCCAATGCTAATGTTAGTAGACAATTGAAACATAATGCTTACATGCTTGATCGCTTAGGTGATTATATGAGTAGAACTGTTAATGATCTTAAGCTCATTAGTAAACATGCTTCCATGGTAACTACTCAAGTAGAACAAGTACTTAAGGCACAAAATGATTTGCTTAATGAGATGATTGGTAAGAACAACGATCATTCTGTTAGAGTTATGACTAGAGGTGGTAAAATGACCCAGGAACCTTTGTATCCTGAGGGCCATCCTAGGACAATTGAGCAAGATTCTCAGAGAATTAATACTGTTACACCTAGTCGGCCCAGTAATAAAAGGAAAAAGAATGACGATAGGGCTTTGCATGCTGCTATTGAACCTGTTATAGATACACATGAAAACCCAAATGATATTTCTATTTCAAATGCTGAGACACAATCTGGTAATGAACATGAGCCTAGTGATAATATTAATGATGATGTTCATATTGATGCTCAACCTAGTAATGATAATGATGTGGAGATTGAACCTGCTGTTGATCTTGATAACCCACAACCTAAGAACAAAAGATATGACAAAAGAGACTTTGTTGATAGGAAACATGGTAAAGAAAGAGAACCTTGGGTTTAGAAACCCATGCCTTTTCCTCCTAAGCCATCCAAGAAATAGGATGATGAGGATTTTCAGCGCTTTGTTGAAATGCTTAGACCTGTCTTTTTGCGTATGCGCTTGACTGATATTCTGGAAATGTCTCCTTATGCTAAGTATATGAAAGATATTGTGACTAATAAAAGAAAGATACCGGACGCTGAGATTTCCACCATGCTTGCTAATTATACCTTTAAGGGTGGAATACCAAAGACACTAGGAGATCCCGGAGTACCTACTATACCATGCTCTATTAAAGGAAACTATGTTAAAACTGCTTTATGTGACCTTGGAGCTGGTGTTAGTGTTATGCCTTTCTCTTTGTATCGTAGACTTGATTTGAATAAGTTGACACCTACTGAAATCTCTTTGCAAATGGCTGATAAATCAACTGCTTTACCCATCGGTATTTGTGAGGATGTGCCTGTCGTAGTTGCAAATGTTACTATCCTAACGGACTTTGTTATTCTTGATATTCCCGAGGACGACAGTATGTCGATCATCCTTGGTAGACCCTTTTTGAATACTGCGGGGGCTGTTATTGATTGCAACAAGGACAATGTCACTTTTCATGTTAATGGTAATGAGCATACGGTACACTTTCCGAAGAAACAACCTCAAGTTCATAGTATCAACTCCATTGAAAAAATTTCAACGATTATTATTGGAGACTTTGAATTCTCTCTCCCTACTGCCAAAAAGAAATATGATATACTTATTGTTGGGGACATGCATATCCCCATTGAGGTAACCTAGTGTTGTTCGGAAATTCTCCGGTTCCGTGTCATTCGAAAAAAGTTTGTCAATAAGACTTGATCAACCTTATTGATGGATTCTTTTTGTGGAGCATGAGATGGATGAATTTAGAAAGCACAACCTTCTATACCCAACTTTTATTTTCTGTTCTTTAGATTTAATTTAGTAAAAATGCTATTATTTTTCTGTTTTCTGATTTATCCGTGCAATAAAAAAATGACCTGAAAATAAAAGTCCTCCAAATGCCCTGAAAATGTAGTATGATTTTTTTTGGAATATTTTAGAATTATTCGCACTGAGAACACGTCAGGGGGCTGCACCAGTGGGCCACAAGCCTGCAGGGCACGCCCAGCCCACCTGGGCGCGCCCCCCTGGCTTGTGGGTTCCACGTAGGGCCCCCCTCACTTATTCTAGCACCCATCCACTTCGTCTTCCTCCAGAAAAAATCCCACCATTGCTCAAACCCGTGTTCTAACTTATCTTGCTGCCATTTTCGATCTCCTTGTGCAAAGCTCCATTTGCAAAACTGTTTTGGGGGATTGTTCTTTGGTATGTGACTCATCCAATGGTCCAATTAGTTTTTGTTCTAGTGCTTTATATATTGCAAATTTCTGCTACTGTGGTGACCTTGTTCTTGAGCTTGCATGTCAAATTTGTATGGTCCCAAGTAGTTTTGATGCATGATATAGCCTCTAGGCACTTGTGGGAGTAGTTGCTATGAGTTTTGTTGAGTTTTGTTCACTTTTATTGTGAGTCACTAAAAATTTGAGAAATTTCTCAGAGAAAGAAATGATGAGGAGATTGTTAAGAGGTTCTTCAAGCCGGGGTTCTAAAGAAAATGAAAATGAGAAGCCCAGATACAATATTCCCCGCACCGCGGAGGTTCGGCCATGTGAATGGCCAAGTGATGCATTCTTGAGGGTGGCCGGAATTTATGAAGATTTCTATTATCTGGCAGAAAATGCAGGCATCACCGACTTCCTCAACGATAAGTGTGACCGGTACCTCCTACTCACTAATATTTTCGTGCAAAATTTTCACTTTTATCCTAGGAAGAATTCTCCCATGGTAGAGTTTTACTTATATGATGTTCCTAAGAAGATGTCACTTTACGATTTTTGCAATGTTTGCAAAATACCTCATGAGGGCAGCATCAGTGAACCATGTCCTAGAGACATGGAGGACTTTATTGCCGCAATCATTATGGGGGAAGAGAGAGGGGTGTCAAAGGCAAGAGCAGCTAGTTTACATTTTCCAGTTCTACGCTATTATTCATTATTTGCGGGGAGATGTTTAGTTGGTCGTGGGGAGAGTGGAAGCCTTAGTGCTCCCGACCTCGCCATTTTGCGCCACACTTTACTTGCTAATAGAACTTTCAGTCTGGGCGCTATGGTGGCCCAACGGTTGAACTTAAACCGTTCGAAGGGCCCCATATTCGGAGGTATCTATGCATCTCGTCTAGCCAAACACTTTAAGATACCCATTAGGCTTGACGAGGAAGAGGAAATGCTGCTACCTACAAGATATTTAGACTATGATAGTATGGTAGCACATGATTTTATTAGGAAGGATAATGATAGGAGGCTGCTTTACAATTTAGTATTTAGTCAGGGTACCTGTGAGATTATTCTTCTGCCTGCTTCTTCTTTGTTCGATATTCATTCAGGCAGGTACACTATTATGCCCGAGGACATCTCCAGATATTGGGGCCTATCACAACCCCCAGCACCTGAGTCGGCACCAGCCCTTGATCCATATCAGGATCTAGTTTTTCAGTGGGAGCCACAGGAGCTCGCCAACCAGTGGAACCCTCAGTATCCTCCGGAGTATCCAGGAGATGGTTATTTTCAGCCATGGCCATAGTCCAACTTAGGCCAAAAGCCTAAGCTTGGGGGAGTACGTATTTCTCACCGACATTACATTCATGTTCACACACTCATCTTAGTAGTCGGTGCTTATACTTTTTCATTGTACCATCCATGGTAGTTTATTTCATCTTTTCGCATTCTTCCTGTGTGTTTAATTAACCTTGAGAAAAAAACAAAAAAAATAGTTCTAGCTTTACCTTTCGGTTTGTTTAGTTGTATCATTAAAATGAAAACCCAAAAAGATTTCTCGTTCTTCTTTTGCTTGTTGGGAGCTCTCCCGTGTAAATAGTTTTTCTCGTTCTTGTTTTGAAATTTCTTTTCTTTGGGTCGTAAGGAGAAGACCACAATGAAAATGTTGAGTGGCTCTCATATGCATTATTGTTTATCTTACAGAGAGCCCATATTACCTTGCCTTCTCCTTTGAGTTATTGTTTGCAGATTCCAGCTTAGTCCAATGCGCGTGCACTCTCTTTATTATTCACACCATTCGGTCGTGCAAGTGAAAGGTAATAATGATGATATATGATGAAGTGATTGAGATGGAGAAAAGCTGGTACGAACTCGACCTATTTTGTTTTTGTAAATATGATTAGCTCATCGTTCTAGATTCAGCTCATTATGGATGAAACATGTTTGCAATGACAATTAGAGATTATAGTTACTCATGCCATGCTTAATTAGCTAAGAGTGTATAATGGTTTGTCTTGAGTGCCAATATGCATTTTAAAATGGTTGTGATGCAGTATGATAAGATGGTATCCTCCTCTGAATGATTCAAGTGTCTTGACTTGGCACATGTTCACGCATGTAGTTGAAACAAAATCAACATAGCCTCCACGATGTTTATGTTCATGGTGATTTATATCCTACTCATGCTTGCATTCAATGTTGGTTAATCTCAATGCATGTTTATGACTGTTGTCGCTCTCTAGTTGCACTACTAGGGAAAACGTTTTTAACGACGGTGTATGTGGTCGTTAAAAGTCGCATTGTGGTCGTTAAAGGTCATTAACGACCACAATCTGCTGGTCGTAGTAGGCTCCGTCGTTAAAAGTAATAACGACCACATTTTCCCGTCGTTATTTTGTAGCGATGGGACAATGTGTTGTCGTTAATTGTGAGGAAATAACGACCACAACTTGTGTATTAGCGACCACTTTTCCATCGCTAAAAATATTTTAATGGTTATTAACTAATTAATAATGGTCACTTTCTATTGCCACTGGCCATCCATTTCACCATTTTGTTTGCCTTTAACAACCAATCTTATTTTTTAAACGAATATTGTTTTATGTTGCTTGCAACTTTTGAAATCAACCCACCAATTAACATGCGAAGTATCACGACCTGTTTTTATTAATCAAAACCACATATAATGAACATGATCCTCACATACAATTCTAGAGTTAAAAATACCATTAAGAAATTTTGAACCAAAAACACTCTCTAGACAACCATTGTAGTCGTTCATCTCTAACTAGAAAAGAGAATATATTTTTCATAATCTTTGGTCATGGAACACCATCATAAGTCCTTGTATTGAGTGCATATCATTCTTTGTCGACTACAATCCCTCGTGATGCTTCTATTACGGTGGACCATCCATTCTACAAAACGATAAATAATATATAAGTGAGTAGATATAAATGAATTAGCACAAAAGACAATAGCATAAGAATTCATGTTAAAAGCGAATAAAATTTTATACTTTTACCTATAGCTTAGACACGTGTTAATGCAAATCCTTATATAGTCCCTATGTGACAAAAAAACTATTTTAAGGAAATATTAATTTGTATGTTTCTTGTCTAATTCATATATACCCAACTAATTAACACTGAACACTATTCTACTATGCTTGAAAAAACTACTAGTCTGCTCTAGAATAAGTGGCATACATACATGTATGAAACTCTTAGTCATAACCTATATATCACAGCCTAGTGAAGGGATTAAATAGCATGTTAATCTCATAACTTTAGGCTTGGCAAAGAAAAGAAGACCGAATCTTCAGTACTTTTTTAACACCTAATATGGCTATATGACACTACAATTGCCATATACATAAAACTAATAAGACTATATGACACTACAATTACCATCTACAATCCAACTGAGAAGCAAGTGCTCAACAAAAATGTGGTGCATTGGTTCTTCATGCTAGTGGGAGCAAGCTGAGAACACACATCAGCGGACGGTTCCTGAAAGACATAGACAACATGCACAAGTGAATGGATGGAAAACAAGAGGGTGAACATGAACATATATACGAACGAACCGACTAATGCGTCACATGTGGTCCTTGTTGCGCATCGTCCACTGAGGAGACGAAACATCGTGGCTCCTAAGGTTAAGAAACCCCTGCATATACACAATTTTTGTGTGGAATGAAAAGATTTGTAGAGTTTATTCTTCTGTGGCCGGCAATTTGGGGAGTAATTAACTATAAGTAAAATAATTAATACGTACCAAGATGGGATCATTTGGAGCGGCCTGCACTTTACGGAGATGCTTTATCTTTCACACTTTTGCTGGATGATGATAGATGGGTTAATATGAGATTTTCGTATTAACTGATTAAACTGGAGAGTCACCTCGAGGATTCCACCATTGGAGTACTTGAGAACTCGCACGAACGCCATGGTCTTTAGCCCTTTCGCCTGGCTGCCACAGGGAAACAAGATGCATGATTTCTCGAAGATGCATCTATCATAGATAAATAAAAAAAGATTAGAGGTGGGAGATAAAGGCATCGCTGCTTAGCTGACAGAGAAGTCTGCAGGCGCCATGTCCCCGGCGGCTCGCCGGCCGCAGCGAATGGGCGGAGGCGATGTTTCCCATGCCCGTGCTCCAGCATCACCAGATTGAAGCACCCCCAAACAGAACGCCGCTGCCGTCTGTCCCGCCTCCCGCCCTCACCTGCTCCCGTAGCCCACCGGCCCTCCCCTGCCAGACTCTGCTCATTGGCTCGGCCGCTCATCACCAAGGCGTGGAGGAAGATACCCTTAGTGCTGATTCCGCCCTGGTCGTAGGAGCGGCTCTCTGGATCTGGCTGCGGGCCATGAATCCCCCATCGGCCGCGAGATAGAGGGGGCAGGGGCTGCGCGTGGCACTTGATGCGGATGTAGGCGGACTGTGCAGGGCACTGCTCCTTCGGGATCTTCGTGGCGGCGGTGGGTTGCCTCTCCTTAGCGGCGCCTGTGGCGCTGAATCGATGGGAGAGGAACGCTAATTACGCTCCACCCCGAACAAATATTTAACCAACAACAAGCACGAGCAACAAAAAATTAGCGACGGGCAGACCTATCATTGTTAGGAGATTTCGCGGGGCTACGTTAGACGTGTGTTTGGCTCATCGCACCAATAACAACCAGGGATTGTTAATTGCCGGTCGTTATTGGCTTAATATCTAGCAGTGTTGGTCGTTTCCCAGTCTCTTGCTAGCCTTCACCTGTACTAAGCGGGAATACTGCTTGTGCATCCATTTCCATAAACCCAAAGTTGTTCCATATGAGTCCACCATACCTACCTATATGCGGTATTTACCTGCCGTTCCAAGTAAATTTGCATGTGCTAAACTCTAAACCTTCAAATAATACTCTGTTTTGTATGCCCGAATCGCTAATGTAGTGACTAGGGGCTGTCAGTATCTTCCATGCTAGGTGGGTTATTCTCACGATACGTGTTGATTCACTATCATTCACGAGAAACTGGCTGGTATTCGGGATGCCCAGTTCCATGCTCAAAAATCAAATCAAAATATAATGAAACAATCCCCCAGGATTGTTGTTTGTATGGACGGTACCCGTGGATTCGGCTCGCCGTGGAGTGTGATTGATTGGTGAAGGGGGAGTAAAAACTTTACTATTCTGTTTGAGAACCACCTATAATGTATCTAGCATGAAAGATACCGAGATCTCTTAGTTGTTATGTTGACAATGAAAGCATACCGCTCAAAATTATTATTCATCCCTGTTTTAAAAACTCGAGCTCTGGCACCTCTGCGAATCAATGCTTCCCTCTGTGAAGGGCTTGTCTATTTTACTTTACTATTGAGTCATCCTCCTCTTATAAAAAGCACCAGTTAGAGAGCACCACCATCATTTGTATGCTTTGTTATTAATTGATATTGAGTATGATTGTGACTGGATCTCTTTTACCATGAATTACAATGTCTAGTCAGTCCTTGTTCTTCAGAGGTGCTCCGCATTTATGCTTTGTGGTCTCAGAAAGGGCTAGCGAGATACCATTATATCATATTGTATCATGATTGTTTTGATAAAATTGTTGTCATCCAAGATTTATTATTATTGCTCGCTGGTTGATTATGCCATTGATATGAGTAAATGTGAGACCTAAATGTTATTGTGAATGTGGTTAGTCTATAATCTTTCCTGAAAATCTGAACATCAGTTAGACATATTTACAACAACAAGATCAAACAGAGTTTGTAAAAGTTTTTCTTTATCACTTTCAGTTTGTCAACTGAATTGCTTGAGGACAAGCAATGGGTTAAGCTTCGGGGAGTTGATACGCCTCCATCGTATCTACTTTTCCAAACTCTTTTGCCCTTGTTTTGGACTCTAATTTGCATGATTTGAATGGAACTAACCCGGACTAACGTTGTTTTTAGCAGAATTGCCTTGGTATTATTTTTGTGCAGAAATAAAAGTTCTTGGATTGACCTGAACATTTACGGAGAATATTTTTGGAATTAATAAAAATACTGGCGAAAGAATCAAATGGAGGGGTTCCACCACCTGGCCACAAGCCAGGGGGGCGCCTCCCCCCCTAGGGCGCACCCTACAGGCTTGTGGCCCCCTGGAGCTCCTCCGACCTCAATTACAACTCTATATATTCCTATTCGGGGAGAAAAAATCAAGGAGAAGAGTTCATCGCATTTTACGATACGGAGCCGCCGCCACCTCCTGTTCTTCCTCGGGAGGACAGATCTGGGGTCCGTTTTGGGCTCCGGAGAGGGGAAATCGACGCCGTCGTCATCACCAACCATCCTTCATCACCAATTTCATGATGCTCTCCGCCGTTCGTGAGTAATCTCACTGTAGGCTTGTTGGGCGGTGATGGGTTGGATGAGATTTACCATGTAATCGAGTTAGTTTCGTTAGGGTTTGATCCCTAGTATCCACTATGTTCTGAGATTGATGTTGCTATGACTTTGCTATGCTTAATGCTTTTCACTAGGGCCCGGGTGCCATGATTTCAGATCTGAACCTATTATGTTTTCATGAATATATATGTGTTCTTGATCCTATCTTGCAAGTTGTAGACACCTATTACGAGTTATGATCCGCATCCCCCAGGGTGACAATAATTGGGATTCTTTCCGGTGATTACCGTAGTTTGAGGAGTTCATGTATTCACTAAGTGCTAATGCTTTGGTCCGGTTCTCTATTAAAAGGTGGCCTTAATATCCCTTAGTTTCCATTAGGACCCCGCTGCCACGGGAGGGTAGGACAAAAGATGTCATGCAAGTGCTTTTCTATAAGCACGTATGACTATATATGGAATAGATGCCTACATTACATTGATGAATTGGAGCTAGTTCTATGTCACCCTATGTTATAACCGTTGCATGATGAATGCCATCCGACATAATTATCCATCACTGATCCATTGCCTACGAGCTTTTCACATATTGATCTTTGCTAAGTAACTTTTCCGTTGCTACTGTTACAATCACTACAAAACTGCTACTGTCACTTTGCCATTATTACCGTTACTTCCATACTGCTTTGCTACTGAATACTTTGCTGCAGATACTAAGTCTTTTAGGTGTGGTTGAATTGACAACTCAGCTGCTAATACTCGAGAATATTCTTTGGCTCCCCTTGTGTCGAATCAATAAATTTGGGTTGAATACTCTACCCTCGAAAACTGTTGCGATCCCCTATACTTGTGGGTTATCACACCTCCTTGTGAACAAACCACATGAAAACTTTGATTCTTAAGGGCACTTTAATTTTCCAAATATGTATCGATTTCGGGATTGGACCAGAGTTAATTAGGTCTACACACATTGATTCACATTAAATAGTCTGTTCATCGATAGTTCACTAGTAGAAAACAGGGTACTGATCCCGGTTCCAGAGGGCCTTTAGTCCCGGTTCTGGAACCGGGACAAACCAAACGGGACTAATACCCAAAATCTTTAGTCCCGGTTTGCTTACGAACCGGGACCAAAGGGGCTCCACGTGGCCGCTTCGGGGCTCCCAGGCAGGAGGACCTTTAGTCCCGGTTGGTAACACCGACCGGGACTAAAAGGCAGCCACGCGTCAGCACCTGCCAGGCGTTGGATTTTTTTTTTTTTGAAAGGAGGGGTTTAGGGGTTTTCCTATTGTGTTTCCCCCTTTTATTTTTGTGTTTACCATTTTTATTTTACGCTTTTCATTCAACTCGATGCTAGCTACTACATATAGCAATGAAGGAACCATTACACAACATCGTCATGATCAATATAGAGAGAGAAGTGACCTCTCTTTCTCCGTGCTTGGTCGAACAATATGCAACAAGTTTTTGTAAATCTATTCGACGCTATTACATATAGTACACGTTCATGCATATATACAATATAACATCTCTTACCATCCTAACTTCTATTACCAATCCTGATGGCATTCTCCGTCTTTAGGTATGACATGCTCAACAAAGAATCCCGCCAATTCCTCTTGAATTGCTCGTACGCGATCAGTTGGTAGGAGTTCGTCCCGCTTCTGCCAGATCTAATTTAAAGAAGGGGGTCAATAAAACTCAACACAATTGATGGTAATAAAATAAAAATGTGAATATTGTTTACGTACTTCAAATTGTTCTAAAGATATGCCCCGGCCCCGCTCAGTGGTCGAGTGGCGAATGAAGTCGCAAACGTAGTAAGCACATAAATTAGTCCCGGGTGCCTGCCACAAGCACTTTACGAGAATAGAGTTCAATCAAAATGATAATCAAGCATGATAATGGTATTGCAACTAGAATCAATGAGAGATGCGCGGTACTAGAGTAGTACTTACTTTGGGGTGTAAAAATTGCAGCTCTTTTTTCCATTTGACACCCTTAACCTGTTTGGTGAACTTTTTCCAAACCCTGCCCGGCAAAGAAAATGATTACTTGATATCAGGAAATGAACGAAAGTTGCCGATATGGTGCGATAATGATTGAACTTACTTCTGAAGCATTTCCCTCATGCTCGTCCACTCCTTAGGGTCTTTACGTCTTGAGTCCAAGACAGTTACTTTTCCATCTTCAAGCTGAATGTCTAGCAGAATAAAGTGCAAACTGCGCACGCATAACTCGTTAATTGCACTTAACATCGAGTAAGCGAAACAGAATGTGCACAAGATGGTAACACTCACTTGAAGTTGTAAGGAAATAGTATTTCCTTTCTGGTTTGTTGTCCAAGTAACGCATCTAGCAAGTTTTTCTCTGTATCGGCGGGAAATTCTTTTAACGTATGTTCATTTATGAAATTTGGGTCAATGAACCCAATGTCATAGATTTGTAGTTGTTTGCATTCGAGGATCTTCATTCTGCATAATATAGTGTGAGGATAATTAATACATGCAATGAACGAGCTGAGCTAGAGACTTAATTACAGAAAAAATACTTACAGACAATAGGAACTGACGATAGTTTTGTCGAGCTCCTTTTGGTTGTATAAGTAAAAAAATCTTCAAATCCACCAAGATATTGTTGTTCCCCTCCTTGCAGGCTTCCAAGTACCATTCATGCAAATGTCGCATCCTCGTTGGTAGACCCTTGAGCTCCTCACGTGTGACGAGAGGCTTCCCGTGCTCGTATCTTAAGGATGGTACTACCTCAGCCGTTTCGAACTGTACCGAATCGGGTAAGTAATCATCAGCAGTGATAGCAAGACCATCGGCCGCTTTCTCTGGATCATTAGCGATATCGGTAACCACCTTGAGCGGAGGGCACGATTGCAGTTCTTGTTCGCCGAGCTGGGGAATTGTTTTCCCACTTCTTGAGCCACTTCTACTTAAGCTTCCCGACCGCCTCGCTTGATCATATTTCTTTTGAATACATCGGTCATAGTTTGATGGCAGCGGAGGTGGTGGTGGTCGCCTAAGGGCATCCAGAGTTCGCTTCGCTTTCACCGGATCTATTTTCTCCTCTTCAGGTGGGCATTTCGGTGCGGGCTGACGTTTCACATCGGCATCCACGATCTCGTTGAGTTTCTCCTCAGACCTCTCGTAGGGTAACTTGGGAAGAGGCTAGAGGCTTGGACCGTATCTGAATCTCCTCTGTTTCGTACTGCTACTAGCCGCCGGAGCGGCGGTGACTCTCTTCCGCTGTTGCTTAGGCAGTTGAGGAGGCGGAGTTCGATGACGCGGCGGAGACAGCTGAGGCGGAGGAGGATTCTGCTGAGGGGCATCCTCCGTCGGAGTCCGCTGAGGCGGCGGAGACGGCTGACGCACCGGAGACGGCTAACGCACCGGAGACGACTCAGGCACCGAGGCCTCCTCCGCCTGAGTCTGCTGAGGCGGCGTCCCATATGGAAGCACGATGTCTTCCTTTCTCCATAGACAGGTAGTCCTTAAGGCATATCGAAGAAGAAGCTCAGTCGGCAGCCAGTCGCAACCGTTCATGACTTCAGTCCAGTCACCGATGTTTACTGGTCCTGGTTCGTTCTTACCCAGCGACGGCGACGACGATGACCGAGCTGCAAACACCTATGATTTCTCGGAGACAGTTCTTGCCACTCCACCACCACCATACACGCAGGAGACACAGACAGGCGAGGTGGTCTATGGTTGTGGTCATCGTGACACTCGTCCACCGCGTGAGCGCTTATCGCCTTCCGGTCCTCGTCCGAGGAAGCCCAAGATTCGTCGCCATCCGCAGCAGTTATATGGTTATCTATGTATGAGACATGACTATCTAATTATGTATGAGACATATGTCTATTTTATGTATGGGACAAATTACTATCTACTTATGTATGAGACATATTCATGTTTTATTTCAGTGGTCAATTGGTTTAGAGAGATAACACTTGTACTGCGAACTAAATGCATTCAACTGAAATTAAACATTACCACTGAATTAAACATTACAATTGAATTAAACATTACAACTGAAATGAACAGTACAACTGAATTAAACACTACAACTGAAATTAAACAGTACTACATAAAACAGTACTACATGAATGCATCATCCTCCTCCTCCGTCGATGCAGATCTCTTGCCCTTTGTCGAAGTAGAACTCTTGCCCTTCGACGATGCGGTAGTCTTGACCTTGGTGCTCGGCATGAAGACGTCCTCTTCATCCTCCGTCGATGCAGATCTCTTGCCCTTCGTCGATGTAGAGCTCTTGCCCTTCGACGATGCGGTAGTCTTGACCTTGGTGCTCGGCATGAAGAGGTCGTCTTCGTCCTCACTGTCTGCTGGCCATAAATCTGAATTATTTATAGCAAGCCTGAGGTAAGATTCACTCTTATGCAGTTGCTTCTGCCATCTGCCATGCAACCTGAGAAGTTCTTTCCGTATCTCCTCAAATGTCCTGGGAGGCCACCCACTCCTAGCTAATGAGTGAGCCAACTCATTCATTATGGTGTCACTACTGATGAGTTCCTCCCATGGAACTACTCTATCATCCATCTTGAAATTGGCGGCTAGACGGAGAAGACGATCGGACATACCAGAGTGAAAACTACGATCAAAAGGATAATGAGGATGAGACATCTCCACGAAAGGATGGCGGGAGCGAAAGGCGTGAGAGAAAGGGGGGACAGAAGGGCCTGCTCACCCACCTTACTTCGGATGTGGTTATATAGGTTCACAAGAGAAAGGCGGGAGAGAAGATGGCGGGAGAGAAAGGCGGGAAAGAAAATGACGGGAAAGAAAGTGGCGGCAGAGTATGGCGGGAAAGAAAATGGTGGGATAGTAGGACGGGAAAAGAAAATGGGGGGATAGTAGGGCGAGATAGTACGATCACTGTGGCAGATGGCTGAAAACAACAACTAGCTCCTGATCACGCTCTTTGAATGTTATGAGCACCAATGTTGACTTCAATAGACGATGCCCGAAGAAAATTACCGAAGCCTTCCTTCTTGAACACCATTCTACCACCCAAGCCAATAAAGTAGGAACAAGGAATGCTCACAGATATATCATCATCTTCAGAATCCAAAGTAATTGCAAGAGTTAAAGAACCGGTCCTAGGAATTGACAAAAAATCCTTCAAACTACTCACAACCATTGGCGGAATAACCTGACAAAACACATCAAGTTATATGATGTTCAGCTAACAAATTTAAAATAGTATACTAGAGCAAAGAACAAATAAATAAACAGTAGCCAAAAACAAAGCTCACCATATGTTGCCCATTAACATTCATGGAATCAATCCTATGAACAAAAGGAGTACACAATATGTAGTTGTCATCAAAGAGCTGTCGCGACATGACATACATTTGGTGATAATTCAGACTGAAGACACCACGACTATAAAAACAACTATCAACATGTTCCCTCTGAGTTTCACTCAGATCCTCAAGAGCTACAAAAAATAATTTCACAAATTGAGCAGAACAGCAAAACGTATAAGCTTAAACAAAACTTTAAATCACTCAAAAAAAAAAATTAAACCAACACAGGGTAAAGGGAACAACATAAAACCATCCCGATGAAAATCAACACCAATCATAGTTCCATAGTGCTCAAGCCTAACAGTCATCATGTCACGATGACGGAGACCATAATCATTCACAAGTTCCTCCCAGGAAGGACCATGGAATTTACTGCTCACCCGACCATGTCTAAACAGAACATGGTATAAGTTACCCTCACTGTTGTGAAGAGCAAGATCAATATCTGTGTCACCCCTCCGAATAGCTAAAGCTCTGCACTCCTCAATGTACCGAGCAATATGTGATCTAACACTGCACGGAACATACTACAACAAGAATGGAAGCAAACATCATAATCATATAAACAAAGGCATTCGAATACATTCCAACCAAAACAACATCAACCAAATGCCACAATCAGATAAACAAGATAAAGAATCTTACAACACGCCTTGAACATCGACGATCCAGCACCACAGTGAATACAGACGCACCAGAATCAAAGGAAGAACAAGGGCTACCTGGAGCTCGACAAAATGGGCAAGCCATTTACCTGCAAACAAACGGTGACCAATAAGAACTGAATCCACAACCGAGTTGAAAGTTGACATTTGATTGAGTTGGAAGCAAAAAAAAATACCGTAGGCCTGTGGAGAGAGCCCTGATCTATTGTTTACGCGGGTTCGATATGAAAATGGGTGGACGAGCGAAGAGATCGGCGCGGGGGTGCAAGCACCAGAGAGCAACGGGAGTGGAACTGGGGAGCCTGGAGGACGGGGGAGGGTGAAAGGAGTGGTCAGAGGAGAAAGAAAGGAGTGGTCGGCCTTATCCAGGGGTTCATCGGCCGCCTGGAGGCCGACAGGCAGCTCTTCGGCCAACAAGAGGCCGACAGGCACTCTTCGACCTGCCAGAGCCCGACGGGCCTCTCTTCGGCCTGGGGGTGGCCGACGGGCCCATCTTCGGCCTGCCAGTGGCCGACAGGCCCCTCTTCGGCCCACCAGAGGCCGACGGGGTGCTATTTTTGATTTTTTTTCAATTTCGACATACGGTTTTCGAATTTGGTACAAAATTGGTAGTACTTTTGAAAAAAAATCCAGAAATAGGCTATCGTGGTCGCTCCACAACGGCATACCACAACACCCCTACACCAGTCGATGACATATGCAATTAGCCTGTTCACGGGAGAAAAAGAAGAGAGAAACTATAGGCCATAGTGTTCCTTCCCATCAGGATACAGGGCGTACGTGCACGACACATCGACCTCGAAATGGTCATGCGGCTCGTGCAAATGGTGTGAGGAGAGTTTCGCTGTTCATGCAGATACGCTGAGATCCACGACACGCACGGCAGGCGACTACTGCTCATGCATGCGAAAGGGTACGTAGCTACTTTCATGCAGGTACGCGTTGTTCATCTCTACTCCTAAAGGGGGACTTGGTAGCTTCAATCTCGGTTTTTTTTCGTCATCCCTCCCACCTCCCACTTGGTTTTTTTTTCGTCCTCCATCCCACCTCCTACAAACCCACGCACGTAACACACTAAAAAAACGGACCAAACCACCTAGCAAGCCCCTCGCACGAAAAAAGCGGACGAAAATTGTAGCGATGCCCCTCAGACAAAAAAAAACGGTCGAACCGGGAGCGAGCCCCCTCGCATCCCCACCCGCCCGTGCCCTCTCCCGTCCATCTCTTCCTCCGAGTCCCGACCCTGGGCTAGGGTTCCATACGCCGCCGCCCCCATCTCCTGCTCCGCCGCCGCCCTACTCCTCTCCTCCGCCACCCACCCCACCCAGCTGGCCCCCCTCCCTCCCAAACCCCAGAATCCCCCGCCTCTCCCTCCCGCCCGCGCCAGCCCAACCCAATCCCGCACGCATATGCGCGGCAGCAGGGCGACGCCGACGAGGACGACGACGACGCGGCGCCACCGCCGGCGCCGCGCGGGCCGTCCATGAGCAGGAAGGGCGACCGCGCAGACAAGAAGACGCACCCGAGATCACCCCGCGGCGGAGGCGACAAGGACGGCGGTGGTTGCGGACGACGGTGGTTGCGGACGCGCACATGTCCTCCGCGGCGCCTCAGCCGAGCCGCAGCCCCATGCCGTCGCAGGCCGACGCGCGGCAACGCGAGGTTTCCCATCGTCGTCTCGTTTCTCCACCCGCGCCCCCCATGCCCCCGCTCCAACCCTCCGCCTCGGCGGCATCCAGGCCAAGGCGCTCCGCCTGCAGGCCGCTGCGGTACAGGCAGCCTCATGACGACGCCGGCGCGGAGCACAAGCCCAAGCCCAAGCCGATGGTGGTGGCGGAGGAGATGTCCAGACCGACCCACGCGCTCCAACGCGAGATTTCAAGCGGCAAGCGCCTGCGCGGACAGGCGGGGAGGCCTCCTCGTGCCACTCTGCGAGCGCCGAACGAGGACAAGCCCAAGGCGCCGCCCGCGATCGACGACGATGACGGCATGTGCGCCGAGGAGCCGGACGCGGAGGCGATGAGGATGCTGGAAGAGGAGAAGGACGAGGTGCCGGACCCGGAGCCCGTCCCCACGGTCGGAGAGGGCGCGGCGTGGAAGAGGGTGGCCTGGCGCAGCACGGAGAACAGGACGGACGCGGCAAGCACGGACCGCTTGGTGGGCGACCCCGTGCCGGACGGCGAGGCCAGGCGACGGTGGCCGCACAGGTACAACAAAACCAAGGTAAGGCATGGCATTGGCCTGGCCTGCCCGGCGTCTCTCTCATACAGTCTCACACTCTCAGCGTCAGCGCCTAGGCTGGCACTAGGCATGTTCGTTCATGCATCGGACATCCTGACTGACAAAGTTTCTCCCAAGTCCTAACTCCATTGCAAATCCATTCTGACTGAAAAAAATCCTTGTGCTTTTCGCTGCAGGGTTCTGCTCATTCGTGCGCGAGGCGGTATGCATCTCTGAAAATAAGTGATTCTGATCATTCACTCTGTTCACCCTGTTGCAGTCAAAGGGAGCCCATTCATTCGCGCGGCCTGCTCTTAATATGTATATGTAAACCTGAACTGAATTTCATTCCATATGTGCAGCTGCTGTGCAGACTGGGAAGGGGAGCAAATCAGTGCCCGGTGCCACTACACTTCTGCTTCTGTCGATGGCGTGATCTTCAATCTCAATGACGATGTCTTCATCAAGGTCAACCATTAATTGCTACTGAGTTTGAAAAATGACTGATTGCTTAGTTCCTATGCTTTATTTAGGTGCATAATTATTTCTTATTAATTGGTTGATCACCATTACTTCTGTCATGCTAAGTTGGTAACTGATGAAATGCTCTGCTCCTTCTTGTTTCTAGCATGCTATTAACTTCCAGAACTTCAATTTGGAGACATTATTGTACTATATGTATACTAAAATTTGCATAGTATAAACTAATTAAATTCTGTTCCATGATGGAGATTAAAGACAAATACAAATCAGCTTCCGGATTTAATGATTGATAATTATCAAGGTCCTAGGTTCCTTCTTCTTCTTGTTTTTTGAGAGTGTCCTAGGTTCCTTCTATTTAAATCGATTGGCGCTATTTTCTTAGCTAGAGGGTTAATTCCTACATTATTGTAGCGTATATATGGAGATGATTAATACAGCAGCATATGTTGCCATTTATTTTTGTTACGTGAACTGTTGAAAATACTGTGTTCAGTTCTGTTTCTGGCATGCTATTAACCACCAAACATTCAGCACTGTTCCATATTGTTTGAACCTGATGTGTGCTACTTAGAATTTTAAGAAATGTCTTGGATAGTCTGCAGATTCTTTTCTTAGCTAGAGGGTTTATTAAGTCCTACATGATTGATTGAATCATATAGATGGAGATGATCAATATATACACAACTTGCTGCCATTTATGTTATGCTAACTGATGAACTGCTCTGCTCCTTTTTGTTTCTGGCATGCTCTAACTTCCACACATTCAGTTTAAAGATACTGTGCTATGTATACTGAAGTGTGCATATAAACATATTAACTGAGGAAACGTTATGCTCCTTTCTGTTTCTAGCATGCCATTAACCTCCAAATATTCAGCACTGTATCATATCATGTGTGAACCTGATGTGTGCTACTTAATTAGAATCTTAAGAAATGTCTCAGATTCTTTCGTTTGTACGGAGGGTATAGTTCAGAATATTACATTTTTTTCTTCTCTACGTTAACCAACTTTGCTAATCATGCTGTTATTGAGTGTGGCTGCAGGCTGGTCCTGATGAGGAAAGTTACATGGGCCGGATTACAGAGTTTTTTGAAGGAACAAATCATAAATCATATTTCACATGCCTGTGGTTTTTCCGCGTGGCAGATACGGTATGTATTGTGATGTTGTTTTATTTTTGTGAAGCCAATTGAGCACGTGCCTAAGAAAAACATATTGCACAACATAATGCAACTCACACAGCATTTTTAACTTTTTTTGAGCTGCAGCATTCTTAACTTAGCATAATATTATCATCAATTTCTGGTTTTCTTTCCTTGGGGTGAATTATCACGATGAAATGCATGGTTTCAGAAATAAAACTCAAAACGTACCAACTAACAGCCATACTACTCCATACACACACTGAGTTCATCAGTTTAACTTGCAGGTCATCTCACCAAAGTTAATAAAGGTTCCTGATCATGAACATAATGATAAGCGTGTTTTCCTATCAGAGGAACAGAATGACAACTTGATTGAGTCAATAATCTGTAAATTAAACATCGTTTATGTTGATCCAGATGTAAGTGATTTGTTCTTTCTTTCAAATTAAAGTATCTTTACTACATACTACTTCTCATCTGTGTGCTGATCTTTTATGTTCCTGTTCAAACAATCGCAGGAGATACCACAGGCAAAAGATCGGTTAATATCGAATTCTGATTTCTATTATGATATGTCTTACTCAGTGGCATGTTCCACATTTGCAAATATGCCAGCAGGTAATCCTTTATAGATGTATTTTGTTCCACATTTACTCGGTGATGCCTGTAAGCAACTTTTTTTAAATTAGACAACACAATAAGACTTGGATAGTGTGTTGCTGTGATCCTGAACTTATACTAAACTGGTACAGCTCTGTACTGATTTTAATATATCTCACAAGTATATTTGGCAAACTAAAAATATATATTCATCAACATTGTATACGATGATATTTCTTGTCATCTTATTTGATGAGTTATTCTTTTGTAGAAAATGATGGTGCGAGGGACAGTGATGCAACATCAGATATATGTTCTGAAGAGGGGAAACCAGTGGCTGAATATGTGGCATCACCTGGTGCACGAATGGAAACAGCAACTCTGCTCGATCTATATTCAGGCTGTGGGGCCATGTCAACCGGGCTCTGCCTTGGTGCCGCAGTGGCTGGGATGAAGTTAAATACTGTACGTTTTGCTTTGGACGTCTTAGCACTTTTAGCTGACTCTGTAACTGACAATCTTAATGTTCTCGTGTGCAGAAATGGGCTGTAGACCTGAACTCGCATGCTTGTGAGAGTCTGAAGCATAACCAGCCCTCAACACAGGTAGTAATTAAAACTGGGAAAATGCCATCGAGTTTCATTCCCTTTTTTCATCAACCAGAGACATTGACTTGTATGATTGTGCCTCCAACTGTAGGTAAGAAATGAGAAGGCAGAAGATTTTTTATCCCTCCTTCAGCAGTGGGAAGCACTCTGTAAGAAATATGTCGTCCATGGTAGCAATTCTTTGGGCTCTGATCTAGCTCAGGCATCGAGAGATGATGAAGACGATAAAAATGGACCTCTACCAAAGGATGTATTTGAGGTGGAGAGGCTTGTTGATATATCCTATGGTAATCCAAGTAGCACTAGAAAGGATGGCTTGTGGTTTAAGGTACTATACAGACTTGATTACCTATTTGTGCAATTCCTTTTGATTTCAGATTTAGTTATGTTATTGTTTGTATTATTCTACACTTGCTACTTAGGACATTGGTATAAGATAGGAATTTTAAATAGGTGCGGTGGAAACAATATGATGCTACACAAGATACATGGGAGCCAATTGATGGCCTGAGGTTGGTATTTTTATTTATTACATTTGTCTTTTTATTTTTCATCAATGGTTCCTTATCCTTGTTTGCATTTCAGCGATTCCTCTGAGTGTATTAAAGAATTTGTTCACAGTGGATATGGGAACTCTATTCTACCTTTGCCTGTAAGAGTATATCCCTCCTTGTTCCTTTTTTGTTAATTTTCTTGTGGTGTCTAATTGTGAATTTTCGAAGGGCTCCGTGGATGTTATCTATGGGGGTCCTCCCTGCCAAGGAGTCAGTGGATTTAACAGATTCAGAGAGCACGAAGATCCACTGAAGGATGAAAAAAACAGACAGTTGGTTGTCTTTATGGATATTGTGAACTATTTGCGACCTAAATATGTTCTCATGGAGAATGTTGTAGATATTTTGAAATTTGCAGATGGGTTCCTTGGGCGCTATGCACTGAGCCGCCTTCTCGCCATGAACTACCAAGCTAGACTTGGTATGATGGTTGCAGGATGTTATGGGCTAGCGCAGTTTAGGATGCGGGCATTTATATGGGGAGCTCTTCCTTCTGAGGTTTGTTTTCTTCTTGTGCTCATTTTTACCTTGTGACACTACTGCCATATGAAGGTACATCTCGCAATGCAGGTTCTCCCGAAATTCCCACTCCCTACCCATTATGCTGTTAAGCGAGTAATAGTGCCAAATGCCTTTTCGGTATGAAAATATATCACTAACCACTATGTTATGTTTTATCATTCTTCTTGAAAACTATTATGATTGTTTCTTTATCTTACTAAAATGATGTTCTGTCCTCAGCGATGTCTCGTTGCTTATGAGGAAACAGCAGATAAACACTTGAAAAAAGCTCTTGTCCTTGAAGATGCAATATCTGATTTACCGGAGGTTGGCATTGATTGTTTTCCTCCCATATTCATTTATTTCTGGAACTCTGTTTGAACTTTTGTGATGTCTGTATGAATTGCATTGTTTTCTACAGGTTGAAAACCATCAGCCTAATGATGTCATGGAGTATGATAGTGACCCCAACACAGAGTTCCAACGCTATATAAGAAGGTGCTAAATGGCTTGGGGTGTTATCCAAGACCCCAAAGCGATGGAATGATGGAGGATATAGTATAGCCGTTGGGTCTGAATTAAGTTTTGAGTCATGGGAGTGTAAGAAAGAGAGAGAGAGAGAGAGAGAGAGAGAGAGAGAGAGAGAGAGAGAGAGAGAGAGAGAGAGAGATGGGTGGAGGGAGGGAGGGAGAGTTATATTGCAAGTGAAACAGATTTCAATTATTTTCCAATTGTTGGAGCTATCTATTTAAAAAAAATATACATGTGAAATTCGATATGCATTCTATTCATAGGTGTAACCAAAAAATAAATAAATTAAAGAGCCCGTGGCAACGCACGGGCGTTCTCCTAGTGCTAGCTAGTTTCCTGATCGGGTTATCGATTACCAACTAAGCTAAAAAGGAGTATTTTATACAATTATCAACTAGAAAGTTTAAGCACGCGAATGACGATATATAGCTATGTAGACACGTACATACATGCACGTGAAATTTTGTACAGAGAGTGATTATGTGCAAAGCAAAGAAAAATGAAGGATTGTGCAGACCAGAATAACTTAGTGCGAAAAAAAAGTGTTCAAGTTGTAGCAGTAACTTGCCGACCAGAATACACGTGAAGTTTGTTAAAATTATTTTATCATTTGCAAAGTAAAGAAAACCTCACGATTTCTGAAGCTGCCATACCGCAAGTTAGTGTAGCTTCTAGAACAGAACAACTTAGTGTGAAAAAGGAAACTTTCTAGTTGTAGCAGCAGTAACTTGTAAACGCTCTTATATTTCTTTATAGAGGGAGTACACCAGAACTGACTGTCTGTTCCCATACGCGTTTCTACTTGTCTTCTACATTTATTATGCTCACTTCATAGGTTTCCAATTTTGCAGATGATTTTTTGCCAAGTTACAAATATCATAACCATGTCATACTATGGTCGTACGTATATTGCAGTTCCTCATCGCGACTCGGTGGGTGGTGGCACCTTCTTGGCATTCGAAGCATGACTTTGTTGTGTCGATATTCAAATTGCGGCTGCTCATAGAAATTTAGGCGCGCACATGGCCAAGAGTGAAACGAGCCCGCTTCACGCACACTCGGCAGGCACCGGCTCTGTACCGAGCACACGTGTACGGCCGCGGCACAGAACAAATGGAGGAGGAAATACGAGGAGACGAACAAACGGAGGTCGTGGTGATGGCGAGGCGCGACGGACGGATGGGCCGTGGGAGGCACCCTAGTACATTCATGCATGTATGGTAGTATTGTGTTATACTGTATACATGTATGCACAATGCATGTACGCTTTTGCAGCTAGACAGAAACATGTATGACGCGTCTAGCTAGAACGAGTACAGAGAAAGGGGTGATTGAACTCAAAGGAGCCATCGGTGCAGCTCGAAGGAGGCGCGGAATAGGTCAGAGAAGAGGAGGACTCGAATCGCCGACGTGGTCAACCATTGGCCGGAGCAGGAGCGCGGCTTACTTAGTCGTCGGTGTTGGTCCGCACCGGAGGGAAAGCTCGAAAGGGGGAAATGGTGGCAAGAGTTCGGGCGGTGAGGTGAGGCTGGCTATATAGGGCGACCGATTCGGCGGGACGTGACATCAATTCTTCGAGCCGCTTTTTCGAAGACGTGCGCGAGCTCACGCCATCTCTGTGGACGCGGGAGGTTAGCGCCGTGTTCCCCTTCCCTCCATCACTCAAGCCTGGCTCGGTGGACGGGTCTGGCTGGGAGGTGCTTTAAGTAACGTGTTCTACAAGAATCTGATGCAGCCCAGGTAACTAAACATCCCGTTTTCTTCCCGCGCGGGCCTGGTTTAGACGGATGCAGGCTACCAAACGCATCAGTAGTAGCGCAACGTATACATGATGTACGAATGAAATCTTGTTCTTTGCTAGCTACTCTTCCTCCTCCTCCTACTGCTACTACAGTAGAGTAGCACTCATTCCCAATATAACCATGTGATCCATGAGCTAGAAGGAACACACCACAAGTCAGCCAGGGAGACATTGCTAGTTACTCGCATTCAAATCTGTATGCTACAGCTTAATTGTTCGTACATCGATGGCCAACAAACCCAACGTGCACTGCTAGCTCCCCACACCATGTTCCATAACGCCGGAGAGGTTGTTGCCTTGTTGGTCGGCTGTCTTCACGTCATATGCGCTCATGTAGGCCAGAAGTTAAAAAAAAGTCTCATGGGCCTCTGTATTACTAGGCTTCTAACTCCAAGCGCGCGGCAGGAGATGGAAGGTGAGAAGGAACAGAAGGGTTGGACTAGAATCTGGAAGTATAAAATGCCTGGCAAAATCAGGATTTTCGCTTGGAGGTTGGCTAGACAAAGCCTGCCAACAGCAGATGCTTTGAGACATAGAAATATGGCTACAGAGTCCAAGTGTATAGCTTGTGGGAGGGATGATTCATGGAGACATTCTTTGCTAGAGTGTCAGATTGCACGCTGTGTGTGGCTCCTAGTTGATGAGGAGATGTATGATCGGATTCGAAGCTGTGGAGAAACAAATGCCAAAAGTTGGTTGTTTGAAATGGAAGAGCAACTGAGTCATAATCAGTTCGTCATTATGATGGTTACTCTCTGGGCCTTATGGAAGGCAAGGCGTGATTTGATTCATGAAGATATCTACCAAGGTCCTTTTGCAACAAGCAATTTTATTACGAGCTTTTTGGCTGAGCTTGCCCTGTTTGACAATGGTGATACACAGAAAACAAGGGGAGTAGATCGGGACAGGAGAATTCTATGGATTCCGCCGCCACAAGGCAAGGTGAAAGGTAACTGTGATGGTGCAATTTTCAAAGAAAATAAACGAAGTGCAGCAGCTGCTATTTATAGATCAGAAGAGGGATTGTTTATGGGAGCTTCGGTGATGGTTAATGATGGAGTTCTTGATCCTGAATGCGTTGAAGCCATGGCTTGTCGTGAAGGACTCTTACTGTGGCAAGACCTGAATTTAAGAGCGGCTGTTGTTGCGTCAGACTGTGCAAATATGGTACGCAGCAGCGTCGAAGAAGGAAGCCGAGGCATGAGCTCGATGGTAATAGAAGAAATACGAAGAATGAAGATGACGGCTGGGGAGGTATCTTTTAGATATGAAAGACGTGAGGCAAACTTCAATGCACACCATATGGCTAGAAAATCTCTTGAATTGGTGCCAGGCCGTTATGTGTGGTTTTTGGAACCTCCTGATTATGTACATCTTCAGATCAATTAATAAAAAGGTCGGGTGGTTTCTCTCAAAAAAAAAGGTGAGGAGGAGCGCATTCCTCTCCGTCTCTCTCTCATCTCTTGCGCTCACGCTCAGTTTAGTTTGTTTAGCCGCTAGGGATAGGGAAAGGGGGAAACAAGGGAGAGCGAGAATAGCCATCAGTCCGTCAATGGAGGGGAGGAGCAGCAGCTCCATTTCCCTTCTCCCGCCGCACATCCCGAGGAACGAGCCCTTTTTCTCCACCCTGGTGTGATGATCTCGCGCTGTTTCCCCCTTTTTCATGTTATTAAGGATGGTGTTAGTCCTTTTTTCCTTGCCATGTGATGTGGTACTTTTCATCTTCGAGTGTCTGCTGATCCTTGAAAATCTTGCAATTTGATAGATTAGGGCCCTTTGATTAATCCTGCATCCGCATTGCGTTTCTTTGATTTTGTCGCAGATTTTCACCATCCCCAGAATTAACTGTTAGGTATTTAGGATAAGCCCCCCAAAAGGTCACAACTGTTAGTATTCGAAACGAAATACTTTTTCCTTCAAGAAACTTGAGGGTTCCTCCCTCCAATCCATAGTAATTGTCGCTGCTTTAGTACAACTTTTTGTCGCGACAATTAATATGGATCGGAAGGAGTATTTGATTTACTTGGATACATGATTTTCTAAACAACTTGGAACACTTCATGATGTGTTCAATATAAGTTATAGTATTTTCTATCTAATTCTCTCTCAGAAAGAAATACATATGATGACACGTATATACTTATAATACTAATATCTTTATTTGTGTGTGATGGAAAGTAAAATATGGGATATCTCACCGTTTTGGATTACATGCAGATGTTCAGGATCTAACTTCCTTCTGCGTTGATTTCAGCTTTCGCCGGAACAATGGCGGAGGGCAGGCGGAGCCCAGGCTGCCTCGAGGGCTTGTTCAATTTGCTTGCCCTAAACCAAAAATTGCAAACGCCAAAACTGATTGCCTATCAAAAGCATGGATAAGGAAATGACAACACACTCAGTAAGGTTCTACATGCTTCCCGCAGCAATTTTGCAGTTTTCTGAAACCTTTTAGTGTGCTTACATGATTGTGTTTGTTAGTAGTCAAGTTCTTCACATGTTTTTCCTTGTCTTGGACTTGCCATAGATTATGCATTGCTGCTCATTTGCCAAAGTTGGTGACACAAGGCTTGACTGCGATAACCACTTCTTTCTTGGCTATATAAAGTTGTAACGTGTTTGCTATTTCTTTTTATATATGATGCATGAGTAAAAGTTATGAAACCCAAAAACGGCATAGAAAAAGAGGAGACTGTTCAGGTATGTGCTCAAATTCAACATTGCATTTGCTTTAGTGGTAATGGCAGGCTTCAATCTCATAGGTCTCTACTGATCATTGGTATATTAGCATTAGAGAAAGCCAGAAATTAAAAATTGTCATGTTCTGAGTCCCTACGAAACTAAGAACCTACCTGTCAATTTCCAACTCATTTTCTGATATTCACCATAAGTTCCCAAGTGCAGCCTGTGGCAAAAATGACTCTACACCCCGTATTAATCGCTAACTGCTTTTCTAATACTCACAAGGAGACTACCAGCGTTTCTCCAATGGCGAAGGCCAGCATGTTTACATGCAAGACACTCTTGTTCAAGAAGAAAACACACAAGAAAGATCAAAAGAAGATTGAATCGCATTCCAATACGCGTGCCAGCTCCCCATCGTCATCACGTTTGATGCGCTCCAGCTCGATCCATCATTCAAAATGCTTTGAATATGTGGTTCCTGATGAGTTGGCTTTGGAGTACCAGGGAATGAACGAATCAAGCTCCAATGAGACATGCTCTAGTCTCGGTGCACCACAGTCATCACATCAGAGCCCTAGAGGTCCCGTTTACAGGAGTCGCGCAAGGCTTCCGGTAGCATTAGCGGCAAACGTAGCTTGATTGCAGAAGCACCCTGTGAGACTATACCTGAGAACCTTACTAGTGAGAATGAGGTCTCTAGGCAGAAAAGCCGTGATGATTCAACACATCACTCGAAGGAGTTCTTGTTGGAAATATGCCCTAGAGGCAATAATAAATTGGTTATTATTATATTTCCTTGTTCATGATAATCGTTTATTATCCATGCTATAATTGTATTGATTGGAAACTCAAATACATGTGTGGGTACATAGACAACACTGTGTCCCTAGTAAGCCTCTAGTTGACTAGCTCGTTGATCAAAGATGGTTAAGGTTTCCTAGCCATTGACATGAGATGTCATTTGATAACGGGATCACATCATTAGGAGAATGATGTGATGGACAAGACCCAAACTGTAAACGTAGCATTTGATCGTGTCAGTTTATTGCTATTGTTTTCTGCATGTCAAGTATCTGTTCCTTTGACCATGAGATCATGCAACTCACTAACACCGGAGGAATACCTTGTGTGTATCAAACGTCGCAACGTAACTGGGTGACTATAAAGGTGCTCTACAGGTATCTCCGAGGGTGTCTGTTGGGTTGGCATGGATCAAGACTGGGATTTGTTACTCCGTATGACGGAGAGGTATCTCAGGGCCCACTCGGTAATACAACATCACAATGAGCCTTGCAAGCAATGTGACTAAAGTGTTAGCCACGAGATCTTGTATTACGGAACGAGTAAAGAGACTTGCCGGTAACGAGATTGAACTAGGTATAGTGATACCGACGATCGAATCTCGGGCAAGTAACATACCGAAGAACAAAGGGAACAGCATACGGGATTAACTGAATCCTTGACATAGAGGTTCGACCGATAAAGATCTTCGTAGAATATGTAGGAGCCAATATGGGCATCCAGGTCCCGCTATTGGTTATTGGCCGTAGAGGTGTCTCGGTCATGTCTACATAGTTCTCGAACCCGCAGGGTCTACACACTTAACGTTTGGTGACGATTAGTATAATTGAGTTATTATGTTGGTGACCGAAAGTTGTTCGGAGTCCCGGATAAGATCCCGGACATGACAAGTATCTCCGGAATAGTCCGGAGGTAAAGATTGATATATGTGATAATAGTGTTTTGATCTCTGGAAGGGTTCCGGAGTTCACCGGAAGGGGTTCCGGATGTTTACCGAAGTGTTCGGGTGCAGCAACACTTTATATGAGCCAAAGGGATAAAGCCCACAAGGTATTGGAAAGTGCAAAAGTAGTTTTGCTGCCGCGTAAGCGGTACTACCGCTTGGTGAAGCGGTACTACCGCCGGAGCGGTACTACCGCTTGTGTGAAGCGGTACTACCGCCCAAGCGGTACTACCGCTTGTGTGAAGCGGTACTACCGCTTGTGTGCGGCTGTGCACGGTTCGGCAGGGATCCGAGTTGGACTCTTTCCCTGCGGGCCAAACCGACCTTGTGCGGGCAAAACCGACCCGGAGGAGGCTTTTACTCCAAGTTTAGACCCCAAGGCTCAACATATAAATAGAGGGGCAGGGCCAGCACACGGGACACATCAAGATTTCCCCAAGCCGTGTGCGGCAACCCTAACCCTCTAGTTCCTCCGTCATAATCTCCGTAGTGCTTGGCGAAGCCCTGCAGAGATTGTTCCTCACCACCATCACCACGCCGTCGTGCTGCTGGAACTCAACCACTACTTCATCATCGCTCGCTGGATCGAGGAGGTGAAGGCGTCATCAAGCCGTACGTGTGTTGAACGCGGAGGTGCCGTCCGTTCGGCACTAGATCGGAAGGATCGTGATTGGATCGCGGGACGCTCGGCGATTTGGATCGCGAAGACGTTCGACTACATCAACCGCGTTTATTAACGCTTCCGCTTAGCGATCTACAAGGGTATGTAGATCCACTCTCTCTCTCGTAGATGCTCATCACCATGGATAGATCTTATGTGTGCGTAGGAAAATTTTTGTTTCCCATGCAACGTTCCCCAACAGTGGCATCATGAGCTAGGTCTATGCGTAGATGAGATCTCGAGTAGAACACAAACGAGTTGTGGGCGTGGGTGTATACATATTGCTTGCCGTTACTAGTTGATTTTTGATTCGGCGGTACTGTGAGATGAAGCGGCCCGGACCGACATTACGCGTACACTTACGCGAGACAGGTTCCTTCAACTAACATGTAACTTCGTTGCATAAAGATGGCTAGCGGGTGTCTGTCTCTCTCACTTTAGTTGAATCGATTTCAATGAAGAGGGTTCTTTTAGAAGATCAAAAAGCAATCACTACACCACGTTGTGGTTTTGCGTAGGTAAGAACGGTTCTTGCAAACCCGTAGCAGCCACGTAAAATTTGCAACAACAATTAGAGGACGTCTAACTTGTTTTTGCAGGGTATGTTGTGATGTGATATGGCCAATTACATGATGAGATATATGTGATGTATGAGATGATCATGTGATGTATAGAATATCACGACTTGCATGTCGATGAGTACGGCAACTGGCAGGAGCCATAGAGTTGTCTTTAATTATTGTATGACCTGCGTGTCAATCATTAAGCGCTATGTAATGCTTTACTTTATCGCTAAACGTTAGCAATAGTCGTGGAAGCAACAGTCGGCGCGACAACCTTATGGCGACACGTTGATGGAGATCAAGATGATGGAGATCATGGTGTCATGCCGGTGACGATGGAGATCATGCCGGTGCTTTGGAGATGGAGATCAAAAGCACAAGTTCATGGCCATATCATGTCACTTATGATTTGCATGTGATGTTAATCCTTTTATGCATCTTATTTTGCTTAGGACGACGGTAGCATTATAAGGTGATCCCTCACTTAAATTTCAAGATAAATTGTGTTCTCCCCAAGTGTGCACCGTTGCGAAAGTTCGTCGTTTCGAGACACGCCGTGATGATCGGGTGTGATAGACTCTACGTTCGCATACAACGGGTGTAAGCCATGTTACACGTGCGGAACACTCGGGTTAAACTTGACGAGCCTAGCATGTACAGACATGGCCTCGGAACACAAGAGACCGAAAGGTCGAACATGAGTCATATAGTAGATATGATCAACATGAAGATGTTCACCATTGAAACCACCTCAACTCACGTGATGATCGGACTTGAGTTGGTGGATTTGGATCATGTTACACTCGAATGATCGGAGGGATGTCAATTTGAGTGGGAGTTTTTTAAATATGATTAACTAAACTCATTATCTAAGAACAATAGTCTAAGTTGTCTTTGCTATATTTATGTTGTAGATCATGACTCGCGCAGTAGCACCCCTGAATTTTAATGCGTTCCTAGAGAAAGCTAAGTTGAAAGATGATGGAAGTAACTTTGTGGACTGGGCCCGTAATCTAAGGATTATCCTTACGGCTTCCCAGAAGGCTTATGTCCTTGATGCACCGCTTGGTGATCCACCCGCTCCAGTTGAGTCTCTAGACGTTGTGAACGCCTGGCAGGCTCGTTCTGATGATTACTCAATAGTTCAATGTGCAATGTTGTATGGCTTAGAACCGGGACTTCAAAGACGTTTTGAACGTCATGGAGCATATGAGATGTTCCAGGAGTTGAAGTTTATCTTTCAGAAGAATGCCCGGATCGAGAGATATGAGATCTCCGATAAGTTCTATGCTTGCAAGATGGAGGAGAACGGGTCTATCAGTGATCACGTGCTCAGAATGTCTGGGTACTCCACCCGTCTGGCTGAGTTAGGGATGCCCCTTCCGCCAGAGGCTATCACTGATAGAGTTCTTCAATCATTGCCACCTAGCTACAAGAGCTTCGTGTTGAACTATAACATGCACGGGATGAACAAGTCAGTCGCCGAGCTGTTTGCGATGCTGAAAGCCGCTGAGTCTGAAATTCAGAAGGAGCATCAAGTGTTGATGGTCAATAAAACCACTAGTTTCAAGAAAAATGGCAAGGGTAAGAAGGGTAACTCCAAGAAGAGTGGCAAAGCAGTTGCTCCTCTCGTGAAGAAACCCAAGGCTGGACCCAAACCAGAAACTGTGTGTTTTCATTGCAAGGGAACTGGACACTGGAAGCGGAATTGCCCCAAGTATTTGGCTGACAAGAAGGCGGCCAACAACAAACAAGGTATATATGATATACATGTTATTGATGTGTACCTTACCAACTCTCGTTGTAGTGCCTGGGTATTTGATACCGGTGCGGTTGCTCATATTTGCAACTCAAAACAGGAACTGCGGAATAGACGGAGGCTGGCAAAGGACGAAGTGACGATGCGCGTGGGAAATGGTTCCAAGGTTGATGTGATCGCCGTCGGCACGCTCGCTCTTCGATTACCGTCGGGATTAGTGATGAACCTAAATAAGTGTTATTTGGTGCCTGCGTTAAGCATGAACATTATATCTGGATCTTGTTTATTGCGAGACGGTTACTCATTTAAATCAGAGAATAATGGTTGTTCTATTTATATGAGTAATATCTTTTATGGTCATGCACCCGATGTGAGGGGTTTATTCTTATTGAATCTCGATAGTAATGATACACATGTTCATAACATTGATGCCAAAAGATGTAGAATTGATAATGATAATACCACTTTCTTGTGGCACTGCCGTTTAGGTCATATTGGCGTAAAACGCATGAGGAAGCTCCATGCTGATGGACTTTTGGAGTCACTTGATTTTGAATCACTTGACACATGTGAGCCATGCCTCATGGGCAAGATGACTAAAACGCCGTTCTCTGGAACAATGGAACGGGCAAGTGACTTATTGGAAATCATACATACTGATGTGTGCGGTCCGATGAGTATTGAGGCGCGCGGTGGTTATCGTTACTTTCTCACCTTCACTGATGACTTAAGTAGATATGGGTATATTTACTTAATGAAACACAAGTCTGAAACATTTGAAAAGTTCAAACAATTTCAGAGTGAAGTTGAGAATCATCGTAACAAGAAGATTAAATTCCTACGATCTGATCGAGGAGGAGAATATCTGAGTTATGAGTTTGGCAGTCACTTAAAACAGTGTGGAATTGTTTCACAATTGACACCGCCTGGAACACCACAGCGTAATGGTGTGTCCGAACGTCGTAATCGAACTTTATTGGATATGGTGCGATCTATGATGTCTCTTGCCGATTTGCCACTATCGTTTTGGGGTTATGCATTAGAGACAGCTGCATTCACTTTAAATAGGGCACCATCGAAATCCGTTGAGACAACGCCATATGAACTTTGGTTTGACAAGAAGCCAAAGCTGTCGTTTCTTAAAGTTTGGGGATGTGATGCTTATGTCAAAAAGCTTCAGCCTGAAAAGCTGGAACCCAAAGCGGAGAAATGCGTCTTCATAGGATACCCAAAAGAGACAATTGGGTATACCTTCTACCTCAGATCCGAGGGCAAAGTGTTTGTCGCTAAAAACGGAACATTTCTTGAGAAAGAGTTTCTCTCGAAAGAATTGAGTGGGAGGAAGATAGAACTTGATGAGGTTGTTGAACCTTTACTTCAACCTGAGAGTAGCGCAGCGCAGAAAGTTGTTTCTGTGGAGCCTACATTAGCTGAAGAGGAAGTTAATGATGATGATCATGAAGCTTTGGATCAAGTTGCTATTGAACCTCGTAGGTCGACAAGGACGCGTACTGCTCCTGAGTGGTACGGCAACCCTGTCTTAGAAGTCATGTTGTTAGACAACGATGAACCTACGAGCTATGGAGAAGCGATGATGAGCCCGGATTCCGAGAAGTGGTTAGAGGCCATGAAATCCGAGATGGGATCCATGTATGAAAACAAAGTATGGACTTTGGAAGTATTACCTGAAGGGCGTAAGGCCATTCAGAACAAATGGATCTTTAAGAGGAAGACGGACGCGGACGGTAATGTCACCGTCTATAAAGCTCGACTTGTGGCAAAGGGTTTTTCACAAGTTCAAGGAGTTGACTACGATGAGACCTTCTCACCCGTAGCGATGCTTAAGTCCGTCAGAATCATGTTAGCAATAGCTGCCTTTTTCGATTATGAAATTTGGCAGATGGATGTCAAAACAGCGTTCCTTAACGGTTACCTTAAGGAAGAGTTGTATATGATGCAACCAGAAGGTTTTGTCGATCCAGAGAATGCTGACAAAGTTTGCAAACTCCAGCGATCCATTTATGGACTGGTGCAAGCATCTCGGAGTTGGAATCTTCGTTTTGATGAGGTGATCAAAGCGTTCGAGTTTATACAAGTTTACGGAGAAGCTTGTATTTACAAGAAAGTGAGTGGGAGCTCTATAGCGTTTCTAATATTATATGTGGATGACATATTGCTGATTGGAAACAATATAGAAATGCTGGAAAGCGTAAAGGAATATTTGAACAAGAGTTTTTCAATGAAGGACCTAGGAGAAGCTGCTTTCATATTAGGCATCAAGATCTATAGAGATAGATCAAGACGCTTAATAGGACTTTCACAAAGCACATACCTTGATAAGATTTTGAAGAAGTTCAAAATGGATCAGTCCAAGAAGGGGTTCTTGCCTGTTTTGCAAGGTGTGAAGTTGAGTAAGACTCAATGCCCAGTGACTGCAGAAGATAGAGAAAAGATGAGTGTCATCCCCTATGCTTCAGCCATAGGCTCTATCATGTATGCAATGCTGTGCACAAGACCCGATGTCAGCCTCGCCATAAGTATGGTCGGAAGGTTTCAAAGTGATCCAGGAATGGAACACTGGACGGCGGTCAAGAATATCCTGAAGTACCTGAAAAGGACTAAGGACATGTTTCTCGTTTATGGAGGTGATCAAGAGCTCGTCGTAAAGGGTTACGTCGATGCAAGCTTTGACACTGATCCGGATGACTCTAAGTCGCAAACCGGATACGTATTTATTCTTAATGGGGGTGCGGTTAGCTGGTGCAGTTCCAAGCAAAGCGTGGTAGCAGATTCTACATGCGAAGCGGAGTACATCGCTGCCTCGGAGGCGGCGAAGGAAGGTGTCTGGATGAAGGAGTTCATGACAGATCTTGGAGTAGTGCCTAGTGCGCTTAACCCAATGACTCTGTTTTGTGATAACACTGGTGCCATTGCTCTAGCCAAGGAACCAAGATTTCACAAGAGGACCAGACACATAAAACGACGTTTCAATTCCATCCGCGATTACATCAAGGAGGACGACATAAATATTTGCAAAGTACACACGGATCTAAATGTTGCAGATCCGATGACTAAACCTCTTCCAAGGGCTAAACATGAACAACACCAGAACTGCATGGGTGTTCGATTCATTACAATGTAAATCACATAGTGATGTGAACTAGATTATTGACTCTAGTGCAAGTGGGAGACTGTTGGAAATATGCCCTAGAGGCAATAATAAATTGGTTATTATTATATTTCCTTGTTCATGATAATCGTTTATTATCCATGCTATAATTGTATTGATTGGAAACTCAAATACATGTGTGGGTACATAGACAACACTGTGTCCCTAGTAAGCCTCTAGTTGACTAGCTCGTTGATCAAAGATGGTTAAGGTTTCCTAGCCATTGACATGAGATGTCATTTGATAACGGGATCACATCATTAGGAGAATGATGTGATGGACAAGACCCAAACTGTAAACGTAGCATTTGATCGTGTCAGTTTATTGCTATTGTTTTCTGCATGTCAAGTATCTGTTCCTTTGACCATGAGATCATGCAACTCACTAACACCGGAGGAATACCTTGTGTGTATCAAACGTCGCAACGTAACTGGGTGACTATAAAGGTGCTCTACAGGTATCTCCGAGGGTGTCTGTTGGGTTGGCATGGATCAAGACTGGGATTTGTTACTCCGTATGACGGAGAGGTATCTCAGGGCCCACTCGGTAATACAACATCACAATGAGCCTTGCAAGCAATGTGACTAAAGTGTTAGCCACGAGATCTTGTATTACGGAACGAGTAAAGAGACTTGCCGGTAACGAGATTGAACTAGGTATAGTGATACCGACGATCGAATCTCGGGCAAGTAACATACCGAAGAACAAAGGGAACAGCATACGGGATTAACTGAATCCTTGACATAGAGGTTCGACCGATAAAGATCTTCGTAGAATATGTAGGAGCCAATATGGGCATCCAGGTCCCGCTATTGGTTATTGGCCGTAGAGGTGTCTCGGTCATGTCTACATAGTTCTCGAACCCGCAGGGTCTACACACTTAACGTTTGGTGACGATTAGTATAATTGAGTTATTATGTTGGTGACCGAAAGTTGTTCGGAGTCCCGGATAAGATCCCGGACATGACAAGTATCTCCGGAATAGTCCGGAGGTAAAGATTGATATATGTGATAATAGTGTTTTGATCTCTGGAAGGGTTCCGGAGTTCACCGGAAGGGGTTCCGGATGTTTACCGAAGTGTTCGGGTGCAGCAACACTTTATATGAGCCAAAGGGATAAAGCCCACAAGGTATTGGAAAGTGCAAAAGTAGTTTTGCTGCCGCGTAAGCGGTACTACCGCTTGGTGAAGCGGTACTACCGCCGGAGCGGTACTACCGCTTGTGTGAAGCGGTACTACCGCCCAAGCGGTACTACCGCTTGTGTGAAGCGGTACTACCGCTTGTGTGCGGCTGTGCACGGTTCGGCAGGGATCCGAGTTGGACTCTTTCCCTGCGGGCCAAACCGACCTTGTGCGGGCAAAACCGACCCGGAGGAGGCTTTTACTCCAAGTTTAGACCCCAAGGCTCAACATATAAATAGAGGGGCAGGGCCAGCACACGGGACACATCAAGATTTCCCCAAGCCGTGTGCGGCAACCCTAACCCTCTAGTTCCTCCGTCATAATCTCCGTAGTGCTTGGCGAAGCCCTGCAGAGATTGTTCCTCACCACCATCACCACGCCGTCGTGCTGCTGGAACTCAACCACTACTTCATCATCGCTCGCTGGATCGAGGAGGTGAAGGCGTCATCAAGCCGTACGTGTGTTGAACGCGGAGGTGCCGTCCGTTCGGCACTAGATCGGAAGGATCGTGATTGGATCGCGGGACGCTCGGCGATTTGGATCGCGAAGACGTTCGACTACATCAACCGCGTTTATTAACGCTTCCGCTTAGCGATCTACAAGGGTATGTAGATCCACTCTCTCTCTCGTAGATGCTCATCACCATGGATAGATCTTATGTGTGCGTAGGAAAATTTTTGTTTCCCATGCAACGTTCCCCAACAGTTCTTGGATTTCCTTGAATTGTTCAATGCACACAGGGAACTGTTTCTCAAGATTCTTCACGATCCTTCCTTGTTAGTACCACCTGAACAGCAAGAGCAAGAGGCTTCCTCTAGTGGTGCAGTACCGTTGAGCAAATTAGAATCATTCCCAAGATCAGGAGGATCATCAGGGAAGCGTAACCCTATATTTGATCGGAGCGACAGTGAGAAATGCAGAAGGGCAGAAATCCAAAGGTCACCGTCAAGGCCTAAATCTGACCTTGAAGGCGCAAAAGTCATCAGTACAAGAATACCTTCTGGTGTTGAGGCATCAACAGTTTCTCTTGCAGAATCAAGAAGCCTAAAGAAAGCTGGAACCACTTCAAGTCGATTTAAAGCTATAAGTAAGAAGATCAAACATGTCGTAAAGGACGGAGTTTTTCATAAAATGCCTTATGGCCAAAAGATGGCTGAGTTAACCAAGAGCACCTCCACGAAGAAATTTGCCCAGGAGGAGAAACAAATACGAAGATCATATTCTATTGCAGAATCAGTAGACAAGTACTCGACTCTCTATGATTCAATATCAAGGGAGTCAAGGATTTCCTTCGAAAGACCAAGTACAGCAATGGAATACGATGCAAGCTTAAGAGACAAGAAGTCGCCGATGCACATCAAAAGAATAACTTATCTTCCAGAAATGCAATTATATGCTCCGCAAAAAGATGCTCTAACTGAATTTCCTGGTTCTCAAATTGTGCCCAAGACATACAATGTGGAATCTGATCGGTTTTCGTCACATCAAAATGGTTCCTTCAGTATTGTCACAGAAGGAAATTTGTATGGCATTGCGCTGCGTTGTATTGATTTTTTTTGACGTGTTTTCTTTGTTCTTGCCTTCGCGAGATGTATCGCCCCTCGGGCTCTTAATGTTTTCAATCCGGTTTCACACATAAACTGGATCAATGGTTTTTGATCCGGTTTCCCACATAAACCGGATCAATCTCTTTTTGAATTGAGATGAATATACATGTGGGGATCCCCCCACTCCCGCTCCCCCGATTTAAAAAATAATTTTGAGATCACTGGTGATGGGATTTTTATTCATCTAGAGAGGATGGACTTATTATTGTTATCTAGATTTGGAAGAGCACAAAATTTAGTTGCTTCCAGTTTGAGCATTGCTCGGTGCTCGCACTGTTTCTTGTGTAGATATCGGCATTTTTCTCATTTTAATGTAAAAGGTTGGACATATGGTCCAAGTTTTTGACATGTTTTGTCCAAACGATGGTGTATTTTTTCAGAGAACACATAGAGAAGCAAGGAAAGGAGGAGCTAGAATTTGAACTCTTGTAACGAAGAACCTCGGTTCCATCTCGATCTAAATCAAACAGACTAATATTTATGACGAATAACATATGGTTTAATATTCGAAAGTAATCTCGTGTTGTGCTCTTCACCGTATTAATAATCAAGATTAATATTGCCACTTTCTATTCTAACGTTGCCTCGATTGGATTGTTGTATTGCTGTGAATATATATTTGGATAGTTTCTGTCAAAGTTAGGTGTGATTTCTCAAAAAAAAGGTGTGATTTCTCAAAAAAAAGTGTGATTAATAAACACAAACAATATTTGTAAAAGTTAGAATTGAATCATATACCAAGTACACATGTTAAATCGAACCATCTACAAGGGTTAAAAAAATAGGTATTTTCAAATCGCCCACCGTGGGGCTCGAACCCACGACCACAAGGTTAAGAGCCTTGCGCTCTACCAACTGAGCTAGACGGGCTATATGTTTTATAAACAAGACTAACTTATTTGTACAAACAGGTTCCAAAATAATATATAGATGCAAATTTATATAAAGGACCAAAGCAACGTTTCGAGACCACAGTGATTATCAGAACCTATTTGTCCACGGAAGAACGTTTTCCCGCTTTCGGAAAACGAGCATTTCACATGTTCAGACTGGAGGATAAACTCCAGCATGATATCACTTAGGACAGTCAGCTCAAGACACTGTGCCGTATACAAATCAATATGAACTAGAACGAGCTCCCTGGAAGTTTGAGTACAATTAGAATGCATACAGTACAAGTATAGACCAGGCACATAATTAAGACCTATCTTTCAAACATTCTATTCAGAGCTCACAACAGTACTTTCGCTATTCAGGCATCTGCTATCTACTTCCATCTCTATTCTGCTTTCTGTGTCTAGAAACATCTACGCATTGCTAAGTTTGCAGAGACAATTAGCTCTTAGAAGTCATTCGTCGATAGATATTAACACTATCTGAAGAACAACATCATCCAGAAGGTCCTCCACCATAAGATCCTCTAGGTCCAGCGCGACACACTTCGCGTCGTACAACAGGTTCATCCAGTTGTCCTTCCTCATAACATCATGCGCCACAATGTCGTCCACCGTCTTGTTGGGCTTCCACTGAAGGCTCAGGTAGCAGCTAACGTTTGCCCACACCTCCTCAAGGACATGGGACCCCATGGGTATCGGCCTCGTGCGCGGGTCGAAGCGCGACTGCCACGGACCGTTGATGAGGGAGGAGTCGTAGATGTGCATCAGGACCTCATTGATGATATCAAACAGGAGCATGCGCCTGACAATGCTGTGGGGCTCGTCGTTGGTCATCTCAAGATCCTGACATGAGCATTCTGCCTCCTCGAAGATCACTGGGCTGAATGGCTGGTTGGATGCATACCAATCGGCCTCGCCACACCTGAACCCGGATTTCTTGAGTATATCCTTCACATACTGGAAATCGGCCTCATTCTTGTCATTGACATAAATGTGCAAGGAACCAGCATCATTTTGTTCAGTGAATTCATGTATAAACTGGAACTTTGAATTCGAATCATCGGCACCCAAGGGCTGCGCCGGCTTGACCAGCCACTCTTCATCCTCGAAAGCATTGTCACCTAGCAGCTGTGGTGTCTCGACAACCCACTCTTCATCCTCATGATCAGTAGCATCGATGCCTGAGGGTTGCAGTGATCGAATTAGCACTGGTCGTCCTTGAAATTGGCAGCACATTCCCCAGAAATCTGTGATGGCTTTACCAACCACTCATCATCCTCGAGTTGCATATCTTCAAATTTTGGTTCTGAATCTAAATGTGTCAAGAACATAAGTGTCCCAATCTTCCTTAAAAAATAGAATAATGCCCCACTTTTGTATAGATATAATCATGGTAAAATGCGTGCAAGTGCAAGCTACTAGTTTAGCATGGCATGGAAAATTAGGAAGAATTAGTACTGCCGATGCGTGCAAGTGCAAGCTACTAGTTTAGTATGAAAGTATCTGGGTTATTATTTATGGAAACAACCGATGCTTCATATTTTCATGTCTGATTCGATAGAAGTTAGCTACTCTATGTTTAAACGGGGAAATATACCAATCGAAGTTTGCTACTTGTTTGTTCCGATGTCTACAGAGGTTCAAGTTTCACTATACTTCACCTGCTACAGAATGCTCAGTAAAACTGCGGCTGTGATCTTGAAAAAAATGTTCGGTCAAAAGAAGGTAAACTGTTGATGCGTCGATGGGAGAAAGACTGAGCAAAAGAAGACAAACTGGGAGTTCGGAGAATGCCGCGTAAATCTTCTACCAAGGAAACCACCTTCTGTAGAAATCACCAGAAACAACAGTAAGTCTCTTTTATATAAAGTTCACCTTAAGATAATCTTCCTGTCCTTTCATACCTTCATCATTTTGTTCACTGTAAATATCTGTTGTTCTTTCTGTGATATAATCAGGGTACAAATTTCCTTCTGTGACAATACTGAAGGAACCATTTTGATGTGAAGAAAACCGATCAGATTCCACATTGTATGTCTTGGGCACAATTTGAGAACTAGGAAATTCAGTTAGAGCATCTTTTTGAGGAGCATATAATTGCATTTCTGGAAGAGAAGTTATTCTTTTGATGTGCATCGGCGACTTCTTGTCTCTTAAGCTTGCATCGTATTCCATTGCTGTACTTGGTCTTTCAAAGGAAATCCTTGACACCCTTGATATTGAATCATAGAGAGTCAAGTACTTGTCTACTGATTCTGCAATAGAATATGATCTTCGTATTTCTTTCTCCTCCTGGGAAAATTTCTTCGTGGAGGTGCTCTTGGTTAACTCAGCCATCTTTTGGCCATAAGGCATTTTATGAAAAACTCCGTCCTTTACGACATGTTTGATCTTCTTACATATAGCTTTAAATCGACTTGAAGTGGTTCCAACTTTCTTTAGGCTTCTTGATTCTGCAAGTGAAACTGTTGATGCCTCGACACCATTGTCACCTAGCAGCTGTGGTGTCTCGACAACCCACTCTTCATCCTCATGATCAGTAGCATCGATGCCTGAGGGTTGCAGTGATCGAATTAGCCACTGGTCGTCCTTGAAATTGGCAGCACATTCCCCAGAAATCTGTGATGGCTTGACCAACCACTCGTCATCCTCGAGTTGCATATCTGCAAATGTTGGTTCTGAATCTGAATGTGTCAAGAACATAAGTGTCCCAATCTTCCTTAAAAAATAGAATAATGCCCCACTTTTGTATAGATATAATCATGGTAAAATGCATGCAAGTGCAAGCTATTAGTTTAGCATGGCATGGAAAATTAGGAAGAATTACTACTTCCATACAAAAGGTGATACTATGAAAGTATTTGGGTTATTATTTATGTAAACAACCGATGCTTCATATTTTCATGTCTGGTTCGATAGAAGTTAGCTATTCTGTGTTTAAACGGGGAAATATACCAATCGAATTTTGCTACTTGTTTGTTTCGATGTCTACAGAGGTTCAAGTTTCACTATACTTCACTTGCTACAGAATGCTCAGTAAAACTGCGGCTGTGATCTTGAAAAAATGTCCGGTCAAAAGAAGGTAAACTGTTGATGCGTCGATGGGAGAAAGACTGAGCAAAAGAAGACGAACTGGGAGTTCGGAGAATGCTGCGTAAATCTTCTTCCAGGGAACCAAGGAAACCACCATCTGCAGAAATCACCAGAAACAACAGTAAGTCTCTTTTATATAAAGTTCACCTTAAGATAATCTTCATGTCCTTTCATACCTTCATCATTTTGTTCACTGTAAATATCTGCTGTTCTTTCTGTGATATAATCAGGGTACAAATTTCCTTCTGTGACAATACTGAAGGAACCATTTTGATGTGAAGAAAACCGATCAGATTCCACATTGTATCTCTTGGGCACAATTTGAGAACCAGGAAATTCAGTTAGAGCATCTTTTTCAGGAGCATATAATTGCATTTCTGGAAGAGAAGTTATTCTTTTGATGTGCATCGGCGACTTCTTGTCTCTTAAGCTTGCATCGTATTCCATTGCTGTACTTGGTCTTTCGAAGGAAATCCTTGACTCCCTTGATATTGAATCATAGAGAGTCAAGTACTTGTCTACTGATTCTGCAATAGAATATGATCTTCGTATTTGTTTCTCCTCCTGGGCAAATTTCTTCGTGGAGGTGCTCTTGGTTAACTCAGCCATCTTTTGGCCATAAGGCATTTTATGAAAAACTCCGTCCTTTACGACATGTTTGATCTTCTTACTTATAGCTTTAAATCGACTTGAAGTGGTTCTAGCTTTCTTTAGGCTTCTTGATTCTGCAAGAGAAACTGTTGACGCCTCGACCCCAGAAGGCATTCTTGTACTGATGACTTTTGCGCCTTCAAGGTCAGATTTAGGCCTTGACGGTGACCTTTGGATTTCTGCCCTTCTGCTTTTCTCACTGTCGCTCCGATCAAATATAGGGTTACGCTTCCCTGATGATCCTCCCGGTCTTGGGAATGATTCTAATTTGCTTAGCGGTACTGCACCGCTAGAGGAAGCTTCTTGCTCTTGCTGTTCAGGTGGTACTAACAAGGAAGGATCGTGAAGAATCTTGAGAAACAGTTCCCTGTGTGCATTGAACAATTCAAGGAAATCCAAGAACTCCTTCGAGTGATGTGTTGAATCATCACGGCTTTTCTGCCTAGAGACCTCATTCTCACTAGTAAGGTTCTCAGGTATAGTCTCACAGGGTGCTTCTGCAATCAAGTTACGTTTGCCGCTAATGCTACCGGAAGCCTTGCGCGACTCCTGTAAAACGGGACCTCTAGGGCTCTGATGTGATGACTGCGGTGCACCGGGACTAGGGCTTGTCTCATTGGAGCTTGATTCGTTCATTCGCTGGTACTCCAAAGCCAACTCATCAGGAACCACATATTCAAAGCATTTTGAATGATGGATCGAGCTGGAGCGCATCAAACGTGATGACGATGGGGAGCTGGCACGCGTATTGGAATGCGATTCAATCTTCTTTTGATCTTTCTTGTGTGTTTTCTTCTTGAACAAGAGTGTCTTGCATGTAAACATGCTGGCCTTCGCCGTTGGAGAAACGTTGTTAGTCTCCTTGTGAGTATTTGAAAAGCAGTTAGCGATTAATACGGGGTGTAGAGTCATTTTTGCCATAGGCTGCACTTGGGAACTTAAGGTGAATATCAGAAAATGAGTTGGAAATTGACAGGTAGGTTCTTAGTTTCGTAGGGACTCAGAACATGACAATTTTGAATTTCTGGTTTTCTCTAATGCTAATATACCAGTGATCAGTAGAGACCTATGAGATTGAAGCCTGCCATTACCACTAAAGCAAACGCAATGTTGAATTTGAGCACATACCTGAACAGTCTCTTCTTTTTCTATGCCGTTTTTGGGTTTCGTAACTTTTACTCTTGCATCATATATAAAAAGAAATAGCAAACACGTTACAACTTTATATAGCCAAGAAAGAAGTGGTTATCGCAGTCAAGCCTTGTGTCACCAACTTTGGCAAATGAGCAGCAATGCATAATCTATGGCAAGTCCAAGAAAAGGAAAAACATGTGAAGAACTTGACTACTAACAAACACAATCATGTAAGCACACTAAAAGGTTTCAGAAAACTGCAAAATTGCTGCGGGAAGCATGTAGAACCTTACTGAGTGTGTTGTCATTTCCTTCTCCATGCTTTTGATAGGCAATCAGTTTTGGCGTTTGCAATTTTTGGTTTAGGGCAAGAAAATTGAACAAGCCCTTGGGGCAGCCTGGGCTCCGCCTATCCAACCGCCTGCCCTCCGCCATTGTTCCAGCGAAAGCTGAAATCAACGCAGAAGGAAGTTAGATCCTGAACATCTGCAGGTAATCCAAAATGGTGAGATATCCCATATTTTACTTTCCATCACACACAAATAAATATATTAGTATTATAAGTATATACGTGCCACCATATGTATTTCTTTGTGAGAGAGAATTAGATAGAAAATACTATAACTTATATTGAACACATCATGACGTGTTCCAAGTTGTTTAGAAAATCATGTATCCAAGTAAATCAAATACTCCTTCCGATCCATATTAATTGTCGTGACAAAAAGTTGTACTAAAGCAGCGACAATTACTATGGATTGGAGGGAGTAACCCCGAGTTTCTTGAAGGAAAAAGTATTTCGTTTCGAATACTAACAGCTGTGCCCTTTTGGGGGGCTTATCCTAAATACCGAACAGTTAATTCTGGGGATGGTGAAAATCTGCGACAAAATCAAAGAAACGCAATGCGGATGCAGGATTAATCAAAGGGCCCTAATCTATCAAATTGCAAGATTTTCAACGATCAGCAGACACTCGAAGATGAAAAGTACCACATCACATGCCAAGGAAAAAAGGACTAACACCATCCTTAATAACATGAAAAAGGGGGAAACAGCGCGAGATCATCATACCAGGGTGGAGAAAAAGGGCTCGTTCCTCGGGATGTGCGGCGGGAGAAGGGAAATGGAGCTGCTGCTCCTCCCCTCCATTGACGGACTGATGGCTATTCTCGCTGTCCCTTGTTTCCCCCTTTCCCTATCCCTAGCGGCTAAACAAACCAACCTAATCAGCTTTCTTTCCATGGTTAGGGGGGTAGGCTGTCTCTCCATCGACATGTTCTATGGGGTGCTCTAAAGCTTGCTAGGATCGAATCTATGTAGGCCATGAGTGGATCAATCATGTTTCCTTTGAACAAACCAGCATACTATCAAAGGGATCCATCCATTTTATGAGTCTTGTAGTCAACTTTCTAGAGGCCTCTCTCTCTCTCTCTCTCTCTCTCTCTCTCTCTCTCCCTCTCTCTCTCTCCCCCCCTCTCTCTCTCTCTCTCTCTCTGATTATAAAGACAAGACGTCACTAGCCACCAATTAACACGCTTTTTGGGCGAGGTGGGCTTAACACACTTTTGTCTTCATAATATATGGTAAATAACAAATTTTAGTTCTCAAAAATAATTTTAAAAGACAACATATATCATGCATTGAGAGTGACTTTGAGAGGGAGACACATCAGATCAACAACATGTGCGCCACACATCGAAGACCACACAGGAAGTCTCTGAAGAAAAAGTTTATCCACCCGCAAAAAAAAAAGGTTTATGGTTTTCGAAAGGGGTTACCACTCACATGATAGGACTTAGCATGGGAAAAGTAAATTAGCATGGATGTAAGCTCATCTTCCACATTCTACTATACCCTATGAGGAAGCAGATTACGACAGAGATACTTTTTTGTGGTAGTGTTCTGTGCTGCATGTGACATGAGCATGCATGATAGTGCTATATATCATACTTACTATTAAACACGACGTGCATGTTACGCATGGGTATTAGCTTACTATATATACTAGTCCTTGGGATTAGGTTAGTGGTTGCAAGTGCTGGTTCAGAGACATTAGTGTATATACTATACTAGAGGAGATTTTTACTGAATTGATAGGTAACCATCAAAAGGGAATGATAAGCGCCAATGTTTTTTTTTCTTGCGATGTAATTCTTGGTAAGCGGCAACGTTGGCCACGTGAACTGATGAGAGCTCCCAAACCATGCATGTGAACAAAAATATATGTTGTGAAACAGACCAGTGATCAGACAAACTGCATAGAAAATCTGTTATTGAGATTTCATGAATGTGCTTGACATGTAACCCGTGAACCAGATCGACCTTTTTTTCTCTTTGCTATGAGAATTGGACCGACATTGATTGCTTGTTGCGCGTAAGCTTCATAAACATGGTTGTATCACCTTTCAACCATAATACTTCTTCCGTCCCATATTAATTGCCGCTTGAACAGATGTATCTAGCACTGAAATACGTATAGATACATTCATTTCAGCGTCAATTAATATGTGACGGAGGGAGTATATATTAACGGTTCCAGTTGCGAAGCCACATATAGGCTGTGTAGTCAATTGACTACACAACTTTGTGGAAAAAACATCATATATAAGCAAAATCATGCAAAAAATAATACAAAATTCAAAGAAATACATATATGTTGACTACACAATATTAAGTTGACAACACATGATTAAAATCCTAGCACGGCCACAGAACGGTTCCACGCATAAGCATGATAAACGTGGTGTGAAGTATTGCTATTCAACCATGATACTATATCCTCTACTTTGATATATACTCCTAGCAGCAGGGCCGGCCCTGAGCAGGTGCGTCCGGTGCGGCCGCACAGGGCCCTCGTCTGCCAGGAGCCCCCACCTAGGTACGCTCCTGTATATACGAAGGCAGAAAAAAAAGCCTTCTCAAATTAACACCCCGCAATTTCGGTGGAAAGAAGGAATCTGCGACCCGTTCTCCTCGACGACTCCTCGTTCTCCTCCACCTCCCGCAACTCCTCGTTCTTCTCCGCCTCCTACGACTCCTCGTTCTTCACCACTCCTCCGCCCTAATCACGCCAATAATGGAGCGCTGCTCTCCCCTAGCAGATTTTAGCCGTTTGGGCGGAAAAATTGGAGGAGGAGATCCCGATTTTCCTGATTTCCAACAATCTGCAACGGTTAGTACTCCCTATTCCCCTTCTATAAATTGCTTAGATCTTATAGTTAGTTTTCATTCGATCTCCCAGTCCTTATTCGATTCGCTCCTGCCTGTCCATCGTAGAAGAAAGGGAGGAGCGGGAGTGGCGGCCGGCGGCAAGGGGGCGACCGGAGACGGTGCTGCTGCTGTACGGTGGTGCTGCTGCTTGCTGGATAGGGGGATTTGCTTGTGGCAAGCTGCAGCACGCAAGGGCAACAAGATCCAGGTGCTTTTTTTCCAACATTCAATCTTATGTCATAATTTTTGTAGTATTTGTTTCTTGTGTTATGAGATGTCATCTAGAAAGTGTAAGTCTGGTCATGAAAAGAGGCAAAAGAGGAAGAGAGAAAATGAATTTATAGAATCCCAAAAGGGATCCATGCGCAAATTTGTTAGGCCAAAAAGAAGTTCTGCTAGTAATAATCAGGAACTAGCTCTAGTAATTTTTTAACAACCAGATGAAAATTTAGATAAGAACGATAACAATGCTAATGGTCATGAAAATATAGGCGAGGATGGTTCAAATATGAAAGGAAAATATCAAGGGGTAAAAACTCGAGTACTTAATATAAATCCAAGAGCCTTATATATGCCATGTGCTTGTCATAGTCTTAATCTCACACTTTGTGACATGGCGAATTCGTGTGCTAAAGCTATTACATTTTTTGGTGTTGTGCAACGAATATATGTACTGTTCTCAAGTTCAACTAAAAGATGGAAAGTTCTCTTTGACCATGTTCCAAGCTTTACTCTTAAATCTTTGTCTAATACCCGTTGGGAGAGTAGGATTAAAAGTATAAAGGCTATTAGATATCAAGCTCCTGAATTAAGGGCAGCTTTGTTTGAATTATCTAAATCTGGTGATGATGCCAAGGCAAGAAGTGATGCAAAAAACTTATATGATGTGATTGGTACTTTTGAGTTCTTGCTTAGTATGGTAATTTGGCATGATATTTTATTTTCCGTAAACATGGTGAGCAAAACTTTACAATCCCCTTCAATGTGTGTTGACTCAACTTTGCAACAAATTGAGGGCATAATGAAATATTTTGATAAGTATAGAGGTGAAGGTTTTTCAGCTAGTTTGGTTATTGCCAAAAAACTTGCAACTGATATGAACATACGAGCATCATTTCCAATAAAACGACGTATTACTAGGAAGAAACATTTTGATGAAAGCGATGATGATGATAATAATAATGAAGAAATTTTAGCGGCGGCGAAGGCTTTTGAAGTTAACTTCTTTTTTGTTATGGTGGACATGGCAAATACTTCGTTGAAAAATAGATTTGAAGAACTAAGAGCATTCAAAGAAATATTCGGATTTCTACTTAGCTCATCAAATTTGAAGTCACTGGATGACATTGAGCTACGAAAGTGTTGCACAAAGTTTGCTGAAACCTTCACTCACAATCGTTCGTGTGATGTTGAGTTGGATGATTTCTTTTCTGAATTGAGAATGTTGCGAATGACCTTACCAGAAGAGCCAATGTGTGCTACTAAGATGTTTGAATTTGTTAGAAATATTAATTGTTTTCCAAACATCTCAATTGCTTATAGAATTTTATTTACTGTACCGGTGACGGTAGCTTCAGCCGAAAGAAGTTTTTCAAAGTTGAAATTACTAAAAAATTACTTGAGGTCAGCAATGTCACAAGAGAGATTGAACGGTCTAGCTACTATATGCATTGAGAAGGATCTGTTAGACAGGGTTAATGTTGATACAATTATCAATGACTTTTCCTCAAAGAATGCTAGAAGAAAATGCTTTACATAACTTGTGCACTTGTCTGTTTTGCAAGATTCAGCAGGAGTGCAAGTTGGGAAGTGAGAGATAGAGGTCTGGAGCGCATAGCTGGATGGAGTGGAAGCTGAAGTGGAGTGCGAGCTGGTTATGCTATGTTTGGTCAAATGTAGTGCCTTTTTCAATTGAACATTGTCAGTTTGTCACCAGTAAAATAATGGGTAGTTTATGTGGTTTAATATATCTATTAAGAATACAGAGAGAATTATGTTCAATGTACAAGTTGCTACCGAAATATCAAAATGAGCTATATAATTTTTTCTGTATAGGGGTCCCAAATTTTTGGCTTGCACCGAGGCCCCGGATTGTCAGGGCCGGCCCTGCCTAGCAGGTTGTTAAATGAAAGTTATACTGCCAAGAGTAAACCGATTGATGACCGTATATACGAACATTAAACCATCCTAATAAAAGTCACGATACTATCAACATTTGCTAAATTGACCAATGATCGGATTCCACTACTAACATTGAGTAGTCCTAGCTACTTAAAAAAGACGAACCTATCATTTTCGAGCAGGATATTTTTACTCGATGTTATTTCTTACACATAAGCTCGTTCCACCATCACAATTCTTCAAGCAATTTAATCTTAGAAAACTACAAGTGAGAACCCCATCGGGAAAAAAGAAGACTAGCTTGAAATCCATGGTCGTGCTGCTCGTGCACGTACCTACGTGGTTGTTAATGATCAACACGCAATTATTTGAAAATCCGTACGGCAAGCGTGTTCCGATAAGTCGTCTTGTTCAAAAGAAGCAGCAGCAGGCTTACATATTGGTTGTTTTCTATTGAAAATCGCAAGATGATATGAAATGACGAAGTCCTGATCTGAAAAACAGAGTTGCTCAGATCAATCAGTTGTCCGACTCGATTGATCATATCCCGTGCTGGTCCGCCCTTTGGCTTTTGTTATTTCTTTTCGTTTGCGCAACGGTCGGTCGCCGGGAGATGGATCGCGCCCGTCAAAGGTCGCTTGTCTCATCTCCCGGCCGCTGTACGGCGCCGGTTAAATCATTGAGAGCATGCATCTCCTTCGGATTTTAAAATGGTCAAGGTGACGCTTTACCACAGGGCCCGGCCGTCGTTTAAAAATTTGAGAAACGCCACCTTGCTTTTGGACAAGGGAGATTGTTTTTGACTGGCCGGAGATTGGACTTTGACCCTGCATCCAGTAGCAAACGTGATGGCTGCATGCATCGATTGATGCAGAGGCCGGGGGCTCGATTCCTCCTTCTCAAAAAAAAAAAAAATTCTGTAGCAAACGAACGAACGCGTCAGGCTGTACGTACATGTAGCGCTATGGCGTCTTTACTTTTCCCAAAGGAACGAACCAACGTGCCACGGTGTGGAGCTGCCTAGCTTTTTTTGTTTTTGTTGAGAGAGAGAGAGAGAGAGAGTGGAGCTGCCTAGCACAGCCTCACCTCAAGTGGAGGCTGGACTTGGAAGGAAAGGGCAGCAGTGGCCGTGACACGACGACAGAGACGGCAGCGTCCGGAACGACCAATGCCTTGGCTCCAGTACGTACGTTCACCCCACATGCCTGCCCTGCGGTCCACGCGCGCACTCCACTGGGCACCGGCTCCCGCACATGGACCTCCGTCCCAACAGCGAGCGAGCAACACGGCCGTGTACGCCGGTGATGGTGATCCCGCACTAGCTAGCAGCAAACCAACCATAGAAAGGAAAGGCCACCCGCGCCACAACGCATCCATCCATCCGTCCGTCCGTCACCTGGGTCGGTCCAGGCACCCACTGATTCTGCACGCTTTTTTGCTAGTACCAGGCGGATGCGGATCCACATGCACCGTCACTCTGTTTCTGTTTCTGTTTCTGTTTCTGTTCCGGTGATTGTGTTGTGTACGCATGGGCCCGGCCAGGGGCCGATTTTGGTGTTTTGACCCTTTTCAAAAAGTTAAGCAGCATCTGATCCTCCTTTGTAAAAATTTCGAGATTTGACCCTTTTCCTACCTCCGAGGTCGATGGCGGTAGGGTAAACCAGCCTACCGCCGAGGCCCTTGACGGTAGGCAACTTATCCACGTCAGCGCAGTGCAGCCCTACCTTTAAACAGGCTGGCGGTAGCCTGTGCAGCCCTACCGCCGAGGTGCCAGGCGGTAGGTGGGTGCAAACACTGTATTTGATACTTAGAATTTTTTTACGGTAGGTCATGCACCCCTACCGCCAAGGGCCTCAGCGGTAGGCTGGTTTACCCTACCGCCATCGACCTTGACGATAGGAAAAGGGTCAGATCCCGAAATTTTTATAAAGCAGGATCAGGTCTGGCTCAATTTTCGCAAAAGGGTCAAAACACCAAATTTGGCCCCGGCCACCCGAGCACGCGGTTAAACAAACGCACAAATGCTTTCAGGTTTCAGCTACTACTATATATATCTTGGAAGAAAAGCTTATACTAACTTTCTCTGTTAGAGGGAGAGGAGCAATGGTTACTGGCCAGTTGCACATACATACGTGCCTACTGGACGTATGGTTCTGCATACGCGTGGGTGTTCACGACCTTTAATTTTCTAGAACCCGAAAGTAACCGCGAGTAGACAAGTACCTGGAACAAGGAACCCTAGTGGTTGGGTGTAAAGCGGAAAACACCTTCATGTCGTGTCTATCTACCAAAGATGGTAACATCAGCTTGTTGTCCATGTAACGACAAAGGTGGGCGCTATCTTTTTCCGATCCTTTTGATCCAAACGTGTCATCGGGTTGACGTATGGTTCATCTAGCGGTGAAAGCCATGACAATGCATGCAGGTGAGACATGGAAGAAGTGGGCTTTTCAATGAGAGTTGTTTGTAGTGAGAATAACTATTTTTGCTCTGACAAGCTGAGATGGTCACCATCATTTTAGTGAGAGTTGTAGCGTCGGGTAAATAAGTGTGTAGAGTGCCGATAATGATGGTTATACACTCAAGAAGAATGGAAAGAAGCCACTTTATTTTTGGAAGAAGAAAAGGTTGGCCTGCTGGGCGGCTCTATCTAATCATGGTATAACTGCCAGTAGACAAGTATCTGGAACAAAGAAGTATGTTGGTATGAAGTGGTGGTTGTTTGCCAAAACACACGGAAGAAAACATAGTTGTGGTTAGGGTGAAGGGGAAAACATGCGAGTACCAAAACAAGTGGAGGGATCAGCCGCTGTGCCTACCCAAGATGGTAAGATCAGCTTGTTGATGTAAGGACAATGTGATGAAATATATAGGTCTCCCAATGCAAATATACATATTGTAATCATCTCCACTAGCAAATGGTGTGGCTTTTCAGGTAAAGGGCACAAACGGCTAATAAAGGTGGCATGAAAAATGTAGAACATACTCCCTTCGTTTCACAATGTAGTGTGTATAGTTTTTTGAAAGTCAAATTTTACAAACTTTGACCAAGCTTATAGAGAAAACTATTTATATCTACAATATCAAATAAACAAAATATGAAACTACGTCTTATGATGAATCTAATGATATATATTTGGCATTCTAGATGTAAATGTTTTTCTCCACAAATTTGGCCAATGTTTATGACGCTTGACTTTTCTAAAAATCTATATGCACTACATTATAAAACGGATGGGGTAATAAATAAACCAATTTTGCTAAGTCGACTGAGACTTCGTTATGTCTCAGTCGGTATTATATGCCTTTGATCTTGCATGGAGATTCGTACAAAAAGATTATTTTCATTTTTCTTCTTCTTCTTCTTATATACTATATCACTTGACTGAGACTTGGTTAAGTCTCAGTCGACTGAGACCTAGCCACACCCTAAATAAACATGTCACAATTCATTCCGATTGTCCATTGTGAGTGCCCCTACTATCCGCGGACGAAATTAAAGCCTACTCAAAGCCACTACATGTCCATAAAAAACAAAGAGCATGCAATGACCGAAAAGAAAGAAGCAAAGGACCATGCTGTAGCTGCTTCTGATAAAACGGAAAGGCGATCGATGCCGTCAACAAAAATAGGCCGCCGTGGTCGCTCTAGTAGAGCATCGTAGAGATCTGTTGCAGCAGTACTACACTAGCTAGATCATGTTCACGAGCTCCTGTACACGCCGATACGCTAGCTAGCTGAGGTCGACAGCACGCACGGTAGGCGGCCAGCACGTACATAGATATATAAGGACGCTAGCTAGCACAGCTTCGTGGCTGAGAAAGGAATGGAGAAAGTAAGGGCATCTTGAAGGCGGACCATCAAAACTGGATCAGGCGGTGACGCGGTTTACCATCCAACGTGGGTTTGTACCGGTCCGCCGAGCGGTCGGAACATACTTTTTTCGGTAAACCCGAGACAGGCGTGGGGGGCTTTGTGGGAGTCCGACAGTAGACACGTAGGACTCTGACACCTCCGGCCCACCCAAAACCCTTCCCGGACCCCGCGCCTTCATCCTTCCCATTTTCTCTCCTTCCTTCTTTCTTTCTTGCCTTCGCCGCCGCTCTACCACCCCGCCGCCACGCCACATCCCTGCCGGAACTCTATGTCTTCTTCACCTCCAGTGTTCTAGCCGGGCTCCACCCCGCTTCTCCTCCGTCGCCGTTCAACCTTTCTCCTCTGACCGCCCCGTCAGGTAGCATCCGCTACTGCTATACTCACCATGCCCGGCAACTGTTCGATGAATTGCCGGAGTTAAAAAAGTTTTCCCTTCTTCTTTGAAGCAATGGATTCCTATTTTGAGCACAATGTCGGAATGTAATATTTGAACTTTTTAAAATTTGAACCAGTGTTGCATGCGGCTATTTGATCGTCTGTTCCCTATTTATGTGGCTATTTGAACGTCTGAACCCTATGTATGCGGCTATTTGAATGTGCGGACTTTTAAAAAAATGAGGGAGGCCGGATGTATGCGGGCAGCATTAGATGGCGGCCTCCTGCATCCGTGTCTGTGGACTGGTCCCACCCGCCCCGTCCGCGGACGGATGCGAGAGAAAATTTACGGGTCGGTGCCGATAGTGGCGGTTAGGCCAGCGCCTGAAGGATGGAACCAAGGCGCTTCATTTTTGGGAAAAGGAAATGGTTAATCGGCATGGACGGTTCTCAGCGGAGCAGGTATGCCATTTCTGTGACATGAAAGTAACCAAAACAAGTGTGTAGAGACCTTGACGTTGCGTCTACCCAAGATGGTAAGATCAGCTCATGCAAATATATGTAGTACACTGAAAATCATCTCCACTATGGACCTTGGTGGCTTTCTGGAGAAACGGTAGTAGTTAATAAACATGTTCATGGAATTTATCAGTGTTTGCCAAAACAAAAAAGAATGTCGCGTCAGCTTCAACTTTTCATAAAAAATATATTGTGAGCTCCGAGTAGAGATTGATGATTGATCCAATGGTGAAAGCCGCGGCGATGCAGATGTGGCCACATGAGAAGGAGACAAGCTTTGATTGAGAGAAGGTGAGGCATGACACTGGGAGGAGGAACAAGATCGAGATAGAAACAGGGTCACTATGTATTTGGGGTCTGGCAAAATAATCCAGTTTCGATAGACCGGCCCCGCGTCTTCGTTTTCCTCCCCTTTCCCGCGTTAACCTCCACACCTCCATCGGACTGTCCTCCCCCGCCACCCCACCCTACCTTTCTTCCCTGCCGGTGATGGTTCCCCGTACCTCTCAACCCTTTGTCTCGTCTTCATGGGAGATAATGTGGCCAACCGTCCCCGTATATGCATTAGTCCTGGTTCGACCGTGGCGGGGCAATCACCCGAATAATAGCAAAAGCGATAAGAAAATTACCGATGGATCAAAAATCAAAACCGGATGACCAATGCTCACTGATAGTGAAATAACTATTTTTTAGTCGACCGAGCCATAACTTAATATTTCAAGACACATTCAAAGTTGGAAGTTGCCTCCTCCTGAATCTACATGTTGATGTATACCCCTGGCTCCAGAGTTTTAATAGGACATGTGTCTCAACTCTCAACACATTGTAATCATTGCTAGCTGGCTATAACTAGTAGTTTCACCACACTATGCGCGGACCAAACTAAAGCCGCCTACAAAAAAGGCAAATTAAGCACGAAAGCGGAAAGCACAGGGCACTGTAGCTTGCCTGTGACAAAAAACGGGAGGGGGATGCCATCGACAGAAATAGGCTATCGTGGTCGCTCCACAACGGCATACCACAGCACCCCTACACCAGTCGATGACATATGCAATTAGCCTGTTCACGGGAGAAAAAGAAGAGAGAAACTATAAGCCATAGTGTTCCTTCCCATAGGATACAGGGCGTACGTGCACGACACATCGACCTCGAAATGGTCATGCGGCTCGTGCAAATGGTGTGACGAGAGTTTCGCTGTTCATGCAGATACGCTGAGATCCACGACACGCACGGCAGGCGACTACTGCTCATGCATGCGAAATGGTACGTAGCTACTTTCATGCAGGTACGCGCTGTTCATGCTAGCTAGTTTCCTGATCGGGTTATCGAGTACCAACTAAGCTAAAAAGGAGTATTTTATACAATTATCAACTAGAAAGTTTAAGCACGCGAATGACAGATATATAGCTATGTAGACACGTACATACATGCACGTGAAATTTTGTACAGAGAGTGATTATGTGCAAAGCAAAGAAAAATGAAGGATTGTGCAGACCAGAATAACTTAGTGCGAAAAAAAAAGTGTTCAAGTTGTAGCAGTAACTTGCCGACCAGAATACACGTGAAGTTTGTTAAAATTATTTTATCATTTGCAAAGTAAAGAAAACCTCACGATTTCTGAAGCTGCCATACCGCAAGTTAGTGTAGCTTCTAGAACAGAACAACTTAGTGTGAAAAAGGAAACTTTCTAGTTGTAGCAGCAGTAACTTGTAAACGCTCTTATATTTCTTTATAGAGGGAGTACACCAGAATTGACTGTTTGTTCCCATACGCGTTTCTACTTGTCTTCTACATTTATTATGCTCACTTCATAGGTTTCCAATTTTGTAGATGATTTTTTGATAAGTTACAAATATCATAACCATGTCATCCTATGGTCGTACGTATATTGCAGTTCCTCATCGCGACTCGGTGGGTGGTGGCACCTTCTTGGCATTCGAAGCATGACTTTGTTGTGTCGATATTCAAATTGCGGCTGCTCATAGAAATTTAGGCACGCACATGGCCAAGAGTGAAACGAGCCCGCTTCACGCACACTCGGCACGCACCGGCTCTTTACCGAGCACACGTGTACGGCCGCGGCACAGAACAAATGGAGGAGGAAATACAAGGAGACGAACAAACGGAGGTCGTGGTGATGGCGAGGCGCGACGGACGGATGGGCCGTGGGAGGCACCCTAGTACATTCATGCATGTATGGTAGTATTGTGTTATACTGTATACATGCATGCACAATGCATGTACGCTTTTGCAGCTAGACAGAAACATGTATGACACGTCTAGCTAGAACGAGTACAGAGAAAGGGGTGATTGAACTCACAGGCGCCATCGGTGCAGCTCGAAGGAGGCGCAGAATAGGTCAGAGAAGAGGAGGACTCGAATCGCCGCCGTGGTCAACCATTGGCCGGAGCAGGAGCGCGGCTTACCTGGTCGTCGGTGTCGGTCCGCGCCGGAGGGAAAGCTCGAAAGGGGAAATGGTGGCGAGAGTTCGGGCGGTGAGGTGAGGCTGGCTATATAGGGCGACCGATTCGGCGGGACGTGACATCAATTCTTCGAGCCGCTTTTTCGAAGACGTGCGCGAGCTCACGCCATCTCTGTGGACGCAGGAGGTTAGCGCCGTGTTCCCCTTCCCTGCATCACTCGAGCCTGTCTCGCTGGACGGGTCTGGCTGGGAGGTGCTTTAAGTAACGTGTTATACAAGAATCTGATGCAGCCCAGGTAACTAAACATCCCGTTTTCTTCCCGCGCAGGCCTGGTTTAGACGGATGCAGGCTACCAAACGCATCAGTAGTAGCGCAACGTACACATGATGTACGAATGAAATCTTGTTCTTTGCTAGCTACTCTTCCTCCTCCTCCTACTGCTACTACAGTAGAGTAGCACTCATTCCGAATATAACCATGTGATCCATGAGCTAGAAGGAACACACCACAAGTCAGCCAGGGAGACATTGCTAGCTACTCGCATTCAAATCTGTATGCTACAGCTTAATTGTTCGTACATCGATGGCCAACAAACCCAACGTGCACTGCTAGCTCCCCACACCATGTTCCATAACACCGGAGAGGTTGTTGGTCGGCTGTCTTCACGTAATATGCGCTCATGTAGGCCAGGCCCAGCCTCCGCCATGCCTAGCTTAGCTTAGCTGCTGCCATAATTAGCAATTAACCAGCTACCACGACGTCCTCTTGTGCATATTAGGTAGAGCTGTGTAGATAGGTACTACACCCGTCTTGGTTTATTGGTCCTCATTGTATTTTGTACCAACTTTTGATTAAAGATTTAACTAACAAAATATTAATGCATGTCATAAAAAGTAATATCATCTCAAACTATGTTGAAATACAAATCCAATGATATAATTTTTGGTGACATGCATTAACATTTTATTAATTAAATCTTTCGTTAAAATTTGGCACAAAATACAATGAGAACCAATAAATCAGGACGGAGGTAGTAGTAGGTAATTTGCCCCAGGAGCCTGGCCACGATTTGATTCCTGTTAATGCATGTCACCCTCTTGGTACATCATGTTAATCTAAGTATATACGAAAAAAGGTACATGCGGAAGGAAAGAAAAATCTACATCTATAGACGGGGCAACTTTTCGACAATGATGCCACCAGTGTCCGTCAGCGGGAACAGCCGACGGCGCACACCCTCCGAACAGCTGTGTGTGGGTCCTAGTTGATGAGAAGATGTATGATCGGATTCGAAGCTGTGGAGAAACAAATGCTAAAAGTTGGTTGTTTGAAATGGAAGACCAACTGAGTCATAATCAGTTCGTCATTATGATGGTTACTCTCTGGGCCTTATGGAAGGCAAGGCATGATTTGATGCATGAAGATATCTACCAAAGTCCTTTTGCCACAAGCAATTTTATTACGAGCTTTTTGGCTGAGCTTGCCCTGTTTGACAATGGTGATACACAGAAAACAAGGGGAGTAGATCGGGACAGGAGAATTCTATGGATTCCGCCGCCACAAGGCAAGGTGAAAGGTAACTGTGATGGTGCAATTTTCAAAGAAAATAAATGAAGTGCAGCTGCTGCTATTTATAGATTGGAAGAGGGATTGTTTATGGGAGCTTCGGTGATGGTTAATGATGGAGTTCTTGATCCTGAATGCGTTGAAGCCATGGCTTGTCGTGAAGCTCTCTTACTGCGGCAAGACCTGAATTTAAGAGCGGATGTTGTTGCGTCAGACTGTGCAAATGTGGTACGCAGCGTCGAAGAAGGAAGCCGAGGCATGAGCTCGATGGTAATAGAAGAAATATGAAGAATGAAGATGACGGCTGGGGAGGTATCTTTTAGATATGAAAGACGTGAGGCAAACTTCAATGCACACCATATAGCTAGAAAATCTCTTGAATTGGTGCCAGGTCGTTATGTGTGGTTTTTGGAACCTCCTGATTATGTACATCTTCAGATCAATTAATAAAAAGGTCGGGTGGTTTCTCTCAAAAAAAAAGGTGAGGAGGAGCGCATTCCTCTCCGGCTCTCTCTCCTCTCTTGCGCTCACGCTCAGTTTAGTTTGTTTAGCCTCAAGGGATAGGGAAAGGGGGAAACAAGGGAGAGCGAGAATAGCCATCAGTCCGTCAATGGAGGGGAGGAGCAGCAGCTCCATTTCCCTTCTCCCGCCGCACATCTCGAGGAACGAGCCCTTTTTCTCCACCCTGGTATGATGATCTCGCGCTGTTTCCCCCTTTTTCATGTTATTAAGGATGGTGTTAGTCCTTTTTTCCTTGCCATGTGATGTGGTACTTTTCATCTTCGAGTGTCTGCTGATCCTTGAAAATCTTGCAATTTGATAGATTAGGGCCCTTTGATTAATCCTGCATCCGCATTGCGTTTCTTTGATTTTGTCGCAGATTTTCACCATCCCAGAATTAACTGTTAGGTATTAAGGATAAGCCCCCCAAAAGGTCACAGCTGTTAGTATTCGAAACGAAATACTTTTTCCTTCAAGAAACTCGAGGGTTCCTCCCTCCAATCCATAGTAATTGTCGCTGCTTTAGTACAACTTTTTGTCGCGACAATTAATATGGATCGGAAGGAGTATTTGATTTACTTGGTTACATGATTTTCTAAACAACTTGGAACACGTCATGATGTGTTCAGTATAAGTTATAGTATTTTCTACCTAATTCTCTCTCAGAAAGAAATACATATGATGACACGTATATACTTATAATAATAATATCTTTATTTGTGTGTGATGGAAAGTAAAATATGGGATATCTCACCGTTTTGGATTACCTGCAGATGTTCAGGATCTAACTTCCTTCTGCGTTGATTTCAGCTTTCGCCGGAACAATGGCGGAGGGCAGGCGGAGCCCAGGCTGCCTCGAGGACTTGTTCAATTTGCTTGCCCTAAACCAAAAATTGCAAACGCTAAAACAGATTGCCTATCAAAAGCATGGAGAAGGAAATGACAACACACTCAGTAAGGTTCTACATGCTTCCCGCAGCAATTTTGCAGTTTTCTGAAACCTTTTAGTGTGCTTACATGATTGTGTTTGTTAGTAGTCAAGTTCTTCACATGTTTTTCCTTGTCTTGGACTTGCCATAGATTATGCATTGCTGCTCATTTGCCAAAGTTGGTGACACAAGGCTTGACTGCGATAACCACTTCTTTCTTGGCTATATAAAGTTGTAACGTGTTTGCTATTTCTTTTTATATATGATGCAGGAATAAAAGTCACGAAACCCAAAAACGGCATAGAAAAAGAAGAGACTGCTCAGGTATGTGCTCAAATTCAACATTGCGTTTTCTTTAGTGGTAATGGCAGGCTTCAATCTCATAGGTCTCTACTGATCATTGGTATATTAGCATTAGAGAAAGCCAGAAATTCAAAATTGTCATGTTCTGAGTCCCTACGAAACTAAGAACCTACCTGTCAATTTCCAACTCATTTTCTAATATTCACCTTAAGTTCCCAAGTGCAGCCTGTGGCAAAAATGACTCTACACCCCGTATTAATCGCTAACTGCTTTTCTAATACTCACAAGGAGACTAACGGCGTTTCTCCAACGGCGAAGGCCAGCATGTTTACATGCAAGACACTCTTGTTCAAGAAGAAAACACACAAGAAAGATCAAAAGAAGATTGAATCGCATTCCAATACGCGTGCCAGCTCCCCATCGTCATCACGTTTGATGCGCTCCAGCTCGATCCATCATTCAAAATGCTTTGAATATGTGGTTCCTGATGAGTTGGCTTTGGAGTACCAGCGAATGAACGAATCAAGCTCCAATGAGACAAGCTCTAGTCCCGGTGCACCGCAGTCATCACATCAGAGCCCTAGAGGTCCCGTTTTACAGGAGTCGCGCAAGGCTTCCGGTAGCATTAGCGGCAAACGTAGCTTGATTGCAGAAGCACCCTGTGAGACTATACCTGAGAACCTTACTAGTGAGAATGAGGTCTCTAGGCAGAAAAGCCGTGATGATTCGACACATCACTCGAAGGAGTTCTTGGATTTCCTTGAATTGTTCAATGCACACAGGGAACTGTTTCTCAAGATTCTTCACGATCCTTCCTTGTTAGTACCACCTGAACAGCAAGAGCAAGAAGCTACCTCTAGCGGTGCAGTACCGCTGAGCAAATTAGAATCATTCCCAAGACCAGGAGGATCATCGGGGAAGCGTAACCCTATATTTGATCGGAGCGACAGTGAGAAAAGCAGAAGGGCAGAAATCCAAAGGTCACCGTCAAGGCCTAAATCTGACCTTGAAGGCGCAAAAGTCATCAGTACAAGAATGCCTTCTGGGGTCGAGGCGTCAACAGTTTCTCTTGCAGAATCAAGAAGCCTAAAGAAAGCTGGAACCACTTCAAGTCGATTTAAAGCTATAAGTAAGAAGATCAAACATGTCGTAAAGGACGGAGTTTTTCATAAAATGCCTTATGGCCAAAAGATGGCTGAGTTAACCAAGAGCACCTCCACGAAGAAATTTGCCCAGGAGGAGAAACAAATACGAAGATCATATTCTATTGCAGAATCAGTAGACAAGTACTCGACTCTCTATGATTCAATATCAAGGGAGTCAAGGATTTCCTTCGAAAGACCAAGTACAGCAATGGAAGACGATGCAAGCTTAAGAGACAAGAAGTCGCCGATGCACATCAAAAGAATAACTTCTCTTCCAGAAATGCAATTATATGCTCCTCAAAAAGATGCTCTAACTGAATTTCCTGGTTCTCAAATTGTGCCCAAGACATACAATGTGGAATCTGATCGGTTTTCTTCACATGAAAATGGTTCCTTCGGTATTGTCACAGAAGGAAATGTGTACCCTGATTATATCACAGAAAGAACAGCAGATATTTACAGTGAACAAAATGATGAAGGTATGAAAGGACATGAAGATTATCTTAAGGTGAACTTTATATAAAAGAGACTTACTGTTGTTTCTGGTGATTTCTGCAGAAGGTGGTTTCCTTGGTTCCCTGGAAGAAGATTTACGCAGCATTCTCCAAACTCCCAGTTCTTCTTCTTTTGCTCAGTCTTTCTCCCATCGACGCATCAACAGTTTACCTTCTTTTGACCGGACATTTTTTCAAGATCACAGCCGCAGTTTTACTGAGCATTCTATAGCAGGTGAAGTATAGTGAAACTTGAACCTCTGTAGACATCGGAACAAACAAGTAGCAAAATTCAATTGGTATATTTCCCCATTTAAACACAGAGTAGCTAACTTCTATCGAATCAGACATGAAAATATGAAGCATCGGTTGTTTACATAAATAATAACCCAAATACTTTCATAGTATCGCCTTTTGTATGGAAGTAGTAATTCTTCCTAATTTTCCATGCCATGCTAAACTAATAGCTTGCACTTGCATGCATTTTACCATGATTATATCTATACAAAAGTGGGGCATTATTCTATTTTTTAAGGAAGATTGGGACACTTATGTTCTTGACACATTCAGATTCAGAACCAACATTTGATGATATGCAACTCGAGGATGACGAGTGGTTGGTCAAGCCATCACAGATTTCTGGGGAATGTGCTGCCAATTTCAAGGACGACCAGTGGCTAATTCGATCACTACAACCCTCAGGCATCGATGCTACTGATCATGAGGATGAAGAGTGGGTTGTCGAGACACCACAGCTGCTAGGTGACAGTGCTGTCGAGGATGAAGAGTGGCTGGTCAAGCCGGCGCAGCCCTTGGGTGCCGATGATTCGAATTCAGGGTTCCAGTTTATACATGAATTCACTGAACAAAATGATGCAGGTTCCTTGCACATTTATGTCAATGACAAGAATGAGGCCGATTTCCAGTATGTGAAGGATATACTCAAGAAATCCGGGTTCAGCTGTGGCGAGGCCGATTGGTATGCATCCAACCAACCACTCAGCCCAGTGATCTTCGAGGAGGCAGAATGCTCATGTCAGGATCTTGAGATGACCAACGACGAGCCCCACAACATTGTCAGGCGCATGCTCCTGTTTGATATCATCAACGAGGTCCTGATGCACATCTACGACTCCTCCCTCGTCAACGGTCCGTGGCATTCGCGCTTCGACCCGCGCACGAGGCCGATACCCATGGGGTCCCATGTCCTTGAGGAGGTGTGGGCAAACGTTAGCTGCTACCTGAGCCTTCAGTGGAAGCCCAACAAGACGGTGGATGACATTGTGGCGCATGATGTTATGAGGAAGGACAGCTGGATGAACCTGTTGTACGATGCGGAGTGTGTCGCGCTAGACCTGGAGGATCTTATGGTGGAGGACCTTCTGGATGATGTTGTTCTTCAGATAGTGTTAATATCTATCGACGAATGACTTGTAAGAGCTAATTGTCTCTCCAAACTTAGCAATGCATAGAGGTTTCTAGACACAGAAAGCAGAATAGAGATGGAAGAAGATAGCAGATGCCTGAATAGCGAAAGTACTGTTGTGAGCTCTGAATAGAATGTTTGAAAGACAGGTCTTAATTATGTGCCTGGTCTATACTTGTACTGTATGCATTCTAATTGTACTCAAACTGCCAGGGAGCTCGTTCTAGTTCATATTGATTTGTATACGGCACAGTGTCTTGAGCTGACTGTCCTAAGTGATATCATGCTGGAGTTTATCCTCCAGTCTGAACATGTGAAATGCTCGTTTTCCGAAAGCGGGAAAATGTTCTTCCGTGGACAAATAGGTTCTGATAATCACTGTGGTCTCGAAACGTTGCTTTGGTCCTTTATATAAATTTGCATCTATATTTTATTTTGGAACCTGTTTGTACAAATAAGTTAGTCTTGTTTATAAAACATATAGCCTGTCTAGCTCAGTTGGTAGAGCGCAAGGCTCTTAACCTTGTGGTCGTGGGTTCGAGCCCCACGGTGGGCGAGTTGAAAATACCTATTTTTTTAACCCTTGTAGATGGTTCAATTTAACCTGTGTACTTGGTATATGATTCAATTCTAACTTTTACAAATATTGTTTGTGTTTATTAATCACACATTTTTTTCTTTGAGAAATCACACCCTTTTTTTGAGAAATCACACCTAACTTTGATAGAAACTATCCAAATATATATTCACAGCAATACAACAATCCAATCGAGGCAACGTTAGAATAGAAAGTGGCAATATTAATCTTGATTATTAATACGGTGAAGAGCAACACACAAGATTACTTTCGAATATTAAACCATATGTTATTCGTCATAAATATTAGTCTGTTTGATTTAGATTGAGATGGAACCGAGGTTCTTCGTTACAAGAGTTCAAATTCTAGCTCCTCCTTTCCTTGCTTCTCTATGTGTTCTCTGAAAAAAATACACCATTGTTTGGACAAAACATGTCAAAAACTTTGACCATATGTCCAACCTTTTACATTAAAATGAGAAAAATGCCTCTGTTTCTTGTGTAGATATCGGCATTTTTCTTTCTTCTTAAAACGACTCTGTTTCTTGTGTAGATATCGGCATTTTTCTCATTTTAATGTAAAAGGTTGGACATATGGTCCAAGTTTTTGACATGTTTTGTCCAAACAATGGTGTATTTTTCCAGAGAACACATAGAGAAGCAAGGAAAGGAGGAGCTAGAATTTGAACTCTTGTAAAGAAGAACCTCGGTTCCATCTCGATCTAAATCAAACAGAATAATACTTATGACGAATAACATATGGTTTAATATTCGAAAGTAATCTTGTGTTGTGCTCTTCACCGTATTAATAATCAAGATTAATATTGCCACTTTCTATTCTAACGCTGCCTCGATTGGATTGTTGTATTCCTGTGAATATATATTTGGATAGTTTCTGTCAAAGTTAGGTGTGATTTCTCAAAAAAAAAAGGTGTGATTTCTCAAAAAAAAAAGGTGTGATTAATAAACACAAACAATATTTGTAAAAGTTAGAATTGAATCATATACCAAGTACACAGGTTAAATTGAACCATCTACAAGGGTTAAAAAAATAGGTATTTTCAAATCGCCCACCGTGGGGCTCGAACCCACGACCACAAGGTTAAGAGCCTTGACCTCTACCAACTGAGCTAGACGGGCTATATGTTTTATAAACAAGACTAACTTATTTGTACAAACAGGTTCCAAAATAATATATAGATGCAAATTTATATAAAGGACCAAAGCAACGTTTCGAGACCACAGTGATTATCAGAACCTATTTGTCCACGGAAGAACTTTTTCCCGCTTTCGGAAAACGAGCATTTCACATGTTCAGACTGGAGGATAAACTCCAGCATGATATCACTTAGGACAGTCAGCTCAAGACACTGTGCCGTATACAAATCAATATGAACTAGAACGAGCTCCCTGGCAGTTTGAGTACAATTAGAATGCATACAGTACAAGTATAGACCAGGCACATAATTAAGACATGTCTTTCAAACATTCTATTCAGAGCTGACAACAGTACTTTCGCTATTCAGGCATCTGCTATCTACTTCCATCTCTATTCTGCTTTCTGTGTCTAGAAACATCTACGCATTGCTAAGTTTGCAGAGACAATTAGCTCTTAGAAGTCAATCGTCGATAGATATTAACACTATCTGAAGAACAATATCATCCAGAAGGTCCTCCACCATAAGATCCTCCAGGTCCAGCGCGACACACTCCGCGTCGTACAACAGGTTCATCCAGCTGTCCTTCCTCATAACATCATGCGCCACAATGTCGTCCACCGCCTTGTTGGGCTTCCACTGAAGGCTCAGGTAGCAGCTAACGTTTGCCCACACCTCCTCAAGGACATGGGACCCCATGGGTATCGGCCTCGTGCGCGGGTCGAAGCGCGAATGCCACGGACCGTTGACGAGGGAGGAGTCATAGATGTGCATCAGGACCTCGTTGATGATATCAAACAGGAGCATGCGCCTGACAATGTTGTGGGGCTCGTCGTTGGTCATCTCAAGATCCTGACATGAGCATTCTGCCTCCTCGAAGATCACTGGGCTGAGTGGCTGGTTGGATGCATACCATTCGGGCTCGCCACAGCTGAACCCGGATTTCTTGAGTATATCCTTCACATACTGGAAATCGGCCTCATTCTTGTCATTAACATAAATGTGCAAGGAACCTGCATCATTTTGTTCGGTGAATTCATGTATAAACTGGAACTCTGGATTCGAATCATCGGCACCGAAGGGCTGCGCCGGCTTGACCAGCCACTCTTCATCCTCGACAGCATTGTCACCTAGCAGCTGTGGTGTCTCGACAACCCACTCTTCATCCTCATGATCAGTAGCATCGATGCCTGAGGGTTGCAGTGATCGAATTAGCCACTGGTCGTCCTTGAAATTGGCAGCACATTCCCCAGAAATCTGTGATGGCTTGACCAACCACTCGTCATCCTCGAGTTGCATATCTGCAAATGTTGGTTCTGAATCTGAATGTGTCAAGAACATAAGTGTCCCAATCTTCCTTAAAAAATAGAATAATGCCCCACTTTTGTATAGATATAATCATGGTAAAATGCATGCAAGTGCAAGCTATTAGTTTAGCATGGCATGGAAAATTAGGAAGAATTACTACTTCCATACAAAAGGTGATACTATGAAAGTATTTGGGTTATTATTTATGTAAACAACCGATGCTTCATATTTTCATGTCTGGTTCGATAGAAGTTAGCTATTCTGTGTTTAAACGGGGAAATATACCAATCGAATTTTGCTACTTGTTTGTTCCGATGTCTACAGAGGTTCAAGTTTCACTATACTTCACTTGCTACAGAATGCTCAGTAAAACTGCGGCTGTGATCTTGAAAAAATGTCCGGTCAAAAGAAGGTAAACTGTTGATGCGTCGATGGGAGAAAGACTGAGCAAAAGAAGACGAACTGGGAGTTCGGAGAATGCTGCGTAAATCTTCTTCCAGGGAACCAAGGAAACCACCATCTGCAGAAATCACCAGAAACAACAGTAAGTCTCTTTTATATAAAGTTCACCTTAAGATAATCTTCATGTCCTTTCATACCTTCATCATTTTGTTCACTGTAAATATCTGCTGTTCTTTCTGTGATATAATCAGGGTACAAATTTCCTTCTGTGACAATACTGAAGGAACCATTTTGATGTGAAGAAAACCGATCAGATTCCACATTGTATCTCTTGGGCACAATTTGAGAACCAGGAAATTCAGTTAGAGCATCTTTTTCAGGAGCATATAATTGCATTTCTGGAAGAGAAGTTATTCTTTTGATGTGCATCGGCGACTTCTTGTCTCTTAAGCTTGCATCGTATTCCATTGCTGTACTTGGTCTTTCGAAGGAAATCCTTGACTCCCTTGATATTGAATCATAGAGAGTCAAGTACTTGTCTACTGATTCTGCAATAGAATATGATCTTCGTATTTGTTTCTCCTCCTGGGCAAATTTCTTCGTGGAGGTGCTCTTGGTTAACTCAGCCATCTTTTGGCCATAAGGCATTTTATGAAAAACTCCGTCCTTTACGACATGTTTGATCTTCTTACTTATAGCTTTAAATCGACTTGAAGTGGTTCTAGCTTTCTTTAGGCTTCTTGATTCTGCAAGAGAAACTGTTGACGCCTCGACCCCAGAAGGCATTCTTGTACTGATGACTTTTGCGCCTTCAAGGTCAGATTTAGGCCTTGACGGTGACCTTTGGATTTCTGCCCTTCTGCTTTTCTCACTGTCGCTCCGATCAAATATAGGGTTACGCTTCCCTGATGATCCTCCCGGTCTTGGGAATGATTCTAATTTGCTTAGCGGTACTGCACCGCTAGAGGAAGCTTCTTGCTCTTGCTGTTCAGGTGGTACTAACAAGGAAGGATCGTGAAGAATCTTGAGAAACAGTTCCCTGTGTGCATTGAACAATTCAAGGAAATCCAAGAACTCCTTCGAGTGATGTGTTGAATCATCACGGCTTTTCTGCCTAGAGACCTCATTCTCACTAGTAAGGTTCTCAGGTATAGTCTCACAGGGTGCTTCTGCAATCAAGTTACGTTTGCCGCTAATGCTACCGGAAGCCTTGCGCGACTCCTGTAAAACGGGACCTCTAGGGCTCTGATGTGATGACTGCGGTGCACCGGGACTAGGGCTTGTCTCATTGGAGCTTGATTCGTTCATTCGCTGGTACTCCAAAGCCAACTCATCAGGAACCACATATTCAAAGCATTTTGAATGATGGATCGAGCTGGAGCGCATCAAACGTGATGACGATGGGGAGCTGGCACGCGTATTGGAATGCGATTCAATCTTCTTTTGATCTTTCTTGTGTGTTTTCTTCTTGAACAAGAGTGTCTTGCATGTAAACATGCTAGCCTTCGCCGTTGGAGAAACGCCGTTAGTCTCCTTGTGAGTATTAGAAAAGCAGTTAGCGATTAATACGGGGTGTAGAGTCATTTTTGCCACAGGCTGCACTTGGGAACTTAAGGTGAATATTAGAAAATGAGTTGGAAATGACAGGTAGGTTCTTAGTTTCGTAGGGACTCAGAACATGACAATTTTGAATTTCTGGCTTTCTCTAATGCTAATATACCAATGGTCAATAGAGACCTATGAGATTGAAGCCTGCCATTACCACTAAAGCAAACGCAATGTTGAATTTGAGCACATGAACAGTCTCTTCTGTTTCTATGTCGTTTTTGGGTTTCGTGACTTTTATTCCTGCATCATATATAAAAAGAAATAGCAAACACGTTACAACTTTATATAGCCAAGAAAGAAGTGGTTATCGCAGTCAAGCCTTGTGTCACCAGCTTTGGCAAATGAGCAGCAATGCATAATCTATGGCAAGTCCAAGATAAGGAAAAACATGTGAAGAACTTGACTGCTAACAAACACAATCATGTAAGCACACTAAAAGGTTTCAGAAAACTGCAAAATTGCTGTGGGAAGCATGTAGAACCTTACTGAGTGTGTTGTCATTTCCTTCTCCATGCTTTTGATAGGCAATCAGTTTTGGCGTTTGCAATTTTTGGTTTAGGGCAAGCAAATTGAACAAGCCCTCGAGGCAGCCTGGGCTCCGCCTGCCCTCAGCCATTGTTCCGGCAAAAGTTGAAATCAACGCAGAAGGAAGTTAAATCCTGAACATCTGCAGGTAATCCAAAACGGTGAGATATCCCATATTTTACTTTCCATCACACACAAATAAAGATATTACTATTATAAGTATATACGTGCCATCATATGTATTTCTTTCTGAGAGAGAATTAGATAGAAAATACTATAACTTATACTGAACACATCATGACGTGTTCCAAGTTGTTTAGAAAATCATGTAACCAAGTAAATAAAATACTCCTTCCGATCCATATTAATTGTCGTGACAAAAAGTTGTACTAAAGCAGCAACAATTACTATGGATTGGAGGGAGGAACCCTCGAGTTTCTTGAAGGAAAAAGTATTTCGTTTCGAATACTAACAGCTGTGACCTTTTGGGGGGCTTATCCTAAATAACTAACAGTTAATTCTGGGGATGGTGAAAATCTACGACAAAATCAAAGAAACGCAATGCGGATGCAGGATTAATCAAAGGGCCCTAATCTATCAAATTGCAAGATTTTCAAGGATTAGCAGACACTCGAAGATAAAAAGTACCACATCACATGCCAAGGAAAAAAGGACTAACACCATCCTTAATAACATGAAAAAGGGGGAAACAGCGCGAGATCATCATACCAGGGTGGAGAAAAAGGGCTCGTTCCTCGGGATGTGCGGCGGGAGAAGGGAAATGGAGCTGCTGCTCCTCCCCTCCATTGACGGACTGATGGCTATTCTCGCTCTCCCTTGTTTCCCCCTTTCCCTATCCCTTGCGGCTAAACAAACTAAACTGAGCGTGAGCGCAAGAGAGGAGAGAGAGCCGGAGAGGAATGCGCTCCTCCTCACCTTTTTTTTTGAGAGAAACCACCCGACCTTTTTATTAATTGATCTGAAGATGTACATAATCAGGAGGTTCCAAAAACCACACATGACGGCCTGGCACCAATTCAAGAGATTTTCTAGCTATATGGTGTGCATTGAAGTTTGCCTCACGTCTTTCATATCTAAAAGATACCTCCCCAGCCGTCATCTTCATTCTTCGTATTTCTTCTATTACCATCGAGCTCATGCCTCGGCTTCCTTCTTCGACGCTGCGTACCACATTTGCACAGTCTGACCCAACAACAGCCGCTCTTAAATTCAGGTCTTGCCACAGTAAGAGAGCTTCACGACAAGCCATGGCTTCAACGCATTCAGGATCAAGAACTCCATCATTAACCATCACCGAAGCTCCCATAAACAATCCCTCTTCCGATCTATAAATAGCAACAGCTGCACTTCGTTTATTTTCTTTGAAAATTGCACCATCACAGTTACCTTTCACCTTGCCTTGTGGCGGCGGAATCCATATAATTCTCCTGTCCCGATCTACTCCCCTTGTTTTCTGTGTATCACCATTGTCAAACAGGGCAAGCTCAGCCAAAAAGCTCGTAATAAAATTGCTTGTGGCAAAAGGACCTTGGTAGATATCTTCATGAATCAAATCACGCCTTGCCTTCCATAAGGCCCAGAGAGTAACCATCGTAATGACGAACTGATTATGACTCAGTTGGTCTTCCATTTCAAACAACCAACTTTTAGCATTTGTTTCTCCACAGCTTCGAATCCGATCATACATCTTCTCATCAACTAGGACCCACACACAGCTGTTCGGAGGGTGTGCGCCGTCGGCTGTTCCCGCTGACGGACACTGGTGGCATCATTGTCGAAAAGTTGCCCCGTCTATAGATGTAGATTTTTCTTTCCTTCCGCATGTACCTTTTTTCGTATATACTTAGATTAACATGATGTACCAAGAGGGTGACATGCATTAACAGGAATCAAATCGTGGCCAGGCTCCTGGGGCAAATTACCTACTACTACCTCCGTCCTGATTTATTGGTTCTCATTGTATTTTGTGCCAAATTTTAAAGAAAGATTTAATTAATAAAATGTTAATGCATGTCACCAAAAATTATATCATTGGATTCGTATTTCAATATAGTTTGAGATGATATTACTTTTTATGACATGCATTAATATTTTGTTAGTTAAATCTTTGATCAAAAGTTGGTACAAAATACAATGAGGACCAATAAACCAAGACGGGTGTAGTACCTATCTACACAGCTCTACCTAATATGCACAAGACGACGTCGTGGTAGCTGGTTAATTGCTAATTATGGCAGCAGCTAAGCTAAGCTAGGCATGGCGGAGGCTGGGCCTGGCCTACATGAGCGCATATTACGTGAAGACAGCCGACCAACAACCTCTCCGGCGTTATGGAACATGGTGTGGGGAGCTAGCAGTGCACGTTGGGTTTGTTGGCCATCGATGTACGAACAATTAAGCTGTAGCATACAGATTTGAATGCGAGTAGCTAGCAATGTCTCCCTGGCTGACTTGTGGTGTGTTCCTTCTAGCTCATGGATCACATGGTTATATTGGGAATGAGTGCTACTCTACTGTAGTAGCAGTAGGAGGAGGAGGAAGAGTAGCTAGCAAAGAACAAGATTTCATTCGTACATCATGTGTACGTTGCGCTACTACTGATGCGTTTGGTAGCCTGCATCCGTCTAAACCAGGCCCGCGCGGGAAGAAAACGGGATGTTTAGTTACCTGGGCTGCATCAGATTCTTGTATAACACGTTACTTAAAGCACCTCCCAGCCAGACCCGTCTAGCGAGCCAGGCTCGAGTGATGCAGGGAAGGCGAACACGGCGCTAACCTCCTGCGTCCACAGAGATGGCGTGAGCTCGCGCACGTCTTCGAAAAAGCAGCTCGAAGAATTGATGTCACGTCCCGCCGAATCGGTCGCCCTATATAGCCAGCCTCACCTCACCGCCCGAACTCTCGCCACCATTTCCCCCTTTCGAGCTTTCCCTCCGGCGCGGACCGACACCGACGACCAGGTAAGCCGCGCTCCTGCTCCGGCCAATGGTTGACCACGGCGGCGATTCGAGTCCTCCTCTTCTCTGACCTATTCCGCGCCTCCTTCGAGCTGCACCGATGGCGCCTGTGAGTTCAATCACCCCTTTCTCTGTACTCGTTCTAGCTAGACGCGTCATACATGTTTCTGTCTAGCTGCAAAATCGTACATGCATTGTGCATGCATGTATACAGTATAACACAATACTACCATACATGCATGAATGTACTAGGGTGCCTCCCACGGCCCATCCGTCCGTCGCGCCTCGCCATCACCACGACCTCCGTTTGTTCGTCTCCTCGTATTTCCTCCTCCATTTGTTCTGTGCCGCGGCCGTACACGTGTGCTCGGTACAGAGCCGGTGCGTGCCGAGTGTGTGTGAAGCGGGCTCGTTTCACTCTTGGCCATGTGCGCGCCTAAATTTCTATGAGCAGCCGCAATTTGAATATCGACACAACAAAGTCATGCTTCGAGGTCGATGAGGAACTGCAATATACGTACGACCATAGTATGACATGGTTATGATATTTGTAACTTGGCAAAAAATCATCTACAAAATTGGAAACCTATGAAGTGAGCATAATAAATGTTGAAGACAAGTAGAAACGCGTATGGGAATAGACAGTCAGTTCTGGTGTACTCCCTCTATAAAGAAATATAAGAGCGTTTACAAGTTACTGCTGCTACAACTAGAAAGTTTCCTTTTTCACACTAAGTTGTTCTGTTCTAGAAGCTACACTAACTTGCGGTATGGCGGCTTCAGAAATCGTGAGGTTTTCTTTACTTTGCAAATGATAAAATAATTTTAACAAACTTCACGTGTATTCTGGTCGGCAAGTTACTGCTACAACTTGAACACTTTTTTTTTCGCACTAAGTTATTCTGGTCTGCACAATCCTTCATTTTTCTTTGCTTTGCACATAATCACTCTCTGTACAAAATTTCACGTGCATGTATGTACGTGTCTACATAGCTATATATCGTCATTCGCGTGCTTAAACTTTCTAGTTGATAATTGTATAAAATACTCCTTTTTAGCTTAGTTGGTACTCGATAACCCGATCAGGAAACTAGCTAGCATGAACAGCGCGTACCTGCATGAAAGTAGCTACGTACCTGCATGAACAGCGAAACTCTCCTCACACCATTTGCACGAGCCGCATGACCATTTCGAGGTCGATGTGTCGTGCACGTACGCCCTGTATCCTGATGGGAAGGAACACTATGGCCTATAGTTTCTCTCTTCTTTTTCTCCCGTGAACAGGCTAATTGCATATGTCATCGACTGGTGTAGGGGTGCTGTGGTATGCCGTTGTGGAGCGGCCACGATAGCCTATTTCTGTCGATGGCATCCCCCTCCCGTTTTTTGTCACAGGCAAGCTACAGTGCCCGGTGCTGCTTTCGTGCTTAATTTGCCTTTTTTGTAGGCGGCTTTAGTTTGGTCCGCGGATAGTGTGGTGAAACTACTAGTTATAGCCAACTAGCAATGATTACAATGTGTTGAGAGTTGAGACACATGTCCTATTAAAACTCTGGAGCCAGGGGTATACATCAACATGTAGATTCAGGAGGAGGCAACTTCCAAATTTGAATGTGTCTTGAAATATTAAGTTATGGCTCGGTCGACTAAAAAATAGTTATTTCACTGTCAGTGAGCATTGGTCATCCGGTTTTGATTTTTGATCCATCGGTATTTTTCTTATCGCTTTTGCTATTATTCGGGTGATTGCCCCGCCACAGTCGAACCAGGACTAATGCATATACGGGGACAACACGGTTGGCCACATTATCTCCCATGAAGACGAGACAAAGGGTTGAGACGTACGGGGAACCATCGCCGGCAGGGAAGAAAGGTAGGGTGGGGTGGTGGGGGAGGACAGTCCGATGGAGGTGTGGAGGTTAATGCGGGAAAGGGGAGGAAAACGAAGACGCGGGGCCGGTCTATCGAAACTGGATTATTTTGCCAGACCCCAAATACATAGTGACCCGGTTTCTATCTCGATCTTGTTCCTCCTCCCAGTGTCATGCCTCACCTTCTCTCTCAATCAAAGCTTGTCTCCTTCTCATGTGGCCACATCTGCATCGCCGCGGCTTTCACCATTGGATCAATCATCAATCTCTACTCGGAGCTAACAATATATTTTTCATGAAAAGTTGAAGCTGACGCGACATTCTTTTTTGTTATGGCAAACACTGATAAATTCCATGAACATGTTTATTAACTACTACCGTTTCTCCAGAAAGCCACCAAGGTCCCTAGTGGAAATGATTTTCAGTGTACTACATATATTTGCATGAGCTGATCTTACCATCTTGGGTAGACGCAACGTCAAGATCTCTCCACACTTGTTTTGGTTACTTTCATGTCACAGAAATGGCATACCTGCTCCGCTGAGAACCGTCCATGCCGATTAACCATTTCCTTTTCCCAAAAACGAAGCGCCTTGGTTCCATCCTTCAGGCGCTGGCCTAACCGCCACTATCGGCATCAGCAAGGCCGTCAGGGCATCTCCAACGCCGACCCGTAAATTTTCTCTCCCATCCGTCCGCGGACGGGGCGGGGGGACCAGTCCACGGACACGGATGCGGGAGGCCGCCATCCAACGCTGCCCGCATACATCCGGCCTCCCTCATTTTTTTTTAAAGTCCGCACATTCAAATAGCCGCATACATAGAGTTCAGACGTTCAAATAGCCGCATAAATAGAGTACAGACGATCAAATAGCCGCATGCAACACTGGTTCAAATTTTAAAAAGTTCAAATATTACCTTCCGACATTGTGCTCAAAATCGGAATCCATTGCTTCAAAGAAGAAGGGAAAACTTTTTTAACTCCGGCAATTCATCGAACAGTTGCCGGGCATGGTGAGTATAGCAGTAGCGGATGCTACCTGACGGGGCGGTCAGAGGAGAAAGGTTGAACGGCGACGGAGGAGAAGCGGGGTGGAGCCCGGCTGGAACGCTGGAGGTGAAGAAGACATAGAGTTCCGGCAGGGATGTGGCGTGGCGGCGGGGTGGTAGAGCGGCGGCGAAGGCAAGAAAGAAAGAAGGAAGGAGAGAAAATGGGTAGGATGAAGGCGCGGGTCCGGGAAGGGTTTTGGGTGGGCCGGAGGTGTCAGAGTCCTACGTGTCTACTGTCGGACTCCCACAAAGCCCCCCACGCCTGTCTCGGGTTTACCGAAAAAAGTATGTTCCGATCGCTCGGCGGACCGGTACAGACCCACGTTGGATGGTAAACCGCGGTGATCCGGTTTTGATGGTCCGCCTTCAAGATGCCCTTACTTTCTCCATTCCTTTCTCAGCCACGAAGCTGTGCTAGCTAGCGTCCTTATATATCTATACCTATGTACGTGCTGGCCGCCTACCGTGCGTGCTGTCGTCGACCTCAGCTAGCTAGCGTATCAGCGTGTACAGGAGCTCGTGAACATGATCTAGCTAGTGTAGTACTGCTGCAACAGATCTCTACGATGCTCTACTAGAGCGACCACGGCGGCCTATTTTTGTTGACGGCATCGATCGCCTTTCCGTTTTATCAGAAGCAGCTACAGCATGGTCCTTTGCTTCTTTCTTTTTGGTCCTTGCATGCTCTTTGTTTTTTATGGACATGTAGTGGCTTTGAGTAGGCTTTAATTTCGTCTGCGGATAGTAGGGGCACTCACAATGGACAATCGGAATGAATTGTGACATGTTTATTTAGGGTGTGGCTAGGTCTCAGTCGACTGAGACTTAACCAAGTCTCAGTCAAGTGATATAGTATATAAGAAAAAGGAGGAAAAAATGAAAAGAATCTTTTTGTACGAATCTCCATGCAAGATCAAAGGCATATAACATCGACTGAGACATAACGAAGTCTCAGTCGACTTAGCAAAATTGGTTTATTTATTACTCCATCCGTTTTATAATGTAGTGCATATAGATTTTTAGAAAAGTCAAGCGTCATAAACATTGACCAAATTTGTGGAGAAAAACATTTACATCTAGAATGCCAAATATATATCATTAGATTCATCATAAGACGTAGTTTCATATTTTGTTTATTTGATATTGTAGATATAAATAGTTTTCTCTATAAGCTTGGTCAAAGTTTGTAAAATTTGACTTTCAAAAAACTATACACACTACATTGTGAAACGAAGGGAGTATGTTCTACATTTTTCATGCCACCTTTATTAGCCGTTTGTGCCCTTTACCTGAAAAGCCACACCATTTGCTAGTGGAGATGATTACAATATGTATATTTGCATTGGGAGACCTATATATTTCATCACATTGTCCTTACATCAACAAGCTGATCTTACCATCTTGGGTAGGCACAGCGGCTGATCCCTCCACTTGTTTTGGTACTCGCATGTTTTCCCCTTCACCCTAACCACAACTATGTTTTCTTCCGTGTGTTTTGGCAAACAACCACCACTTCATACCAACATACTTCTTTGTTCCAGATACTTGTCTACTGGCAGTTATACCATGATTAGATAGAGCCGCCCAGCAGGCCAACCTTTTCTTCTTCCAAAAATAAAGTGGCTTCTTTCCATTCTTCTTGAGTGTATAACCATCATTATCGGCACTCTACACACTTATTTACCCGACGCTACAACTCTCACTAAAATGATGGTGACCATATCAGCTTGTCAGAGCAAAAATAGTTATTCTCACTACAAACAACTCTCATTGAAAAGCCCACTTCTTCCATGTCTCACCTGCATGCATTGTCGTGGCTTTCACCGCTAGATGAACCATACGTCAACCCGATGACACGTTTGGATCAAAAGGATCGGAAAAAGATAGCGCCCACCTTTGTCGTTACATGGACAACAAGCTGATGTTACCATCTTTGGTAGATAGACACGACATGAAGGTGTTTTCCGCTTTACACCCAACCACTAGGGTTCCTTGTTCCAGGTACTTGTCTACTCGCGGTTACTTTCGGGTTCTAGAAAATTAAAGGTCGTGAACACCCACGCGTATGCAGAACCATACGTCCAGTAGGCACGTATGTATGTGCAACTGGCCAGTAACCATTGCTCCTCTCCCTCTAACAGAGAAAGTTAGTATAAGCTTTTCTTCCAAGATATATATAGTAGTAGCTGAAACCTGAAAGCATTTGTGCGTTTGTTTAACCGCGTGCTCGGGTGGCCGGGGCCAAATTTGGTGTTTTGACCCTTTTGCGAAAATTGAGCCAGACCTGATCCTGCTTTATAAAAATTTCGGGATCTGACCCTTTTCCTATCGTCAAGGTTGATGGCGGTAGGGTAAACCAGCCTACCGCTGAGGCCCTTGGCGGTAGGGGTGCATGACCTACCGTAAAAAAATTCTAAGTATCAAATACAGTGTTTGCACCCACCTACCGCCTGGCACCTCGGCGGTAGGGCTGCACAGGCTACCGCCAGCCTGTTTAAAGGTAGGGCTGCACTGCGCTGACGTGGATAAGTTGCCTACCGTCAAGGGCCTCGGCGGTAGGCTGGTTTACCCTACCGCCATCGACCTCGGAGGTAGGAAAAGGGTCAAATCTCGAAATTTTTACAAAGGAGGATCAGATGCTGCTTAACTTTTTGAAAAGGGTCAAAACACCAAAATCGGCCCCTCGCCGGGCCCATGCGTACACAACACAATCACCGGAACAGAAACAGAAACAGAAACAGAAACAGAAACAGAGTGACGGTGCATGTGGATCCGCATCCGCCTGGTACTAGCAAAAAAGCGTGCAGAATCAGTGGGTGCCTGGACCGACCCAGGTGACGGACGGACGGATGGATGGATGCGTTGTGGCGCGGGTGGCCTTTCCTTTCTATGGTTGGTTTGCTGCTAGCTAGTGCGGGATCACCATCACCGGCGTACACGGCCGTGTTGCTCGCTCGCTGTTGGGACGGAGGTCCATGTGCGGGAGCCGGTGCCCAGTGGAGTGCGCGCGTGGACCGCAGGGCAGGCATGTGGGGTGAACGTACGTACTGGAGCCAAGGCATTGGTCGTTCCGGACGCTGCCGTCTCTGTCGTCGTGTCACGGCCACTGCTGCCCTTTCCTTCCAAGTCCAGCCTCCACTTGAGGTGAGGCTGTGCTAGGCAGCTCCACTCTCTCTCTCTCTCTCTCTCAACAAAAACAAAAAAAGCTAGGCAGCTCCACACCGTGGCACGTTGGTTCGTTCCTTTGGGAAAAGTAAAGACGCCATAGCGCTACATGTACGTACAGCCTGACGCGTTCGTTCGTTTGCTACAGAATTTTTTTTTTTTTGAGAAGGAGGAATCGAGCCCCCGGCCTCTGCATCAATCGATGCATGCAGCCATCACGTTTGCTACTGGATGCAGGGTCAAAGTCCAATCTCCGGCCAGTCAAAAACAATCTCCCTTGTCCAAAAGCAAGGTGGCGTTTCTCAAATTTTTAAACGACGGCCGGGCCCTGTGGTAAAGCGTCACCTTGACCATTTTAAAATCCGAAGGAGATGCATGCTCTCAATGATTTAACCGGCGCCGTACAGCGGCCGGGAGATGAGACAAGCGACCTTTGACGGGCGCGATCCATCTCCCGGCGACCGACCGTTGCGCAAACGAAAAGAAATAACAAAAGCCAAAGGGCGGACCAGCACGGGATATGATCAATCGAGTCGGACAACTGATTGATCTGAGCAACTCTGTTTTTCAGATCAGGACTTCGTCATTTCATATCATCTTGCGATTTTCAATAGAAAACAACCAATATGTAAGCCTGCTGCTGCTTCTTTTGAACAAGACGACTTATCGGAACACGCTTGCCGTACGGATTTTCAAATAATTGCGTGTTGATCATTAACAACCACGTAGGTACGTGCACGAGCAGCACGACCATGGATTTCAAGCTAGTCTTCTTTTTTCCCGATGGGGTTCTCACTTGTAGTTTTCTAAGATTAAATTGCTTGAAGAATTGTGATGGTGGAACGAGCTTATGTGTAAGAAATAACATCGAGTAAAAATATCCTGCTCGAAAATGATAGGTTCGTCTTTTTTAAGTAGCTAGGACTACTCAATGTTAGTAGTGGAATCCGATCATTGGTCAATTTAGCAAATGTTGTTAGTATCGTGACTTTTATTAGGATGGCTTAATGTTCGTATATACGGTCATCAATCGGTTTATTCTTGGCAGTATAACTTTCATTTAACAACCTGCTAGGAGTATATATCAAAGTAGAGGATATAGTATCATGGTTGAATAGCAATACTTCACACCACGTTTATCATGCTTATGCGTGGAACCGTTCAGTGGCCGTGCTAGGATTTTAATCATGTGTTGTCAACTTAATATTGTGTAGTCAACATATATGTATTTCTTTGAATTTTGTATTATTTTTTGCATGATTTTGCTTATATATGATGTTTTTTCCACAAAGTTGTGTAGTCAATTGACTACACAGCCTATATGTGGCTTCGCAACTGGAACCGTTAATATATGCTCCCTCCGTCACATATTAATTGACGCTGAAATGAATGTATCTATACGTATTTCAGTGCTAGATACATCCGTTCAAGCGGCAATTAATATGGGACGGAAGAAGTATTATGGTTGAAAGGTGATACAACCATGTTTATGAAGCTTACGCGCAACAAGCAATCAATGTCGGTCCAATTCTCATAGCAAAGAGAAAAAAAGGTCGATCTGGTTCACGGGTTACATGTCAAGCACATTCATGAAATCTCAATAACAGATTTACTATGCAGTTTGTCTGATCACTGGTCTGTTTCACAACATATATTTTTGTTCACATGCATGGTTTGGGAGCTCTCATCAGTTCACGTGGCCAACGTTGCCGCTTACCAAGAATTACATCGCAAGAAAAAAAAACATTGGCGCTTATCATTCCCTTTTGATGGTTACCTATCAATTCAGCAAAAATCTCCTCTAGTATAGTATATACACTAATGTCTCTGAACCAGCACTTGCAACCACTAACCTAATCCCAAGGACTAGTATATATAGTAAGCTAATACCCATGCGTAACATGCACGTCGTGTTTAATAGTAAGTATGATATATAGCACTATCATGCATGCTCATGTCACATGCAGCACAGAACACTACCACAAAAAAGTATCTCTGTCGTAATCTGCTTCCTCATAGGGTATAGTAGAATGTGGAAGATGAGCTTACATCCATGCTAATTTACTTTTCCCATGCTAAGTCCTATCATGTGAGTGGTAACCCCTTTCGAAAACCATAAACCTTTTTTTTTTGCGGGTGGATAAACTTTTTCTTCAGAGACTTCCTGTGTGGTCTTCGATGTGTGGCACACATGTTGTTGATCTGATGTGTCTCCCTCTCAAAGTCACTCTCAATGCATGATATATGTTGTCTTTTAAAATTATTTTTGAGAACTAAAATTTGTTATTTACCATATATTATGAAGACAAAAGTGTGTTAAGCCCACCTCGCCCAAAAAGCGTGTTAATTGGTGGCTAGTGACGTCTTGTCTTTATAATCAGAGAGAGAGAGAGAGAGAGAGGGGGGGAGAGAGAGAGAGGGAGAGAGAGAGAGAGAGAGAGAGAGAGAGAGAGAGAGGCCTCTAGAAAGTTGACTACAAGACTCATAAAATGGATGGATCCCTTTGATAGTATGCTGGTTTGTTCAAAGGAAACATGATTGATCCACTCATGGCCTACATAGATTCGATCCTAGCAAGCTTTAGAGCACCCCAAAGAACATGTCGATGGAGAGACAGCCTACCCCCCTAACCATGGAAAGAAAGCTGATGCGCGTTGGATCTTATCATTGCCGACCTGAAGATTGCAACAACATCTCTTGTGTTTGTGTGGCCTTGCGTATGTGCCACTCATTACCTGCCCTTGCAGTTGCAATGCGCCGAAGATACTACTACCGAGCCTTCGTTTTCCTAGGTTACTCGAACAAGGGCTGGATTACCAGTGGGGGAAGGAAAAAAGTTGGAATTAGGCAAAATAGTGAGCTTTGAATAGAAGAGTGTATAGTGATCTGCATTGAACGTGATAGTCATGTTTAACTTACTGGTAGTTAGGTACGTGGACATGACTTGGCTGTACAGACATAAGAGGTTGGCTTGAGCGTTGCGGTTAATTAGGCTAGTTAATTTCGCTTGCATAACCTTTTCTTCTTCTAATATCTTGTTAGCATCACGCAACACAGTTTTTTTTATTGTACTACGTAGATAATTGCATGTGCATTGTAATTTGAGTATAAACAGGTTGTACACAAGCTGTAATTTATTACCAGTGAGATTACGTATCAAAAATGAATTTTGACTGCCAACTGAATTAATACGTTGTCTTACCAAATAAACATGATTTATTTGATAAGTCAATAAGATGTGGCGCGGCCGAGGTGGGTTTTAAGAAAAAACAGGTCGAAAATATCCACAAAATAGATAATAGAACAGTGGGGTAGGGAGGGAGACGGTGGGCCAAAAGGTAGCATAAGAAACCTTATGTACTACAATGTCTCAGAGACACATGTCCTATTGAAACTTTTGGAAATTCAGGAGGTGGGTGTCACTTCACACCTTAAATACTGCTGGACTCTGGAAACGATCATGGCGCGATGGATTGTGAAATGAATATTTTCTCGGTCAACTATTTTCTCCAACTAACCTTTTCCTTTTTCTAAAAGTGAAGGGCATGCCCTTGTCTTCGTCCACCTCACGTGACCTAACCGCCACTATCGGCATCCAGTCACTCACTTACCCGACGTTACTTTCTCCTTCCAGGCATCTCTTTATGTTCCATCAACATGAGCGATTATGCCACAGCTGATTCACGAATAACTATTTCTCGGTCAACAGATACATACTAGTTGTAGTTGTCTTCCTCCTACCATAGGCACCGCCGCCTCTCAATCAAAGCTCGCCTCACACGGTAGTGCCATGACCATACCATCATGGCCCTATTTCATCACAAGATCAATGCGTCGGCCTACACCCAAAGATCCGTACTAGATGTCCTATTTTCCCAGGAAAAAAAATCTCCAACAAGAACACTGTCACCACTATTGCTCCCTGGCTGGCTCCACTTCGTGATTCTAACCAGTATGTGCAGGGCCTCCTCCCTCCCTCAACCTCAATTGCCGCCGAACGCATAAGACGGCAGCCTAATCCATCCTGTTGAAAAAGATACTTTATATAGACAAAGATGTCGTCGTCTTTTCATCACCCGGTCACGATCGATCGACATACATATGCCTTGTTTGGGTCCAAAGAATCGGATAAAGCATAGCAAAAGGACGCACATATCAAAGCTCACAGTGTAATTATAGTGAAGAAGTAAGTTGATGCTGACACAATGTTCTTTTGTGTTATGACATATGTCTATTGCCATTGATAATTTTGAACGACACGTTTATTAGCCATTTTTGTCGGTTACCTGAAAAGCCACCCCACTAGCTAGTGGAGATGACTTTAGCATGTGTAGTTGCACGGGGTGACCAATATATTTCATCACCATTGTCCTTGCATCAACAAGCCGATCTTACCATCTTGGTACACACAACATCATGGTCTCTCCACTTGTTTTGGTACTTGCAGATTTTCCCCTTTACACCCAACCACTGCTACATTTTTCTTCCTCTCTTTTTGGCAAACAATCACTACTACATAGTAGCATACTTCTTTGTTTCAGATACTTGTCTACGGGCGGTTATAAGAAAAGTGGCATTACGGTGTTCCTTGCTTAGCTAGAGCCGTCCAACAAGCTAACCTTTTTTCTTCCAAAAATAAAATGGCTTCTTTCCATTCTTCTTGAATGCCTAACCATCACTATCCACAATCTACTCGCTTATTTACCCGACGCTACCTTGTTCTTACGGGCGGTGGCCGTGTCAGCAAGCCAGAGCAAAAACTATTTTTTCTCACTACACGAACATCTCTCATTGAAATGTCCACTTCCCTCGTGCCTCATTCACATCGTCGTGACTTTTACCGCTAGATGAAGCATGCATCAAGCCTATGACACATCTGTACCAAAAGTATCAGAAAAAGGTAGCGCAAAGTATACACATCGAAGCCTGCAATACACATTCGGCGAAAAATATGTCGAAGTTTAATTGATGGAGGCACTGTTTAGTGGAGATTATGGCGAGCATATACTTTCTTAGGAGGAAAACCTATATATAGACACTTAATATTTGCGGGCAACTATTTTTGTCATGCATCCACCCTTGTGGTTACATGGGCAACAAGCTGCTTATGTTACCATCTTTGGTAGACACGATCGTGAAGGTGAAGGTGTTTTCCGCTTTACACACAACCACTAGAGCTCCTTGCACTGCTCAGGTTTCCAGCGCAGCAACCGGCGTTTTCAAGGGCTGGCTCCGCGGCGTAGACGCTCTGCCCAGAACCTTTGTGGTACGCACCAGCGAGTAGATATACTAAGATTTACACCTGGCGTGGGTGGCTTTTCCGACGGTTGCACCACAGTTCATCTCCTTGTTCCTGCTAGTGCGGCACACACCCACGAGGCCACGACGTACGTACACCGTGTTGCTCTCTGTTGGGACGGAGGTCCATTCATCATGCATGTACGGGAGCTAGCCAGTGGAGTAGTACGCCCGTGGACCGCATGCAGGTGGGGTGAAGGTACTGAAGCCAAGGCCGCATTGGTCGTTCCGGACGCTGCCATCTCTATCGTGTCATGGCCATTGCCCTTTTCAGCCTGTCGCTGTACCGCTCCGATCCGGCCACTTGAGAGAGACCAAACCAGTTTCCTTCGTGTTAGTTGTATCGGTCCATCTTTAATTTGTTGTCCCGAGTCCTGACCAATTTCCAACAACGACATCCACATTTCCAAATGGTGGATTCTCAGCAGTTGTTCTCCCTTTGTTAGTATTGATATTTTTGTCAGGATCGCTTTCATGTTTGCACAGTCATCAGTATGATCATCAATTGGTTTTTTTTTGTGAGCATTGCTTTCACCGAGCAATAACAAGCGCGGGGGGTGCGCTAGATAATTATATATATATTGTCTAAAAGGAGAGTAGAGAATCGTGGAACCCTTAAATATGTAGTACAGTTGGATTGTGATACTTGCCATCGTGTTTATCATGCATGCTTGCGTGCGACAAGATATCAATGTCAATCCGATTCACATGATACAATTCTCAAGCATGTTCATGGAATCTCGATGACAAATTTATTATGTAGTTTGTCAGATCATTGATCTATGCAATTTGAAATTTTATATGATCCCAACACATATTTTCGTTCGCATCATGGGTTGGGACCTCCGGTCAGTTCACATGGCCAGCGGTGGCGCTTCCCGTTCCTTTTTAGTGGTTACCTATCAATTCAGCCAACCATTCCTCTAGTATATATATACAGTATCTCTCTGAATCAGCACTTGCAACCACTAACCTAATCGTAATGACCAGTACGTATAGTAAGCTAATTCCCACGCGTAACATGCTCCCGTGCTCGGTTACCCGAAGCTCGCTTTGAGGAAGCAGTGCCATTTGGTTCTTCCTTCTTTCACGTCCATCCGCGAATGATTTGATGATTCTTTTCATCGCTGTTTGGATCACAAATTTGACCGCTTCAGATCCTTCCAAGGCGCAGGGGTTCTCTCTCCATTCACTTTGAGCTTGCTTTCTTGTGATCTTCTTAGTAGTTTCTCCGTCCAATTTTATGGTAAATTAAGTCTTACACAGCTGTCCCCAAGGATGTCCATTCCATTCGGCAGGGACTCCATCTCGCATTCGATCTCCCTCCTTTCCCTGAAAGAGTCTAGGTCTCTCTGGACTTCTCTTTTGCCTCTGTACCATGCTAAATACTCCCCCCGTCCGGAAATACTTGTCGCTCAAGCGGATGTATATAGCATGAATGAAATAGTGCTAGATACATTCGTTTGAGCGACAGGTATTTCCGAACAGAGAGAGTAGTAAGTATGCTATGTAGCACTATCATGCATTGTCATGTCACATGCACCACAGAACACCACCACAAAAAGTATCTTCTGACAGAGACAGTTAACCCGATTCCTCTTAGGGTATAGTAGAATGTGGAAGCTGAGCTCACATCTCAATGATGTTAATTTACTTTTACTATGATTGAGTGATAGTACTATCATGTGGAATGGTCACCCCCTTTTTCCACAACCATGAAATTTTCTTCAAGGCCTTCCTGCTTGGTCTTCGATGTGTGGTGCACATGTAGCTGATCTGATGTGTCTCCCTCTCAAGTCTCACTTAATCTATGATATATGTGGTCTTTTAAAAACAATTTATAATAAAAATTTGTTCACAAAAAAGTTGTTAACTCACCTCGCCGAAAAAGCATGTTAATGAGTGGCTAATGACATCTTATCTTTATAATCTTTTTCAGAGGGGGGGAGAAGCCTCTAGAGAGTTGACAGCAAGACTGGTAGAACCGATGGATCCCTTTGGTGGTACCCCTGTGTGTTCAAAGGAAGCATGATTGATTCACTCATGGCCTACAAGTGACTAACCATACATCATCCCAAAGTACATGTCGATTGAGAGACAACCGTGAAAATGAACAGATTTAACCCTTCTCTAAAGCTTTAGTACAAAATGAACCCAATCTGGGAAAAAAATCACAAACTGGCCCTTTTTTGTATGACATCGTGCCTAGGGCGCCATGCTAGATAGCATAACGCCCCAGCCTGGAGCCGCGTCATGCTATCTAGCATGACGCCCTGGCTAGAGCCGCGTCGTGCTATCTAGCATGACGCCCCAGCCCCGAGCGTCATGAAAAGGGGTCATATTCGTCCTCCTCATCCAACGAGGATGACTCCATGAAGTTGTTGTACAAGTACTCGTCGTCTGAATCCATCGTGCTTGCTTCAAAATAAGGAAAAGATTGTCAATAACTTGGCTATGACACTAGGACAAACAGTTGTCGGGCGTGCTGCTCGTCGTGGATGGCAGTTACATGGGCGCAGAGTGCCTGGGCGGCGGATGGACGACTAGGGGAAACTACGGCGTCAGCAAAGCACGCTGGTGCCCGGGTGGAGCGGCGGAGGTCCGGCAAGGTTTAAGCAGGCGACCGGGGTGGTAGCGCGGCGGCGGCGGCCTGGAGGGGGCGTATACAGAGCCAGGGGGAGGGGCAGAGTGAGAAGGATGTGGGCTCCGGGTGGGTTTGGGGTGGGCCGGGGTTGTTGGAGTCGTATGCGGCAGAGGTCCGGACTCCCTTAAAACCTCCCCTAGCTTTGCATCTGTTTTATGAGAATTCAGATAGTCCGCGGACGTTGAAGACATCATATTGGATGGCAAAAACCGAATGAACACGTTGGTCCGGATGTTTACGGGGCCTATAGGGCACGGTGTTGGAGATGACCTTACAGTTTAATTTTCAAATGACGGTCGGCCCTGTCGTAAAGCCATTGACCATTTAAAATTCCAAATGCATGCCCAATGATTAACCAGCGCCGTACAGCGGCCGGGGGATGAGACAAGCGGACCTTTCACGCGCGATCTCCTGATTGCCAAGAACCAAAAAAACAAAAGCGAAAGGGCGGATCAACTAGGATATGAAGGATCAAGTCAGACAAGAGAACAACTTATTGGATATTTGATCAGTTTTTCTCTCTCTTTTTATTTTGCTGTGTGACACCGATTGACCAGGGCTTCGTCATTTCATACAGCGCCGCGTTGAAAATTCAAAAGAACGGCTTACCGGAACACGGTGGCCATACGTTTTTCAAACCATTCTGCCCGTTAATCACAAACAACCACGTACGTGCGTGAGTGACCGTTGATTTCAAGCTAGTCTTCTTCTTCTTTTTTCCTACTAATGAGGGTTCTCACTCGTAATCTTTGCTTCAAGAATTGTGATGGTGACCTCGAAAAAGAAATGTGACGGTGGAGCTTCTGCGTAAAACATAACAAAAGTGCTAGTACACTAGAGATTTTTATTAGGTGGTTTTCTTGTTCGTATATGCCGTCACCAGTATGATCATCAATCGATTTATCCTTGCCAGTGTCGCTTTCATCGACCAACTTGCTAGGAGGATCAAACTAGATAATAATATAGTGGAACCGTTAAAATAGTATGATTGAATTGCAGTACTTGCCACATTGCACGTGACAAGCGATTGATGTTGATCTGATTCTCATCATAAAAAAAGAAATGTACCCGGTTCACGGGTTACGTTCTCAAGCACGTTCATGAGATCTCGGCGACAAATTTGTTATGTAGTTTGTCAGATCATCGATCTAACAATTTATACTTTCATATGGTACACAAGGCACATTTTTACTCACGTGGTTTGGGAGCTCTCGCCAGTTCACATGGCCAGAAGTGGCGCCTGCCATTCCTTTGGCGGTCATCGATCAATTTAGCCAACCTCTCCTCTAGTATGTCTCTGAATCAGCACTTGCAGCAGCTAACCAAATCCTAATGACCAGTACAGCATGGTAATTCACATGCGTAACATGAACTCTGTTAGAATAGTAAGTATGATATACAGCACTATCACGCATGCTCATGTTACATGCACCGGAGAACACTACCACAAAAAGTATCTGCCAACAGATAATTAATCTGATTCCATGTAGGGTATAGTGGAATGTGAAAGATGAGCTCACATCTCAATCAGAGCTCAGCAGATTAAAATATAAGTCAATTTACTTCTTTTGTATATATTATTTCTCTTTTAGTGCACCCAAGCGCTTTTCTTCAAGGACTTTCTGTTTGGTCTTCGATGTGTGGCGCACATGTAGTTAATCACAGCGTGTCTCCCTCTCTAGTCGCAATGCATGATGTATATGTGGTCTTTCTGAATTTATTTACATGGAAATTTGAAGACAAAAGCGTTCTAACCCATCTCGTAAAAAAAGCATGAGTTAATCAGTGGCTAGTGATGACATCTTATCTTTATAATGTTTTTCAGAGTGAGAGAGAAGCCTCCAGAGAGTTGATCACACTACCACAGGACTGATAAAATCCATGGATCCCTTTGGTACTCTGCCGGTTTGTTCAATGGAAGGATGATTGATCCACTCATGGCCTACAGATTAGGCCATTGCTAGCTAGCTAACAACACCCCAAAGTACATCTCCATCGAGAGACAGCCTAGCCCTAACCATGGAAAAGAAGGCTGCCATGGATTCCCATAATTGCCGACCTGAAGTCCACAACGGCATCTCCTGATGCACCGCTAGCTGTCCTTGCATTTGCACTGTTGCAAAGATATACTCCCTCCGTTCCGAAATATAGTGCGTCCTTGGTTCCCGCGCTTCAACTTTGACCATAAATTTAACTAACAAGACCGATTGCGGCGGGAGCAAAAATTATATCAATGAATTCGTATTCGAAAGAAGTTTTCAATTATATAATTTTTGCTCCCGCCGCAGTCGGTCTCGTTGGTTAAATTTATGGTCAAAGTTGAACCTCGGGAAGCGCGGGCGCACTATATTTTGGAACGGAGGGAGTACATCATGATAGTGAGCGGGAAAAGTTATTCGAACGAGGACCGGAATGAGCCATCCCTTTCTTGAGTTATTCAAACGAGGACCGGAATGCCAACAGGAGAGCGGGAAAAGTTGAAATTAGGCAAAATAGTGAGCTTTGCATAGACCTGCATCAACCGTGATGGGCATGTTAAACTTACTAGTAGTTGGGTACGTGGACATGACATATGCTTGCACATACAAGAGGTTAGTGGACGTGTCAAAAAAAAAAAAAAAAAAAAAAAAGAGGTTAGTGGTCGCATCGTTCACCAAAATCTTTTGTTAGTATGGCTACTTTTATTTTGCGGGTAGTACGGCTACATTCGTTGAAATAAATCATAAAATGGAGTTACCACAATGTGATTTTAGCTTGTCTTATTATATCAGTTGGCTAACCAAAAATTGCTATTCGTGAAACTATTTTTCTTTGACATTTATTTTACAGAAAAAGTAAAACCTATACGACACGTTACAGCAGGGCGTGTTAGTGAGCCGTATGAAAATGCAAAAGCGTGAAGAGCCGTGGAATTGACAAACAAGTGGAGAGAAATTAGGCTCAGCGCAGAGGCGATTCTTCCAGCTGGACCCGATAATTTACCAATTACGCATGCAAACGAGCTAGGGGAAATGACTTCTCAAAAAAAAAAAAAAAAAAGAGCTAGGGGAAATGATAGAGCCAGCTGCATGCACGCTCCTGTGGCTGCACTTTCGACCAAGTGCGCACTGTCGCTTTCTCAAGAAGCTAACTCGGATCATTCGTGACTTCCACTGGCACGGCAGGAAGGATGCCAAGTCCGGCAGCTGCCTTGTCAGCTGGCAGCACATTTGCCGCCCGTTGGAGTACGGTGACCTCGGCGTGCGCGATCTGCACCTTACCGGCAACTCCCTGCGCGCCCGCTGGTTGTGGTTGCAAGCTACAGACCCCTCCCGCCCTTGGCACCACCTGCAAGAGCCTTGCGATGCCGAGACGCGCCAGCTTTTCCGTGCCTCGACGACTTGGACTCTGGGTGACGGCAGAACTTGCCGCTTCTGGTGCGAGCACTGGTTGGGAGGGCAGTCTGTCTCCGAGTTCGCCCCATCCTTGCTCTCCCTTGTGCCGTGTCACCGGCACCGCCGCAAGCTGGTTTGCGACAGGCTCGTTCTGTATGCTTGGATCAGAGACGTCCACGGCACTTTGGGGGCCGGTGGAAGTGTTGGAGTACGTCCATCTTTGGCGGCATGTTCAGGGCATCCAGCTCACCTCTGTCCCGGATCGGATCAGCTGGAAATAGACTTCTAACAGTGTCTACTCTGCCAACTCGTGCTACAAGGCACTCTTCCAGTCTTGGCGTTCGATCTGGAAGGGATGGGCTCCCCTCAACAACAAGTTCTTTCTATGGTTGGCTTCTCTTGACCGATGTTGGACTGCGGGCGCGGCACGGCTTATCGCATGACCCAGCGTGCATCCTATGCTCCCAGGAACTCGAGACCATTGATCGCCTCCTCGCCGGCTGTGTTTCTCGCGGATCACTTGGCATGAGATTCTTTCATGGTGCTGACTTGCTTGCCCCCACCCCCATCGATGGCGCGACGAGCTTCTTTGCTTGGTGGTCCGAGGCAGCATCGGCCTCCCCCATCTGCTTGAGGAAGGGCCTCAATTCCATCCTCGCCCTCACCGCGTGGGCTATCTGGAAGCACCGAAACACGGCCATCTTCGACGGTCTTCGCCCCTCCACCGACGACCTTGTCCTCTCCATCAAGGACGACGCGTGCAACTGGGCTAAGGATGGCGCCAAAGGACTAGCTAGCATTTTACCCGTAACCTGACTTTTATGTTTTGAGGCTGAGCACCCTCCTCCTCTGCTCTTCTTGCACCTTCTCAGAGGCCGGCTCGTGTACGTCTCCGAGGACTGCATCCTATACTCTTCTTTCCACCTATCAATGAAATGATACGCTGCTAAGTGTATTCACCAAAGTGCACAATGTCGCTAGTACGCACCACGACGACAAAAATATAAATTCAGACAGCTGATTGAGTGCTCGGATCTGAAGCGCTGGCTCGCATGCAAATCGAATCAAATCCTCAACTAGCTCCTGTGACAAAATTACTTGTCTACACTTGCTATTATCAGAAGATGTCACAGCTAGCGACAAGAAGACACCGTGGTAGGTGGTCAATTGCTAACTATGGCAGAGCAGCTAACTAAGCTAGGCATGGAGGAGGCTGGACCTGGCCTACCTGGGCGCATATTACGTGACTGAGGAGTGAGGACAGCCGACCAGCAACCTCTCCGGCGTTATGGAACAGGCCTGTGGGAGCTGGCGGTGCATGTTGGTTTGTCGTTGGCCATCGATGCTACGAACAATTAAGCTGCGGCATATGGAGGCCAGAGACTTGAATGGTGTGGTAGCTGCTGCATGTCTCTCTGACTGACCTGTCATGCGTTCGTTCTCGATCACGTTCATTACATATTCACATGTGTGTACTGGGGACGGGTGGTACCACTGCACTAGTGGTGGTACTCGAGCTAGCAAGAAAACGATTCCATTCGTACATCGTAGCATACATTCATGCATGCATCTACAGCACAGTGGTGTCGATCTTGATTGACTGGTTAATTTTGTTCTCTCCTCCTGAATCATTTTTTAAGGCAATCTTGTTTTTAGTGTGTGGAATTGATTCCGGTCGTAATGACCTCGGGCAACGTCTCATCATAATTTCTAAATCTCGCTTATTTTGACAAAAGCTGCTATTTTTTGCTTTTGTTTCTAGAAGTCGGTTTTCGTTTTGTTCTTCTCTTTTTTGTTTTATTTCTTCATTCCGTCCGGTTTTATTGTATTTTGTTTGGTTATCTTATATATACCTTTCTTTTTTGTTCTATTATACTTTTTCCAAAAGTAAATTTCCTTTCTAGAATTTTATGATTTCTTTGTAAGAAATGGGTGAACCATTTTATATGTCATGAACAATTTTCAAAATAGTGCAATGTTTTGTTACATTTTCATGGATATTTTTAAAAATGTGTGGACATTTTTCTAAACATTTGTAATATCTCATGAATTTAAAAAAAAAATATGACATAGATTTTTTACGCATGAGCAGTCAGGCAATTATTACGCATGCTCCTGTGGCCGCACTTCCAACCAAGAAGGTGAAAAACCTGCACCCGGACAGTGCTAGCAGTACTATCTCTACAGTATCTGCAGTATTTGTACACAGAAAGTCACAGACACTCTCTGCACTAGCTAGCATTGCACTAAGCTACGGGGTTACGAGATTGTCAATCTCGGTATTCGCGCCTCAACACTCGCACTGTGGTGGCGCGTATCTTAACTGAAGTTGGAGAGCTCGCCTCATCGTTTAGTTTGTTTTCTATTCAGCATGTATTAAGATCAGCTAATACGTCTGCCCAATTATGTGCTAAGCAAGCTAGCACACTGGAGATGTCCGATTTGCAGGAAAAAGTGCCTCCGGACTGCCGAACGGACCGATGCAGAACTGCGTTGAATGGTAAAACACGTCCGAACCATGCGGTCCGGACGGTTGCAGACGGTTTGAGAGTCGGTGTTCAAGATGCCCTTATGGTCTTATGGGTAATTAAGTTGTGGCCTATGCAGGGACTTTTTTTTGGAATGTTGGTAGTTGCCTACCAAATTCATTGATTAGTAGGGGGGGAACGAGCTACAAGAGTACCCAAGGAGGGTCAACCCCACGTAGACTCAAAAGCCAAAGCGGCGAGAGAGAACCAAAAAGGAAAGGAGAAAGAAGGAAATAAAAGGAGAAAAGGAAACTCGACGTAAACTCAGCCCGGATCGAAGGGGATCCCAGCGCCCGCCAAGTTCCATAGGTGGATTTCATCTCTCACTTTTGCTACAAAACCTTCCCGTTCCATTAGCTCCTGCTGAAAAATTCTTCTGTTCCGCTCCCGCCATAGCTCCCATGACATCAGTTGGATGATGGACAAGGTCCCTTTCTTCGTGTCCTCTGTTGCCCTGTTATAGCAGTTTGTGAGCCATCCTTTAATGTTCTCGTTTCCGGTCCATGACTCCGGTAGCAGCGCCGGCATGCGATGCAGCCGTGCAATTTTTCCCCAGGCATACTGAGACCATGGACATTCGATAAGCAAGTGTGATGGGGTTTCAAGGTTCCTCTCACAAACGGGGCAGAAGTAGTTGTTTTCCCATCCCCGATGCAGCAGTGCGTCAGCCGTTAGGATTTTTCCGAGCATGGTCGTCCAAAGGAAAAACGACATTTGCCGGGAGCCCACCCCTTCCAAACCAACTTATATCCTTCTATCGGCATTGATCCCTCGAATTGAAGCATGTATGCTGAGCGGGCAGAGTATTCGTGGTTCGCCGTGAACCGCCAAGCGATTTCATCCGGTTGCCCATCTTGTAGCACAATATTGTCCAGCATCCGTGCAAGGTAAGTAAGCTCCGGTATCATGTCATCCGTTAGGCCCATTGCTAGGTCCGAGAGCCAAGCTTGGCCTCGCAAAGCTTCGTGCACGGTGCGATTTTTTCGGTTGGAAATCTTGAACAGTGTTGGTGCGATTATTTTGGGGCATTGCCCATGTAGCCATCGGTCATTCCAGAAGTTGGCCTTCATGCCGTTTCCAACTGTTATTTCTGTGGCCATTGCGCAAAGCATGCGTTCCTTGTTGTCACATGGTAAGGGTGATCGCGCCCATGGTCTCGGGGGGTCCTGCCAGGCCATCCATAGCCAACGAAGTCTCAGGGCAGATCCGAATCTACTCAGGTCCAGCACGCCTAGGCCTCCTAGTTCTTTCGGACGACAAATCTGGCTCCATCCTACCCTGCATTTGCCACCACTGCATGTGTCCTCTCTAGTCCATAGCCATGCTCAGTGGCGGAGGACGGACAAAAGTTGAGGTAGGGCGGGCTTTGGTCACTCGCCACCGGCAACGCCTAGCCTGCGCCGACCAAATCAAGGTAGGGCGGCCGCCTGGCCTTGCCCTACCGGGTCCTCCGCCACTGGCCATGCTCGACAGAGCTGCACAATTTTTTTCAGTATCCAGGCAGGGAGCTTGTGGATAGTCATCATGTAGATTGCGAGAGCCGTAAGACCAGATTTGAGGAGCACGAGACGTCTGCTCTTGGCCATCAGATGCGGCCGTCTTGTTTCCAAACTTGACCAGGAATGGGTCAAGGTCCGCTTTGGTCAGGTTCTTGAGAGACAAAGGCATTCCGAGGTATGTGGCCGGGAAGCTCTTACAGGGGATGCCGAGTGGCGCAAGGATGGTGTCTAGGTTGATCGAGCCGCATCTGATCGGGAGAGCCGAGCTTTTGTTAGCGTTCACCTTTAGTCCCGAAGCTTGAGCAAAGCACTTTAGAATCAGGTGGATCATTCTTGCGTCGCTCTCCTTTGGGTTCATAAACATGGCGACATCATCAGCGTGGAAGGAGCAGCGCATCATCGGGGCTCGTCCAGGTAGCTTGGTGAGGACGCCCTGTGCAGGTCAGGGACTTGAATCGGGTGGTAGCTGATGCATGCATGCCTCTCTGACTTACTTGTCGTGCATTCGTCCTAGATCATGTCGATTACATTGTGCATTGGGAATGGGTGGTGTCACTGTAGAATAAGGACCGGTAGCTGTTAGTAGCAGGAAAGAGATTCCATTCGTACATCATGTGTACGTATGGTTTTCTTTTTTTTGCGGGTATGTGTACGTAGGACGTGGCTCCCCTGACGTGCCCTTAGCTCATTGACACGTGGACCCAGGCCCACACGTCAGGGGGCAGTACGTCATAGGATCCCACTCCACGTGTACGTACGTTTTTTTTTTTGCGGGGGTGTACGTACGTATTTGTATAGCTGCAAATACATACACGCATGCATGTACAGTACTCTACATCACAGTAGCATATATGCACACATACATGCATGTGCAGCACCGCACAGTAGCACAATGGTGTCTCGATTAACCGGTTGACTAAGCCACGTGCAGCCGCCGCAAAGTTTTAAATAGCCGGCTAAGCCAAATAGCCGCACCCTGTGAAAACAGCTATAGTCTGGCTATAGCCGGCTATTTAAAAGTTCTAACACTACATAGCTGGGCTAATGCACTTAGCCACAGCATGTGCCAAAGGCTATAGCGGGGCTATAGCCTGGCTATAGCTGGCTATTTAAAACTATGGCAGCCGGTGGTCGGTCGTTCACAGCCGATGGACATGCAACGAATTCCAAAATCACTAGTTAAACAAGGTGGCAGGTCCGTTTGTTGGAGGTTCCGTTGAGTCGTGAATGAATATGCATTTGGACTCGAGCTGAACCTAGTCCGTTTGTTGGAGGTTCCGTTGAGTCGTGAATGAACCTGCATCAGGTAGCAAGCGAAACAGCCGAGCCGTTCGCTGGGGGTGATCGTGAGGCTGCCGGCTCGTCGTCACGGTGGTGACGTCATTTCACGCGGCACGACGTAGACGGTCGTGCTGGACGTACGTATGAACGTATGTACGCGTACTGCGCGTGTGTGTCTGGGTCTGGTCCCTGGCCTCCACACGATCGTAGATCCCCGCAAAAAAAAAAACACGATCGTAGATCACGTACGTACAATTGACCTGACCGGACTGGAAGCGAGGGAGACAGGCGCATATGGTGTGCGTGCAGGGCGCAAATTGATGGTTGGATGGATGGACGGACCTGTCGCCGGCCGTACGTCGGGTTCCTCTCCGGTGGGTGGTTCCCAGCCGACGACTTGTCGAAGCCGCGGCAATTAATATCGTTGCTCCAAGTCCACGGAGCAGACAGCCACAGGCTGGATTTTTTTTCATTTTTTTTTGAGAGAGAAACGACAGCCGTTCGTTGGGACTTAGGATGGTCACGTCGCGAGGTTGGAGTTGCGTCGCCGCCGTGCACGAGGTAGACGTAGACGACATCGAGCTGTCCGTACGCACGCGTACGGTGCGCGTATGGGTCCTGCTCGCAGTCGCAGATCACGTACCGGCAGTGGCGGAGCTTGAGCAAGATCTTTGGGGGGGGCAAATGGAATATATAGGCTAGTGAGGGGGTCAAACATGTAAAATTTTACAATCTAAATTATTTCCCTAATATTTTTATGCCTACATGTGCTAATCTTGGGGGGGCCACAGCCCCCCAGCCATGCACTAAGCTCCGCCACTGCGTACCGGCCTGAAAGCGAGGGAGACGGAGACGGCGGCACACGCGTGCAGGCAAGCACTAGCCAACTTCGTGGATGGATGAACGGGCCTGTCGTCGACCGGGCTCCTCTCCGGTGGGTGGTTGCCAGTCCCGGCCGACGACTTTCATTCGTCAAGCCGCTCCAGCTAATCGTTGGTCCAAGTCCACGGAGCTTCATCACTCAAAGCATTTACAGTCGGGCATCCCAAATCCGACCCTTAAACGTCCGCTGACACGCCTGGGCGGGCGCGTCCGCAGACAGTGACCGGTCACGCCTCATATAATCAATTACACACCCGGATATCTCAAATCCATACTATTACATGCAACTTAACTTGTCCGGCTCTGCCGTGGCCATGTCCGGCGGTTGGCTGCGTTCCTCAGAGTGTTAGTCCGGTCGCTGGCAAGGTAGAGTAGGACATAGGACATGAGCCGGCTCATGGGACTCAAGGCGCCGACGTCTCCCATGCCCTACTCTTCCTCGTCGGAGCCCGGAACCCTGACGGTGCCGGTGGACGTGAGATCGATAATGGATCCGTCCTGGGAGGAGCCGCCGACATCCACGACGACGCGGTTGCGGCGCCTGGACTGGTGCACCATACAGGGCGTCGGATAATACGACTCCGCCTCGCCAACATCCACCGCCGCGAGGGTTGCCGCCGTCTCCCGCGCCCGCTGCCTCGCATGGCGGGCAAGCCGTGCCATGTTTGCGTCGGACGACGCCCATCGTGTGTTCACCTCAGCGTGGGCGCGCCAACGGAGGGGTTGCGCGTCCGCCACTGCGTTCGGATGCCAAACGGACCGCACTGCCTCCTGTGAGCCAGCGGCAACACACCTCTCGGCGGATCCATGCGCCACTTGGGCGGACGCAATGGATTCCTGACGAAAGGAGTCCGAGCGCTGCCGTCGGGCGGCCTCCTCCCGGGAGCGGCGAGCGCAAGCCGGACGGTCATCTCCTCCTTTGAACCGCGTTGGATAAGCTCAGGGTCGACGGATATGGAGGTGTAGGAATCAGATCCGCTGCCCGCCATACCGGAGAAGGCCCGAGATCGTCGGACCGGAGCTTGGGTGCCGGAGTGGAGTAGAGTGGAGTGGCTAGTGTTTGGTCCGGGGGGGGATGGGGACGAATATATGTGGGGTCAAGTGGGCCAGCGTGGGCCGGATCCGACGTGGCGGATGCGCCCGGTCACGCCTGGGCCTCCCTATATCCGCCTCATATTTGGACTGGATATGAGGGTTACCGGTTAGTCCGAACGTTTGAGTTTAGTTTGAGACGCATGTCTAGGTCAGGTTTTTTGACCGGTCAGTGACCGAACCGTCCGCCCCGTCGTTTAGACAGGTTTGGGATGCGCGGCTGTGAATGCTCTCATGGGATGAATGGATGGACGGACTCTGCTGCCATGTCGTCGACCGTACGTCGATCAGACTGGTTCCCCTCCGGTAGTTCCCACTTCCCAGCCGACGACTTGTGCAAGCTGCGTCAATTAATCAATCATTGCTCCGAGTCCACGGAGCGCTCATTCGTTCAAAAGAAGAAAAAGAGCACATAGGCTTGCGCATACATGACAGCGTCCCATTTTCTGTAGTACTTCCTCCGATCCAAAATAATTGTTGTAGTTTTGAACTAATCCCAGTTGAAAACGTCAGCACTTATTATGGATCGAAGGTTCATGTAAGTAGAAATTCTGTATGCTCAAGTAGTCCTATATATATATATCGGCTGAGAGAAACACGCACAGGTGATTAGGGTTCCCTCGCCTCCCGTCGGCGCCGTCGGCGATCTGCCTTGCTTCTGTGGCCTTCGGGCCATGGAGGCGGGATGGATTTCGGCCCCCGTCGGCGGGAGGGCTCCGTTTTCCTGGTTTTAGGGTTTAAGGTTTGGTGGGACAGCGCTCAGGTGGTGGCGGCGGCGTCTTGTCCAATAAAGTCTCCCCGGCTTCAGCCCTATCTCGGCGGCGACATCGAGAAGCTTGTGGAAGTGGTGTGGTTCTTGAGGACTTCTTCTGGCTGTGGGGATCTCTGGATCGTCAAGGAGCTTCATCGGCGGTTCCTCCTCCTTCTTCATCTCCGAGACGGATGTGGTCTTCTTGACCCGTTCGGCGACTTCCCGTCCGCATCCAACTACGTCAGGCCGGCTCAGGGGAGAGCGGCAGCGGCGGCGCACCGTCGACACGGTCTAGAGGTTGAAGATGAAGGGCATCTCAAGGATTTCGTTGTAATTTTTGTTTTTGTTGAGGTGCTTTGTACTGTCCGGTGTTTCTTTTAATGCCAGGGTCCTTTCGCAAAATATATATATATATATATATATATATATATATATATATATATATATATATATATATATATATATATATATATATATATATATTGTCTCGTGTACATGTGTGGGACTTATTCGGGCTGAATCTCTTCAGATCTCCTATACTGCAAACCCTATTTGACGCTCTCTGCGTCAAGTCGACCAAATGCACAAGCGTGCGATCAATTGGGCCGGGCCATCTACCGATGTACGTATAGCTGGCAAGTTCGGTTTTGGCAACCTTCCAGAAGAATCCTGGCCAGTTTTTATCAGTTTTGGGAACAATCTAGAAGGTTCCTAAACCTTTTTTTGCCATTTTTCTTTTTTTTTTGCTGTTCCTTTTTTCTTTTTCTTTTTTGTTTCTTCTGTTTGTTTTTCTTTTCTTCTTTTTTGTTTCTTTTAATTGTACAATTTCCAAACTGTTCCAAATATTCAATTTTTTTGCGTTCCCAAATTTAGCTCAGCATTTAAAAAAAAAATTGAAAAATTGTTCGCGTTATACAATTTTTATTTTGAAGTTTTAGAAAAATGTTTCCATTTTCAAAAAAAATCACATATACAAAAAAGCTTCGGGATTTTCAATTGTTCTCATATTCAAAATTTGTTCTGCATTTGAAAAGTTGTACCTATTTTCAAATTTTGTTCACCAATTTTATAAATGTTTGCATTTTCAAAATAAAAATCTATAATTTGAAAAATTGTTCGTGTTTTTAGAAAAAATGTTGAAGTTTTAGAAAAATGTTTCCATTTTCAATTTTATGTTCACTTATACAAAAAATCTTCAGGATTTTCTAATTGTTCTCAGGTTCAAATTTTTGTTCTTGATTTAAAAAGTTGTACCCGTTTCCAAATTTTGTTCACCAATTTATTAAATAATTGCTTCTTCAAAAAATATTCTGGAATTTGAAAAATTGTTTGTTTTTTACAAAAATAGTTTGAAGTTTTAGAAAATGTTTCCATTTTCAAAAAAAAATTCACGTGTACAAAAAATCTTCAGGACTTTCAAATTGTTCTCATATTCAAAATTTTATTCTGCATTTCAAAAGCTGTACCCGTTTTCAAATTTTGTTCACCAATTTAAAACATGTTTGTGTTTTCAAAAAATATTATAGAATTTGAAAAAAAATTGCGTTTTACAGAAAATTTCATAAATGTTTGTGTTATGGAGAATTGTTTGGATTTTTAAAAGATTTACCATTTTTCAAGTTTTTTTTACAAATTCAGAAAATGTTCGGGAATTTAAAATTTCTTCGCAGTTTCAAAAGAGGTTCTGAAATTTAAAAAATTGTTCATGTTTGTCAAAAAATATTCGTAATTTCAAAAAAATGTTTGCAGTTTTTTAAGTAATGCTCAGTTTACACCGCTGTTTTTAGTTTATTTCACGTCGCGGCACACATTTCTCATGAACAGTTATTAGTTGTGTTGGCTAGCATGATGCGTGCACAAGCAGGAGGTCTGTAGTTCGAATTCCAGCTTGGGCGCTGGATTATTTTTACGCATTCTGCGCCCGACCGCTCGCGCGAGTTCAATCCCAATGGACCGGCCCAGCCGGGCGCATCCTGTGCGAAGGGGCGTCTTTTTGCCGCAGAATGCGTCAAATAGGTGCTCCCCTCCTATACAGCGCCTTCTGCCCCTGCTCGCTTTCTGGCGCTCGCGTGGGCCCGCCAAACAGCGCGCGTTGGCGCTCGTCCTGCACTGCATTAACTCGCATTTGACCGAAATCAGTAATTAAGGGGTTCCTCTTTCAAAAATCACTTCACCTTCTCTGGGAGTTTAGACGATCTTTTCGTGGGTCATGATAATTCATTGACCATCAGTCCATCACGGTGCATGCGATTTTGAAATTCTCTGCATTAGCCTTGTTGGGTAACGCAGCAGAAAACAAAAATTTTCCGACCTACGTACCAGCCCAGGATCACTATGGAGACTGCATACAAGGTTTGATCTGTTTCGTTACCGACTCGTAGCGCAGCGGAAGTAGAGTCGATGACGATCGGCGGTGCAGATCCCCGCAGCTAGGGTTTACAACCTCCCAACCGCGAGGATGTACTCCCACGTCAGCTCACCGGACGGATCTCCGGGCAGCCCTTCGGGAGGCATCGGGACAGTCCCTCGGATAGTCCCACCGGACGGATCCTCGGACAGCCCTTCGGGAGGCCCCTGGACAGTCCCTCGGATAGTCCCACCGGACGGATCCTCGGACAGCCCTCCGGGAGGCCTCTGGACAGTCCCTCGGATAGTCCCACCGGACGGATCCTCGGACAGCCCTCCGGGAGGCCTCACGGACAGCCCTTCGGGCGGGTCACTCGGACAGCCCTTCGGGAGGACACCCGAAACACAAACTGTAACTCGGACAGCCCTTCGGGAGGCACTCTCGAACTAAGACCGAAACTACGATCTCTCTACAGAGTTGCACACATACGGTGTCATCTATCCGGCAGGGCTTCGCCGTCCAGAACTAGTTCCCACCGGAACCCAGACAGCCTTTCGGCTCTACGAAACTATTTCGCTGGGAGGGAGAGAGAAGCCAGAAATGTCATGGCATGTGTATGTGAGAGCAAGGATTGGAAATATGGCAGCCCTCACCCCCTCTATTTATAGGAAAAACAAGGGGTAGGATGGGCATATCCAAAATGCCATGTCATCCCAAAATATCTTGGGAAGATATTTGTGGAAAGCCAACTTCCAACCATATCCATAAATCTGATTTCACTATTCACGACGACATTTTTCAGCGTCCGGTCGAACTGAAAATATTTATGTGGGCTTAGAACAATTCCAGTACCCACTAAAATAAGTTTCAATGCGATCCGGAACAATTCCGGTTTAGTGATTTTCATCTGCGAAAAGCATCTGAAGCGGTTCCGGCAGCTCCGGAACATTTCCGGTTTTCATCCCGGAAAATTCCAGAAAGTTTCCAGAACGATTCTGGCACCCTCCAAGAATTATCAGGCATGTGCCGAAACCAATCTGACTTTATGGTATCCTCTGAAACAACTTTTCAGTTTTACCGGAACTATTCCGACATCCTCTCCGGAACGTTTCCGTTTTGTCCGAAACTTTTTCGGTGAATTTCTCTCAGACTCCCCGTCTAGTATTCAGCAGATAGATGACCCTTAAGCGTGTGACCCTATAGGTTCGGTGAAGTATAGACATGACCCGGAACACTTTCCGATCAATGATCAACATCGGAGCCGTGGACACCCATATTGACCCCTATACCCACACGAATGAATATTCGAGTGAACCTCCAGTTGCCGTGTGCTATTCCTGTTGCTTCGCGATATGTTACAATTACCCGAGGTGAGAAACATCGGCATCCTTGTGGATCAACACTTGTGCACAATGCCAGTTACCTCGTTGCCGGTATTGTTCTCTTTTCTCGTTCCCGTGTTCCGGCATCCCTGTGATCAAATCACCCTCTGTCTGGCCAGACGATGATGGATACCGTAACACCGAGAGGGCCCAGAGATATCTCTCCATCGTCGGAGGAGCAAATCCCAATCTTGAGCTATCAAGTCCCTTGACATACTTTTCCATGAACCCGTAAGCCGCCGTAATAGCCACCCATTTACGGATGACGTTTAACAAACCCCAAAGTTCATGAAGCAAGCATGAAGAAACTCGACACTCTCATGGTCTAAGGAATTATGCAAACATTAACTTCTCTGTGTCATTTCATACAGCGCCGCGTTGAAAATTCAAAAGAACGGCTTACCGGAACACGGTGGCCATACGTTTTTCAAACCATTCTGCCCGTTAATCACAAACAACCACGTACGTGCGTGAGTGACCGTTGATTTCAAGCTAGTCTTCTTCTTCTTTTTTCCTACTAATGAGGGTTCTCACTCGTAATCTTTGCTTCAAGAATTGTGATGGTGACCTCGAAAAAGAAATGTGACGGTGGAGCTTCTGCGTAAAACATAACAAAAGTGCTAGTACACTAGAGATTTTTATTAGGTGGTTTTCTTGTTCGTATATGCCGTCACCAGTATGATCATCAATCGATTTATCCTTGCCAGTGTCGCTTTCATCGACCAACTTGCTAGGAGGATCAAACTAGATAATAATATAGTGGAACCGTTAAAATAGTATGATTGAATTGCAGTACTTGCCACATTGCACGTGACAAGCGATTGATGTTGATCTGATTCTCATCATAAAAAAAGAAATGTACCCGGTTCACGGGTTACGTTCTCAAGCACGTTCATGAGATCTCGGCGACAAATTTGTTATGTAGTTTGTCAGATCATCGATCTAACAATTTATACTTTCATATGGTACACAAGGCACATTTTTACTCACGTGGTTTGGGAGCTCTCGCCAGTTCACATGGCCAGAAGTGGCGCCTGCCATTCCTTTGGCGGTCATCGATCAATTTAGCCAACCTCTCCTCTAGTATGTCTCTGAATCAGCACTTGCAGCAGCTAACCAAATCCTAATGACCAGTACAGCATGGTAATTCACATGCGTAACATGAACTCTGTTAGAATAGTAAGTATGATATACAGCACTATCACGCATGCTCATGTTACATGCACCGGAGAACACTACCACAAAAAGTATCTGCCAACAGATAATTAATCTGATTCCATGTAGGGTATAGTGGAATGTGAAAGATGAGCTCACATCTCAATCAGAGCTCAGCAGATTAAAATATAAGTCAATTTACTTCTTTTGTATATATTATTTCTCTTTTAGTGCACCCAAGCGCTTTTCTTCAAGGACTTTCTGTTTGGTCTTCGATGTGTGGCGCACATGTAGTTAATCACAGCGTGTCTCCCTCTCTAGTCGCAATGCATGATGTATATGTGGTCTTTCTGAATTTATTTACATGGAAATTTGAAGACAAAAGCGTTCTAACCCATCTCGTAAAAAAAGCATGAGTTAATCAGTGGCTAGTGATGACATCTTATCTTTATAATGTTTTTCAGAGTGAGAGAGAAGCCTCCAGAGAGTTGATCACACTACCACAGGACTGATAAAATCCATGGATCCCTTTGGTACTCTGCCGGTTTGTTCAATGGAAGGATGATTGATCCACTCATGGCCTACAGATTAGGCCATTGCTAGCTAGCTAACAACACCCCAAAGTACATCTCCATCGAGAGACAGCCTAGCCCTAACCATGGAAAAGAAGGCTGCCATGGATTCCCATAATTGCCGACCTGAAGTCCACAACGGCATCTCCTGATGCACCGCTAGCTGTCCTTGCATTTGCACTGTTGCAAAGATATACTCCCTCTGTTCCGAAATATAGTGCGTCATTGGTTCCCGCGCTTCAACTTTGACCATAAATTTAACTAACAAGACCGATTGCGGCGGGAGCAAAAATTATATCAATGAATTCGTATTCGAAAGAAGTTTTCAATTATATAATTTTTGCTCCCGCCGCAGTCGGTCTCGTTGGTTAAATTTATGGTCAAAGTTGAACCTCGGGAAGCGCGGGCGCACTATATTTTGGAACGGAGGGAGTACATCATGATAGTGAGCGGGAAAAGTTATTCGAACGAGGACCGGAATGAGCCATCCCTTTCTTGAGTTATTCAAACGAGGACCGGAATGCCAACAGGAGAGCGGGAAAAGTTGAAATTAGGCAAAATAGTGAGCTTTGCATAGACCTGCATCAACCGTGATGGGCATGTTAAACTTACTAGTAGTTGGGTACGTGGACATGACATATGCTTGCACATACAAGAGGTTAGTGGACGTGTCAAAAAAAAAAAAAAAAAAAAAAGAGGTTAGTGGTCGCATCGTTCACCAAAATCTTTTGTTAGTATGGCTACTTTTATTTTGCGGGTAGTACGGCTACATTCGTTGAAATAAATCATAAAATGGAGTTACCACAATGTGATTTTAGCTTGTCTTATTATATCAGTTGGCTAACCAAAAATTGCTATTCGTGAAACTATTTTTCTTTGACATTTATTTTACAGAAAAAGTAAAACCTATACGACACGTTACAGCAGGGCGTGTTAGTGAGCCGTATGAAAATGCAAAAGCGTGAAGAGCCGTGGAATTGACAAACAAGTGGAGAGAAATTAGGCTCAGCGCAGAGGCGATTCTTCCAGCTGGACCCGATAATTTACCAATTACGCATGCAAACGAGCTAGGGGAAATGACTTCTCAAAAAAAAAAAAAAAAAAGAGCTAGGGGAAATGATAGAGCCAGCTGCATGCACGCTCCTGTGGCTGCACTTTCGACCAAGTGCGCACTGTCGCTTTCTCAAGAAGCTAACTCGGATCATTCGTGACTTCCACTGGCACGGCAGGAAGGATGCCAAGTCCGGCAGCTGCCTTGTCAGCTGGCAGCACATTTGCCGCCCGTTGGAGTACGGTGACCTCGGCGTGCGCGATCTGCACCTTACCGGCAACTCCCTGCGCGCCCGCTGGTTGTGGTTGCAAGCTACAGACCCCTCCCGCCCTTGGCACCACCTGCAAGAGCCTTGCGATGCCGAGACGCGCCAGCTTTTCCGTGCCTCGACGACTTGGACTCTGGGTGACGGCAGAACTTGCCGCTTCTGGTGCGAGCACTGGTTGGGAGGGCAGTCTGTCTCCGAGTTCGCCCCATCCTTGCTCTCCCTTGTGCCGTGTCACCGGCACCGCCGCAAGCTGGTTTGCGACAGGCTCGTTCTGTATGCTTGGATCAGAGACGTCCACGGCACTTTGGGGGCCGGTGGAAGTGTTGGAGTACGTCCATCTTTGGCGGCATGTTCAGGGCATCCAGCTCACCTCTGTCCCGGATCGGATCAGCTGGAAATAGACTTCTAACAGTGTCTACTCTGCCAACTCGTGCTACAAGGCACTCTTCCAGTCTTGGCGTTCGATCTGGAAGGGATGGGCTCCCCTCAACAACAAGTTCTTTCTATGGTTGGCTTCTCTTGACCGATGTTGGACTGCGGGCGCGGCACGGCTTATCGCATGACCCAGCGTGCATCCTATGCTCCCAGGAACTCGAGACCATTGATCGCCTCCTCGCCGGCTGTGTTTCTCGCGGATCACTTGGCATGAGATTCTTTCATGGTGCTGACTTGCTTGCCCCCACCCCCATCGATGGCGCGACGAGCTTCTTTGCTTGGTGGTCCGAGGCAGCATCGGCCTCCCCCATCTGCTTGAGGAAGGGCCTCAATTCCATCCTCGCCCTCACCGCGTGGGCTATCTGGAAGCACCGAAACACGGCCATCTTCGACGGTCTTCGCCCCTCCACCGACGACCTTGTCCTCTCCATCAAGGACGACGCGTGCAACTGGGCTAAGGATGGCGCCAAAGGACTAGCTAGCATTTTACCCGTAACCTGACTTTTATGTTTTGAGGCTGAGCACCCTCCTCCTCTGCTCTTCTTGCACCTTCTCAGAGGCCGGCTCGTGTACGTCTCCGAGGACTGCATCCTATACTCTTCTTTCCACCTATCAATGAAATGATACGCTGCTAAGTGTATTCACCAAAGTGCACAGTGTCGCTAGTACGCACCACGACGACAAAAATATAAATTCAGACAGCTGATTGAGTGCTCGGATCTGAAGCGCTGGCTCGCATGCAAATCGAATCAAATCCTCAACTAGCTCCTGTGACAAAATTACTTGTCTACACTTGCTATTATCAGAAGATGTCACAGCTAGCGACAAGAAGACACCGTGGTAGGTGGTCAATTGCTAACTATGGCAGAGCAGCTAACTAAGCTAGGCATGGAGGAGGCTGGACCTGGCCTACCTGGGCGCATATTACGTGACTGAGGAGTGAGGACAGCCGACCAGCAACCTCTCCGGCGTTATGGAACAGGCCTGTGGGAGCTGGCGGTGCATGTTGGTTTGTCGTTGGCCATCGATGCTACGAACAATTAAGCTGCGGCATATGGAGGCCAGAGACTTGAATGGTGTGGTAGCTGCTGCATGTCTCTCTGACTGACCTGTCATGCGTTCGTTCTCGATCACGTTCATTACATATTCACATGTGTGTACTGGGGACGGGTGGTACCACTGCACTAGTGGTGGTACTCGAGCTAGCAAGAAAACGATTCCATTCGTACATCGTAGCATACATTCATGCATGCATCTACAGCACAGTGGTGTCGATCTTGATTGACTGGTTAATTTTGTTCTCTCCTCCTGAATCATTTTTTAAGGCAATCTTGTTTTTAGTGTGTGGAATTGATTCCGGTCGTAATGACCTCGGGCAACGTCTCATCATAATTTCTAAATCTCGCTTATTTTGACAAAAGCTGCTATTTTTTGCTTTTGTTTCTAGAAGTCGGTTTTCGTTTTGTTCTTCTCTTTTTTGTTTTATTTCTTCATTCCGTCCGGTTTTATTGTATTTTGTTTGGTTATCTTATATATACCTTTCTTTTTTGTTCTATTATACTTTTTCCAAAAGTAAATTTCCTTTCTAGAATTTTATGATTTCTTTGTAAGAAATGGGTGAACCATTTTATATGTCATGAACAATTTTCAAAATAGTGCAATGTTTTGTTACATTTTCATGGATATTTTTAAAAATGTGTGGACATTTTTCTAAACATTTGTAATATCTCATGAATTTAAAAAAAAAATATGACATAGATTTTTTACGCATGAGCAGTCAGGCAATTATTACGCATGCTCCTGTGGCCGCACTTCCAACCAAGAAGGTGAAAAACCTGCACCCGGACAGTGCTAGCAGTACTATCTCTACAGTATCTGCAGTATTTGTACACAGAAAGTCACAGACACTCTCTGCACTAGCTAGCATTGCACTAAGCTACGGGGTTACGAGATTGTCAATCTCGGTATTCGCGCCTCAACACTCGCACTGTGGTGGCGCGTATCTTAACTGAAGTTGGAGAGCTCGCCTCATCGTTTAGTTTGTTTTCTATTCAGCATGTATTAAGATCAGCTAATACGTCTGCCCAATTATGTGCTAAGCAAGCTAGCACACTGGAGATGTCCGATTTGCAGGAAAAAGTGCCTCCGGACTGCCGAACGGACCGATGCAGAACTGCGTTGAATGGTAAAACACGTCCGAACCATGCGGTCCGGACGGTTGCAGACGGTTTGAGAGTCGGTGTTCAAGATGCCCTTATGGTCTTATGGGTAATTAAGTTGTGGCCTATGCAGGGACTTTTTTTTGGAATGTTGGTAGTTGCCTACCAAATTCATTGATTAGTAGGGGGGGAACGAGCTACAAGAGTACCCAAGGAGGGTCAACCCCACGTAGACTCAAAAGCCAAAGCGGCGAGGGAGAACCAAAAAGGAAAGGAGAAAGAAGGAAATAAAAGGAGAAAAGGAAACTCGACGTAAACTCAGCCCGGATCGAAGGGGATCCCAGCGCCCGCCAAGTTCCATAGGTGGATTTCATCTCTCACTTTTGCTACAAAACCTTCCCGTTCCATTAGCTCCTGCTGAAAAATTCTTCTGTTCCGCTCCCGCCATAGCTCCCATGACATCAGTTGGATGATGGACAAGGTCCCTTTCTTCGTGTCCTCTGTTGCCCTGTTATAGCAGTTTGTGAGCCATCCTTTAATGTTCTCGTTTCCGGTCCATGACTCCGGTAGCAGCGCCGGCATGCGATGCAGCCGTGCAATTTTTCCCCAGGCATACTGAGACCATGGACATTCGATAAGCAAGTGTGATGGGGTTTCAAGGTTCCTCTCACAAACGGGGCAGAAGTAGTTGTTTTCCCATCCCCGATGCAGCAGTGCGTCAGCCGTTAGGATTTTTCCGAGCATGGTCGTCCAAAGGAAAAACGACATTTGCCGGGAGCCCACCCCTTCCAAACCAACTTATATCCTTCTATCGGCATTGATCCCTCGAATTGAAGCATGTATGCTGAGCGGGCAGAGTATTCGTGGTTCGCCGTGAACCGCCAAGCGATTTCATCCGGTTGCCCATCTTGTAGCACAATATTGTCCAGCATCCGTGCAAGGTAAGTAAGCTCCGGTATCATGTCATCCGTTAGGCCCATTGCTAGGTCCGAGAGCCAAGCTTGGCCTCGCAAAGCTTCGTGCACGGTGCGATTTTTTCGGTTGGAAATCTTGAACAGTGTTGGTGCGATTATTTTGGGGCATTGCCCATGTAGCCATCGGTCATTCCAGAAGTTGGCCTTCATGCCGTTTCCAACTGTTATTTCTGTGGCCATTGCGCAAAGCATGCGTTCCTTGTTGTCACATGGTAAGGGTGATCGCGCCCATGGTCTCGGGGGGTCCTGCCAGGCCATCCATAGCCAACGAAGTCTCAGGGCAGATCCGAATCTACTCAGGTCCAGCACGCCTAGGCCTCCTAGTTCTTTCGGACGACAAATCTGGCTCCATCCTACCCTGCATTTGCCACCACTGCATGTGTCCTCTCTAGTCCATAGCCATGCTCAGTGGCGGAGGACGGACAAAAGTTGAGGTAGGGCGGGCTTTGGTCACTCGCCACCGGCAACGCCTAGCCTGCGCCGACCAAATCAAGGTAGGGCGGCCGCCTGGCCTTGCCCTACCGGGTCCTCCGCCACTGGCCATGCTCGACAGAGCTGCACAATTTTTTTCAGTATCCAGGCAGGGAGCTTGTGGATAGTCATCATGTAGATTGCGAGAGCCGTAAGACCAGATTTGAGGAGCACGAGACGTCTGCTCTTGGCCATCAGATGCGGCCGTCTTGTTTCCAAACTTGACCAGGAATGGGTCAAGGTCCGCTTTGGTCAGGTTCTTGAGAGACAAAGGCATTCCGAGGTATGTGGCCGGGAAGCTCTTACAGGGGATGCCGAGTGGCGCAAGGATGGTGTCTAGGTTGATCGAGCCGCATCTGATCGGGAGAGCCGAGCTTTTGTTAGCGTTCACCTTTAGTCCCGAAGCTTGAGCAAAGCACTTTAGAATCAGGTGGATCATTCTTGCGTCGCTCTCCTTTGGGTTCATAAACATGGCGACATCATCAGCGTGGAAGGAGCAGCGCATCATCGGGGCTCGTCCAGGTAGCTTGGTGAGGACGCCCTGTGCAGGTCAGGGACTTGAATCGGGTGGTAGCTGATGCATGCATGCCTCTCTGACTTACTTGTCGTGCATTCGTCCTAGATCATGTCGATTACATTGTGCATTGGGAATGGGTGGTGTCACTGTAGAATAAGGACCGGTAGCTGTTAGTAGCAGGAAAGAGATTCCATTCGTACATCATGTGTACGTATGGTTTTCTTTTTTTTGCGGGTATGTGTACGTAGGACGTGGCTCCCCTGACGTGCCCTTAGCTCATTGACACGTGGACCCAGGCCCACACGTCAGGGGGCAGTACGTCATAGGATCCCACTCCACGTGTACGTACGTTTTTTTTTTGCGGGGGTGTACGTACGTATTTGTATAGCTGCAAATACATACACGCATGCATGTACAGTACTCTACATCACAGTAGCATATATGCACACATACATGCATGTGCAGCACCGCACAGTAGCACAATGGTGTCTCGATTAACCGGTTGACTAAGCCACGTGCAGCCGCCGCAAAGTTTTAAATAGCCGGCTAAGCCAAATAGCCGCACCCTGTGAAAACAGCTATAGTCTGGCTATAGCCGGCTATTTAAAAGTTCTAACACTACATAGCTGGGCTAATGCACTTAGCCACAGCATGTGCCAAAGGCTATAGCGGGGCTATAGCCTGGCTATAGCTGGCTATTTAAAACTATGGCAGCCGGTGGTCGGTCGTTCACAGCCGATGGACATGCAACGAATTCCAAAATCACTAGTTAAACAAGGTGGCAGGTCCGTTTGTTGGAGGTTCCGTTGAGTCGTGAATGAATATGCATTTGGACTCGAGCTGAACCTAGTCCGTTTGTTGGAGGTTCCGTTGAGTCGTGAATGAACCTGCATCAGGTAGCAAGCGAAACAGCCGAGCCGTTCGCTGGGGGTGATCGTGAGGCTGCCGGCTCGTCGTCACGGTGGTGACGTCATTTCACGCGGCACGACGTAGACGGTCGTGCTGGACGTACGTATGAACGTATGTACGCGTACTGCGCGTGTGTGTCTGGGTCTGGTCCCTGGCCTCCACACGATCGTAGATCCCCGCAAAAAAAAAAACACGATCGTAGATCACGTACGTACAATTGACCTGACCGGACTGGAAGCGAGGGAGACAGGCGCATATGGTGTGCGTGCAGGGCGCAAATTGATGGTTGGATGGATGGACGGACCTGTCGCCGGCCGTACGTCGGGTTCCTCTCCGGTGGGTGGTTCCCAGCCGACGACTTGTCGAAGCCGCGGCAATTAATATCGTTGCTCCAAGTCCACGGAGCAGACAGCCACAGGCTGGATTTTTTTTCATTTTTTTTGAGAGAGAAACGACAGCCGTTCGTTGGGACTTAGGATGGTCACGTCGCGAGGTTGGAGTTGCGTCGCCGCCGTGCACGAGGTAGACGTAGACGACATCGAGCTGTCCGTACGCACGCGTACGGTGCGCGTATGGGTCCTGCTCGCAGTCGCAGATCACGTACCGGCAGTGGCGGAGCTTGAGCAAGATCTTTGGGGGGGGCAAATGGAATATATAGGCTAGTGAGGGGATCAAACATGTAAAATTTTACAATCTAAATTATTTCCCTAATATTTTTATGCCTACATGTGCTAATCTTGGGGGGGCCACAGCCCCCCAGCCATGCACTAAGCTCCGCCACTGCGTACCGGCCTGAAAGCGAGGGAGACGGAGACGGCGGCACACGCGTGCAGGCAAGCACTAGCCAACTTCGCGGATGGATGAACGGGCCTGTCGTCGACCGGGCTCCTCTCCGGTGGGTGGTTGCCAGTCCCGGCCGACGACTTTCATTCGTCAAGCCGCTCCAGCTAATCGTTGGTCCAAGTCCACGGAGCTTCATCACTCAAAGCATTTACAGTCGGGCATCCCAAATCCGACCCTTAAACGTCCGCTGACACGCCTGGGCGGGCGCGTCCGCAGACAGTGACCGGTCACGCCTCATATAATCAATTACACACCCGGATATCTCAAATCCATACTATTACATGCAACTTAACTTGTCCGGCTCTGCCGTGGCCATGTCCGGCGGTTGGCTGCGTTCCTCAGAGTGTTAGTCCGGTCGCTGGCAAGGTAGAGTAGGACATAGGACATGAGCCGGCTCATGGGACTCAAGGCGCCGACGTCTCCCATGCCCTACTCTTCCTCGTCGGAGCCCGGAACCCTGACGGTGCCGGTGGACGTGAGATCGATAATGGATCCGTCCTGGGAGGAGCCGCCGACATCCACGACGACGCGGTTGCGGCGCCTGGACTGGTGCACCATACAGGGCGTCGGATAATACGACTCCGCCTCGCCAACATCCACCGCCGCGAGGGTTGCCGCCGTCTCCCGCGCCCGCTGCCTCGCATGGCGGGCAAGCCGTGCCATGTTTGCGTCGGACGACGCCCATCGTGTGTTCACCTCAGCGTGGGCGCGCCAACGGAGGGGTTGCGCGTCCGCCACTGCGTTCGGATGCCAAACGGACCGCACTGCCTCCTGTGAGCCAGCGGCAACACACCTCTCGGCGGATCCATGCGCCACTTGGGCGGACGCAATGGATTCCTGACGAAAGGAGTCCGAGCGCTGCCGTCGGGCGGCCTCCTCCCGGGAGCGGCGAGCGCAAGCCGGACGGTCATCTCCTCCTTTGAACCGCGTTGGATAAGCTCAGGGTCGACGGATATGGAGGTGTAGGAATCAGATCCGCTGCCCGCCATACCGGAGAAGGCCCGAGATCGTCGGACCGGAGCTTGGGTGCCGGAGTGGAGTAGAGTGGAGTGGCTAGTGTTTGGTCCGGGGGGGGATGGGGACGAATATATGTGGGGTCAAGTGGGCCAGCGTGGGCCGGATCCGACGTGGCGGATGCGCCCGGTCACGCCTGGGCCTCCCTATATCCGCCTCATATTTGGACTGGATATGAGGGTTACCGGTTAGTCCGAACGTTTGAGTTTAGTTTGAGACGCATGTCTAGGTCAGGTTTTTTGACCGGTCAGTGACCGAACCGTTCGCCCCGTCGTTTAGACAGGTTTGGGATGCGCGGCTGTGAATGCTCTCATGGGATGAATGGATGGACGGACTCTGCTGCCATGTCGTCGACCGTACGTCGATCAGACTGGTTCCCCTCCGGTAGTTCCCACTTCCCAGCCGACGACTTGTGCAAGCTGCGTCAATTAATCAATCATTGCTCCGAGTCCACGGAGCGCTCATTCGTTCAAAAGAAGAAAAAGAGCACATAGGCTTGCGCATACATGACAGCGTCCCGTTTTCTGTAGTACTTCCTCCGATCCAAAATAATTGTTGTAGTTTTGAACTAATCCCAGTTGAAAACGTCAGCACTTATTATGGATCGAAGGTTCATGTAAGTAGAAATTCTGTATGCTCAAGTAGTCCTATATATATATATCGGCTGAGAGAAACACGCACAGGTGATTAGGGTTCCCTCGCCTCCCGTCGGCGCCGTCGGCGATCTGCCTTGCTTCTGTGGCCTTCGGGCCATGGAGGCGGGATGGATTTCGGCCCCCGTCGGCGGGAGGGCTCCGTTTTCCTGGTTTTAGGGTTTAAGGTTTGGTGGGACAGCGCTCAGGTGGTGGCGGCGGCGTCTTGTCCAATAAAGTCTCCCCGGCTTCAGCCCTATCTCGGCGGCGACATCGAGAAGCTTGTGGAAGTGGTGTGGTTCTTGAGGACTTCTTCTGGCTGTGGGGATCTCTGGATCGTCAAGGAGCTTCATCGGCGGTTCCTCCTCCTTCTTCATCTCCGAGACGGATGTGGTCTTCTTGACCCGTTCGGCGACTTCCCGTCCGCATCCAACTACGTCAGGCCGGCTCAGGGGAGAGCGGCAGCGGCGGCGCACCGTCGACACGGTCTAGAGGTTGAAGATGAAGGGCATCTCAAGGATTTCGTTGTAATTTTTGTTTTTGTTGAGGTGCTTTGTACTGTCCGGTGTTTCTTTTAATGCCAGGGTCCTTTCGCAAAATATATATATATATATATATATATATATATATATATATATATATATATATATATATATATATATATATATATATATATATATATATATATATATATATATATATATATTGTCTCGTGTACATGTGTGGGACTTATTCGGGCTGAATCTCTTCAGATCTCCTATACTGCAAACCCTATTTGACGCTCTCTGCGTCAAGTCGACCAAATGCACAAGCGTGCGATCAATTGGGCCGGGCCATCTACCGATGTACGTATAGCTGGCAAGTTCGGTTTTGGCAACCTTCCAGAAGAATCCTGGCCAGTTTTTATCAGTTTTGGGAACAATCTAGAAGGTTCCTAAACCTTTTTTTGCCATTTTTCTTTTTTTTTTGCTGTTCCTTTTTTCTTTTTCTTTTTTGTTTCTTCTGTTTGTTTTTCTTTTCTTCTTTTTTGTTTCTTTTAATTGTACAATTTCCAAACTGTTCCAAATATTCAATTTTTTTGCGTTCCCAAATTTAGCTCAGCATTTAAAAAAAAAATTGAAAAATTGTTCGCGTTATACAATTTTTATTTTGAAGTTTTAGAAAAATGTTTCCATTTTCAAAAAAAATCACATATACAAAAAAGCTTCGGGATTTTCAATTGTTCTCATATTCAAAATTTGTTCTGCATTTGAAAAGTTGTACCTATTTTCAAATTTTGTTCACCAATTTTATAAATGTTTGCATTTTCAAAATAAAAATCTATAATTTGAAAAATTGTTCGTGTTTTTAGAAAAAATGTTGAAGTTTTAGAAAAATGTTTCCATTTTCAATTTTATGTTCACTTATACAAAAAATCTTCAGGATTTTCTAATTGTTCTCAGGTTCAAATTTTTGTTCTTGATTTAAAAAGTTGTACCCGTTTCCAAATTTTGTTCACCAATTTATTAAATAATTGCTTCTTCAAAAAATATTCTGGAATTTGAAAAATTGTTTGTTTTTTACAAAAATAGTTTGAAGTTTTAGAAAATGTTTCCATTTTCAAAAAAAAATTCACGTGTACAAAAAATCTTCAGGACTTTCAAATTGTTCTCATATTCAAAATTTTATTCTGCATTTCAAAAGCTGTACCCGTTTTCAAATTTTGTTCACCAATTTAAAACATGTTTGTGTTTTCAAAAAATATTATAGAATTTGAAAAAAAATTGCGTTTTACAGAAAATTTCATAAATGTTTGTGTTATGGAGAATTGTTTGGATTTTTAAAAGATTTACCATTTTTCAAGTTTTTTTTACAAATTCAGAAAATGTTCGGGAATTTAAAATTTCTTCGCAGTTTCAAAAGAGGTTCTGAAATTTAAAAAATTGTTCATGTTTGTCAAAAAATATTCGTAATTTCAAAAAAATGTTTGCAGTTTTTTAAGTAATGCTCAGTTTACACCGCTGTTTTTAGTTTATTTCACGTCGCGGCACACATTTCTCATGAACAGTTATTAGTTGTGTTGGCTAGCATGATGCGTGCACAAGCAGGAGGTCTGTAGTTCGAATTCCAGCTTGGGCGCTGGATTATTTTTACGCATTCTGCGCCCGACCGCTCGCGCGAGTTCAATCCCAATGGACCGGCCCAGCCGGGCGCATCCTGTGCGAAGGGGCGTCTTTTTGCCGCAGAATGCGTCAAATAGGTGCTCCCCTCCTATACAGCGCCTTCTGCCCCTGCTCGCTTTCTGGCGCTCGCGTGGGCCCGCCAAACAGCGCGCGTTGGCGCTCGTCCTGCACTGCATTAACTCGCATTTGACCGAAATCAGTAATTAAGGGGTTCCTCTTTCAAAAATCACTTCACCTTCTCTGGGAGTTTAGACGATCTTTTCGTGGGTCATGATAATTCATTGACCATCAGTCCATCACGGTGCATGCGATTTTGAAATTCTCTGCATTAGCCTTGTTGGGTAACGCAGCAGAAAACAAAAATTTTCCGACCTACGTACCAGCCCAGGATCACTATGGAGACTGCATACAAGGTTTGATCTGTTTCGTTACCGACTCGTAGCGCAGCGGAAGTAGAGTCGATGACGATCGGCGGTGCAGATCCCCGCAGCTAGGATTTACAACCTCCCAACCGCGAGGATGTACTCCCACGTCAGCTCACCGGACGGATCTCCGGGCAGCCCTTCGGGAGGCATCGGGACAGTCCCTCGGATAGTCCCACCGGACGGATCCTCGGACAGCCCTTCGGGAGGCCCCTGGACAGTCCCTCGGATAGTCCCACCGGACGGATCCTCGGACAGCCCTCCGGGAGGCCTCTGGACAGTCCCTCGGATAGTCCCACCGGACGGATCCTCGGACAGCCCTCCGGGAGGCCTCACGGACAGCCCTTCGGGCGGGTCACTCGGACAGCCCTTCGGGAGGACACCCGAAACACAAACTGTAACTCGGACAGCCCTTCGGGAGGCACTCTCGAACTAAGACCGAAACTACGATCTCTCTACAGAGTTGCACACATACGGTGTCATCTATCCGGCAGGGCTTCGCCGTCCAGAACTAGTTCCCACCGGAACCCAGACAGCCTTTCGGCTCTACGAAACTATTTCGCTGGGAGGGAGAGAGAAGCCAGAAATGTCATGGCATGTGTATGTGAGAGCAAGGATTGGAAATATGGCAGCCCTCACCCCCTCTATTTATAGGAAAAACAAGGGGTAGGATGGGCATATCCAAAATGCCATGTCATCCCAAAATATCTTGGGAAGATATTTGTGGAAAGCCAACTTCCAACCATATCCATAAATCTGATTTCACTATTCACGACGACATTTTTCAGCGTCCGGTCGAACTGAAAATATTTATGTGGGCTTAGAACAATTCCAGTACCCACTAAAATAAGTTTCAATGCGATCCGGAACAATTCCGGTTTAGTGATTTTCATCTGCGAAAAGCATCTGAAGCGGTTCCGGCAGCTCCGGAACATTTCCGGTTTTCATCCCGGAAAATTCCAGAAAGTTTCCAGAACGATTCTGGCACCCTCCAAGAATTATCAGGCATGTGCCGAAACCAATCTGACTTTATGGTATCCTCTGAAACAACTTTTCAGTTTTACCGGAACTATTCCGACATCCTCTCCGGAACGTTTCCGTTTTGTCCGAAACTTTTTCGGTGAATTTCTCTCAGACTCCCCGTCTAGTATTCAGCAGATAGATGACCCTTAAGCGTGTGACCCTATAGGTTCGGTGAAGTATAGACATGACCCGGAACACTTTCCGATCAATGATCAACATCGGAGCCGTGGACACCCATATTGACCCCTATACCCACACGAATGAATATTCGAGTGAACCTCCAGTTGCCGTGTGCTATTCCTGTTGCTTCGCGATATGTTACAATTACCCGAGGTGAGAAACATCGGCATCCTTGTGGATCAACACTTGTGCACAATGCCAGTTACCTCGTTGCCGGTATTGTTCTCTTTTCTCGTTCCCGTGTTCCGGCATCCCTGTGATCAAATCACCCTCTGTCTGGCCAGACGATGATGGATACCGTAACACCGAGAGGGCCCAGAGATATCTCTCCATCGTCGGAGGAGCAAATCCCAATCTTGAGCTATCAAGTCCCTTGACATACTTTTCCATGAACCCGTAAGCCGCCGTAATAGCCACCCATTTACGGATGACGTTTAACAAACCCCAAAGTTCATGAAGCAAGCATGAAGAAACTCGACACTCTCATGGTCTAAGGAATTATGCAAACATTAACTTCTCTGTGTTATTAACCATAAACTTATGACGAATGTATCTCATAGCATAACATCAATCGGGTCGATTCAACACAAGTGTTCTACCAACAATTGTGCCCTCAAAATTGCCGGCATAGCCATGCCCATGATCAGGAAAACAGGATCATCATGCAATACTTGAGCCAGTCATAGAGGCTTGACTAGGAATACATTTTACCGTTTATTATCCCACACGTGCATATGAGTCTTCCTCCGAGCCTCGTGGTTATTGCAGACTCGAGAACCATAGCAGTTATAGCATGGAACATAAACCTAATTATGAACAGGGAGATAATCAATAACATTTATTATTGCCTCTAGGGCATATCTCCTACAGACTCCCACTTGCACTAGAGTCAATAATCTAGTCAATGCTAATGCACTTTACACCTATGGCATACTGGTGTAAAATATGCTTCGCATGTGGTATAGCCTGATATCCAACGGATCTGACGACTTCAGCTCCGTGTGTTACTTTGCATATCCTTGCGTTTTCACGCTTTCACAAAATTCATATTTTGTCTGGACTTGGCCTTGCATATGTGTTAATCATTGGTCGAAACCTGATTCCTCAGACTGAGCTATGGAGCAACTATCTGCAATAGTGTCCCATAGACCAAAGCCATCTTGGAACCATACTAAGTTCATGAATGAACTATATGATTCAACAACTTCTTTGTCGCTTCTTAAGCATCAACATACTTAGCCTTTGTTATAGAATTCGCCACAGTATCTTGTTTGGAACAATTTCCAACTACCGTGCCACCATATTGTGTATCACACAAAACCCTCAATTTAAATCGAAAATCGCATGGAGCATTGATGAAGACTGTATCGATGTAATCACTTACAACGAGCACTTCATAATCTCTACTTGCGAGAAAACATGTCATCAGCACTACTCTTAGCACTTAATGACATCTTTCACTGTTGTCCCATGATCAGTACTTTGATCACTATGGTATCTATACTCGCAACAACTTTGGAGTATTGGACATATCTGTTTGTTTTTACATACCATGGAATACATGGTTAATCCAAACACAAGAGTGTGTGGAATCTCCATCATGTATTTTACTCATCAGTGTTTTGGGACACCGAGTCTTGCAAAAACTCTTTCCATGTGACTTCGGCAAGAATCACTCCTTGGCGTTTTAAATGCTAAAAGGTTTTAGCATCTTGTCAATATGTATTCATTGCTTAGCCCCATTAGGTAAATCTATCTCCATAGATCATCATGCCTAATATTGAGGCTATTTAGCCTAAGCACTTCATTGAAAAACTATTTTCAAATGAAGTCCTAATTCGTGTCAAGAAATTTATTTCCAATTAACAATGTGTTAAGTACACAAGGTTTTTAGAAATATTATTATGCTCCCACTTACTTTCTTGAATCACAAGCATCTTCGATACCCATTTGATGAAGTCAAACCCCCTTGACCATTTCATCAAAAACGAAGATTCCAACTCCACTTTGCTCTCTTCTGTCCATCGCTGGAACTCTAAAGTTTGCATACTTACTAGCATCCTCTGGATCGACAAATTACTTTGGACTGTATCACATACAAGTCCTAGGTTTCATTTCCATCAGATGGAAATCTTTTTGTCATCCATGTTTCATATCTCATGATTGAAATATGTAATAATTGCTAGTTCAACCCGAACCGACTTCAAGCATCGCTACGGTGAGACAATCTCATCGTAGTCAACTCCTTGAACTTGTTATGGCAACAAGTCAAGCTTTATGGATAAAACATTTTATCCGTATCAGTTTTTAGTTCCATAAATATTCGTTAGACTCTAAGTCTTCCGAAAGGTGTATTAAGATTTTAATCTCGAATCACTTATATGGAAACTATCTCGGATTGTATTGGCATTTAGCCAATTCCGGAGTCAGGGCCCATCAACGCTTCCTTGTGTATTGTAGGTATACTGTTGTCTAACAACAATATCTCGTTTGCGCACCTGATAGGTTTGCACGAGCTTTGCCTACGTGGTTCAGCTGCAAGTTCAACCGAAGTCCATACATCTCATGTAGAGGCTTCCGTATCAGTCGCAGTAGGAAACTCCGGAATCACTTCCAAGGTTCCTTTCCTTTGACCTGATGACGAAGATACTGGTTATCTCGTCGAGTTGCACTGTCCTCCCACTCACCTTTTGTAAGAACTATTCTCTTTAAAAGCATACCGTTTTGCGGCAAAAATCCTTTGCCTCGGTATAGTGGTGGGGAAATACCCAATGACTTGGGATAACCTTACAAAGTAGCACTTGTCTGATTTGGAATAGGTTTGTAACCTTTTACACAAGCCCCATATTCCAAATGTTAAGAAAAGTTTTAACATGGTTGGGCGTACCATACCATGACGTCATTTCAACAGACCTGATGGATCTCTTTTCAGTGTAAAAACCGCAGTCTCTAAAGCATTACTTTAAAAGGGATAATGGCAATTTTATTTATGTCATCTTTGATCTTACCATGTCATACATGGTTCGATTACATCTTCACGGACTTTCCACTTGCAGTGGTGTTCTGGGAGGTGTAAGTTATGAAACTCTTTTCACAACTCATCAGACATTCGCTAAACTTGTAACTCAAATATTCCTTTCTGCAATCGAATTGTAGAAACATAATTTTCTTGTTACAATATTTTCTTCTTCATTTTGAAAACCTTTCGAATGATTTCAAAAGATCCAGACTCATGTCTCATCAAGTAAATATCCATATATCTACTTGAGTCATTTCTGAAGATAGATAAATCCACTACTTGCAACAACATTTATTGGACTACACATCATAATGTATGATCACCAATATGTTCTATGCTCGTTCCTTATGGCCTGGGAACGGTATTTCAGTCACTTCACTTTTCAGAGGAAATTTGCAAGTGTCAGATGATTCAAAATCAAACGACTTCAAAATCCATCATAATGGAATTTCCATGCGGGTTTCTCCAATGTGACCAAATGCAGTGCCACACTTGTGTGGTATTCTTTTAGTCTTGCGACATTTAGCGTCAGTGTTTATGGATGTATCATATTACCATCAATATTCATAGCATACATCCCATCCTGTATGGAAGCATGGCCCTTCATGTTATTCATAACACCGAACATCATAAGTTCTCTTATGAACAACCTTCTTGCAAGATACCTTATGCAAAGGGCTAGAGTGTGAAACTCTAAAATGAATTATGAAAGTAAACCCAGAGGTAATGTATTAATATCAATATTCATAACATACATCTCATTCATAATGAAAATATGGCCCTTATGTTATTCATAACATCGAACATCAAAAGTTCTCTTATGAATAACCTTCTTGCAAGATACTTTATGCAATGGGCTAGAGTGTAAAACTCTAAAATGAATTATGAATGTAAATACATAGGGAATACACCGTTGGAAGGTATAGTAACATTTACTATGTTCCCTGCGTGTATCTAAACCTCATTCCTGGCTAGTCTTTCAGGCCATAGTAGTTCTTCAATCGAGCTGCAACAGAATGCAATCGAGCGGGTATCTTTGTGATTTACTCACAATACCCAAGAATTAGTGATTAACATGTTTAACCATAATTCCTAAGAACTATATCTTTGACCAGCCTTCTTTACATCAAAAACTTGTATGGCATTCATACATGAGCTGGATATTCCAGTCTTCTTTCCTTTTGCCATTATACTTCTAACAGTTTAACTTTCAGTATTTCTCCTACTCTCAGAAGAAGCACCCAACTTAAGAGTGGCGATAGCCCCGGACTTCCTAGGCGTGAAAGTTTCACTAACACCCTTCGGACACTTCCTTTCTCTTTAAGTTGTTGTTTTATTCACCATCATCATATGACTGGCGTTCTTCTGGATCCCTCTCTTATCAGTCTAATGCATAGTAAACTCCTTTACTAACAGTTTGCAAACAAATATTGCTTTGGATATCTCATATCTTTTAGCTTTTGTCTGTCTCTGAAAATGATTTTCAGATTCCATGAATATCACATAACTATCCAAACTTTTGAAGTTCGGGTCTCATGGAAGCAAACGCATTGCACTTGACTAAAACAGAATTCTAGCTTTTGGATCGAAGGACGAGAGTCACATGATCCATAGCATTAGCGGGAGAATACCGAAAGTATGCGATAGGACAAAGTCCTTCTCGGCACTCTAGAGGACAATCCTCACATTACGTTACCAGCCGTAAAGTTTTAACCAGATATTTAACAGCTATTCAATTTTAATAGGGAAGGTGGAAACGCGAGCCATTATTCTACAACTATTATGCAAACCACACTTAGACAGTGTTCAAAATTAATTGCACTGAGAATTAAACAAGTTAATTCTATAATGCGCTCCCACTCAAATCAATATCTCTCATAATTGATTGTGAGCGATTCAAGATCCAAATTACAATTCAACGCCAAGGATGTATCCATCTCAAGTGACGAGAATTGCAATCGGTAGGCCAACTTGCCAATCACATCTCTATGTGACTCTTGTTCATCTTTCGATGCGTGTGTTCCGAGCTCATGACTTTCATGCCTGAACGTCAAGACAACCAAGTGATCTCGCTGCGAGGTCTCAACTCACCCGCCTCACACATCCCTAATCGTTCGTACCCATGTATCCATGTGATACCCCGAAAAGTTAGGTGCCGTGACGGTGCTACACTTGGGAGAACACTAACTACTTGATATTTTTGTGAGAGATCACCCTAATAAAAGCGACTACCGCGCAATCAAAAGGGTGCATCATAAGGGATAAACATCTCAGGCAATTCATAATAGCAAGATATGGTATAGCCCTTTCTGACGGAGAACTCTTGTATTTCTTCGTCTCCGGCATTCGCGTCGGTGTTCACCTTCGCGAAGATTGCCACCACCTTGTCGATGCACCAGATAATATTGCTATCTCTATAGCTAATAAAATAAGTGCATTACTTAAGGTTGACACGCAGGTCATTAAAGTGACAATCATATGGCTCCAGCCATCATGCCGAATCATGACACGCAGGTCATGTTAATTTACATCATATAGTCATCTCATACATAATCGAATTAATATGAGCACTGCTATACCACATCATATGCACATGCAAACCATCCTGCAAAACCAAGTTAGACGCCTCTAGTTGGTTTATGCAAATTTCATTTTACGTGGCTTCTAAGGTTTCGAACAAACCGAAGCTACCTACGTATTATCATCAAGTATGATAATTCAAGTCGCTAGATTAACATCGCGGGGTGTATGAAACACGAGATAATTAAATCTCGAGCCCCATACTAAACTTCGTCATACGCATGACCCCCGTGCAGATCATATCTGCAATGCCCTTTCATCTGCGAATTTCATCTTTCTTTTGACTATGGCGGAACCCAAAGAACTGAAGCACTTCGTTGATCAATCAGGATCGCGGATTGCCAGAACTTTGTGAAATTCCACCATACTGTCTCGAGATTGAGCAAACGCAAATTCTAGGGAAGCAACAAGAACATCGGGTAACAGACTTCATCTGTCACCCGCACAAATAATTTTCAGCAATAGAACTCATCTACTACCTAATTATATTGTGCAACACCCATACATCTCATGTATTCTAGATCGTAACCTGCATCTTCGCATAGCACGGCTCTTGATGCCACTGTTGGGTAACGCAGCAGAAAACAAAAAATTTCTGACCTACGTACCAGCCCAGGATCACTATGGAGACTGCATACAAGGTTTGATCTGTTTCGTTACCGACTCGTAGCGCAGCGGAAGTAGAGTCGATGACGATCGGCGGTGCAGATCCCCGCAGCTAGGATTTACAACCTCCCAACCGCGAGGATGTACTCCCACGTCAGCTCACCGGACGGATCTCCGGGCAGCCCTTCGGGAGGCATCGGGACAGTCCCTCGGATAGTCCCACCGGACGGATCCTCGGACAGCCCTTCGGGAGGCCCCTGGACAGTCCCTCGGATAGTCCCACCGGACGGATCCTCGGACAGCCCTCCGGGAGGCCTCTGGACAGTCCCTCGGATAGTCCCACCGGACGGATCCTCGGACAGCCCTCCGGGAGGCCTCACGGACAGCCCTTCGGGCGGGTCACTCGGACAGCCCTTCGGGAGGACACCCGAAACACAAACTGTAACTCGGACAGCCCTTCGGGAGGCACTCTCGAACTAAGACCGAAACTACGATCTCTCTATAGAGTTGCACACATACGGTGTCATCTATCCGGCAGGGCTTCGCCGTCCAGAACTAGTTCCCACCGGAACCCAGACAGCCTTTCGGCTCTACGAAACTATTTCGCTGGGAGGGAGAGAGAAGCCAGAAATGTCATGGCATGTGTATGTGAGAGCAAGGATTGGAAATATGGCAGCCCTCACCCCCTCTATTTATAGGAAAAACAAGGGGTAGGATGGGCATATCCAAAATGCCATGTCATCCCAAAATATCTTGGGAAGATATTTGTGGAAAGCCAACTTCCAACCATATCCATAAATCTGATTTCACTATTCACGACGACATTTTTCAGCGTCCGGTCGAACTGAAAATATTTATGTGGGCTTAGAACAATTCCAGTACCCACTAAAATAAGTTTCAATGCGATCCGGAACAATTCCGGTTTAGTGATTTTCATCTGCGAAAAGCATCTGAAGCGGTTCCGGCAGCTCCGGAACATTTCCGGTTTTCATCCCGAAAAATTCCAGAAAGTTTCCAGAACGATTCTGGCACCCTCCAAGAATTATCAGGCATGTGCCGAAACCAATCTGACTTTATGGTATCCTCTGAAACAACTTTTCAGTTTTACCGGAACTATTCCGATATCCTCTCCGGAACGTTTCCGTTTTGTCCGAAACTTTTTCGGTGAATTTCTCTCAGACTCCCCGTCTAGTATTCAGCAGATAGATGACCCTTAATCGTGTGACCCTATAGGTTCGGTGAAGTATAGACATGACCCGGAACACTTTCCGATCAATGATCAACATCGGAGCCGTGGACACCCATATTGACCCCTATACCCACACGAATGAATATTCGAGTGAACCTCCAGTTGCCGTGTGCTATTCCTGTTGCTTCGCGATATGTTACAATTACCCGAGGTGAGAAACATCGGCATCCTCGTGGATCAACACTTGTCCACAATGCCAGTTACCTCGTTGCCGGTATTGTTCTCTTTTCTCGTTCCCGTGTTCCGGCATCCCTGTGATCAAATCACCCTCTGTCTGGCCAGACGATGATGGATACCGTAACACCGAGAGGGCCCAGAGATATCTCTCCATCGTCGGAGGAGCAAATCCCAATCTTGAGCTATCAAGTCCCTTGACATACTTTTCCATGAACCCGTAAGCCGCCGTAATAGCCACCCATTTACGGATGACGTTTAACAAACCCCAAAGTTCATGAAGCAAGCATGAAGAAACTCGACACTCTCATGGTCTAAGGAATTATGCAAACATTAACTTCTCTGTGTTATTAACCATAAAATTATGACGAATGTATCTCATAGCATAACATCAATCGGGTCGATTCAACACAAGTGTTCTACCAACAATTGTGCCCTCAAAATTGCCGGCATAGCCATGCCCATGATCAGGAAAACAGGATCATCATGCAATACTTGAGCCAGTCATAGATGCTTGACTAGGAATACATTTTACCGTTTATTATCCCACACGTGCATATGAGTCTTCCTCCGAGCCTCGTGGTTATTGCAGACTCGAGAACCATAGCAGTTATAGCATGGAACATAAACCTAATTATGAACAGGGAGATAATCAATAACATTTATTATTGCCTCTAGGGCATATCTCCTACAAGCCTCAACCAGTCATGTTGGATACATTTTTGGCCCGTTTGGTTTACTGAGTTGCATCGGATTTTGGCCCGCACGTTGGGTCTGTCTTTGGAGGAACTCTCAACTCGACTGTTTTTAGCATGCCAGACCCGAGTGATGCAATCGAGCGCACATGGATGGATTTGGTGATGCGAGCTGCGTGCAACCTATGTAAGGGTTGCACGTGTTTCGTTCCACTTACCTCCCTTAATCCTCTTCACATGTTTTCTTTTAATCTACACAATGATGCTTCGATTTGAAATAAACTCTACACGAAAAAGATGCACATATTCCATTTAGACTATCGTTCCTAATTTCATGGACCGTAAATCTTCCATTTCGTGCTAATGTTTGAAACTTTGTTGAACGTATTTTGACAAAATCTTCACACTCGGTTGACCGTTTGAAATTTTCAGTCGCCACTTGCTTCATCTCATTGTTTTACACAACTTTCGTGTTGCACATTTTCTGTTTCAATGATCGTAGACGAATAGACCTACATCTCCTACTCGACTACACAAACCTGTTCATATGTGCATGTTATGAACAGATGAATTTTGGCAAAATCTTCGCACACAGTCGGCCGTTTGAAATTTCCTTTCACACTAGTTTCATCTCTCTGTTTTGCAAGACTTTCGTGTTGTACATTTTCTGTTTCGACGGTCGTAGACAGGTAGACCTACGTCTCCCTCTGGACTGCACTAAGGTGTTCATATGTGCATGTTATGAATTAATAAATTTAGGCAAAATCTTCACATACTGTCGGCTGTTTGAAGTTTCCTTTCAGCACTAGCTTTGTCTCGTTGTTTCACACGACTTCCGTGTTGTACGGTTTCTGTTTTGACGGTCATAGACGAGTAGAACAACTTCGCCCTACTCATTGTACAAATGTGTCACGCATGGGTGTCAGTTACGTGGAAAATGATTCACGTCCAATCGATTTAGAGACCGTTGGATGAGCATCTGAGGGATGCCACACCTTCTTCTACCTTGAGCCAACATTTCTCTTTTTCCTTTAGCACCCATTTTCACTTGAGGTAAGTTCACCATGTGGATAAGAGATGACATTACTCATCCATGTCTACGTAAGCAAACATATGCACGTTGCATCTGAGGAGAAAATGATTGTTACCAAACAACCTTTGTGTGTGTTTCTTCTAAGCTAGACTAGGGAGGATGCAGACAAACAAACTATGTGCAAAACATAGTTTTTAGCTTGTATTAGCCAGACCAAACTCAGTCACAAATGCAAATACGCCAAAAATGATGCAGGCTACCAAACACGCCTTCTGTGTCCTCGTCTCGTGTGCATGAGATTTACTCCGTCCAATCTCTTCGGGGAACGTTGCTATGCCAAAAGAGAAAAACAAAACTAATTTGGGCTAATACTAACCAAAGCCCATCGCTGCTGCCATCCAGTTTATTCGGTCGTCTACTCGCGGGCTCCCTATCTATATAATGTTATGTGCGTCAAGACATTGGCCTTTTACATAGGGTGTTGAATGATGGGCCAGCTCATCAGCAAGGCACTGTAGCTAACCGCTTTACTTTAGCGACCGCCCTGTAGCTAGCATACTTTCTCTCATCTCTCTAAAATATATCGCTATTTAATTTTCATCTAATATTTTCGGATGGTTTTTATATTAAAACATGAATATTTATTAAAATTTTAAATAAAATTTGAAATTTCCGCACACTTTATCAATATACCAAACTTTTTTAAATTTATGAACAAAATTTATAAAAAATCCAAATTATTTTTGAAAACACTAACATTTTCTGATTTCCCGAATAATTTTTAAAATACCAAATATTTTGTGAAATTTACAAACATTCTTTTAAAAATCCCAAACTTTTATTGAAAACAGAAAATTTTCTGATTTTCTAAACAAAAAATTTAATTTGCAAGTAAATTTTGAAAATACCTAAAAAATGCGAAAACAGGAACATTTGTTAAATTTTCGAATAAAATTTGATTTTTTGAGCATTTTTTGAAAAAAATCAGAAACTAAAAATAAAAGAAACAGAAGATTGTAGAATGTTTCTAAAACCAATAGAAAACCAAACAGCCAAACCAAAACAACGTTGCGCTACCGTTGCTTAAAATGGGCCGAGCCGGGCCATACCCAGCGCTGCTTTTGCTCGTATGTGCGAGAGGGCGCTTATCTACTCACTCGCTTAGTTTCAAAAAAAAAAAAATCTACTCACTCGCTGGGTCGCAAATAGGCCGGGCAAAAAAATTGAGGCCCGTGAGAGGCTGGAGGCCGAATCCTCTTTCTTTTCACGATTTAAAAAAAAACTGTTGCTAAAAAAAAGATTAAAAAAAACAACTCAATTTTTGTTACCTTGATTCGAGATTGACTCCGAAAGGAATAAAAAAATTACAAGCTGAGTTGAGGCAAAGCCTGAAGAGAGTCACTCGGTCTCGGAGTGCATGGCTTATTAGCCAAGACAATGTCATTCCTCGCCGGTTTGTTGGGTTTTTTATTTGTTCCTGTGCATGGCTTATTAGCAAAGCCTGACCCTCATTTTGGGACTTAGGATGGTCGCGAGGTTGGCGGTTCGCCGCCGTGGTCCACGACTTTGACGTAGACAAGATCGAACTGTCCGTACGTTCGCGTACGGAGCCGTGCATGTATCTGTCAGTGGCGGTTTCAGGCCCAGCCAGCCCGGGCGGTTGCCTGGGGCGTCTCTCCCATTTCCTTCGTATACTGTAGCTTACTGTAGCAAAAAATGCGATGTAGATTACTGTAGTTGCACTACTTGCCTGGGGCGTATACTGAACCGAGGTCCGCTACTGTCTGTTCTGGTCCCATGCATGCCTCTGATTGACATATCGGTGCTTCCAAACGATCCGCATATCACACGCCACTGACTTGTGCAAATGGACGGATGGACGGACCTGTCATGTGTCGTCGGCCGTCGGTTTCGCCACCGGTGGATGGTTCCTGGCCACGACTTGTCAGGCCGTGCCAATTAATCGGTTTTCCAAGTCCACGGGGGAACATTTGTCAAAACAAGAAAAGTACACAGAGCACACGGGCGCGCTGCATCCATCTTTACCTTCTGAGCCATACTCTTTCATTTGACGGATGACTTGAGATAACGGAGACATTCCGTGTGTGTGGAACTGATTGCGAAGATGATAATAATAATATCATGGCCCAACGTTGCAACGCTCCTTCTTTGCTAACGAGCTGCGATTCCACTCAATTCAGATTGAGTCAGACATGCTGGACGTTATCAATGCTAACGAGCTGCGATTCCACTCAATTCAGATTGAGTCAGACATGCTGGACGTTATCAATGCTAACGAGCTGCGATTCCACTCAATTCAGATTGAGTCAGACATGCTGGACGTTATCAACGCATGTGCTGGGCAGGATAGAATATGGAGAGTCAAGCATCGGGGCTATCTACGCTGATTGCTTTGTCATGGCTGGACTGATAGGGTCAGCTGAATTCATGCAGTGTGTTCGGGAGACGAATGAAGTGGCGCATTGTTTAGCAAAATTTTCTTATGATAATAATGCTTCTTGTAAATGGGTCGATGAACCCCCTAATTTACTGGTGAATGCCATTGCAAACGATGTAACTATATTACCAGTTCAATAAAGTAGCCATGATCGCATTCCCCCCAAAAAAAATCATCGAAGCGCGTGGGCGGCGTGAGCCCAGTAGCAACGGTCCCTGCCGGATCTCCACATGCCCACACACCTGACCCGTGCACGCCCGTGTAACCGTGAGGGTCCGTTCTGATATCAATTGTAACGCCTCGGTCACATCCACCGGTTCCTGGCCGTTACGCCTGGTGGGATGTAGACTAGGCCCACATACAACACTAGTCTTCCCCCACGCACTTTGTGCTCACTCGTGCGCACCCGGAATCCACTTCTCAATCGGCCACCCAACCTCAAATCGCTCCAAGCCAGTCACGCTTAATTTTGGAGTTCTATGTGAATGGGCTCCCGAAAAAGAATGAATTTGTTGTTGATACGACTAGTCTATCATTCATATTAAGCCAGACTCCCACATAATTTGGTGGATCCTATATGACGCCCGTGACTGGGCCAATTTCCCCCTGCAAATTCGATGGCTGCAGTTATTTTTCTTTTCGTTACTTTTTTTTTTCCAGTTCTTTCTGCAATTTGTTTTAGCTTTTCTTTTTATTTCCTATCATTTATTTATTCATTTTTCCTTTTTCCATACACGGTGTACCATTTCTAATTCGCATTGAACATTGTTTTATTATACAATGAAAACTTTTTGAATACACACTAATTTTTTCTGAATACAATGAACATTTTTTGAATACACACTATTTTTAGAATAAACTTGAAATATTTTTTATACACGCTGAACATTTAGGTACTGAAAGTTTTTAATATATGATGATAATATTTTTCAGTACATACCTGAACTTTTGAAAATTCATACTGCTAAGTTTTTGACATATTTATTATTTTTATTAAGATTCTAAATAATTAGATCCGAAAAACAAAATTGTTTTTTAAGATAGTTTTTGACGAAAATCTCACTAAAATATCAAACAGGAAAAAACACAAAACCTCTCGCGCTGGAATGGGCCGGAACATCTCCCTTGCGTTCAAGCGTTGCCTCCCTATCCGACGCCTACAGGCGTCCAACACCAGATTTCATATTTGACGCGTTCTGCGTCAATTTGCCGGGGCGCCGCACAGGCATCGACCGAGACAGGCCGGCCTATTTAAAGGCGTGGCGTGCGTTGCATCGATCCCGGTTTTGGGAACGTTCTGGAAGGTTCCTGAACCTTTTTTTATATTTCTCTTTTTTTTCTTTTTTTCCCTTTTTCGTTTTCTCTTTTCCCTCCTTTTTCGTTTTTCTTTTTTCATTTCCTTTCCTTTTTCCTTTTTTCTTTTTTTGTTTCACTTTTACATTTCTTTGATTTCCATTTTATTTTATTTCATTTTAGTTTTCATTTTTTCAAGTTTATTTTTATTTTTCAACAAATGTTCATAAATTTAAAAATATATGCATTTTTTAGATTTTGAACATATTTAAAAAAATAATCCTGTTTTGAAATTTGGTTCAGAAATTAGAGAAAAGTTAGGATTTCAAATATTTGTTTGCATTCTTATAAAAAAATATCCTAAAAATATCAATATAGAATTTGAAATTTTAAAATGTTTGCTTTTTAAAAAATCAGAAAATGTTCCCACTTTCAAAATTTGTTCACAATTTCTTAAAATGTGCAAGTTTTGAAAATTTGTTTGCAAATTCAAAAAATGTTTGATAATTTCAAAAATTGTTCAAATTTTTAAAAAATGTCCATGTTTTGAAATTTTTTGGGAATTTCGAAAACTGTTCCCACTTTCAAAATTTGTTCACAAATTTAAAAAATGTTCATGTTGCCAAATAATTTCGAAAAGTGTTCCCACTTTCGAATTGTGTGCACAAAGAAACATGAACATTTGTTGCAAATTCAAAAAATGGTCAGGAATTTCAAAAAATATTCCAGCTTTCCAAATTTGTGAAAATTGTTCATGTTTTCAAATTTAATTTAAAAATTCAAAAAAATTATAATTTGGAAATTTTGTTCATAATTTCCAAAAATGTTCCTATTTTTAAGAAAAAATTTGCATTTTTTAAAAATTATTCGTAATTTTTTAAAATGTACTCCTTTTTATTTTTGTTCCTTTTTTTTAGAATCCCAAAAAATGTTCGTGTGTTCACAAAATGTTCAATTTTTTAAATTTTGTTCGCAATTTTGAAATTCGTGTTTCAAAATATATTCACCTTTAAAAAAAACGCACGTTCAAAATTTCTACAATGTTTAAATCTGTTGTTGCTTATAGTTCATGTTAAACGGGCTGCCATTTGAGATGTAGATATGCAGGAGTTACAGTGGCTAGCGACCCTGTTCAGTAGTAGGAGGTACTCGGTTCGATTCGTCATTGGGACCTTTAGTTTTTGCGAATGTTCAATTTTTCCCGCTGTCGTCTATTTCTTCATGTGTTGCGCTGCAAATCTAGCACAAGAGTTGTCATGTCGCAGCGGCTAGCACAACGCATGGATTATTATGAGGTCGAGGGTTCAAATCTACAGAGCTAGCGGTCTCAGTTTTTCGAGTATTTCACGTTTTTTCAGCTCGCGAACGCCAAATGGGTCGGCCCAGGCGAGCCGCCCGCTGTGCAAATTGTCAACTCTTTGACGCAAAGAGCGTCACATAGGAGCTCCCGTCCAACACGGAAGAACCTATTTACTGCACGCTGCGACATATAGTCGGAGCTACGCACAGGACGCCCGCGACAGGGCCGGCCCGTTTCCTTTTTTGTTTTTCTGTTTCTATTTTCCATTTTCTTTTCCATTCTCTTTTTCTTCCTGTTTCTTTTATCTTTTTTTCAAGTATATTTTTCTTTTTGCTAATTTTACTTTTTTCATCAATTCAAAATGTTCAACAAAGATAAGCAAATTTCAGAAAAAAAATGTCACAATAAATGAAATTCCAAAACTTTGTTTGCATTTGGGAAAAAAGGTCGGAACTTTAAACTTTTGTTAATGTTCCGAAAATTATTCAATATACAAAAAACGTTCCCACTTTTTACAAAATGTCCATATTTTCAAAAATGTTCCAAATTTCAAAAAAAGATTCTGATTTCAAAAATTGATCAAAATTCGGAAAATATTATTCAATTTAAAACAAACCCAAAAATATTCGCATTTTTTATAAATGTTCGTGTATTTCTAAATTTGTTCTGAATGTTCAAAACATGTTCCTGGTTTTTAAAAATTGTTCACAAAATAAGAAAGTTTTCATGTTGTCACAAAAAGTTCTTGCAAAAAATGTTACTGTTTTGAAATATTGTTCGTGTTTTCCAGAAAATATTCGGAAATTTCAGAAAAATGTTCCACTTGTTGAAAAATGTGTTGATGTAAAAAATTGTTCACATTTCTCAAAATTGCTGGAATTACAAAACTGTCCACATTTTAAGAAAAATGAAATTCCTAATTTTTTTATGTTTTCAAAAATATTAGAGATTTCACATTTTTTTCAAAAATTTGTAGAAATGTTCGGATACATTTAAAAAAACTTTTGAATCTGTGGCTGCAGTGCGTGATTAAATATTCATGTCTTTGAGGTCGTGAGCTTGCTACTTAAGTGTGTTGCTTTTTTCAGATTTTTATTCGCGATGTAGAAACACAAGTCAATTTTGTGCCGAGTCGCCTACAACGCTGACTGCTGGGTCAACCCAGTACAACTTTCGTTATTTAATTTACTTTTTTATTCTTCGCCCAACCAATTGTATATTTTTGTATTTTTTGTTTTCTGTTTCTCATTTCGTTTTGCCTTATTATGTTTAATTTTTTTTATAGTTTAATTTTATGTATTCCGACTTATTTTAAATTTTGGTCAGTTTTTGTGTAATAACGTTCATGAGTTTGAAAAGAATTGCGACAATTTTTAAAAATTACACGAATTTGAGAAATACACCAAATTTTTGAATGTGCATGAATTTAAAAGTTATGAAATAGGAAAATGGTCGTAAATTTGAAATATGTTCATAATTTTTGAAATATTTATATGGATTAAAAAAATGTCATGTATTTGGAAAATATACACGATTATTAAGATTTGGATTTTTCATGATTTTTTTAAAAAATCACAAATTTGGAAAATGTTAACAAATTTGGAAAAATTCTTGAATTTGAGAAGTGTTCATGGATTTTAAAAATGTTCATGCATTTGAAAATTGACCATGAATTTGAAATATATACAAAAAATTTGCGAATTTAAAATGTCACGAATTGAAAAAGTTCACAAAATGTAAAAATGTTCCATGAAATTGAAAAAAAGTGCTCAAAAAAATAAAGAATTGGGTGATGAAGGCCGAGCCTAGGAAATCTATTTGAGTGCATTTGGATGGCTTCAATAGACTATTGCCACACCGGGAGAGACCTACACAATGTTGAGAATGACGACAAGTGTGTTATTTGATCTTCAAGACTTGTTGGTACATAATTATGGTCTAAAAGATACAACCTTTGTTAGCACTTACGAGTCTCTTGCTATGTTCTTGTGAAAATTGGGAGGTTGTGAATCAAATAGAAGAACTCAAAACCGCTTCAAACATTCATTGGATACAATCGATCGTAAATGACATGAGGTTCTACAATGTGTGGTCAACATGGCATCTCACTACCTCAAGCCACAAGACCCAAACTTCCACCTTGTGCATGATATCATTAAGACAGATAGAAGGGCTTATCCGCATCTCAAAGATTGCATTGGTGCAATTTATGGGACTCGTATAACAGCTTCTATTCCTGAAGGGCCTCAGAAAATGAGGTACATTGGGAGAACGGGCGCGACAACATATGCAAATATTTATACCTATGTTGGTGAAGTCACGCTTGTGTTGCATAGATATGCGTCCCCTTTTTGATTTGCAAACATATGCAAATTTGATGAATCTTTTGTCGTAGGACATATCTCAAACCTTGTGGTTCTTTATCTAAACTTGATGAAATTCGGTACATGTTCGTTTCACTATTTGCACTTGGACAACCCAAAACTGCTCATGTATAATGCTTTGTACAGCCAAAATCGCAGAAAGCTACACAGAAAAAAATACAAGAGCTTCGAAATCTGGCCTGCAGCTCTCTTTCCAGCCCATCCCACCTTCCCCAAAGATTTGGGCCACCCCACAGCCCACCCGATTAGGCTTCAGACTGCCTTCCTAGGCTGGCTAGCGCTGGCTTCTCGTGAAGCTGGCAAGCTTGGGAAGCCAGCGAGCTTCCGAACGGGGCCTAAGGGCGTGTTCGGAAGTCCTCCGCGTCGCTCAACTCCACAGCTTCTCAGCTGCGCTCCGAACTCCAGCTCAAGCGAGAAGCCAACAGCATTCAGTATGTGCGTCTAGCTCCTCTCCACGCTAGGCGAGCTGGCAGCCTGCTTGGACGGTCTAAAGCCCATCTAACTCGTGAGGAAAAGAGGCCTTAGGTCTCCTCGAGAGAGGAGGAGAGAGACTGGGCTTGGCCCAGTTTGGAGGTGAGCGTCAGGATGCGTTCACGCTGCCTGATCCAACGATCGAGAGGACGACGGGCGACAAAAGAATCGGGATGACACGAACCGGTATGAGAACTCACTTGGCGGTGGCATCACGCGTAATTTGACGAACTTTGCGTTCCCGAGGATTCCTTGAAGCTGTGAAAACCCAGCTTCTTTGACTCCTTCAATTTGCACTACGGCTCGGTACAACTTCTCGAAGCTGGCTCCATGAAGCTAGAGTGTTCGGCCTAACTTCTCGCGAGAAGTTCACGGAGTGCGGAGCGCGGAGCGCGGAGGACTTCCGAACACGCCCTAAGTCCTGTGAAAATCTTGTCGATTTATGCACTAAATTATTATAGGCATCATCCTTCGAGAGATATGTGCATGGAATCGGTATGATGAGGCTTAGGAAGATGCAAGGTTCAGGGAAAGAAACTTCATAAACTCGTCTGTACAATCTCGATCCCGATGATCAATTGTACTCTTTTTTCTTGAGTCGGTTTTTCTGATGTTTCTCACATGATGTTTTTGACGAGGCAATTCATATTGATCGGTCTGTAGCATATGAATACATCATGTCAATACCCCAAAAAAAAAGAGGAGAAAGCTTATGCGCACTGATACGTCCAATTTGCATCATGATTTTCTACTAATAATTATTATGTTTTTTATCATTATTTCATTTTATGGTACAATTCTTATGCCTTTTCTCTCTTATTTTGCAAGATTCACATGAAGAGTGAGAATGCCGGCAGCTGCAATTCTGGACCTGAAAGGGGTGAAACAGAGATAGCTATTCTGCACAACTCCAAATGACCTAAAAATTTACGAAGAATTATTTTGGAAAATATAAAAAATACTGGCGAAAGAATCAACAGAAGGGGGCCCACCAGGAAGCCACAAGCCTGGGGGGCGTGCCCTACCCCCCTGGGCACGCCCCCCTGGCTTGTGGGGCCCCTGGCAGGCCTCTGGCCCCTCCTTCTACTATATGAAGCCATTTGCCCTAGAAAAAATCAGAAGAAGACTTTCGGAACGAAGCGCCGCCGTCTCGAGGCGGAACCTGGGCAGGAGCTATTTTGCTCTCCGGCGGAGCGATTTCACCGGGGATACTTCCCTCCGGGAGGGGGAAATCGAAGCAATTGACATCACCAACGATCCTCTCATCGTGGGAGGACCAATCTTCATCAACATCTTCACCAGCACCATCTCATCTCAAACCCTACTTCTGTAGGAGATATGCCCTAGAGGCAATAATAAATGTTATTGATTATCTCCCTGTTCATAATTAGGTTTATGTTCCATGATATAACTGCTATGGTTCTCGAGTCTGCAATAACCACGAGCCTCGAAGGAAGACTCATATGCACGTGTGGTATAATAAACGGTAAAATGTATTCCTAGTCTTGCCTCTAAGACTGGCTCAAGTATTGCATGATGATCCTGTTTTCCTGATCATGGGCATGGCTATGCCGGCAATTTTGAGGGCGCAATGTTGGTAGAACACTTGTGTTGAATCGACCCGAATTGATGTTATGCTATGAGATTCATTCGTCACTAGTTAATGGTTAAGAACACAGAGATGGTTAACGTTTGCATGATTCCTTAGACCATGAGAGTATCGAGTTTCTTCATGCCTGCTTCATGAACTTTGGGGTTTGTTAAATGTCATCCGTAAATGGGTGGCTATTACGGCGGCTTACGGGTTCATGGAAAAGTGTGTCAAGTAACTTGATAGCTCAAGATTGGGATTTGCTCCTCCGACGATGGAGAGATATCTCTGGGCCCTCTCGGTGTTGCGGTATCCATCATCGTCTGGCCAGACACTTTGTGATTTGATCACGGGGATGCCGAAACACGGGAACGAGAAAAGAGAACAATACCGGTAACGAGGTAACTGGCATAGTGGACAAGGTGTTGATCCACGGGGATGCCAACGTGTCTCACTTCAGGTATTTGTAACATATCACGAAGCAACAGGAATAGCACACGGCAACTGGAGGTTCACTCGAATATTCATTCGTGTGGGTATAGGGGTCAATATGGGTGTCCATGGCTCCGATGTTGATCATTGATCGGAAGGGGTTCCGGGTCATGTCCATGTCTATTGAATACTAGACAGGGAGTCTGAGAGAAATTCACCGAAAAAGTTTCGGAGACAACGGAAGAGTTCCGGAGAGAGAGCACCGGAAGAGTTTCGGTAAAACCGAAAAGTTGTTTCGGAGTGTACCATTAAGTCAAATTGGTTTCGGCACATGCCTGGAAATTATTGGAAGGTACCAGAATTGTTCCGGTAACTTCTGAGATTTTTCAGAGACAAAAAGCGGAAAAGTTCCGGACTGCCGGAACCGCTTTAGTTGCTTTTCACAGATGAAAATCACTAAACCAAAAAGTTGTTTCGGAGTACACCATAAAGTAAAATTGGTTTCGGCACATGCCTGATAATTCTTGGAGGGTGCCAGAATCGTTCTGAAAACTTTCTGGAATTTTCCGGGATGAAAACCGGAAATGTTTCGGAGCTGCCGGAACCGCTTCAGATGCTTTTCGCAGATGAAAATCACTAAACCGGAATTGTTTCGGACCGCGTTGAAAATTATTTTAGTGGGTACTGGAAATGTTCTAAGCCCACATAAATATTTTCAGTTCGAACGGACGCTGAAATATGTCGTCGTGAATAGTGAAAGTGCTTTTTGGATTACTTTATGGAAAGCCACCTTTTGGGGCTTTACTCACAAATATCTCTAGGGATGACATGGAAGGATATGGGCTGCCCACTTGCTTTTACCTTTGTGCCCTTGTGAAGGGCATTTTGGGTATTTCAAGTGTCACCCTACCCCTTGGGTTTTCCTATAAATAGAGGTGGAGATGCACTCTCCGCACTCACTCTTTTCTCACATACACATGCCATCTGATATTATCTGGCTTCTCTCTCCCTCCCAACGAAATATTTTCGTAGAGCCGAAAGGCTGTCTGGGTTCCGGTGGGAACTAGTTCTGGACGGTGAAGCCCTGCCGGATAGATGACATCGTATGTGTGCAACTCTGTAGAGAGATCGTAGTTTCGGTCTTAGTTCGAGAGTGCCTCCCGAAGGGCTGTCCGAGTGACTGTCCGAGTTTCGAGGGTCCTCCCGAAGGGCTGTCCGAGGGACTGTCCGAGTTTCGATGGTCCTCCCAAAGGGCTGTCCGTGACACCGTCCGGGGGACTGTCCGACCGTCTCCCGGAGGGCTGTCCGAGGGGCGGATGAGGGTATACATCCTCGCGGTTGGGAGGTTATAAATCCTAGCTGCGGGGATCTGCACCGCCGATCGTCATCGACTCTACTTCCGCTGCGCTACGAGTCGGTAACGAAAAGATCAAACCTTGTATGCAGTCTCCATAGTGGTCCTGGGCTGGTGCGTAGGTCGGAATTTTTTGTTTTCTGTTGCGTTACCCTACAGTGGCATCAAGAGCCGTGCTATGCGTAGATGCAGGTTACGATCTAGAATACATAGAGATGTATGGGTGTTGCACAATATAATTAGGTAGTAGATGAGTTCTATTACTGAAAATTATTTGTGCGGGTAGCAGATGAAATCTGTTACCCGATGTTCCTGTTGCTTCCCCTGAATTTGCGTAGTCCTGATCTTGACGGCATGGTGGAATCTCACAAAGTTCTGGCAATCCGCGATCCTTTCATGCTGCTCCTGAGTATGCTGATTGACAGATCAACGAAGTGCTAACAGTTCTTTGGGTTCCACCATAGTTGAGAAAGATGGATGTTTCGCAGACGAAAGGGCAATGCAGATGTGATCTGCACGGGGGTCACGCGTATGACAAAGTTTAGTATGGGGCTCGAGATTTTATTATCTCGTGTTTCATACACCCTGGAAATTTAATCTAGCAACTTGGATTATCATACTTGATGATGGACGTTGGTAGCTTCGGTTTGTTTCGAAACCTTAGAAGCCACGTAAAACAAGTTTTTGCATGAACCGATTAGAGGCGTCTAACTTGGTTTTGCAGGATGGTTTGCATGTGCATATGATGTGGTATAGCAGTGCTCATATTAATTTGATTATGTATGGGATGACTATATGATGTAATTAACATGACCTGCGTGTCGTGATTCGGCATGATGGCTGGAGCCATATGATTGCATTTTAAATGACCTGCGTGTCAACCTTATGTGATGCATTTATTTTATCCGCTATGGAGATAGCAATATTATCTGGTGCATCGACAAGGTGGTGGCAATCTTCGCGAAGGTGAACACCAACGCGAATGCCGAAGACGGAGAAATGAAAGACTTCTCCGTCAGAAAGGGCTATACCATATCATGCTATTATGAATTGCCTGAGATGTTTATCCCTTATGATGCACCCTTCTTGATTGCGCGGTAGTCGCTTTTATTTGGGTGATCTCTCACAAAAATATCAAGTAGTTAATGTTCTCCCAAGTGTAGCACCATCACGGCACCTAACTTTTCGGGGTACGACATGTACACATGAGTACGAACGATTAGGGATGTGTGAGGCGGGTGAGGTCAGACCTCGCAGCGAGATCACTTGGTTGTCTTGACGTTCAGGCATGAGAGTCATGAGCTCGGAACACACGCATCGAAAGATGAACAAGAGTCACATAGAGATGTGATTGGCAAGTTGGCCTACCGATTAAAATTCACGTCATCAGTGATGAACCCGTCAATGGCGTCGAATTGAAATGCGGATCTTGTATCACTCACAATCAATTATGAGAGATATTGATTTGAGTGGGAGCGCACTGTAGAATTAACTTGTTTAATTCTCAGTGCAATTAATTTTGAACACTGTCTAAAGTGTGGTTTGCATAATAGTTGTAGAATAATGGCTCTCGTTTCCACCTTCCCTATTAAAATTGAATAGCTGTTAAATATCTGGTTAAAACTTTACGGTTGGTAACGTAATGTGAGGATTGTCCTCAAGAGTGCCGAGAAGGACTTTGTCCTATCGCATGCTTTCGGTATTCTCCCGCTAATGCTATGGATCATGTGACTCTCGTCCTTCGATCCAAAAGCTAGAATTCCTTTTCAGTCAAAGTGCAATATGTTTGCTTCCATGAGACCCGAACTTTGAAAGTTTGGATAGTTATGTGATATTCATGGAATCTGAAAATCATTTTCAGAGACAGACAAAGGCTGAAAGATATGAGATATCCAAAGCAATGTTTGTTTGCAAACTATTAGTAAAGGAGTTTACTATGCATTAGACTGATAAGAGAGGGATCCAGGAGAACGCCGGTCATATGATGAAAGGTGAATAAAACAACAACTTAAAGAGAAAGGAAGTGTTCGAAGGGTGTTAGTAAGACTTTCACGCCTAGGAAGTCCGGGGCTAACACCACTCTTAAGTTGGATGCTTCTTCTGAGAGTAGGAGAAATACTAAAAGTTAAACTGTTAGAAGTATAAAGGCAAAAGGAAAGAAGACTGGAATATCCAGCTCGTGTATGAATGTCATACAAGTTTTTGATGTATAGAAGGCTGGTCAAAGATATAGTTCTTGGGAATTATGGTTAAACATGTTAATCACTAATTCTTGGGTATTGTGAGTTAATCACAAAGATACCCGCTCGATTGCATTCTGTTGCAACTCGATGTAAGAACTACTATGGCATGAAAGACTAGCCAGGAATGAGGTTTAGATACACGCAGGGAACATAGTAAATGTTACTATACCTTCCATCGGTGTATTCCCTATGTATTTACTTTCATAATTCATTTTAGAGTTTCACACTCTAGCCCTTTGCATAAGGTATCTTGCAAGAAGGTTGTTCATAAGAGAACTTTTGATGTTCGGTGTTATGAATAACATGAAGGGCCATGCTTCCATCAAAGATGGGATGTATGTTATGAATATTGATAGAAATATGATACATCCATAACACTGACGCTAAATGTCGCAAGACTAAAAGAATACCACACAAGTGTGGCACTGCATTTGGTCACATTGGAGAAACCCGCATGGAAAATTCCATTATGATGGATTTTGAAGTCGTTTGATTTTGAATCATCTGACACTTGTAACTTTCCTCTGAAAGGTGAAGTGACTGAAATACCGTTCACAGGCCATAAGGAACGAGCAAATTACATATTGGTGATCATACATTATGATGTGTGTAGTCCAATAAATGTTGTTGCAAGTAGTGGATTTATCTATCTTCAGAAATGACTCAAGTAGATATATGGATATTTACTTGTTGAGACGTAAGTCTGAATCTTTTGAATTCATTCATAAGGTTTTCAAAAATGAAGTAGAAGTTGTTGTAACAAGAAAATTATGTTTCTACAATTCGATTGCAGAAAGGAATATTTGAGTTACAAGTTTAGCGAATGTCTGATGAGTTGTGAAAGGGGTTTCATAACTTGCACCTCCCGGAACACCACTGCAAGTGGAGAGTCCGTGTAGATGTAATCGAACCATTTATGACATAGTAAGATCAAAGATGACATAAATAAATTTGCCATTATCCCTTTTAAAGTGATGCTTTAGAGACTGCGGCTTTTACACTGAAAAGAGCTCCATCGGGTCTGTTGAAATGAAGCCATGGTATGGTACGCCCAACCATGTTATATCTTTTCTTAACATTTGGAATATGGGACTTGTGTAAAAGGTTACAAACCTATTCCAAATCAGACAAGTGCTACTTTGTAGGTTATCCCAAGTCACTGGGTATTCCCCCACCACTATACCGAGGCAAAGGATTTTGCCACAATACGGTATGCTTTTAAAGAGAATAGTTCTTACAAAAGGTGAGTGGGAGGACAGTGCAACTCGACGAGATAACCAGTATCTTCGTCATCAGATCAAAGGAAAGAAACCTTGGAAGTGATTCCGGGGTTTCCTACTGCGACTGATATGGAAGTCTCTACAATAAAATGTATGGACTTCGGTCGAACTTGCAGCTGAACCCTGTAGGCAAGGCTCGTGCAAACCTATCAGGTGCGCAAATGAGATATTGTTGTTGGACAACAGTATACCTACGATACACAAGGAAGCGGTGATGGGCCCTGACTCCGGAATTGGCTAAATGCCAATACAATCCGAGATAGTTTCCATATAAATGTTTCAAGATTAAAATCTTGATACACCTTTCGGAAGGCTTAGAGTCTAACGAATATTTATGGAACTAAAAACTGATACGGATAAAAATGGTTTATCCATAAAGCTTGACTTGTTGAAATAACAAGTTCAAGGAGTTGACTACGATGAGGTTGTTTCACCGTAGCGATGCTTAAAGTCGGTTCGGGTTGAACTAGTAATTAATACATATTTCAATCATGAGATATGAAACATGGATGACAAAAGGATTTGCATCTGATGGAAATGAAACCTAGGACTTGTATGTGATACAGTCCAAAGTAATTTGTCGATCCAGAGGATGCTAGTAAGTATGCAAACTTCAGAGTTCCAGCGATGGACAGAAGAGAGCAAAGTGGAGTTGGAATCTTCATTTTTGATGGAATGGTCAAAGAGGTTTGACTTCATCAAATGGGTATCAAAGATGCTTGTGATTCAAGAAAGTAAGTGGGAGCATAATAATATTTCGAAAAACCTTGTGTACTTGACACATTGTTAATTGGAAATAAATTTCTTGACACGAATTAAGGACTTCATTTGAAAATAGTTTTTTGATGAAGTGCTTGGGCTAAATAGCCTCAATATTAGGCATGATGATCTATGGAGATAGATTTACCTAATAGGGCTAAGCAATGAATACATATTGACAAGATGCTAAAACCTTTTAGCATTTAAAATGCCAAGGAGTGATTCTTGCCGAAGTCACATGGAAAGAGTTTTTACAAGACTCGGTGTCCCAAAACACTGATGAGTAAAATACATGATGGAGATTCCACACACTCTTGTGTTTGGATTAATCATGTATTCCATGGTATGTAAAAACAACCAGATATGTCCAATACTCAAAAGTTGTTGCGAGTATAGATACCAAAGTGATCAAAGTACTGATCATGGGACAACAGTGAAAGATGTCATTGAGTACTAGAGCAGTACTGATGACATGTTTTCTCGCAAGCAGAGATTATGAAGTGCTCGTTGTAAGTAACTACATCGATACAGTCTTCATCAATGCTCCATGCGATTTTCGATTTAAGTTAAGGGTTTTGTGTAATACACAATATGGTGGCACGGTAGTTGGAAATTGTTCCAAACAAGATACTGTGGCGAATTCTGTAACAAAGGCTAAGCATGTTGATGCTTGAGAAGCGACAAAGAAGATGTTGAATCATATAATTCATTCATGAACTTAGTATGGTTCCAAGATGGCTTTGGTCGATGGGACACTATTGCAGATAGTTGCTCCATAGCTCAATCTGAGGAATCAAGGTTTGACCTGTAATTAACATATATACAAAGCCAAATCCACACAAAATATGAATTTTGTGAAAGCGTGAAAATGCTAGGATATGCAAAGTTACACACGGAGCTGAAGTTGTCAGATCCGTTGGACATCAGGCTATACCACAAGCGAAGCATATTTTACACCAGTATGCCATAGGTGTAAAGTGCATTAGCATTGACTAGATTATTGACTCTAGTGCAAGTGGGAGTATGTAGGAGATATGCCCTAGAGGCAATAATAAATGTTATTGATTATCTCCCTGTTCATAATTAGGTTTATGTTCCATGCTATAACTGCTATGGTTCTCGAGTCTGCAATAACCACGAGGCTCGAAGGAAGACTCATATGCATGTGTGGTATAATAAATGGTAAAATGTATTCCTAGTCTTGCCTCTAAGACTGGCTCAAGTATTGCATGATGATCCTGTTTTCCTGATCATGGGCATGGCCATGCCGGCAATTTTGAGGGCGCAATGTTGGTAGAACACTTGTGTTGAATCGACTCGAATTGATGTTATGCTATGAGATTCATTCGTCACTAGTTAATGGTTAAGAACACAGAGATGGTTAACGTTTGCATGATTCCTTAGACCATGAGAGTATCGAGTTTCTTCATGCCTGCTTCATGAACTTTGGGGTTTGTTAAATGTCATCCGTAAATGGGTGGCTATTACGGCGGCTTACGGGTTCATGGAAAAGTGTGTCAAGTAACTTGATAGCTCAAGATTGGGATTTGCTCCTCCGACGATGGATAGATATCTCTGGGCCCTCTCGGTGTTACGGTATCCATCATCGTCTGGCCAGACACTTTGTGATTTGATCACGGGGATGCCGGAACACGGGAACGAGAAAAGAGAACAATACCGGTAACGAGGTAACTGGCATAGTGGACAAGGTGTTGATCCACGGGGATGCCAACGTGTCTCACCTCGGGTATTTGTAACATATCGCGAAGCAACAGGAATAGCACACGGCAACTGGAGGTTCACTCGAATATTCATTCGTGTGGGTATAGGGGTCAATATGGGTGTCCACGGCTCCGATGTTGATCATTGATCGGAAGGGGTTCCGGGTCATGTCTATGCTTCACCGAACCTATAGGGTCACACGCTTAAGGGTCATCTATCTATTGAATACTAGACAGGGAGTCTGAGAGAAATTCACCGAAAAAGTTTCGGAGACAACGGAAGAGTTCCGGAGAGAGAGCACCGGAAGAGTTTCGGTAAAACCGAAAAGTTGTTTCGGAGTGTACCATTAAGTCAAATTGGTTTCGGCACATGCCTGGAAATTATTGGAAGGTACCAGAATTGTTCCGGTAACTTCTGAGATTTTTTAGAGACAAAAACCGGAAATGTTCCGGACTGCCGGAACCGCTTTAGTTGCTTTTCACAAATGAAAATCACTAAACCGAAAAGTTGTTTCGGAGTACACCATAAAGTCAAATTGGTTTCGGCACATGTCTGATAATTCTTGGAGGGTGCCAGAATCGTTCTGGAAACTTTCTGGAATTTTCCGGGATGAAAACCGGAAATGTTTCGGAGCTGCCGGAACCGCTTCAGATGCTTTTCGCAGATGAAAATCACTAAACTGGAATTGTTTTGGACCGCGTTGAAAATTATTTTAGTGGGTACTGGAAATGTTCTAAGCCCACATAAATATTTTCAGTTCGAACGGACGCTGAAATATGTCGTCGTGAATAGTGAAAGTGCTTTTTGGATTACTTTATGGAAAGCCACCTTTTGGGCCTTTACTCACAAATATCTCTAGGGATGACATGGAAGGATATGGGCTGCCCACTTGCTTTTACCTTTGTGCCCTTGTGAAGGGCATTTTGGGTATTTCAAGTGTCACCCTACCCCTTGGGTTTTCCTATAAATAGAGGTGGAGATGCACTCTCCACACTCACTCTTTTCTCACATACACATGCCATCTGATGTTATCTGGCTTCTCTCTCCCTCCCAACGAAATAGTTTCGTAGAGCCGAAAGGCTGTCTGGGTTCCGGTGGGAACTAGTTCTGGACGGCGAAGCCCTGCCGGATAGATGACACCGTATGTGTGCAACTCTGTAGAGATATCGTAGTTTCGGTCTTAGTTCGAGAGTGCCTCCCGAAGGGCTGTCCGAGTGACTGTCCGAGTTTCGAGGGTCCTCCCAAAGGGCTGTCCAAGGGACTGTCCGAGTTTCGATGGTCCTCCCGAAGGGCTGTCCGTGACACCGTCCGGGGGACTGTCCGACCGCCTCCCAGAGGGCTGTCCGAGGGGCGGATGAGGGTATACATCCTCGCGGTTGGGAGGTTGTAAATCCTAGCTGCGGGGATCTGCACCGCCGATCGTCATAGACTCTACTTCCGCTGCGCTACGAGTCAGTAACGAAAAGATCAAACCTTGTATGCAGTCTCCATAGTGGTCCTGGGCTGGTGCGTAGGTCGGAATTTTTTGTTTTCTGTTGCGTTACCCTACAGTGGCATCAAGAGCCGTGCTATGCGTAGATGCAGGTTACGATCTAGAATACATAGAGATGTATGGGTGTTGCACAATATAATTAGGTAGTAGATGAGTTCTATTACTGAAAATTATTTTTGCGGGTAGCAGATGAAATCTGTTACCCGATGTTCCTGTTGCTTCCCCTGAATTTGCGTAGTCCTGATCTTGACGGCATGGTGGAATCTCACAAAGTTTTGGCAATCCGCGATCCTTTCATGCTGCTCCTGAGTATGCTGATTGACAGATCAACGAAGTGCTAACAGTTCTTTGGGTTCCACCATAGTTGAGAAAGATGGATGTTTCGCGGACGAAAGGGCAATGCAGATGTGATCTGCACGGGGGTCACGCGTATGACGAAGTTTAGTATGGGGCTCGAGGTTTTATTATCTCGTGTTTCATACACCCTGGAAATTTAATCTAGCAACTTGGATTATCATACTTGATGATGGACGTTGGTAGCTTCGGTTTGTTTCGAAACCTTAGAAGCCACGTAAAACAAGTTTTTGCATGAACCGATTAGAGGCGCCTAACTTAGTTTTGCAGGATGGTTTGCATGTGCATATGATGTGGTATCGCAGTGCTCATATTAATTTGATTATGTATGGGATGACTATATGATGTAATTAACATGACCTGCGTGTCGTGATTCGGCATGATGGCTGGAGCCATATGATTGCATTTTAAATGACCTGCGTGTCAACCTTATGTGATGCATTTTTTTTATCTGCTATGGAGATAGCAATATTATCTGGTGCATCGACAAGGTGGTGGCAATCTTCGCGAAGGTGAACACCAACGCGAATGCCGAAGACGGAGAAATGAAAGACTTCTCCGTCAGAAAGGGTTATACCATATCATGCTATTATGAATTGCCTGAGATGTTTATCCCTTATGATGCACCCTTCTTGATTGTGCGGTACTCGCTTTTATTAGGTTGATCTCTCACAAAAATATCAAGTAGTTAGTGTTCTCCCAAGTGTAGCACCATCACGGCACCTAACTTTTCGGGGTACGACATGTACACATGAGTACGAACGATTAGGGATGTGTGAGGCGGGTGAGGTCAGACCTCGCAGCGAGATCACTTGGTTGTCTTGACGTTCAGGCATGAGAGTCATGAGCTCGGAACACACGCATCGAAAGATGAACAAGAGTCACATAGAGATGTGATTGGCAAGTTGGCCTACCGATTGAAATTCACGTCATCAGTGATGAACCCGTCAATGGCGTCGAATTGAAATGCGGATCTTGTATCACTCACAATCAATTATGAGAGATATTGATTTAAGTGGGAGCGCACTGTAGAATTAACTTGTTTAATTCTCAGTGCAATTAATTTTGAACACTGTCTAAAGTGTGGTTTGCATAATAGTTGTAGAATAATGGCTCGCGTTTCCACCTTTCCTATTAAAATTGAATAGCTGTTAAATATCTGGTTAAAACTTTACGGTTGGTAACGTAATGTGAGGATTGTCCTCAAGAGTGCCGAGAAGGATTTTGTCCTATCGCATGCTTTCGGTATTCTCCCGCTAATGCTATGGATCATGTGACTCTCGTCCTTCGATCCAAAAGCTAGAATTCCTTTTCAGTCAAAGTGCAATATGTTTGCTTCCATGAGACCCGAACTTTGAAAGTTTGGATAGTTATGTGATATTCATGGAATCTGAAAATCATTTTCAGAGAAAGACAAAGGCTGAAAGATATGAGATATCCAAAGCAATGTTTGTTTGCAAACTATTAGTAAAGGAGTTTACTATGCATTAGACTGATAAGAGAGGGATCCAGGAGAATGCCGGTCATATGATGAAAGGTGAATAAAACAACAACTTAAAGAGAAAGGAAGTGTTCGAAGGGTGTTAGTAAGACTTTCACGCCTAGGAAGTCCGGGGCTAACGCCACTCTTAAGTTGGATGCTTCTTCTGAGAGTAGGAGAAATACTAAAAGTTAAACTGTTAGAAGTATAAAGGCAAAAGGAAAGAAGACTGGAATATCTATCATTCAAATTAATCAGGTGCTATCCGTCCAGTCTGTTTTATTAGCACATATTAAATTCTTCGAGAACAATTACTCTGGCATGTAATATTTTTATACGCAGGACATGTGACGACCCCCGCCCGACCGTGCACTAATCATACACGCAAACGTACACGATCGGGAGCGGAGACTCACGGGAGGATATCACAACACAACTCTAGACACAAATTCAACATAAATCATCATATTTCAAACCAAGGGCACGAGGGCCCGAATACATAAGTCATTCACACAAATAATATCTGGGTACAGACATAGTTAGCCAAGGGTGCCTTAAGAAGGCGAGCACGAACAACGATACAGATCGAAAGGCGAAGGCCTCCTGCCTAGGGCCTCCGAAACTACTCCTGGTCGGCTGGCTCATTCCAGTAGTACGTGCCTCCAGGACTCTCCTGGTAGTAGGCTGCAGCGGGATCTTCTGGCTCCTGGGTTCCATCGTCTGAATGTATCAAATGTGTATGGGGAAAAGAATAGCAAAGCAACCGTGAGTACTCATCCAAAGTACTCGCAAGACTTACATCAGATCTATACTAGGTATGCATTGGTATCAAAGGAATGGGGCTATATCTTTGGACTGAACGGCAGAATGCCAGAGTAGAAGGGGAGAAGCCTAGCCTATCGAAGACTAGCATCTTCAAGCGATCTTGCAGCATCAGAAGAGGATAGATAATAGTAGCATACATGTGGTTATACAAAAGCAACGCCCTGAAATCCTTTCTCGACTCCCTACAAGAAAGCGATCCCGAGAGCAGCAGTAACAGTTTAATATGTATCATCATCGATTTGTAGTTGTCATGGATCCAGATACAACTCCGAGCGTCCTATTACCGTGGACACGGCTATTCGAATAGATTACTTCTTCCCTGCATGGGTGCACTACTGTTACCCAACACGCTCGATTAACTCTGGCCGCACACCCTTGTTCCTGGTGATGCCCGGCCTCGGGTAATCGACACGACGCAGTCCTACCTAGGCTCAACAGAGAGGTCCCCGCCGGTCTACATCCTAAGCGTTCAGGGGTCTTGGGCCCATCGCCCTTTGCACTCCGGGTCGTTGTGTGCAGGGTGGATACCAGCGCCAACGGCACGATCCGACCGTGCCACAATGCTGAACTGGACGTCTGACAGAGCTTTCGGCTGATACATACGACGTAGAGGGTCCCATAAACCATTATCCCACGTGGTGGTAGTGCGTATAGGGCACGACGACCCACTCAGATCAAATACCCAGTTCCGTTAGGCGTATTTAGTAACTCGCAGAGACGATCAGACTTTCTGTCGCTCCGACTTGATATCACTCGCGGGTACTCTTAGTGCTTACCCGTCTTTAACATTGTTCTCTCGCGGGCACCCTTGGGGCCAGCCCGACTTTACATTTCCCCGCGGGTACCTCTCGAGGTGGACCCGCCTGCGTCAAAGGCCAAGTAACTGTGTATTCAAACCATCGAGAGGAAAGCCGAGGAATCACCCTCGATGGTTCCCACTCGAGGAGTTGCACGACGGAAGCTTTATCGAAGGTGATGAAAGAGGAATCACCCTCGGTAACTCACCACCGTATAGTTATTCTATAGAGGCATCATCGGAAGTGGGTTAAGAGGTATCACCCTCGGCACTCGATGCCAGCTCCGTAGAGTCGAGCAATTTAGGGGGTGTGCGGTGCTGTGCTGGTCTTAGCCCGACGATCCCATCGATCGGGGCACTAGTAGCTAAGCGGGGCAACTAAGGTAAGGAAGGGCCACAAATGGATTTCATCCAAACTATACTAAGTGTTTAGGATATCAGGTAAAGTATCAATAGAGTTTACAATAAACATGCTATGCATCAGAATAGGATAAATCAATAGCAGTAGCAAAATTTCTAATGCAAGCATAAGGGAGAATGAGATAGGTGATATAGGCATGCGTCAAGGGGGTTTGCTTGCCTGGTTGCTCGGTAGACAGAAATGGATCTTCGACGTAGTAGGCGATCACCAGAGCATCGTCATCGGTCTCGGGGTCTATCGGGAGAAGGAGGGGGAAAGAAACAATAAATAAAGGGGCAATCAAATGCAACAACATGTATGACATGCCTAAACGATATGCAGGTGTGTTATATTACTTATCTATTCAGTTTAGTTAAATTAGGAATTTATTTGGAATTATTTTATTAAAGTCATGCACTATTCATTTATCGAATTCAGTCAAAAAGTTTCATGTTCACCTAGATAGGAGTGATGGTCAAGCATTTTGATCACATATTCAGATTCTTCATATTTTTCTGATCATTTTACATATATAAATTATTTTCATCCGACTTACGGTTTAAAAGATATGATTTTCTAAAGATTTAATCATTTCCTGGATTTATTTTAATTAATAAATCCAACATTATCCAGAACAGTAAAGGTGACGCAAGCATAACGTCAGAGTGACGTCAGCAGGTCAAATCCCGGCTGGCCAGGCCAAACCTGACATGTGGGGCCACTGGGACCCACATGTCAGTGACTGTGGTAATTAACAGAGGGGTTAGTTCTAAATGGATTAATTAGTGGGTGGGCCCCAGTAGTCAGCGAGTGATTAGTGATTAAGTTAATTAATTAGTTAATTATCAGTTTATCTATTTAATTAAAAGTATTTTAATTAAGCGGGACCCACATGTCAGTGGGCGGGGCCAGCCCAGTCAGCAGTTGACCCAGTCAACTGGGTTAACTGGGCCCGTGGGGCCCGCGGTCAGTGACACAGAGGCGGGGCCCGGCCGGCCACGCCGGCGGTCGGCGCCAGAATCACGCCGGCGAGCCCGAGCGCGGTGGCCGAACTCCGGCGAGCCCGGAAATCGGCTATGGTGCACGGATCTTAGCGCGGTCGGGCTCTATCGAACGTGCGCACGATCCCGCGCACGATGGTGGCGGTCGGAGCGGCTGTGGTGGTCGGAGGCGAGCGCTACGACCTCGCCGGCGGCGAGCTCTTTCGGGCGAGCTACGGGATCGGCGCGCTGCGCGGTTTCGGGCGATCTGAACAGCGAGGCGAGGCCTACGTGCGCGCGCAAGCAAGATGGTCACCAGCCCGTGACCGTTTGGTCATCGGAGCCTCGCCGGCGACGAGATCCGCGGCGGAGCAGTCGGGCGTCGGCGGAATCGGGCGACAGAGCTCGCAATCGAGAGCCAGGAGTAAGGGGAAGGAGGGGACGCTCACCGGGAGGGCACACGAGGGCCCGACGGAGGTTTAGGAGCAGCAGAGCATCGGCATTGGCCGGAGAAACGCCGGCGACCGAAAACGGGGAGCTGCTCGATCCCGGAGATGTGGTGGCACAGAGCTCGTTCCAGCGGCCGGAGAGGAAGCAGAGGAGCAAGGCGGAGCGGTCGAGGTCGGTCTCAGGCGACGGGGAGGCCTGTGGCCACGGCACCGAGCTCGGCCATGGCGACGGCGGCTCGGCTTGTCGCGGGGAGGAAGAAGGCGAGAGGGAGAGGGGGATCTGAGGGCAGCTAGGGTTCGAGGTGAGAGGGAGGCGAGCAGGGGAGGCCTTATCGGCGTCGGGGACGCGGCGGATGGCCGATAGCGCGGCGCTCGGTGTTCGGATGCGCGCGCGCGCTGACGCATGCAAGAGGAGGACGACGACCGTGGTAGTGGGCTGGGCCGGCTACTGTTCGACTTAAGCCCAGCCGCACAGTAAGTCCTTTCCCTTTTCTTTTCTATTTCTGTTTTCGGTTTTAATTCTGTTGTGCTAAATGTTTGACCACTTCTGGACTTTTACAAAATATGTGGCTAAGTGCAAATATTACAGTGCAATATTATCATCCACCAGAAATTGGTTTGGGCAAAATATAATTTCATTTTTAACCCTATTAATTAAAATGGTATTAAAATGCTGTTGTTAGCTACTGTTTGAGGGTGTTAGGGTCACTTAATGATTTTTAGTGATGTTGTTTTCCTGAACATATTTAGTTATAGATTATTTGCTATTTAATGAACATTTTTATTTCAAATTTGGACAACTTTTATTTTCACCTAAAATTTGAATTGCAATTTGAATTGGAATTTGAAATGAGATATGATGCAATGATGATCAAGCACTGTTTAAACATGCTGACATGGCATTCACAAAAGTGATCACTGTGACATGATTACATGGGGTGTTACAGGACAATTATTCACTACAAAGGTGGCGTTATATAGCGAATACGGAGCTCGCGCCAACATCATCAGGCATTAGCGTTCGTCCGGACGGCGCCCGCTTGCACGAGCTGCCCAATGGACGCGCACAAGCCGCCACCCCCGCGGTCCGGTCAACATCAACATACCAGGGTCGCGCCCGCTCACTATGAGCTGGGAGCCTCCACGAATACGCGCGCAAGCCGCTGTAGGAGATATGCCCTAGAGGCAATAATAAATATTATTATTTATCCCCATGTTCATAATTATGTTTATATTCCGTGCTATAACTGTTATGGTTCTCGTGTCTACAATAACCACGAGGCTCGGAGGAAAACTCATATGCACGTGTGGAATAATAAACGTTAAAAAGTATTTCTGGTCAAGCCTCTAAGACTGGCTCAAGTGTTGCACGATCACGTTTTCCTGATCATGGGTATGTTTATGCTGGCAACTTTGAGGGCACAATGTTAGGGGAACACTTATGTTGAATCGACCCGATTGATGTTATGCTATGAGATACATTCGTCACAAGTTATGGTTAATAACACAGAGGAAGTTAACGTTTGCATAATTCCTTAGACCATGAGAGTATCTCTGGGCCCTCTCGGTGTTACGGTATCCATCATCGTCTGGCCAGACACCATGTGATTTGATCACAGGGATGCCGGAACACGGGAACGAGAAAAGAGAACAAAACCGGTAACGAGGTAACTGGCATAGTTGACAAGTTGTTGATCCACGGGGATGCCGATAACTCTCACCTCGGTTATTTGTAACATATTGCGAAGCAACAGGAATAGCACACGGCAACTGGAGGTTCACTCGAATATTTATTCGTGTGGGTATAGGGGTCAATATGGGTGTCCACGGCTCCGATGTTGATCATTGATCGGAAAGTGTTCCGGTCATGTCTATACTTCACCAAACCTATAGGGTCACACGCTTAAGGGTCATCTATCTGCTGAATACTAGACAGGGAGTCTGAGAGAAAGTCACCGAAAAAGTTTCGAAGACAACGGAAAAATTCCGGAGAGAGAACACCGGAATAGTTTCGGTAAAACCGAAAGGTTGTTTCGGAGTATACCATTAAGTCAAAATGGTTTCGGCACACGCCTGGAAATTCTTGGAGGGTGCCAGAATTGTTCGGGGAACTTCTGGGATTTTTCCGGAGAATAAACCTGGAAATGTTCCGGAGCTGCCGGAACCGCTTTGGTTGCTTTTCGCAGATGAAAATCACTAATCTGGAATTGTTTCGGAACGCGTCCAAAATTATTTTAGTGGGTACTGGAAATGTTCTAAGACCTACAGAAATATTTTTGGATTTAACGATCGTGGAAAAATGTTTTTGTGAACAGTGAAAAGCACTTTTTGGTTACTTTTTGGAAAGCCACTTTTTGGGGCTTTTACCAAAAGATCTTGGAGAAGGCTTGGGAGGGAAGGAACCCCTTTTTGTGGCTGAAATTTCAGCCTCTCCACCCCTCCTTCTCCTATAAATAGAGGTGGAGAGGAGCTCTCCACACTCACTCTTTCTCTCACACATTATACCATGCAATGATCTGGCTTCTTCTCTCCCTCACACGAAATAGTTTCGTAGAGCCGAAAGGCTGTCTGGGTTCCGGTGGGAACTAGTTCTGGACGGCGAAGCCCTGCCGGATAGATGACACCGTATGTGTGCAACCCCGTAGAGAGGTCGTAGGTTCGATCTTTTTGCCCGAGGGGCTGTTCGAGAGTGCCTCCCGAAGGACTGTCCGAGTGACCGTCCGAGTTTCGAGAGTCCTCCCGAAGGGATGTCAGTGACACCGTCCGAGGGACTGTCCGACCTGTAGGAGATATGCCCTAGAGGCAATAATAAATGTTATTGATTATCTCCCTGTTCATAATTATGTTTATGTTCCATGCTATAACTGCTATGGTTCTCGAGTCTACAATAACCACGAGGCTTGAAGGAAGACTCATATGCACGTGTGGGATAATAAACGGTAAAATGTATTCCTAGTCTGGCCTCTAAGACTGGCTCAAGTATTGCATGATGATCCAGTTTTCCTGATCATGGGCATGGCTATGCCGGCAATTTTGAGGGCACAATTGTTGGTAGAACACTTGTGTTGAATCGACCCGAATTGATGTTATGCTATGAGATACATTCATCATAAGTTAATGGTTAATAACACAGGAAGTTAATGTTTGCATAATTCCTTAGACCATGAGAGTATCGAGTTTCTTCATGCTTGCTTCATGAACTTTGGGGTTTGTTAAACGTCATCCGTAAATGGGTGGCTATTACGGCGGCTTACGGGTTCATGGAAAAGTATGTCAAGTAACTTGATAGTTCAAGATTGGGATTTGCTCCTCCGACGATGGAGAGATATCTCTGGGCCCTCTCGGTGTTACGGTATCCATCATCGTCTGGCCAGACACTTTGTGATTTGATCACGGGGATGCCGGAACACGGGAACGAGAAAATAGAACAATACCGGCAACGAGGTAACTGGCATAGTGGACAAGGTGTTGATCCACGGGGATGCCAACATGTCTCACCTCGGGTAATTGTAACATATCGTGAAGCAACAGGAATAGCACACGGCAACTGGAGGTTCACTCGAATATTCATTCGTGTGGGTATAGGGATCGATATGGGTGTCCACGGCTCCGATGTTGATCATTGATCGGAAGGGGTTCCGGGTCATGTCTATACTTCACCGAACCTATAGGGTCACACGCTTAAGGGTCATCTATCTGTTGAATACTAGACAGGGAGTCTGAGAGAAAATCACCGAAAAAGTTTCGGACACCGGAAAAGTTTCGGTCAACGGAAAAGTTCCGAAGAGAAAGGTCACCGGATGAGTTTCGGTGAAACTGAAAAGTTGTTTCAGAGGATACCATAAAGTCAAATTGGTTTTGGCACATGTCTGATAATTCTTGGAGGGTGCCAGAATCATTCTGGAAACTTTCTGGAATTTTCCGGAATAAAAACCGGAAATGTTCCGGAGCTGCCGAAACCGCTTCAGATGCTTTTCGCAGATGAAAATCACTAAACCGGAATTGTTCCGTCTCGCGTTGAAAAATATTTTGGTGGGTACTGGAAATGTTCTAAGCCCACATAAATATTTTCAGTTCAATCAGACGCTGAAAAATGTCGTCGTGAATAGTGAAATCAGCTTTATGGTTACTTTATTGGAAAGCCACCTTTTAGGGCTTTTTGGAAAAGACTTCTAGAAGGACTTGGGGACTAAGAAACCTCCTAAGGGGGGCCCCCAAGAGGGTTGGCCGGCCACATGTGTGGGGCTCCATGGAGCTCCACTTCCCTCCCCATTATGCCCTTCATGTGTGACATTTGCATGGGCATTTTGGGTTTTTTGTGTGCCCATCCTACCCCTTGGTTTTCCTATAAATAGGAGGTGAGTGGGCTGCCAAAATCTCATCCTTACTCTCATACACAAGCCATGCATGATCTGGCATTCTCTCTCCCTCCCAGCGAAATAGTTTCGTAGAGCCGAAAGGCTGTCTGGGTTCCGGCAGGAACTAGTTCTGGACAGCGAAGCCCTGCCGGATAGATGACACCGTATGTGTGCAACTCTGTAGAAAGATGGTAGTTTTGGTCTTAGTTCGAGAGTGCCTCCCGAAGGGCTGTCCGTATGACCGTCCGAGTTTTGGAGGTCTTCCCGAAGGGCTGTCCGAGTGACAGTCCGAGTTTCGGAGGTCCTCCCGAAGGGCTGTCCGCGACACCGTCCGGGGGACTGTGCGACCGCCTCCCGGAGGGCTGTCCGCGGGGCAGATGAGGGTATCCATCCTCGCGGTTGGGAGGTTGTAAAATCCTAGCTGCGGGGATCTGCACCGCCGTTCGTCATCGACTCTACTTCCGCTGCGCTACGAGTCGGTAACGAAAGAGATCAAACCTTGTATGCAATCTCCATAGTGGTCCTGGGCTGGTGCGTAGGTCGGAAATTTTTTGTTTTCTGCTGCGTTACCCTACACGACCGCCTCCCGAAGGGCTGTCCGAGGGGCAGACAAGGGAGAACATCCTCGCGGTTGGGAGGCTGTAAAATCCTAGCCGCGGAGATCCGCACCGACGATCTACATCGACTCTACTTCCGCTGCGCTACGAGTCGGGAATGATCAGATCAAACCTTGTATGCATCTCCATAGTGGTCCTGGGCGTGCTGGCTGTACCGATTTTTTTTGTTTTCTATCACGTTCCCTATAGCCGCCGTCCCCGCGGTCCAGTCTACATCAACACGACGAAGGCCACACCAGCGTCCTCGCTACACGTCGTCTGCTTGAGCGACGCAGCCCGCCGCCCTGCGGTCCAATCTACATCAACACGCAGGGGCCGCGCCCGCCCGTACGAGTTGCCCAACGGACGCGCGCAAGCCGCCGCCCCTGCGGCCCGGTCTACCCCAACAACACTGGAGCAAAAAAAAGGAAAAAGTATATATATTATCAGTCTTGCGCGACATCGCCGGAGCCGGCGCCAGCCGCCACTCGCGCCGGGTTGCCCAATGGATAGGCGCCTTGGCTTGCCATCCCCACGGTCCGGTCTGCTTCAGCACATCGAGGAAACAGGAGAGTCGGCCACGGAGGAACCGTCCCTAGAGAAGCTAGGTGAGCCGACCACCGTTGAGCCGGCAATTCAAAAGCTGGCAGCGAAGAAACAGAAAAGAAAATGGCCTTGGAAGAGTCAGGAGAGCCGTACCAAGAGAGAATATCAAGGAATGGGAGGACATACGATGAGCATCGCATAGATCATCAACTCGCCACATCGCCTCTGGTTTCAATTAATTCCACCTTTCAGCTGTCAAATATACGTCGGTTTATGCCACAACCAAGTATAAAGAGTATCAAGCCAGCTCCTCGAGTCGACTTAAGACTCGGGGGCTACACAGACATGACACGACATATTTGGCTGGTTTTAACAAATACAAAAATCCCGGGTCGTTGCAGGGAAGACAACCCGGTCCCGGAGGCTGCTGCCTTATTGACGAAAAAGTATGGGTTGCCAAAGAGGACTAGCTGCCACGATGCGCAGTTCAAATATAGGTATCCTGCCTCATTGGCGAAAAAGTAAAGGTTGCCAAAGAGGACTAGCTGCCACGATGCGCAGTTCAAACATGGGCATCCTGCCGTATTGGCGAAAAGAAAGGTTACCAAAGAAGACTAGTCGCCATAATGCGCAGTCTAAAACATGGGTATCATGCTCAATTATGATCAATGGAATAAAGCCGACTTATCTGGACCCCAGATGTTTTGCAGTAGTAGCATTGTCTCATGTATATCCTATGCTGAGCTTTTCCATGATCATATGGTCACTTGGGGGCTTCCAACTCACCGAGTTTAGCTTTCTCACCCTCTTGACCCGGCATACGCCAAATATTATTCTTGGTTATACCTGCCTGTTAGCAAGATGCTACTCCGAAAAGGTGACCCGATGAACGCCTGATGAGCCAATCACAGAGGTGATCCTGAACTCATCAAAGTTAAAACACCAATTAAGTCACGTGAGAGCCGGCTTTCAGAGAGTTAGGACAAACCAAAAGAGGCCAAAAAGCGCTTCACAGAAGCGAATCAGACTCGAGCCTCAAAAGCCAGTCTTTATGTCGTGCCTCGAAAGCTGGTTTAATATTTTCAGTTATTTTTTTTGTCATGTTATTTCTTTTGTATATCTCTATCTATACATTTTCTTTCCAGGTATCAATTTTCATTCATACGACCCGGGTTATAAATAGAAACCAGGTCACAGAAAATTCCGGGTCACATAATTGATTGGGTCTTGGGACATTTAATTTGTGCTTTGTATTACAATACATCACTTCTGGATCTCTCAAACATATATTTGTCGGGTTGCGCTGCAATCACGGCCAAGGTTTCAATTAACATCAAAGTCTATATGACCAGGTTGAGCAAACTGGCATGATTAAAATATATTTTTCGTCAGATGGATATCATCCAAAAACTAACATACTCAATGCGCGAAGGCATTCACAGATTACGGAGTTTTGCAACAACTATTACAAAGCCACAGATGGGCTATTTTTCAACAAATTTTTATCACAATAGGTTAAGCCGGTAGAATTCATTGTTGAGAGCCGGTAGCTGGATTGTCTGTATTGATGTTTGCTTGATTTGTCTCAGCATCAGTGGTCGTCGGCCTTTATATTTCAAGTATCGAGCCTCGAAAGCTGGCCTTTATTTGGATAAGCTGCAGCTCCAGTCAAGGATTCATATTGAGCAATCAACATAACAAATTTTGAGGATGATCTTTGGCATAAATATTTCAAAAGTGCATTTTGGCACTGCCAGATAAAAAAACAAGTCCTGCTCTTTCAACTTGGCAATTTCTGAGCCGGTTTGTGTCAACATAGCCTACATAAAAATCAGAGTTATATAACTTTTTCAACAGTCCCAAGTCGCTGCAGTCATGCGACCCGGCACTTGGGAGCTACATCATATGATGTTTTTCTTTTCAAAAGAGAAGTACATGTAAGTCCCGAGTCGCTGCAGGCAAATAACCCGGCACTTGGGGGCTACACTATTCAGTTCAAGATCTATAAATTTTCTAAAAAAATCCCAAGTCGCTGCAGGCATGCGACTCGGTACTTGGGGGCTACAGTGTTCAGTTGTTTAAACAGATCATAAGGTTCAAATTGAAGACCCGGCCCATCACACACTGATGAGCCGGCCCTTGGGGGCTACACATGTGAAATCTAAAATATTTAATTTATGACTGGCGACTTAGATGAACAACCCGGATTTCTTCAAAGTTGCAACATTTATATTTAAGCAAGTCTAAGCTATCATTCCGATGTGCTCTTAAAGACTTGGGGGCTACACTGGCTGAAGTTTTATAAGTATAAAGACAATTATAAGTCTCAGGTTGCTGCAGGCAAGACAACCCGGTACTTGGGGGCTACACAATCAAGATATTATTTTTATGCAAAGCACCAAGTCATCATGAACTGATAAACTCGGAGCTAGGGGGCTAGAGGTAATATGGAGATAAAAAAACAGAAGAACACCTTCAAACTGTCAATTTTGAAGCGAGCCGGGTCTCATTTTCTCGGTGGAGGTTTGCAAAGATCATCTCCTCTAAGTTAGCCGGGTCTCATTTTCTCGGTGGAGGTTTGCAAAGATCATCTCCTCTAAGTTATTCATAGAAGGCCTAGAAACATTGAAAGCTGGCTCAACATCAGACGGATTTCTTTTTTTCCAACATTTTTATCAAGCCGAAGCACTGAAAACCGACTCAAAATGTCAGATGGGTTATTTTTCCAATATTTTTCTGCGTGAAAACAGCGTCAGCAAGTTGATTCTAAAGCCGGCATGTTGATATGACAAAGAGACTCGGATTTTTCGAGGAGTCGGTTCATTGAGTGAACCGACAAGATGAGCGCGCCGGTCCTTTAACATATTAATTATTCTTATTTCAGGAGCTTAGCATGAATAAATTCAAGCTAACCTGGGGGCTAATGTCGGGGGAATTACCCGCGGCTAGACCCGGCATCCCAAGGGATAACCCGGCAGGACCAAAGGGCCCGGAGAGAAGACCCGGCCTGTGTAGACCCGGCTCGGAAAAGACCCGGCCTGGAGAGAAGACCCGGCCTGGGTAGATCAGTTTGGAAGAAAAGACCCGGACTAGGATCCGACTTGTAATAGAAAATAGACTAGTTGTAGTCCTACTAGGACTCTAGATGTAAGCCGGCCCCTTCAACTTATATAAGGAGGAGCACATCACCCCAAGAGGGACAGGTTCTAGAGACAAGATCAAGATAGAGGTAGCGAAAGAGCACCTTTGTAATCGAGATCATCATCATCAATAGTAATCAAGCAGGATGTAGACTTTTACCTCTACCGCGAGGGGCCGAATCTGGGTAAAAACTTGCGTCTCTCGGTTCTGACCAACCCCGTTCAGGCGACCACCTAGTTGCGATGGCCTCACCACTAAGTCCTTTTCATGAGGACATCTGCCGTCCATGACATATACTATGCACTCTTTCTTCATATATTTTTTAACTGAGGTTTTAGGAGTTTTGAGGCATGAATAAACGGCTAAGTACCCAAAGGGGAGTGTTGGGAAACCAGGCCCATCAAGGGTATGGCGTGGGCGCACCGGCTAGCCCCTCCCGGTTCCACACTTTATGTTAAGTGGGTACTTGTCCCTTGACACATACCCTTATATATTTAGACGAGGAGCAATAATTGTACGCAATTTAATCATGGGGCGCGCTACGCCTCGCAAGCCGTCCGATTCAATGATGCAAACTGTCCTCTTGTTTATTTTTTCTGCAACAGGACCCGTGTTGCATAACCTTATATTTCTGCAACAAGACCCTTGATGCAAAATCCCTGCAACATGAACTTTGTGGCAAAATTTGCAACAACATCTCCGGCCTCTTCCTTGTATTCCTGCAACAAGACCCTTATTGCACAATTTTTTTGCAACAAATATCATGTTGCAGAAACGTCGCCGCCGCCTCGTGCACTGGCACTGTTGACGTTTGGCACCACCATTCTGCAACAACGTCGTTGTCGCAGAAACTTGTCTTGAAGGTGATGTTGCAAACAACGATGTAGGCTCGAGCGTGGGGTGGGCGTGGACGTACGACGCGGTGGCTGTGGCTGACGCCGTAGGTGCTGACAGGACGGCGGTGAGGTTGGCGACGCTCCTCGCCGGATCCTTTGAGCCGGTCGGCGGGGAGGCATTCGATGGCGGAGATCCGACACGGAGGCGCTCGACGACGACGACCTGCAGGTGGCCCACTCAGGCGGCTCGGCTGTTGGGTCGAGGCAGGGGCGGCGGAGCTCCGTGGTGGCGCAGTTCAGGGGCGGCTCTAGCGGCGCTGAATAGAAGGAGGGAAGGCGCGCGGCAGGGCGATCTCGCCGACGGTCATCAGAGACCGGCCGTCATGTGGCGCGAGGCACATCTCCCTGGCTTGGCCGCATTTGTGGATGGGACGAGGCAGATGGGCTGGGCGTTCTGCAACATGCCTTGTGTTGCGCTCAGTTGATTGCAACACGACCAATGTTGCAAAACACATGTGCGGTGAGGAAGATGATGTGCGGTCGGAAAGACGGTCGATGTCCCCACTGTTATCAGCCGGCTGAATCTAATCATTTCCCTTTATCCCTTTGACGTCTCTGTGTGACTGTGTTCATCTACTTTTCTGTATTTTGGCGTGATGGACTACTTCATCTACAATGCTCGCCCCCGGATAGGACTCGCCAACAGGAGTTGCGAAACAGTTCGGTCTACTAGGAACGAAGTAAAGCCCCCTAACCAAAAGAAAAACGAAGAAATAAAAAGCGTAGCTGTCGTGCACCGTAGGCCTCCGCCTTATCTGATAACTGCAACGCCCTTATCTGAATCCGCAGCCCACGCACGGGCTCGCGTCCACTGGCGCCGGAGCCGTGGAGGGAAGCCGAGAGCAACGTCCGGTCGATCGATCGACCCCTCTCCACGGCCGCCACGCCGCTTTGGACCCATCCCAAGTCCCCAACACATATTCTTGTCGCGAAAGATGCGCCCCGAATTTTCTGCCCGGCGAATAAACCATATCCACTCCTTTTTCTCCCCGGCCGCATTTATCCAGCAGAGCGACGCCCTGTTTCTGTGATCGCGGTTGCACCTCCGGAGGGGGGTTGCGCAAAAACTTCACTGTCGCCAGCCACCAGCAGCGATGAAGATGAACCGAACGACCTGTGTGTGATTCGTGAACGAGGTTGCACGAGCGAGCGCATTGGCCCGACGCGAGCAGGAAAGGCCAAACAAACAGTCCACATCCATCCATCCATCGGAGGGAGCCTGATCTGCAGCTCCTGTCCACAGTTTTCCGGTCGTACGTACCACAAACACATCGGCCGGCCACGTCAACCAACCATTCTTCGCTTCCCGCAAAAAAAAAAAAAGAAAAAAAAACCAACCATTCTTCGCCATCACCGGGCGCGGTTCCCAGCACACGGCCATTATTATGGTTCAGGGAAAAATAATAGAGTAATAAAAAGCGTGCGATGGATGAATGATCGGGCACCAAACCCCCGTGCCTTTCGACCCAAGCAAGGTCGAAATGACCATCCTGAAAAAAAAATCAAAAATTAAAATTCTACTCCCTCCATAAACTAATATAAAGAACGTTTAGATCCCTATATTAACACCAAAGATTCCCCTCAAAAAAATAAAAAAACACCAAAGATAGAGAGAAAAAAAGTGTGTAGAGGGCCGGATGGCCGGACATGCGCGACGGGATCGGAGCCCAGCAGCAGCGGGCCGCGGGAAAAAGCAGCCGCAGCCGCAGCAGCACAGACGGATCTAGGTTTCCGTTAAGCCGTTCTCTCTCTCTCTCTCTCTCTCTCTCTTCCCCCTCCCTGACGATGACCTGTCTCGCGAATACTCTATTCCCTCACGGTGGCCGCCAGCTGGGCCCGGTCGCCGATCCCGAGGCTGGCGCTTTCGGAGGATAAGCATGGACGGCGGGGATCACCCCGCCCGCCACCTCCCACAAACACAGCGAGCCACACAGAAATGCACCACGCACACGCTAGATTGGCGTTACCTGTATGCCATGCGGGACCCGCGGAGCAATAGGCCCCACCCGCAGTGGGAGATGAGCTGGTGGTCACTGGGGTGAGCGTACCAGTCCGGGCGCTAATAGCGCAACGAGACGCCGGGAATGGGTTAATAGAGGGAGCCAGCCACCAGCGCCTCTCGTCCCGTCCCCCACCGCACGCCCACGCCCACGCCCACGCCTTCCCTCGCGCCGCCGCCGCCGCCGCCGCCGCAAAAACCCCAGGCCAGGGCGCTTGCTTCCCGCTCGGCGCGGCGAGGGGAGGTCGTCGTCGCGCGCGCGATCCGGGAGGGCGCGAGGGGAGGAGGGCGAGGCGGAGGAGATGGCATCGGAGGACGTGGTGGGGAAGAGCAGGGGCGACACGGCCGTCAACACCATCGTCAACCTGGCCGAGGAGGCCAAGCTCGCGCGCGAGGGCGTCAAGGGCCCCGGCCACCAGGTCCTCACCGTCTGCAAGTCCCTCTTCGCCGGCGGCGTCGCCGGGGGCCTGTGAGTACCCCTCCTCCCTCCCTTTCCCCCCCTCTCCCCTTCCTCGATTCGCTCCCTTCCTCGGCGTCTCTCGCAGCGGGCGGCGACGCCCAGATTCGCCGCAATTTCGTGGTGATTTCTGTGATTAGATTGGTGTTTGGCCCGTGTCGGAATCGCGTGTTCCCCCCGCGGCAATTGAGGCTCCCAGGTGGACGCGATTGGACTCGTGGTATGTGCGTGATGCGCCTTGCATCCGACTCGATGCATGTAGTTAGGTGGGGGCGAGGGCGATCTGTGCCGCTGGGATTCGCGGCGCTTAAACCCCTGCCGCCCGCCGCTCAGATCTCGTCACCTACACTCGTCAGTTCGTCTAGATTAAAATTCGATCTGATGGTTTAATTTCGTCGATGATCTATACCATTTCCCTGTGCACACATGACCACTTCGTGATCTGTTATACGTCACGGAGATTCCGCTGTCGAGCATTTTGACTAATTCGAATTGTTTTGCTTGGATCAGTTTGCTGACGCTTAAACCCTAGCGATAGACCATTAGTCTGAAGTGAAAAACGCTTGATGGGGTTATATTAGCATTTCTCGTCATCCTGTTACCCTCAATTCAATGTCAAGTTTGTATGCTAATGGTTTTCATTGTTGTTAAGTTGCTATCTCTAATATTCTGCACAACGGGTTCCTTTAATTGGAGTTACTTTGGGGCTGGACATTTTATATCCAAGTTTAGTGTATCGAGTAGCTAAACCCCCCAAATAAGTCGATTCACCAGGCTTTCTGATCTGGATCTTAATTACTGGTGCATTCTTTTTTTTTAGGTGTCAATTATTGGTGCATTCTTAATTGACACCTTCTTAAGTATGTGGTTCTTCATGATGTCATGAAATCCCATTATCTAAAGCTGAGCATCTAAGTGCCTACTTGATGTAATACTATATATTTGGTTGGTACAGGACAGGACTATGGCTAGTTGATCTTGTCTTCCTTGGTTGGGACTCTAGCTATCAAACGTTGTTATAGTTCGCTGGAGTCAAAGCTGGATTTGCCTTTTGCTTTGCTTTTTAGCCACTTGGAAACATTTCATACTTGAGAACAAGTAGCTAAACTACACCCCCTCCAACACACAGAGAAAGTATTAACCACAGGCTTTAAGAATCTGGATTTAATGTTAGGTACTGGTTCATTCTTAATTAGATGTGTATTCGTAAGTATCTGATTCTCCATGATGTCATGCTTTTTTTTATTAATTAAATGGTAAAGGCAAGCTCACGATTGCCTATCTGTGGTTACTTGATGTATTGCTTCAGTATTTTTGTTGGGTAAAAGACTATGGCGAGTTGATATTGTCTTCCTTGTTTAGTACTCCAGCTATAAAATGTTGTTATAGTTCGCTGAAGTCAAAGTTGGAATTCTTCTTCTTCTGTTGCTGTGCTGACCAGTAAGAACATTGCAAACATACTTGAAACACACAGGGAAGGTTACAAGATATTTAAGTGATTTGTTATAGTTCACTGAAGTCAAAGCTGGAATTGTTATTCTTCTGCTGCTGTGCTGTCCATTAAGAACATTGCATACTTGAAACACAAATGAAAGGTTACAAGATATTTAAGTGATTATGTTATGCATAATTATTTGATCTTTAAAAAAATACTTACTGATTACTGCATGTCATTGATATGGTAGGTGTGTATGCTTATGAGTTTTGTTTATTTTGTTGTTTCGCACAGATCGAGGACTGCTGTTGCTCCGCTTGAGCGATTGAAGATCCTGCTTCAGGTGTAGATCATCATTTTGCTTTTATCTTATGTCATGTTATTGTTCATGCTGATTGAATGATGAATTGATGGATTTGTCTTTGCCTAAGTTGTTCTTTTTACCATGTAGTAAGACATCAGCATGACTAAATTAATATCAATTTTTTTTTTGATTATTTCAAAAGTTTCTTCTATTATTGATATCAGCTAACATTGATGTGATGCAATATACATATCCACCATATCAATGTGTTTGTCTGTTCGATATGGTCTGTCTATTATAATTCAAGCCATGTTTTCTCTTATGGTTAGTTATTAACATTTGTTGCAATTATAGAACCATGTCTAATTTGTGGTGGCCACTCAAACCAAACCTCTTTCAGTGCACACTAATTGCTCACGTTTTCAGTTCTGAATCATCATGAGGAAATAATGCTAATAGTAGTCGGGTCACACTTGTTACCGGATCCCAATACTTCTGTTACTAAAATTTAAAGGCAATGTTCCGTTAAATTCGCTGTGTTGGACCTTTTCTTATATTACCTTCCTTGCAGGTTCAAAATCCTCACAGTATCAAGTACAATGGTACCGTTCAAGGCCTTAAGTATATATGGAGAACCGAAGGCCTTCGTGGACTGTTTAAGGGCAATGGAACTAACTGTGCAAGGATTGTCCCAAATTCTGCTGTGAAATTCTTCAGCTATGAGCAAGCATCAAGGTGGGTTCTTGGTTGCAATTACTCTTGCCTTACATAACCACTTGCGTTGCACCACCTAGTTATTTGTAGTTTGCAATTTGCAGAACTTATCTCTGTTGCACGATGAGACAGTTTTGACCTGAAATTGGTTAGGAGCATTTCTTTATTACCATGTATTGACATGTTCTTGTTTTCATGCAAGCTCTATTTGATATGTTATTTCCTTCTGCACCATTTTTACAGGGGTATTTTGTATCTTTACCGGCAACAGACTGGGGATGGTATGCCATTTTCCCTTATCCTTACTACATAAATTAATTTTCCTGAGTTCGGCGTCTTCGTTTCTTTAGAAGCTGCTCTGCCATTTGGTGGAAATAATTAAATGAGGAATTTAATTGGTGTACTCAGATTCTCCACCTCATAGTATTGACGGCCTGTTCATCAGGAATTAGAAGTCATGAAATTGTTTAGGTTCTTATTTTTTAATCTAATCTTACAGGCACTTCATTGAATCTGAATCCAACCACTATGTTTTCTGTGTTGCTTAAAAATAATAATTGTTGCGATGCAAGAAATGGAAGTATCATTTCTGCATGAATTGGGTGTCCTAGTAGTGTTTATTTTATCATAACATTTGTTTCTTGACCTACTACGGCATTTACGCCTTAGTCACATGTTGCTTTAATCCAACTTCGGTCACTGCTCGAGGTCTTAGCATTATAAAGTTGCTGGCTGCTCACCGAATTGAACATGAAATTGTATTTTTATTATTTTATAATCCATAGGTTAATGTGGAACAAAAAAGTCCCTGGGTTGAATACCCTTGTGTTAGTGGTTACATATAGTTCAAGACCTCTGTCATACATATCAGACTGATTTTTCTCAACTACTTAAAGAATTCATGTTTGACTGTCTTTTCATACATTTTTTGTTTTAGGAATTGTTGTCATACATATAGATATAAATTGCTGGAAGTCCTGTGGATTTAAAACTTTGTCACATACTCACATGTTAATTATTGTGAACAGAGAATGCTCAGCTTAGTCCAATCTTGCGCCTTGGAGCTGGAGCCACAGCTGGTATCATAGCCATGTCTGCTACTTATCCCATGGATATGGTTAGGGGTAGGATTACTGTTCAGGTACCGTCTAGATTTCATTGCCTTCTGTCATCATGATACTGTGAATGTTAATAGTTGAATACAAGTTATTACATGCTTAAATTTGATTCCATATGCTATTTTAATGGAGAATGATGTCACTTCTGCAGACAGAGAAGTCTCCCTACCAGTACCGTGGTATGTTTCATGCATTGGGCACAGTGTACCGTGAAGAAGGCTTCCGTGCTTTATACAGAGGCTGGCTTCCATCAGTGATTGGAGTTGTAGGTTCCTCTTACCAAGTACTGTAATCTATTTGTGTGATGTGTCTTGCGGATGGGCGCTTACCTCTCAATGCTTTGTTTTCTTCATCTTGCAGGTCCCTTATGTTGGCCTTAACTTTGCTGTGTACGAGTCTCTGAAGGACTGGCTCCTCCGGTCAAATGCATTCGATCTTGCAAAGGACAATGAGCTGCACGTAGTAACAAGGCTTGGATGCGGAGCTGTGGCTGGAACCATTGGCCAGACTGTGGCATACCCTCTTGATGTTGTCAGGAGAAGGATGCAGATGGTCGGCTGGAGTCACGCTGCTTCTATTGTTACTGGAGAAGGCAAAGAGGCACTCCAGTACAATGGTATGATTGATGCATTCAGGAAAACTGTTCGCCACGAAGGATTCGGTGCTCTGTACAAGGGTCTTGTGCCCAACTCTGTCAAGGTAATGTTTCTAATGGAAAATTCAAACGTCTGTAAGCTTCCCAGATCTCGATGCTGTATAATTATCTAACGCACTGCCCCTGTATTGCGACTCTTCAGGTGGTGCCTTCCATCGCCATTGCGTTCGTCACATACGAGGCCGTGAAGGATGTTCTAGGAGTAGAGATGAGGATAGATTGAAGAATCGGACCTAGCGCTGTCCGTGTTATCAACTTCTATTTTTGTAGGTGTTGAGTTCCCTTTTTTTTGTTAGGCAGGGCGAGTAGAAGGACAATAGGACCGAGGCTCCATTCAGCATAAGGCCCTCTCAGCCCTTGTCGATATATCCTACTACTGGTTCCGGAACCCTAATTGCTGCCGCGCTCTCGCTTGGGAAAGTAATAAGTTGGCTGTAAAGCATTAAAGCATTTGCCTGACTCATAAAGTCTTATTCAGTGAGGAACCTTGTATTGAGATTGAAACATCATAAGCTGCATGCTGTGTGCTGCTGCTAATAGTTGATTTCCATGATTCTCTTATTTTCTTCACTCTTTGTTGCATCACATCCATCTTTTTTGTGACTGGCATTTCTCATTTGCTAAGTGTTGCTGCCGAGTGCTGATGTATTGATATGTGCCTGAAGAAAACTCTTGACATCACTACATCAGTGCTGCTATATCTGAACATGCATTTGCATTTCCTGGTCCATTTGTTTGCATGCAGCCACTGATTTAATCAGTACTTTCCATAACTCATGAAATGCCGCATGACTCAATTTATTTATGTAAGATCTGCTTCTGGCTAAGATGCGTGTTCGCTCTCTACTGAGTATCGTCAGAAAATACAAAGCTTGCATTTGCGTCTCTAGCCTAGCTCGGAGTCTGAAGCGTGACCCCCGGGCACGCGCCGCCGGGAGGATTGTGGGATCACGGCGGCCTGCAGCTGCCCGTCGGACATATTCCTCGGCGTCCGTCGGACGGCTCCGACCTGCTGCGGCACCGCCTGCCGGACCACCCCCATCGACCTCGACTTCTGCGGCGACCCTGCATTGAGACGCACGCCATTATCATCATCCTCAACGGCGAGCTCCAAGGTGGAGGAACGCAGCTACAGACACTTGCCTGCTTTGGCGCCGGCGACCCTGCCGGCCGGTTTGCGCGGCGACGACACCGACGGCGCCAACCTGCTGCTTCCGCCGCCGCTGCTCTTGGACGACAGCGACCGCGACCACGTCTTGGCGCGCGGGCTCGAGGTCGGGGCCGTCTCGACGACGACGTCCGGCACCGTGGCGCCGCTGTGCATGCTCTCGTCGCCGCACAGCGAGTTGGCCTCGCTGCCGGAGTCGGAGCCCCTGCCGATGTGCAGGATCGCCGCCTTGCCCCTCTCCCTCTCCATCACCCTGTACGCGTACATCTCGAACGGCACGTCGGCCACGCGCGCGCCCCCCTGCCGCTTCTGCCACGCCGGGAGCTTCCTCAGCAGCAGCGCCTCGATGTCCAGGTAGTCCACCGCCGGCGGCGGCGCCGGCGCCGGCGTCGACGCGTCGGCCTGGCCCCCGCCGTGCTGCTCCGGGTTCATCACGAGGAACCGCTTGACGTAGCGGAGGACGCGGCAGATGGAGCTGAAGGGCGGCCGCTGCGCCGGGTCGCCGTGCCAGCAGCGCCTGGTGAGGCCCGTCAGGTACTTGGGCGCCTGGAGCGGGAACAGCGGCCTCTCGCCGGCGCGGATGTTCTTGCTCATGTTGTCCCCCTGCAGGTGGTTGTCCTCGAACGGGATCTTGCCCGTCAGCAGCTCGAAGCTGATCATGCCGAAGCTGTACACGTCCGCCTTCTCCGTGCGCCTCGCCGCCGCCTGCCCGGGCCCCTCGCTCTCCAGCACCTCCGGCGCGTACCAGATGCAGGGGTTGACGCTGCCGCTGCCACCGGCATTGGCGTTTGCGTTTGCGCCGACGGCGTGCGAGGCCTTCCGGCCGGGGCTGGTCACGGCGGCTGCGGGGTCGCCGGCGAACCCGGCGACCTTGACGACCAGGTACGCGTCGGGGGCGCCGCCCCGCGCCCTGACGAGCACGTTGGACGGGTTGAGCTCGCCGTGGTAGATCTTCCTGGAGTGGAGGTGCTCCATGCCGCGCGCGATCTGCAGCATGGCGTCCACGACGACGACCAGCGGGAGCTGCGCGCGCGGCCGCTTGGCGCTGCCGCTCGCCTCCTTGAAGAAGCTCCCGAGGTCCTTGCTCATGATCTGGTCCATGACGAGGTACGCCTCCCGCTTCTCCTCGTCGCGGAAGCAGTACCGGCAGTGCGCCACGTTCGGGTGCGCCACCGACGTGAGCAGCGCGGCCTCGGCGCCCACCGCGGCGTCGTCGGCGTCCACCCCGACGTAGTGCTTCACGGCGAAGGCCTCCCCCATCCACTGCACCTCCTTCAGGCTGCCCCCCAGGCGCCGCCGCATGTGGAAGTCGCCGAGGAGGAGCGCGGACGCCGGGTGCGGCTCCCCGCGGGGCGCGGCCAGGAGGTCGGCCAGCCGGTGCTCCTGCCGCGACAAGGGCTTGGATCTCATTTCGTCGAGCAGCTGGGAGAGGAGCCATCTGTCCTCCGCCCACGCCGTGTCCATCCTCGCGGCGAGCTCCTGCGTGGCCAGGTACGCCCTGCCCACCCTGCTTCGCCGGAACAGCGCCGGATCGAGGAGGTCCTTGTCGTAGTCCCGGGCGAAGAGCACCCGCCGCCGCGCGAGCTCGTCGGGGTTGAGCGCCGCGGTGGCCTCGGCGACGACCTCGACGGCCTCGAGCACGACGGCGACGCACCAGAGGAGGCCGTGGAGGTGCAGCTCGACGCACTCGGCGCCGTGCGTCAGCGCGGCCGCGCGCGCCCACCAGCTCCCGCCGCCGCCGCCGCCGCCGTGCAGGTCCCCGAAGCAGAGGCGGATGTAATGCTCGGCGTCGCGGACGGCGCGGCAGAGCTCGCGGAGCGGGGACTCGAGGGGCTTCCACCTGCCGGCGAGGCGGTCTTCGAAGCGGAGGCAGGCGCGCACCTCGGCGGCGACGGCGTCGAAGGCCAGCTCGCAGGCGTCGGCGAGGAGGCGGCATTGGCGCGGGTTGACGCGGAGCTCGTGGTGGAAGGCCATGAGGGCGGCGATGCCGCCGAGGGCCTCGCCCACCTGCCGGAGCTGCTCCATGGACGGATCCTTAATTTGGGGGCTCGCTCGCTCGTTCGCTCGGCTCGTATGAACGAGAAGAAAGATGGGTGAGCCTGGTGGACGGATACGAATGCAGCCATGCATGCATGCATTCGTTGTTTTTTCTTCTCTCCCGCACGGTGAAAAAAAATCGTATTACACCGGCTTGCTTACTTTTTCTTAAGTCGTATAAAACGTCTTTGCTAGTATTAAGTCGCCTGAAATTTTATTTTGTGTGTCATTGATCTTGCTATCTCAGTCAAGTTTCCAAATATAAAGAGATTTCAATATGAACTACATACGGATGTATATAGATGTATATTAGAGTGTTGATTCACTTATTTTGCTTCATATATAGTTAATATTAAAATCTCCAAAAGTCTTATATTTAGGAACAAAGGGAGTAAGAAAGAAAGAAAAATAAAGAAAATAAATTTTGCACGGATCTCAATGTAAGATCCAACGAATATAGCATCAACTGAGACACAACCAAGTCTCAGTCATAGTTTAAAAAACTGGACTGACCGTTGGTCGGACCGGACCGGAAAAACCTGGAATTAGTGATCCCAACGGTTCTTTAAGCCTAGTGGACCGTTTGAGCAATCGAACCAAGAAAAAACTGGTCGAACTGGTTGATTCCAGTAAAGTACCTCGATCGACTCATTTTTGTGTGTGCAAGTTGAGGATAGAATGGGTAAAAAAAAAGACCTCGTTTGATAGGGTTATCGGCCGATTAGGAGCTTTGTCTCTTGATTTATCCACAGAGACAAACCCATCGGGCGCCATCGCCCCCTTCACAACCACCCTTGCTCGGTTGCGTGGCATGGCGATCTCGCCTCTCTTGCGCCATTCCAGCTCCGCATGGCAGCAAGAACACATTTTTTTAATCATGTATATGAATTAGGTATGAACGTTGTAGTTAAACGTTACTATGTGATTACACATTTTTTATCTATTGATTGGTGTATTTGTTGATAAAAATATTTGATTTTATTGCTTAAAAAACAAACAATCGAATCGGTGAACCGGCGGTCCCTGTTGCCCTGTGTCTCGTCTCGTCGGTGAGCTTTGGTACGCCGGGGCGGCGGCCCTGGGTGTGAAGGCAGTATCAACCTCGTTCCGAGGGTGGCACTATGGGTGTTGGTTGGCTTTCCTGGTCGCGTGGTCGGCGGTGGCTCCTAGCGGCATGGTATGCTCCGTCGGCTGCGCCAGATTTGGGTCCCGACGCATCGCTTCGGCCTCATCCGTCCTCGCCGGATGCGGATTCGGCCTTCTTCGGGTCCCATGTTCGGGCTAGTCAGTGCGCGTGGTGGGGGAAGATCTGGGAGGGGCGAAACCCTGGGTCGAACTTCCATCGACCTCGATGCCGATGGTGGCTCCGGCCCCGTTTTCCTTTCTGAGGGGGTGCTCGATTCCCTCCTTCCCCCTCCTCCTTCATTCTCCTTATCCCGGAGTGAAAACCTTGGCTGCGTGCGGCCGGGTGACCGCGGTGCTTCGGCGTCATGATCTTCTTGAAGACGTTGCCTTGGGAGGAGTGGACAACTGTGGATGTGTGTCGAGCTGTCTACGTCGGCGGCGGCTGTGTGTTTTCTGAAGGATGTCATTGGTGGTGGTATGTGGCCGCCTTCCCACTCCGATTGTTGTTTTCTGAAGGATGTCATTGGTGGTGGGCCTTCCCACTCCAATTGTGTGGTCGGTGGTGGTGCTCCTGAGAGGCGAGAGGAGATGAGGTCTCCCCTACGACAACGTGTGAGAGCAGGGAGTCCCCAACTTGCTGCCCTGAATCTTGCGACGGTGCTCATGCCTGCGGTGGCATCTCTATCACCCTCCATCTAGTGCGTCTCTACGTCCTCTTCTCGCGCTGATCCTTTTCGGCTTGGAGTTCATCTTCGACTTGATCCTGTAATTTTCTTTAGTGGTAGCTGTGTGTGACCTTCTCTAGTCAGCACCTTGGTCTAGCTGCCTTCTCTTCTCTCTTGTATCAAGTCTGTACCAATGTTTGCAACATCATTTTATCCCCTAGCCGGTTGATGGCTTCATTAATTTGAGGTTGGGCATGATGCATTTTCTCTAAAAAAAGGCACTGAGTATGACAGAGTTTGTGTTTATATATTTTTCTGACAATATATCTCATAGAATGACATACAATTCTGTCAAGGAAACCATACTAATATGAATCTGATCATGTTGTGTCGCCAGTCGACATCTAGTGCAAGGCTTCACGGCGAGATGGAAAGGGAATTCAAGAAGAAGAAAGAAGATTTGTTTGATTTGCTCATAGAGGTGAAAATGGCAGAACTTTACCCACAGTTGTCCTGGAAAGACATCCAAATTCATCGGCTGATCACTCAACTTGCTGCTCAAATGGAGCCTAGGCCTCATGAACCCAATTGGTATAATCTCAAACATATGCATAACTATGCTCTATTCCCACCACCCTTTTCTTGTCTTACAGCTTTGTTGGTTGTTATCTTATCACCCTGCAGGCGTAGGTTTCGAGGAACAAGAAGACTCAACGATTTTACCGGTATATACACCACTCTGGGGTTTTATCCTTGAGAAAAGTATGTTTTTGGTCCCTCAAGTTCCCAGAAAGTATAGACTTGGTCCCTCAAGATTTTTTGGTATACATTTGGTCCCTCAAGTTTTAAAACCGGATAAGTTTGGTCCTAAACCAGATTTTGAGGGCGTTGACCGGGTCAAAACCGCCTGATGAACAGTACATTCAATTTTTTTTTTCAAAAAGACTTCAAAAAAATCTGAAATTTTTTGGGGTTAAATATACCTACATGCGCAAGGTGCGCCCAAATTTTCGTGCGCTTTCGACACTCGAGGAGCCCGTGGCAAAAAAAACAAAAATATCTGCCTGATGAATAGTAAATTCGAAAAAAAATCAAAAAAAAATAAAAAAATTCTGAAATTTTTTGGGGTCTAATATGCTTACATGCGGAAGCTGCAACCAAAATTTCGTGGTCTTTCGACACTCGAGGAGCTCGTGGCAAAAAAAACAAATTTTCACTCACAAAAAAAAGCCAGAATTTGTTTTTTTTGCCACGAGCTCCTCGAGTGTCGAAAGACCACGAAATTTTGGTTGCAGCTTCCGCATGTAAGCATATTAGACCCCAAAAAATTTCAGAATTTTTTGATTTTTTTTTGATTTTTTTTCGAATTTACTATTCATCAGGCAGATATTTTTGTTTTTTTTGCCACGGGCTCCTCGAGTGTCGAAAGCGCACGAAAATTTGGGCGTACCTTGCGGATGTAAGCATATTGAACCCCAAAAAAATTCAGATTTTTTTGAAGTTTTTTTGAAATTTTTTTCGCATTTACTGTTCATCGGGCGGTTTTGACCCGGTCAACGCTCTCAAAATCTGGTTTAGGACCAAACTTATCCGGTTTTGAAACTTGAGGGACCAAATGTATACCAAAAAAATTTGAGGGACCAATTCTATACTTTCTGAGAACTTGAGGGACCAAAAACATACTTTTCTCTATCCTTTGCTCTACTACTTCGTGGTATCTTCAGGCAAGAAAGAAGATGGCGCTACAAGCAAGAACTGTCAAGCGAATATCGTCTCTGAGCCAAGGAATGATATGAACTAGCTTTATATTAGAAGTCTAGAAAATCTCCTGAGCGTATGTAGTTATTAGCAGGGACTTATTATTGGGGGATATTTAATGGAAGCTCTTCAAGATGCTCTAAAAGTTCCACGTGTTGCTCGATGGAAAAGGTCCTTCGATTGGAAGCCATGTTTTTTTTTTCTTCGAAAAGGAACAAATTCTATTATAAAAGATGGTACAGAGCATCTTAAACATAATGAAATTTACATCAAGATTTCAAGACCACCGAACGACCACTACTACTGAACGAGCTGCCGATGTGTCGTTGTGCCGCTCCCCTATTGAAACCGGTTTGACTTTGTCGATGACAATCGAGAAGTATTTGTGCACGTGCACTGGAGCCGCAATCGTGGTCTTTGAACCGCAGTGGTCGTCTTGGAACCCTTGCATAGATCTGAAGCACCTGACACCAAATTTCGCTACATGACGAGAAACCCTAACCCTCACCACCCCAAGGAGACGGAAAAAAATTCTACGACGGAGCTTCGTCGACTACGTCCAGATAGACAAACTCGAGAAGGATCGGAGTCTGAAAGACAAACTCAAAGAAGAAGCGTCGCCATCCGCCCGAACGCCGGACTTGCGAGGATTAGAAAACTCTAACCTAAACTACTAACTGGAGCGAAGGCACCGGGATTTCACGGGGCTTACCTGTGAAACCGGGAGGGGAGAGTTTGCCCTAGCTTCCTAGAGTTAGGGGAGGAAAACGAGATGAAGTCTTTTAAGCCCGATTGGAAGCCATGCTGATCCGCAAATTATAGAAAATAGCACAATTCATCCATAAATAACATGCAAATATACCTAGTACAACAATAGTTCAAATGTAAATATTACATCCGAGATAATCGGATGTTCAATTTTATTTTTGAATTCTTCAACTTCAAATTCAACGACACTAGAGTCAAAGCTGACACATGTCGTCCCCACACATACTACCCCTTGAGTTTGATCCAACATACAGTGTGTAGAGCAATGAATGGATTAACCAACATGTAAATCAACAGGAAGCAGAACTTACGACCTCCATGGTTGACAAGCCCAATGGCCACGTTGTCTCCACTAGGCAAGTCACAACGTAAAACTTCATGACGAGTCGAAAAAGGTGTACCATCGACGCGATATCAACTTCACACTACGTTCATGGACGACGTGTATGTCGTAGGGCGCGAGGTTATTTTGCTCATGAAACGAAGCATGCATGCGCTGTCCAAAGAGCAAGCCCTTTCCGTTCCTGGCTGCAAGTCTGCAGATACGGCCAATCATGCATCGCAACGAAACTCATCCTCCATCGCCTAGTATGCCACCATCGAATTACTCTAGAAAATAACGAGAAATTCAACAGAAGAGCTCAATGGCATTTGACCGAACACCTGTCAAGCGTGGTGTCCGCTATGGAAGTCGTCGGCAGGGGGACGAAGGGTACCTGGTTGCAGAAGGATCCTGGGTGGATGACGACGTAGTCCAAGGCAGGCAGGCGCGTTGGTGGGGGTTGCTGACGTCCTATGATGCCTGGGTTCCAGCGAAAGAGGTACATCGACAACGTCGAACAAGGAGGGCGTGGATGCAAAAAAGTGGGAGCCACTTGTGGAAGAAAAGTGAACCGAGATGGGGATTTGAGTGTGTCGGGCGTGTCCTGCAATGCCCCCCCTCCCCCACATAGTATGCCTTTGATTTACGAAAAAACGAACGTCCGAATCGACGATAACCAATAGGATACCAAGTTGGATGATAAAATACGTCCAGATCTCCTGACCCAGACAGTCGGACGCGGGCGAGTTAAGGGTCGGCGTCGAAGATGCATAACCCATAACTAGTGATTTCGTCTAAAAAAAATACTTCAACCTCCTTCCGAAATCACTAATTGAGGAGTACTTCTTTCAAAGATCACTCCCACCCTCGAGTTGCGACAAGTGGCGCACTGCATGTGTGCCACTTGTCGCAACATGAGAGTTTTTCCTTTTTTCATAGATTTGTATTTTCAAAATGTTTTATCTTTTAAACCGTGCGTCCAAATCTCGAACCGTTTTCATCATTGGGTTCCTCGCGTCGAGAACTTCAAAACTAGATCCCATGTTGATAGTTTTGACAAACTTTTTTTTCACGAAAAAATCAGACGAAAAAAACCGGACGAAAAAATCGTGCCTCTCGCGATAGAAAAAAATTAAGAAACACATTTTTTTCCCGTTTACAAGAGGCACGGCTCGCAAAAGCAAAACCGTGCCTCTCGCGAAAAAAAAACAAAAAATGCGTTTTTGTTTCCGTTTTCGAGAGGCATGACCGTGCCTCTCGCGAAAGCAAAACCGTGCCTCTCGTGAAAAAAAACAGAAAATGCGTTTTTGTTTTCATTTTTGAGAGGCACGACCGTGCCTCTCGCGAACGCAAAACCGTGCCTCTTGCGAAAAAAAAATTAGAAAACACGTTTTTTCCCGTTTCCGAGAGGCACGAGCATGCCTCTCGTGAAAGCAAAACCGTGCCTCTCATGAAAAAAAAAAACAGAAAACGCGTTTTTTCGCGCAATTTTTTTTTGATTTTTTTCGTCCAAAAACTAAAAAAAGCTGGTAAAAAACCGGAACACCAAAAAACCCCATCTAAAAAGCCAAAAACGCATGCGAAAAAATATAAACAACAAAATCTAGAGGGCACGCTCAGAACGTGACACGTGGTGGCAGCTGAGAACGCGCCAAATGACGGCGCGTGGGAGTGATCGTTAGAGGCTCCCGAAGGATTTTTTATTTTTTTATTTTTGAGACAAGTCTCCCGAAGGAGTGCTCCTTGCTCCCTGCCTGCTGGGCCGCGTTTATTGCCTTGCTGCACCGCAGCCCCAGGCCCAGGCCCAGCTACGGTCGTGTTTATTGCCTTGCTGGACTGCCTCTCTCCCGCGGTGCTCCACAACCCAATCCGCGTGAAGGGAATCAAGCAGCGGAGAGAAAGAAGAGAGTCGCCGGCGGCGGAAGGCAGCAAGAAGATGACTCATATCCTCCCCATCAATCTCAATTTAGATCTGTTGTCAACCTCTTCTTGCTTGCATCTGTGATTTGCTCGTTCTTCTTTGCTCGATCTGTTTCCTCCTTGACTTTTTTTTCTCTGCGGGCGGGGCACGGGGCAGCCAGAGGGAGCGCGACCGCGAGCGCGCGGCGGCGCGGAAGCCCAACTCCAAGAACGGCGGCGACGGCCTCACCCCGGAGCAGCGCCGCGAGAGGTTCGTTTCTTTATTTTAACTTTTCCCGATCGGATCCAATCCGCCGCGCCACGGCCGGTTGAATCGAATCTTGGCCTGACGCGGCGCTGATCCGGCGGTTCTTGCGTCGTCTTCAGGGACAAGAAGGCGCTGGAGGAGAAGAACGCCAAGAAGGCGGCGCAGGCCTCCGGGAGCACCTCCACGGACGCCAAGACCAAGGACGGCAAGAAGTAGTAGGAGGAGAGGCGTCGCCGGATCCCGTCCCCGCCACCGGGATGCCGGCGCCGCCTCTTCGCGACTGCCATAAAGTTTGTACCCTGTTTGTTCGCAGCGTCTGCGGATCCTTGTGCCTCGATCGTGTATGGTTGGTTAAAACTGTCGTTAGCTGCAATCTTTGTTGCATGAGTTTGTACCCTGAAGAAATCCTAAACTCACGATAATAATAAGCAGCAGTCTTGTGGTTTGGTTCTGTGTGTTATGTCTCGCTCGCTCGCTCCACGTCGTTTTGCTGCCACACTTTGATTGTGATTTTGCTAACTTGAATCTTTCAAATGATATTATCAGGCTAAGATTGTGATTGTAATGAAAAATCTACTCTGGACCCTAAACCAACCACAGGGGAACTGGGGGAGCGGAGATGGCTGCAATGCAGTCCTGAATCCGGTTATACTCTGTTTTGGCTGGTTGTAATGCTATCATATTGCTATTGTGTCATAGAAGTACGGCTACAATGTTGGTCATTCTTAGATAGACAGTCTCAGACCACAGAAGATGTTGTGCGTACTCCATTGCTGCATATTTCTGTTTATGCTTTGAGAATAGGGGCTACTGGGACTCAGCTCATGTGTAGCATATGCATCTAGGTTTCAAACTCTAGATCTATCTTGACTGTGAGATGGACCTAGCAGCCTACCAGGTCCTTGGCTGAATCTGGTACTACTGGTTACATAGTTTAATATGGAAGCTGCACTCATTTTGATCTTCATAAAAAAATTCTCGGCATCACAATTGAGTTAAGCTATGTTCTGGTGCACACCGTATGGTCTGTCATGCTTACTGCTGTTGGAAGAATATCAGTCTTTTGAGGACAGAAGCGACAGAAGCAGTTATATGAGTTACCTAGTTCTGTTCTCTAGGTTTGGATTTTTATTTCACCGCTTCTACGTATGTTCTCTGCTCTGCAATCTAATTCATCGCGTGTTGTTGTCGAGGTATTTATGTTCCAGTCACATATATCTGTTGTGTAATCAGTTGGTGGGAGCTAGAACTAGTTTGTGTTATCCCAACATTTTTTTTCCAGTGTCACCACCTGCACATGTGAAGTCCTGCACAACTTAGTGGAGAGAGAGAACCATGTGAAGGTACAAATTTGCTTAATGTTCATTTTATAAATTGTTACTTTGGTTGTATAATACTATCATCCAACATTTTCTTTCCTTTGTAGGTTTGCTGGGACATCCTGCTTTATCTTTGCTAAAATATTTCTACTTCATCTAAAGTTTTATCATTTGTGGTACTGTCTGACTCAAATTTGAATTATGCCCCAATTTGTACTTTCAGTATTGACCTCATGACACTCGAGCTTCCATGTGATCTACCATTTTAGTTTTGGTTGTGCAGGTCCATTTGATGTTCAATATGAGTGGTAAAAACACAAGTTCACTAAGTTCTGCCAGTTGCTTAATGCGTACATGCGTTGTTAAGAACTTGAGAAGCAGACCTGATGCCGTTCCCGCTGTATCCAGCAATTACACTCAAACATAATTCCGGACCAACTACATCACTACAGAAAAATGACTGTAAATATATTGGATGGGGTGTTGCATGTTCTATTTTCTCCAATTGGTTGCGAAACAATTTTCTGAAAGGGCATTGTGCATGAGTCATTTCCAGTTTCTACTCTGTACTGTATGGAGCCGTGTGCTGTGTACAAGCGATGTTCTAGTTCAAGGGGTGTCCTAGTTTGCATACTTGTCCCTTTAGTTTAGGCCTCTAGCTGTTCTGGGCACTATTACCCTTTTTTGTTCAATAAACGAACTAGTTGTGCTGTATGCGAAATCTGTACTTTTGCTAGCAATTGTTCAAATCCTGTTCATCTTTGATGGTATACGTAACTTATGCTTACAGCTATGTTCATCTATTTAGTTATCCACGTGCTAAAACCATGACTTGGTTTCGATTTCTTATGGGTTTCAACTCTAGCCTACCACAATTTGTTTGGGACTGAATAGGAAGCAGTGATGCTGTATGTGAAGTCTGTACTTTTTGATATCAGTTCAAATTCTGTAGCTTTGGGGTGTGTCCAGCATCGACAAAATATGAAGTGAAGTTAACACCCTTAGTTCATAGCTATGTTGATGCACTTCTGAAGGAAATATACATGCATAGCGGTGGTGTTTTGTTTCAGTTTCTTTTCCTACAACCTATATTTGTTGTTGTGATTCATGTGTTTGTTTGAGCACCTTGTTTTGCAGGACTCTTATTGCCAAAAAGATGGTGAATTATTTATTTCAGCTGGGTTTCATTTTGAAAGTTATGTGTGGTTGTGATGTTCCATCCCAAGCAACATCCCTCCGGAGGACTGCGTGCTCGCAAAAATTGTTCATCTGGCTATAGAAGGCACCGGACTTCTCACCCAAAAATGGAGTCGCCGCAAGCCCGCAACTGTAGAAACCATGGCATTGCCGGCATGGCATGGTTGAGCGGCTGCAGGAATTCAATGATACTTATCTATAGCTAATTAGATGGAAGATAACCTAAATTTCAGGGTTCATATGTTCTTGTAATGGAACAAGTTTTATTCCAGGTCATAAATAGTTACCAGAAGGGATTTAAGATAATACAACAAGCAGAGAAATCAAATTTCAGAATGTTTCAGCATTTGAACAAAGCTCACATGTTTCCATATAAGCAGGCATGATGATATAGACATGTTTGGTAGCTTAATTCAAGAGGGACCACCCTGAGGTTTTCTGCTCGAAAAAATAAACACGACAAGTTAACTAAAGACATGGCTGGATTTTATGTTCTCTTTCGTCGCATAAAAGTTAATTTAAAGCGACTTGCACCATCACTCAAACTTCAGCCTGATTCCATTAACGTTACCAGCATCCAGCAAAACCTACAACTACAACTAAATGTCATATTACTAATTACATACGCTCAGGAGACTTTCTAGACTTCTAATACAAAGTTTTGAACTAAAACCACGACACTTGTTTTGGAACGGAGGGAGTAGTTCGCATCGTAGACTTTCTAGACTTCTGATATAAAGCTAGTTTGCATCGTTCTTTGGCTCCGAGACGGAAGTGGCTTCACTATCCTTGCTTGCAGCGCCATCTTCTCTGATGCTAGCTGTCGCGCCGTAGGCCAACAGACCAAAATATCCCAGAGAAGCGCATATAGTGTTAAAATCGTTGAGTCTTCTTAAGAATAGAAACCTGCACCTGCGGGGTGACAACAGCAGGAAAGGCTCTCAGGCAAGAAAGGGGGGAAATAGAGCATAGTTATGCATGCATATGTTTGAGATTATACCAATTGGGGTCATGAGGCCTAGGCTTCACTTGAGCAGCAAGGTGAGTGAGCAGCCGATGAATGCGCATGTCTTCCCAGGACAACTGTGGGTAAAGTTCTGCCCTTTTCACCGCTAGGAGCAAATCAAACAACTCTTCTTTCTTGTTCTTGAATTGCCAGTCCAGCAATTCCAGCTGGCCCTGAGTCGGCTGGCCACACAAGACACAAAATGATTAAATTAAATATTAATTACTAGCATAGTTTCCTTGACAGAATTGTAGAATCTGTCATATATTAGTGGTTTGCTGAAAGAAAATTTGACATTACAAAATCGACTCATATATCATGTCCTCAGAATTAATCAACGTATGTTTATACATGGCCTTATGACTCGCAAAAGGCTATAATCATCATTCTTAATTTCTCACAAGGTTGAGGTCTTAATCCCCAGCAATCTTCCTAAAACTAAATAATCTGCAGCAATCGATCGGAGCAATCAATCAATGGCTGCAAGTGACCCCTGATCGCCGGCAATCGAAGTTTTTATAAAAAAAATATTTATCCAAGTCGTCAGTCAGGTCCTAAGATTTGTCAAAGATTTTTGGGAGGAATCGGCAACAACCCTAAATCTGGTCCCCACGCCGGCCGGAAACAAAGCCAACGCTGCTACTGCTTGAGAGGGCAGCCGTACCCGCGGAGGCCTCCGACGGTCGGCAAATCCGCCGGATCTGGGAGGGAGGGATCGAAGGTAGGAGAAAATAAGTACCTTGCCACCGACGGAGGAGGTGGACATGAGCCGGCGGCCAGGGGAAGTGCCGTTTAGCAAGAGCCGCCGAGGTTCCTCCGCCACGACCGAAGACCTCACCTGCGCTCCTCGCTGCAGGAGCGCACGCTCGCAGAGCCTCCTCGCCGCGTGCCGGAGCGCCGCCATCGCTCTCGCCGACTCGATCGATCCGCTTCTTCTTCTTCTTCTTCGTCGGTTGCTGGGGTTTGCTTTCGCGTGTGGCGTGTAAGTCGATTTGGGTGGCCTCCAGTGTATATAGGCCCGGCCCGGTCCGTCCGTCCGTCTCTCTGTCTGTCTTGTGGTTTATGGATTGTGATCGGTTTGCAGCCTTGGCACGGAAGAAAGAAAACTCCGCAACCGGCCCGCTTTCCGTTTCCGCCGTGTTACGCTCTGCACCTGAGACTTTAATTTTTATTTTATTTTTTTACACAGTACACATACACGAGCAAAACGATACTCTATCCTTATAATCATATCCGAGAGACTGAGCCGGTAAAACTCGAGCACACTAAACGTTTAGTGCACGTGATACATGCGGTGAGCAATCCAAATAATTCAAAAAAAGGGAAAAGGAAAAAACGTCTACGTACGCGGCCGGGTACGTTTATGGACGCATATACAAGAGTCGGTCGGTGACCCAATCCCGTGCATCAAACGTTCGTTTATGCATTTTTCCTTGTGTCTAGAGCACTCAAAATGTAACTATAAAAATAGTACAAATAATCCATTAATAACATGCACATATTCTAGTGCCCCTTGAGCGAGTGTTGCTCATTCATAGTTTAAAATAAATATTACGCCCAAATAATCAAAGGGCGAAGTGTTGTTCATCCAGAGATTGTGTCCCTTGAGCTTCATCCAACAACGCATCAATATGAAAAACCCACCACTTCATTGTTTGGTATAGCACGACAGAGCGTCCGGGCTATACAATAATGTGATCATTAAGTTGCAGCATTGAGTGAATCAATAAATTGACCAACATGTAGAGCAACTAGAAGAAAACTTACGATCTCCATGACTGTCGATCCATCTGTGCGATCGCACTGCAATACTTCATAAGGAGTCTGAGATGGTGTACCATTGGTGGGGTATCGACTTCACATTGCACTCATGGATCGTGTGCAAATTGTAGGGCACGAAGTGTTTTTTCTCATGAACCGAGAATGCACATTTTGCCAAAATATCGTGTCCCGTTGCTTCAGGCCTACAAAGATTGCACTTCTGGCAAATCAAGCATCACACAACAACTCATCCTCCACCATCGAGTATGCGGCCATCGTGCTTGCTTGAAAGTAAACAACGATACTCATTGGCATTTGGTCGAAAACTTGCCGGACGTGGTGTCCGTCATGGACGGCTTCGGCAGGGTAGAAGGATACCTGGTTGCAGACGACTCTGGAGTGAACGGTGGTGTAGTCTAAGGCGGGCATCCGGCAAGGCCTGGGCAGCGGACGTCCGGCAAGGTCTAGGTGGCGGCCAGAGTGGTAGAGCAACAACATCAGACTGGGAGGGTGCGGATATAGAGAAAGCAAGAGAGCGGAGTAGGGAGGAAATGTTCTCGTTTGAATCAACCGACTGACGCAAACACGAGATCAGGCGCCTCGCGGGCCGTTAGATCTGAGTGTCCATGGCCGCATGACTCTTCTCCTGGCCTCTGCTCTCTTATCCCTGACTCGCAGCGCTCGTACATATCACGCGCGCTCGCACCTCTTGTCATGACTAGTAGAATATGAGAGTGGGGGAAATATATTTTACTTTGGATTCATGGTAGGAATTTGGGGTGAATTTAAACTTCCAAACCAAGCACCAAGTCAAATTGCATCCAAATAAGGACATACCCGGTGCATAGAAGCTCCCACACAAGGTGGGGTCTGGGGAGATATTATAGGAACCTAGTCTTACCCCTGCTATAGTGCAATGTAGAGAGGCCGGTTCGAACCGAGGACCACTTGGCACAAGTGGGGAGTACTTCACTACTGCGCCAGGCCTGCCCTCTCAGATTGCATCCAAATATAAATTTGAAACGACCTTTGCTGTTATTTAGGATTTGGGCAAATTGCAATTAAGAACTAAAGGACTTAAGTGCTAAAAGTATAATTCAATTATGAATTGGAAATGCATTTATAAATAAACACAATTGAATAATGGAAATTAAAGTTTATTAATAATAGGAGTAAAAATACAAAATATTATTACAAAGAATAAATAATCTTTATTAGAAAATACAAATACATTCTTGAGTTACAAAGAAACTTGAGAGGAATAAACCTAGACCAAACTATCTATTTTCAAAACTATTCCTACTCTAATCTTCTTCTTGATGATCTTCAAACTGCAAAGTAAATATCAAAGATAAAGAACTTGTATTATGTTAGGAATGTAGCATTTTCATTTCTGCAAATGCATATTTATTGTAGGAGCTAGCAATTGGTAATATTGCCAATAGTAGCCAAATTCCATTTATAAACAATGGGATGATCTCGACTTGAGAATAGACAGCCAGGAACAAATGGACAACCAAATGATCATGAACCATAGTGCCAAGAGCCAAATGATCAAATTCCATGAAAGTATCAAGTCACAAAAGCCAGCAAGAGAGATCAAAGATCAAATTAAAGGACCAACCAACTAGCACTAGCTCCATAGAATTCCTAAAAGCCACAAATTAGTTTGTAGTATCATTTTAGATGAACTAACACTGTAGAGGATCTATTGTCAGAATGAAAATAGTTAAAGTCACTGTTTAGCATCCAAAATAAGTCACCAAGCAGATATGCATCAATCCAGCCGGTGAACGGATAAGTCCCAAAGCAATTAGCCACCTCCTGATTTAAGGATCACGATTAAGGAACACAAGACAACACACAAGCAGTTGTTGTCACCACCAACACAACAAGCAGCCGAGTCAAAAGCCCATGTGGAAAGTGACTAGACCATGCTCCAGCCTATAAATAACAACACGAGCTTACCAAACAAAGTTTAGCAACACCTAGTACCACAATACCAAACCGGGAGACCACCAAACCGGTTATGACTCAAGCATCTGGGAGGTGTGGGCATACCACAAGAAGCAGACCCAACAGAAACCTCAAGACAAAGCTATGGGAAGATCACAAGGTAGAATTGGTGGAGAGAAATTCTTAGGATTGCATAGATATTATTTTTCCGTAGGTGATGTCTACTACGCAACTTTATTCTAGTAGACTATGTTGGGCCTCCAAGCGCAGAGTTTTGTAGGATAGTAGCAATTTTCCCTCAAGTGGACGACCTAAGGTTTATCAATCCGTGGGAGGTGTAGGATGAAGATGGTCTCTCTCAAACAACCCTGCGATCAAATACAAGAAATCTCTTGTGTCCCCAACACACCCTATACAATGGCAAATTGTATAGGTGCACTAGTTCGGCGAAGAGATGGTGATACAAGTGCAATATGGATGGTAGATATAGGTTTTTGTAATCTGAAAATATAAAAACAGCAAGGTAACAAGTACTCCCTCCGTTTCTAAATATTTGTCTTTTTAGAGATTTCACTACAAATTACATACGGATGTATATGGACATAATTTAAAGTGTAGATTCATTCATTTTGTTCCGTATGTAGTCCGTAGTTGAATCTTTAAAAGGACAAATATTTAGGAATGGAGGGAGTAGTAAACAGTGAGCAAAACGTTGTATAAATGCTTCGAAATAGGGCCTAGGGTTCATACTTTCGCTAGTGCAATCTCCCAAAAATGCTAACATAGTTGAATCATATGATCATCCCTCAACGTGCAACAAAGAATCACTCCAAAGTTCCTATCTAGCGGAGAACAAATAGATGAAATTGGTGTAGGTAGTAGAACCACCTCAAAGTTATTCTTTCTGATCAATCTTTTGGGCTATTCCTATAAGTGTCACAAACAGCCCTAGAGTTCGTACTAGAATAACACATATGATACACATCAATCAACCCTAATGTCACCTAGATACTCCAATGTCACCTCAAGTATCCGTGGGTAAATTATGCGACATGCATCATACAATTTCAGATCTATTATATTCAATCCAACACAAAGAACTTCAAGGAGCACCCCAAGATTTCTATCGGAGCATGTGGTATGAAAACGTGCAATCAACCCCTATGCATAGATCCCGAAGGTCACCGGAATCCGCAAGTTGATGCCTTAACATATATCAAGTGAATCAATAAAATACCCCAATGTCACTACGGGTATCCCACGCAAGACGTACATCAAGTGTTCTCAAACCAAAATATTCAATCCAACATAACGATATCTCAAAGGGAAAGATTCAATTCATCACAACAAGGTAGCAAGGGAATACCATCATATGTTCCGACTATATTAACAAAGCCCGTGATACATCAAGATCGTGACATCTCAAGAACACGAGAGAGAGAGAGAGAGATTGAACACATAGCTACCGGTACATACCCTCAGCTCCGAGGGTGAACTACTCCCTCCTCATCATGGTCTCCGCCGGGATGATGAAGATGGCCACCGGAGATGATTTACCCCCTCCGGCAGGGTACTGGAAAGGCTTCAGAAGGGTTTTCGGTCGATACAGAGAGTTGCGGCGGCAGAGCGGAGAGTCTCCCTTTATTTCTGGGCTTTCTAGGATTTATAGGATTTTTCAGCGTTGGAATCACGTGCAACGGAGCCACGTGGGCCCCACCACACATTAGGGCGCGGCCTAGGGGGCGCCCTGATGGCTTGTGGCCCACTGGTGGCTCCCCACCGGTGGTTCTTCGCTCCAATATTGCTTATTTCCTCCAGAAAAAATCATCAAAAAGTTTCGGGCGATTCCGAGAACTTTCATTTTTGCACAAAAACAACACCACGGTAATTCTATTGAGAACAACGTTAGTCCGGGTTAGTTCTAAATAAATTATATAAAGTGCATCAAAACCATATAAAAATATTGTAAACATAGGCAAACATGGAATGAATACTTCATAAATTATAGATACGTTGGAGACGTATCAGCATCCCCAAGCTTAATTCCTACTCGTCCTCGAGTAGGTAAATGATAAAAGAAATAATTTATGAAGTGTGAATGCTAGCATAATGTATAATATTGATCAAGGATAATTTCAGTCACTTTTCTAGCATCATAACCAGCAACTTTTTCTCATAAAAAATCATCAAGATAGAGTAGCAATCAATTCACATGTCATGGTTCAAACAATTCATTCACTTGAAACTTAACAATCTATGTTCTTGGTCACCGAACAATTTCAATGCATCATCAAGTCTAAGTAAGAGCTCCACATACTCAGTTATCATATAGTCTTTTATGATTGCTAATACTCAAGGCATATTTTTAGAACAAACAACATCCATCGAACACATAGAAAGATAGGGGCTTAATGTTTTGCCTCCCAACATACTTATCATAAAGATAATTGTCAACAATAATGAATCATGATCAAATATATTTTACTGGATATATATGTTTTGATCTTTCCCCTCCACATGGTGCTTGCCAACTAATAGGCTGAGGTTGGAATAGGAAGTTGACTCAACATGAAAAGTAAATAACATGAAAGTAAATGGATTGTCCCTCGGCAGAGGGAAGCAGGGATTTACAGAGGTGCCAGAGCTCATTGTTTAAAAGCAGAGATGAATAAGTAATTTTGAGTGGTGTGCCTTTCCTGACAACGTCACAACAGAGTTTTCAATATCTTTCATGCTAATCACATTATTGGCGGTTCCCAAATAGAATTAAAATTTTACTCCCCCTCCACCATTCAAACACATTCCATGGCTAGCCGTATCCACGGGTACCATCCAAACAATCAACTTTCTAGGGGGAGTTCTTGTTTATTTATTTTTGTATTATGCAGGACTGGGCATCCTTTTTACCATCCTCTCTCGTGCAATGACAAGTGAATAAACACTCATCTTGAGAATAACTCGCTTACCATGGAAGATAGTGACCGCCCCGTCGCTCCATGAGCGGTACGAGCACACAAAATGGATGTTTATTTGAATGTTTAGAGGTGGCACATGCAAATTTACTTGGAATGGCAGTGAAATACCATATATAGGTAGGTATGGTGGACTCTCATGGAAAAAACTTGGCTCAAGGATTTGGATGCACAAGTAGTATCTCTACTTAGTACGAAGTTTTGGCTAGCAAAAGGTTCTAAACAAGCACCACATGTTAGAGAATCCATAACAATATCACTTCTATGCAAATATACCCAAACATAAACATTATGTTGTCTTCCTTGTCCAACTTCACCTATTTGATCAAGTTTGAAAATAATTAATGGGTATTCACACTAGTAGAAAACAGGGCTTTGGTCCAGGCCTGAAATCCCATTAATCCCGGTTCACTCACGAACCGGGACCCATGGGGCATTGGTCCCGGTTCGTGAGGCCAGGGCACCGGCCGGGCCTCGTGGGCCATTGGTCCCGGTTCGTCTGACCCCTTTGGTCCCGGTTCCAGACACGAACCAGGACCAATGGGCCCGCTCCTGGCCCACAACCATTGGTCCCGGTTTGTGGCTGGAACCGGGACCAAATGATGTCCTTTCGTCCCGGTTCCAGCCACAAACCGGGACCAATGGTCGGCCTATATATACCCCCTGCCCGCCAGCAGACCAGTGCACTGCTCTGTTTTTTTGGCCGGCCATTGGGAGAGCTTTGTGGTGCTCTAGCTCACCTCCTATGCACATGAGGTGTTCGATGAAATGCCCGAGCCACACTTAAGCTTTCTCCTCTCGAAGCTCCTTGTCCAAGCTCCATTTTCCTCAAGATTTGTCTAGGTTTGGCGGTCCGTCCTGTCCCGTCCCCGTCCTCACTGCCGTCGATCGCCCGCGCCCATCTCGGCGCCGGCACCACCGTGGTTAGCCTCTTCTTCTTATCTTCTTTCTAAAAGAAAAAAGTTCTTACTTGTATGATTTAGATAGATACTTGTGTAATTTTCTTACTTTTATTATTGTTTGTTATTATATAGTGCGATGGTTTTGGTATCCGCCTCCGTCGGCCCTCGTCCTGTCTATGATTCGGATGTGGTATATATTATCTTTTATAACTATTTGTTTTATTTAGTGTTTATGACAATTATGCCGACCAACATGACATAGATTTTTTAATCTAGGAGGTATGTTAACCGGAAATTCCAACCGACATAGAAATTCTTGTCGAGAAGTTAAATTTGGTTGAAAAAGAAAACAATTACTTGAAAGAAAAATTACAAAGAGTTGAAGAGGAGAAGATGAAGTTGGAGTTGCATGTTGCCGATGTCGTCGACGATCACAAGATCAAGATGGATGCAATGCGCTTGAAGATTAGAAAGATTAGAAAATATGCCATTCATACTGAGGCTTGGTATCATTATGCCGTTGGATCAATTGGTACCTTAGTTGCGGTTATGATCGCATTTGTTGTTGCATTTAAATTTTGTAGTTTCAATGTATGTTTTAATTAGATGCTCTAGAGAGCTATATGTTGTTCAATAATGAGAACTATGTATGAACATTATGTATTTATTTTGGTCACTACTGTACTTTGGCTTTAATGTGATGATGAATTTCTATTAATTTGGTCACTTCTCTATTCATGATATGCACGCAGATGAACCGGCAATGGATGTACGGTGACCGACGCACCTCTGAGTATATTAAGGGCCTGCATAATTTTCTCGAAGCGGCTGAGGCAAACAAGCAGAATGGTTTTATGCATTGTCCATGTACTGTCTGTGAGAATACGAAGGCTTTCTCCAACTCTAAAACCCTTCACTTCCACCTGCTTGAGAAGGGTTTTATGCCACACTATAATGTTTGGACCAAGCACGGAGAAAGAGGGGTTATGATGGAAGACAACGAAGAAGAAGAGGATGATGACAACTACCCGCCCCCTGAATACGGTGATGCTGCAATGGGGGAAGCTGAAGATCAAGAGAAACCAGACGATGTGCCCGATCATGATCTTCGCAGGGTCATTGTTGATGCACAGAGATAATGCGAAAGTAAAAGGGAGAAGTTGAAGTTCGATCGCATGTTAGAGGATCACAAAAAAGGGTTGTACCCAAATTGCGAAGATGACAACAGAAAGCTCGGTACCACACTGGAATTGCTGCAATGGAAGGCAGACAATGGTGTATCTGACAAGGGATTTAGTTCGCTACTGAAAATAATGAAGAAGAAGCTTCCAAAGGATAACGAATTGCCCGGCAGTACGTACGAAGCAAAGAAGGTTCTATGCCCTCTAGGATTGGAGGTGCAGAAGATACATGCATGCCCTAATGACTGCATCCTCTACCGCGGTGCATACGAGGATTTGAACGCATGCCCGGTATGCGGTGCATTGCGGTATAAGATCAGAAGAGATGACCCTGGTGATGTTGAGGGCCAGCGCACCAGGAAGAGGGTTCCTGCCAAGGTGATGTGGTATGCTCCTATAATACCACGGTTGAAACGTCTGTTTAGAAACAAAAAGCATGCCGAGTTGATGCAATGGCACATAAAAGACCGTAAGAAAGACGGGAAGTTGAGAGCACCCGCTGACGGGTCGCAGTGGAGAAAGATCGAGAGAAAATGGAGCGACTTTACAGGTGACCCGAGGAACGTATGGTTTGGTTTAAGTGCAGATGGCGTTAATCCTTTTGGGGAGCAGAGCAGCAAGCATAGCACATGGCCTGTGACTCTATGTATGTATAACCTTCCTCCTTGGTTGTGCATGAAGCGGAAGTTCATTATGATGCCAGTGCTCATCCAAGGCCCTAAGCAACCCGGCAATGACATTGATGTGTACCTAAGGCCATTAGTTGATGAACTTTTACAGCTATGGAATGGAAGAGGTGTACGTGTGTGGGATGAGAACGAACAAGAGGAATTTGACCTACATGCGTTGCTGTTTGTAACCATTAACGATTGGCCTGCTCTCAGTAACCTTTCAGGACAGACAAACAAGGGATACCATGCATGCACACACTGTTTAGATAACACCGACAATATATATTTGGACAAATGCAGGAAGAATGTGTACCTGAGGCATCGTCGATTTCTTCCGACCAACCATCAATGTCGAAAAAAAGGAAAGCATTTCAAAGGTGAGGCAGATCACCGGAAGAAGCCCGCCCTCCGTACTGGTGATCACATACTTGATATGGTCAATGATTTACATGTAATATTTGGAAAGGGTCCTGGTGGACTATCTGTTCCGACTGACGATGCGGGACGCGCACCCATGTGGAAGAAGAAATCTATATTTTGGGACCTACCCTATTGGAAAGACCTAGAGGTCCGCTCTGCAATCGACGTGATGCACGTGACGAAGAATCTTTGCGTGAACCTGCTAGGCTTCTTGGGAGTGTATGGGAAGACAAAAGATACACCGGAGGCACGGGAGGAACAGCAACGTGTGCATGAAAAAGACGGCATGCATCCAAAGCAGTATGAAGGTCCTGCCAGCTACGCTCTTACCAAAGAAGAGAAGGAAATCTTCTTTGAATGCCTACTCAGTATGAAGGTCCCGTCTGGCTTCTCGTCGAATATAAAGGGAATAATAAATATGGCAGAGAAAAAGTTCCAGAACCTAAATTCTCATGACTGCCACGTGATTATGACGCAACTGCTTCCGGTTGCATTGAGGGGGCTTCTACCGGAAAACGTTCGATTAGCCATTGTGAAGCTATGTGCATTCCTCAATGCAATCTCTCAGAAGGTGATCGATCCAGAAATCCTGCCAAGGTTAAGGAGTGATTTGGTGCAATGTCTTGTTAGTTTCGAGCTGGTGTTCCCACCATCCTTCTTCAATATCATGACGCACGTCCTAGTTCATCTAGTCGACGAGATTGTCGTTCTGGGCCCTGTATTTCTACACAATATGTTCCCCTTTGAGAGGTTCATGGGAGTCTTAAAGAAATATGTTCGTAACCGCGCTAGGCCAGAAGCAAGCATCTCCATGGACCATCAAACAGAGGATGTCATTGGGTTTTGTGTTGACTTCATTCCTGACCTTAAGAAGATTGGTCTCCCTCAATCGCGGTATGAGGGGAGACTGACTGGAAAAGGCACGCTAGGAGCGGACTCAATAATATGTAGGGACGGGCATTCTTGGTCTCAAGCACACTACACAGTTCTACAGAATTCTACCTTGGTGACCCCGTATGTCGATGAACACAAGAATATTCTGCGCTCCAAACACCCGGAGCAGTGTGACGACTGGATTACATATGAACACATCAGGACTTTCGGCAGTTGGTTGCAAACACGTCTCATGGGTGACAACACTGTTTCTGATGAGTTGTACTCGTTGGCCAGGGGACCATCTTGGATTGTATTGACTTACAAAGGGTACGAGATAAATGGGAATACATTTTACACGATCGCCCAAGATCAAAAGAGCACCAACCAAAACAGCGGTGCCCGCTTTGATGCAGCAACCAAGAGGGGAAAGGACACATATTATGGTTACATAGTGGACATATGGGAACTTGACTATGGACATGATTTGAAGGTCCCTTTGTTTCAGTGCAAATGGGTCAATCTGTCAGGAGGCGGGGTACAGGAAGATCCGCAGTACAGAATGACAATAGTGGATCTGAACAATCTTGGGTACACAGACGAACCATTCGTCCTAGCCAATGATGTGGCGCAGGTTTTCTATGTGAAGGACATGTCTACCAAACCGAGAAAAAGAAAAGATAAGGAAGCGAATACATCATACGATGAGCCAAAGCACCACATAGTTCTTTCAGGAAAAAGAGACATCGTGGGATTGGAGGGCAAGACAGACATGTCTGAAGATTATGAAAAGTTTCATGAAATTCCTCCCTTCAAAGTCAAGGCTGACCCAAGCACCCTGTTAAACGATGAAGATTATCCATGGTTACGGCGCAATAAGCAAAGGACACAAGCGAAGAAAAAGTGAAGACTTTCTCTCCACAACTAGTATGATGATGCCTTTGATCTAGAATATCACTGCAGTTACATGTGAAGAAATCAATTGCCTTTTGTAACAGATGAGTTTTCGTATGAAACCCTGATACTTCGAAAGAGATTGTCCGTTTTGTACACGAAGTGCATCCAGTTTTTTCCGTAACCCTCTCAACTTTTTATGACATGCTATGTGGGTGAAATGATGATACCATGCCAACTTTAAACCTTTTCAAAGTTCATTTGTAGTGCTTTTCAATTTCAGGGTCATTTAGCTTAAAAAATCAGTAAATGCATGAAAAATACCAGATGAAGTCAGAAAGGGTTGAAAATTGATGATGTGGCTTTGAATGGTTCATTTTGAACACACAAAAAGTCTGGAATTCAAATAAGTTCAAAAAAATGAAATACCTTTGTAACAGATGAGTTTTCGTCCGAAACCCTGATACTTCGAAAGAGATTGTCCGTTTTGTACACGAAGTGCATCCAGTTTTTGTCGTAACCCTCTCAACTTTTTAGCACATGCTATGTGGGTGAAATGATGATACCATGCCAACTTTCAACCTTTTCAGAGTTCATTTGTAATGCTTTTCAATTTCAGGGTCATTTAGCTTAAAAAATCAGTAAATGCATGAAAAATATCAGATGAAGTCAGAAAGGGTTGAAAATTGATGATGTGGCTTTGAATGGTTCATTTTGAACACACAAAAAGTCTGGAGTTCAAATAAGTTCAAAAAAATGAAATACCTTTGTAACAGATGAGTTTTCGTCCGAAACCCTGATACTTCGAAAGAGATTGTCCGTTTTGTACACGAAGTGCATCTAGTTTTTGTCGTAACCCTCTCAACTTTTTATGACATGCTATGTGGGTGAAATGATGATACCATGCCAACTTTCAACCTTTTCAGAGTTCATTTGTAATGCTTTTCAATTTCAGGGTCATTTAGCTTAAAAAAAATCAGTAAATGCATGAAAAATACCAGATGAAGTCAGAAAGGGTTGAAAATTGATGATGTGTCTTTGAATGGTTCATTTTGAACACACAAAAAGTCTGGAGTTCAAATAAGTTCAAAAAAATGAAATACCTTTGTAACAGATGAGTTTTCGTCCGAAACCCTGATACTTCGAAAGAGATTGTCCGTTTTGTACACGAAGTGCATCCAGTTTTTGTCGTAACCCTCTCAACTTTTTATGACATGCTATGTGGGTGAAATGATGATACCATGCCAACTTTCAACCTTTTCAGAGTTCATTTGTAATGCTTTTCAATTTCAGGGTCATTTAGCTTAAAAAAAATCAGTAAATGCATGAAAAATACCAGATGAAGTCAGAAAGGGTTGAAAATTGATGATGTGTCTTTGAATGGTTCATTTTGAACACACAAAATGTCTGGAGTTCAAATAAGTTCAAAAAAATGAAATACCTTTGTAACAGATGAGTTTTCGTCCGAAACCCTGATACTTCGAAAGAGATTGTCCGTTTTGTACACGAAGTGCATCCAGTTTTTGTCGTAACCCTCTCAAATTTTTAGCACATGCTATGTGGGTGAAATGATGATACCATGCCAACTTTCAACCTTTTCAGAGTTCATTTGTAATGCTTTTCATTTTCAGGGTCATTTAACTAAAATTATCAAAGTATTTATTTGTTAAAAACTTTAATAGTAAAAAGAATGAACTAAAAAGAATCAATTAAATATAATATTTTTCAATAGCAAAAAGAATCAACTAAAAATAATCAAAATTATATTAACTAAAATTATCAAAGTATTTATTTGTTAAAAACTTTAATAGTAAAAAGAATGAACTAAAAAGAATCAATTAAATATAATATTTTTCAATAGCAAAAAAAATCAACTAAAAAGAATCAAAATAATATTAACTAAAATTATCAAAGTATTTATTTGTTAAAAACTTTAATAGTAAAAAGAATGAACTAAAAAGAATCAATTAAATATAATATTTTTCAATAGCAAAAAGAATCAATTAAAAAGAATCAAAATAATATAACTAAAATTATCAAAGTATTTATTTGTTAAAAACTTTAATAGTAAAAAGAATGAACTAAAAAGAAAATAAATAAAGCAAAAAACAAAACAAAAATACTGGAAATTTAAAAAAAATGCCGCCTACTGGGCCAACACGGCCTGCATATGCCTAGTTGGGCCAGGATGCAGGCCCGCATAAGGCTCAGTAGGCCCACAGTCAGAGAGTGCGTTTAGGACCGTAGGCCTGCTAAAGAGAGGAGCTCGAGAGGGTTGGCGCAACAGCGCTTATAAACCACTCTCGGCGCCTCTCAACTAGCGAGGTGGGACTAAACTTCCACCACACCGCTGTGCAGGCTATTGGTCCCGGTTGTTGCCACCAACCGGGACCAATGCCCACCTTTCGTCCCGGTTGGTGGCACCAACCGGGACCAAAGGTCTGGGCTTCCCGCCCTTTGGGCTGCTGAAAATAGACCTTTAGTCCCGGTTGGTGGCACCAACTGGGACGAAAGGTGGGCATTGGTCCCGGTTGGTGCCACCAACCGGGACCAATGCTCTGTGTATATAAGCAAACCCTTGGAAATTTTTCAGTTTTCATCTACCAGTTGCCCCCGACGACGCCGAGCACATCGACGCCGCCAGGCTGCCCGAGCTCCCCGTCGCCGTCCGTCGCTCCCCGTCGCCGTCCGCCGCTCCCGACGCCGCCAGCTGCTCCGCCGCTCCCTGCCCCGACGCACCGACCCCCAGTGAGCTCCCCTTCCCCTGCGCTGCCGCCGCCGCCGCCGCTGTTGCCTCCGTCGCTCTTGCGCTGCCGCCGCCGCCGCCCCTGTACTGCCGCCGCCGCCGCCCCTGCGCTGCCACCACCGCCGCCGCCTCTGCCATTTTTTTTTGTTCATAGAATTTTTTTTGTTCATAGCATTTTTTGTATATATGTATGCATTTACTGTTAATATACTCCGATGGATGTATATATGTATGTGTGTATATATGTATGCATTTACTGTTAATATGATTTTTTTGTTCATAGAATTTTTTGTATATATGTATGCATTTACTGTTAATATACTCCGATGGATGTATATATGTATGTGTGTATGGATGGATGCATTTACTGTTAATATGATTTTTTTTTGTTCATATCATTTTTTGGTTCATATATTCAAAATGAGTTAATTAAAAGAGTCACTAAGTTAAAATTTACCCCCTTCCCGATAACTTCGACATGAGGGGGGGACGTCGGACATGCATGAGAGAGAGGCGGTACGCTCGCCCGACCAACTATCGAGGCCACCCTAACCGTAGAAGAAAGAGCGTCGTTGTCGATCGTCCCCGGCCCTCCCCGATAACTTCGACATGAGGGGGGGACGTCGGACATGCATGAGAGAGAGGCGGTACGCTCGCCCGACCAACTATCGAGGCCACCCAAACCCTAGAAGAAAGAGCGTCGTTGTCGATCTACCCCCTCCCCGATAACTTTGACATGAGGGGGGACGTCGGACATGCATGAGTGAGAGAGGCGGTCCGCTCGCCCGACCAACTATCGAGGCCACCCAAACCCTAGAAGAAAGAGCGTCGTTGTCGATCTACCCCCTCCCCGATAACTTCGACATGAGGGGGACGTCGGACATGCATGAGAGAGAGGCGGTCCGCTCGATCGACCAACTATCGAGGCCACCCAAACCCTAGAAGAAAGAGCATCGTTATCGATCTACCCCGTCCCCGATAACTTCGACATGAGGGGGGACGTCGGACATGTCATGTGAATTTTTTTTTGTTCATATAGAAAACTCCGGTAACATAGATTTATCAAGAATGCCCCCATTATGGATGTGCACAAGTTGATCCAATTTTTTTCTGATCTCATCTATATATATATTCTTCTATATGTCACATTGTCTGTCAAAGTATTGAAGAAATCCATGGCTTCATCATTAGCCGGAAGTAACATGCGTATGATGCTACGAAGCTCTTCAAAGTTGTTTTGGAACGGAGTTCCGGATAGGATAATTAATTCGCTTTTTGGTACGAATTTCAGCAAAGGCCTTCCAAATAGCGATATTCGGAAGGCTCTTGCTGAACTTCGTACCAAAAAGCTAATTAATTATCCTATCCGGGACTCCGTTCCAAAACAATTTTGGAGAGCTTCGTACCATTATGCGCCTGTTACTTCCGGCTAATGATGAAGCCTTGGTTTTCTTGAATCCTTTAACACTAGACAACGTGACATATAGAAGGGTAGATGAGATCAGGAAAAATATGGACCATTTTCTGCACATTCAGAATGGCGCCATTTTGTTAAATCCCTTAAAGGTTAAGAGAATCCCTTGTTTGACATTCATGAGAGAGGCGGTCCGGACGTCGGACATTCATGAGAGAGGCGGTCCGGACGTCGGACATTCATGTTTGTATATTAATTGTCATGTTGTAATATTTGCAGAAACTATGGATCAAAGAGACTTGGAATCAGAACAGGTGTTGGGGGACATAATCCTCGCCGGACGTGATGTCTTGTCATATCTCAACGACACCGATGGTCTGGAAGGAGAGGATGACGGCTCCGGTGATCGAACAATGGAGGAGGAAGGACATGATCATGATAGCTCCGGTGACCGAATGCCGGAGGAAGAAGGAGACCATGATGACGGCTCCGGTGACCGAACGGAGGAGGGAGCTGTTGCAAAGTCCGGCGAGGTATATATATTAATTAAGCCTGTGCTGACTAGCTAATTGATGCATTAATTGTTTTGGTATGTACATATATTAACTCTTCTTTCTTCTTTTATAGCCCTCCGGATCGAGCCAAACTTCGGTAACGAGACGAGGCCCGAAGAAGAGGTTACGCAAGGATGGAAGGTTCACGATCACAGCACTCGCGGACGATGGCCATCTGATTGAACCCAAGCGGACCAAGGACGCATTTTCTGCTCAGTGCGGAGCTATTGTTAGGGACAACATCCCGATCAGCATCAAGCAATGGAATAAGCCTAAGGACGGCGCCCCTGAAGGTGATTATGTCACCGATAGACAGAAAGATGATCTTTGGACCGTGCTGAAGGCAAATTTCACCCTACCGCCAGAGGAGGGTCCGAATAAGCCAGTTATAGAGCCACTGGTCAGGCGTGTGCTCTTAAGAAGATGGCAGATCTATTCAGGAGGTGGAAGAATGAGTTGAAATCAAAGTTTGTCGACAAAGGGAAGACTCCAGAATTCACCGGCCGATTTGAGAAGATAAAAGATCACTGGCCCGCATTTGTGGCCTACAAGACATCGGACAAGAGTAAGAAAATGTCAGAGACAAACAAGAACAATGCTGCAAAGAAGCAGTATCACCATCACACGGGGTCAGGTGGCTACCTCAAAGCCCGGCCGTTGTGGGACAAAGCTGAGAATGACCTGATTGCTAAAGGGGTCGTACCACAGACATTGAACTGGCCAGACCGTTCAAGGACTTGGTTCTTCGGGGTTGGGGGAACTTTGGACCCTGAAACAGGGAAGTGCCGTTGGATGGACGAGCAACTTGCAATACCCGTCACGAAGCTTCAGAAGTATATCACCGCAGCGCAGGAAGGGACGTTCATTCTCGACAGAGAGAAGGACGAGCTGACTGAGGCCCTAGGGAATGCTGAGCACCCTGGACGAACACGAGGCACACCAGGCTCCATTCCGTGGAAGGTTGGGTTTCCCGACGCAGGCGGTTACAGAAGCCGGGAGAGAAAGAGGAAAGCGGAGCTGAGCGACATGCAGAAGCTCAATGCAAGACTACAAAAGCTAGAGGAACTTGAGAGCCAGCGAGCTGCCGGCCAACCATCTCAGCGGCACGAAGCTACCCCAGAAGCTACCCCGCCATCTCAGCGGAGAAGCAACGTGGCTTCCACGGAGCCCGTTCAGCCTGAATTCACGGCTCCTATCTACCCCGTGGATACAATCACGGAGGCTCAACATTGCGAGCTTATGACGAAATGTCGGAACCTCACTTTCAAGGCGGCTGTCGGCTCTGTTGCACCTCCTCAACCCAACAGAACTTTTCACTGCCTTCTGATTCCACATGGCTATGCTGTTGTGATGGTGGATGAAGTAATGGAGGGATTTGAGGAGCTCGAGCTTGACCACTCTACAGGTGAAGGGGAGAATCAGCTGGTTCGTGCTCTCAGGAGTACATGTCTATGGCAGAAGGAGTACATCAAGCTTCCAAACTGGACGCCTCCGCCTCCTCCTCCTCCTCCGGCGAGTCAGGGCACTCCGCCTCCTCCTCCTCCTCCTCCTCCTCCTCCTCCTCCGGCGAGTGATCAGGGCACCCCGCCTCCTGCTCCGGCTCCTCCGACGCGTGAGGGCACTCCGCCTCCTCCTTCGCCTACTCCGGCGTGTCGGAGCAGTCCGCCTCCTCCTCCGCCTCGTCGGCAACGGCGAAAGACAGACGCCGCCGCTCCGGCTCCTCCGGCGCGTCGGAGCACTCCGCCTCCTTCTCCTCCTCGTAAGCAATGCCGGAAGAGAGACGCTGCCGCTCCGGCGGCTAGCAGTACAAGCAGAGGCGGGAGGCAATTCAGATACGGTCCATCTCTCAAGCCTCTGGAAAAGTTACCATATGAGAGGACCGAGTCTGAAAACGAGGAGATATGTCGTGCCCAATTGAGGGCCCATTTTGCAAAGAAAACTCCACCTCCGAAGGAGAAGCTAGATCCGGTGAAAGTGATGCGCACTATCGATGCCCTGAAGCGACCACCACCGCCTCCGCCGGATTCCAACTTTGTCCGCTGTATTAAAAAGACATATCAAGATGCGCGGCAGTCGGGAAGTACTTCCAGCGATGCAAGGTTAGCAAAACGAAGAAGTGGGAAAAAAATTCCCCAGCTCGGCGAACAGGCGAACCAATCGTGCCCCCCGCTCAAGGTGTCTAGCGATATCGTCGCTAATCATCCGGGGATGGTGCCCGGTACCAATCCTGGTGATTACCTGAGCGATGATGTACAGTTTGAGCCGTTGGAGGTGGACGAATTCAGTTACCGGTACGGGCGGCCTCTCGTCAAACCTGATCATCCTCCTCTAACAACGATGATGCGAAAATTCCATGAATGGTACATGAAAACCTGCCGCGAGTCTGGGAAGGATACTTTGACGCTGAGAATTAAAGAGGAGCACGACCTCGTTGGAATGGAGCAGTTGTCGGTTGAATTTGACGAGATATTCCAGTTATACAATCAAAAGGCCCTCGACAAAACAATCTTGACTTGCTACTGTCTGTAAGTACTACTTCTGTAATTAAGTCTCTCTATATATATAGCTCAGCTCTTTCATTGCATGTATATATAATTATCCTCACTATATTATGCAGATTGAAGATCGTCGAATGCAGAAAAGCACAAATCTATGACATTGGGTTCATTAACCCAAATATCATACATGAGTTTACGTTTAAAAACAATGTCACACAAACCGAGGACAACTTGCTACAATCGTTGCTTAAAAATCAAAACAAAGAGACAATACTCTTTCCTTACAACTTCAAGTGAGTGTTACTGTCTTGTGCATATTCGGTTTCCCTTATTACTCGAGGTTATAGTAATGTAATTGATGAGTTATGCATGCATGCGCAGTTTCCACTTTATTCTGCTAGAGATTAAGCTTGAGCGGGGAGTAGTAATCGTCTTAGACTCGAAACGAAAAGATCCCCAGGAATATGCGGACATGACTGAAATGCTCCAGAAGTAAGTTCAATCGATCATTATCGCATCATATCGGCAACTTTGTTCATTTCCTGATATCAAGTAATTATTTTCTTTGTCTGGCAGGGTTTGGAAAGAGTTCACCGCAATTGTTCCGTCACTGCCGAGGGAGCTGCGATTTACACACCCGAAAGTAAGTACTACTAGCTAGTTCCGCACATCTCCCATTATTGATTCTAGTTTCATCAATACCATTTATCAGGCTTGATTATCAGTTTGATTGAACTCTATTTCTCGTAAAGTGCTTGTGGCAGGAAACCGGGAATGATTTTTGTGGATACTACGTTTGCGAGTTCATCTACCACGCGACGACCCCTAAGCGGGGCTACTCTGAAAAACAATTTCAAGTGCGTAAGCAATAATATTCACAATTTTATTTTATTACCATGATTTGTGTTGAGTTTCATTCATATATATGTATTGACCCCCTTCTTCAAATTAGATGTGGCAGATGTGGGATGAACTCCTACCACATGATCGCATACGAGCAATTCAAGAGGAATTGGCGGGATTCTTTCTTGACCATGTCATAAATAAAGCCGGAGAATACCATCTTGAATTTGACTTTAGATGTTAGGGATTGTAAGAGATCTTATATTGTATATATGTAGCTAGTAGCGTCGGATAGATATACGAAACTTGTTGTTTGACCAATCTCTCGGAGAAAGAGAGGTCGATCACTTCTTTGTGTATATGTTCATGACGATCTTGTGTACTTAATGGTTCCTTCATTTGCTTACTAGCTAGCGTGTCGAGTTCTCTCTATAGTAGCTAGCGTCGACCAAGCATGGAGAAAGAGAGGACACTTCTCTCTATTAGCTAGCTAACACAATATGAAACCCCTAAATTAACCCTCCAAAACCCCCTAACCCCCCCCCTTTAAAAAAAACAAAAACCCCAGCTCCTGCCAGATGCTGACGCGTGGATGCGTTTTGGTCCCGGTTGGTGTTACCAACCGGGACTAAAGGTCCTCCTGCCTGGGCATCCCACAGCGGCCACGTGGAGCACCTTCTGTCCCGGTTCCTAAGCGAACCGGGACTAAAGGTTTTGGGCTTTAGTCCCGACCCTTTAGTCCCGGTTCCAGAACCGGGACAAATGGGCATTTTTCTATTAGTGTCACAATCACAAAAGATGTCCAAGATAATATATTTGTATGTGAAAGTTCTCTTTCTTATATTAATCATTCATGAATTACTCATATAACCAATACAGTGATTGTTAAACTTCAATAGATTTTACTTTCTAAACAAAATGTGAACTTGCTACTAAGAATATAGAATATTGATAATTTCAGATTTATGATATTTCATTCATTCACAATTTACTCTTAAGATATAAGTGAATCACAAGAGTAAACATCAAACTACTCTCAAAAAGATATAAGTGGAGATCAATGAGTAGTCAAACAATTAAGTAGCTATGTGAGGACTCTATATCAATAAAGATTTTCAGATCTGAGTATTTTATTCAAACAACAAATTAACCACAAATAGCACTCCAAGAATAGCACAAATGTAACACCCCAAAAATCGGGTTATCGATTTTTGTGCTGTTATTCCTTCCTAGCTTTTCTCTCCCGGATTTTTCCTCTGGAATTTGGCAAGTGACCAGGTATATCCAGTCATTCCCCAACCTCTTTGTGCCTTTCCCATGTTCTTGTGCCAGCCAGCCTTCCGTCTGTCATCCCCGAACCTCATTCAAACCCTAGTTCCGAAATATTGGAACTGGGAATCCTGCCTTTGGGTTTTCAAAGGAGCCATCATTTTCCTTGCTTTGTTAGTCCTTCCAAAATTTCCAGAGATCCTCCTTCATCCATAGATCCTAGATGTGCAAAAATATTGCTAAGTCATATGCAATATTCCTCATCTAGAATTAATTCCTCTTTCTGCCTTTCTGAGGAATTAAATCCATAAAAATATCCATCCATCTCCAGAGGTCATGAAAACTTGTGGAGATATTCTTTGTGGATATATTGAGCTCTCATAAAAATATTGGCTATAATTAAATAAGGGAAATTGCCTTTTCTTATTTAAAGCCAATATTCCAATTTGGGGCCTTTCCAAAGGAACTACCATTTTGGTAGCTAGGAAAAATCCCAAATAATTTGTGGAGCTTCTCATATCCATATCATCTCCATTTCCATCCAAATATCCAGTCCTCCAATTCAAAATTTTGAGCTCCACTTCCATTTGCAAATTCTGTCCAAATTTCTAGTTTGCAAAGGAAGTGCATTATTCCTTGATCTCCTTGGGCTAATATTTTTCAGGGTGATGCATGGTGATAAATCACTCTTGTCCTCTAAAAATTAGCCCAATCCCTCTAGCCAATCTTCCTCAGCAATTTATTCAAGTTTCTGTCCATATTGGAGCATTGTGAAGAAAGTACCATTTTAAATTATGCAAATGGTATGAAACTTTTACAGTGTCTCCATATGCTCAACTATTTGCTCTCCTCCAAAAATCATCCAATTCCATTTAGCCATTTGACCCCAGCATTATCTTCTCCATTTCTGGTCAAATTGCCAAGTTACAAAGGAAGTACCATCTAGAGTTGATGGTTTGGGCTGAGATTTTGCCAAGGGAGTGACCCTAGTGTATGTTTGACCTCTGCCAAGGATCAAGCCAAGTGGTGCACTGTGGTGGCCACACCACAGCACAAACACTTGTTGTCCAGAAGCTAGGTCAGCTCACTTCAGTCAGTTCCTGCCCTCGCCTCCCTCCAAATCTTGCTCTAGTCAACTCAGGATTGGAAGGAGATTAGACTAGACATGGTTTGGCGTCTCGTAGGGCGTGGCAAGGCTCTGGACACGTGGTGACCACGACCAGAGCGTGCCAAAGTTGCGCTCTGTGCATTGGAGGTGACGGGAGCGCGCCTCCAGCTGGTTCCAGCCGTCCGGGAGTTTCGTAGAGATTCCTTGTGTGCGCGTGAACCCTCTCGAGACCTCTCCCCCTCGTCCTGAAGCTCCTGGACGCCTCTGCCGACCACTGGAGCACCGTCGGTTCGCCGTGCCTCTCGGAGCTTCGGCTGTCGTCGAGAGAGGCCGCCCCCAAGCTATATATAGGCGTGTCCCGAGCCCCCGAGTAGCAGCAAGCCCCAGCCCCCCTCCCATTCGAGCTCCTCGAGCTCCGGCAGCCCCAATGGCCGAAGGCCGCCGTCGGATCCCGCAGCCATATCGGCGCCCTGGTCCTTCCTTTCCCCTCTTCTCTGCCCCCTAGCTCTCCCTTGGACCCCGCAGTCCGCCGCCGCCCTCAAACTCCGGCGAGGAAGCTCACCGGAGCGGCTCTTCCATCGAGCCCTTGGCCACCGCGGACCTCCACCGCCCCGGCGCTGCAGGTCGCCCCGAGCCCAGCTGAGGCCACCCCCGGGCGCGGTGCTGGCTGGTGGAGCTGCTGCGCCCTCCGGCGGGTCCCCTCGGGCAGCAGGGCGTCGGCTAGGCCGGCGGCTGGCTCACCCGGCGCTCCGGTCGTGGTGGAGAAGAAGACCAGGGAAGAGGAGAGAGAAGGAGTCAGCGCGGGCCCCGCCCGTAAGTGAGTCAACGCCGGGCCCAGCGGCAGTAAGTGGAGACGTACTCCAGAAAGTACGCGACCGCAGTGACGGAAACGTATTTCTGCAAAGTGCGCTTCATCTCTCCAGTCGGCTGCCAAAATCCTTAATTAGTGGACGTTCACTGGATAGCCGCAGAAAAGCATATTTATAATTGTTTTCTGCCTAAACAACTAACGTCCGTATCTTCGCGACCGTAGGTCGGAATCAGGTAAAACCAACGCCCCCGCTTTCGTCTCGTCGAGCCCGTTCCAGTGGTACCATTTTCACTATGTGTTTACACAGTGGAAATAACCATTTTGCCCTTGCCCTTCGATCGAGCCCTCTGAGAGAGACCCCTGTCCGGCGATTTCTTCCGCGAGGTGATCGTGTTTCCTCCCGGCGTATTCGTCGACCCCTCAGGCAAGCCAACCTCTTCCATGAGCTCCGGACTTGCGTGATGACTTTGCTTGCACCTGTGTGGTTATCTGTATTGCCTGTTAGTCTGCATCTGCATTCACTGGTGGTAACATCGGTATAGATACTAGTAGTACTCTTCATCTAGTACCATGCCTTATGTTAATGTTGCCACGCTAATAGTAAGATTACTAGTGACATATTCATGTTAGTACTGTGGTTGAACTCCTACTATAATTATCAGTACTATGATCCGCTATGCTATCACTTATAATTGTCGGTAAAGTGGTATGGATATGCTGAGTTAGATTAAGAGTTTCTGTCTATGATTATTTTGGGTTTCATCAGGCAGTTGTGGATATGAGGAGTTAAGTTAGTGCAACCTAGTTGGTTGATCTTGAGTCACCTGTCCGGGCTTATCCGTGCAACCACATTTGCCGGTATGGGACGGCCCTAACCGGGTCTGGCTGCGTGATCTTTCACCGGTACCTCCAAAGAGGGAGGGTTATGCGCGGCGTGCTACCCTGATCAGGTAAGCGGCGATAACCCTGTGAGCCCAGTTGTTGATTGGTTTAGCCCGGGAGTCCCCGTTGGGACAGTAGAACCCCGTTTGGGTCTACAGAGTTTGGCCCCGTTTGGGTCGTGGCCACGACGGTGGCAGGTGTCATGAGGACACAGGGGCCACCCAAGGCTGACCTCCGGGGGAGGAAAAGTGTTGGTGGTACGATGAAAGAGTCACGGGTCAGGCAGGTTTTGTTGAAGCAACGCTGGTCCACCCGAATGGGATCACGAGGCCAGGTGCTTCATGGTGTGGGTAAAGTGTACAACCTCTGCAGAGTGTCAAATCTATTCGAATAGCCGAGTCCACGGTATTGGACAGCCCGTCCAGACCTCAGTAGATGGTCAACCGTAGCAGTATCAGTAATGATGGAAGATGTTATCTTGGGTAGACATCAGATGATGTCAGGAACATGATATGTTAGCCAAGGGATGGCTATATGATGAGTGGTCGGATGACCGCATGATTTGGATTGGACTCGAGTCAGTCCAGGTTGAATCATGAGTATATCGAGGGTTGTGGGACAACCCAGAAGAGAGTAAGTTGGTATTCGGTACAGTAAGTACTCTAAGTACTTAGCGTAGTCTTTGCCATGTTAGGTAGATTATATACCTGATCCATCATATGCCATGCTTGATCCATGATTGTCTTGTTAGAATTTATGCCATGCTTAGGATTAATTCATGCATAGCATAGGGCTTGCTTTGTCATCTGTTTGTTTGGATGCTATGTACTTGGTTGTCTTGCGAGTACATTCAAAGTACTCACCTGGCCTTGCACGTGGCCAGTTGCAGGAGAAGATCCGTCGTGCTAGAGCGTAACCAAGCCAGTCCTGTGCGTTATGAAGCCCAGCCAGAGACGTCGTTGCTGATAATCCAAGACCTCTGCTGCCCTTTGGTTAGCCCTGGAGTTATGTAATATTGTTGTAAGCAACAGTATTGTAATACTCCATTATATTAATAAAGCCATTTTTGCCTGGAAATTGCTGTATCATGTCTTTGACGTGCGCCAGGTATTATCCTGGGGTCTGGTGTGCGTCGGCCCTCTATCGGGGTGCCACAACAAATCATGTGAACAAATTAAAATTTAGGCTTAACATAGGCTAACCGATAGTTGACGAAGAGAAATCAAATTAAACCAAAAATAGCACTCCAAGAATAGACAGTCTCAGACCACAGAAAATGTTGTGCATATTCCATTGCTGCATATTTCTGTTTATGCTTTGATAATAGGGGCTACTGGGACTGTGCTCATGTGTAGCATATGCATCTAGGTTCCAAACTCTATATCTATCTTGACTGTGAGATGGACTTAGCAGCCTACCAGGTCCTTGGCTGAATCTGGTACTACTGGTTACATAATTTAATATGGAAGCTGCACTCATTTTGATCTTCATAAAAAAATTCTCGGCATCACAATTGAGTTAAGCTATGTTCTGGTGCACACCATATGGACTGTCATGCTCACTGTTGTTTGAAGAATATCAGACTTTTGAGGACAGAAACGATGGAAGCTGAATAATCAGTTACATGAGTTACCTAGTTCTCTTCTCTAGTTTTTTTATTTATTTCACCGCTTCTACGTATGTTCTATTCTCTGCATCTAATTCATCGCGTGTTATTGTCGAGGTATTTGTGTTCCAGTCACATATATCTGCTGTGTAATCAGTTGGTGGGAGCTAGAACTAGTTTGTGTTATCTTGACATTTTTTTTAGTGTCACCACCTGCACATGTGAAGTCCTGCACAACTTAGTGGAGAGAGAGAAGCATGTGAAGGTACAAATTTGCTTAATGTTCATTTTATAAACTGTTACTTTGGTTGTATAATACTACCATTCAACATTTCTTTCCTTTGTAGGTTTTCTGGGACATCCTGCTTTATCTTTGCTAAAATATTTCTACTTCATCTAAAGTTTTATCATTTGTGGTACTGTCTGACTCAAATTTGAATTATACCCCAATTTGTACTTTCAGTATTGCCCTCATGACACTCTAGTTTTCATGTGATCTACCATTTTGGTTTTGGTTGTGCAGGTCCATTTGATGTTCAATATGAGTGGTAAAAACACAAGTTCGCTAAGTTCTGCCAATTACTTAATGCGTACATGCGTTGTTAAGAACTTGAGAAGCTGACCTGATGCCGTTCCCGCTGTATCCAGCAATTACACTCAAACATAATTCCGGACCAACTACATCACTACAGAAAAATGACTGTAAATATATTGGATGGGGTGTTGCGTGTTCTATTTTCTCCAATTGGTTGCGAAACAATTTTCTGAAAGGGCATTGTGCATGAGTCATTTCCAGTTTCTACTCTGTACTGTATGGAGCCGTGTGCTGTGTACAAGCGATGTTCTAGTTCAAGGGGTGTCCTAGTCTGCATACTTGTCCCTTTAGTTTAGGCCTCTAGCTGTTCTGGGCACTATTACCCTTTTTTGTTCAATAAACGAACTAGTTGTGCTGTATGCGAAATCTGTACTTTTGATAGCAATTGTTCAAATCATGTTCATCTTTGATGGTATACGTAACTTATGCTTACAGCTATGTTCATCTATTTAGTTATCCACGTGCTAGAACCATGACTTGCTTTCGACTTCTTATGGGTTTCCACTCTAGCCTACCCCAACTTGTTTGGGACTGAGTAGGAAGCAGTGATGCTATATTTTAAGTCTGTACTTTTTGATATCAGTTCAAATTCTGTAGCTTTGGTGTGTGTCCAGCATCGACTAAATATGAAGTGAAGTTAGCACCCTTAGTTCATAGCTATGTCGACGCACTTCTGAAGGGATTTAGGATAATACAACAAGCAGAGAAATCAAATTTCAGAATGTTTCAGCATTTGAACAAAGCTCACATGTTTTTATATAAACAGGCATGATGATATAGACATGTTTGGTAGCTTGGATCAAGAGGGACCACCCTGAGGTTTTCTGCTCGAAGAAATAAACATGACAAGTTACGTAAAGACATCGCTGGATTTTATGTTCTCTTTCGTCGCGTAAAAGTTAATTTAAAACGACTTGCACCACCACTCAAACTTCAGGCTGATTCCATTAACATTACCAGCATCCAGCAAAACCTAAAACTACAACTAGATGTCATATTACTAATTACATACGCTCAGGAGACTTTCTAGACTTCTAATACAAAGTTTTGAACTAAAACCACGACACTTGTTTTGGAACGGAGGGAGTAGTTCGCATCGTAGACTTTCTAGACTTCTGATATAAAGCTAGTTTGCATCGTTCTTTGGCTCCGAGACGGAAGTGGCTTCACTATCCTTGCTTGCAGCGCCATCTTCTCTGATGCTAGCTGTCGCGCCGTAGGCCAACAGACCAAAATATCCCAGAGAAGCGCATATAGTGTTAAAATCGTTGAGTCTTCTTAAGAATAGAAACCTGCGCCTGCGGGGTGACAACAGCAGGAAAGGCTCTCAGGCAAGAAAGGGGGGAAATAGAGCATAGTTATGCATGCATATGTTTGAGATTATACCAATTGGGGTCATGAGGCCTAGGCTTCACTTGAGCAGCAAGGTGAGTGAGCAGCCGATGAATGCGCATGTCTTCCCAGGACAACTGTGGGTAAAGTTCTGCCCTTTTCACCGCTAGGAGCAAATCAAACAACTCTTCTTTCTTGTTCTTGAATTGCCAGTCCAGCAATTCCAGCTGGCCCTGAGTCGGCTGGCCACACAAGACACAAAATGATTAAATTAAATATTAATTACTAGCATAGTTTCCTTGACAGAATTGTAGAATCTGTCATATATTAGTGGTTTGCTGAAAGAAAATTTGACATTACAAAATCGACTCATATATCATGTCCTCAGAATTAATCAACGTATGTTTATACATGGCCTTATGACTCGCAAAAGGCTATAATCATCATTCTTAATTTCTCACAAGGTTGAGGTCTTAATCCCCAGCAATCTTCCTAAAACTAAATAATCTGCAGCAATCGATCGGAGCAATCAATCAATGGCTGCAAGTGACCCCTGATCGCCGGCAATCGAAGTTTTTATAAAAAAAATATTTATCCAAGTCGTCAGTCAGGTTGTCAAAGATTTTTGGGAGGAATCGGCAACAACCCTAAATCTGGTCCCCACGCCGGCCGGAAACAAAGCCAACGCTGCTACTGCTTGAGAGGGCAGCCGTACCCGCGGAGGCCTCCGACGGTCGGCAAATCCGCCGGATCTGGGAGGGAGGGATCGAAGGTAGGAGAAAATAAGTACCTTGCCACCGACGGAGGAGGTGGACATGAGCCGGCGGCCAGGGGAAGTGCCGTTTAGCAAGAGCCGCCGAGGTTCCTCCGCCACGACCGAAGACCTCACCTGCGCTCCTCGCTGCAGGAGCGCACGCTCGCAGAGCCTCCTCGCCGCGTGCCGGAGCGCCGCCATCGCTCTCGCCGACTCGATCGATCCTCTTCTTCTTCTTCTTCTTCGTCGGTTGCTGGGGTTTGCTTTCGCGTGTGGCGTGTAAGTCGATTTGGGTGGCCTCCAGTGTATATAGGCCCGGCCCGGTCCGTCCGTCCGTCTCTCTGTCTGTCTTGTGGTTTATGGATTGTGATCGGTTTGCAGCCTTGGCACGGAAGAAAGAAAACTCCGCAACCGGCCCGCTTTCCGTTTCCGCCGTGTTACGCTCTGCACCTGAGACTTTAATTTTTATTTTATTTTTTTACACAGTACACATACACGAGCAAAACGATACTCTATCCTTATAATCATATCCGAGAGACTGAGCCGGTAAAACTCGAGCACACTAAACGTTTAGTGCACGTGATACATGCGGTGAGCAATCCAAATAATTCAAAAAAAGGGAAAAGGAAAAAACGTCTACGTACGCGGCCGGGTACGTTTGTGGACGCATATACAAGAGTCGGTCGGTGACCCAATCCCGTGCATCAAACGTTCGTTTATGCATTTTTCCTTGTGTCTAGAGCACTCAAAATGTAACTATAAAAATAGTACAAATAATCCATTAATAACATGCACATATTCTAGTGCCCCTTGAGCGAGTGTTGCTCATTCATAGTTTAAAATAAATATTACGCCCAAATAATCAAAGGGCGAAGTGTTGTTCATCCAGAGATTGTGTCCCTTGAGCTTCATCCAACAACGCATCAATATGAAAAACCCACCACTTCATTGTTTGGTATAGCACGACAGAGCGTCCGGGCTATACAATAATGTGATCATTAAGTTGCAGCATTGAGTGAATCAATAAATTGACCAACATGTAGAGCAACTAGAAGAAAACTTACGATCTCCATGACTGTCGATCCATCTGTGCGATCGCACTGCAATACTTCATAAGGAGTCTGAGATGGTGTACCATTGGTGGGGTATCGACTTCACATTGCACTCATGGATCGTGTGCAAATTGTAGGGCACGAAGTGTTTTTTCTCATGAACCGAGAATGCACATTTTGCCAAAATATCGTGTCCCGTTGCTTCAGGCCTACAAAGATTGCACTTCTGGCAAATCAAGCATCACACAACAACTCATCCTCCACCATCGAGTATGCGGCCATCGTGCTTGCTTGAAAGTAAACAACGATACTCATTGGCATTTGGTCGAAAACTTGCCGGACGTGGTGTCCGTCATGGACGGCTTCGGCAGGGTAGAAGGATACCTGGTTGCAGACGACTCTGGAGTGAACGGTGGTGTAGTCTAAGGCGGGCATCCGGCAAGGCCTGGGCAGCGGACGTCCGGCAAGGTCTAGGTGGCGGCCAGAGTGGTAGAGCAACAACATCAGACTGGGAGGGTGCGGATATAGAGAAAGCAAGAGAGCGGAGTAGGGAGGAAATGTTCTCGTTTGAATCAACCGACTGACGCAAACACGAGATCAGGCGCCTCGCGGGCCGTTAGATCTGAGTGTCCATGGCCGCATGACTCTTCTCCTGGCCTCTGCTCTCTTATCCCTGACTCGCAGCGCTCGTACATATCACGCGCGCTCGCACCTCTTGTCATGACTAGTAGAATATGAGAGTGGGGGAAATATATTTTACTTTGGATTCATGGTAGGAATTTGGGGTGAATTTAAACTTCCAAACCAAGCACCAAGTCAAATTGCATCCAAATAAGGACATACCCGGTGCATAGAAGCTCCCACACAAGGTGGGGTCTGGGGAGATATTATAGGAACCTAGTCTTACCCCTGCTATAGTGCAATGTAGAGAGGCCGGTTCGAACCGAGGACCACTTGGCACAAGTGGGGAGTACTTCACTACTGCGCCAGGCCTGCCCTCTCAGATTGCATCCAAATATAAATTTGAAACGACCTTTGCTGTTATTTAGGATTTGGGCAAATTGCAATTAAGAACTAAAGGACTTAAGTGCTAAAAGTATAATTCAATTATGAATTGGAAATGCATTTATAAATAAACACAATTGAATAATGGAAATTAAAGTTTATTAATAATAGGAGTAAAAATACAAAATATTATTACAAAGAATAAATAATCTTTATTAGAAAATACAAATACATTCTTGAGTTACAAAGAAACTTGAGAGGAATAAACCTAGACCAAACTATCTATTTTCAAAACTATTCCTACTCTAATCTTCTTCTTGATGATCTTCAAACTGCAAAGTAAATATCAAAGATAAAGAACTTGTATTATGTTAGGAATGTAGCATTTTCATTTCTGCAAATGCATATTTATTGTAGGAGCTAGCAATTGGTAATATTGCCAATAGTAGCCAAATTCCATTTATAAACAATGGGATGATCTCGACTTGAGAATAGACAGCCAGGAACAAATGGACAACCAAATGATCATGAACCATAGTGCCAAGAGCCAAATGATCAAATTCCATGAAAGTATCAAGTCACAAAAGCCAGCAAGAGAGATCAAAGATCAAATTAAAGGACCAACCAACTAGCACTAGCTCCATAGAATTCCTAAAAGCCACAAATTAGTTTGTAGTATCATTTTAGATGAACTAACACTGTAGAGGATCTATTGTCAGAATGAAAATAGTTAAAGTCACTGTTTAGCATCCAAAATAAGTCACCAAGCAGATATGCATCAATCCAGCCGGTGAACGGATAAGTCCCAAAGCAATTAGCCACCTCCTGATTTAAGGATCACGATTAAGGAACACAAGACAACACACAAGCAGTTGTTGTCACCACCAACACAACTAGCAGCCGAGTCAAAAGCCCATGTGGAAAGTGACTAGACCATGCTCCAGCCTATAAATAACAACACGAGCTTACCAAACAAAGTTTAGCAACACCTAGTACCACAATACCAAACCGGGAGACCACCAAACCGGTTATGACTCAAGCATCTGGGAGGTGTGGGCATACCACAAGAAGCAGACCCAACAGAAACCTCAAGACAAAGCTATGGGAAGATCACAAGGTAGAATTGGTGGAGAGAAATTCTTAGGATTGCATAGATATTATTTTTCCGTAGGTGATGTCTACTACGCAACTTTATTCTAGTAGACTATGTTGGGCCTCCAAGCGCAGAGTTTTGTAGGATAGTAGCAATTTTCCCTCAAGTGGACGACCTAAGGTTTATCAATCCGTGGGAGGTGTAGGATGAAGATGGTCTCTCTCAAACAACCCTGCGATCAAATACAAGAAATCTCTTGTGTCCCCAACACACCCTATACAATGGCAAATTGTATAGGTGCACTAGTTCGGCGAAGAGATGGTGATACAAGTGCAATATGGATGGTAGATATAGGTTTTTGTAATCTGAAAATATAAAAACAGCAAGGTAACAAGTACTCCCTCCGTTTCTAAATATTTGTCTTTTTAGAGATTTCACTACAAATTACATACGGATGTATATGGACATAATTTAAAGTGTAGATTCATTCATTTTGTTCCGTATGTAGTCCGTAGTTGAATCTTTAAAAGGACAAATATTTAGGAATGGAGGGAGTAGTAAACAGTGAGCAAAACGTTGTATAAATGCTTCGAAATAGGGCCTAGGGTTCATACTTTCGCTAGTGCAATCTCCCAAAAATGCTAACATAGTTGAATCATATGATCATCCCTCAACGTGCAACAAAGAATCACTCCAAAGTTCCTATCTAGCGGAGAACAAATAGATGAAATTGGTGTAGGTAGTAGAACCACCTCAAAGTTATTCTTTCTGATCAATCTTTTGGGCTATTCCTATAAGTGTCACAAACAGCCCTAGAGTTCGTACTAGAATAACACATATGATACACATCAATCAACCCTAATGTCACCTAGATACTCCAATGTCACCTCAAGTATCCGTGGGTAAATTATGCGACATGCATCATACAATTTCAGATCTATTATATTCAATCCAACACAAAGAACTTCAAGGAGCACCCCAAGATTTCTATCGGAGCATGTGGTATGAAAACGTGCAATCAACCCCTATGCATAGATCCCGAAGGTCACCGGAATCCGCAAGTTGATGCCTTAACATATATCAAGTGAATCAATAAAATACCCCAATGTCACTACGGGTATCCCACGCAAGACGTACATCAAGTGTTCTCAAACCAAAATATTCAATCCAACATAACGATATCTCAAAGGGAAAGATTCAATTCATCACAACAAGGTAGCAAGGGAATACCATCATATGTTCCGACTATATTAACAAAGCCCGTGATACATCAAGATCGTGACATCTCAAGAACACGAGAGAGAGAGAGAGAGATTGAACACATAGCTACCGGTACATACCCTCAGCTCCGAGGGTGAACTACTCCCTCCTCATCATGGTCTCCGCCGGGATGATGAAGATGGCCACCGGAGATGATTTACCCCCTCCGGCAGGGTACTGGAAAGGCTTCAGAAGGGTTTTCGGTCGATACAGAGAGTTGCGGCGGCAGAGCGGAGAGTCTCCCTTTATTTCTGGGCTTTCTAGGATTTATAGGATTTTTCAGCGTTGGAATCACGTGCAACGGAGCCACGTGGGCCCCACCACACATTAGGGCGCGGCCTAGGGGGCGCCCTGATGGCTTGTGGCCCACTGGTGGCTCCCCACCGGTGGTTCTTCGCTCCAATATTGCTTATTTCCTCCAGAAAAAATCATCAAAAAGTTTCGGGCGATTCCGAGAACTTTCATTTTTGCACAAAAACAACACCACGGTAATTCTATTGAGAACAACGTTAGTCCGGGTTAATTCTAAATAAATTATATAAAGTGCATCAAAACCATATAAAAATATTGTAAACATAGGCAAACATGGAATGAATACTTCATAAATTATAGATACGTTGGAGACGTATCAGCATCCCCAAGCTTAATTCCTACTCGTCCTCGAGTAGGTAAATGATAAAAGAAATAATTTATGAAGTGTGAATGCTAGCATAATGTATAATATTGATCAAGGATAATTTCAGTCACTTTTCTAGCATCATAACCAGCAACTTTTTCTCATAAAAAATCATCAAGATAGAGTAGCAATCAATTCACATGTCATGGTTCAAACAATTCATTCACTTGAAACTTAACAATCTATGTTCTTGGTCACCGAACAATTTCAATGCATCATCAAGTCTAAGTAAGAGCTCCACATACTCAGTTATCATATAGTCTTTTATGATTGCTAATACTCAAGGCATATTTTTAGAACAAACAACATCCATCGAACACATAGAAAGATAGGGGCTTAATGTTTTGCCTCCCAACATACTTATCATAAAGATAATTGTCAACAATAATGAATCATGATCAAATATATTTTACTGGATATATATGTTTTGATCTTTCCCCTCCACATGGTGCTTGCCAACTAATAGGCTGAGGTTGGAATAGGAAGTTGACTCAACATGAAAAGTAAATAACATGAAAGTAAATGGATTGTCCCTCGGCAGAGGGAAGCAGGGATTTACAGAGGTGCCAGAGCTCATTGTTTAAAAGCAGAGATGAATAAGTAATTTTGAGTGGTGTGCCTTTCCTGACAACGTCACAACAGAGTTTTCAATATCTTTCATGCTAATCACATTATTGGCGGTTCCCAAATAGAATTAAAATTTTACTCCCCCTCCACCATTCAAACACATTCCATGGCTAGCCGTATCCACGGGTACCATCCAAACAATCAACTTTCTAGGGGGAGTTCTTGTTTATTTATTTTTGTATTATGCAGGACTGGGCATCCTTTTTACCATCCTCTCTCGTGCAATGACAAGTGAATAAACACTCATCTTGAGAATAACTCGCTTACCATGGAAGATAGTGACCGCCCCGTCGCTCCATGAGCGGTACGAGCACACAAAATGGATGTTTATTTGAATGTTTAGAGGTGGCACATGCAAATTTACTTGGAATGGCAGTGAAATACCATATATAGGTAGGTATGGTGGACTCTCATGGAAAAAACTTGGCTCAAGGATTTGGATGCACAAGTAGTATCTCTACTTAGTACGAAGTTTTGGCTAGCAAAAGGTTCTAAACAAGCACCACATGTTAGAGAATCCATAACAATATCACTTCTATGCAAATATACCCAAACATAAACATTATGTTGTCTTCCTTGTCCAACTTCACCTATTTGATCAAGTTTGAAAATAATTAATGGGTATTCACACTAGTAGAAAACAGGGCTTTGGTCCAGGCCTGAAATCCCATTAATCCCGGTTCACTCACGAACCGGGACCCATGGGGCATTGGTCCCGGTTCGTGAGGCCAGGGCACCGGCCGGGCCTCGTGGGCCATTGGTCCCGGTTCGTCTGACCCCTTTGGTCCCGGTTCCAGACACGAACCAGGACCAATGGGCCCGCTCCTGGCCCACAACCATTGGTCCCGGTTTGTGGCTGGAACCGGGACCAAATGATGTCCTTTCGTCCCGGTTCCAGCCACAAACCGGGACCAATGGTCGGCCTATATATACCCCCTGCCCGCTAGCAGACCAGTGCACTGCTCTGTTTTTTTGGCCGGCCATTGGGAGAGCTTTGTGGTGCTCTAGCTCACCTCCTATGCACATGAGGTGTTCGATGAAATGCCCGAGCCACACTTAAGCTTTCTCCTCTCGAAGCTCCTTGTCCAAGCTCCATTTTCCTCAAGATTTGTCTAGGTTTGGCGGTCCGTCCTGTCCCGTCCCCGTCCTCACTGCCGTCGATCGCCCGCGCCCATCTCGGCGCCGGCACCACCGTGGTTAGCCTCTTCTTCTTATCTTCTTTCTAAAAGAAAAAAGTTCTTACTTGTATGATTTAGATAGATACTTGTGTAATTTTCTTACTTTTATTATTGTTTGTTATTATATAGTGCGATGGTTTTGGTATCCGCCTCCGTCGGCCCTCGTCCTGTCTATGATTCGGATGTGGTATATATTATCTTTTATAACTATTTGTTTTATTTAGTGTTTATGACAATTATGCCGACCAACATGACATAGATTTTTTAATCTAGGAGGTATGTTAACCGGAAATTCCAACCGACATAGAAATTCTTGTCGAGAAGTTAAATTTGGTTGAAAAAGAAAACAATTACTTGAAAGAAAAATTACAAAGAGTTGAAGAGGAGAAGATGAAGTTGGAGTTGCATGTTGCCGATGTCGTCGACGATCACAAGATCAAGATGGATGCAATGCGCTTGAAGATTAGAAAGATTAGAAAATATGCCATTCATACTGAGGCTTGGTATCATTATGCCGTTGGATCAATTGGTACCTTAGTTGCGGTTATGATCGCATTTGTTGTTGCATTTAAATTTTGTAGTTTCAATGTATGTTTTAATTAGATGCTCTAGAGAGCTATATGTTGTTCAATAATGAGAACTATGTATGAACATTATGTATTTATTTTGGTCACTACTGTACTTTGGCTTTAATGTGATGATGAATTTCTATTAATTTGGTCACTTCTCTATTCATGATATGCACGCAGATGAACCGGCAATGGATGTACGGTGACCGACGCACCTCTGAGTATATTAAGGGCCTGCATAATTTTCTCGAAGCGGCTGAGGCAAACAAGCAGAATGGTTTTATGCATTGTCCATGTACTGTCTGTGAGAATACGAAGGCTTTCTCCAACTCTAAAACCCTTCACTTCCACCTGCTTGAGAAGGGTTTTATGCCACACTATAATGTTTGGACCAAGCACGGAGAAAGAGGGGTTATGATGGAAGACAACGAAGAAGAAGAGGATGATGACAACTACCCGCCCCCTGAATACGGTGATGCTGCAATGGGGGAAGCTGAAGATCAAGAGAAACCAGACGATGTGCCCGATCATGATCTTCGCAGGGTCATTGTTGATGCACAGAGATAATGCGAAAGTAAAAGGGAGAAGTTGAAGTTCGATCGCATGTTAGAGGATCACAAAAAAGGGTTGTACCCAAATTGCGAAGATGACAACAGAAAGCTCGGTACCACACTGGAATTGCTGCAATGGAAGGCAGACAATGGTGTATCTGACAAGGGATTTAGTTCGCTACTGAAAATAATGAAGAAGAAGCTTCCAAAGGATAACGAATTGCCCGGCAGTACGTACGAAGCAAAGAAGGTTCTATGCCCTCTAGGATTGGAGGTGCAGAAGATACATGCATGCCCTAATGACTGCATCCTCTACCGCGGTGCATACGAGGATTTGAACGCATGCCCGGTATGCGGTGCATTGCGGTATAAGATCAGAAGAGATGACCCTGGTGATGTTGAGGGCCAGCGCACCAGGAAGAGGGTTCCTGCCAAGGTGATGTGGTATGCTCCTATAATACCACGGTTGAAACGTCTGTTTAGAAACAAAAAGCATGCCGAGTTGATGCAATGGCACATAAAAGACCGTAAGAAAGACGGGAAGTTGAGAGCACCCGCTGACGGGTCGCAGTGGAGAAAGATCGAGAGAAAATGGAGCGACTTTACAGGTGACCCGAGGAACGTATGGTTTGGTTTAAGTGCAGATGGCGTTAATCCTTTTGGGGAGCAGAGCAGCAAGCATAGCACATGGCCTGTGACTCTATGTATGTATAACCTTCCTCCTTGGTTGTGCATGAAGCGGAAGTTCATTATGATGCCAGTGCTCATCCAAGGCCCTAAGCAACCCGGCAATGACATTGATGTGTACCTAAGGCCATTAGTTGATGAACTTTTACAGCTATGGAATGGAAGAGGTGTACGTGTGTGGGATGAGAACGAACAAGAGGAATTTGACCTACATGCGTTGCTGTTTGTAACCATTAACGATTGGCCTGCTCTCAGTAACCTTTCAGGACAGACAAACAAGGGATACCATGCATGCACACACTGTTTAGATAACACCGACAGTATATATTTGGACAAATGCAGGAAGAATGTGTACCTGAGGCATCGTCGATTTCTTCCGACCAACCATCAATGTCGAAAAAAAGGAAAGCATTTCAAAGGTGAGGCAGATCACCGGAAGAAGCCCGCCCTCCGTACTGGTGATCACATACTTGATATGGTCAATGATTTACATGTAATATTTGGAAAGGGTCCTGGTGGACTATCTGTTCCGACTGACGATGCGGGACGCGCACCCATGTGGAAGAAGAAATCTATATTTTGGGACCTACCCTATTGGAAAGACCTAGAGGTCCGCTCTGCAATCGACGTGATGCACGTGACGAAGAATCTTTGCGTGAACCTGCTAGGCTTCTTGGGAGTGTATGGGAAGACAAAAGATACACCGGAGGCACGGGAGGAACAGCAACGTGTGCATGAAAAAGACGGCATGCATCCAAAGCAGTATGAAGGTCCTGCCAGCTACGCTCTTACCAAAGAAGAGAAGGAAATCTTCTTTGAATGCCTACTCAGTATGAAGGTCCCGTCTGGCTTCTCGTCGAATATAAAGGGAATAATAAATATGGCAGAGAAAAAGTTCCAGAACCTAAATTCTCATGACTGCCACGTGATTATGACGCAACTGCTTCCGGTTGCATTGAGGGGGCTTCTACCGGAAAACGTTCGATTAGCCATTGTGAAGCTATGTGCATTCCTCAATGCAATCTCTCAGAAGGTGATCGATCCAGAAATCCTGCCAAGGTTAAGGAGTGATTTGGTGCAATGTCTTGTTAGTTTCGAGCTGGTGTTCCCACCATCCTTCTTCAATATCATGACGCACGTCCTAGTTCATCTAGTCGACGAGATTGTCGTTCTGGGCCCTGTATTTCTACACAATATGTTCCCCTTTGAGAGGTTCATGGGAGTCTTAAAGAAATATGTTCGTAACCGCGCTAGGCCAGAAGCAAGCATCTCCATGGACCATCAAACAGAGGATGTCATTGGGTTTTGTGTTGACTTCATTCCTGACCTTAAGAAGATTGGTCTCCCTCAATCGCGGTATGAGGGGAGACTGACTGGAAAAGGCACGCTAGGAGCGGACTCAATAATATGTAGGGACGGGCATTCTTGGTCTCAAGCACACTACACAGTTCTACAGAATTCTACCTTGGTGACCCCGTATGTCGATGAACACAAGAATATTCTGCGCTCCAAACACCCGGAGCAGTGTGACGACTGGATTACATATGAACACATCAGGACTTTCGGCAGTTGGTTGCAAACACGTCTCATGGGTGACAACACTGTTTCTGATGAGTTGTACTCGTTGGCCAGGGGACCATCTTGGATTGTATTGACTTACAAAGGGTACGAGATAAATGGGAATACATTTTACACGATCGCCCAAGATCAAAAGAGCACCAACCAAAACAGCGGTGCCCGCTTTGATGCAGCAACCAAGAGGGGAAAGGACACATATTATGGTTACATAGTGGACATATGGGAACTTGACTATGGACATGATTTGAAGGTCCCTTTGTTTCAGTGCAAATGGGTCAATCTGTCAGGAGGCGGGGTACAGGAAGATCCGCAGTACAGAATGACAATAGTGGATCTGAACAATCTTGGGTACACAGACGAACCATTCGTCCTAGCCAATGATGTGGCGCAGGTTTTCTATGTGAAGGACATGTCTACCAAACCGAGAAAAAGAAAAGATAAGGAAGCGAATACATCATACGATGAGCCAAAGCACCACATAGTTCTTTCAGGAAAAAGAGACATCGTGGGATTGGAGGGCAAGACAGACATGTCTGAAGATTATGAAAAGTTTCATGAAATTCCTCCCTTCAAAGTCAAGGCTGACCCAAGCACCCTGTTAAACGATGAAGATTATCCATGGTTACGGCGCAATAAGCAAAGGACACAAGCGAAGAAAAAGTGAAGACTTTCTCTCCACAACTAGTATGATGATGCCTTTGATCTAGAATATCACTGCAGTTACATGTGAAGAAATCAATTGCCTTTTGTAACAGATGAGTTTTCGTATGAAACCCTGATACTTCGAAAGAGATTGTCCGTTTTGTACACGAAGTGCATCCAGTTTTTTCCGTAACCCTCTCAACTTTTTATGACATGCTATGTGGGTGAAATGATGATACCATGCCAACTTTAAACCTTTTCAAAGTTCATTTGTAGTGCTTTTCAATTTCAGGGTCATTTAGCTTAAAAAATCAGTAAATGCATGAAAAATACCAGATGAAGTCAGAAAGGGTTGAAAATTGATGATGTGGCTTTGAATGGTTCATTTTGAACACACAAAAAGTCTGGAATTCAAATAAGTTCAAAAAAATGAAATACCTTTGTAACAGATGAGTTTTCGTCCGAAACCCTGATACTTCGAAAGAGATTGTCCGTTTTGTACACGAAGTGCATCCAGTTTTTGTCGTAACCCTCTCAACTTTTTAGCACATGCTATGTGGGTGAAATGATGATACCATGCCAACTTTCAACCTTTTCAGAGTTCATTTGTAATGCTTTTCAATTTCAGGGTCATTTAGCTTAAAAAATCAGTAAATGCATGAAAAATATCAGATGAAGTCAGAAAGGGTTGAAAATTGATGATGTGGCTTTGAATGGTTCATTTTGAACACACAAAAAGTCTGGAGTTCAAATAAGTTCAAAAAAATGAAATACCTTTGTAACAGATGAGTTTTCGTCCGAAACCCTGATACTTCGAAAGAGATTGTCCGTTTTGTACACGAAGTGCATCTAGTTTTTGTCGTAACCCTCTCAACTTTTTATGACATGCTATGTGGGTGAAATGATGATACCATGCCAACTTTCAACCTTTTCAGAGTTCATTTGTAATGCTTTTCAATTTCAGGGTCATTTAGCTTAAAAAAATCAGTAAATGCATGAAAAATACCAGATGAAGTCAGAAAGGGTTGAAAATTGATGATGTGTCTTTGAATGGTTCATTTTGAACACACAAAAAGTCTGGAGTTCAAATAAGTTCAAAAAAATGAAATACCTTTGTAACAGATGAGTTTTCGTCTGAAACCCTGATACTTCGAAAGAGATTGTCCGTTTTGTACACGAAGTGCATCTAGTTTTTGTCGTAACCCTCTCAACTTTTTATGACATGCTATGTGGGTGAAATGATGATACCATGCCAACTTTCAACCTTTTCAGAGTTCATTTGTAATGCTTTTCAATTTCAGGGTCATTTAGCTTAAAAAAAATCAGTAAATGCATGAAAAATACCAGATGAAGTCAGAAAGGGTTGAAAATTGATGATGTGTCTTTGAATGGTTCATTTTGAACACACAAAATGTCTGGAGTTCAAATAAGTTCAAAAAAATGAAATACCTTTGTAACAGATGAGTTTTCGTCCGAAACCCTGATACTTCGAAAGAGATTGTCCGTTTTGTACACGAAGTGCATCCAGTTTTTGTCGTAACCCTCTCAAATTTTTAGCACATGCTATGTGGGTGAAATGATGATACCATGCCAACTTTCAACCTTTTCAGAGTTCATTTGTAATGCTTTTCATTTTCAGGGTCATTTAACTAAAATTATCAAAGTATTTATTTGTTAAAAACTTTAATAGTAAAAAGAATGAACTAAAAAGAATCAATTAAATATAATATTTTTCAATAGCAAAAAGAATCAACTAAAAAGAATCAAAATTATATTAACTAAAATTATCAAAGTATTTATTTGTTAAAAACTTTAATAGTAAAAAGAATGAACTAAAAAGAATCAATTAAATATAATATTTTTCAATAGCAAAAAAAATCAACTAAAAAGAATCAAAATAATATTAACTAAAATTATCAAAGTATTTATTTGTTAAAAACTTTAATAGTAAAAAGAATGAACTAAAAAGAATCAATTAAATATAATATTTTTCAATAGCAAAAAGAATCAATTAAAAAGAATCAAAATAATATAACTAAAATTATCAAAGTATTTATTTGTTAAAAACTTTAATAGTAAAAAGAATGAACTAAAAAGAAAATAAATAAAGCAAAAAACAAAACAAAAATACTGGAAATTTAAAAAAAATGCCGCCTACTGGGCCAACACGGCCTGCATATGCCTAGTTGGGCCAGGATGCAGGCCCGCATAAGGCTCAGTAGGCCCACAGTCAGAGAGTGCGTTTAGGACCGTAGGCCTGCTAAAGAGAGGAGCTCGAGAGGGTTGGCGCAACAGCGCTTATAAACCACTCTCGGCGCCTCTCAACTAGCGAGGTGGGACTAAACTTCCACCACACCGCTGTGCAGGCTATTGGTCCCGGTTGTTGCCACCAACCGGGACCAATACCAACCTTTCGTCCCGGTTGGTGGCACCAACCGGGACCAATGCCCACCTTTCGTCCCGGTTGGTGGCACCATCCGGGACCAAAGGTCTGGGCTTCCCGCCCTTTGGGCTGCTGAAAATAGACCTTTAGTCCCGGTTGGTGGCACCAACTGGGACGAAAGGTGGGCATTGGTCCCGGTTGGTGCCACCAACCGGGACCAATGCTCTGTGTATATAAGCAAACCCTTGGAAATTTTTCAGTTTTCATCTACCAGTTGCCCCCGACGACACCGAGCACATCGACGCCGCCAGGCTGCCCGAGCTCCCCGTCGCCGTCCGTCGCTCCCCGTCGCCGTCCGCCGCTCCCGACGCCGCCAGCTCCTCCGCCGCTCCCTGCCCCGACGCACCGACCCCCAGTGAGCTCCCCTTCCCCTGCGCTGCCGCCGCCGCCGCCGCTGTTGCCTCCGTCGCTCTTGCGCTGCCGCCGCCGCCGCCCCTGTACTGCCGCCGCCGCCGCCCCTGCGCTGCCACCACCGCCGCCGCCTCTGCCATTTTTTTTTGTTCATAGAATTTTTTTTGTTCATAGCATTTTTTGTATATATGTATGCATTTACTGTTAATATACTCCGATGGATGTATATATGTATGTGTGTATATATGTATGCATTTACTGTTAATATGATTTTTTTGTTCATAGAATTTTTTGTATATATGTATGCATTTACTGTTAATATACTCCGATGGATGTATATATGTATGTGTGTATGGATGGATGCATTTACTGTTAATATGATTTTTTTTTGTTCATATCATTTTTTGGTTCATATATTCAAAATGAGTTAATTAAAAGAGTCACTAAGTTAAAATTTACCCCCTTCCCGATAACTTCGACATGAGGGGGGGACGTCGGACATGCATGAGAGAGAGGCGGTACGCTCGCCCGACCAACTATCGAGGCCACCCTAACCGTAGAAGAAAGAGCGTCGTTGTCGATCGTCCCCGGCCCTCCCCGATAACTTCGACATGAGGGGGGGACGTCGGACATGCATGAGAGAGAGGCGGTACGCTCGCCCGACCAACTATCGAGGCCACCCAAACCCTAGAAGAAAGAGCGTCGTTGTCGATCTACCCCCTCCCCGATAACTTCGACATGAGGGGGGACGTCGGACATGCATGAGTGAGAGAGGCGGTCCGCTCGCCCGACCAACTATCGAGGCCACCCAAACCCTAGAAGAAAGAGCGTCGTTGTCGATCTACCCCCTCCCCGATAACTTCGACATGAGGGGGACGTCGGACATGCATGAGAGAGAGGCGGTCCGCTCGATCGACCAACTATCGAGGCCACCCAAACCCTAGAAGAAAGAGCATCGTTATCGATCTACCCCGTCCCCGATAACTTCGACATGAGGGGGGACGTCGGACATGTCATGTGAATTTTTTTTTGTTCATATAGAAAACTCCGGTAACATAGATTTATCAAGAATGCCCCCATTATGGATGTGCACAAGTTGATCCAATTTTTTTCTGATCTCATCTATATATATATTCTTCTATATGTCACATTGTCTGTCAAAGTATTGAAGAAATCCATGGCTTCATCATTAGCCGGAAGTAACATGCGTATGATGCTACGAAGCTCTTCAAAGTTGTTTTGGAACGGAGTTCCGGATAGGATAATTAATTCGCTTTTTGGTACGAATTTCAGCAAAGGCCTTCCAAATAGCGATATTCGGAAGGCTCTTGCTGAACTTCGTACCAAAAAGCTAATTAATTATCCTATCCGGGACTCCGTTCCAAAACAATTTTGGAGAGCTTCGTACCATTATGCGCCTGTTACTTCCGGCTAATGATGAAGCCTTGGTTTTCTTGAATCCTTTAACACTAGACAACGTGACATATAGAAGGGTAGATGAGATCAGGAAAAATATGGACCATTTTCTGCACATTCAGAATGGCGCCATTTTGTTAAATCCCTTAAAGGTTAAGAGAATCCCTTGTTTGACATTCATGAGAGAGGCGGTCCGGACGTCGGACATTCATGAGAGAGGCGGTCCGGACGTCGGACATTCATGTTTGTATATTAATTGTCATGTTGTAATATTTGCAGAAACTATGGATCAAAGAGACTTGGAATCAGAACAGGTGTTGGGGGACATAATCCTCGCCGGACGTGATGTCTTGTCATATCTCAACGACACCGATGGTCTGGAAGGAGAGGATGACGGCTCCGGTGATCGAACAATGGAGGAGGAAGGACATGATCATGATAGCTCCGGTGACCGAATGCCGGAGGAAGAAGGAGACCATGATGACGGCTCCGGTGACCGAACGGAGGAGGGAGCTGTTGCAAAGTCCGGCGAGGTATATATATTAATTAAGCCTGTGCTGACTAGCTAATTGATGCATTAATTGTTTTGGTATGTACATATATTAACTCTTCTTTCTTCTTTTATAGCCCTCCGGATCGAGCCAAACTTCGGTAACGAGACGAGGCCCGAAGAAGAGGTTACGCAAGGATGGAAGGTTCACGATCACAGCACTCGCGGACGATGGCCATCTGATTGAACCCAAGCGGACCAAGGACGCATTTTCTGCTCAGTGCGGAGCTATTGTTAGGGACAACATCCCGATCAGCATCAAGCAATGGAATAAGCCTAAGGACGGCGCCCCTGAAGGTGATTATGTCACCGATAGACAGAAAGATGATCTTTGGACCGTGCTGAAGGCAAATTTCACCCTACCGCCAGAGGAGGGTCCGAATAAGCCAGTTATAGAGCCACTGGTCAGGCGTGTGCTCTTAAGAAGATGGCAGATCTATTCAGGAGGTGGAAGAATGAGTTGAAATCAAAGTTTGTCGACAAAGGGAAGACTCCAGAATTCACCGGCCGATTTGAGAAGATAAAAGATCACTGGCCCGCATTTGTCGCCTACAAGACATCGGACAAGAGTAAGAAAATGTTAGAGACAAACAAGAACAATGCTGCAAAGAAGCAGTATCACCATCACACGGGGTCAGGTGGCTACCTCAAAGCCCGGCCGTTGTGGGACAAAGCTGAGAATGACCTGATTGCTAAAGGGGTCGTACCACAGACATTGAACTGGCCAGACCGTTCAAGGACTTGGTTCTTCGGGGTTGGGGGAAATTTGGACCCTGAAACAGGGAAGTGCCGTTGGATGGACGAGCAACTTGCAATACCCGTCACGAAGCTTCAGAAGTATATCACCGCAGCGCAGGAAGGGACGTTCATTCTCGACAGAGAGAAGGACGAGCTGACTGAGGCCCTAGGGAATGCTGAGCACCCTGGACGAACACGAGGCACACCAGGCTCCATTCCGTGGAAGGTTGGGTTTCCCGACGCAGGCGGTTACAGAAGCCGGGAGAGAAAGAGGAAAGCGGAGCTGAGCGACATGCAGAAGCTCAATGCAAGACTACAAAAGCTAGAGGAACTTGAGAGCCAGCGAGCTGCCGGCCAACCATCTCAGCGGCACGAAGCTACCCCAGAAGCTACCCCGCCATCTCAGCGGAGAAGCAACGTGGCTTCCACGGAGCCCGTTCAGCCTGAATTCACGGCTCCTATCTACCCCGTGGATACAATCACGGAGGCTCAACATTGCGAGCTTATGACGAAATGTCGGAACCTCACTTTCAAGGCGGCTGTCGGCTCTGTTGCACCTCCTCAACCCAACAGAACTTTTCACTGCCTTCTGATTCCACATGGCTATGCTGTTGTGATGGTGGATGAAGTAATGGAGGGATTTGAGGAGCTCGAGCTTGACCACTCTACAGGTGAAGGGGAGAATCAGCTGGTTCGTGCTCTCAGGAGTACATGTCTATGGCAGAAGGAGTACATCAAGCTTCCAAACTGGACGCCTCCGCCTCCTCCTCCTCCTCCGGCGAGTCAGGGCACTCCGCCTCCTCCTCCTCCTCCTCCTCCTCCTCCTCCGGCGAGTGATCAGGGCACCCCGCCTCCTGCTCCGGCTCCTCCGACGCGTGAGGGCACTCCGCCTCCTCCTTCGCCTACTCCGGCGTGTCGGAGCAGTCCGCCTCCTCCTCCGCCTCGTCGGCAACGGCGAAAGACAGACGCCGCCGCTCCGGCTCCTCCGGCGCGTCGGAGCACTCCGCCTCCTTCTCCTCCTCGTAAGCAATGACGGAAGAGAGACGCTGCCGTTCCGGCGGCTAGCAGTACAAGCAGAGGCGGGAGGCAATTCAGATACGGTCCATCTCTCAAGCCTCTGGAAAAGTTACCATATGAGAGGACCGAGTCTGAAAACGAGGAGATATGTCGTGCCCAATTGAGGGCCCATTTTGCAAAGAAAACTCCACCTCCGAAGGAGAAGCTAGATCCGGTGAAAGTGATGCGCACTATCGATGCCCTGAAGCGACCACCACCGCCTCCGCCGGATTCCAACTTTGTCCGCTGTATTAAAAAGACATATCAAGATGCGCGGCAGTCGGGAAGTACTTCCAGCGATGCAAGGTTAGCAAAACGAAGAAGTGGGAAAAAAATTCCCCAGCTCGGCGAACAGGCGAACCAATCGTGCCCCCCGCTCAAGGTGTCTAGCGATATCGTCGCTAATCATCCGGGGATGGTGCCCGGTACCAATCCTGGTGATTACCTGAGCGATGATGTACAGTTTGAGCCGTTGGAGGTGGACGAATTCAGTTACCGGTACGGGCGGCCTCTCGTCAAACCTGATCATCCTCCTCTAACAACGATGATGCGAAAATTCCATGAATGGTACATGAAAACCTGCCGCGAGTCTGGGAAGGATACTTTGACGCTGAGAATTAAAGAGGAGCACGACCTCGTTGGAATGGAGCAGTTGTCGGTTGAATTTGACGAGATATTCCAGTTATACAATCAAAAGGCCCTCGACAAAACAATCTTGACTTGCTACTGTCTGTAAGTACTACTTCTGTAATTAAGTCTCTCTATATATATAGCTCAGCTCTTTCATTGCATGTATATATAATTATCCTCACAATATTATGCAGATTGAAGATCGTCGAATGCAGAAAAGCACAAATCTATGACATTGGGTTCATTAACCCAAATATCATACATGAGTTTACGTTTAAAAACAATGTCACACAAACCGAGGACAACTTGCTACAATCGTTGCTTAAAAATCAAAACAAAGAGACAATACTCTTTCCTTACAACTTCAAGTGAGTGTTACTGTCTTGTGCATATTCGGTTTCCCTTATTACTCGAGGTTATAGTAATGTAATTGATGAGTTATGCATGCATGCGCAGTTTCCACTTTATTCTGCTAGAGATTAAGCTTGAGCGGGGAGTAGTAATCGTCTTAGACTCGAAACGAAAAGATCCCCAGGAATATGCGGACATGACTGAAATGCTCCAGAAGTAAGTTCAATCGATCATTATCGCATCATATCGGCAACTTTGTTCATTTCTTGATATCAAGTAATTATTTTCTTTGTCTGGCAGGGTTTGGAAAGAGTTCACCGCAATTGTTCCGTCACTGCCGAGGGAGCTACGATTTACACACCCGAAAGTAAGTACTACTAGCTAGTTCCGCACATCTCCCATTATTGATTCTAGTTTCATCAATACCATTTATCATGCTTGATTATCAGTTTGATTGAACTCTATTTCTCGTAAAGTGCTTGTGGCAGGAAACCGGGAATGATTTTTGTGGATACTACGTTTGCGAGTTCATCTACCACGCGACGACCCCTAAGCGGGGCTACTCTGAAAAACAATTTCAAGTGCGTAAGCAATAATATTCACAATTTTATTTTATTACCATGATTTGTGTTGAGTTTCATTCATATATATGTATTGACCCCCTTCTTCAAATTAGATGTGGCAGATGTGGGATGAACTCCTACCACATGATCGCATACGAGCAATTCAAGAGGAATTGGCGGGATTCTTTCTTGACCATGTCATAAATAAAGCCGGAGAATACCATCTTGAATTTGACTTTAGATGTTAGGGATTGTAAGAGATCTTATATTGTATATATGTAGCTAGTAGCGTCGGATAGATATACGAAACTTGTTGTTTGACCAATCTCTCGGAGAAAGAGAGGTCGATCACTTCTCTGTGTATATGTTCATGACGATCTTGTGTACTTAATGGTTCCTTCATTTGCTTACTAGCTAGCGTGTCGAGTTCTCTCTATAGTAGCTAGCGTCGACCAAGCATGGAGAAAGAGAGGACACTTCTCTCTATTAGCTAGCTAACACAATATGAAACCCCTAAATTAACCCTCCAAAACCCCCTAACCCCCCCTTTAAAAAAAACAAAAACCCCAGCTCCTGCCAGATGCTGACGCGTGGATGCGTTTTGGTCCCGGTTGGTGTTACCAACCGGGACTAAAGGTCCTCCTGCCTGGGCATCCCACAGCGGCCACGTGGAGCACCTTCTGTCCCGGTTCCTAAGCGAACCGGGACTAAAGGTTTTGGGCTTTAGTCCCGACCCTTTAGTCCCGGTTCCAGAACCGGGACAAATGGACATTTTTCTATTAGTGTCACAATCACAAAAGATGTCCAAGATAATATATTTGTATGTGAAAGTTCTCTTTCTTATATTAATCATTCATGAATTACTCATATAACCAATACAGTGATTGTTAAACTTCAATAGATTTTACTTTCTAAACAAAATGTGAACTTGCTACTAAGAATATAGAATATTGATAATTTCAGATTTATGATATTTCATTCATTCACAATTTACTCTTAAGATATAAGTGAATCACAAGAGTAAACATCAAACTACTCTCAAAAAGATATAAGTGGAGATCAATGAGTAGTCAAACAATTAAGTAGCTATGTGAGGACTCTATATCAATAAAGATTTTCAGATCTGAGTATTTTATTCAAACAACAAATTAACCACAAATAGCACTCCAAGAATAGCACAAATGTAACACCCCAAAAATCGGGTTATCGATTTTTGTGCTGTTATTCCTTCCTAGCTTTTCTCTCCCGAATTTTTCCTCTGGAATTTGGCAAGTGACCAGGTATATCCAGTCATTCCCCAACCTCTTTGTGCCTTTCCCATGTTCTTGTGCCAGCCAGCCTTCCGTCTGTCATCCCCGAACCTCATTCAAACCCTAGTTCCGAAATATTGGAACTGGGAATCCTGCCTTTGGGTTTTCAAAGGAGCCATCATTTTCCTTGCTTTGTTAGTCCTTCCAAAATTTCCAGAGATCCTCCTTCATCCATAGATCCTAGATGTGCAAAAATATTGCTAAGTCATATGCAATATTCCTCATCTAGAATTAATTCCTCTTTCTGCCTTTCTGAGGAATTAAATCCATAAAAATATCCATCCATCTCCAGAGGTCATGAAAACTTGTGGAGATATTCTTTGTGGATATATTGAGCTCTCATAAAAATATTGGCTATAATTAAATAAGGGAAATTGCCTTTTCTTATTTAAAGCCAATATTCCAATTTGGGGCCTTTCCAAAGGAACTACCATTTTGGTAGCTAGGAAAAATCCCAAATAATTTGTGGAGCTTCTCATATCCATATCATCTCCATTTCCATCCAAATATCCAGTCCTCCAATTCAAAATTTTGAGCTCCACTTCCATTTGCAAATTCTGTCCAAATTTCTAGTTTGCAAAGGAAGTGCATTATTCCTTGATCTCCTTGGGCTAATATTTTTCAGGGTGATGCATGGTGATAAATCACTCTTGTCCTCTAAAAATTAGCCCAATCCCTCTAGCCAATCTTCCTCAGCAATTTATTCAAGTTTCTGTCCATATTGGAGCATTGTGAAGAAAGTACCATTTTAAATTATGCAAATGGTATGAAACTTTTACAGTGTCTCCATATGCTCAACTATTTGCTCTCCTCCAAAAATCATCCAATTCCATTTAGCCATTTGACCCCAGCATTATCTTCTCCATTTCTGGTCAAATTGCCAAGTTACAAAGGAAGTACCATCTAGAGTTGATGGTTTGGGCTGAGATTTTGCCAAGGGAGTGACCCTAGTGTATGTTTGACCTCTGCCAAGGATCAAGCCAAGTGGTGCACTGTGGTGGCCACACCACAGCACAAACACTTGTTGTCCAGAAGCTAGGTCAGCTCACTTCAGTCAGTTCCTGCCCTCGCCTCCCTCCAAATCTTGCTCTAGTCAACTCAGGATTGGAAGGAGATTAGACTAGACATGGTTTGGCGTCTCGTAGGGCGTGGCAAGGCTCTGGACACGTGGTGACCACGACCAGAGCGTGCCAAAGTTGCGCTCTGTGCATTGGAGGTGACGGGAGCGCGCCTCCAGCTGGTTCCAGCCGTCCGGGAGTTTCGTAGAGATTCCTTGTGTGCGCGTGAACCCTCTCGAGACCTCTCCCCCTCGTCCTGAAGCTCCTGGACGCCTCTGCCGACCACTGGAGCACCGTCGGTTCGCCGTGCCTCTCGGAGCTTCGGCTGTCGTCGAGAGAGGCCGCCCCCAAGCTATATATAGGCGTGTCCCGAGCCCCCGAGTAGCAGCAAGCCCCAGCCCCCCTCCCATTCGAGCTCCTCGAGCTCCGGCAGCCCCAATGGCCGAAGGCCGCCGTCGGATCCCGCAGCCATATCGGCGCCCTGGTCCTTCCTTTCCCCTCTTCTCTGCCCCCTAGCTCTCCCTTGGACCCCGCAGTCCGCCGCCGCCCTCAAACTCCGGCGAGGAAGCTCACCGGAGCGGCTCTTCCGTCGAGCCCTCGGCCACCGCGGACCTCCACCGCCCCGGCGCTGCAGGTCGCCCCGAGCCCAGCTGAGGCCACCCCCGGGCGCGGTGCTGGCTGGTGGAGCTGCTGCGCCCTCCGGCGGGTCCCCTTGGGCAGCAGGGCGTCGGCTAGGCCGGCGGCTGGCTCACCCGGCGCTCCGGTCGTGGTGGAGAAGAAGACCAGGGAAGAGGAGAGAGAAGGAGTCAGCGCGGGCCCCGCCCGTAAGTGAGTCAACGCCGGGCCCAGCGGCAGTAAGTGGAGACGTACTCCAGAAAGTACGCGACCGCAGTGACGGAAACGTATTTCTGCAAAGTGCGCTTCATCTCTCCAGTCGGCTGCCAAAATCCTTAATTAGTGGACGTTCACTGGATAGCCGCAGAAAAGCATATTTATAATTGTTTTCTGCCTAAACAACGAACGTCCGTATCTTCGCGACCGTAGGTCGGAATCAGGTAAAACCAACGCCCCCGCTTTCGTCTCGTCGAGCCCGTTCCAATGGTACCATTTTCACTATGTGTTTACACAGTGGAAATAACCATTTTGCCCTTGCCCTTCGATCGAGCCCTCTGAGAGAGACCCCTGTCCGGCGATTTCTTCCGCGAGGTGATCGTGTTTCCTCCCGGCGTATTCGTCGACCCCTCAGGCAAGCCAACCTCTTCCATGAGCTCCGGACTTGCGTGATGACTTTGCTTGCACCTGTGTGGTTATCTGTATTGCCTGTTAGTCTGCATCTGCATTCACTGGTGGTAACATCGGTATAGATACTAGTAGTACTCTTCATCTAGTACCATGCCTTATGTTAATGTTGCCACGCTAATAGTAAGATTACTAGTGACATATTCATGTTAGTACTGTGGTTGAACTCCTACTATAATTATCAGTACTATGATCCGCTATGCTATCACTTATAATTGTCGGTAAAGTGGTATGGATATGCTGAGTTAGATTAAGAGTTTCTGTCTATGATTATTTTGGGTTTCATCAGGCAGTTGTGGATATGAGGAGTTAAGTTAGTGCAACCTAGTTGGTTGATCTTGAGTCACCTGTCCGGGCTTATCCGTGCAACCACATTTGCCGGTATGGGACGGCCCTAACCGGGTCTGGCTGCGTGATCTTTCACCGGTACCTCCAAAGAGGGAGGGTTATGCGCGGCGTGCTACCCTGATCAGGTAAGCGGCGATAACCCTGTGAGCCCAGTTGTTGATTGGTTTAGCCCGGGAGTCCCCGTTGGGACAGTAGAACCCCGTTTGGGTCTACAGAGTTTGGCCCCGTTTGGGTCGTGGCCACGACGGTGGCAGGTGTCATGAGGACACAGGGGCCACCCAAGGCTGACCTCCGGGGGAGGAAAAGTGTTGGTGGTACGATGAAAGAGTCACGGGTCAGGCAGGTTTTGTTGAAGCAACGCTGGTCCACCCGAATGGGATCACGAGGCCAGGTGCTTCATGGTGTGGGTAAAGTGTACAACCTCTGCAGAGTGTCAAATCTATTCGAATAGCCGAGTCCACGGTATTGGACAGCCCGTCCAGACCTCAGTAGATGGTCAACCGTAGCAGTATCAGTAATGATGGAAGATGTTATCTTGGGTAGACATCAGATGATGTCAGGAACATGATATGTTAGCCAAGGGATGGCTATATGATGAGTGGTCGGATGACCGCATGATTTGGATTGGACTCGAGTCAGTCCAGGTTGAATCATGAGTATATCGAGGGTTGTGGGACAACCCAGAAGAGAGTAAGTTGGTATTCGGTACAGTAAGTACTCTAAGTACTTAGCGTAGTCTTTGCCATGTTAGGTAGATTATATACCTGATCCATCATATGCCATGCTTGATCCATGATTGTCTTGTTAGAATTTATGTCATGCTTAGGATTAATTCATGCATAGCATAGGGCTTGCTTTGTCATCTGTTTGTTTGGATGCTATGTACTTGGTTGTCTTGCGAGTACATTCAAAGTACTCACCTGGCCTTGCACGTGGCCAGTTGCAGGAGAAGATCCGTCGTGCTAGAGCGTAACCAAGCCAGTCCTGTGCGTTATGAAGCCCAGCCAGAGACGTCGTTGCTGATAATCCAAGACCTCTGCTGCCCTTTGGTTAGCCCTGGAGTTATGTAATATTGTTGTAAGCAACAGTATTGTAATACTCCATTATATTAATAAAGCCATTTTTGCCTGGAAATTGCTGTATCATGTCTTTGACGTGCGCCAGGTATTATCCTGGGGTCTGGTGTGCGTCGGCCCTCTATCGGGGTGCCACAACAAATCATGTGAACAAATTAAAATTTAGGCTTAACATAGGCTAACCGATAGTTGACGAAGAGAAATCAAATTAAACCAAAAATAGCACTCCAAGAATAGACAGTCTCAGACCACAGAAAATGTTGTGCATATTCCATTGCTGCATATTTCTGTTTATGCTTTGATAATAGGGGCTACTGGGACTGTGCTCATGTGTAGCATATGCATCTAGGTTCCAAACTCTATATCTATCTTGACTGTGAGATGGACTTAGCAGCCTACCAGGTCCTTGGCTGAATCTGGTACTACTGGTTACATAATTTAATATGGAAGCTGCACTCATTTTGATCTTCATAAAAAAATTCTCGGCATCACAATTGAGTTAAGCTATGTTCTGGTGCACACCATATGGACTGTCATGCTCACTGTTGTTTGAAGAATATCAGACTTTTGAGGACAGAAACGATGGAAGCTGAATAATCAGTTACATGAGTTACCTAGTTCTCTTCTCTAGTTTTTTTATTTATTTCACCGCTTCTACGTATGTTCTATTCTCTGCATCTAATTCATCGCGTGTTATTGTCGAGGTATTTGTGTTCCAGTCACATATATCTGCTGTGTAATCAGTTGGTGGGAGCTAGAACTAGTTTGTGTTATCTTGACATTTTTTTTAGTGTCACCACCTGCACATGTGAAGTCCTGCACAACTTAGTGGAGAGAGAGAAGCATGTGAAGGTACAAATTTGCTTAATGTTCATTTTATAAACTGTTACTTTGGTTGTATAATACTACCATTCAACATTTCTTTCCTTTGTAGGTTTTCTGGGACATCCTGCTTTATCTTTGCTAAAATATTTCTACTTCATCTAAAGTTTTATCATTTGTGGTACTGTCTGACTCAAATTTGAATTATACCCCAATTTGTACTTTCAGTATTGCCCTCATGACACTCTAGTTTTCATGTGATCTACCATTTTGGTTTTGGTTGTGCAGGTCCATTTGATGTTCAATATGAGTGGTAAAAACACAAGTTCGCTAAGTTCTGCCAATTACTTAATGCGTACATGCGTTGTTAAGAACTTGAGAAGCTGACCTGATGCCGTTCCCGCTGTATCCAGCAATTACACTCAAACATAATTCCGGACCAACTACATCACTACAGAAAAATGACTGTAAATATATTGGATGGGGTGTTGCGTGTTCTATTTTCTCCAATTGGTTGCGAAACAATTTTCTGAAAGGGCATTGTGCATGAGTCATTTCCAGTTTCTACTCTGTACTGTATGGAGCCGTGTGCTGTGTACAAGCGATGTTCTAGTTCAAGGGGTGTCCTAGTCTGCATACTTGTCCCTTTAGTTTAGGCCTCTAGCTGTTCTGGGCACTATTACCCTTTTTTGTTCAATAAACGAACTAGTTGTGCTGTATGCGAAATCTGTACTTTTGATAGCAATTGTTCAAATCATGTTCATCTTTGATGGTATACGTAACTTATGCTTACAGCTATGTTCATCTATTTAGTTATCCACGTGCTAGAACCATGACTTGCTTTCGACTTCTTATGGGTTTCCACTCTAGCCTACCCCAACTTGTTTGGGACTGAGTAGGAAGCAGTGATGCTATATTTTAAGTCTGTACTTTTTGATATCAGTTCAAATTCTGTAGCTTTGGTGTGTGTCCAGCATCGACTAAATATGAAGTGAAGTTAGCACCCTTAGTTCATAGCTATGTCGATGCACTTCTGAAGGGATTTAGGATAATACAACAAGCAGAGAAATCAAATTTCAGAATGTTTCAGCATTTGAACAAAGCTCACATGTTTTTATATAAACAGGCATGATGATATAGACATGTTTGGTAGCTTGGATCAAGAGGGACCACCCTGAGGTTTTCTGCTCGAAGAAATAAACATGACAAGTTACGTAAAGACATCGCTGGATTTTATGTTCTCTTTCGTCGCGTAAAAGTTAATTTAAAACGACTTGCACCACCACTCAAACTTCAGGCTGATTCCATTAACATTACCAGCATCCAGCAAAACCTAAAACTACAACTAGATGTCATATTACTAATTACATACGCTCAGGAGACTTTCTAGACTTCTAATACAAAGTTTTGAACTAAAACCACGACACTTGTTTTGGAACGGAGGGAGTAGTTCGCATCGTAGACTTTCTAGACTTCTGATATAAAGCTAGTTTGCATCGTTCTTTGGCTCCGAGACGGAAGTGGCTTCACTATCCTTGCTTGCAGCGCCATCTTCTCTGATGCTAGCTGTCGCGCCGTAGGCCAACAGACCAAAATATCCCAGAGAAGCGCATATAGTGTTAAAATCGTTGAGTCTTCTTAAGAATAGAAACCTGCGCCTGCGGGGTGACAACAGCAGGAAAGGCTCTCAGGCAAGAAAGGGGGGAAATAGAGCATAGTTATGCATGCATATGTTTGAGATTATACCAATTGGGGTCATGAGGCCTAGGCTTCACTTGAGCAGCAAGGTGAGTGAGCAGCCGATGAATGCGCATGTCTTCCCAGGACAACTGTGGGTAAAGTTCTGCCCTTTTCACCGCTAGGAGCAAATCAAACAACTCTTCTTTCTTGTTCTTGAATTGCCAGTCCAGCAATTCCAGCTGGCCCTGAGTCGGCTGGCCACACAAGACACAAAATGATTAAATTAAATATTAATTACTAGCATAGTTTCCTTGACAGAATTGTAGAATCTGTCATATATTAGTGGTTTGCTGAAAGAAAATTTGACATTACAAAATCGACTCATATATCATGTCCTCAGAATTAATCAACGTATGTTTATACATGGCCTTATGACTCGCAAAAGGCTATAATCATCATTCTTAATTTCTCACAAGGTTGAGGTCTTAATCCCCAGCAATCTTCCTAAAACTAAATAATCTGCAGCAATCGATCGGAGCAATCAATCAATGGCTGCAAGTGACCCCTGATCGCCGGCAATCGAAGTTTTTATAAAAAAAATATTTATCCAAGTCGTCAGTCAGGTTGTCAAAGATTTTTGGGAGGAATCGGCAACAACCCTAAATCTGGTCCCCACGCCGGCCGGAAACAAAGCCAACGCTGCTACTGCTTGAGAGGGCAGCCGTACCCGCGGAGGCCTCCGACGGTCGGCAAATCCGCCGGATCTGGGAGGGAGGGATCGAAGGTAGGAGAAAATAAGTACCTTGCCACCGACGGAGGAGGTGGACATGAGCCGGCGGCCAGGGGAAGTGCCGTTTAGCAAGAGCCGCCGAGGTTCCTCCGCCACGACCGAAGACCTCACCTGCGCTCCTCGCTGCAGGAGCGCACGCTCGCAGAGCCTCCTCGCCGCGTGCCGGAGCGCCGCCATCGCTCTCGCCGACTCGATCGATCCGCTTCTTCTTCTTCTTCTTCGTCGGTTGCTGGGGTTTGCTTTCGCGTGTGGCGTGTAAGTCGATTTGGGTGGCCTCCAGTGTATATAGGCCCGGCCCGGTCCGTCCGTCCGTCTCTCTGTCTGTCTTGTGGTTTATGGATTGTGATCGGTTTGCAGCCTTGGCACGGAAGAAAGAAAACTCCGCAACCGGCCCGCTTTCCGTTTCCGCCGTGTTACGCTCTGCACCTGAGACTTTAATTTTTATTTTATTTTTTTACACAGTACACATACACGAGCAAAACGATACTCTATCCTTATAATCATATCCGAGAGACTGAGCCGGTAAAACTCGAGCACACTAAACGTTTAGTGCACGTGATACATGCGGTGAGCAATCCAAATAATTCAAAAAAAGGGAAAAGGAAAAAACGTCTACGTACGCGGCCGGGTACGTTTGTGGACGCATATACAAGAGTCGTCGGTGACCCAATCCCGTGCATCAAACGTTCGTTTATGCATTTTTCCTTGTGTCTAGAGCACTCAAAATGTAACTATAAAAATAGTACAAATAATCCATTAATAACATGCACATATTCTAGTGCCCCTTGAGCGAGTGTTGCTCATTCATAGTTTAAAATAAATATTACGCCCAAATAATCAAAGGGCGAAGTGTTGTTCATCCAGAGATTGTGTCCCTTGAGCTTCATCCAACAACGCATCAATATGAAAAACCCACCACTTCATTGTTTGGTATAGCACGACAGAGCGTCCAGGCTATACAATAATGTGATCATTAAGTTGCAGCATTGAGTGAATCAATAAATTGACCAACATGTAGAGCAACTAGAAGAAAACTTACGATCTCCATGACTGTCGATCCATCTGTGCGATCGCACTGCAATACTTCATGAGGAGTCTGAGATGGTGTACCATTGGTGGGGTATCGACTTCACATTGCACTCATGAATCGTGTGCAAATTGTAGGGCACGAAGTGTTTTTTCTCATGAACCGAGAATGCACATTTTGCCAAAATATCGTGTCCCGTTGCTTCAGGCCTACAAAGATTGCACTTCTGGCAAATCAAGCATCACACAACAACTCATCCTCCACCATTGAGTATGCGGCCATCGTGCTTGCTTGAAAGTAAACAACGATACTCATTGGCATTTGGTCGAAAACTTGCCGGACGTGGTGTCCGTCATGGACGGCTTCGGCAGGGTAGAAGGATACCTGGTTGCAGACGACTCTGGAGTGAACGGTGGTGTAGTCTAAGGCGGGCATCCGGCAAGGCCTGGGCAGCGGACGTCCGGCAAGGTCTAGGTGGCGGCCAGAGTGGTAGAGCAACAACATCAGACTGGGAGGGTGCGGATATAGAGAAAGCAAGAGAGCGGAGTAGGGAGGAAATGTTCTCGTTTGAATCAACCGACTGACGCAAACACGAGATCAGGCGCCTCGCGGGCCGTTAGATCTGAGTGTCCATGGCCGCATGACTCTTCTCCTGGCCTCTGCTCTCTTATCCCTGACTCGCAGTGCTCGTACATATCACGCGCGCTCGCACCTCTTGTCATGACTAGTAGAATATGAGAGTGGGGGAAATATATTTTACTTTGGATTCATGGTAGGAATTTGGGGTGAATTTAAACTTCCAAACCAAGCACCAAGTCAAATTGCATCCAAATAAGGACATACCCAGTGCATAGAAGCTCCCACACAAGGTGGGGTCTGGGGAGAGATTATAGGAACCTAGTCTTACCCCTGCTATAGTGCAATGTAGAGAGGCCGGTTCGAACCCAGGACCACTTGGCACAAGTGGGGAGTACTTCACTACTGCGCCAGGCCTGCCCTCTCAGATTGCATCCAAATATAAATTTGAAACGACCTTTGCTGTTATTTAGGATTTGGGCAAATTGCAATTAAGAACTAAAGGACTTAAGTGCTAAAAGTATAATTCAATTATGAATTGGAAATGCATTTATAAATAAACACAATTGAATAATGGAAATTAAAGTTTATTAATAATAGGAGTAAAAATACAAAATATTATTACAAAGAATAAATAATCTTTATTAGAAAATACAAATACATTCTTGAGTTACAAAGAAACTTGAGAGGAATAAACCTAGACCAAACTATCTATTTTCAAAACTATTCCTACTCTAATCTTCTTCTTGATGATCTTCAAACTGCAAAGTAAATATCAGAGATAAAGAACTTGTATTATGTTAGGAATGTAGCATTTTCATTTCTGCAAATGCATATTTATTGTAGGAGCTAGCAATTGGTAATATTGCCAATAGTAGCCAAATTCCATTTATAAACAATGGGATGATCTCGACTTGAGAATAGCCAACCAGGAACAAATGGACAACCAAATGATCATGAACCATAGTGCCAAGAGCCAAATGATCAAATTCCATGAAAGTATCAAGTCACAAAAGCCAGCAAGTGAGATCAAAGATCAAATTAAAGGACCAACCAACTAGCACTAGCTCCATAGAATTCCCAAAAGCCACAAATTAGTTTGTAGTACCATTTTAGATGAACTAACACTGTAGAGGATCTATTGTCAGAATGAAAATAGTTAAAGTCACTGTTTAGCATCCACAATAAGTCACCAAGCAGATATGCATGAATCCAGCCGGTGAAGGGATAAGTCCCAAAGCAATTAGCCACCTCCTGATTTAAGGATCACGATTAAGGAACACAAGACAACACACAAGCAGTTGTTGTCACCACCAACACAACAAGCAGCTGAGTCAAAAGCCCATGTGGAAAGTGACTAGACCATGCTCCAGCCTATAAATAACAACACGAGCTTACCAAACAAAGTTTAGCAACACCTAGTACCACAATACCAAACCGGGAGACCACCAAACCGGTTACGACTCAAGCATCTGGGAGGTGTGGGCATACCACAAGAAGCAGACCCAACAGAAACCTCAAGACAAAGCTATGGGAAGATCACAAGGTAGAATTGGTGGAGAGAAATTCTTAGGATTGCATAGATATTATTTTCCTGTAGGTGATGTCTACTACGCAACTTTATTCTTGTAGACTATGTTGGGCCTCCAAGCGTAGAGTTTTGTAGGATAGTAGCAATTTTCCCTCAAGTGGACGGCCTAAGGTTTATCAATCCGTGGGAGGTGTAGGATGAAGATGGTCTCTCTCAAACAACCCTGCGATCAAATACAAGAAATCTCTTGTGTCCCCAACACACCCTATACAATGGCAAATTGTATAGGTGCACTAGTTCGGCGAAGAGATGGTGATACAAGTGCAATATGGATAGTAGATATAGGTTTTTGTAATCTGAAAATATAAAAACAGCAAGGTAACAAGTACTCCCTCCGTTTCTAAATATTTGTCTTTTTAGAGATTTCACTACAAATTACATACGGATGTATATGGACATAATTTAAAGTGTAGATTCATTCATTTTGTTCCGTATGTAGTCTGTAATTGAATCTTTAAAAGGACAAATATTTAGGAACGGAGGGAGTAGTAAACAGTGAGCAAAACGTTGTATAAATGCTTGGAAATGTGGCCTAGGGTTCATACTTTCGCTAGTGCAATCTCCCAAAAATGCTAACATAGTTGAATCATATGATCATCCCTCAACGTGCAACAAAGAATCACTCCAAAGTTCCTATCTAGCGGAGAACAAATAGATGAAATTGGTGTAGGTAGTAGAACCACCTCAAAGTTATTCTTTCTGATCAATCTTTTGGGCTATTCCTATAAGTGTCACAAACAGCCCTAGAGTTCGTACTAGAATAACACATATGATACACATCAATCAACCCTAATGTCACCTAGATACTCCAATGTCACCTCAAGTATCCGTGGGTAAATTATGCGACATGCATCAAACAATTTCAGATATATTATATTCAATCCAACACAAAGAACTTCAAGGAGCACCCCAAGATTTCTATCGGAGCATGTGGTATGAAAACGTGCAATCAACCCCTATGCATAGATCCCCAAGGTCACCGGAATCCGCAAGTTGATGCCTTAACATATATCAAGTGAATCAATAAAATACACCAATGTCACTATGGGTATCCCACGCAAGACGTACATCAAGTGTTCTCAAACCAAAATATTCAATCCAACATAACGATATCTCAATGGGAAAGATTCAATTCATCACAACAAGGTAGCAAGGGAATAACATCATATGATCCGACTATATTAACAAAGCCCGTGATACATCAAAATCGCGACATCTGAAGAACACGAGAGAGAGAGAGAGAGAGAGAGAGAGAGAGAGAGATTGAACACATAGCTACCGGTACATACCCTCAGCTCCGAGGGTAAACTACTCCCTCCTCGTCATGGTCTCCGCCGGGATGATGAAGATGGCCACCGGAGATGATTTACCCCCTCCGGCAGGGTACTGGAAAGGCTTCAGATGGGTTTTCCGTCGATACAGAGAGTTGCGGTGGCAGAGCGGAGAGTCTCCCTTTATTTCTGGGCTTTCTAGGATTTATAAGATTTTTCAGCGTTGGAATCACGTGCAACGGAGCCACGTGGGCCCCACCACACATCAGGGCGCGGCCTAGGGGGGCGCTCTGATGGCTTGTGGCCCACTGGTGGCTCCCCACCGATGGTTCTTCGCTCCAATATTGCTTATTTCCTCCAGAAAAAATCATCAAAAAGTTTCGGGCGATTCCGAGAACTTTCATTTTCTGCACAAAAACAACACCACGGTAATTCTGTTGAAAACAACGTCAGTCCGGGTTAGTTCTAAATAAATCATATAAAGTGCATCAAAACCATAAAAAAATATTGTAAACATAGGCAAACATGGAATGAATACTTCATAAATTATAGATACGTTGGAGACGTATCAGCATCCCCAAGCTTAATTCCTACTCGTCATCGAGTAGGTAAATGATAAAAGAAATAATTTATGAAGTGTGAATGCTAGCATAATGTATAATATTGATCAAGGATAATTTCAGTTACTTTTCTAGCATCATAACCAACAACTTTTTCTCATAAAAAATCATCAAGATAGAGTAGCAATCAATTCACTTGTCATGGTTCAAACAATTCATTCACTTGAAACTTAACAATCTATGTTCTTGGTCACCGAACAATTTCAATGCATCATCAAGTCTAAGTAAGAGCTCCACATACTCAGTTATCATATAGTCTTTTATGATTGCTAATACTCAAGGCATATTTTTAGAACAAACAACATCCATCGAACACATAGAAAGATAGGGGCTTAATGTTTTGCCTCCCAACATACTTATCATAAAGATAATTGTCAACAATAATGAATCATGATCAAATATATTTTACTGGATATATATGTTTTGATCTTTCCCCTCCACATGGTGCTTGCCAACTAATAGAGTGAGGTTGGAATAGGAAGTTGACTCAACATGAAAAGTAAATAACATGAAAGTAAATGGATTGTCCCTCGGCAGAGGGAAGCAGGGATTTACAGAGGTGCCAGAGCTCATTGTTTAAAAGCAGACATGAATAAGTAATTTTGAGTGGTGTGCCTTTCCTGACAACGTCACAACAGAGTTTTCAATATCTTTCATGCTAATCACATTATTGGCGGTTCCCAAATAGAATTAAAATTTTACTCCCCCTCCACCATTCAAACACATTCCATGGCTAGCCGTATCCACGGGTACCATCCAAACAATCAACTTTCTAGGGGGAGTTCTTGTTTATTTATTTTTGTATTATGCAGGACTGGGCATCCTTTTTACCATCCTCTCTCGTGCAATGACAAGTGAATAAACACTCATCTTGAGAATAACTCGCTTACCATGGAAGATAGTGACCGCCCCGTCGCTCCATGAGCGGTACGAGCACACAAAACGGATGTTTATTTGAATGTTTAGAGGTGGCACATGCAAATTTACTTGGAATGGCAGTGAAATACCATATATAGGTAGGTATGGTGGACTCTCATGGAAAAAACTTGGCTCAAGGATTTGGATGCACAAGTAGTATCTCTACTTAGTACGAAGTTTTGGCTAGCAAAAGGTTCTAAACAAGCACCACATGTTAGAGAATCCATAACAATATCACTTCTATGCAAATATACCCAAACATAACCATTATGTTGTCTTCCTTATCCAACTTCACCTATTTGATCAAGTTTGAAAATAATTAATGGGTATTCACACTAGTAGAAAACAGGGCTTTGGTCCAGGCCTGAAATCCCATTAATCCCGGTTCACTCACGAACCGGGACCCATGGGGGCATTGGTCCCGGTTCGTGAGGCCAGGGCGCCGGCCGGGCCTCGTGGGCCATTGGTCCCGGTTCGTCTGACCCCTTTGGTCCCGGTTCCAGACACGAACCGGGACCAATGGGCCTCGCTCCTGGCCCACAACCATTGGTCCCGGTTTGTGGCTGGAACCGGGACCAAATGATGTCCTTTCATCCCGGTTCCAGCCACAAACCGGGACCAATGGTCGGCCTATATAAACCCCCTGCCCGCCAGCAGACCAGTGAACTGCTCTGTTTTTTTGGCCGGCCGTTGGGAGAGCTTTGTGGTGCTCTAGCTCACCTCCTATGCACATGAGGTGTTCGATGAAATGCCCGAGCCACACTTAAGCTTTCTCCTCTCGAAGCTCCTTGTCCAATCTCCATTTTCCTCAAGATTTGTCTAGGTTTGGCGGTCCGTCCTGTCCCGTCCCCGTCCTCACCGCCGTCGATCGCCCGCGCCCATCTCGGCGCCGGCACCACCGTGGTTAGCCTCTTTTTCTTATCTTCTTTCTAAAAGAAAAAATTCTTACTTATATGATTTAGATAGATACTTGTGTAATTTTCTTACTTTTATTATTGTTTGTTATTATATAGTGCGATGGTTTTGGTATCCGCCTCCGTCGGCCCTCGTGCTGTCTATGATTCGGATGTGCTATATATTATCTTTTATAACTATTTGTTTTATTTAGTGTTTATGACAATTATGCCGACCAACGTGACATAGATTTTTTAATCTAGGAGGTATGTGAACCGGAAATTCCAACCGACATAGAAATTCTTGTCGAGAAGTTAAATTTGGTTGAAAAAGAAAACAATTACTTGAAAGAAAAATTACAAAGAGTTGAAGAGGAGAAGATGAAGTTGGAGTTGCATGTTGCCGATGTCGTCGACGATCACAAGATCAAGATGGATGCAATGCGCTTGAAGATTAGAAAGATTAGAAAATATGCCATTCATACTGAGGCTTGGTATCATTATGCCGTTGGATCAATTTTTACCTTAGTTGCGGTTATGATCGCATTTGTTGTTGCATTTAAATTTTGTAGTTTCAATGTATGTTTTAATTAGATGCTCTAGAGAGCTATATGTTGTTCAATAATGAGAACTATGTATGAACGTTATGTATTTATTTTGGTCACTACTGTACTTTGGCTTTAATGTGATGATGAATTTCTATTAATTTGGTCACTTCTCTATTCATGATATGAACGCAGATGAACCGGCAATGGATGTACGGTGACCGACGCACCTCCGAGTATATTAAGGGCCTGCATAATTTTCTCGAAGCGGCTGAGGCAAACAAGCAGAATGGTTTTATGCATTGTCCATGTACTGTCTGTGAGAATACGAAGGCTTTCTCCAACTCTAAAACCCTTCACTTTCACCTGCTTGAGAAGGGTTTTATGCCACACTATAATGTTTGGACCAAGCACGGAGAAAGAGGGGTTATGATGGAAGACAACGAAGAAGAAGAGGATGATGACAACTACCCGCCCCCTGAATACGGTGATGCTGCAATGGGGGAAGCTGAAGATCAAAAGAAACCAGACGATGTGCCTGATGATGATCTTCGCCGGGTCATTGTTGATGCACAGAGAGAATGCGAAAGTAAAAGGGAGAAGTTGAAGTTCAATCGCATGTTAGAGGATCACAAAAAAGGGTTGTACCCAAATTGCGAAGATGACAACAGAAAGCTCGGTACCACACTGGAATTGCTGCAATGGAAGGCAGACAATGGTGTATCTGACAAGGGATTTAGTTCGCTACTGAAAATAATGAAGAAGAAGCTTCCAAAGGATAAAGAATTGCCCGGCAGTACGTACGAAGCAAAGAAGGTTCTATGCCCTCTAGGATTGGAGGTGCAGAAGATACATGCATGCCCTAATGACTACATCCTCTACCGCGGTGCGTACGAGGATTTGAACGCATGCCCGGTATGCGGTGCATTGCGGTATAAGATCAGAAGAGATGACCCTGGTGATGTTGAGGGCCAGCGCACCGGGAAGAGGGTTCCTGCCAAGGTGATGTGGTATGCTCCTATAATACCACGGTTGAAACGTCTGTTCAGAAACAAAAAGCATGCCGAGTTGATGCAATGGCACATAAAAGACCGTAAGAAAGACGGGAAGTTGAGAGCACCCGCTGACGGGTCGCAGTGGAGAAAGATCGAGAGAAAATGGAGCGACTTTACAGGTGACCTGAGGAACATATGGTTTGGTTTAAGTGCAGATGGCGTTAATCCTTTTGGGGAGTAGAGCAGCAAGCATAGCACATGGCCTGTGACTCTATGTATGTATAACCTTCCTCCTTGGTTGTGCATGAAGCGGAAGTTCATTATGATGCCAGTGCTCATCCAAGGCCCTAAGCAACCCGGCAATGACATTGATGTGTACCTAAGGCCATTAGTTGATGAACTTTTACAGCTATGGAATGGAAGAGGTGTACGTGTGTGGGATGAGAACGAACATGAGGAATTTGAACTACATGCGTTGCTGTTTGTAACCATCAACGATTGGCCTACTCTTAGTAACCTTTCAGGACAGACAAACAAGGGATACCACGCATGCACACACTGTTTAGATAACACCGACAGTATATATTTGGACAAATGCAGGAAGAATGTGTACCTGAGGCATCGTCGATTTCTTCCGACCAACCATCAATGTCGAAAAAAAGGAAAGCATTTCAAAGGTGAGGCAGATCACCGGAAGAAGCCCGCCCTCCGTACTAGTGATCACATACTTGATATGGTCAATGATTTACAAGTAATCTTTGGAAAGGGTCCTGGTGGACTATCTGTTCCGACTGACGATGCGGGACGCGCACCCATGTGGAAGAAGAAATCTATATTTTGGGACCTACCCTATTGGAAAGACCTAGAGGTCCGCTCTGCAATCGACGTGATGCACGTGACGAAGAATCTTTGTGTGAACCTGCTAGGCTTCTTGGGAGTGTATGGGAAGACAAAAGATACACCGGAGGCACGGGAGGAACAGCAACGTGTGCATGAAAAAGACGGCATGCATCCAAAGCAGTATGAAGGTCCTGCCAGCTACGCTCTTACCAAAGAAGAGAAGGAAATCTTCTTTGAATGCCTGCTCAGTATGAAGGTCCCATCTGGCTTCTCGTCGAATATAAAGGGAATAATAAATATGGCAGAGAAAAAGTTCCAGAACCTAAATTCTCATGACTGCCACGTGATTATGACGCAACTGCTTCCGGTTGCATTGAGGGGGCTTCTACCGGAAACGTTCGATTAGCCATTGTGAAGCTATGTGCATTCCTCAATGCAATCTCTCAGAAGGTGATCGATCTAGAAATCCTGCCAAGGTTAAGGAGTGATTTGGTGCAATGTCTTGTTAGTTTCGAGCTGGTGTTCCCACCATCCTTCTTCAATATCATGACGCACGTCCTAGTTCATCTAGTCGACGAGATTGTCGTTCTGGGCCCTGTATTTCTACACAATATGTTCCCCTTTGAGAGGTTCATGGGAGTCTTAAAGAAATATGTTCGTAACTGCGCTAGGCCAGAAGCAAGCATCTCCATATGGGCCATCAAACAGAGGATGTCATTGGGTTTTGTGTTCACTTCATTCCTGACCTTAAGAAGATTGGTCTCCCTCAATCGCGGTATGAGGGGAGACTGACTGGAAAAGGCACGCTAGGAGCGGACTCAATAATATGTAGGGACGGGCATTCTTGGTCTCAAGCACACTACACAGTTCTACAGAATTCTACCTTGGTGACCCCGTATGTCGATGAACACAAGAATATTCTGCGCTCCAAACACCCGGAGCAGTGTGACGACTGGATTACATATGAACACATCAGGACTTTCGGCAGTTGGTTGCAAACACGTCTCATGGGTGACAACACTGTTTCTGATGAGCTGTACTCGTTGACCAGGGGACCATCTTGGACTGTATTGACTTACAAAGGGTACGATATAAATGGGAATACATTTTACACGATCGCCCAAGATCAAAATAGCACCAACCAAAACAGCGGTGTCCGCTTTGATGCAGCAACCAAGAGGGGAAAGGACACATATTATGGTTACATAGTGGACATATGGGAACTTGACTATGGACATGATTTGAAGGTCCCTTTGTTTCAGTGCAAATGGGTCAATCTGTCAGGAGGCGGGGTACAGGAAGACCCGCAGTACGGAATGACAACAGTGGATCTGAACAATCTTGGGTACACAGACGAACCATTCGTCCTAGCCAATGATGTGGCGCAGGTTTTCTATGTGAAGGACATGTCTACCAAACCGAGAAAAAGAAAAGATAAGGAAGCGAATACATCATACGATGAGCCAAAGCGCCACATAGTTCTATCAGGAAAAAGAGACATCGTGGGATTGGAGGGCAAGATAGACATGTCTGAAGATTATGAAAAGTTTCATGAAATTCCTCCCTTCAAAGTCAAGGCTGACCCAAGCACCCTCTTAAACGATGAAGATTATCCATGGTTACGGCGCAATAAGCAAAGGACACTAGCGAAGAAAAAGTGAAGACTTTCTCTCCACAACTAGTATGATGATGCCTTTGATCTAGAATATCACTGCAGTTACATGTGAAGAAATCAATTGCCTTTTGTAACAGATGAGTTTTCGTATGAAACCCTGATACTTCGAAAGAGATTGTCCGTTTTGTACACGAAGTGCATCCAGTTTTTGCCGTAACCCTCTCAACTTTTTATGACATGCTATGTGGGTGAAATGATGATACCATGCCAACTTTCAACCTTTTCAAAGTTCATTTGTAGTGCTTTTCAATTTCAGGGTCATTTAGCTTAAAAAAATCAGTAAATGCATGAAAAATACCAGATGAAGTCAGAAAGGGTTGAAAATTGATGATGTGGCTTTGAATGGTTCATTTTGAACACACAAAAAGTCTGGAGTTCAAATAAGTTCAAAAAATGAAATACCTTTGTAACAGATGAGTTTTCGTCCGAAACCCTGATACTTCGAAAGAGATTGTCCGTTTTGTACACGAAGTGCATCCAGTTTTTGTCGTAACCCTCTCAACTTTTTAGCACATGCTATGTGGGTGAAATGATGATACCATGCCAACTTTCAACCTTTTCAGAGTTCATTTGTAATGCTTTTCAATTTCAGGGTCATTTAGCTTAAGAAAATCAGTAAATGCATGAAAAATACCAGATGAAGTCAGAAAGGGTTGAAAATTGATGATGTGGCTTTGAATGGTTCATTTTGAACACACAAAAAGTCTGGAGTTCAAATAAGTTCAAAAAAATGAATACCTTTGTAACAGATGAGTTTTCGTCCGAAACCCTGATACTTCGAAAGAGATTGTCCGTTTTGTACACGAAGTGCATCCAGTTTTTGTCGTAACCCTCTCAACTTTTTAGCACATGCTATGTGGGTGAAATGATGATACCACGCCAACTTTCAACCTTTTCAGAGTTCATTTGTAATGCTTTTCAATTTTAGGGTCATTTAGCTTAAAAAAATCAGTAAATGCATGAAAAATACCAGATGAAGTCAGAAAGGGTTGAAAATTGATGATGTGGCTTTGAATGGTTCATTTTGAACACACAAAAAGTCTGGAGTTCAAATAAGTTCAAAAAAATGAAATACCTTTGTAACAGATGAGTTTTCGTCCGAAACCCTGATACTTCGAAAGAGATTGTCCGTTTTGTACACGAAGTGCATCCAGTTTTTGTCGTAACCCTCTCAACTTTTTAGCACATGCTATGTGGGTGAAATGATGATACCATGCCAACTTTCAACCTTTTCAGAGTTCATTTGTAATGCTTTTCATTTTCAGGGTCATTTAACTAAAATTATCAAAGTATTTATTTGTTAAAAACTTTAATAGTAAAAAGAATGAACTAAAAAGAATCAATTAAATATAATATTTTTCAATAGCAAAAAGAATCAACTAAAAAGAATCAAAATAATATTAACTAAAATTATCAAAGTATTTATTTGTTAAAAACTTTAATAGTAAAAAGAATGAACTAAAAAGAATCAATTAAATATAATATTTTTCAATAGCAAAAAAAATCAACTAAAAAGAATCAAAATAATATTAACTAAAATTATCAAAGTATTTATTTGTTAAAAACTTTAATAGTAAAAAGAATGAACTAAAAAGAATCAATTAAATATAATATTTTTCAATAGCAAAAAGAATCAATTAAAAAGAATCAAAATAATATTAACTAAAATTATCAAAGTATTTATTTGTTAAAAACTTTAATAGTAAAAAGACTGAACTAAAAAAAAGAATGAACTAAAAAGAAAATAAATAAAGCAAAAAACAAAACAATAATACTGGAAATTTAAAAAAAAATGCCGCCTACTGGGCCAACACGGCCTGCATATGCCTAGTTGGGCCAGGATGAAGTCCCGCATAAGGCTCAGTAGGCCCACAGTCAGAGAGTGCGTTTAGGACCGTAGGCCTGCTAAAGAGAGGAGCTCGAGAGGGTTGGCGCAGCAGCGCTTATAAACCACTCTCGGCGCCTCTCAACTAGCGAGGTGGGACTAAACTTCCACCACACCACTGTGCAGGCTATTGGTCCCGGTTGGTGCCACCAACTGGGACCAATACCAACCTTTCGTCCCCGGTTGGTGGCACCAACCGGGACCAATGCCCACCTTTCGTCCCGGTTGGTGGCACCAACCGGGACCAAAGGTCTGGGCTTCCCGCCCTTTGGGCTGCTGAAAATAGACCTTTAGTCCCGGTTGGTGGCACCAACCGGGACGAAAGGTGGGCATTGGTCCCGGTTGGTGCCACCAACCGGGACCAATGCTCTGTGTATATAAGCAAACCCTTGGAAATTTTTCAGTTTTCATCTACCAGTTGCCCCCGACGACGCCGAGCACATCGACGCCGCCAGGCTGCCCGAGCTCCCCGTCGCCGTCCGTCGCTCCCCGTCGCCGTCCGCCGCTCCCGACGCCGCCAGCTGCTCCGCCGCTCCCTGCCCCGACGCACCGACCCCCAGTGAGCTCCCCTTCCCCTGCGCTGCCGCCGCCGCCGTCGCTCCTGCGCTGCCGCCGCGCTGCCGCCGCCGCCGCCCCTGTTCTGCCGCCGCCGCCGCTGCCATTTTTTTTTGTTCATAGATTTTTTTTTGTTCATAGCATTTTTTGTATATATGTATGCATTTACTGTTAATATACTCCGATGGATGTATATATATATGTGTGTATATACGTATGCATTTACTGTTAATATGATTTTTTTTTGTTCATAACATTTTTTGTATATATGTATGCATTTACTGTTAATACACTCCGATGGATGTATATATGTATGTGTGTATGGATGGATGCATTTACTTTTAATATGATTTTTTTTTGTTCATAGCATTTTTTGTTCATAGCATTTTTTGGTTCATATATTCAAAATGAGTTAATTAAAAGAGTCACTAAGTTAAAATTTACCCCCTTCCTGATAACTTCGACATGAGGGGGGGACGTCGGACATGCATGAGAGAGAGGCGGTACGCTCGCCCGACCAACTATCGAGGCCACCCTAACCGTAGAAGAAAGAGCGTCGTTGTCCATCTACCCCGGCCCTCCCCGATAACTTCGACATGAGGGGGGGACGTCGGACATGCATGAGAGAGAGGCGGTACGCTCGCCCGACCAACTATCGAGGCCACCCAAACCCTAGAAGAAAGAGCGTCGTTGTCGATCTACCCCCTCCCCGATAACTTTGACATGAGGGGGACGTCGGGCATGCATGAGTGAGAGAGGCGGTCCGCTCGCCCGACCAACTATCGAGGCCACCCAAACCCTAGAAGAAAGAGCGTCGTTGTCGATCTACCCCCTCCCCGATAACTTCGACATGAGGGGGGACGTCGGACATGCATGAGAGAGAGGCGGTCCGCTCGATCGACCAACTATCGAGGCCACCCAAACCCTAGAAGAAAGAGCGTCGTTGTCGATCTACCCCGTCCCCTATAACTTCGACATGAGGGGGGACGTCGGACATGTCATGTGAATTTTTTTTTGTGCATATAGAAAACTCCGGTAACATAGATTTATCAAGAATGCCCCCATTATGGATGTGCACAAGTTGATCCAATTTTTTTCTGATCTCATCTATATATATATTGTTCTATATGTCACGTTGTCTGTCAAAGTATTGAAGAAATCCATGGCTTCATCATTAGCCGGAAGTAACATGCGTATGATGCTACGAATCTCTTCAAAGTTGTTTTGGAACTGAGTTCTAGATAGAATAATTCGCTTTTTGGTACGAATTTCAGCAAAGGCCTTCCAAATAGCGATATTCGGAAGGCTCTTGCTGAACTTCGTACCAAAAAGCTAATTAATTATCCTATCCGGGACTCCGTTCCAAAACAATTTTGGAGAGCTTCGTACCATTATGCGCCTGTTACTTCCGGCTAATGATGAAGCCTTGGTTTTCTTGAATCCTTTAACACTAGACAACGTGACATATAGAAGGGTAGATGAGATCAGGAAAAATATGGACCATTTTCTGCACATTCAGAATGGCGCCATTTTGTTAAATCCCTTAAAGGTTAAGAGAATCCCTTGTTTGACATTCATGAGAGAGGCGGTCCGGACATCGGACATTCATGAGAGAGGCGGTCCGGACGTCGGACATTCATGTTTGTATATTAATTGTCATGTTGTAATATTTGCAGAAACTATGGATCAAAGAGACTTGGAATCAGAACAGGTGTTGGGGGACATAATCCTCGCCGGACGTGATGTCTTGTCGTATCTCAACAACACCGATGGTCTGGAAGGAGAGGATGACGGCTCCGGTGATCGAACAATGGAGGAGGAAGGACATGATCATGATGGCTCCGATGACCGAATGCCGGAGGAAGAAGGAGACCATGATGACGGCTCCGGTGACCGAACGGAGGAGGGAGCTGTTGCAAAGTCCGGCGAGGTATATATATTAATTAAGCCTGTGCTGACTAGCTAATTGATGCATTAATTGTTTTGGTATGTACATATATTAACTCTTCTTTCTTCTTTTATAGCCCTCCGGATCGAGCCAAACTTCGGTAACGAGACGAGGCCCGAAGAAGAGGTTGCGCAAGGATGAAAGGTTCACGATCACAGCACTCGCGGACGATGGCCATCCGATTGAACCCAAGCGGACCAAGGACGCATTTTCTGCTCAGTGCGGAGCTATTGTTAGGGACAACATCCCGATCAGCATCAAGCAATGGAATAAGCCTAAGGACGGCGCCCCTGAAGGTGATTATGTCACCGATAGACAGAAAGATGATCTTTGGACCGTGCTGAAGGCAAATTTCACCCTACCGCCAGAGGAGGGTCCGAATAAGCCAGTTATAGAGCCACTGGTCAGGCGTGTGCTCTTAAGAAGATGGCAGATCTATTCAGGAGGTGGAAGAATGAGTTGAAATCAAAGTTTGTCGACAAAGGGAAGACTCCAGAATTCACCGGCCGATTTGAGAAGATAAAAGATCACTGGCCTGCATTTGTGGCCTACAAGACATCGGACAAGAGTAAGAAAATGTCAGAGACAAACAAGAACAATGCTGCAAAGAAGCAGTATCACCATCACACGGGGTCAGGTGGCTACCTCAAAGCCCGGCCGTTGTGGGACAAAGCTGAGAATGACCTGATTGCTAAAGGGGTCGTACCACAGACATTGAACTGGCCAGACCGTTCAAGGACTTGGTTCTTCGGGGTTGGGGGAACTTTGGACCCTGAAACAGGGAAGTGCCGTTGGATGGACGAGCAACTTGCAATACCCGTCACGAAGCTTCAGAAGTATATCACCGCAGCGCAGGAAGGGACGTTCATTCTCGACAGAGAGAAGGATGAGCTGACTGAGGCCCTAGGGAATGCTGAGCACCCTGGACGAACACGAGGCACACCAGGCTCCATTCCGTGGAAGGTTGGGTTTCCCGACGCAGGCGGTTACAGAAGCCGGGAGAGAAAGAGGAAAGCGGAGCTGAGCGACATGCAGAAGCTCAATGCAAGACTACAAAAGCTAGAGGAACTTGAGAGCCAGCGAGCTGCCGGCCAACCATCTCAGCGGCACGAAGCTACCCCAGAAGCTACCCCGCCATCTCAGCGGAGAAGCAACGTGGCTTCCACGGAGCCCGTTCAGCCTGAATTCACGGCTCCTATCTACCCCGTGGATACAATCACGGAGGCTCAACATTGCGAGCTTATGACGAAATGTCGGAACCTCACTTTCAAGGCGGCTGTCGGCTCTGTTGCACCTCCTCAACCCAACAGAACTTTTCACTGCCTTCTGATTCCACATGGCTATGCTGTTGTGATGGTGGATGAAGTAATGGAGGGATTTGAGGAGCTCGAGCTTGACCACTCTACAGGTGAAGGGGAGAATCAGCTGGTTCGTGCTCTCAGGAGTACATGTCTATGGCAGAAGGAGTACATCAAGCTTCCAAACTGGACGCCTCCGCCTCCTCCTCCTCCTCCCGCGAGTCAGGGCACTCCGCCTCCTCCTCCTCCTCCTCCTCCTCCTCCGGCGAGTGATCAGGGCACCCCGCCTCCTGCTCCGGCTCCTCCGACGCGTGAGGGCACTCCGCCTCCTCCTTCGCCTACTCCGGCGTGTCGGAGCAGTCCGCCTCCTCCTCCGCCTCGTCGGCAACGGCGAAAGACAGACGCCGCCGCTCCGGCTCCTCCGGCGCGTCGGAGCACTCCGCCTCCTTCTCCTCCTCGTAAGCAATGACGGAAGAGAGACGCTGCCGCTCCGGCGGCTAGCAGTACAAGTAGAGGCGGGAGGCAATTCAGATACGGTCCATCTCTCAAGCCTCTGGAAAAGTTACCATATGAGAGGACCGAGTCTGAAAACGAGGAGATATGTCGTGCCCAATTGAGGGCCCATTTTGCAAAGAAAACTCCACCTCCGAAGGAGAAGCTAGATCCGGTGAAAGTGATGCGCACTATCGATGCCCTGAAGCGACCACCACCGCCTCCGCCGGATTCCAACTTTGTCCGCTGTATTAAAAAGACATATCAAGATGCGCGGCAGTCGGGAAGTACTTCCAGCGATGCAAGGTTAGCAAAACGAAGAAGTGGGAAAAAAATTCCCCAGCTCGGCGAACAGGCGAACCAATCGTGCCCCCCGCTCAAGGTGTCTAGCGATATCGTCGCTAATCATCCGGGGATGGTGCCCGGTACCAATCCTGGTGATTACCTGAGCGATGATGTACAGTTTGAGCCGTTGGAGGTGGACGAATTCAGTTACCGGTACGGGCGGCCTCTCGTCAAACCTGATCATCCTCCTCTAACAACGATGATGCGAAAATTCCATGAATGGTACATGAAAACCTGCCGCGAGTCTGGGAAGGATACTTTGACGCTGAGAATTAAAGAGGAGCACGACCTCGTTGGAATGGAGCAGTTGTCGGTTGAATTTGACGAGATATTCCAGTTATACAATCAAAAGGCCCTCGACAAAACAATCTTGACTTGCTACTGTCTGTAAGTACTACTTCTGTAATTAAGTCTCTCTATATATATAGCTCAGCTCTTTCATTGCATGTATATATAATTATCCTCACTATATTATGCAGATTGAAGATCGTCAAATGAAGAAAAGCACAAATCTATGACATTGGGTTCATTAACCCAAATATCATACATGAGTTTACCTTTAAAAACAATGTCACACAAACCAAGGACAACTTGCTACCATCGTTGCTTAAAAATCAAAACAAAGAGACAATACTCTTTCCTTACAACTTCAAGTGAGTGTTACTGTCTTGTGCATATTCGGTTTCCCTTATTACTCGAGGTTATAGTAATGTAATTGATGAGTTATGCATGCGTGCGCAGTTTCCACTTTATTCTGCTAGAGATTAAGCTTGAGCGGGGAGTAGTAATCGTCTTAGACTCGAAACGAAAAGATCCCCAGGAATATGCGGACATGACTGAAATGCTCCAGAAGTAAGTTCAATCGATCATTATCGCATCATATCGGCACCTTTGTTCATTTCCTGATATCAAGTAATTATTTTCTTTGTCTGGCAGGGTTTGGAAAGAGTTCACCGCAATTGTTCCGTCACTGCCGAGGGAGCTGCGATTTACACACCCGAAAGTAAGTACTACTAGCTAGTTCCGCGCATCTCCCATTATTGATTCTAGTTTCATCAATACCATTTATCATACTTGATTATCAGTTTGATTGAACTCTATTTCTCGTAAAGTGCTTGTGGCAGGAAACCGGGAATGATTTTTGTGGATACTACGTTTGCGAGTTCATCTACCACGCGACGACCCCTAAGCGGGGCTACTCTGAAAAACAATTTCAAGTGCGTAAGCAATAATATTCACAATTTTATTTTATTACCATGGTTTGTGTTGAGTTTCATTCATATATATGTATTGACCCCCTTCTTCAAATTAGATGTGGCAGATGTGGGATGAACTCCTACCACATGATCGCATACGAGCAATTCAAGAGGAATTGGCGGGATTCTTTCTTGACCACGTCATAAATAAAGCCGGAGAATACCATCTGGAATTTGACTTTAGATATTAGGGATTGTAAGAGATCTTATATTGTATATATGTAGCTAGTAGCATCGGATAGATATACGAAACTTGTTGTTTGACCAATCTCTCGGAGAAAGAGAGGTCGATCACTTCTCTGTGTATATGTTCATGACGATCTAGTGTACTTAATGGTTCCTTCATTTGCTTACTAGCTAGCGTGTCGAGTTCTCTCTATAGTAGCTAGCGGCGACCAAGCATGGAGAAAGAGAGGACACTTCTCTCTATTAGCTAGCTAACACAATATGAAACCCCTAAATTAACCCTCCAAAACCCCCTAACCCCCCCCCCCCCCTTTAAAAAAAACAAAAACCCCAGCTCCTGCCAGATGCTGACGCATGGATGCGTTTTGGTCCCGGTTGGTGTTACCAACCGGGACTAAAGGTCCTCCTGCCTGGGCTTCCCACAACGGCCACGTGGAGCACCTTCTGTCCCGGTTCCTAAGCGAACCGGGACTAAAGGTTTTGGGCTTTAGTCCCGACCCTTTAGTCCCGGTTCCAGAACCGGGACAAATGGGCCTTTTTCTATTAGTGTCACAATCACAAAAGATGTCCAAGATAATATATTTGTATGTGAAAGTTCTCTTTCTTATATTAATCATTCATGAATTACTCATATAACCAATACAGTGATTGTTAAACTTCAATAGATTTTACTTTCTAAACAAAATGTGAACTTGCTACTAAGAATATAGAATATTGATAATTTCAGATTTATGATATTTCATTCATTCACAATTTACTCTTAAGATATAAGTGAATCACAAGAGTAAACATCAAACTACTCTCAAAAAGATATAAGTGGAGATCAATGAGTAGTCAAACAATTAAGTAGCTATGTGAGGACTCTATATCAATAAAGATTTTCAGATCTGAGTATTTTATTCAAACAGCAAATTAAACCAAAAATAGCACTCCAAGAATAGCACAAATCATGTGAACAATTTAAAATTTAGGCTTAACATAGGCTAACCGATAGTTGACGAAGAGAAATCAAATTAAACCAAAAATAGCACTCCAAGAGTAGACAGTCTCAGACCACAGAAAATGTTGTGCATATTCCATTGCTGCATATTTCTGTTTATGCTTTGATAATAGGGGCTACTGGGACTGTGCTCATGTGTAGCATATGCATCTTGGTTCCAAACTCTATATCTATCTTGACTGTGAGATGGACTTAGCAGCCTACCAGATCCTTGGCTGAATCTGGTACTACTGGTTACATAATTTAATATGGAAGCTGCACTCATTTTGATCTTCATAAAAAAATTCTCGGCATCACAATTGAGTTAAGCTATGTTCTGGTGCACACCATATGGACTGTCATGCTCACTGTTGTTTGAAGAATATCAGACTTTTGAGGACAGAAACGATGGAAGCTGAATAATCAGTTACATGAGTTACCTAGTTCTCTTCTCTAGTTTTTTTTATTTATTTCACCGCTTCTACGTATGTTCTATTCTCTGCATCTAATTCATCGTGTGTTATTGTCGAGGTATTTGTGTTCCAGTCACATATATCTGCTGTGTAATCAGTTGGTGGGAGCTAGAACTAGTTTGTGTTATCTTGACATTTTTTTTAGTGTCACCACCTGCACATGTGAAGTCCTGCACAACTTAGTGGAGAGAGAGAAGCATGTGAAGGTACAAATTTGCTTAATGTTCATTTTATAAACTGTTACTTTGGTTGTATAATACTACCATTCAACATTTCTTTCCTTTGTAGGTTTTCTGGGACATCCTGCTTTATCTTTGCTAAAATATTTCTACTTCATCTAAAGTTTTATCATTTGTGGTACTGTCTGACTCAAATTTGAATTATATCCCAATTTGTACTTTCAGTATTGCCCTCATGACACTCTAGTTTTCATGTGATCTACCATTTTGGTTTTGGTTGTGCAGGTCCATTTGATGTTCAATATGAGTGGTAAAAACACAAGTTCGCTAAGTTCTGCCAATTACTTAATGCGTACATGCGTTGTTAAGAACTTGAGAAGCTGACCTGATGTCGTTCCCGCTGTATCCAGCAATTACACTCAAACATAATTCCGGACCAACTACATCACTACAGAAAAATGACTGTAAATATATTGGATGGGGTGTTGCGTGTTCTATTTTCTCCAATTGGTTGCGAAACAATTTTCTGAAAGGGCATTGTGCATGAGTCATTTCCAGTTTCTACTCTGTACTGTATGGAGCCGTGTGCTGTGTACAAGCGATGTTCTAGTTCAAGGGGTGTCCTAGTCTGCATACTTGTCCCTTTAGTTTAGGCCTCTAGCTGTTCTGGGCACTATTACCCTTTTTTGTTCAATAAACGAACTAGTTGTGCTGTATGCGAAATCTGTACTTTTGATAGCAATTGTTCAAATCATGTTCATCTTTGATGGTATACGTAACTTATGCTTACAGCTATGTTCATCTATTTAGTTATCCACGTGCTAGAACCATGACTTGCTTTCGACTTCTTATGGGTTTCCACTCTAGCCTACCCCAACTTGTTTGGGACTGAGTAGGAAGCAGTGATGCTATATTTTAAGTCTGTACTTTTTGATATCAGTTCAAATTCTGTAGCTTTGGTGTGTGTCCAGCATCGACTAAATATGAAGTGAAGTTAGCACCCTTAGTTCATAGCTATGTTGATGCACTTCTGAAGGGATTTAGGATAATACAACAAGCAGAGAAATCAAATTTCAGAATGTTTCAGCATTTGAACAAAGCTCACATGTTTTTATATAAACAGGCATGATGATATAGACATGTTTGGTAGCTTGGATCAAGAGGGACCACCCTGAGGTTTTCTGCTCGAAGAAATAAACATGACAAGTTACGTAAAGACATCGCTGGATTTTATGTTCTCTTTCGTCGCGTAAAAGTTAATTTAAAACGACTTGCACCACCACTCAAACTTCAGGCTGATTCCATTAACATTACCAGCATCCAGCAAAACCTAAAACTACAACTAGATGTCATATTACTAATTACATACGCTCAGGAGACTTTCTAGACTTCTAATACAAAGTTTTGAACTAAAACCACGACACTTGTTTTGGAACGGAGGGAGTAGTTCGCATCGTAGACTTTCTAGACTTCTGATATAAAGCTAGTTTGCATCGTTCTTTGGCTCCGAGACGGAAGTGGCTTCACTATCCTTGCTTGCAGCGCCATCTTCTCTGATGCTAGCTGTCGCGCCGTAGGCCAACAGACCAAAATATCCCAGAGAAGCGCATATAGTGTTAAAATCGTTGAGTCTTCTTAAGAATAGAAACCTGCGCCTGCGGGGTGACAACAGCAGGAAAGGCTCTCAGGCAAGAAAGGGGGGAAATAGAGCATAGTTATGCATGCATATGTTTGAGATTATACCAATTGGGGTCATGAGGCCTAGGCTTCACTTGAGCAGCAAGGTGAGTGAGCAGCCGATGAATGCGCATGTCTTCCCAGGACAACTGTGGGTAAAGTTCTGCCCTTTTCACCGCTAGGAGCAAATCAAACAACTCTTCTTTCTTGTTCTTGAATTGCCAGTCCAGCAATTCTAGCTGGCCCTGAGTCGGCTGGCCACACAAGACACAAAATGATTAAATTAAATATTAATTACTAGCATAGTTTCCTTGACAGAATTGTAGAATCTGTCATATATTAGTGGTTTGCTGAAAGAAAATTTGACATTACAAAATCGACTCATATATCATGTCCTCAGAATTAATCAACGTATGTTTATACATGGCCTTATGACTCGCAAAAGGCTATAATCATCATTCTTAATTTCTCACAAGGTTGAGGTCTTAATCCCCAGCAATCTTCCTAAAACTAAATAATCTGCAGCAATCGATCGGAGCAATCAATCAATGGCTGCAAGTGACCCCTGATCGCCGGCAATCGAAGTTTTTATAAAAAAAATATTTATCCAAGTCGTCAGTCAGGTCCTAAGATTTGTCAAAGATTTTTGGGAGGAATCGGCAACAAACCTAAATCTGGTCCCCACGCCGGCCGGAAACAAAGCCAACGCTGCTACTGCTTGAGAGGGCAGCCGTACCCGCGGAGGCCTCCGACGGTCGGCAAATCCGCCGGATCTGGGAGGGAGGGATCGAAGGTAGGAGAAAATAAGTACCTTGCCACCGACGGAGGAGGTGGACATGAGCCGGCGGCCAGGGGAAGTGCCGTTTAGCAAGAGCCGCCGAGGTTCCTCCGCCACGACCGAAGACCTCACCTGCGCTCCTCGCTGCAGGAGCGCACGCTCGCAGAGCCTCCTCGCCGCGTGCCGGAGCGCCGCCATCGCTCTCGCCGACTCGATCGATCCGCTTCTTCTTCTTCTTCTTCGTCGGTTGCTGGGGTTTGCTTTCGCGTGTGGCGTGTAAGTCGATTTGGGTGGCCTCCAGTGTATATAGGCCCGGCCCGGTCCGTCCGTCCGTCTCTCTGTCTGTCTTGTGGTTTATGGATTGTGATCGGTTTGCAGCCTTGGCACGGAAGAAAGAAAACTCCGCACCGGCCCGCTTTCCGTTTCCGCCGTGTTACGCTCTGCACCTGAGACTTTAATTTTTATTTTATTTTTTTACACAGTACACATACACGAGCAAAACGATACTCTATCCTTATAAGCATATCCGAGAGACTGAGCCGGTAAAACTCGAGCACACTAAACGTTTAGTGCACGTGATACATGCGGTGAGCAATCCAAATAATTCAAAAAAAGGGAAAAGGAAAAAACGTCTACGTACGCGGCCAGGTACGTTTGTGGACGCATATACAAGAGTCGGTCGGTGACCCAATCCCGTGCATCAAACGTTCGTTTATGCATTTTTCCTTGTGTCTAGAGCACTCAAAATGTAACTATAAAAATAGTACAAATAATCCATTAATAACATGCACATATTCTAGTGCCCCTTGAGCGAGTGTTGCTCATTCATAGTTTAAAATAAATATTACGCCCAAATAATCAAAGGGCGAAGTGTTGTTCATCCAGAGATTGTGTCCCTTGAGCTTCATCCAACAACGCATCAATATGAAAAACCCACCACTTCATTGTTTGGTATAGCACGACAGAGCGTCCGGGCTATACAATAATGTGTCCACCACTTCATTGTTTGGTATAGCACGACAGAGCGTCCGGGCTATACAATAATGTGATCATTAAGTTGCAGCATTGAGTGAATCAATAAATTGACCAACATGTAGAGCAACTAGAAGAAAACTTACGATCTCCATGACTGTCGATCCATCTGTGCGATCGCACTGCAATACTTCATAAGGAGTCTGAGATGGTGTACCATTGGTGGGGTATCGACTTCACATTGCACTCATGGATCGTGTGCAAATTGTAGGGCACGAAGTGTTTTTTCTCATGAACCGAGAATGCACATTTTGCCAAAATATCGTGTCCCGTTGCTTCAGGCCTACAAAGATTGCACTTCTGGCAAATCAAGCATCACACAACAACTCATCCTCCACCATCGAGTATGCGGCCATCGCGCTTGCTTGAAAGTAAACAACGATACTCATTGGCATTTGGTCGAAAACTTGCCGAACGTGGTGTCCGTCATGGACGGCTTCGGCAGGGTAGAAGGATACCTGGTTGCAGACGACTCTGGAGTGAACGGTGGTGTAGTCTAAGGCGGGCATCCGGCAAGGCCTAGGCAGCGGACGTCCGGCAAGGTCTAGGTGGCGGCCAGAGTGGTAGAGCAACGACATCAGACTGGGAGGGTGCGGATATAGAGAAAGCAAGAGAGCGGAGTAGGGAGGAAATGTTCTCGTTTGAATCAACCGACTGACGCAAACACGAGATCAGGCGCCTCGCGGGCCGTTAGATCTGAGTGTCCATGGCCGCATGAATCTTCTCCTGGCCTCTGCTCTCTTATCCTTGACTCGCAGTGCTCGTACATATCACGCGCGCTCGCACCTCTTATCATGACTAGTAGAATATGAGAGTGGGGGAAATATATTTTACTTTGGATTCATGGTAGGAATTTGGGGTGAATTTAAACTTCCAAACCAAGCACCAAGTCAAATTGCATCCAAATAAGGACATACCCAGTGCATAGAAGCTCCCACACAAGGTGGGTTCTGGGGAGAGATTATAGGAACCTAGTCTTACCCCTGCTATAGTGCAATGTAGAGAGGCCGGTTCGAACCCAGGACCACTTGGCACAAGTGGGGAGTACTTCACTACAGCGCCAGGCCTGCCCTCTCAGATTGCATCCAAATATAAATTAGAAACGACCTTTGCTGTTATTTAGGATTTGGGCAAATTGCAATTAAGAACTAAAGGACTTAAGTGCTAAAAGTATAATTCAATTATGAATTGGAAATGCATTTATAAATAAACACAATTGAATAATGGAAATTAAAGTTTATTAATAATAGGAGTAAAAATACAAAATATTATTACAAAGAATAAATAATCTTTATTAGAAAATACAAATACATTCTTGAGTTACAAAGAAACTTGAGAGGAATAAACCTAGACCAAACTATCTATTTTCAAAACTATTCCTACTCTAATCTTCTTCTTGATGATCTTCAAACTGCAAAGTAAATATCAGAGATAAAGAACTTGTATTATGTTAGGAATGTAGCATTTTCATTTTTGCAAATGCATATTTATTGTAGGAGCTAGCAATTGGTAATATTGCTAATAGTAGCCAAATTCCATTTATAAACAATGGGATGATCTCGACTTGAGAATAGCCAACCAGGAACAAATGGACAACCAAATGATCATGAACCATAGTGCCAAGAGCCAAATGATCAAATTCCATGAAAGTATCAAGTCACAAAAGCCAGCAAGTGAGATCAAAGATCAAATTAAAGGAACAACCAACTAGCACTAGCTCCATAGAATTCCTAAAAGCCACAAATTAGTTTGTAGTATCATTTTAGATGAACTAACACTGTAGAGGATCTATTGTCAGAATGAAAATAGTTAAAGTCACTGTTTAGCATCTACAATAAGTCACCAAGCAGATATGCATGAATCCAGCCGGTGAAGGGATAAGTCCCAAAGCAATTAGCCACCTCCTGATTTAAGGATCACGATTAAGGAACACAAGACAACACACAAGCAGTTGTTGTCACCACCAACACAACAAGCAGCTGAGTCAAAAGCCCATGTGGAAAGTGACTAGACCATGCTCCAGCCTATAAATAACAACACGATCTTACCAAACAAAGTTTAGCAACACCTAGTACCACAATACCAAACCGGGAGACCACCAAACCGGTTACGACTCAAGCATCTGGGAGGTGTGGGCATACCACAAGAAGCAGACCCAACAGAAACCTCAAGACAAAGCTATGGGAAGATCACAAGGTAGAATTGGTGGAGAGAAATTCTTAGGATTGCATAGATATTATTTTCCTGTAGGTGATGTCTACTACGCAACTTTATTCTTGTAGACTATGTTGGGCCTCCAAGCGTAGAGTTTTGTAGGATAGTAGCAATTTTCCCTCAAGTGGACGGCCTAAGGTTTATCAATCCGTGGGAGGTGTAGGATGAAGATGGTCTCTCTCAAACAACCCTGCGATCAAATACAAGAAATCTCTTGTGTCCCCAACACACCCTATACAATGGCAAATTGTATAGGTGCACTAGTTCGGCGAAGAGATGGTGATACAAGTGCAATATGGATAGTAGATATAGGTTTTTGTAATCTGAAAATATAAAAACAGCAAGGTAACAAGTACTCCCTCCGTTTCTAAATATTTGTCTTTTTAGAGATTTCACTACAAATTACATACGGATGTATATGGACATAATTTAAAGTGTAGATTCATTCATTTTGTTCCGTATGTAGTCTGTAATTGAATCTTTAAAAGGACAAATATTTAGGAACGGAGGGAGTAGTAAACAGTGAGCAAAACGTTGTATAAATGCTTGGAAATGTGGCCTAGGGTTCATACTTTCGCTAGTGCAATCTCCCAAAAATGCTAACATAGTTGAATCATATGATCATCCCTCAACGTGCAACAAAGAATCACTCCAAAGTTCCTATCTAGCGGAGAACAAATAGATGAAATTGGTGTAGGTAGTAGAACCACCTCAAAGTTATTCTTTCTGATCAATCTTTTGGGCTATTCCTATAAGTGTCACAAACAGCCCTAGAGTTCGTACTCGAATAACACATATGATACACATCAATCAACCCTAATGTCACCTAGATACTCCAATGTCACCTCAAGTATCCGTGGGTAAATTATGCGACATGCATCAAACAATTTCAGATATATTATATTCAATCCAACACAAAGAACTTCAAGGAGCACCCCAAGATTTCTATCGGAGCATGTGGTATGAAAACGTGCAATCAACCCCTATGCATAGATCCCCAAGGTCACCGGAATCCGCAAGTTGATGCCTTAACATATATCAAGTGAATCAATAAAATACCCCAATGTCACTATGGGTATCCCACGCAAGACGTACATCAAGTGTTCTCAAACCAAAATATTCAATCCAACATAACGATATCTCAATGGGAAAGATTCAATTCATCACAACAAGGTAGCAAGGGAATAACATCATATGATCCGACTATATTAACAAAGCCCGTGATACATCAAGATCGCGACATCTGAAGAACACGAGAGAGAGAGAGAGAGAGAGAGAGAGAGAGAGAGAGAGAGAGAGAGAGAGAGATTGAACACATAGCTACCGGTACATACCCTCAGCTCCGAGGGTAAACTACTCCCTCCTCGTCATGGTCTCCGCCGGGATGATGAAGATGGCCACCGGAGATGATTTACCCCCTCCGGCAGGGTACTGGAAAGGCTTCAGATGGGTTTTCCGTCGATACAGAGAGTTGCGGTGGCAGAGCGGAGAGTCTCCCTTTATTTCTGGGCTTTCTAGGATTTATAAGATTTTTCAGCGTTGGAATCACGTGCAACGGAGCCACGTGGGCCCCACCACACATCAGGGCGCGGCCTAGGGGGGCGCTCTGATGGCTTGTGGCCCACTGGTGGCTCCCCACCGATGGTTCTTCGCTCCAATATTGCTTATTTCCTCCAGAAAAAATCATCAAAAAGTTTCGGGCGATTCCGAGAACTTTCATTTTCTGCACAAAAACAACACCACGGTAATTCTGTTGAAAACAACGTCAGTCCGGGTTAGTTCTAAATAAATCATATAAAGTGCATCAAAACCATATAAAAATATTGTAAACATAGGCAAACATGGAATGAATACTTCATAAATTATAGATACGTTGGAGACGTATCAGCATCCCCAAGCTTAATTCCTACTCGTCATCGAGTAGGTAAATGATAAAAGAAATAATTTATGAAGTGTGAATGCTAGCATAATGTATAATATTGATCAAGGATAATTTCAGTTACTTTTCTAGCATCATAACCAACAACTTTTTCTCATAAAAAATCATCAAGATAGAGTAGCAATCAATTCACATGTCATGGTTCAAACAATTCATTCACTTGAAACTTAACAATCTATGTTCTTGGTCACCGAACAATTTCAATGCATCATCAAGTCTAAGTAAGAGCTCCACATACTCAGTTATCATATAGTCTTTTATGATTGCTAATACTCAAGGCATATTTTTAGAACAAACAACATCCATCGAACACATAGAAAGATAGGGGCTTAATATTTTGCCTCCCAACATACTTATCATAAAGATAATTGTCAACAATAATGAATCATGATCAAATATATTTTACTGGATATATATGTTTTGATCTTTCCCCTCCACATGGTGCTTGCCAACTAATAGAGTGAGGTTGGAATAGGAAGTTGACTCAACATGAAAAGTAAATAACATGAAAGTAAATGGATTGTCCCTCGGCAGAGGGAAGCAGGGATTTACAGAGGTGCCAGAGCTCATTGTTTAAAAGCAGACATGAATAAGTAATTTTGAGTGGTGTGCCTTTCCTGACAACGTCACAACAGAGTTTTCAATATCTTTCATGCTAATCACATTATTGGCGGTTCCCAAATAGAATTAAAATTTTACTCCCCCTCCACCATTCAAACACATTCCATGGCTAGCCGTATCCACGGGTACCATCCAAACAATCAACTTTCTAGGGGGAGTTCTTGTTTATTTATTTTTGTATTATGCAGGACTGGGCATCCTTTTTACCATCCTCTCTCGTGCAATGACAAGTGAATAAACACTCATCTTGAGAATAACTCGCTTACCATGGAAGATAGTGACCGCCCCGTCGCTCCATGAGCGGTACGAGCACACAAAACGGATGTTTATTTGAATGTTTAGAGGTGGCACATGCAAATTTACTTGGAATGGCAGTGAAATACCATATATAGGTAGGTATGGTGGACTCTCATGGAAAAAACTTGGCTCAAGGATTTGGATGCACAAGTAGTATCTCTACTTAGTACGAAGTTTTGGCTAGCAAAAGGTTCTAAACAAGCACCACATGTTAGAGAATCCATAACAATATCACTTCTATGCAAATATACCCAAACATAACCATTATGTTGTCTTCCTTATCCAACTTCACCTATTTGATCAAGTTTGAAAATAATTAATGGGTATTCACACTAGTAGAAAACAGGGCTTTGGTCCAGGCCTGAAATCCCATTAATCCCGGTTCACTCACGAACCGGGACCCATGGGGGCATTGGTCCCGGTTCGTGAGGCCAGGGCGCCGGCCGGGCCTCGTGGGCCATTGGTCCCGGTTCGTCTGACCCCTTTGGTCCCGGTTCCAGACACGAACCGGGACCAATGGGCCTCGCTCCTGGCCCACAACCATTGGTCCCGGTTTGTGGCTGGAACCGGGACCAAATGATGTCCTTTCGTCCCGGTTCCAGCCACAAACCGGGACCAATGGTCGGCCTATATATACCCCCTGCCCGCCAGCAGACCAGTGCACTGCTCTGTTTTTTTGGCCGGCCGTTGGGAGAGCTTTGTGGTGCTCTAGCTCACCTCCTATGCACATGAGGTGTTCGATGAAATGCTCGAGCCACACTTAAGCTTTCTCCTCTCGAAGCTCCTTGTCCAAGCTCCATTTTCCTCAAGATTTGTCTAGGTTTGGCGGTCCGTCCTGTCCCGTCCCCGTCCTCACCGCCGTCGATCGCCCGCGCCCATCTCGGCGCCGGCACCACCGTGGTTAGCCTCTTCTTCTTATCTTCTTTGTAAAAGAAAAAATTCTTACTTGTATGATTTAGATAGATACTTGTGTAATTTTCTTACTTTTATTATTGTTTGTTATTATATAGTGCGATGGTTTTGGTATCCGCCTCCGTCGGCCCTCGTCCTGTCTATGATTCGGATGTGGTATATATTATCTTTTATAACTATTTGTTTTATTTAGTGTTTATGACAATTATGCCGACCAACGTGACATAGATTTTTTAATCTAGGAGGTATGTGAACCGGAAATTCCAACCGACATAGAAATTCTTGTCGAGAAGTTAAATTTGGTTGAAAAAGAAAACAATTACTTGAAAGAAAAATTACAAAGAGTTGAAGAGGAGAAGATGAAGTTGGAGTTGCATGTTGCCGATGTCATCGACGATCACAAGATCAAGATGGATGCAATGCGCTTGAAGATTAGAAAGATTAGAAAATATGCCATTCATACTGAGGCTTGGTATCATTATGCCGTTGGATCAATTGGTACCTTAGTTGCGGTTATGATCGCATTTGTTGTTGCATTTAAATTTTGTAGTTTCAATGTATGTTTTAATTAGATGCTCTAGAGAGCTATATGTTGTTCAATAATGAGAACTATGTATGAACGTTATGTATTTATTTTGGTCACTACTGTACTTTGGCTTTAATGTGATGATGAATTTCTATTAATTTGGTCACTTCTCTATTCATGATATGAACGCAGATGAACCGGCAATGGATGTACGGTGACCGACGCACCTCCGAGTATATTAAGGGCCTGCATAATTTTCTCGAAGCGGCTGAGGCAAACAAGCAGAATGGTTTTATGCATTGTCCATGTACTGTCTGTGAGAATACGAAGGCTTTCTCCAACTCTAAAACCCTTCACTTCCACCTGCTTGAGAAGGGTTTTATGCCTCACTATAATGTTTGGACCAAGCACGGAGAAAGAGGGGTTATGATGGAAGACAACGAAGAAGAAGAGGATGATGACAACTACCCGCCCCCTGAATACGGTGATGCTGCAATGGGGGAAGCTGAAGATCAAGAGAAACCAGACGATGTGCCTGATGATGATCTTCGCCGGGTCATTGTTGATGCACAGAGAGAATGTGAAAGTAAAAGGGAGAAGTTGAAGTTCGATCGCATGTTAGAGGATCACAAAAAAGGGTTGTACCCAAATTGCGAAGATGACAACAGAAAGCTCGGTACCACACTGGAATTGCTGCAATGGAAGGCAGACAATGGTGTATCTGACAAGGGATTTAGTTCGCTACTAAAAATAATGAAGAAGAAGCTTCCAAAGGATAACGAATTGCCCAGCAGTACGTACGAAGCAAAGAAGGTTCTATGCCCTCTAGGATTGGAGGTGCAGAAGATACATGCATGACCTAATGACTGCATCCTCTACCGCGGTGCGTACGAGGATTTTAACGCATGCCCGGTATGCGGTGCATTGCAGTATAAGATCAGAAGAGATGACCCTGGTGATGTTGAGGGCCAGCGCACCGGGAAGAGGGTTCCTGCCAAGGTGATGTGGTATGCTCCTATAATACCACGGTTGAAACGTCTGTTCAGAAACAAAAAGCATGCCGAGTTGATGCAATGGCACATAAAAGACCGTAAGAAAGACGGGAAGTTGAGAGCACCCGCTGACGGGTCGCAGTGGAGAAAGATCGAGAGAAAATGGAGCGACTTTACAGGTGACCTGAGGAACATATGGTTTGGTTTAAGTGCAGATGGCGTTAATCCTTTTGGGGAGCAGAGCAGCAAGCATAGCACATGGCCTGTGACTCTATGTATGTATAACCTTCCTCCTTGGTTGTGCATGAAGCGGAAGTTCATTATGATGCCAGTGCTCATCCAAGGCCCTAAGCAACCCGGCAATGACATTGATGTGTACCTAAGGCCATTAGTTGATGAACTTTTACAGCTATGGAATGGAAGAGGTGTACGTGTGTGGGATGAGAACGAACAGGAGGAATTTGACCTACATGCGTTGCTGTTTGTAACCATCAACGATTGGCCTACTCTCAGTAACCTTTCAGGATAGACAAACAAGGGATACCACGCATGCACACACTATTTAGATAACACCGACAGTATATATTTGGACAAATGCAGGAAGAATGTGTACCTGAGGCATCGTCGATTTCTTCCGACCAACCATCAATGTCGAAAAAAGGAAAGCATTTCAAAGGTGAGGCAGATCACCGGAAGAAGCCCGCCCTCCGTACTGGTGATCACATACTTGATATGGTCAATGATTTACAAGTAATATTTGGAAAGGGTCCTGGTGGACTATCTGTTCCGACTGACGATGCGGGACGCGCACCCATGTGGAAGAAGAAATCTATATTTTGGGACCTACCCTATTGGAAAGACCTAGAGGTCCGCTCTGCAATCGACGTGATGCACGTGACGAAGAATCTTTGCGTGAACCTGCTAGGCTTCTTGGGAGTGTATGGGAAGACAAAAGATACACCGGAGGCACGGGAGGAACAGCAACGTGTGCATGAAAAAGACGGCATGCATCCAAAGCAGTATGAAGGTCCTGCCAGCTACGCTCTTACCAAAGAAGAGAAGGAAATCTTCTTTGAATGCCTGCTCAGTATGAAGGTCCCGTCTGGCTTCTCGTCGAATATAAAGGGAATAATAAATATGGCAGAGAAAAAGTTCCAGAACCTAAATTCTCATGACTGCCACGTGATTATGACGCAACTGCTTCCGGTTGCATTGAGGGGGCTTCTACCGGAAAACGTTCGATTAGCCATTGTGAAGCTATGTGCATTCCTCAATGCAATCTCTCAGAAGGTGATCGATCCAGAAATCCTGCCAAGGTTAAGGAGTGATTTGGTGCAATGTCTTGTTAGTTTCGAGCTGGTGTTCCCACCATCCTTCTTCAATATCATGACGCACGTCCTAGTTCATCTAGTCGACGAGATTGTCGTTCTGGGCCCTGTATTTCTACACAATATGTTCCCCTTTGAGAGGTTCATGGGAGTCTTAAAGAAATATGTTCGTAACCGCGCTAGGCCAGAAGCAAGCATCTCCATATGGGCCATCAAACGGAGGATGTCATTGGGTTTTGTGTTGACTTCATTCCTGACCTTAAGAAGATTGGTCTCCCTCAATCGCGGTATGAGGGGAGACTGACTGGAAAAGGCACGCTAGGAGCGGACTCAATAATATGTAGGGACGGGCATTCTTGGTCTCAAGCACACTACACAGTTCTACAGAATTCTACCTTGGTGACCCCGTATGTCGATGAACACAAGAATATTCTGCGCTCCAAACACCCGGAGCAGTGTGACGACTGGATTACATATGAACACATCAGGACTTTCGGCAGTTGGTTGCAAACACGTCTCATGGGTGACAATACTGTTTCTGATGAGCTGTACTCGTTGACCAGGGGACCATCTTGGACTGTATTGACTTACAAAGGGTACGAGATAAATGGGAATACATTTTACACGATCGCCCAAGATCAAAAGAGCACCAACCAAAACAGCGGTGTCCGCTTTGATGCAGCAACCAAGAGGGGAAAGGACACATATTATGGTTACATAGTGGACATATGGGAACTTGACTATGGACATGATTTGAAGGTCCCTTTGTTTCAGTGCAAATGGGTCAATCTGTCAGGAGGCGGGGTACAGGAAGACCCGCAGTATGGAATGACAACAGTGGATCTGAACAATCTTGGGTACACAGACGAACCATTCGTCCTAGCCAATGATGTGGCGCAGGTTTTCTATGTGAAGGACATGTCTACCAAACCGAGAAAAAGAAAAGATAAGGAAGCGAATACATCATACGATGAGCCAAAGCGCCACATAGTTCTTTCAGGAAAAAGAGACATCGTGGGATTGGAGGGCAAGACAGACATGTCTGAAGATTATGAAAAGTTTCATGAAATTCCTCCCTTCAAAGTCAAAGCTGACCCAAGCACCCTGTTAAACGATGAAGATTATCCATGGTTACGGCGCAATAAGCAAAGGACACTAGCGAAGAAAAAGTGAAGACTTTCTCTCCACAACTAGTATGATGATGCCTTTGATCTAGAATATCACTGCAGTTACATGTGAAGAAATCAATTGCCTTTTGTAACAGATGAGTTTTCGTATGAAACCCTGATACTTCGAAAGAGATTGTCCGTTTTGTACACGAAGTGCATCCAGTTTTTGCCGTAACCCTCTCAACTTTTTATGACATGCTATGTGGGTGAAATGATGATACCATGCCAACTTTCAACCTTTTCAAAGTTCATTTGTAGTGCTTTTCAATTTTAGGGCCATTTAGCTTAAAAAAATCAGTAAATGCATGAAAAATACCAGATGAAGTCAGAAAGGGTTGAAAATTGATGATGTGGCTTTGAATGGTTCATTTTGAACACACAAAAAGTCTGGAGTTCAAATAAGTTCAAAAAAATGAATACCTTTGTAACAGATGAGTTTTCGTCCGAAACCCTGATACTTCGAAAGAGATTGTTCGTTTTGTACACGAAGTGCATCCAGTTTTTGTCGTAACCCTCTCAACTTTTTAGCACATGCTATGTGGGTGAAATGATGATTCCATGCCAACTTTCAACCTTTTCAGAGTTCATTTGTAATGCTTTTCAATTTTAGGGTCATTTAGCTTAAAAAAAATCAGTAAATGCATGAAAAATACCAGATGAAGTCAGAAAGGGTTGAAAATTGATGATGTGGCTTTGAATGGTTCATTTTGAACACACAAAAAGTCTGGAGTTCAAATAAGTTCAAAAAAATGAAATACCTTAGTAACAGATGAGATTTCGTCCGAAACCCTGATACTTCGAAAGAGATTGTCCGTTTTGTACACGAAGTGCATCCAGTTTTTGTCGTAACCCTCTCAACTTTTTAGCACATGCTATGTGGGTGAAATGATGATACCATGCCAACTTTCAACCTTTTCAGAGTTCATTTGTAATGCTTTTCATTTTCAGGGTCATTTAACTAAAATTATCAAAGTATTTATTTGTTAAAAACTTTAATAGTAAAAAGAATGAACTAAAAAGAATCAATTAAATATAATATTTTTCAATAGCAAAAAGAATCAACTAAAAAGAATCAAAATTATATTAACTAAAATTATCAAAGTATTTATTTGTTAAAAACTTTAATAGTAAAAAGAATGAACTAAAAAGAATCAATTAAATATAATATATTTCAATAGCAAAAAAAATCAACTAAAAAGAATCAAAATAATATTAACTAAAATTATCAAAGTATTTATTTGTTAAAAACTTTAATAGTAAAAAGAATGAACTAAAAAGAATCAATTAAATATAATATTTTTCAATAGCAAAAAGAATCAATTAAAAAGAATCAAAATAATATTAACTAAAATTATCAAAGTATTTATTTGTTAAAAACTTTAATAGTAAAAAGACTGAACTAAAAAAAAGAATGAACTAAAAAGAAAATAAATAAAGCAAAAAACAAAACAATAATACTGGAAATTTAAAAAAAAATGCCGCCTACTGGGCCAACACGGCCTGCATATGCCTAGTTGGGCCAGGATGAAGTCCCGCATAAGGCTCAGTAGGCCCACAGTCAGAGAGTGCGTTTAGGACCGTAGGCCTGCTAAAGAGAGGAGCTCGAGAGGGTTGGCGCAGCAGCGCTTATAAACCACTCTCGGCGCCTCTCAACTAGCGAGGTGGGACTAAACTTCCACCACACCACTGTGCAGGCTATTGGTCCCGGTTGGTGCCACCAACCGGGACCAATACCAACCTTTCGTCCCCGGTTGGTGGCACCAACCGGGACCAATGCCCACCTTTCGTCCCGGTTGGTGGCACCAACCGGGACCAAAGGTCTGGGCTTCCCGCCCTTTGGGCTGCTGAAAATAGACCTTTAGTCCCGGTTGGTGGCACCAACCGGGACGAAAGGTGGGCATTGGTCCCGGTTGGTGCCACCAACCGGGACCAATGCTCTGTGTATATAAGCAAACCCTTGGAAATTTTTCAGTTTTCATCTACCAGTTGCCCCCGACGACGCCGAGCACATCGACGCCGCCAGGCTGCCCGAGCTCCCCGTCGCCGTCCGTCGCTCCCCGTCGCCGTCCGCCGCTCCCGACGCCGCCAGCTGCTCCGCCGCTCCCTGCCCCGACGCACTGACCCCCAGTGAGCTCCCCTTCCCCTGCGCTGCCGCCGCCGTCGCTCCTGCGCTGCCGCCGCGCTGCCGCCGCCGCCGCCCCTGTTCTGCCGCCGCCGCCGCTGCCATTTTTTTTTGTTCATAGATTTTTTTTTGTTCATAGCATTTTTTGTATATATGTATGCATTTACTGTTAATATACTCCGATGGATGTATATATGTATGTGTGTATATATGTATGCATTTACTGTTAATATGATTTTTTTTGTTCATAGCATTTTTTGTATATATGTATGCATTTACTGTTAATACACTCCGATGGATGTATATATGTATGTGTGTATGGATGGATGCATTTACTGTTAATATGATTTTTTTTGTTCATAGCATTTTTTGTTCATAGCATTTTTTGGTTCATATATTCAAAATGAGTTAATTAAAAGAGTCACTAAGTTAAAATTTACCCCCTTCCCGATAACTTCGACATGAGGGGGGGACGTCAGACATGCATGAGAGAGAGGCGGTACGCTCGCCCGACCAACTATCGAGGCCACCCTAACCGTAGAAGAAAGAGCGTCGTTGTCGATCTACCCCGGCCCTCCCCGATAACTTCGACATGAGGGGGGGACGTCGGACATGCATGAGAGAGAGGCGGTACGTTCGCCCGACCAACTATCGAGGCCACCCAAACCCTAGAATAAAGAGCGTTGTTGTCGATCTACCCCCTCCCCGATAACTTCGACATGAGGGGGGACGTCGGACATGCATGAGTGAGAGAGGCGGTCCGCTCGCCCGACCAACTATCGAGGCCACCCAAACCCTAGAAGAAAGAGCGTCGTTGTCGATCTACCCCCTCCCCGATAACTTCGACATGAGGGGGGACGTCGGACATGCATGAGAGAGAGGCGGTCCGCTCGATCGACCAACTATCGAGGCCACCCAAACCCTAGAAGAAAGAGCGTCGTTGTCGATCTACCCCGTCCCCAATAACTTCGACATGAGGGGGGACGTCGGACATGTCATGTGAATTTTTTTTGTTCATATAGAAAACTCCGGTAACATAGATTTATCAAGAATGCCCCCATTATGGATGTGCACAAGTTGATCCAATTTTTTTCTGATCTCATCTATATATATATTCTTCTATATGTCACGTTGTCTGTCAAAGTATTGAAGAAATCCATGGCTTCATCATTAGCCGGAAGTAACATGCGTATGATGCAACGAAGCTCTTCAAAGTTGTTTTGGAACTGAGTTCCGGATAGAATAATTCGCTTTTTGGTACGAATTTCAGCAAAGGCCTTCCAAATAGCGATATTCGGAAGGCTCTTGCTGAACTTCGTACCAAAAAGCTAATTAATTATCCTATCCGGGACTCCGTTCCAAAACAATTTTGGAGAGCTTCGTACCATTATGCGCCTGTTACTTCCGGCTAATGATGAAGCCTTGGTTTTCTTGAATCCTTTAACACTAGACAACGTGACATATAGAAGGGTAGATGAGATCAGGAAAAATATGGACCATTTTCTGCACATTCAGAATGGCGCCATTTTGTTAAATCCCTTAAAGGTTAAGAGAATCCCTTGTTTGACATTCATGAGAGAGGCGGTCCGGACATCGGACATTCATGAGAGAGGCGGTCCGGACGTCGGACATTCATGTTTGTATATTAATTGTCATGTTGTAATATTTGCAGAAACTATGGATCAAAGAGACTTGGAATCAGAACAGGTGTTGGGGGACATAATCCTCGCCGGACGTGATGTCTTGTCGTATCTCAACGACACCGATGGTCTGGAAGGAGAGGATGACGGCTCCGTTGATCGAACAATGGAGGAGGAAGGACATGATCATGATGGCTCCGATGACCGAATGCCGGAGGAAGAAGGAGACCATGATGACGGCTCCGGTGACCGAACGGAGGAGGGAGCTGTTGCAAAGTCCGGCGAGGTATATATATTAATTAAGCCTGTGCTGACTAGCTAATTGATGCATTAATTGTTTTGGTATGTACATATATTAACTCTTCTTTCTTCTTTTATAGCCCTCCGGATCGAGCCAAACTTCAGTAACGAGATGAGGCCCGAAGAAGAGGTTGCGCAAGGATGAAAGGTTCACGATCACAGCACTCGCGGACGATGGCCATCCGATTGAACCCAAGCGGATCAAGGACGCATTTTCTGCTCAGTGCGGAGCTATTGTTAGGGACAACATCCCGATCAGCATCAAGCAATGGAATAAGCCTAAGGACGGCGCCCCTGAAGGTGATTATGTCACCGATAGACAGAAAGATGATCTTTGGACCATGCTGAAGGCAAATTTCACCCTACCGCCAGAGGAGGGTCCGAATAAGCCAGTTATAGAGCCACTGGTCAGGCGTGTGCTCTTAAGAAGATGACAGATCTATTCAAGAGGTGGAAGAATGAGTTGAAATCAAAGTTTGTCGACAAAGGGAAGACTCCAGAATTCACCGGTCGATTTGAGAAGATAAAAGATCACTGGCCCGCATTTGTGGCCTACAAGACATCGGACAAGAGTAAGAAAATGTCAGAGACAAACAAGAACAATGCTGCAAAGAAGCAGTATCACCATCACACGGGGTCAGGTGGCTACCTCAAAGCCCGGCCGTTGTGGGACAAAGCTGAGAATGACCTGATTGCTAAAGGGGTCGTACCACAGACATTGAACTGGCCAGACCGTTCAAGGACTTGGTTCTTCGGGGTTGGGGGAACTTTGGACCCTGAAACAGGGAAGTGCCGTTGGATGGACGAGCAACTTGCAATACCCGTCACGAAGCTTCAGAAGTATATCACCGCAGCGCAGGAAGGGACGTTCATTCTCGACAGAGAGAAGGACGAGCTGACTGAGGCCCTAGGGAATGTTGAGCACCCTGGACGAACACGAGGCACACCAGGCTCCATTCCGTGGAAGGTTGGGTTTCCCGACGCAGGCGGTTACAGAAGCCGGGAGAGAAAGAGGAAAGCGGAGCTGAGCGACATGCAGAAGCTCAATGCAAGACTACAAAAGCTAGAGGAACTTGAGAGCCAGCGAGCTGCCGGCCAACCATCTCAGCGGCACGAAGCTACCCCAGAAGCTACCCCGCCATCTCAGCGGAGAAGCAACGTGGCTTCCACGGAGCCCGTTCAGCCTGAATTCACGGCTCCTATCTACCCCGTGGATACTATCACGGAGGCTCAACATTGCGAGCTTATGACGAAATGCCGGAACCTCACTTTCAAGGTGGCTGTCGGCTCTGTTGCACCTCCTCAACCCAACGGAACTTTTCACTGCCTTCCGATTCCACATGGCTATGCTGTTGTGATGGTGGATGAAGTAATGGAGGGATTTGAGGAGCTCGAGCTTGACCACTCTACAGGTGAAGGGGAGAATCAGCTGGTTCGTGCTCTCAGGAGTACATGTCTATGGCAGAAGGAGTACATCAAGCTTCCAAACTGGACGCCTCCGCCTCCTCCTCCTCCTCCGGCGAGTCAGGGCACTCCGCCTCCTCCTTCTCCTCCTCCCCCGGCGAGTGATCAGGGCACCCCGCCTCCTGCTCCAGCTCCTCCGACGCGTGAGGGCACTCCGCCTCCTCCTTCGCCTACTCCGGCGTGTCGGAGCAGTCCGCCTCCTTCTCCGTCTCGTAAGCAACGACGGAAGAGAGACGCCGCCGCTCCGGCGGCTAGCAGTACAAGCAGAGGCGGGAGGCAATTCAGATACGGTCCATCTCTCAAGCCTCTGGAAAAGTTACCATATGAGAGGACCGAGTCTGAAAACGAGGAGATATGTCGTGCCCAATTGAGGGCCCATTTTGCAAAGAAAACTCCACCTCCGAAGGAGAAGCTAGATCCGGTGAAAGTGATGCGCACTATCGATGCCCTGAAGCGACCACCACCGCCTCCGCCGGATTCCAACTTTGTCCGCTGTATTAAAAAGACATATCAAGATGCGCGGCAGTCGGGAAGTACTTCCAGTGATGCAAGGTTAGCAAAACGAAGAAGTGGGAAAAAAATCCCCAGCTCGGCGAACAGGCGAACCAATCGTGCCCCCCGCTCAAGGTATCTAGCGATATCGTCGCTAATCATCCGGGGATGGTGCCCGGTACCAATCCTGGTGATTACCTGAGCGATGATGTACAGTTTGAGCCGTTGGAGGTGGACGAATTCAGTTACCGGTACGGGCGGCCTCTCGTCAAACCTAATCATCCTCCTCTAACAACGATGATGCGAAAATTCCATGAATGGTACATGAAAACCTGTCGCGAGTCTGGGAAGGATACTTTGACATTGAGAATTAAAGAGGAGCACGACCTCGTTGGAATGGAGCAGTTGTCGGTTGAATTTGACGAGATATTCCAGTTATACAATCAAAAGGCCCTCGACAAAACAATCTTGACTTGCTACTGTCTGTAAGTACTACTTCTGTAATTAAGTCTCTATATATATATAGCTCAGCTCTTTCATTGCATGTATATATAATTATCCTCACTATATTATGCAGATTGAAGATCGTCAAATGAAGAAAAGCACAAATCTATGACATTGGGTTCATTAACCCAAATATCATACATGAGTTTACCTTTAAAAACAATGTCACACAAACCAAGGACAACTTGCTACAATCGTTGCTTAAAAATCAAAACAAAGAGACAATACTCTTTCCTTACAACTTCAAGTGAGTGTTACTGTCTTGTGCATATTCGGTTTCCCTTATTACTCGAGGTTATAGTAATGTAATTGATGAGTTATGCATGCGTGCGCAGTTTCCACTTTATTCTGCTAGAGATTAAGCTTGAGCGGGGAGTAGTAATCGTCTTAGACTCGAAACGAAAAGATCCCCAGGAATATGCGGACATGACTGAAATGCTCCAGAAGTAAGTTCAATCGATCATTATCGCATCATATCGGCAACTTTGTTCATTTCCTGATATCAAGTAATTATTTTCTTTGTCTGGCAGGGTTTGGAAAGAGTTCACCGCAATTGTTCCGTCACTGCCGAGGGAGCTGCGATTTACACACCCGAAAGTAAGTACTACTAGCTAGTTCCGCGCATCTCCCATTATTGATTCTAGTTTCATCAATACCATTTATCATACTTGATTATCAGTTTGATTGAACTCTATTTCTCATAAAGTGCTTGTGGCAGGAAACCGGGAATGATTTTTGTGGATACTACGTTTGCGAGTTCATCTACCACGCGACGACCCCTAAGCGGGGCTACTCTGAAAAACAATTTCAAGTGCGTAAGCAATAATATTCACAATTTTATTTTATTACCATGATTTGTGTTGAGTTTCATTCATATATATGTATTGACCTCCTTCTTCAAATTAGATGTGGCAGATGTGGGATGAACTCCTACCACATGATCGCATACGAGCAATTCAAGAGGAATTGGCGGGATTCTTTCTTGACCACGTAATAAATAAAGCCGGAGAATACCATCTGGAATTTGACTTTAGATATTAGGGATTGTAAGAGATCTTATATTGTATATATGTAGCTAGTAGCATCGGATAGATATACGAAACTTGTTGTTTGACCAATCTCTCGGAGAAAGAGAGGTCGATCACTTCTCTGTGTATATGTTCATGACGATGTTGTGTACTTAATGGTTCCTTCATTTGCTTACTAGCTAGCGTGTCGAGTTCTCTCTATAGTAGCTAGCGGCGACCAAGCATGGAGAAAGAGAGGACACTTCTCTCTATTAGCTAGCTAACACAATATGAAACCCCTAAATTAACCCTCCAAAACCCCCTAACCCCCCCCCCCCTTTAAAAAAACAAAAACCCCAGCTCCTGCCAGATGCTGACGCGTGGATGCGTTTTGGTCCCGGTTGGTGTTACCAACCGGGACTAAAGGTCCTCCTGCCTGGGCTTCCCACAGCGGCCACGTGGAGCACCTTCTGTCCCGGTTCCTAAGCGAACCGGGACTAAAGGTTTTGGGCTTTAGTCCCGACCCTTTAGTCCCGGTTCCAGAACCGGGACAAATGGGCCTTTTTCTATTAGTGTCACAATCACAAAAGATGTCCAAGATAATATATTTGTATGTGAAAGTTCTCTTTCTTATATTAATCATTCATGAATTACTCATATAACCAATACAGTGATTGTTAAACTTCAATAGATTTTAGTTTCTAAACAAAATGTGAACTTGCTACTAAGAATATAGAATATTGATAATTTCAGATTTATGATATTTCATTCATTCACAATTTACTCTTAAGATATAAGTGAATCACAAGAGTAAACATCAAACTACTCTCAAAAAGATATAAGTGGAGATCAATGAGTAGTCAAACAATTAAGTAGCTATGTGAGGACTCTATATCAATAAAGATTTTCAGATCTGAGTATTTTATTCAAACAGCAAATTAAACCAAAAATAGCACTCCAAGAATAGCACAAATCATGTGAACAAATTAAAATTTAGGCTTAACATAGGCTAACCGATAGTTGACGAAGAGAAATCAAATTAAACCAAAAATAGCACTCCAAGAGTAGACAGTCTCAAACCACAGAAAATATTGTGCATATTCCATTGCTGCATATTTCTGTTTATGCTTTGATAATAGGGGCTACTGGGACTGTGCTCATGTGTAGCATATGCATCTTGGTTCCAAACTCTATATCTATCTTGACTGTGAGATGGACTTAGCAGCCTACCAGATCCTTGGCTGAATCTGGTACTACTGGTTACATAATTTAATATGGAAGCTGCACTCATTTTGATCTTCATAAAAAAATTCTCGGCATCACAATTGAGTTAAGCTATGTTCTGGTGCACACCATATGGACTGTCATGCTCACTGTTGTTTGAAGAATATCAGACTTTTGAGGACAGAAACGATGGAAGCTGAATAATCAGTTACATGAGTTACCTAGTTCTCTTCTCTAGTTTTTTTATTTATTTCACCGCTTCTACCTATGTTCTATTCTCTGCATCTAATTCATCGTGTGTTATTGTCGAGGTATTTGTGTTCCAGTCACATATATCTGCTGTGTAATCAGTTGGTGGGAGCTAGAACTAGTTTGTGTTATCTTGACATTTTTTTTAGTGTCACCACCTGCACATGTGAAGTCCTGCACAACTTAGTGGAGAGAGAGAAGCATGTGAAGGTACAAATTTGCTTAATGTTCATTTTATAAACTGTTACTTTGGTTGTATAATACTACCATTCAACATTTCTTTCCTTTGTAGGTTTTCTGGGACATCCTGCTTTATCTTTGCTAAAATATTTCTACTTCATCTAAAGTTTTATCATTTGTGGTACTGTCTGACTCAAATTTGAATTATATCCCAATTTGTACTTTCAGTATTGCCCTCATGACAATCTAGTTTTCATGTGATCTACCATTTTGGTTTTGGTTGTGCAGGTCCATTTGATGTTCAATATGAGTGGTAAAAACACAAGTTCGCTAAGTTCTGCCAATTACTTAATGCGTACATGCGTTGTTAAGAACTTGAGAAGCTGACCTGATGCCGTTCCCGCTGTATCCAGCAATTACACTCAAACATAATTCCGGACCAACTACATCACTACAGAAAAATGACTGTAAATATATTGGATGGGGTGTTGCGTGTTCTATTTTCTCCAATTGGTTGCGAAACAATTTTCTGAAAGGGCATTGTGCATGAGTCATTTCCAGTTTCTACTCTGTACTGTATGGAGCCGTGTGCTGTGTACAAGCGATGTTCTAGTTCAAGGGGTGTCCTAGTCTGCATACTTGTCCCTTTAGTTTAGGCCTCTAGCTGTTCTGGGCACTATTACCCTTTTTTGTTCAATAAACGAACTAGTTGTGCTGTATGCGAAATCTGTACTTTTGATAGCAATTGTTCAAATCCTGTTCATCTTTGATGGTATACGTAACTTATGCTTACAGCTATGTTCATCTATTTAGTTATCCACGTGCTAGAACCATGACTTGCTTTCGACTTCTTATGGGTTTCCACTCTAGCCTACCCCAACTTGTTTGGGACTGATTAGGAAGCAGTGATGCTATATTTTAAGTCTGTACTTTTTGATATCAGTTCAAATTCTGTAGCTTTGGTGTGTGTCCAGCATCGACTAAATATGAAGTGAAGTTAGCACCCTTAGTTCATAGCTATGTTGATGCACTTCTGAAGGGATTTAGGATAATACAACAAGCAGAGAAATCAAATTTCAGAATGTTTCAGCATTTGAACAAAGCTCACATGTTTATATATAAACAGGCATGAAGATATAGACATGTTTGGTAGCTTGGATCAAGAGGGACCACCCTGAGGTTTTCTGCTCGAAGAAATAAACATGACAAGTTACGTAAAGACATCGCTGGATTTTATGTTCTCTTTCGTCGCGTAAAAGTTAATTTAAAACGACTTGCACCACCACTCAAACTTCAGGCTGATTCCATTAACATTACCAGCATCCAGCAAAACCTAAAACTACAACTAGATGTCATATTACTAATTACATACGCTCAGGAGACTTTCTAGACTTCTAATACAAAGTTTTGAACTAAAACCACGACACTTGTTTTGGAACGGAGGGAGTAGTTCGCATCGTAGACTTTCTAGACTTCTGATATAAAGCTAGTTTGCATCGTTCTTTGGCTCCGAGACGGAAGTGGCTTCACTATCCTTGCTTGCAGCGCCATCTTCTCTGATGCTAGCTGTCGCGCCGTAGGCCAACAGACCAAAATATCCCAGAGAAGCGCATATAGTGTTAAAATCGTTGAGTCTTCTTAAGAATAGAAACCTGCGCCTGCGGGGTGACAACAGCAGGAAAGGCTCTCAGGCAAGAAAGGGGGGAAATAGAGCATAGTTATGCATGCATATGTTTGAGATTATACCAATTGGGGTCATGAGGCCTAGGCTTCACTTGAGCAGCAAGGTGAGTGAGCAGCCGATGAATGCGCATGTCTTCCCAGGACAACTGTGGGTAAAGTTCTGCCCTTTTCACCGCTAGGAGCAAATCAAACAACTCTTCTTTCTTGTTCTTGAATTGCCAGTCCAGCAATTCTAGCTGGCCCTGAGTCGGCTGGCCACACAAGACACAAAATGATTAAATTAAATATTAATTACTAGCATAGTTTCCTTGACAGAATTGTAGAATATGTCATATATTAGTGGTTTGCTGAAAGAAAATTTGACATTACAAAATCGACTCATATATCATGTCCTCAGAATTAATCAACGTATGTTTATACATGGCCTTATGACTCGCAAAAGGCTATAATCATCATTCTTAATTTCTCACAAGGTTGAGGTCTTAATCCCCAGCAATCTTCCTAAAACTAAATAATCTGCAGCAATCGATCGGAGCAATCAATCAATGGCTGCAAGTGACCCCTGATCGCCGGCAATCGAAGTTTTTATAAAAAAAATATTTATCCAAGTCGTCAGTCAGGTTGTCAAAGATTTTTGGGAGGAATCGGCAACAACCCTAAATCTGGTCCCCACGCCGGCCGGAAACAAAGCCAACGCTGCTACTGCTTGAGAGGGCAGCCGTACCCGCGGAGGCCTCCGACGGTCGGCAAATCCGCCGGATCTGGGAGGGAGGGATCGAAGGTAGGAGAAAATAAGTACCTTGCCACCGACGGAGGAGGTGGACATGAGCCGGCGGCCAGGGGAAGTGCCGTTTAGCAAGAGCCGCCGAGGTTCCTCCGCCACGACCGAAGACCTCACCTGCGCTCCTCGCTGCAGGAGCGCACGCTCGCAGAGCCTCCTCGCCGCGTGCCGGAGCGCCGCCATCGCTCTCGCCGACTCGATCGATCCGCTTCTTCTTCTTCTTCTTCGTCGGTTGCTGGGGTTTGCTTTCGCGTGTGGCGTGTAAGTCGATTTGGGTGGCCTCCAGTGTATATAGGCCCGGCCCGGTCCGTCCGTCCGTCTCTCTGTCTGTCTTCTGGTTTATGGATTGTGATCGGTTTGCAGCCTTGGCACGGAAGAAAGAAAACTCCGCAACCGGCCCGCTTTCCGTTTCCGCCGTGTTACGCTCTGCACCTGAGACTTTAATTTTTATTTTATTTTTTTACACAGTACACATACACGAGCAAAACGATACTCTATCCTTATAATCATATCCGAGAGACTGAGCCGGTAAAACTCGAGCACACTAAACGTTTAGTGCACGTGATACATGCGGTGAGCAATCCAAATAATTCAAAAAAAGGGAAAAGGAAAAAACGTCTACGATACGCGGCCGGGTACGTTTGTGGACGCATATACAAGAGTCGGTCGGTGACCCAATCCCGTGCATCAAACGTTCGTTTATGCATTTTTCCTTGTGTCTAGAGCACTCAAAATGTAACTATAAAAATAGTACAAATAATCCATTAATAACATGCACATATTCTAGTGCCCCTTGAGCGAGTGTTGCTCATTCATAGTTTAAAATAAATATTACGCCCAAATAATCAAAGGGCGAAGTGTTGTTCATCCAGAGATTGTGTCCCTTGAGCTTCATCCAACAACGCATCAATATGAAAAACCCACCACTTCATTGTTTGGTATAGCACGACAGAGCGTCCGGGCTATACAATAATGTCCACCACTTCATTGTTTGGTATAGCACGACAGAGCGTCCGGGCTATACAATAATGTGATCATTAAGTTGCAGCATTGAGTGAATCAATAAATTGACCAACATGTAGAGCAACTAGAAGAAAACTTACGATCTCCATGACTGTCGATCCATCTGTGCGATCGCACTGCAATACTTCATAAGGAGTCTGAGATGGTGTACCATTGGTGGGGTATCGACTTCACATTGCACTCATGGATCGTGTGCAAATTGTAGGGCACGAAGTGTTTTTTCTCATGAACCGAGAATGCACATTTTGCCAAAATATCGTGTCCCGTTGCTTCAGGCCTACAAAGATTGCACTTCTGGCAAATCAAGCATCACACAACAACTCATCCTCCACCATCGAGTATGCGGCCATCGTGCTTGCTTGAAAGTAAACAACGATACTCATTGGCATTTGGTCGAAAACTTGCCGGACATGGTGTCCGTCATGGACGGCTTCGGCAGGGTAGAAGGATACCTGGTTGCAGACGACTCTGGAGTGAACGGTGGTGTAGTCTAAGGCGGGCATCCGGCAAGGCCTGGGCAGCGGACGTCCGGCAAGGTCTAGGTGGCGGCCAGAGTGGTAGAGCAACAACATCAGACTGGGAGGGTGCGGATATAGAGAAAGCAAGAGAGCGGAGTAGGGAGGAAATGTTCTCGTTTGAATCAACCGACTGACGCAAACACGAGATCAGGCGCCTCGCGGGCCGTTAGATCTGAGTGTCCATGGCCGCATGACTCTTCTCCTGGCCTCTGCTCTCTTATCCCTGACTCGCAGCGCTCGTACATATCACGCGCGCTCGCACCTCTTGTCATGACTAGTAGAATATGAGAGTGGGGGAAATATATTTTACTTTGGATTCATGGTAGGAATTTGGGGTGAATTTAAACTTCCAAACCAAGCACCAAGTCAAATTGCATCCAAATAAGGACATATCCAGTGCATAGAAGCTCCCACACAAGGTGGGGTCTGGGGAGATATTATAGGAACCTAGTCTTACCCCTGCTATAGTGCAATGTAGAGAGGCCGGTTCGAACCGAGGACCACTTGGCACAAGTGGGGAGTACTTCACTACTGCGCCAGGCCTGCCCTCTCAGATTGCATCCAAATATAAATTTGAAACGACCTTTGCTGTTATTTAGGATTTGGGCAAATTGCAATTAAGAACTAAAGGACTTGAGTGCTAAAAGTATAATTCAATTATGAATTGGAAATGCATTTATAAATAAACACAATTGAATAATGGAAATTAAAGTTTATTAATAATAGGAGTAAAAATACAAAATATTATTACAAAGAATAAATAATCTTTATTAGAAAATACAAATACATTCTTGAGTTACAAAGAAACTTGAGAGGAATAAACCTAGACCAAACTATCTATTTTCAAAACTATTCCTACTCTAATCTTCTTCTTGATGATCTTCAAACTGCAAAGTAAATATCAAAGATAAAGAACTTGTATTATGTTAGGAATGTAGCATTTTCATTTCTGCAAATGCATATTTATTGTAGGAGCTAGCAATTGGTAATATTGCCAATAGTAGCCAAATTCCATTTATAAACAATGGGATGATCTCGACTTGAGAATAGACAGCCAGGAACAAATGGACAACCAAATGATCATGAACCATAGTGCCAAGAGCCAAATGATCAAATTCCATGAAAGTATCAAGTCACAAAAGCCAGCAAGAGAGATCAAAGATCAAATTAAAGGACCAACCAACTAGCACTAGCTCCATAGAATTCCTAAAAGCCACAAATTAGTTTGTAGTATCATTTTAGATGAACTAACACTGTAGAGGATCTATTGTCAGAATGAAAATAGTTAAAGTCACTGTTTAGCATCCAAAATAAGTCACCAAGCAGATATGCATCAATCCAGCCGGTGAACGGATAAGTCCCAAAGCAATTAGCCACCTCCTGATTTAAGGATCACGATTAAGGAACACAAGACAACACACAAGCAGTTGTTGTCACCACCAACACAACAAGCAGCCGAGTCAAAAGCCCATGTGGAAAGTGACTAGACCATGCTCCAGCCTATAAATAACAACACGATCTTACCAAACAAAGTTTAGCAACACCTAGTACCACAATACCAAACCGGGAGACCACCAAACCGGTTACGACTCAAGCATCTGGGAGGTGTGGGCATACCACAAGAAGCAGACCCAACAGAAACCTCAAGACAAAGCTATGGGAAGATCACAAGGTAGAATTGGTGGAGAGAAATTCTTAGGATTGCATAGATATTATTTTCCTGTAGGTGATGTCTACTACGCAACTTTATTCTTGTAGACTATGTTGGGCCTCCAAGCGTAGAGTTTTGTAGGATAGTAGCAATTTTCCCTCAAGTGGACGGCCTAAGGTTTATCAATCCGTGGGAGGTGTAGGATGAAGATGGTCTCTCTCAAACAACCCTGCGATCAAATACAAGAAATCTCTTGTGTCCCCAACACACCCTATACAATGGCAAATTGTATAGGTGCACTAGTTCGGCGAAGAGATGGTGATACAAGTGCAATATGGATAGTAGATATAGGTTTTTGTAATCTGAAAATATAAAAACAGCAAGGTAACAAGTACTCCCTCCGTTTCTAAATATTTGTCTTTTTAGAGATTTCACTACAAATTACATACGGATGTATATGGACATAATTTAAAGTGTAGATTCATTCATTTTGTTCCGTATGTAGTCTGTAATTGAATCTTTAAAAGGACAAATATTTAGGAACGGAGGGAGTAGTAAACAGTGAGCAAAACGTTGTATAAATGCTTGGAAATGTGGCCTAGGGTTCATACTTTCGCTAGTGCAATCTCCCAAAAATGCTAACATAGTTGAATCATATGATCATCCCTCAACGTGCAACAAAGAATCACTCCAAAGTTCCTATCTAGCGGAGAACAAATAGATGAAATTGGTGTAGGTAGTAGAACCACCTCAAAGTTATTCTTTCTGATCAATCTTTTGGGCTATTCCTATAAGTGTCACAAACAGCCCTAGAGTTCGTACTAGAATAACACATATGATACACATCAATCAACCCTAATGTCACCTAGATACTCCAATGTCACCTCAAGTATCCGTGGGTAAATTATGCGACATGCATCATACAATTTCAGATCTATTATATTCAATCCAACACAAAGAACTTCAAGGAGCACCCCAAGATTTCTATCGGAGCATGTGGTATGAAAACGTGCAATCAACCCCTATGCATAGATCCCGAAGGTCACCGGAATCCGCAAGTTGATGCCTTAACATATATCAAGTGAATCAATAAAATACCCCAATGTCACTACGGGTATCCCACGCAAGACGTACATCAAGTGTTCTCAAACCAAAATATTCAATCCAACATAACGATATCTCAAAGGGAAAGATTCAATTCATCACAACAAGGTAGCAAGGGAATACCATCATATGTTCCGACTATATTAACAAAGCCCGTGATACATCAAGATCGTGACATCTCAAGAACACGAGAGAGAGAGAGAGAGAGATTGAACACATAGCTACCGGTACATACCCTCAGCTCCGAGGGTGAACTACTCCCTCCTCATCATGGTCTCCGCCGGGATGATGAAGATGGCCACCGGAGATGATTTACCCCCTCCGGCAGGGTACTGGAAAGGCTTCAGAAGGGTTTTCGGTCGATACAGAGAGTTGCGGCGGCAGAGCGGAGAGTCTCCCTTTATTTCTGGGCTTTCTAGGATTTATAGGATTTTTCAGCGTTGGAATCACGTGCAACGGAGCCACGTGGGCCCCACCACACATTAGGGCGCGGCCTAGGGGGCGCCCTGATGGCTTGTGGCCCACTGGTGGCTCCCCACCGGTGGTTCTTCGCTCCAATATTGCTTATTTCCTCCAGAAAAAATCATCAAAAAGTTTCGGGCGATTCCGAGAACTTTCATTTTTGCACAAAAACAACACCACGGTAATTTTATTGAGAACAACGTTAGTCCGGGTTAGTTCTAAATAAATTATATAAAGTGCATCAAAACCATATAAAAATATTGTAAACATAGGCAAACATGGAATGAATACTTCATAAATTATAGATACGTTGGAGACGTATCAGCATCCCCAAGCTTAATTCCTACTCGTCCTCGAGTAGGTAAATGATAAAAGAAATAATTTATGAAGTGTGAATGCTAGCATAATGTATAATATTGATCAAGGATAATTTCAGTCACTTTTCTAGCATCATAACCAGCAACTTTTTCTCATAAAAAATCATCAAGATAGAGTAGCAATCAATTCACATGTCATGGTTCAAACAATTCATTCACTTGAAACTTAACAATCTATGTTCTTGGTCACCGAACAATTTCAATGCATCATCAAGTCTAAGTAAGAGCTCCACATACTCAGTTATCATATAGTCTTTTATGATTGCTAATACTCAAGGCATATTTTTAGAACAAACAACATCCATCGAACACATAGAAAGATAGGGGCTTAATGTTTTGCCTCCCAACATACTTATCATAAAGATAATTGTCAACAATAATGAATCATGATCAAATATATTTTACTGGATATATATGTTTTGATCTTTCCCCTCCACATGGTGCTTGCCAACTAATAGGCTGAGGTTGGAATAGGAAGTTGACTCAACATGAAAAGTAAATAACATGAAAGTAAATGGATTGTCCCTCGGCAGAGGGAAGCAGGGATTTACAGAGGTGCCAGAGCTCATTGTTTAAAAGCAGAGATGAATAAGTAATTTTGAGTGGTGTGCCTTTCCTGACAACGTCACAACAGAGTTTTCAATATCTTTCATGCTAATCACATTATTGGCGGTTCCCAAATAGAATTAAAATTTTACTCCCCCTCCACCATTCAAACACATTCCATGGCTAGCCGTATCCACGGGTACCATCCAAACAATCAACTTTCTAGGGGGAGTTCTTGTTTATTTATTTTTGTATTATGCAGGACTGGGCATCCTTTTTACCATCCTCTCTCGTGCAATGACAAGTGAATAAACACTCATCTTGAGAATAACTCGCTTACCATGGAAGATAGTGACCGCCCCGTCGCTCCATGAGCGGTACGAGCACACAAAATGGATGTTTATTTGAATGTTTAGAGGTGGCACATGCAAATTTACTTGGAATGGCAGTGAAATACCATATATAGGTAGGTATGGTGGACTCTCATGGAAAAAACTTGGCTCAAGGATTTGGATGCACAAGTAGTATCTCTACTTAGTACGAAGTTTTGGCTAGCAAAAGGTTCTAAACAAGCACCACATGTTAGAGAATCCATAACAATATCACTTCTATGCAAATATACCCAAACATAAACATTATGTTGTCTTCCTTGTCCAACTTCACCTATTTGATCAAGTTTGAAAATAATTAATGGGTATTCACACTAGTAGAAAACAGGGCTTTGGTCCAGGCCTGAAATCCCATTAATCCCGGTTCACTCACGAACCGGGACCCATGGGGCATTGGTCCCGGTTCGTGAGGCCAGGGCACCGGCCGGGCCTCATGGGCCATTGGTCCCGGTTCGTCTGACCCCTTTGGTCCCGGTTCCAGACACGAACCGGGACCAATGGGCCCGCTCCTGGCCCACAACCATTGGTCCCGGTTTGTGGCTGGAACCGGGACCAAATGATGTCCTTTCGTCCCGGTTCCAGCCACAAACCGGGACCAATGGTCGGCCTATATATACCCCCTGCCCGCCAGCAGACCAGTGCACTGCTCTGTTTTTTTGGCCGGCCATTGGGAGAGCTTTGTGGTGCTCTAGCTCACCTCCTATGCACATGAGGTGTTCGATGAAATGCCCGAGCCACACTTAAGCTTTCTCCTCTCGAAGCTCCTTGTCCAAGCTCCATTTTCCTCAAGATTTGTCTAGGTTTGGCGGTCCGTCCTGTCCCGTCCCCGTCCTCACTGCCGTCGATCGCCCGCGCCCATCTCGGCGCTGGCACCACCGTGGTTAGCCTCTTCTTCTTATCTTCTTTCTAAAAGAAAAAAGTTCTTACTTGTATGATTTAGATAGATACTTGTGTAATTTTCTTACTTTTATTATTGTTTGTTATTATATAGTGCGATGGTTTTGGTATCCGCCTCCGTCGGCCCTCGTCCTGTCTATGATTCGGATGTGGTATATATTATCTTTTATAACTATTTGTTTTATTTAGTGTTTATGACAATTATGCCGACCAACATGACATAGATTTTTTAATCTAGGAGGTATGTTAACCGGAAATTCCAACCGACATAGAAATTCTTGTCGAGAAGTTAAATTTGGTTGAAAAAGAAAACAATTACTTGAAAGAAAAATTACAAAGAGTTGAAGAGGAGAAGATGAAGTTGGAGTTGCATGTTGCCGATGTCGTCGACGATCACAAGATCAAGATGGATGCAATGCGCTTGAAGATTAGAAAGATTAGAAAATATGCCATTCATACTGAGGCTTGGTATCATTATGCCGTTGGATCAATTGGTACCTTAGTTGCGGTTATGATCGCATTTGTTGTTGCATTTAAATTTTGTAGTTTCAATGTATGTTTTAATTAGATGCTCTAGAGAGCTATATGTTGTTCAATAATGAGAACTATGTATGAACATTATGTATTTATTTTGGTCACTACTGTACTTTGGCTTTAATGTGATGATGAATTTCTATTAATTTGGTCACTTCTCTATTCATGATATGCACGCAGATGAACCGGCAATGGATGTACGGTGACCGACGCACCTCTGAGTATATTAAGGGCCTGCATAATTTTCTCGAAGCGGCTGAGGCAAACAAGCAGAATGGTTTTATGCATTGTCCATGTACTGTCTGTGAGAATACGAAGGCTTTCTCCAACTCTAAAACCCTTCACTTCCACCTGCTTGAGAAGGGTTTTATGCCACACTATAATGTTTGGACCAAGCACGGAGAAAGAGGGGTTATGATGGAAGACAACGAAGAAGAAGAGGATGATGACAACTACCCGCCCCCTGAATACGGTGATGCTGCAATGGGGGAAGCTGAAGATCAAGAGAAACCAGACGATGTGCCCGATCATGATCTTCGCAGGGTCATTGTTGATGCACAGAGATAATGCGAAAGTAAAAGGGAGAAGTTGAAGTTCGATCGCATGTTAGAGGATCACAAAAAAGGGTTGTACCCAAATTGCGAAGATGACAACAGAAAGCTCGGTACCACACTGGAATTGCTGCAATGGAAGGCAGACAATGGTGTATCTGACAAGGGATTTAGTTCGCTACTGAAAATAATGAAGAAGTAGCTTCCAAAGGATAACGAATTGCCCGGCAGTACGTACGAAGCAAAGAAGGTTCTATGCCCTCTAGGATTGGAGGTGCAGAAGATACATGCATGCCCTAATGACTGCATCCTCTACCGCGGTGCATACGAGGATTTGAACGCATGCCCGGTATGCGGTGCATTGCGGTATAAGATCAGAAGAGATGACCCTGGTGATGTTGAGGGCCAGCGCACCAGGAAGAGGGTTCCTGCCAAGGTGATGTGGTATGCTCCTATAATACCACGGTTGAAACGTCTGTTTAGAAACAAAAAGCATGCCGAGTTGATGCAATGGCACATAAAAGACCGTAAGAAAGACGGGAAGTTGAGAGCACCCGCTGACGGGTCGCAGTGGAGAAAGATCGAGAGAAAATGGAGCGACTTTACAGGTGACCCGAGGAACGTATGGTTTGGTTTAAGTGCAGATGGCGTTAATCCTTTTGGGGAGCAGAGCAGCAAGCATAGCACATGGCCTGTGACTCTATGTATGTATAACCTTCCTCCTTGGTTGTGCATGAAGCGGAAGTTCATTATGATGCCAGTGCTCATCCAAGGCCCTAAGCAACCCGGCAATGACATTGATGTGTACCTAAGGCCATTAGTTGATGAACTTTTACAGCTATGGAATGGAAGAGGTGTACGTGTGTGGGATGAGAACGAACAAGAGGAATTTGACCTACATGCGTTGCTGTTTGTAACCATTAACGATTGGCCTGCTCTCAGTAACCTTTCAGGACAGACAAACAAGGGATACCATGCATGCACACACTGTTTAGATAACACCGACAGTATATATTTGGACAAATGCAGGAAGAATGTGTACCTGAGGCATCGTCGATTTCTTCCGACCAACCATCAATGTCGAAAAAAAGGAAAGCATTTCAAAGGTGAGGCAGATCACCGGAAGAAGCCCGCCCTCCGTACTGGTGATCACATACTTGATATGGTCAATGATTTACATGTAATATTTGGAAAGGGTCCTGGTGGACTATCTGTTCCGACTGACGATGCAGGACGCGCACCCATGTGGAAGAAGAAATCTATATTTTGGGACCTACCCTATTGGAAAGACCTAGAGGTCCGCTCTGCAATCGACGTGATGCACGTGACGAAGAATCTTTGCGTGAACCTGCTAGGCTTCTTGGGAGTGTATGGGAAGACAAAAGATACACCGGAGGCACGGGAGGAACAGCAACGTGTGCATGAAAATGACGGCATGCATCCAAAGCAGTATGAAGGTCCTGCCAGCTACGCTCTTACCAAAGAAGAGAAGGAAATCTTCTTTGAATGCCTACTCAGTATGAAGGTCCCGTCTGGCTTCTCGTCGAATATAAAGGGAATAATAAATATGGCAGAGAAAAAGTTCCAGAACCTAAATTCTCATGACTGCCACGTGATTATGACGCAACTGCTTCCGGTTGCATTGAGGGGGCTTCTACCGGAAAACGTTCGATTAGCCATTGTGAAGCTATGTGCATTCCTCAATGCAATCTCTCAGAAGGTGATCGATCCAAAAATCCTGCCAAGGTTAAGGAGTGATTTGGTGCAATGTCTTGTTAGTTTCGAGCTGGTGTTCCCACCATCCTTCTTCAATATCATGACGCACGTCCTAGTTCATCTAGTCGACGAGATTGTCGTTCTGGGCCCTGTATTTCTACACAATATGTTCCCCTTTGAGAGGTTCATGGGAGTCTTAAAGAAATATGTTCGTAACCGCGCTAGGCCAGAAGCAAGCATCTCCATGGACCATCAAACAGAGGATGTCATTGGGTTTTGTGTTGACTTCATTCCTGACCTTAAGAAGATTGGTCTCCCTCAATCGCGGTATGAGGGGAGACTGACTGGAAAAGTCACGCTAGGAGCGGACTCAATAATATGTAGGGACGGGCATTCTTGGTCTCAAGCACACTACACAGTTCTACAGAATTCTACCTTGGTGACCCCGTATGTCGATGAACACAAGAATATTCTGCGCTCCAAACACCCGGAGCAGTGTGACGACTGGATTACATATGAACACATCAGGACTTTCGGCAGTTGGTTGCAAACACGTCTCATGGGTGACAACACTGTTTCTGATGAGTTGTACTCGTTGGCCAGGGGACCATCTTGGATTGTATTGACTTACAAAGGGTACGAGATAAATGGGAATACATTTTACACGATCGCCCAAGATCAAAAGAGCACCAACCAAAACAGCGGTGCCCGCTTTGATGCAGCAACCAAGAGGGGAAAGGACACATATTATGGTTACATAGTGGACATATGGGAACTTGACTATGGACATGATTTGAAGGTCCCTTTGTTTCAGTGCAAATGGGTCAATCTGTCAGGAGGCGGGGTACAGGAAGATCCGCAGTACATAATGACAATAGTGGATCTGAACAATCTTGGGTACACAGACGAACCATTCGTCCTAGCCAATGATGTGGCGCAGGTTTTCTATGTGAAGGACATGTCTACCAAACCGAGAAAAAGAAAAGATAAGGAAGCGAATACATCATACGATGAGCCAAAGCACCACATAGTTCTTTCAGGAAAAAGAGACATCGTGGGATTGGAGGGCAAGACAGACATGTCTGAAGATTATGAAAAGTTTCATGAAATTCCTCCCTTCAAAGTCAAGGCTGACCCAAGCACCCTGTTAAACGATGAAGATTATCCATGGTTACGGCGCAATAAGCAAAGGACACAAGCGAAGAAAAAGTGAAGACTTTCTCTCCACAACTAGTATGATGATGCCTTTGATCTAGAATATCACTGCAGTTACATGTGAAGAAATCAATTGCCTTTTGTAACAGATGAGTTTTCGTATGAAACCCTGATACTTCGAAAGAGATTGTCCGTTTTGTACACGAAGTGCATCCAGTTTTTTCCGTAACCCTCTCAACTTTTTATGACATGCTATGTGGGTGAAATGATGATACCATGCCAACTATAAACCTTTTCAAAGTTCATTTGTAGTGCTTTTCAATTTCAGGGTCATTCAGCTTAAAAAATCAGTAAATGCATGAAAAATACCAGATGAAGTCAGAAAGGGTTGAAAATTGATGATGTGGCTTTGAATGGTTCATTTTGAACACACAAAAAGTCTGGAATTCAAATAAGTTCAAAAAAATGAAATACCTTTGTAACAGATGAGTTTTCGTCCAAAACCCTGATACTTTGAAAGAGATTGTCCGTTTTGTACACGAAGTGCATCCAGTTTTTGTCGTAACCCTCTCAACTTTTTAGCACATGCTATGTGGGTGAAATGATGATACCATGCCAACTTTCAACCTTTTCAGAGTTCATTTGTAATGCTTTTCAATTTCAGGGTCATTTAGCTTAAAAAATCAGTAAATGCATGAAAAATATCAGATGAAGTCAGAAAGGGTTGAAAATTGATGATGTGGCTTTGAATGGTTCATTTTGAACACACAAAAAGTCTGGAGTTCAAATAAGTTCAAAAAAATGAAATACCTTTGTAACAGATGAGTTTTCGTCCGAAACCCTGATACTTCGAAAGAGATTGTCCGTTTTGTACACGAAGTGCATCTAGTTTTTGTCGTAACCCTCTCAACTTTTTATGACATGCTATGTGGGTGAAATGATGATACCATGCCAACTTTCAACCTTTTCAGAGTTCATTTGTAATGCTTTTCAATTTCAGGGTCATTTAGCTTAAAAAAAAATCAGTAAATGCATGAAAAATACCAGATGAAGTCAGAAAGGGTTGAAAATTGATGATGTGTCTTTGAATGGTTCATTTTGAACACACAAAAAGTCTGGAGTTCAAATAAGTTCAAAAAAATGAAATACCTTTGTAACAGATGAGTTTTCGTCCGAAACCCTGATACTTCGAAAGAGATTGTCCGTTTTGTACACGAAGTGCATCCAGTTTTTGTCGTAACCCTCTCAACTTTTTATGACATGCTATGTGGATGAAATGATGATACCATGCCAACTTTCAACCTTTTCAGAGTTCATTTGTAATGCTTTTCAATTTCAGGGTCATTTAGCTTAAAAAAATCAGTAAATGCATGAAAAATACCAGATGAAGTCAGAAAGGGTTGAAAATTGATGATGTGTCTTTGAATGGTTCATTTTGAACACACAAAAAGTCTGGAGTTCAAATAAGTTCAAAAAAATGAAATACCTTTGTAACAGATGAGTTTTCGTCCGAAACCCTGATACTTCGAAAGAGATTGTCCGTTTTGTACACGAAGTGCATCCAGTTTTTGTCGTAACCCTCTCAACTTTTTAGCACATGCTATGTGGGTGAAATGATGATACCATGCCAACTTTCAACCTTTTCAGAGTTCATTTGTAATGCTTTTCATTTTCAGGGTCATTTAACTAAAATTATCAAAGTATTTATTTGTTAAAAACTTTAATAGTAAAAAGAATGAACTAAAAAAATCAATTAAATATAATATTTTTCAATAGCAAAAAGAATCAACTAAAAAGAATCAAAATTATATTAACTAAAATTATCAAAGTATTTATTTGTTAAAATCTTTAATAGTAAAAAGAATGAACTAAAAAGAATCAATTAAATATAATATTTTTCAATAGCAAAAAAAATCAACTAAAAAGAATCAAAATAATATTAACTAAAATTATCAAAGTATTTATTTGTTAAAAACTTTAATAGTAAAAAGAATGAACTAAAAAGAATCAATTAAATATAATATTTTTCAATAGCAAAAAGAATCAATTAAAAAGAATCAAAATAATATAACTAAAATTATCAAAGTATTTATTTGTTAAAAACTTTAATAGTAAAAAGAATGAACTAAAAAGAAAATAAATAAAGCAAAAAACAAAACAAAAATACTGGAAATTTAAAAAAAATGCCGCCTACTGGGCCAACACGGCCTGCATATGCCTAGTTGGGCCAGGATGCAGGCCCGCATAAGGCTCAGTAGGCCCACAGTCAGAGAGTGCGTTTAGGACCGTAGGCCTGCTAAAGAGAGGAGCTCGAGAGGGTTGGCGCAACAGCGCTTATAAACCACTCTCGGCGCCTCTCAACTAGCGAGGTGGGACTAAACTTCCACCACACCGCTGTGCAGGCTATTGGTCCCGGTTGTTGCCACCAACCGGGACCAATACCAACCTTTCGTCCCGGTTGGTGGCACCAACCGGGACCAATGCCCACCTTTCGTCCCGGTTGGTGGCACCAACCGGGACCAAAGGTCTGGGCTTCCCGCCCTTTGGGCTGCTGAAAATAGACCTTTAGTCCCGGTTGGTGGCACCAACTGGGACGAAAGGTGGGCATTGGTCCCGGTTGGTGCCACCAACCGGGACCAATGCTCTGTGTATATAAGCAAACCCTTGGAAATTTTTCAGTTTTCATCTACCAGTTGCCCCCGACGACGCCGAGCACATCGACGCCGCCAGGCTGCCCGAGCTCCCCGTCGCCGTCCGTCGCTCCCCGTCGCCGTCCGCCGCTCCCGACGCCGCCAGCTGCTCCGCCGCTCCCTGCCCCGACGCACCGACCCCCAGAGAGCTCCCCTTCCCCTGCGCTGCCGCCGCCGCCGCCGCTGTTGCCTCCGTCGCTCCTGCGCTGCCGCCGCCACCGCCCCTGTACTGCCGCCGCCGCCGCCCCTGCGCTGCCACCAACGCCGCCGCCTCTGCCATTTTTTTTTGTTCATAGAATTTTTTTTGTTCATAGCATTTTTTGTATATATGTATGCATTTACTGTTAATATACTCCGATGGATGTATATATGTATGTGTGTATATATGTATGCATTTACTGTTAATATGATTTTTTTGTTCATAGAATTTTTTGTATATATGTATGCATTTACTGTTAATATACTCCGATGGATGTATATATGTATGTGTGTATGGATGGATGCATTTACTGTTAATATGATTTTTTTTTGTTCATATCATTTTTTGGTTCATATATTCAAAATGAGTTAATTAAAAGAGTCACTAAGTTAAAATTTACCCCCTTCCCGATAACTTCGACATGAGGGGGGACGTCGGACATGCATGAGAGAGAGGCGGTACGCTCGCCCGACCAACTATCGAGGCCACCCTAACCGTAGAAGAAAGAGCGTCGTTGTCGATCGTCCCCGGCCCTCCCCGATAACTTCGACATGAGGGGGGGACGTCGGACATGCATGAGAGAGAGGCGGTACGCTCGCCCGACCAACTATCGAGGCCACCCAAACCCTAGAAGAAAGAGCGTCGTTGTCGATCTACCCCCTCCCCGATAACTTCGACATGAGGGGGGACGTCGGACATGCATGAGTGAGAGAGGCGGTCCGCTCGCCCGACCAACTATCGAGGCCACCCAAACCCTAGAAGAAAGAGCGTCGTTGTCGATCTACCCCCTCCCCGATAACTTCGACATGAGGGGGACGTCGGACATGCATGAGAGAGAGGCGGTCCGCTCGATCGACCAACTATCGAGGCCACCCAAACCCTAGAAGAAAGAGCATCGTTATCGATCTACCCCGTCCCCGATAACTTCGACATGAGGGGGGACGTCGGACATGTCATGTGAATTTTTTTTTGTTCATATAGAAAACTCCGGTAACATAGATTTATCAAGAATGCCCCCATTATGGATGTGCACAAGTTGATCCAATTTTTTTCTGATCTCATCTATATATATATTCTTCTATATGTCACATTGTCTGTCAAAGTATTGAAGAAATCCATGGCTTCATCATTAGCCGGAAGTAACATGCGTATGATGCTACGAAGCTCTTCAAAGTTGTTTTGGAACGGAGTTCCGGATAGGATAATTAATTCGCTTTTTGGTACGAATTTCAGCAAAGGCCTTCCAAATAGCGATATTCGGAAGGCTCTTGCTGAACTTCGTACCAAAAAGCTAATTAATTATCCTATCCGGGACTCCATTCCAAAACAATTTTGGAGAGCTTCGTACCATTATGCGCCTGTTACTTCCGGCTAATGATGAAGCCTTGGTTTTCTTGAATCCTTTAACACTAGACAACGTGACATATAGAAGGGTAGATGAGATCAGGAAAAATATGGACCATTTTCTGCACATTCAAAATGGCGCCATTTTGTTAAATCCCTTAAAGGTTAAGAGAATCCCTTGTTTGACATTCATGAGAGAGGCGGTCCGGACGTCGGACATTCATGAGAGAGGCGGTCCGGACGTCGGACATTCATGTTTGTATATTAATTGTCATGTTGTAATATTTGCAGAAACTATGGATCAAAGAGACTTGGAATCAGAACAGGTGTTGGGGGACATAATCCTCGCCGGACGTGATGTCTTGTCATATCTCAACGACACCGATGGTCTGGAAGGAGAGGATGACGGCTCCGGTGATCGAACAATGGAGGAGGAAGGACATGATCATGATGGCTCCGGTGACCGAATGCCGGAGGAAGAAGGAGACCATGATGACGGCTCCGGTGACCGAACGGAGGAGGGAGCTGTTGCAAAGTCCGGCGAGGTATATATATTAATTAAGCCTGTGCTGACTAGCTAATTGATGCATTAATTGTTTTGGTATGTACATATATTAACTCTTCTTTCTTCTTTTATAGCCCTCCGGATCGAGCCAAACTTCGGTAACGAGACGAGGCCCGAAGAAGAGGTTACGCAAGGATGGAAGGTTCACGATCACAGCACTCGCGGACGATGGCCATCCGATTGAACCCAAGCGGACCAAGGACGCATTTTCTGCTCAGTGCGGAGCTATTGTTAGGGACAACATCCCGATCAGCATCAAGCAATGGAATAAGCCTAAGGACGGCGCCCCTGAAGGTGATTATGTCACCGATAGACAGAAAGATGATCTTTGGACCGTGCTGAAGGCAAATTTCACCCTACCGCCAGAGGAGGGTCCGAATAAGCCAGTTATAGAGCCACTGGTCAGGCGTGTGCTCTTAAGAAGATGGCAGATCTATTCAGGAGGTGGAAGAATGAGTTGAAATCAAAGTTTGTCGACAAAGGGAAGACTCCAGAATTCACCGGCCGATTTGAGAAGATAAAAGATCACTGGCCCGCATTTGTGGCCTACAAGACATCGGACAAGAGTAAGAAAATGTCAGAGACAAACAAGAACAATGCTGCAAAGAAGCAGTATCACCATCACACGGGGTCAGGTGGCTACCTCAAAGCCCGGCCGTTGTGGGACAAAGCTGAGAATGACCTGATTGCTAAAGGGGTCGTACCACAGACATTGAACTGGCCAGACCGTTCAAGGACTTGGTTCTTCGGGGTTGGGGGAACTTTGGACCCTGAAACAGGGAAGTGTCGTTGGATGGACGAGCAACTTGCAATACCCGTCACGAAGCTTCAGAAGTATATCACCGCAGCGCAGGAAGGGACGTTCATTCTCGACAGAGAGAAGGACGAGCTGACTGAGGCCCTAGGGAATGCTGAGCACCCTGGACGAACACGAGGCACACCAGGCTCCATTCCGTGGAAGGTTGGGTTTCCCGACGCAGGCGGTTACAGAAGCCGGGAGAGAAAGAGGAAAGCGGAGCTGAGCGACATGCAGAAGCTCAATGCAAGACTACAAAAGCTAGAGGAACTTGAGAGCCAGCGAGCTGCCGGCCAACCATCTCAGCGGCACGAAGCTACCCCAGAAGCTACCCCGCCATCTCAGCGGAGAAGCAACGTGGCTTCCACGGAGCCCGTTCAGCCTGAATTCATGGCTCCTATCTACCCCGTGGATACTATCACGGAGGCTCAACATTGCGAGCTTATGACGAAATGCCGGAACCTCACTTTCAAGGTGGCTGTCGGCTCTGTTGCACCTCCTCAACCCAACGGAACTTTTCACTGCCTTCCGATTCCACATGGCTATGCTGTTGTGATGGTGGATGAAGTAATGGAGGGATTTGAGGAGCTCGAGCTTGACCACTCTACAGGTGAAGGGGAGAATCAGCTGGTTCGTGCTCTCAGGAGTACATGTCTATGGCAGAAGGAGTACATCAAGCTTCCAAACTGGACGCCTCCGCCTCCTCCTCCTCCTCCGGCGAGTCAGGGCACTCCGCCTCCTCCTCCTCCTCCTCCTCCTCCTCCTCCTCCGGCGAGTGATCAGGGCACCCCGCCTCCTGCTCCGGCTCCTCCGACGCGTGAGGGCACTCCGCCTCCTCCTTCGCCTACTCCGGCGTGTCGGAGCAGTCCGCCTCCTCCTCCGCCTCGTCGGCAACGGCGAAAGACAGACGCCGCCGCTCCGGCTCCTCCGGCGCGTCGGAGCACTCCGCCTCCTTCTCCTCCTCGTAAGCAATGACGGAAGAGAGACGCTGCCACTCCGGCGGCTAGCAGTACAAGCAGAGGCGGGAGGCAATTCAGATACGGTCCATCTCTCAAGCCTCTGGAAAAGTTACCATATGAGAGGACCGAGTCTGAAAACGAGGAGATATGTCGTGCCCAATTGAGGGCCCATTTTGCAAAGAAAACTCCACCTCCGAAGGAGAAGCTAGATCCGGTGAAAGTGATGCGCACTATCGATGCCCTGAAGCGACCACCACCGCCTCCGCCGGATTCCAACTTTGTCCGCTGTATTAAAAAGACATATCAAGATGCGCGGCAGTCGGGAAGTACTTCCAGCGATGCAAGGTTAGCAAAACGAAGAAGTGGGAAAAAAATTCCCCAGCTCGGCGAACAGGCGAACCAATCGTGCCCCCCGCTCAAGGTGTCTAGCGATATCGTCGCTAATCATCCGGGGATGGTGCCCGGTACCAATCCTGGTGATTACCTGAGCGATGATGTACAGTTTGAGCCGTTGGAGGTGGACGAATTCAGTTACCGGTACGGGCGGCCTCTCGTCAAACCTGATCATCCTCCTCTAACAACGATGATGCGAAAATTCCATGAATGGTACATGAAAACCTGCCGCGAGTCTGGGAAGGATACTTTGACGCTGAGAATTAAAGAGGAGCACGACCTCGTTGGAATGGAGCAGTTGTCGGTTGAATTTGACGAGATATTCCAGTTATACAATCAAAAGGCCCTCGACAAAACAATCTTGACTTGCTACTGTCTATAAGTACTACTTCTGTAATTAAGTCTCTATATATATATAGCTCAGCTCTTTCATTGCATGTATATATAATTATCCTCACTATATTATGCAGATTGAAGATCGTCGAATGCAGAAAAGCACAAATCTATGACATTGGGTTCATTAACCCAAATATCATACATGAGTTTACGTTTAAAAACAATGTCACACAAACCGAGGACAACTTGCTACAATCGTTGCTTAAAAATCAAAACAAAGAGACAATACTCTTTCCTTACAACTTCAAGTGAGTGTTACTGTCTTGTGCATATTCGGTTTCCCTTATTACTCGAGGTTATAGTAATGTAATTGATGAGTTATGCATGCATGCGCAGTTTCCACTTTATTCTGCTAGAGATTAAGCTTGAGCGGGGAGTAGTAATCGTCTTAGACTCGAAACGAAAAGATCCCCAGGAATATGCGGACATGACTGAAATGCTCCAGAAGTAAGTTCAATCGATCATTATCGCATCATATCGGCAAGTTTGTTCATTTCCTGATATCAAGTAATTATTTTCTTTGTCTGGCAGGGTTTGGAAAGAGTTCACCGCAATTGTTCCGTCACTGCCGAGGGAGCTGCGATTTACACACCCGAAAGTAAGTACTACTAGCTAGTTCCGCACATCTCCCATTATTGATTCTAGTTTCATCAATACCATTTATCATGCTTGATTATCAGTTTGATTGAACTCTATTTCTCGTAAAGTGCTTGTGGCAGGAAACCGGGAATGATTTTTGTGGATACTACGTTTGCGAGTTCATCTACCACGCGACGACCCCTAAGCGGGGCTACTCTGAAAAACAATTTCAAGTGCGTAAGCAATAATATTCACAATTTTATTTTATTACCATGATTTGTGTTGAGTTTCATTCATATATATGTATTGACCCCCTTCTTCAAATTAGATGTGGCAGATGTGGGATGAACTCCTACCACATGATCGCATACGAGCAATTCAAGAGGAATTGGCGGGATTCTTTCTTGACCATGTCATAAATAAAGCCGGAGAATACCATCTTGAATTTGACTTTAGATGTTAGGGATTGTAAGAGATCTTATATTGTATATATGTAGCTAGTAGCGTCGGATAGATATACGAAACTTGTTGTTTGACCAATCTCTCGGAGAAAGAGAGGTCGATCACTTCTCTGTGTATATGTTCATGACGATCTTGTGTACTTAATGGTTCCTTCATTTGCTTACTAGCTAGCGTGTCGAGTTCTCTCTATAGTAGCTAGCGTCGACCAAGCATGGAGAAAGAGAGGACACTTCTCTCTATTAGCTAGCTAACACAATATGAAACCCCTAAATTAACCCTCCAAAACCCCCTAACCCCCCCCTTTAAAAAAAACAAAAACCCCAGCTCCTGCCAGATGCTGACGCGTGGATGCGTTTTGGTCCCGGTTTGTGTTACCAACCGGGACTAAAGGTCCTCCTGCCTGGGCATCCCACAGCGGCCACGTGGAGCACCTTCTGTCCCGGTTCCTAAGCGAACCGGGACTAAAGGTTTTGGGCTTTAGTCCCGACCCTTTAGTCCCGGTTCCAGAACCGGGACAAATGGGCCTTTTTCTATTAGTGTCACAATCACAAAAGATGTCCAAGATAATATATTTGTATGTGAAAGTTCTCTTTCTTATATTAATCATTCATGAATTACTCATATAACCAATACAGTGATTGTTAAACTTCAATAGATTTTACTTTCTAAACAAAATGTGAACTTGCTACTAAGAATATAGAATATTGATAATTTCAGATTTATGATATTTCATTCATTCACAATTTACTCTTAAGATATAAGTGAATCACAAGAGTAAACATCAAACTACTCTCAAAAAGATATAAGTGGAGATCAATGAGTAGTCAAACAATTAAGTAGCTATGTGAGGACTCTATATCAATAAAGATTTTCAGATCTGAGTATTTTATTCAAACAACAAATTAACCACAAATAGCACTCCAAGAATAGCACAAATGTAACACCCCAAAAATCGGGTTATCGATTTTTGTGCTGTTATTCCTTCCTAGCTTTTCTCTCCCGAATTTTTCCTCTGGAATTTGGCAAGTGACCAGGTATATCCAGTCATTCCCCAACCTCTTTGTGCCTTTCCCATGTTCTTGTGCCAGCCAGCCTTCCGTCTGTCATCCCCGAACCTCATTCAAACCCTAGTTCCGAAATATTGGAACTGGGAATCCTGCCTTTGGGTTTTCAAAGGAGCCATCATTTTCCTTGCTTTGTTAGTCCTTCCAAAATTTCCAGAGATCCTCCTTCATCCATAGATCCTAGATGTGCAAAAATATTGCTAAGTCCTATGCAATATTCCTCATCTAGAATTAATTCCTCTTTCTGCCTTTCTGAGGAATTAAATCCATAAAAATATCCATCCATCTCCAGAGGTCATGAAAACTTGTGGAGATATTCTTTGTGGATATATTGAGCTCTCATAAAAATATTGGCTATAATTAAATAAGGGAAATTGCCTTTTCTTATTTAAAGCCAATATTCCAATTTGGGGCCTTTCCAAAGGAACTACCATTTTGGTAGCTAGGAAAAATCCCAAATAATTTGTGGAGCTTCTCATATCCATATCATCTCCATTTCCATCCAAATATCCAGTCCTCCAATTCAAAATTTTGAGCTCCACTTCCATTTGCAAATTCTGTCCAAATTTCTAGTTTGCAAAGGAAGTGCATTATTCCTTGATCTCCTTGGGCTAATATTTTTCAGGGTGATGCATGGTGATAAATCACTCTTGTCCTCTAAAAATTAGCCCAATCCCTCTAGCCAATCTTCCTCAGCAATTTATTCAAGTTTCTGTCCATATTGGAGCATTGTGAAGAAAGTACTATTTTAAATTATGCAAATGGTATGAAACTTTTACAGTGTCTCCATATGCTCAACTATTTGCTCTCCTCCAAAAATCATCCAATTCCATTTAGCCATTTGACCCCAGCATTATCTTCTCCATTTCTGGTCAAATTGCCAAGTTACAAAGGAAGTACCATCTAGAGTTGATGGTTTGGGCTGAGATTTTGCCAAGGGAGTGACCCTAGTGTATGTTTGACCTCTGCCAAGGATCAAGCCAAGTGGTGCACTGTGGTGGCCACACCACAGCACAAACACTTGTTGTCCAGAAGCTAGGTCAGCTCACTTCAGTCAGTTCCTGCCCTCGCCTCCCTCCAAATCTTGCTCTAGTCAACTCAGGATTGGAAGGAGATTAGACTAGACATGGTTTGGCGTCTCGTAGGGCGTGGCAAGGCTCTGGACACGTGGTGACCACGACCAGAGCGTGCCAAAGTTGCGCTCTGTGCATTGGAGGTGACGGGAGCGCGCCTCCAGCTGGTTCCAGCCGTCCGGGAGTTTCGTAGAGATTCCTTGTGTGCGCGTGAACCCTCTCGAGACCTCTCCCCCTCGTCCTGAAGCTCCTGGACGCCTCTGCCGACCACTGGAGCACCGTCGGTTCGCCGTGCCTCTCGGAGCTTCGGCTGTCGTCGAGAGAGGCCGCCCCCAAGCTATATATAGGCGTGTCCCGAGCCCCCGAGTAGCAGCAAGCCCCAGCCCCCCTCCCATTCGAGCTCCTCGAGCTCCGGCAGCCCCAATGGCCGAAGGCCGCCGTCGGATCCCGCAGCCATATCGGCGCCCTGGTCCTTCCTTTCCCCTCTTCTCTGCCCCCTAGCTCTCCCTTGGACCCCGCAGTCCGCCGCCGCCCTCAAACTCCGGCGAGGAAGCTCACCGGAGCGGCTCTTCCGTCGAGCCCTCGGCCACCGCGGACCTCCACCGCCCCGGCGCTGCAGGTCGCCCCGAGCCCAGCTAAGGCCACCCCCGGGCGCGGTGCTGGCTGGTGGAGCTGCTGCGCCCTCCGGCGGGTCCCCTCGGGCAGCAGGGCGTCGGCTAGGCCGGCGGCTGGCTCACCCGGCGCTCCGGTCGTGGTGGAGAAGAAGACCAGGGAAGAGGAGAGAGAAGGAGTCAGCGCGGGCCCCGCCCGTAAGTGAGTCAACGCCGGGCCCAGCGGCAGTAAGTGGAGACGTACTCCAGAAAGTACGCGACCGCAGTGACGGAAACGTATTTCTGCAAAGTGCGCTTCATCTCTCCAGTCGGCTGCCAAAATCCTTAATTAGTGGACGTTCACTGGATAGCCGCAGAAAAGCATATTTATAATTGTTTTCTGCCTAAACAACGAACGTCCGTATCTTCGCGACCGTAGGTCGGAATCAGGTAAAACCAACGCCCCCGCTTTCGTCTCGTCGAGCCCGTTCCAATGGTACCATTTTCACTATGTGTTTACACAGTGGAAATAACCATTTTGCCCTTGCCCTTCGATCGAGCCCTCTGAGAGAGACCCCTGTCCGGCGATTTCTTCCGCGAGGTGATCGTGTTTCCTCCCGGCGTATTCGTCGACCCCTCAGGCAAGCCAACCTCTTCCATGAGCTCCGTACTTGCGTGATGACTTTGCTTGCACCTGTGTGGTTATCTGTATTGCCTGTTAGTCTGCATCTGCATTCACTGGTGGTAACATCGGTATAGATACTAGTAGTACTCTTCATCTAGTACCATGCCTTATGTTAATGTTGCCACGCTAATAGTAAGATTACTAGTGACATATTCATGTTAGTACTGTGGTTGAACTCCTACTATAATTATCAGTACTATGATCCGCTATGCTATCACTTATAATTGTCGGTAAAGTGGTATGGATATGCTGAGTTAGATTAAGAGTTTCTGTCTATGATTATTTTGGGTTTCATCAGGCAGTTGTGGATATGAGGAGTTAAGTTAGTGCAACCTAGTTGGTTGATCTTGAGTCACCTGTCCGGGCTTATCCGTGCAACCACATTTGCCGGTATGGGACGGCCCTAACCGGGTCTGGCTGCGTGATCTTTCACCGGTACCTCCAAAGAGGGAGGGTTATGCGCGGCGTGCTACCCTGATCAGGTAAGCGGCGATAACCCTGTGAGCCCAGTTGTTGATTGGTTTAGCCCGGGAGTCCCCGTTGGGACAGTAGAACCCCGTTTGGGTCTACAGAGTTTGGCCCCGTTTGGGTCGTGGCCACGACGGTGGCAGGTGTCATGAGGACACAGGGGCCACCCAAGGCTGACCTCCGGGGGAGGAAAAGTGTTGGTGGTACGATGAAAGAGTCACGGGTCAGGCAGGTTTTGTTGAAGCAACGCTGGTCCACCCGAATGGGATCACGAGGCCAGGTGCTTCATGGTGTGGGTAAAGTGTACAACCTCTGCAGAGTGTCAAATCTATTCGAATAGCCGAGTCCACGGTATTGGACAGCCCGTCCAGACCTCAGTAGATGGTCAACCGTAGCAGTATCAGTAATGATGGAAGATGTTATCTTGGGTAGACATCAGATGATGTCAGGAACATGATATGTTAGCCAAGGGATGGCTATATGATGAGTGGTCGGATGACCGCATGATTTGGATTGGACTCGAGTCAGTCCAGGTTGAATCATGAGTATATCGAGGGTTGTGGGACAACCCAGAAGAGAGTAAGTTGGTATTCGGTACAGTAAGTACTCTAAGTACTTAGCGTAGTCTTTGCCATGTTAGGTAGATTATATACCTGATCCATCATATGCCATGCTTGATCCATGCTTGTCTTGTTAGAATTTATGCCATGCTTAGGATTAATTCATGCATAGCATAGGGCTTGCTTTGTCATCTGTTTGTTTGGATGCTATGTACTTGGTTGTCTTGCGAGTACATTCAAAGTACTCACCTGGCCTTGCACGTGGCCAGTTGCAGGAGAAGATCCGTCGTGCTAGAGCGTAACCAAGCCAGTCCTGTGCGTTATGAAGCCCAGCCAGAGACGTCGTTGCTGATAATCCAAGACCTCTGCTGCCCTTTGGTTAGCCCTGGAGTTATGTAATATTGTTGTAAGCAACAGTATTGTAATACTCCATTATATTAATAAAGCCATTTTTGCCTGGAAATTGTTGTATCATGTCTTTGACGTGCGCCAGGTATTATCCTGGGGTCTGGTGTGCGTCGGCCCTCTATCGGGGTGCCACAACAAATCATGTGAACAAATTAAAATTTAGGCTTAACATAGGCTAACCGATAGTTGACGAAGAGAAATCAAATTAAACCAAAAATAGCACTCCAAGAATAGACAGTCTCAGACCACAGAAAATGTTGTGCATATTCCATTGCTGCATATTTCTGTTTATGCTTTGATAATAGGGGCTACTGGGACTGTGCTCATGTGTAGCATATGCATCTAGGTTCCAAACTCTATATCTATCTTGACTGTGAGATGGACTTAGCAGCCTACCAGGTCCTTGGCTGAATCTGGTACTACTGGTTACATAATTTAATATGGAAGCTGCACTCATTTTGATCTTCATAAAAAAATTCTCGGCATCACAATTGAGTTAAGCTATGTTCTGGTGCACACCATATGGACTGTCATGCTCACTGTTGTTTGAAGAATATCAGACTTTTGAGGACAGAAACGATGGAAGCTGAATAATCAGTTACATGAGTTACCTAGTTCTCTTCTCTAGTTTTTTTATTTATTTCACCGCTTCTACGTATGTTCTATTCTCTGCATCTAATTCATCGCGTGTTATTGTCGAGGTATTTGTGTTCCAGTCACATATATCTGCTGTGTAATCAGTTGGTGGGAGCTAGAACTAGTTTGTGTTATCTTGACATTTTTTTTAGTGTCACCACCTGCACATGTGAAGTCCTGCACAACTTAGTGGAGAGAGAGAAGCATGTGAAGGTACAAATTTGCTTAATGTTCATTTTATAAACTGTTACTTTGGTTGTATAATACTACCATTCAACATTTCTTTCCTTTGTAGGTTTTCTGGGACATCCTGCTTTATCTTTGCTAAAATATTTCTACTTCATCTAAAGTTTTATCATTTGTGGTACTGTCTGACTCAAATTTGAATTATACCCCAATTTGTACTTTCAGTATTGCCCTCATGACACTCTAGTTTTCATGTGATCTACCATTTTGGTTTTGGTTGTGCAGGTCCATTTGATGTTCAATATGAGTGGTAAAAACACAAGTTCGCTAAGTTCTGCCAATTACTTAATGCGTACATGCGTTGTTAAGAACTTGAGAAGCTGACCTGATGCCGTTCCCGCTGTATCCAGCAATTACACTCAAACATAATTCCGGACCAACTACATCACTACAGAAAAATGACTGTAAATATATTGGATGGGGTGTTGAGTGTTCTATTTTCTCCAATTGGTTGCGAAACAATTTTCTGAAAGGGCATTGTGCATGAGTCATTTCCAGTTTCTACTCTGTACTGTATGGAGCCGTGTGCTGTGTACAAGCGATGTTCTAGTTCAAGGGGTGTCCTAGTCTGCATACTTGTCCCTTTAGTTTAGGCCTCTAGCTGTTCTGGGCACTATTACCCTTTTTTGTTCAATAAACGAACTAGTTGTGCTGTATGCGAAATCTGTACTTTTGATAGCAATTGTTCAAATCATGTTCATCTTTGATGGTATACGTAACTTATGCTTACAGCTATGTTCATCTATTTAGTTATCCACGTGCTAGAACCATGACTTGCTTTCGACTTCTTATGGGTTTCCACTCTAGCCTACCCCAACTTGTTTGGGACTGAGTAGGAAGCAGTGATGCTATATTTTAAGTCTGTACTTTTTGATATCAGTTCAAATTCTGTAGCTTTGGTGTGTGTCCAGCATCGACTAAATATGAAGTGAAGTTAGCACCCTTAGTTCATAGCTATGTCGATGCACTTCTGAAGGGATTTAGGACAATACAACAAGCAGAGAAATCAAATTTCAGAATGTTTCAGCATTTGAACAAAGCTCACATGTTTTTATATAAACAGGCATGATGATATAGACATGTTTGGTAGCTTGGATCAAGAGGGACCACCCTGAGGTTTTCTGCTCGAAGAAATAAACATGACAAGTTACGTAAAGACATCGCTGGATTTTATGTTCTCTTTCGTCGCGTAAAAGTTAATTTAAAACGACTTGCACCACCACTCAAACTTCAGGCTGATTCCATTAACATTACCAGCATCCAGCAAAACCTAAAACTACAACTAGATGTCATATTACTAATTACATACGCTCAGGAGACTTTCTAGACTTCTAATACAAAGTTTTGAACTAAAACCACGACACTTGTTTTGGAACGGAGGGAGTAGTTCGCATCGTAGACTTTCTAGACTTCTGATATAAAGCTAGTTTGCATCGTTCTTTGGCTCCGAGACGGAAGTGGCTTCACTATCCTTGCTTGCAGCGCCATCTTCTCTGATGCTAGCTGTCGCGCCGTAGGCCAACAGACCAAAATATCCCAGAGAAGCGCATATAGTGTTAAAATCGTTGAGTCTTCTTAAGAATAGAAACCTGCGCCTGCGGGGTGACAACAGCAGGAAAGGCTCTCAGGCAAGAAAGGGGGGAAATAGAGCATAGTTATGCATGCATATGTTTGAGATTATACCAATTGGGGTCATGAGGCCTAGGCTTCACTTGAGCAGCAAGGTGAGTGAGCAGCCGATGAATGCGCATGTCTTCCCAGGACAACTGTGGGTAAAGTTCTGCCCTTTTCACCGCTAGGAGCAAATCAAACAACTCTTCTTTCTTGTTCTTGAATTGCCAGTCCAGCAATTCTAGCTGGCCCTGAGTCGGCTGGCCACACAAGACACAAAATGATTAAATTAAATATTAATTACTAGCATAGTTTCCTTGACAGAATTGTAGAATCTGTCATATATTAGTGGTTTGCTGAAAGAAAATTTGACATTACAAAATCGACTCATATATCATGTCCTCAGAATTAATCAACGTATGTTTATACATGGCCTTATGACTCGCAAAAGGCTATAATCATCATTCTTAATTTCTCACAAGGTTGAGGTCTTAATCCCCAGCAATCTTCCTAAAACTAAATAATCTGCAGCAATCGATCGGAGCAATCAATCAATGGCTGCAAGTGACCCCTGATCGCCGGCAATCGAAGTTTTTATAAAAAAAATATTTATCCAAGTCGTCAGTCAGGTCCTAAGATTTGTCAAAGATTTTTGGGAGGAATCGGCAACAACCCTAAATCTGGTCCCCACGCCGGCCGGAAACAAAGCCAACGCTGCTACTGCTTGAGAGGGCAGCCGTACCCGCGGAGGCCTCCGACGGTCGGCAAATCCGCCGGATCTGGGAGGGAGGGATCGAAGGTAGGAGAAAATAAGTACCTTGCCACCGACGGAGGAGGTGGACATGAGCCGGCGGCCAGGGGAAGTGCCGTTTAGCAAGAGCCGCCGAGGTTCCTCCGCCACGACCGAAGACCTCACCTGCGCTCCTCGCTGCAGGAGCGCACGCTCGCAGAGCCTCCTCGCCGCGTGCCGGAGCGCCGCCATCGCTCTCGCCGACTCGATCGATCCGCTTCTTCTTCTTCTTCTTCGTCGGTTGCTGGGGTTTGCTTTCGCGTGTGGCGTGTAAGTCGATTTGGGTGGCCTCCAGTGTATATAGGCCCGGCCCGGTCCGTCCGTCCGTCTCTCTGTCTGTCTTGTGGTTTATGGATTGTGATCGGTTTGCAGCCTTGGCACGGAAGAAAGAAAACTCCGCAACCGGCCCGCTTTCCGTTTCCGCCGTGTTACGCTCTGCACCTGAGACTTTAATTTTTATTTTATTTTTTTACACAGTACACATACACGAGCAAAACGATACTCTATCCTTATAATCATATCCGAGAGACTGAGCCGGTAAAACTCGAGCACACTAAACGTTTAGTGCACGTGATACATGCGGTGAGCAATCCAAATAATTCAAAAAAAGGGAAAAGGAAAAAACGTCTACGATACGCGGCCGGGTACGTTTGTGGACGCATATACAAGAGTCGGTCGGTGACCCAATCCCGTGCATCAAACGTTCGTTTATGCATTTTTCCTTGTGTCTAGAGCACTCAAAATGTAACTATAAAAATAGTACAAATAATCCATTAATAACATGCACATATTCTAGTGCCCCTTGAGCGAGTGTTGCTCATTCATAGTTTAAAATAAATATTATGCCCAAATAATCAAAGGGCGAAGTGTTGTTCATCCAGAGATTGTGTCCCTTGAGCTTCATCCAACAACGCATCAATATGAAAAACCCACCACTTCATTGTTTGGTATAGCACGACAGAGCGTCCGGGCTATACAATAATGTGATCATTAAGTTGCAGCATTGAGTGAATCAATAAATTGACCAACATATAGAGCAACTAGAAGAAAACTTACGATCTCCATGACTGTCGATCCATCTGTGCGATCGCACTGCAATACTTCATAAGGAGTCTGAGATGGTGTACCATTGGTGGGGTATCGACTTCACATTGCACTCATGAATCGTGTGCAAATTGTAGGGCACGAAGTGTTTTTTCTCATGAACCGAGAATGCACATTTTGCCAAAATATCGTGTCCCGTTGCTTCAGGCCTACAAAGATTGCACTTCTGGCAAATCAAGCATCACACAACAACTCATCCTCCACCATTGAGTATGCGGCCATCGTGCTTGCTTGAAAGTAAACAACGATACTCATTGGCATTTGGTCGAAAACTTGCCGGACGTGGTGTCCGTCATGGACGGCTTCGGCAGGGTAGAAGGATACCTGGTTGCAGACGACTCTGGAGTGAACGGTGGTGTAGTCTAAGGCGGGCATCCGGCAAGGCCTGGGCAGCGGACGTCCGGCAAGGTCTAGGTGGCGGCCAGAGTGGTAGAGCAACAACATCAGACTGGGAGGGTGCGGATATAGAGAAAGCAAGAGAGCGGAGTAGGGAGGAAATGTTCTCGTTTGAATCAACCGACTGACGCAAACACGAGATCAGGCGCCTCGCGGGCCGTTAGATCTGAGTGTCCATGGCCGCATGACTCTTCTCCTGGCCTCTGCTCTCTTATCCCTGACTCGCAGTGCTCGTACATATCACGCGCGCTCGCACCTCTTGTCATGACTAGTAGAATATGAGAGTGGGGGAAATATATTTTTCTTTGGATTCATGGTAGGAATTTGGGGTGAATTTAAACTTCCAAACCAAGCACCAAGTCAAATTGCATCCAAATAAGGACATACCCAGTGCATAGAAGCTCCCACACAAGGTGGGGTCTGGGGAGAGATTATAGCAACCTAGTCTTACCCCTGCTATAGTGCAATGTAGAGAGGCCGGTTCGAACCCAGGACCACTTGGCACAAGTGGGGAGTACTTCACTACTGCGCCAGGCCTGCCCTCTCAGATTGCATCCAAATATAAATTTGAAACGACCTTTGCTGTTATTTAGGATTTGGGCAAATTGCAATTAAGAACTAAAGGACTTAAGTGCTAAAAGTATAATTCAATTATGAATTGGAAATGCATTTATAAATAAACACAATTGAATAATGGAAATTAAAGTTTATTAATAATAGGAGTAAAAATACAAAATATTATTACAAAGAATAAATAATCTTTATTAGAAAATACAAATACATTCTTGAGTTACAAAGAAACTTGAGAGGAATAAACCTAGACCAAACTATCTATTTTCAAAACTATTCCTACTCTAATCTTCTTCTTGATGATCTTCAAACTGCAAAGTAAATATCAGAGATAAAGAACTTGTATTATGTTAGGAATGTAGCATTTTCATTTCTGCAAATGCATATTTATTGTAGGAGCTAGCAATTGGTAATATTGCCAATAGTAGCCAAATTCCATTTATAAACAATGGGATGATCTCGACTTGAGAATAGCCAACCAGGAACAAATGGACAACCAAATGATCATGAACCATAGTGCCAAGAGCCAAATGATCAAATTCCATGAAAGTATCAAGTCACAAAAGCCAGCAAGTGAGATCAAAGATCAAATTAAAGGACCAACCAACTAGCACTAGCTCCATAGAATTCCCAAAAGCCACAAATTAGTTTGTAGTACCATTTTAGATGAACTAACACTGTAGAGGATCTATTGTCAGAATGAAAATAGTTAAAGTCACTGTTTAGCATCCACAATAAGTCACCAAGCAGATATGCATGAATCCAGCCGGTGAAGGGATAAGTCCCAAAGCAATTAGCCACCTCCTGATTTAAGGATCACGATTAAGGAACACAAGACAACACACAAGCAGTTGTTGTCACCACCAACACAACAAGCAGCTGAGTCAAAAGCCCATGTGGAAAGTGACTAGACCATGCTCCAGCCTATAAATAACAACACGAGCTTACCAAACAAAGTTTAGCAACACCTAGTACCACAATACCAAACCGGGAGACCACCAAACCGGTTACGACTCAAGCATCTGGGAGGTGTGGGCATACCACAAGAAGCAGACCCAACAGAAACCTCAAGACAAAGCTATGGGAAGATCACAAGGTAGAATTGGTGGAGAGAAATTCTTAGGATTGCATAGATATTATTTTCCTGTAGGTGATGTCTACTACGCAACTTTATTCTTGTAGACTATGTTGGGCCTCCAAGCGTAGAGTTTTGTAGGATAGTAGCAATTTTCCCTCAAGTGGACGGCCTAAGGTTTATCAATCCGTGGGAGGTGTAGGATGAAGATGGTCTCTCTCAAACAACCCTGCGATCAAATACAAGAAATCTCTTGTGTCCCCAACACACCCTATACAATGGCAAATTGTATAGGTGCACTAGTTCGGCGAAGAGATGGTGATACAAGTGCAATATGGATAGTAGATATAGGTTTTTGTAATCTGAAAATATAAAAACAGCAAGGTAACAAGTACTCCCTCCGTTTCTAAATATTTGTCTTTTTAGAGATTTCACTACAAATTACATACGGATGTATATGGACATAATTTAAAGTGTAGATTCATTCATTTTGTTCCGTATGTAGTCTGTAATTGAATCTTTAAAAGGACAAATATTTAGGAACGGAGGGAGTAGTAAACAGTGAGCAAAACGTTGTATAAATGCTTGGAAATGTGGCCTAGGGTTCATACTTTCGCTAGTGCAATCTCCCAAAAATGCTAACATAGTTGAATCATATGATCATCCCTCAACGTGCAACAAAGAATCACTCCAAAGTTCCTATCTAGCGGAGAACAAATAGATGAAATTGGTGTAGGTAGTAGAACCACCTCAAAGTTATTCTTTCTGATCAATCTTTTGGGCTATTCCTATAAGTGTCACAAACAGCCCTAGAGTTCGTACTAGAATAACACATATGATACACATCAATCAACCCTAATGTCACCTAGATACTCCAATGTCACCTCAAGTATCCGTGGGTAAATTATGCGACATGCATCAAACAATTTCAGATATATTATATTCAATCCAACACAAAGAACTTCAAGGAGCACCCCAAGATTTCTATCGGAGCATGTGGTATGAAAACGTGCAATCAACCCCTATGCATAGATCCCCAAGGTCACCGGAATCCGCAAGTTGATGCCTTAACATATATCAAGTGAATCAATAAAATACCCCAATGTCACTATGGGTATCCCACGCAAGACGTACATCAAGTGTTCTCAAACCAAAATATTCAATCCAACATAACGATATCTCAATGGGAAAGATTCAATTCATCACAACAAGGTAGCAAGGGAATAACATCATATGATCCGACTATATTAACAAAGCCCGTGATACATCAAGATCGCGACATCAGAAGAACACGAGAGAGAGAGAGAGAGAGAGAGAGAGAGAGAGATTGAACACATAGCTACCGGTACATACCCTCAGCTCCGAGGGTAAACTACTCCCTCCTCGTCATGGTCTCCGCCGGGATGATGAAGATGGCCACCGGAGATGATTTACCCCCTCCGGCAGGGTACTGGAAAGGCTTCAGATGGGTTTTCCGTCGATACAGAGAGTTGCGGTGGCAGAGCGGAGAGTCTCCCTTTATTTCTGGGCTTTCTAGGATTTATAAGATTTTTCAGCGTTGGAATCACGTGCAACGGAGCCACGTGGGCCCCACCACACATCAGGGCGCGGCCTAGGGGGGCGCTCTGATGGCTTGTGGCCCACTGGTGGCTCCCCACCGATGGTTCTTCGCTCCAATATTGCTTATTTCCTCCAGAAAAAATCATCAAAAAGTTTCGGGCGATTCCGAGAACTTTCATTTTCTGCACAAAAACAACACCACGGTAATTCTGTTGAAAACAACGTCAGTCCGGGTTAGTTCTAAATAAATCATATAAAGTGCATCAAAATCATATAAAAATATTGTAAACATAGGCAAACATGGAATGAATACTTCATAAATTATAGATACGTTGGAGACGTATCAGCATCCCCAAGCTTAATTCCTACTCGTCATCGAGTAGGTAAATGATAAAAGAAATAATTTATGAAGTGTGAATGCTAGCATAATGTATAATATTGATCAAGGATAATTTCAGTTACTTTTCTAGCATCATAACCAACAACTTTTTCTCATAAAAAATCATCAAGATAGAGTAGCAATCAATTCACATGTCATGGTTCAAACAATTCATTCACTTGAAACTTAACAATCTATGTTCTTGGTCACCGAACAATTTCAATGCATCATCAAGTCTAAGTAAGAGCTCCACATACTCAGTTATCATATAGTCTTTTATGATTGCTAATACTCAAGGCATATTTTTAGAACAAACAACATCCATCGAACACATAGAAAGATAGGGGCTTAATGTTTTGCCTCCCAACATACTTATCATAAAGATAATTGTCAACAATAATGAATCATGATCAAATATATTTTACTGGATATATATGTTTTGATCTTTCCCCTCCACATGGTGCTTGCCAACTAATAGAGTGAGGTTGGAATAGGAAGTTGACTCAACATGAAAAGTAAATAACATGAAAGTAAATGGATTGTCCCTCGGCAGAGGGAAGCAGGGATTTACAGAGGTGCCAGAGCTCATTGTTTAAAAGCAGACATGAATAAGTAATTTTGAGTGGTGTGCCTTTCCTGACAACGTCACAACAGAGTTTTCAATATCTTTCATGCTAATCACATTATTGGCGGTTCCCAAATAGAATTAAAATTTTACTCCCCCTCCACCATTCAAACACATTCCATGGCTAGCCGTATCCACGGGTACCATCCAAACAATCAACTTTCTAGGGGGAGTTCTTGTTTATTTATTTTTGTATTATGCAGGACTGGGCATCCTTTTTACCATCCTCTCTCGTGCAATGACAAGTGAATAAACACTCATCTTGAGAATAACTCGCTTACCATGGAAGATAGTGACCGCCCCGTCGCTCCATGAGCGGTACGAGCACACAAAACGGATGTTTATTTGAATGTTTAGAGGTGGCACATGCAAATTTACTTGGAATGGCAGTGAAATACCATATATAGGTAGGTATGGTGGACTCTCATGGAAAAAACTTGGCTCAAGGATTTGGATGCACAAGTAGTATCTCTACTTAGTACGAAGTTTTGGCTAGCAAAAGGTTCTAAACAAGCACCACATGTTAGAGAATCCATAACAATATCACTTCTATGCAAATATACCCAAACATAACCATTATGTTGTCTTCCTTATCCAACTTCACCTATTTGATCAAGTTTGAAAATAATTAATGGGTATTCACACTAGTAGAAAACAGGGCTTTGGTCCAGGCCTGAAATCCCATTAATCCCGGTTCACTCACGAACCGGGACCCATGGGGGCATTGGTCCCGGTTCGTGAGGCCAGGGCGCCGGCCGGGCCTCGTGGGCCATTGGTCCCGGTTCGTCTGACCCCTTTGGTCCCGGTTCCAGACACGAACCGGGACCAATGGGCCTCGCTCCTGGCCCACAACCATTGGTCCCGGTTTGTGGCTGGAACCGGGACCAAATGATGTCCTTTCATCCCGGTTCCAGCCACAAACCGGGACCAATGGTCGGCCTATATAAACCCCCTGCCCGCCAGCAGACCAGTGAACTGCTCTGTTTTTTTGGCCGGCCGTTGGGAGAGCTTTGTGGTGCTCTAGCTCACCTCCTATGCACATGAGGTGTTCGATGAAATGCCCGAGCCACACTTAAGCTTTCTCCTCTCGAAGCTCCTTGTCCAATCTCCATTTTCCTCAAGATTTGTCTAGGTTTGGCGGTCCGTCCTGTCCCGTCCCCGTCCTCACCGCCGTCGATCGCCCGCGCCCATATCGGCGCCGGCACCACCGTGGTTAGCCTCTTCTTCTTATCTTCTTTCTAAAAGAAAAAATTCTTACTTATATGATTTAGATAGATACTTGTGTAATTTTCTTACTTTTATTATTGTTTGTTATTATATAGTGCGATGGTTTTGGTATCCGCCTCCGTCGGCCCTCGTGCTGTCTATGATTCGGATGTGGTATATATTATCTTTTATAACTATTTGTTTTATTTAGTGTTTATGACAATTATGCCGACCAACGTGACAAAGATTTTTTAATCTAGGAGGTATGTGAACCGGAAATTCCAACCGACATAGAAATTCTTGTCGAGAAGTTAAATTTGGTTGAAAAAGAAAACAATTACTTGAAAGAAAAATTACAAAGAGTTGAAGAGGAGAAGATGAAGTTGGAGTTGCATGTTGCCGATGTCGTCGACGATCACAAGATCAAGATGGATGCAATGCGCTTGAAGATTAGAAAGATTAGAAAATATGCCATTCATACTGAGGCTTGGTATCATTATGCCGTTGGATCAATTTTTACCTTAGTTGCGGTTATGATCGCATTTGTTGTTGCATTTAAATTTTGTAGTTTCAATGTATGTTTTAATTAGATGCTCTAGAGAGCTATATGTTGTTCAATAATGAGAACTATGTATGAACGTTATGTATTTATTTTGGTCACTACTGTACTTTGGCTTTAATGTGATGATGAATTTCTATTAATTTGGTCACTTCTCTATTCATGATATGAACGCAGATGAACCGGCAATGGATGTACGGTGACCGACGCACCTCCGAGTATATTAAGGGCCTGCATAATTTTCTCGAAGCGGCTGAGGCAAACAAGCAGAATGGTTTTATGCATTGTCCATGTACTGTCTGTGAGAATACGAAGGCTTTCTCCAACTCTAAAACCCTTCACTTTCACCTGCTTGAGAAGGGTTTTATGCCACACTATAATGTTTGGACCAAGCACGGAGAAAGAGGGGTTATGATGGAAGACAACGAAGAAGAAGAGGATGATGACAACTACCCGCCCCCTGAATACGGTGATGCTGCAATGGGGGAAGCTGAAGATCAAGAGAAACCAGACGATGTGCCTGATGATGATCTTCGCCGGGTCATTGTTGATGCACAGAGAGAATGCGAAAGTAAAAGGGAGAAGTTGAAGTTCAATCGCATGTTAGAGGATCACAAAAAAGGGTTGTACCCAAATTGCGAAGATGACAACAGAAATCTCGGTACCACACTGGAATTGCTGCAATGGAAGGCAGACAATGGTGTATCTGACAAGGGATTTAGTTCGCTACTGAAAATAATGAAGAAGAAGCTTCCAAAGGATAAAGAATTGCCCGGCAGTACGTACGAAGCAAAGAAGGTTCTATGCCCTCTAGGATTGGAGGTGCAGAAGATACATGCATGCCCTAATGACTGCATCCTCTACCGCGGTGCGTACGAGGATTTGAACGCATGCCCGGTATGCGGTGCATTGCGGTATAAGATCAGAAGAGATGACCCTGGTGATGTTGAGGGCCAGCGCACCGGGAAGAGGGTTCCTGCCAAGGTGATGTGGTATGCTCCTATAATACCACGGTTGAAACGTCTGTTCAGAAACAAAAAGCATGCCGAGTTGATGCAATGGCACATAAAAGACCGTAAGAAAGACGGGAAGTTGAGAGCACCCGCTGACGGGTCGCAGTGGAGAAAGATCGAGAGAAAATGGAGCGACTTTACAGGTGACCTGAGGAACATATGGTTTGGTTTAAGTGCAGATGGCGTTAATCCTTTTGGGGAGTAGAGCAGCAAGCATAGCACATGGCCTGTGACTCTATGTATGTATAACCTTCCTCCTTGGTTGTGCATGAAGCGGAAGTTCATTATGATGCCAGTGCTCATCCAAGGCCCTAAGCAACCCGGCAATGACATTGATGTGTACCTAAGGCCATTAGTTGATGAACTTTTACAGCTATGGAATGGAAGAGGTGTACGTGTGTGGGATGAGAACGAACAGGAGGAATTTGAACTACATGCGTTGCTGTTTGTAACCATCAACGATTGGCCTACTCTTAGTAACCTTTCAGGACAGACAAACAAGGGATACCACGCATGCACACACTGTTTAGATAACACCGACAGTATATATTTGGACAAATGCCGGAAGAATGTGTACCTGAGGCATCGTCGATTTCTTCCGACCAACCATCAATGTCGAAAAAAAGGAAAGCATTTCAAAGGTGAGGCAGATCACCGGAAGAAGCCCGCCCTCCGTACTGGTGATCACATACTTGATATGGTCAATGATTTACAAGTAATGTTTGGAAAGGGTCCTGGTGGACTATCTGTTCCGACTGACGATGCGGGACGCGCACCCATGTGGAAGAAGAAATCTATATTTTGGGACCTACCCTATTGGAAAGACCTAGAGGTCCGCTCTGCAATCGACGTGATGCACGTGACGAAGAATCTTTGTGTGAACCTGCTAGGCTTCTTGGGAGTGTATGGGAAGACAAAAGATACACCGGAGGCACGGGAGGAACAGCAACGTGTGCATGAAAAAGACGGCATGCATCCAAAGCAGTATGAAGGTCCTGCCAGCTACGCTCTTACCAAAGAAGAGAAGGAAATCTTCTTTGAATGCCTGCTCAGTATGAAGGTCCCGTCTGGCTTCTCGTCGAATATAAAGGGAATAATAAATATGGCAGAGAAAAAGTTCCAGAACCTAAATTCTCATGACTGCCACGTGATTATGACGCAACTGCTTCCGGTTGCATTGAGGGGGCTTCTACCGGAAACGTTCGATTAGCCATTGTGAAGCTATGTGCATTCCTCAATGCAATCTCTCAGAAGGTGATCGATCTAGAAATCCTGCCAAGGTTAAGGAGTGATTTGGTGCAATGTCTTGTTAGTTTCGAGCTGGTGTTCCCACCATCCTTCTTCAATATCATGACGCACGTCCTAGTTCATCTAGTCGACGAGATTGTCGTTCTGGGCCCTGTATTTCTACACAATATGTTCCCCTTTGAGAGGTTCATGGGAGTCTTAAAGAAATATGTTCGTAACTGCGCTAGGCCAGAAGCAAGCATCTCCATATGGGCCATCAAACAGAGGATGTCATTGGGTTTTGTGTTGACTTCATTCCTGACCTTAAGAAGATTGGTCTCCCTCAATCGCGGTATGAGGGGAGACTGACTGGAAAAGGCACGCTAGGAGCGGACTCAATAATATGTAGGGACGGGCATTCTTGGTCTCAAGCACACTACACAGTTCTACAGAATTCTACCTTGGTGACCCCGTATGTCGATGAACACAAGAATATTCTGCGCTCCAAACACCCGGAGCAGTGTGACGACTGGATTACATATGAACACATCAGGACTTTCGGCAGTTGGTTGCAAACACGTCTCATGGGTGACAACACTGTTTCTGATGAGCTGTACTCGTTGACCAGGGGACCATCTTGGACTGTATTGACTTACAAAGGGTACGATATAAATGGGAATACATTTTACACGATCGCCCAAGATCAAAAGAGCACCAACCAAAACAGCGGTGTCCGCTTTGATGCAGCAACCAAGAGGGGAAAGGACACATATTATGGTTACATAGTGGACATATGGGAACTTGACTATGGACATGATTTGAAGGTCCCTTTGTTTCAGTGCAAATGGGTCAATCTGTCAGGAGGCGGGGTACAGGAAGACCCGCAGTACGGAATGACAACAGTGGATCTGAACAATCTTGGGTACACAGACGAACCATTCGTCCTAGCCAATGATGTGGCGCAGGTTTTCTATGTGAAGGACATGTCTACCAAACCGAGAAAAAGAAAAGATAAGGAAGCGAATACATCATACGATGAGCCAAAGCGCCACATAGTTCTATCAGGAAAAAGAGACATCGTGGGATTGGAGGGCAAGACAGACATGTCTGAAGATTATGAAAAGTTTCATGAAATTCCTCCCTTCAAAGTCAAGGCTGACCCAAGCACCCTCTTAAACGATGAAGATTATCCATGGTTACGGCGCAATAAGCAAAGGACACTAGCGAAGAAAAAGTGAAGACTTTCTCTCCACAACTAGTATGATGATGCCTTTGATCTAGAATATCACTGCAGTTACATGTGAAGAAATCAATTGCCTTTTGTAACAGATGAGTTTTCGTATGAAACCCTGATACTTCGAAAGAGATTGTCCGTTTTGTACACGAAGTGCATCCAGTTTTTGCCGTAACCCTCTCAACTTTTTATGACATGCTATGTGGGTGAAATGATGATACCATGCCAACTTTCAACCTTTTCAAAGTTCATTTGTAGTGCTTTTCAATTTCAGGGTCATTTAGCTTAAAAAAATCAGTAAATGCATGAAAAATACCAGATGAAGTCAGAAAGGGTTGAAAATTGATGATGTGGCTTTGAATGGTTCATTTTGAACACACAAAAAGTCTGGAGTTCAAATAAGTTCAAAAAAATGAAATACCTTTGTAACAGATGATTTTTCGTCCGAAACCCTGATACTTCGAAAGAGATTGTCCGTTTTGTACACGAAGTGCATCCAGTTTTTGTCGTAACCCTCTCAACTTTTTAGCACATGCTATGTGGGTGAAATGATGATACCATGCCAACTTTCAACCTTTTCAGAGTTCATTTGTAATGCTTTTCAATTTCAGGGTCATTTAGCTTAAGAAAATCAGTAAATGCATGAAAAATACCAGATGAAGTCAGAAAGGGTTGAAAATTGATGATGTGGCTTTGAATGGTTCATTTTGAACACACAAAAAGTCTGGAGTTCAAATAAGTTCAAAAAAATGAATACCTTTGTAACAGATGAGTTTTCGTCCGAAACCCTGATACTTCGAAAGAGATTGTCCGTTTTGTACACGAAGTGCATCCAGTTTTTGTCGTAACCCTCTCAACTTTTTAGCACATGCTATGTGGGTGAAATGATGATACCACGCCAACTTTCAACCTTTTCAGAGTTCATTTGTAATGCTTTTCAATTTTAGGGTCATTTAGCTTAAAAAATCAGTAAATGCATGAAAAATACCAGATGAAGTCAGAAAGGGTTGAAAATTGATGATGTGGCTTTGAATGGTTCATTTTGAACACACAAAAAGTCTGGAGTTCAAATAAGTTCAAAAAAATGAAATACCTTTGTAACAGATGAGTTTTCGTCCGAAACCCTGATACTTCGAAAGAGATTGTCCGTTTTGTACACGAAGTGCATCCAGTTTTTGTCGTAACCCTCTCAACTTTTTAGCACATGCTATGTGGGTGAAATGATGATACCATGCCAACTTTCAACCTTTTCAGAGTTCATTTGTAATGCTTTTCATTTTCAGGGTCATTTAACTAAAATTATCAAAGTATTTATTTGTTAAAAACTTTAATAGTAAAAAGAATGAACTAAAAAGAATCAATTAAATATAATATTTTTCAATAGCAAAAAGAATCAACTAAAAAGAATCAAAATAATATTAACTAAAATTATCAAAGTATTTATTTGTTAAAAACTTTAATAGTAAAAAGAATGAACTAAAAAGAATCAATTAAATATAATATTTTTCAATAGCAAAAAAAATCAACTAAAAAGAATCAAAATAATATTAACTAAAATTATCAAAGTATTTATTTGTTAAAAACTTTAATAGTAAAAAGAATGAACTAAAAAGAATCAATTAAATATAATATTTTTCAATAGCAAAAAGAATCAATTAAAAAGAATCAAAATAATATTAACTAAAATTATCAAAGTATTTATTTGTTAAAAACTTTAATAGTAAAAAGAATGAACTAAAAAAAAGAATGAACTAAAAAGAAAATAAATAAAGCAAAAAACAAAACAATAATACTGGAAATTTAAAAAAAAATGCCGCCTACTGGGCCAACACGGCCTGCATATGCCTAGTTGGGCCAGGATGAAGTCCCGCATAAGGCTCAGTAGGCCCACAGTCAGAGAGTGCGTTTAGGACCGTAGGCCTGCTAAAGAGAGGAGCTCAAGAGGGTTGGCGCAGCAGCGCTTATAAACCACTCTCGGCGCCTCTCAACTAGCGAGGTGGGACTAAACTTCCACCACACCACTGTGCAGGCTATTGGTCCCGGTTGGTGCCACCAACCGGGACCAATACCAACCTTTCGTCCCCGGTTGGTGGCACCAACCGGGACCAATGCCCACCTTTCGTCCCGGTTGGTGGCACCAACCGGGACCAAAGGTCTGGGCTTCCCGCCCTTTGGGCTGCTGAAAATAGACCTTTAGTCCCGGTTGGTGGCACCAACCGGGACGAAAGGTGGGCATTGGTCCCGGTTGGTGCCACCAACCGGGACCAATGCTCTGTGTATATAAGCAAACCCTTGGAAATTTTTCAGTTTTCATCTACCAGTTGCCCCCGACGACGCCGAGCACATCGACGCCGCCAGGCTGCCCGAGCTCCCCGTCGCCGTCCGTCGCTCCCCGTCGCCGTCCGCCGCTCCCGACGCCGCCAGCTGCTCCGCCGCTCCCTGCCCCGACGCACCGACCCCCAGTGAGCTCCCCTTCCCCTGCGCTGCCGCCGCCGCCGTCGCTCCTGCGCTGCCGCCGCGCTGCCGCCGCCGCCGCCCCTGTTCTGCCGCCGCCGCCGCTGCCATTTTTTTTTGTTCATAGATTTTTTTTTGTTCATAGCATTCTTTGTATATATGTATGCATTTACTGTTAATATACTCCGATGGATGTATATATATGTGTGTGTATATACGTATGCATTTACTGTTAATATGATATTTTTTTTGTTCATAGCATTTTTTGTATATATGTATGCATTTACTGTTAATACACTCCGATGGATGTATATATGTATGTGTGTATGGATGGATGCATTTACTTTTAATATGATTTTTTTTGTTCATAGCATTTTTTGTTCATAGCATTTTTTGGTTCATATATTCAAAATGAGTTAATTAAAAGAGTCACTAAGTTAAAATTTACCCCCTTCCCGATAACTTCGACATGAGGGGGGGACGTCGGACATGCATGAGAGAGAGGCGGTACGCTCGCCCGACCAACTATCGAGGCCACCCTAACCGTAGAAGAAAGAGCGTCGTTGTCGATCTACCCCGGCCCTCCCCGATAACTTCGACATGAGGGGGGGACGTCGGACATGCATGAGAGAGAGGCGGTACGCTCGCCCGACCAACTATCGAGGCCACCCAAACCCTAGAAGAAAGAGCGTCGTTGTCGATCTACCCCCTCCCCGATAACTTCGACATGAGGGGGACGTCGGACATGCATGAGTGAGAGAGGCGGTCCGCTCGCCCGACCAACTATCGAGGCCACCCAAACCCTAGAAGAAAGAGCGTCGTTGTCGATCTACCCCCTCCCCGATAACTTCGACATGAGGGGGGACATCGGACATGCATGAGAGAGAGGCGGTCCGCTCGATCGACCAACTATCGAGGCCACCCAAACCCTAGAAGAAAGAGCGTCGTTGTCGATCTACCCCGTCCCCTATAACTTCGACATGAGGGGGGACGTCGGACATGTCATGTGAATTTTTTTTTGTTCATATAGAAAACTCCGGTAACATAGATTTATCAAGAATGCCCCCATTATGGATGTGCACAAGTTGATCCAATTTTTTTCTGATCTCATCTATATATATATTCTTCTATATGTCACGTTGTCTGTCAAAGTATTGAAGAAATCCATGGCTTCATCATTAGCCGGAAGTAACATGCGTATGATGCTACGAATCTCTTCAAAGTTGTTTTGGAACTGAGTTCCAGATAGAATAATTCGCTTTTTGGTACGAATTTCAGCAAAGGCCTTCCAAATAGCGATATTCGGAAGGCTCTTGCTGAACTTCGTACCAAAAAGCTAATTAATTATCCTATCCGGGACTCCGTTCCAAAACAATTTTGGAGAGCTTCGTACCATTATGCGCCTGTTACTTCCGGCTAATGATGAAGCCTTGGTTTTCTTGAATCCTTTAACACTAGACAACGTGACATATAGAAGGGTAGATGAGATCAGGAAAAATATGGACCATTTTCTGCACATTCAGAATGGCGCCATTTTGTTAAATCCCTTAAAGGTTAAGAGAATCCCTTGTTTGACATTCATGAGAGAGGCGGTCCGGACATCGGACATTCATGAGAGAGGCGGTCCGGACGTCGGACATTCATGTTTGTATATTAATTGTCATGTTGTAATATTTGCAGAAACTATGGATCAAAGAGACTTGGAATCAGAACAGGTGTTGGGGGACATAATCCTCGCCGGACGTGATGTCTTGTCGTATCTCAACAACACCGATGGTCTGGAAGGAGAGGATGACGGCTCCGGTGATCGAACAATGGAGGAGGAAGGACATGATCATGATGGCTCCGATGACCGAATGCCGGAGGAAGAAGGAGACCATGATGACGGCTCCGGTGACCGAACGGAGGAGGGAGCTGTTGCAAAGTCCGGCGAGGTATATATATTAATTAAGCCTGTGCTGACTAGCTAATTGATGCATTAATTGTTTTGGTATGTACATATATTAACTCTTCTTTCTTCTTTTATAGCCCTCCGGATCGAGCCAAACTTCAGTAACGAGACGAGGCCCGAAGAAGAGGTTGCGCAAGGATGAAAGGTTCACGATCACAGCACTCGCGGACGATGGCCATCCGATTGAACCCAAGCGGACCAAGGACGCATTTTCTGCTCAGTGCGGAGCTATTGTTAGGGACAACATCCCGATCAGCATCAAGCAATGGAATAAGCCTAAGGACGGCGCCCCTGAAGGTGATTATGTCACCGATAGACAGAAAGATGATCTTTGGACCGTGCTGAAGGCAAATTTCACCCTACCGCCAGAGGAGGGTCCGAATAAGCCAGTTATAGAGCCACTGGTCAGGCGTGTGCTCTTAAGAAGATGACAGATCACTGGCCCGCATTTGTGGCCTACAAGACATCGGACAAGAGTAAGAAAATGTCAGAGACAAACAAGAACAATGCTGCAAAGAAGCAGTATCACCATCACACGGGGTCAGGTGGCTACCTCAAAGCCCGGCCGTTGTGGGACAAAGCTGAGAATGACCTGATTGCTAAAGGGGTCGTACCACAGACATTGAACTGGCCAGACCGTTCAAGGACTTGGTTCTTCGGGGTTGGGGGAACTTTGGACCCTGAAACAGGGAAGTGCCGTTGGATGGACGAGCAACTTGCAATACCCGTCACGAAGCTTCAGAAGTATATCACCGCAGCGCAGGAAGGGACGTTCATTCTCGACAGAGAGAAGGACGAGCTGACTGAGGCCCTAGGGAATGCTGAGCACCCTGGACGAACACGAGGCACACCAGGCTCCATTCCGTGGAAGGTTGGGTTTCCCGACGCAGGCGGTTACAGAAGCCGGGAGAGAAAGAGGAAAGCGGAGCTGAGCGACATGCAGAAGCTCAATGCAAGACTACAAAAGCTAGAGGAACTTGAGAGCCAGCGAGCTGCCGGCCAACCATCTCAGCGGCACGAAGCTACCCCAGAAGCTACCCCGCCATCTCAGCGGAGAAGCAACATGGCTTCCACGGAGCCCGTTCAGCCTGAATTCACGGCTCCTATCTACCCCGTGGATACTATCACGGAGGCTCAACATTGCGAGCTTATGACGAAATGTCGGAACCTCACTTTCAAGGCGGCTGTCGGCTCTGTTGCACCTCCTCAACCCAACAGAACTTTTCACTGCCTTCTGATTCCACATGGCTATGCTGTTGTGATGGTGGATGAAGTAATGGAGGGATTTGAGGAGCTCGAGCTTGACCACTCTACAGGTGAAGGGGAGAATCAGCTGGTTCGTGCTCTCAGGAGTACATGTCTATGGCAGAAGGAGTACATCAAGCTTCCAAACTGGACGCCTCCGCCTCCTCCTCCTCCTCCCGCGAGTCAGGGCACTCCGCCTCCTCCTCCTCCTCCTCCTCCTCCTCCGGCGAGTGATCAGGGCACCCCGCCTCCTGCTCCGGCTCCTCCGACGCGTGAGGGCACTCCGCCTCCTCCTTCGCCTACTCCGGCGTGTCGGAGCAGTCCGCCTCCTCCTCCGCCTCGTCGGCAACGGCGAAAGACAGACGCCGCCGCTCCGGCTCCTCCGGCGCGTCGGAGCACTCCGCCTCCTTCTCCTCCTCGTAAGCAATGACGGAAGAGAGACGCTGCCGCTCCGGCGGCTAGCAGTACAAGCAGAGGCGGGAGGCAATTCAGATACGGTCCATCTCTCAAGCCTCTGGAAAAGTTACCATATGAGAGGACCGAGTCTGAAAACAAGGAGATATGTCGTGCCCAATTGAGGGCCCATTTTGCAAAGAAAACTCCACCTCCGAAGGAGAAGCTAGATCCGGTGAAAGTGATGCGCACTATCGATGCCCTGAAGCGACCACCACCGCCTCCGCCGGATTCCAACTTTGTCCGCTGTATTAAAAAGACATATCAAGATGCGCGGCAGTCGGGAAGTACTTCCAGCGATGCAAGGTTAGCAAAACGAAGAAGTGGGAAAAAAATTCCCCAGCTCGGCGAACAGGCGAACCAATCGTGCCCCCCGCTCAAGGTGTCTAGCGATATCGTCGCTAATCATCCGGGGATGGTGCCCGGTACCAATCCTGGTGATTACCAAAGCGATGATGTACAGTTTGAGCCGTTGGAGGTGGACGAATTCAGTTACCGGTACGGGCGGCCTCTCGTCAAACCTGATCATCCTCCTCTAACAACGATGATGCGAAAATTCCATGAATGGTACATGAAAACCTGCCGCGAGTCTGGGAAGGATACTTTGACGCTGAGAATTAAAGAGGAGCACGACCTCGTTGGAATGGAGCAGTTGTCGGTTGAATTTGACGAGATATTCCAGTTATACAATCAAAAGGCCCTCGACAAAACAATCTTGACTTGCTACTGTCTGTAAGTACTACTTCTGTAATTAAGTCTCTATATATATATAGCTCAGCTCTTTCATTGCATGTATATATAATTATCCTCACTATATTATGCAGATTGAAGATCGTCAAATGAAGAAAAGCACAAATCTATGACATTGGGTTCATTAACCCAAATATCATACATGAGTTTACCTTTAAAAACAATGTCACACAAACCAAGGACAACTTGCTACCATCGTTGCTTAAAAATCAAAACAAAGAGACAATACTCTTTCCTTACAACTTCAAGTGAGTGTTACTGTCTTGTGCATATTCGGTTTCCCTTATTACTCGAGGTTATAGTAATGTAATTGATGAGTTATGCATGCGTGCGCAGTTTCCACTTTATTCTGCTAGAGATTAAGCTTGAGCGGGGAGTAGTAATCGTCTTAGACTCGAAACGAAAAGATCCCCAGGAATATGCGGACATGACTGAAATGCTCCAGAAGTAAGTTCAATCGATCATTATCGCATCATATCGGCAACTTTGTTCATTTCCTGATATCAAGTAATTATTTTCTTTGTCTGGCAGGGTTTGGAAAGAGTTCACCGCAATTGTTCCGTCACTGCCGAGGGAGCTGCGATTTACACACCCGAAAGTAAGTACTACTAGCTAGTTCCGCGCATCTCCCATTATTGATTCTAGTTTCATCAATACCATTTATCATACTTGATTATCAGTTTGATTGAACTCTATTTCTCGTAAAGTGCTTGTGGCAGGAAACCGGGAATGATTTTTGTGGATACTACGTTTGCGAGTTCATCTACCACGCGACGACCCCTAAGCGGGGCTACTCTGAAAAACAATTTCAAGTGCGTAAGCAATAATATTCACAATTTTATTTTATTACCATGATTTGTGTTGAGTTTCATTCATATATATGTATTGACCCCCTTCTTCAAATTAGATGTGGCAGATGTGGGATGAACTCCTACCACATGATCGCATACGAGCAATTCAAGAGGAATTGGCGGGATTCTTTCTTGACCACGTCATAAATAAAGCCGGAGAATACCATCTGGAATTTGACTTTAGATATTAGGGATTGTAAGAGATCTTATATTGTATATATGTAGCTAGTAGCATCGGATAGATATACGAAACTTGTTGTTTGACCAATCTCTCGGAGAAAGAGAGGTCGATCACTTCTCTGTGTATATGTTCATGACGATCTAGTGTACTTAATGGTTCCTTCATTTGCTTACTAGCTAGCGTGTCGAGTTCTCTCTATAGTAGCTAGCGGCGACCAAGCATGGAGAAAGAGAGGACACTTCTCTCTATTAGCTAGCTAACACAATATGAAACCCCTAAATTAACCCTCCAAAACCCCCTAACCCCCCCCCCCTTTAAAAAAAACAAAAACCCCAGCTCCTGCCAGATGCTGACGCATGGATGCGTTTTGGTCCCGGTTGGTGTTACCAACCGGGACTAAAGGTCCTCCTACCTGGGCTTCCCACAACGGCCACGTGGAGCACCTTCTGTCCCGGTTCCTAAGCGAACCGGGACTAAAGGTTTTGGGCTTTAGTCCCGACCCTTTAGTCCCGGTTCCAGAACCGGGACAAATGGGCCTTTTTCTATTAGTGTCACAATCACAAAAGATGTCCAAGATAATATATTTGTATGTGAAAGTTCTCTTTCTTATATTAATCATTCATGAATTACTCATATAACCAATACAGTGATTGTTAAACTTCAATAGATTTTACTTTCTAAACAAAATGTGAACTTGCTACTAAGAATATAGAATATTGATAATTTCAGATTTATGATATTTCATTCATTCACAATTTACTCTTAAAATATAAGTGAATCACAAGAGTAAACATCAAACTACTCTCAAAAAGATATAAGTGGAGATCAATGAGTAGTCAAACAATTAAGTAGCTATGTGAGGACTCTATATCAATAAAGATTTTCAGATCTGAGTATTTTATTCAAACAGCAAATTAAACCAAAAATAGCACTCCAAGAATAGCACAAATCATGTGAACAATTTAAAATTTAGGCTTAACATAGGCTAACCGATAGTTGACGAAGAGAAATCAAATTAAACCAAAAATAGCACTCCAAGAGTAGACAGTCTCAGACCACAGAAAATGTTGTGCATATTCCATTGCTGCATATTTCTGTTTATGCTTTGATAATAGGGGCTACTGGGACTGTGCTCATGTGTAGCATATGCATCTTGGTTCCAAACTCTATATCTATCTTGACTGTGAGATGGACTTAGCAGCCTACCAGATCCTTGGCTGAATCTGGTACTACTGGTTACATAATTTAATATGGAAGCTGCACTCATTTTGATCTTCATAAAAAAATTCTCGGCATCACAATTGAGTTAAGCTATGTTCTGGTGCACACCATATGGACTGTCATGCTCACTGTTGTTTGAAGAATATCAGACTTTTGAGGACAGAAACGATGGAAGCTGAATAATCAGTTACATGAGTTACCTAGTTCTCTTCTCTAGTTTTTTTATTTATTTCACCGCTTCTACGTATGTTCTATTCTCTGCATCTAATTCATCGTGTGTTATTGTCGAGGTATTTGTGTTCCAGTCACATATATCTGCTGTGTAATCAGTTGGTGGGAGCTAGAACTAGTTTGTGTTATCTTGACATTTTTTTTAGTGTCACCACCTGCACATGTGAAGTCCTGCACAACTTAGTGGAGAGAGAGAAGCATGTGAAGGTACAAATTTGCTTAATGTTCATTTTATAAACTGTTACTTTGGTTGTATAATACTACCATTCAACATTTCTTTCCTTTGTAGGTTTTCTGGGACATCCTGCTTTATCTTTGCTAAAATATTTCTACTTCATCTAAAGTTTTATCATTTGTGGTACTGTGTGACTCAAATTTGAATTATATCCCAATTTGTACTTTCAGTATTGCCCTCATGACACTCTAGTTTTCATGTGATCTACCATTTTGGTTTTGGTTGTGCAGGTCCATTTGATGTTCAATATGAGTGGTAAAAACACAAGTTCGCTAAGTTCTGCCAATTACTTAATGCGTACATGCATTGTTAAGAACTTGAGAAGCTGACCTGATGTCGTTCCCGCTGTATCCAGCAATTACACTCAAACATAATTCCGGACCAACTACATCACTACAGAAAAATGACTGTAAATATATTGGATGGGGTGTTGCGTGTTCTATTTTCTCCAATTGGTTGCGAAACAATTTTCTGAAAGGGCATTGTGCATGAGTCATTTCCAGTTTCTACTCTGTACTGTATGGAGCCGTGTGCTGTGTACAAGCGATGTTCTAGTTCAAGGGGTGTCCTAGTCTGCATACTTGTCCCTTTAGTTTAGGCCTCTAGCTGTTCTGGGCACTATTACCCTTTTTTGTTCAATAAACGAACTAGTTGTGCTGTATGCGAAATCTGTACTTTTGATAGCAATTGTTCAAATCATGTTCATCTTTGATGGTATACGTAACTTATGCTTACAGCTATGTTCATCTATTTAGTTATCCACGTGCTAGAACCATGACTTGCTTTCGACTTCTTATGGGTTTCCACTCTAGCCTACCCCAACTTGTTTGGGACTGAGTAGGAAGCAGTGATGCTATATTTTAAGTCTGTACTTTTTGATATCAGTTCAAATTCTGTAGCTTTGGTGTGTGTCCAGCATCGACTAAATATGAAGTGAAGTTAGCACCCTTAGTTCATAGCTATGTTGATGCACTTCTGAAGGGATTTAGGATAATACAACAAGCAGAGAAATCAAATTTCAGAATGTTTCAGCATTTGAACAAAGCTCACATGTTTTTATATAAACAGGCATGATGATATAGACATGTTTGGTAGCTTGGATCAAGAGGGACCACCCTGAGGTTTTCTGCTCGAAGAAATAAACATGACAAGTTACGTAAAGACATCGCTGGATTTTATGTTCTCTTTCGTCGCGTAAAAGTTAATTTAAAACGACTTGCACCACCACTCAAACTTCAGGCTGATTCCATTAACATTACCAGCATCCAGCAAAACCTAAAACTACAACTAGATGTCATATTACTAATTACATACGCTCAGGAAACTTTCTAGACTTCTAATACAAAGTTTTGAACTAAAACCACGACACTTGTTTTGGAACGGAGGGAGTAGTTCGCATCGTAGACTTTCTAGACTTCTGATATAAAGCTAGTTTGCATCGTTCTTTGGCTCCGAGACGGAAGTGGCTTCACTATCCTTGCTTGCAGCGCCATCTTCTCTGATGCTAGCTGTCGCGCCGTAGGCCAACAGACCAAAATATCCCAGAGAAGCGCATATAGTGTTAAAATCGTTGAGTCTTCTTAAGAATAGAAACCTGCGCCTGCGGGGTGACAACAGCAGGAAAGGCTCTCAGGCAAGAAAGGGGGGAAATAGAGCATAGTTATGCATGCATATGTTTGAGATTATACCAATTGGGGTCATGAGGCCTAGGCTTCACTTGAGCAGCAAGGTGAGTGAGCAGCCGATGAATGCGCATGTCTTCCCAGGACAACTGTGGGTAAAGTTCTGCCCTTTTCACCGCTAGGAGCAAATCAAACAACTCTTCTTTCTTGTTCTTGAATTGCCAGTCCAGCAATTCTAGCTGGCCCTGAGTCGGCTGGCCACACAAGACACAAAATGATTAAATTAAATATTAATTACTAGCATAGTTTCCTTGACAGAATTGTAGAATCTGTCATATATTAGTGGTTTGCTGAAAGAAAATTTGACATTACAAAATCGACTCATATATCATGTCCTCAGAATTAATCAACGTATGTTTATACATGGCCTTATGACTCGCAAAAGGCTATAATCATCATTCTTAATTTCTCACAAGGTTGAGGTCTTAATCCCCAGCAATCTTCCTAAAACTAAATAATCTGCAGCAATCGATCGGAGCAATCAATCAATGGCTGCAAGTGACCCCTGATCGCCGGCAATCGAAGTTTTTATAAAAAAAATATTTATCCAAGTCGTCAGTCAGGTTGTCAAAGATTTTTGGGAGGAATCGGCAACAACCCTAAATCTGGTCCCCACGCCGGCCGGAAACAAAGCCAACGCTGCTACTGCTTGAGAGGGCAGCCGTACCCGCGGAGGCCTCCGACGGTCGGCAAATCCGCCGGATCTGGGAGGGAGGGATCGAAGGTAGGAGAAAATAAGTACCTTGCCACCGACGGAGGAGGTGGACATGAGCCGGCGGCCAGGGGAAGTGCCGTTTAGCAAGAGCCGCCGAGGTTCCTCCGCCACGACCGAAGACCTCACCTGCGCTCCTCGCTGCAGGAGCGCACGCTCGCAGAGCCTCCTCGCCGCGTGCCGGAGCGCCGCCATCGCTCTCGCCGACTCGATCGATCCGCTTCTTCTTCTTCTTCTTCGTCGGTTGCTGGGGTTTGCTTTCGCGTGTGGCGTGTAAGTCGATTTGGGTGGCCTCCAGTGTATATAGGCCCGGCCCGGTCCGTCCGTCCGTCTCTCTGTCTGTCTTGTGGTTTATGGATTGTGATCGGTTTGCAGCCTTGGCACGGAAGAAAGAAAACTCCGCAACCGGCCCGCTTTCCGTTTCCGCCGTGTTACGCTCTGCACCTGAGACTTTAATTTTTATTTTATTTTTTTACACAGTACACATACACGAGCAAAACGATACTCTATCCTTATAATCATATCCGAGAGACTGAGCCGGTAAAACTCGAGCACACTAAACGTTTAGTGCACGTGATACATGCGGTGAGCAATCCAAATAATTCAAAAAAAGGGAAAAGGAAAAAACGTCTACGTACGCGGCCGGGTACGTTTGTGGACGCATATACAAGAGTCGGTCGGTGACCCAATCCCGTGCATCAAACGTTCGTTTATGCATTTTTCCTTGTGTCTAGAGCACTCAAAATGTAACTATAAAAATAGTACAAATAATCCATTAATAACATGCACATATTCTAGTGCCCCTTGAGCGAGTGTTGCTCATTCATAGTTTAAAATAAATATTACGCCCAAATAATCAAAGGGCGAAGTGTTGTTCATCCAGAGATTGTGTCCCTTGAGCTTCATCCAACAACGCATCAATATGAAAAACCCACCACTTCATTGTTTGGTATAGCACGACAGAGCGTCCGGGCTATACAATAATGTGATCATTAAGTTGCAGCATTGAGTGAATCAATAAATTGACCAACATGTAGAGCAACTAGAAGAAAACTTACGATCTCCATGACTGTCGATCCATCTGTGCGATCGCACTGCAATACTTCATAAGGAGTCTGATATGGTGTACCATTGGTGGGGTATCGACTTCACATTGCACTCATGGATCGTGTGCAAATTGTAGGGCACGAAGTGTTTTTTCTCATGAACCGAGAATGCACATTTTGCCAAAATATCGTGTCCCGTTGCTTCAGGCCTACAAAGATTGCACTTCTGGCAAATCAAGCATCACACAACAACTCATCCTCCACCATCGAGTATGCGGCCATCGCGCTTGCTTGAAAGTAAACAACGATACTCATTGGCATTTGGTCGAAAACTTGCCGAACGTGGTGTCCGTCATGGACGGCTTCGGCAGGGTAGAAGGATACCTGGTTGCAGACGACTCTGGAGTGAACGGTGGTGTAGTCTAAGGCGGGCATCCGGCAAGGCCTAGGCAGCGGACGTCCGGCAAGGTCTAGGTGGCGGCCAGAGTGGTAGAGCAACGACATCAGACTGGGAGGGTGCGGATATAGAGAAAGCAAGAGAGCGGAGTAGGGAGGAAATGTTCTCGTTTGAATCAACCGACTGACGCAAACACGAGATCAGGCGCCTCGCGGGCCGTTAGATCTGAGTGTCCATGGCCGCATGACTCTTCTCCTGGCCTCTGCTCTCTTATCCCTGACTCGCAGCGCTCGTACATATCACGCGCGCTCGCACCTCTTGTCATGACTAGTAGAATATGAGAGTGGGGGAAATATATTTTACTTTGGATTCATGGTAGGAATTTGGGGTGAATTTAAACTTCCAAACCAAGCACCAAGTCAAATTGCATCCAAATAAGGACATACCCAGTGCATAGAAGCTCCCACACAAGGTGGGGTCTGGGGAGAGATTATAGGAACCTAGTCTTACCCCTGCTATAGTGCAATGTAGAGAGGCCGGTTCGAACCCAGGACCACTTGGCACAAGTGGGGAGTACTTCACTACTGCGCCAGGCCTGCCCTCTCAGATTGCATCCAAATATAAATTAGAAACGACCTTTGCTGTTATTTAGGATTTGGGCAAATTGCAATTAAGAACTAAAGGACTTAAGTGCTAAAAGTATAATTCAATTATGAATTGGAAATGCATTTATAAATAAACACAATTGAATAATGGAAATTAAAGTTTATTAATAATAGGAGTAAAAATACAAAATATTATTACAAAGAATAAATAATCTTTATTAGAAAATACAAATACATTCTTGAGTTACAAAGAAACTTGAGAGGAATAAACCTAGACCAAACTATCTATTTTCAAAACTATTCCTACTCTAATCTTCTTCTTGATGATCTTCAAACTGCAAAGTAAATATCAGAGATAAAGAACTTGTATTATGTTAGGAATGTAGCATTTTCATTTTTGCAAATGCATATTTATTGTAGGAGCTAGCAATTGGTAATATTGCTAATAGTAGCCAAATTCCATTTATAAACAATGGGATGATCTCGACTTGAGAATAGCCAACCAGGAACAAATGGACAACCAAATGATCATGAACCATAGTGCCAAGAGCCAAATGATCAAATTCCATGAAAGTATCAAGTCACAAAAGCCAGCAAGTGAGATCAAAGATCAAATTAAAGGAACAACCAACTAGCACTAGCTCCATAGAATTCCTAAAAGCCACAAATTAGTTTGTAGTATCATTTTAGATGAACTAACACTGTAGAGGATCTATTGTCAGAATGAAAATAGTTAAAGTCACTGTTTAGCATCTACAATAAGTCACCAAGCAGATATGCATGAATCCAGCCGGTGAAGGGATAAGTCCCAAAGCAATTAGCCACCTCCTGATTTAAGGATCACGATTAAGGAACACAAGACAACACACAAGCAGTTGTTGTCACCACCAACACAACAAGCAGCTGAGTCAAAAGCCCATGTGGAAAGTGACTAGACCATGCTCCAGCCTATAAATAACAACACGATCTTACCAAACAAAGTTTAGCAACACCTAGTACCACAATACCAAACCGGGAGACCACCAAACCGGTTACGACTCAAGCATCTGGGAGGTGTGGGCATACCACAAGAAGCAGACCCAACAGAAACCTCAAGACAAAGCTATGGGAAGATCACAAGGTAGAATTGGTGGAGAGAAATTCTTAGGATTGCATAGATATTATTTTCCTGTAGGTGATGTCTACTACGCAACTTTATTCTTGTAGACTATGTTGGGCCTCCAAGCGTAGAGTTTTGTAGGATAGTAGCAATTTTCCCTCAAGTGGACGGCCTAAGGTTTATCAATCCGTGGGAGGTGTAGGATGAAGATGGTCTCTCTCAAACAACCCTGCGATCAAATACAAGAAATCTCTTGTGTCCCCAACACACCCTATACAATGGCAAATTGTATAGGTGCACTAGTTCGGCGAAGAGATGGTGATACAAGTGCAATATGGATAGTAGATATAGGTTTTTGTAATCTGAAAATATAAAAACAGCAAGGTAACAAGTACTCCCTCCGTTTCTAAATATTTGTCTTTTTAGAGATTTCACTACAAATTACATACGGATGTATATGGACATAATTTAAAGTGTAGATTCATTCATTTTGTTCCGTATGTAGTCTGTAATTGAATCTTTAAAAGGACAAATATTTAGGAACGGAGGGAGTAGTAAACAGTGAGCAAAACGTTGTATAAATGCTTGGAAATGTGGCCTAGGGTTCATACTTTCGCTAGTGCAATCTCCCAAAAATGCTAACATAGTTGAATCATATGATCATCCCTCAACGTGCAACAAAGAATCACTCCAAAGTTCCTATCTAGCGGAGAACAAATAGATGAAATTGGTGTAGGTAGTAGAACCACCTCAAAGTTATTCTTTCTGATCAATCTTTTGGGCTATTTCTATAAGTGTCACAAACAGCCCTAGAGTTCGTACTAGAATAACACATATGATACACATCAATCAACCCTAATGTCACCTAGATACTCCAATGTCACCTCAAGTATCCGTGGGTAAATTATGCGACATGCATCAAACAATTTCAGATATATTATATTCAATCCAACACAAAGAACTTCAAGGAGCACCCCAAGATTTCTATCGGAGCATGTGGTATGAAAACGTGCAATCAACCCCTATGCATAGATCCCCAAGGTCACCGGAATCCGCAAGTTGATGCCTTAACATATATCAAGTGAATCAATAAAATACCCCAATGTCACTATGGGTATCCCACGCAAGACGTACATCAAGTGTTCTCAAACCAAAATATTCAATCCAACATAACGATATCTCAATGGGAAAGATTCAATTCATCACAACAAGGTAGCAAGGGAATAACATCATATGATCCGACTATATTAACAAAGCCCGTGATACATCAAGATCGCGACATCTGAAGAACACGAGAGAGAGAGAGAGAGAGAGAGAGAGAGAGAGATTGAACACATAGCTACCGGTACATACCCTCAGCTCCGAGGGTAAACTACTCCCTCCTCGTCATGGTCTCCGCCGGGATGATGAAGATGGCCACCGGAGATGATTTACCCCCTCCGGCAGGGTACTGGAAAGGCTTCAGATGGGTTTTCCGTCGATACAGAGAGTTGCGGTGGCAGAGCGGAGAGTCTCCCTTTATTTCTGGGCTTTCTAGGATTTATAAGATTTTTCAGCGTTGGAATCACGTGCAACGGAGCCACGTGGGCCCCACCACACATCAGGGCGCGGCCTAGGGGGGCGCTCTGATGGCTTGTGGCCCACTGGTGGCTCCCCACCGATGGTTCTTCGCTCCAATATTGCTTATTTCCTCCAGAAAAAATCATCAAAAAGTTTCGGGCGATTCCGAGAACTTTCATTTTCTGCACAAAAACAACACCACGGTAATTCTGTTGAAAACAACGTCAGTCCGGGTTAGTTCTAAATAAATCATATAAAGTGCATCAAAACCATATAAAAATATTGTAAACATAGGCAAACATGGAATGAATACTTCATAAATTATAGATACGTTGGAGACGTATCAGCATCCCCAAGCTTAATTCCTACTCGTCATCGAGTAGGTAAATGATAAAAGAAATAATTTATGAAGTGTGAATGCTAGCATAATGTATAATATTGATCAAGGATAATTTCAGTTACTTTTCTAGCATCATAACCAACAACTTTTTCTCATAAAAAATCATCAAGATAGAGTAGCAATCAATTCACATGTCATGGTTCAAACAATTCATTCACTTGAAACTTAACAATCTATGTTCTTGGTCACCGAACAATTTCAATGCATCATCAAGTCTAAGTAAGAGCTCCACATACTCAGTTATCATATAGTCTTTTATGATTGCTAATACTCAAGGCATATTTTTAGAACAAACAACATCCATCGAACACATAGAAAGATAGGGGCTTAATATTTTGCCTCCCAACATACTTATCATAAAGATAATTGTCAACAATAATGAATCATGATCAAATATATTTTACTGGATATATATGTTTTGATCTTTCCCCTCCACATGGTGCTTGCCAACTAATAGACTGAGGTTGGAATAGGAAGTTGACTCAACATGAAAAGTAAATAACATGAAAGTAAATGGATTGTCCCTCGGCAGAGGGAAGCAGGGATTTACAGAGGTGCCAGAGCTCATTGTTTAAAAGCAGACATGAATAAGTAATTTTGAGTGGTGTGCCTTTCCTGACAACGTCACAACAGAGTTTTCAATATCTTTCATGCTAATCACATTATTGGCGGTTCCCAAATAGAATTAAAATTTTACTCCCCCTCCACCATTCAAACACATTCCATGGCTAGCCGTATCCACGGGTACCATCCAAACAATCAACTTTCTAGGGGGAGTTCTTGTTTATTTATTTTTGTATTATGCAGGACTGGGCATCCTTTTTACCATCCTCTCTCGTGCAATGACAAGTGAATAAACACTCATCTTGAGAATAACTCGCTTACCATGGAAGATAGTGACCGCCCCGTCGCTCCATGAGCGGTACGAGCACACAAAACGGATGTTTATTTGAATGTTTAGAGGTGGCACATGCAAATTTACTTGGAATGGCAGTGAAATACCATATATAGGTAGGTATGGTGGACTCTCATGGAAAAAACTTGGCTCAAGGATTTGGATGCACAAGTAGTATCTCTACTTAGTACGAAGTTTTGGCTAGCAAAAGGTTCTAAACAAGCACCACATGTTAGAGAATCCATAACAATATCACTTCTATGCAAATATACCCAAACATAACCATTATGTTGTCTTCCTTATCCAACTTCACCTATTTGATCAAGTTTGAAAATAATTAATGGGTATTCACACTAGTAGAAAATAGGGCTTTGGTCCAGGCCTGAAATCCCATTAATCCCGGTTCACTCACGAACCGGGACCCATGGGGGCATTGGTCCCGGTTCGTGAGGCCAGGGCGCCGGCCGGGCCTCGTGGGCCATTGGTCCCGGTTCGTCTGACCCCTTTGGTCCCGGTTCCAGACAAGAACCGGGACCAATGGGCCTCGCTCCTGGCCCACAACCATTGGTCCCGGTTTGTGGCTGGAACCGGGACCAAATGATGTCCTTTCGTCCCGGTTCCAGCCACAAACCGGGACCAATGGTCGGCCTATATATACCCCCTGCCCGCCAGCAGACCAGTGCACTGCTCTGTTTTTTTGGCCGGCCGTTGGGAGAGCTTTGTGGTGCTCTAGCTCACCTCCTATGCACATGAGGTGTTCGATGAAATGCCCGAGCCACACTTAAGCTTTCTCCTCTCGAAGCTCCTTGTCCAAGCTCCATTTTCCTCAAGATTTGTCTAGGTTTGGCGGTCCGTCCTGTCCCGTCCCCGTCCTCACCGCCGTCGATCGCCCGCGCCCATCTCGGCGCCAGCACCACCGTGGTTAGCCTCTTCTTCTTATCTTCTTTGTAAAAGAAAAAATTCTTACTTGTATGATTTAGATAGATACTTGTGTAATTTTCTTACTTTTATTATTGTTTGTTATTATATAGTGCGATGGTTTTGGTATCCGCCTCCGTCGGCCCTCGTCCTGTCTATGATTCGGATGTGGTATATATTATCTTTTATAACTATTTGTTTTATTTAGTGTTTATGACAATTATGCCGACCAACGTGACATAGATTTTTTAATCTAGGAGGTATGTGAACCGGAAATTCCAACCGACATAGAAATTCTTGTCGAGAAGTTAAATTTGGTTGAAAAAGAAAACAATTACTTGAAAGAAAAATTACAAAGAGTTGAAGAGGAGAAGATGAAGTTGGAGTTGCATGTTGCCGATGTCATCGACGAACACAAGATCAAGATGGATGCAATACGCTTGAAGATTAGAAAGATTAGAAAATATGCCATTCATACTGAGGCTTGGTATCATTATGCCGTTGGATCAATTGGTACCTTAGTTGCGGTTATGATCGCATTTGTTGTTGCATTTAAATTTTGTAGTTTCAATGTATGTTTTAATTAGATGCTCTAGAGAGCTATATGTTGTTCAATAATGAGAACTATGTATGAACGTTATGTATTTATTTTGGTCACTACTGTACTTTGGCTTTAATGTGATGATGAATTTCTATTAATTTGGTCACTTCTCTATTCATGATATGAACGCAGATGAACCGGCAATGGATGTACGGTGACCGACGCACCTCCGAGTATATTAAGGGCCTGCATAATTTTCTCGAAGCGGCTGAGGCAAACAAGCAGAATGGTTTTATGCATTGTCCATGTACTATCTGTGAGAATACGAAGGCTTTCTCCAACTCTAAAACCCTTCACTTCCACCTGCTTGAGAAGGGTTTTATGCCTCACTATAATGTTTGGACCAAGCACGGAGAAAGAGGGGTTATGATGGAAGACAACGAAGAAGAAGAGGATGATGACAACTACCCGCCCCCTGAATACGGTGATGCTGCAATGGGGGAAGCTGAAGATCAAGAGAAACCAGACGATGTGCCTGATGATGATCTTCGTCGGGTCATTGTTGATGCACAGAGAGAATGTGAAAGTAAAAGGGAGAAGTTGAAGTTCGATCGCATGTTAGAGGATCACAAAAAAGGGTTGTACCCAAATTGCGAAGATGACAACAGAAAGCTCGGTACCACACTGGAATTGCTGCAATGGAAGGCAGACAATGGTGTATCTGACAAGGGATTTATTTCGCTACTGAAAATAATGAAGAAGAAGCTTCCAAAGGATAACGAATTGCCCGGCAGTATGTACGAAGCAAATAAGGTTCTATGCCCTCTAGGATTGGAGGTGCAGAAGATACATGCATGACCTAATGACTGCATCCTCTACCGCGGTGCGTACGAGGATTTGAACGCATGCCCGGTATGCGGTGCATTGCAGTATAAGATCAGAAGAGATGACCCTGGTGATGTTGAGGGCCAGCGCACCGGGAAGAGGGTTCCTGCCAAGGTGATGTGGTATGCTCCTATAATACCACGGTTGAAACGTCTGTTCAGAAACAAAAAGCATGCCGAGTTGATGCAATGGCACATAAAAGACCGTAAGAAAGACGGGAAGTTGAGAGCACTCGCTGACGGGTCGCAGTGGAGAAAGATCGAGAGAAAATGGAGCGACTTTACAGGTGACCTGAGGAACATATGGTTTGGTTTAAGTGCAGATGGCGTTAATCCTTTTGGGGAGCAGAGCAGCAAGCATAGCACATGGCCTGTGACTCTATGTATGTATAACCTTCCTCCTTGGTTGTGCATGAAGCGGAAGTTCATTATGATGCCAGTGCTCATCCAAGGCCCTAAGCAACCCGGCAATGACATTGATGTGTACCTAAGGCCATTAGTTGATGAACTTTTACAGCTATGGAATGGAAGAGGTGTACGTGTGTGGGATGAGAACGAACAGGAGGAATTTGACCTACATGCGTTGCTGTTTGTAACCATCAACGATTGGCCTACTCTCAGTAACCTTTCAGGACAGACAAACAAGGGATACCACGCATGCACACACTATTTAGATAACACCGACAGTATATATTTGGACAAATGCAGGAAGAATGTGTACCTGAGGCATCGTCGATTTCTTCCGACCAACCATCAATGTCGAAAAAAGGAAAGCATTTCAAAGGTGAGGCAGATCACCGGAAGAAGCCCGCCCTCCGTACTGGTGATCACATACTTGATATGGTCAATGATTTACAAGTAATATTTGGAAAGGGTCCTGGTGGACTATCTGTTCCGACTGACGATGCGGGACGCGCACCCATGTGGAAGAAGAAATCTATATTTTGGGACCTACCCTATTGGAAAGACCTAGAGGTCCGCTCTGCAATCGACGTGATGCACGTGACGAAGAATCTTTGCGTGAACCTGCTAGGCTTCTTGGGAGTGTATGGGAAGACAAAAGATACACCGGAGGCACGGGAGGAACAGCAACGTGTGCATGAAAAAGACGGCATGCATCCAAAGCAGTATGAACGTCCTGCCAGCTACGCTCTTACAAAAGAAGAGAAGGAAATCTTCTTTGAATGCCTGCTCAGTATGAAGGTCCCGTCTGGCTTCTCGTCGAATATAAAGGGAATAATAAATATGGCAGAGAAAAAGTTCCAGAACCTAAATTCTCATGACTGCCACGTGATTATGACGCAACTGCTTCCGGTTGCATTGAGGGGGCTTCTACCGGAAAACGTTCGATTAGGCATTGTGAAGCTATGTGCATTCCTCAATGCAATCTCTCAGAAGGTGATCGATCCAGAAATCCTGCCAAGGTTAAGGAGTGATTTGGTGCAATGTCTTGTTAGTTTCGAGCTGGTGTTCCCACCATCCTTCTTCAATATCATGACGCACGTCCTAGTTCATCTAGTCGACGAGATTGTCGTTCTGGGCCCTGTATTTCTACACAATATGTTCCCCTTTGAGAGGTTCATGGGAGTCTTAAAGAAATATGTTCGTAACCGCGCTAGGCCAGAAGCAAGCATCTCCATATGGGCCATCAAACGGAGGATGTCATTGGGCTTTGTGTTGACTTCATTCCTGACCTTAAGAAGATTGGTCTCCCTCAATCGCGGTATGAGGGGAGACTGACTGGAAAAGGCACGCTAGGAGCGGACTCAATAATATGTAGGGACGGGCATTCTTGGTCTCAAGCACACTACACAGTTCTACAGAATTCTACCTTGGTGACCCCGTATGTCGATGAACACAAGAATATTCTGCGCTCCAAACACCCGGAGCAGTGTGACGACTGGATTACATATGAACACATCAGGACTTTCGGCAGTTGGTTGCAAACACGTCTCATGGGTGACAATACTGTTTCTGATGAGCTGTACTCGTTGACCAGGGGACCATCTTGGACTGTATTGACTTACAAAGGGTACGAGATAAATGGGAATACATTTTACACGATCGCCCAAGATCAAAAGAGCACCAACCAAAACAGCGGTGTCCGCTTTGATGCAGCAACCAAGAGGGGAAAGGACACATATTATGGTTACATAGTGGACATATGGGAACTTGACTATGGACATGATTTGAAGGTCCCTTTGTTTCAGTGCAAATGGGTCAATCTGTCAGGAGGCGGGGTACAGGAAGACCCGCAGTACGGAATGACAACAGTGGATCTGAACAATCTTGGGTACACAGACGAACCATTCGTCCTAGCCAATGATGTGGCGCAGGTTTTCTATGTGAAGGACATGTCTACCAAACCGAGAAAAAGAAAAGATAAGGAAGCGAATACATCATACGATGAGCCAAAGCGCCACATAGTTCTATCAGGAAAAAGAGACATCGTGGGATTGGAGGGCAAGACAGACATGTCTGAAGATTATGAAAAGTTTCATGAAATTCCTCCCTTCAAAGTCAAGGCTGACCCAAGCACCCTCTTAAACGATGAAGATTATCCATGGTTACGGCGCAATAAGCAAAGGACACTAGCGAAGAAAAAGTGAAGACTTTCTCTCCACAACTAGTATGATGATGCCTTTGATCTAGAATATCACTGCAGTTACATGTGAAGAAATCAATTGCCTTTTGTAACAGATGAGTTTTCGTATGAAACCCTGATACTTCGAAAGAGATTGTCCGTTTTGTACACGAAGTGCATCCAGTTTTTGCCGTAACCCTCTCAACTTTTTATGACATGCTATGTGGGTGAAATGATGATACCATGCCAACTTTCAACCTTTTCAAAGTTCATTTGTAGTGCTTTTCAATTTCAGGGTCATTTAGCTTAAAAAAATCAGTAAATGCATGAAAAATACCAGATGAAGTCAGAAAGGGTTGAAAATTGATGATGTGGCTTTGAATGGTTCATTTTGAACACACAAAAAGTCTGGAGTTCAAATAAGTTCAAAAAAATGAAATACCTTTGTAACAGATGATTTTTCGTCCGAAACCCTGATACTTCGAAAGAGATTGTCCGTTTTGTACACGAAGTGCATCCAGTTTTTGTCGTAACCCTCTCAACTTTTTAGCACATGCTATGTGGGTGAAATGATGATACCATGCCAACTTTCAACCTTTTCAGAGTTCATTTGTAATGCTTTTCAATTTCAGGGTCATTTAGCTTAAGAAAATCAGTAAATGCATGAAAAATACCAGATGAAGTCAGAAAGGGTTGAAAATTGATGATGTGGCTTTGAATGGTTCATTTTGAACACACAAAAAGTCTGGAGTTCAAATAAGTTCAAAAAAATGAATACCTTTGTAACAGATGAGTTTTCGTCCGAAACCCTGATACTTCGAAAGAGATTGTTCGTTTTGTACACGAAGTGCATCCAGTTTTTGTCGTAACCCTCTCAACTTTTTAGCACATGCTATGTGGGTGAAATGATGATCTCATGCCAACTTTCAACCTTTTCAGAGTTCATTTGTAATGCTTTTCAATTTTAGGGTCATTTAGCTTAAAAAAATCAGTAAATGCATGAAAAATACCAGATGAAGTCAGAAAGGGTTGAAAATTGATGATGTGGCTTTGAATGGTTCATTTTGAACACACAAAAAGTCTGGAGTTCAAATAAGTTCAAAAAAATGAAATACCTTAGTAACAGATGAGATTTCGTCCGAAACCCTGATACTTCGAAAGAGATTGTCCGTTTTGTACACGAAGTGCATCCAGTTTTTGTCGTAACCCTCTCAACTTTTTAGCACATGCTATGTGGGTGAAATGATGATACCATGCCAACTTTCAACCTTTTCAGAGTTCATTTGTAATGCTTTTCATTTTCAGGGTCATTTAACTAAAATTATCAAAGTATTTATTTGTTAAAAACTTTAATAGTAAAAAGAATGAACTAAAAAGAATCAATTAAATATAATATTTTTCAATAGCAAAAAGAATCAACTAAAAAGAATCAAAATAATATTAACTAAAATTATCAAAGTATTTATTTGTTAAAAACTTTAATAGTAAAAAGAATGAACTAAAAAGAATCAATTAAATATAATATTTTTCAATAGCAAAAAAAATCAACTAAAAAGAATCAAAATAATATTAACTAAAATTATCAAAGTATTTATTTGTTAAAAACTTTAATAGTAAAAAGAATGAACTAAAAAGAATCAATTAAATATAATATTTTTCAATAGCAAAAAGAATCAATTAAAAAGAATCAAAATAATATTAACTAAAATTATCAAAGTATTTATTTGTTAAAAACTTTAATAGTAAAAAGACTGAACTAAAAAAAAGAATGAACTAAAAAGAAAATAAATAAAGCAAAAAACAAAACAATAATACTGGAAATTTTAAAAAAAATGCCGCCTACTGGGCCAACACGGCCTGCATATGCCTAGTTGGGCCAGGATGAAGTCCCGCATAAGGCTCAGTAGGCCCACAGTCAGAGAGTGCGTTTAGGACCGTAGGCCTGCTAAAGAGAGGAGCTCGATAGGGTTGGCGCAGCAGCGCTTATAAACCACTCTCGGCGCCTCTCAACTAGCGAGGTGGGACTAAACTTCCACCACACCACTGTGCAGGCTATTGGTCCCGGTTGGTGCCACCAACCGGGACCAATACCAACCTTTCGTCCCCGGTTGGTGGCACCAACCGGGACCAATGCCCACCTTTCGTCCCGGTTGGTGGCACCAACCGGGACCAAAGGTCTGGGCTTCCCGCCCTTTGGGCTGCTGAAAATAGACCTTTAGTCCCGGTTGGTGGCACCAACCGGGACGAAAGGTGGGCATTGGTCCCGGTTGGTGCCACCAACCGGGACCAATGCTCTGTGTATATAAGCAAACCCTTGGAAATTTTTCAGTTTTCATCTACCAGTTGCCCCCGACGACGCCGAGCACATCGACGCCGCCAGGCTGCCCGAGCTCCCCGTCGCCGTCCGTCGCTCCCCGTCGCCGTCCGCCGCTCCCGACGCCGCCCGCTGCTCCGCCGCTCCCTGCCCCGACGCACCGACCCCCAGTGAGCTCCCCTTCCCCTGCGCTGCCGCCGCCGTCGCTCCTGCGCTGCCGCCGCGCTGCCGCCGCCGCCGCCCCTGTTCTGCCGCCGCCGCCGCTGCCATTTTTTTTTGTTCATAGAATTTTTTTTTGTTCATAGCATTTTTTGTATATATGTATGCATTTACTGTTAATATACTCCGATGGATGTATATATGTATGTGTGTATATATGTATGCATTTACTGTTAATATGATTTTTTTTGTTCATAGCATTTTTTGTATATATGTATGCATTTACTGTTAATACACTCCGATGGATGTATATATGTATGTGTGTATGGATGGATGCATTTACTGTTAATATGATTTTTTTTGTTCATAGCATTTTTTGTTCATAGCATTTTTTGGTTCATATATTCAAAATGAGTTAATTAAAAGAGTCACCAAGTTAAAATTTACCCCCTTCCCGATAACTTCGACGTGAGGGGGGGACGTCAGACATGCATGAGAGAGAGGCGGTACGCTCGCCCGACCAACTATCGAGGCCACCCTAACCGTAGAAGAAAGAGCGTCGTTGTCGATCTACCCCGGCCCTCCCCGATAACTTCGACATGAGGGGGGGACGTCGGACATGCATGAGAGAGAGGCGGTACGTTCGCCCGACCAACTATCGAGGCCACCCAAACCCTAGAAGAAAGAGCGTTGTTGTCGATCTACCCCCTCCCCGATAACTTCGACATGAGGGGGGACGTCGGACATGCATGAGTGAGAGAGGCGGTCCGCTCGCCCGACCAACTATCGAGGCCACCCAAACCCTAGAAGAAAGAGCGTCGTTGTCGATCTACCCCCTCCCCGATAACTTCGACATGAGGGGGGACGTCGGACATGCATGAGAGAGAGGCGGTCCGCTCGATCGACCAACTATCGAGGCCACACAAACCCTAGAAGAAAGAGCGTCGTTGTCGATCTACCCCGTCCCCAATAACTTCGACATGAGGGGGTACGTCGGACATGTCATGTGAATTTTTTTTGTTCATATAGAAAACTCCGGTAACATAGATTTATCAAGAATGCCCCCATTATGGATGTGCACAAGTTGATCCAATTTTTTTCTGATCTCATCTATATATATATTCTTCTATATGTCACGTTGTCTGTCAAAGTATTGAAGAAATCCATGGCTTCATCATTAGCCGGAAGTAACATGCGTATGATGCTACGAAGCTCTTCAAAGTTGTTTTGGAACTGAGTTCCGGATAGAATAATTCGCTTTTTGGTACGAATTTCAGCAAAGGCCTTCCAAATAGCGATATTCGGAAGGCTCTTGCTGAACTTCGTACCAAAAAGCTAATTAATTATCCTATCCGGGACTCCGTTCCAAAACAATTTTGGAGAGCTTCGTACCATTATGCGCCTGTTACTTCCGGCTAATGATGAAGCCTTGGTTTTCTTGAATCCTTTAACACTAGACAACGTGACATATAGAAGGGTAGATGAGATCAGGAAAAATATGGACCATTTTCTGCACATTCAGAATGGCGCCATTTTGTTAAATCCCTTAAAGGTTAAGAGAATCCCTTGTTTGACATTCAAGAGAGAGGCGGTCCGGACATCGGACATTCATGAGAGAGGCGGTCCGGACGTCGGACATTCATGTTTGTATATTAATTGTCATGTTGTAATATTTGCAAAAACAATGGATCAAAGAGACTTGGAATCAGAACAGGTGTTGGGGGACATAATCCTCGCCGGACGTGATGTCTTGTCGTATCTCAACGACACCGATGGTCTGGAAGGAGAGGATGACGGCTCCGGTGATCGAACAATGGAGGAGGAAGGACATGATCATGATGGCTCCGATGACCGAATGCCGGAGGAAGAAGGAGACCATGATGACGGCTCCGGTGACCGAACGGAGGAGGGAGCTGTTGCAAAGTCCGGCGAGGTATATATATTAATTAAGCCTGTGCTAACTAGCTAATTGATGCATTAATTGTTTTGGTATGTACATATATTAACTCTTCTTTCTTCTTTTATAGCCCTCCGGATCGAGCCAAACTTCAGTAACGAGACGAGGCCCGAAGAAGAGGTTGCGCAAGGATGAAAGGTTCACGATCACAGCACTCGCGGACGATGGCCATCCGATTGAACCCAAGCGGACCAAGGACGCATTTTCTGCTCAGTGCGGAGCTATTGTTAGGGACAACATCCCGATCAGCATCAAGCAATGGAATAAGCCTAAGGACGGCGCCCCTGAAGGTGATTATGTCACCGATAGACAGAAAGATGATCTTTGGACCGTGCTGAAGGCAAATTTCACCCTACCGCCAGAGGAGGGTCCGAATAAGCCAGTTATAGAGCCACTGGTCAGGCGTGTGCTCTTAAGAAGATGACAGATCTATTCAGGAGGTGGAAGAATGAGTTGAAATCAAAGTTTGTCGACAAAGGGAAGACTCCAGAATTCACCGGCCGATTTGAGAAGATAAAAGATCACTGGCCCGCATTTGTGGCCTACAAGACATCGGACAAGAGTAAGAAAATGTCAGAGACAAACAAGAACAATGCTGCAAAGAAGCAGTATCACCATCACACGGGGTCAGGTGGCTACCTCAAAGCCCGGCCGTTGTGGGACAAAGCTGAGAATGACCTGATTGCTAAAGGGGTCGTACCACAGACATTGAACTGGCCAGACCGTTCAAGGACTTGGTTCTTCGGGGTTGGGGGAACTTTGGACCCTGAAACAGGGAAGTGCCGTTGGATGGACGAGCAACTTGCAATACCCGTCACGAAGCTTCAGAAGTATATCACCGCAGCGCAGGAAGGGACGTTCATTCTCGACAGAGAGAAGGACGAGCTGACTGAGGCCCTAGGGAATGCTGAGCACCCTGGACGAACACGAGGCACACCAGGCTCCATTCCGTGGAAGGTTGGGTTTCCCGACGCAGGCGGTTACAGAAGCCGGGAGAGAAAGAGGAAAGCGGAGCTGAGCGACATGCAGAAGCTCAATGCAAGACTACAAAAGCTAGAGGAACTTGAGAGCCAGCGAGCTGCCGGCCAACCATCTCAGCGGCACGAAGCTACCCCAGAAGCTACCCCGCCATCTCAGCGGAGAAGCAACATGGCTTCCACGGAGCCCGTTCAGCCTGAATTCACGGCTCCTATCTACCCCGTGGATACTATCACGGAGGCTCAACATTGCGAGCTTATGACGAAATGCCGGAACCTCACTTTCAAGGTGGCTGTCGGCTCTGTTGCACCTCCTCAACCCAACGGAACTTTTCACTGCCTTCCGATTCCACATGGCTATGCTGTTGTGATGGTGGATGAAGTAATGGAGGGATTTGAGGAGCTCGAGCTTGACCACTCTACAGGTGAAGGGGAGAATCAGCTGGTTCGTGCTCTCAGGAGTACATGTCTATGGCAGAAGGAGTACATCAAGCTTCCAAACTGGACGCCTCCGCCTCCTCCTCCTCCTCCGGCGAATCAGGGCACTCCGCCTCCTCCTTCTCCTCCTCCCCGGCGAGTGATCAGGGCACCCCGCCTCCTGCTCCAGCTCCTCCGACGCGTGAGGGCACTCCGCCTCCTCCTTCGCCTACTCCGGCGTGTCAGAGCAGTCCGCCTCCTTCTCCGTCTCGTAAGCAACGACGGAAGAGAGACGCCGCCGCTCCGGCGGCTAGCAGTACAAGCAGAGGCGGGAGGCAATTCAGATACGGTCCATCTCTCAAGCCTCTGGAAAAGTTACCATATGAGAGGACCGAGTCTGAAAACGAGGAGATATGTCGTGCCCAATTGAGGGCCCATTTTGCAAAGAAAACTCCACCTCCGAAGGAGAAGCTAGATCCGGTGAAAGTGATGCGCACTATCGATGCCCTGAAGCGACCACCACCGCCTCCGCCGGATTCCAACTTTGTCCGCTGTATTAAAAAGACATATCAAGATGCGCGGCAGTCGGGAAGTACTTCCAGTGATGCAAGGTTAGCAAAACGAAGAAGTGGGAAAAAAATCCCCAGCTCGGCGAACAGGCGAACCAATCGTGCCCCCCGCTCAAGGTATCTAGCGATATCGTCGCTAATCATCCGGGGATGGTGCCCGGTACCAATCCTGGTGATTACCTGAGCGATGATGTACAGTTTGAGCCGTTGGAGGTGGACGAATTCAGTTACCGGTACGGGCGGCCTCTCGTCAAACCTAATCATCCTCCTCTAACAACGATGATGCGAAAATTCCATGAATGGTACATGAAAACCTGTCGCGAGTCTGGGAAGGATACTTTGACGTTGAGAATTAAAGAGGAGCACGACCTCGTTGGAATGGAGCAGTTGTCGGTTGAATTTGACGAGATATTCCAGTTATACAATCAAAAGGCCCTCGACAAAACAATCTTGACTTGCTACTGTCTGTAAGTACTACTTCTGTAATTAAGTCTCTATATATATATAGCTCAGCTCTTTCATTGCATGTATATATAATTATCCTCACTATATTATGCAGATTGAAGATCGTCAAATGAAGAAAAGCACAAATCTATGACATTGGGTTCATTAACCCAAATATCATACATGAGTTTACCTTTAAAAACAATGTCACACAAACCAAGGACAACTTGCTACCATCGTTGCTTAAAAATCAAAACAAAGAGACAATACTCTTTCCTTACAACTTCAAGTGAGTGTTACTGTCTTGTGCATATTCGGTTTCCCTTATTACTCGAGGTTATAGTAATGTAATTGATGAGTTATGCATGCATGCGCAGTTTCCACTTTATTCTGCTAGAGATTAAGCTTGAGCGGGGAGTAGTAATCGTCTTAGACTCGAAACGAAAAGATCCCCAGGAATATGCGGACATGACTGAAATGCTCCAGAAGTAAGTTCAATCGATCATTATCGCATCATATCGGCAACTTTGTTCATTTCCTGATATCAAGTAATTATTTTCTTTGTCTGGCAGGGTTTGGAAAGAGTTCACCGCAATTGTTCCGTCACTGCCGAGGGAGCTGCGATTTACACACCCGAAAGTAAGTACTACTAGCTAGTTCCGCGCATCTCCCATTATTGATTCTAGTTTCATCAATACCATTTATCATACTTGATTATCAGTTTGATTGAACTCTATTTCTCGTAAAGTGCTTGTGGCAGGAAACCGGGAATGATTTTTGTGGATACTACGTTTGCGAGTTCATCTACCACGCGACGACCCCTAAGCGGGGCTACTCTGAAAAACAATTTCAAGTGCGTAAGCAATAATATTCACAATTTTATTTTATTACCATGATTTGTGTTGAGTTTCATTCATATATAAGTATTGACCCCCTTCTTCAAATTAGATGTGGCAGATGTGGGATGAACTCCTACCACATGATCGCATACGAGCAATTCAAGAGGAATTGGCGGGATTCTTTCTTGACCACGTCATAAATAAAGCCGGAGAATACCATCTGGAATTTGACTTTAGATATTAGGGATTGTAAGAGATCTTATATTGTATATATGTAGCTAGTAGCATCGGATAGATATACGAAACTTGTTGTTTGACCAATCTCTCGGAGAAAGAGAGGTCGATCACTTCTCTGTGTATATGTTCATGACGATCTAGTGTACTTAATGGTTCCTTCATTTGCTTACTAGCTAGCGTGTCGAGTTCTCTCTATAGTAGCTAGCGGCGACCAAGCATGGAGAAAGAGAGGACACTTCTCTCTATTAGCTAGCTAACACAATATGAAACCCCTAAATTAACCCTCCAAAACCCCCTAACCCCCCCCCTTTAAAAAAAACAAAAACCCCAGCTCCTGCCAGATGCTGACGCATGGATGCGTTTTGGTCCCGGTTGGTGTTACCAACCGGGACTAAAGGTCCTCCTACCTGGGCTTCCCACAACGGCCACGTGGAGCACCTTCTGTCCCGGTTCCTAAGCGAACCGGGACTAAAGGTTTTGGGCTTTAGTCCCGACCCTTTAGTCCCGGTTCCAGAACCGGGACAAATGGGCCTTTTTCTATTAGTGTCACAATCACAAAAGATGTCCAAGATAATATATTTGTATGTGAAAGTTCTCTTTCTTATATTAATCATTCATGAATTACTCATATAACCAATACAGTGATTGTTAAACTTCAATAGATTTTACTTTCTAAACAAAATGTGAACTTGCTACTAAGAATATAGAATATTGATAATTTCAGATTTATGATATTTCATTCATTCACAATTTACTCTTAAAATATAAGTGAATCACAAGAGTAAACATCAAACTACTCTCAAAAAGATATAAGTGGAGATCAATGAGTAGTCAAACAATTAAGTAGCTATGTGAGGACTCTATATCAATAAAGATTTTCAGATCTGAGTATTTTATTCAAACAGCAAATTAAACCAAAAATAGCACTCCAAGAATAGCACAAATCATGTGAACAATTTAAAATTTAGGCTTAACATAGGCTAACCGATAGTTGACGAAGAGAAATCAAATTAAACCAAAAATAGCACTCCAAGAGTAGACAGTCTCAGACCACAGAAAATGTTGTGCATATTCCATTGCTGCATATTTCTGTTTATGCTTTGATAATAGGGGCTACTGGGACTGTGCTCATGTGTAGCATATGCATCTTGGTTCCAAACTCTATATCTATCTTGACTGTGAGATGGACTTAGCAGCCTACCAGATCCTTGGCTGAATCTGGTACTACTGGTTACATAATTTAATATGGAAGCTGCACTCATTTTGATCTTCATAAAAAAATTCTCGGCATCACAATTGAGTTAAGCTATGTTCTGGTGCACACCATATGGACTGTCATGCTCACTGTTGTTTGAAGAATATCAGACTTTTGAGGACAGAAACGATGGAAGCTGAATAATCAGTTACATGAGTTACCTAGTTCTCTTCTCTAGTTTTTTTATTTATTTCACCGCTTCTACGTATGTTCTATTCTCTGCATCTAATTCATCGTGTGTTATTGTCGAGGTATTTGTGTTCCAGTCACATATATCTGCTGTGTAATCAGTTGGTGGGAGCTAGAACTAGTTTGTGTTATCTTGACATTTTTTTTAGTGTCACCACCTGCACATGTGAAGTCCTGCACAACTTAGTGGAGAGAGAGAAGCATGTGAAGGTACAAATTTGCTTAATGTTCATTTTATAAACTGTTACATCCTGTGTACTTAATGGTTCCTTCATTTGCTTACTAGCTAGCGTGTCGAGTTCTCTCTATAGTAGCTAGCGTCGACCAAGCATGGAGAAAGAGAGGACACTTCTCTCTATTAGCTAGCTAACACAATATGAAACCCCTAAATTAACCCTCCAAAACCCCCTAACCCCCCCCCCTTTAAAAAAAACAAAAACCCCAGCTCCTGCCAGATGCTGACGCGTGGATTCGTTTTGGTCCCGGTTGGTGTTACCAACCGGGACTAAAGGTCCTCCTGCCTGGGCTTCCCACAGCGGCCACCTGGAGCACCTTCTGTCCCGGTTCCTAAACGAACCGGGACTAAAGGTTTTGGGCTTTAGTCCCGACCCTTTAGTCCCGGTTCCAGAACCGGGACAAATGGGCCTTTTTCTATTAGTGTCACAATCACAAAAGATGTCCAAGATAATATATTTGTATGTGAAAATTCTCTTTCTTATATTAATCATTCATGAATTACTCATATAACCAATACAGTGATTGTTAAACTTCAATAGATTTTACTTTCTAAACAAAATGTGAACTTGCTACTAAGAATATAGAATATTGATAATTTCAGATTTATGATATTTCATTCATTCACAATTTACTCTTAAGATATAAGTGAATCACAAGAGTAAACATCAAACTACTCTCAAAAAGATATAAGTGGAGATCAATGAGTAGTCAAACAATTAAGTAGCTATGTGAGGACTCTATATCAATAAAGATTTTCAGATCTGAGTATTTTATTCAAACAGCAAATTAAACCAAAAATAGCACTCCAAGAATAGCACAAATCATGTGAACAAATTAAAATTTAGGCTTAACATAGACTAACCGATAGTTGACGAAGAGAAATCAAATTAAACCAAAAATAGCACTCCAAGAGTAGACAGTCTCAGACCACAGAAAATGTTGTGCATATTCCATTGCTGCATATTTCTGTTTATGCTTTGATAATAGGGGCTACTGGGACTGTGCTCATGTGTAGCATATGCATCTTGGTTCCAAACTCTATATCTATCTTGACTGTGAGATGGACTTAGCAGCCTACCAGATCCTTGGCTGAATCTGGTACTACTGGTTACATAATTTAATATGGAAGCTGCACTCATTTTGATCTTCATAAAAAAATTCTCGGCATCACAATTGAGTTAAGCTATGTTCTGGTGCACACCATATGGACTGTCATGCTCACTGTTGTTTGAAGAATATCAGACTTTTGAGGACAGAAACGATGGAAGCTGAATAATCAGTTACATGAGTTACCTAGTTCTCTTCTCTAGTTTTTTTATTTATTTCACCGCTTCTACGTATGTTCTATTCTCTGCATCTAATTCATCGTGTGTTATTGTCGAGGTATTTGTGTTCCAGTCACATATATCTGCTGTGTAATCAGTTGGTGGGAGCTAGAACTAGTTTGTGTTATCTTGACATTTTTTTTAGTGTCACCACCTGCACATGTGAAGTCCTGCACAACTTAGTGGAGAGAGAGAAGCATGTGAAGGTACAAATTTGCTTAATGTTCATGTTAATAGTAAGATTACTAGTGACATATTCATGTTAGTACTGTGGTTGAACTCCTACTATAATTATCAGTACTATGATCCGCTATGCTATCACTTATAATTGTCGGTAAAGTGGTATGGATATGCTGAGTTAGATTAAGAGTTTATGTCTATGATTATTTTGGGTTTCATCAGGCAGTTGTGGATATGAGGAGTTAAGTTAGTGCAACCTAGTTGGTTGATCTTGAGTCACCTGTCCGGGCTTATCCGTGCAACCACATTTGCCGGTATGGGACGGCCCTAACCGGGTCTGGCTGCGTGATCTTTCACCGGTACCTCCAAAGAGGGAGGGTTATGCGCGGCGTGCTACCCTGATCAGGTAAGCGGCGATAACCCTGTGAGCCCAGTTGTTGATTGGTTTAGCCCGGGAGTCCCCGTTGGGACAGTAGAACCCCGTTTGGGTCTACAGAGTTTGGCCCCGTTTGGGTCGTGGCCACGACGGTGGCAGGTGTCATGAGGACACAGGGGCCACCCAAGGCTGACCTCCGGGGGAGGAAAAGTGTTGGTGGTACGATGAAAGAGTCACGGGTCAGGCAGGTTTTGTTGAAGCAACGCTGGTCCACCCGAATGGGATCACGAGGCCAGGTGCTTCATGGTGTGGGTAAAGTGTACAACCTCTGCAGAGTGTCAAATCTATTCGAATAGCCGAGTCCACGGTATTGGACAGCCCGTCCAGACCTCAGTAGATGGTCAACCGTAGCAGTATCAGTAATGATGGAAGATGTTATCTTGGGTAGACATCAGATGATGTCAGGAACATGATATGTTAGCCAAGAGATGGCTATATGATGAGTGGTCGGATGACCGCATGATTTGGATTGGACTCGAGTCAGTCCAGGTTGAATCATGAGTATATCGAGGGTTGTGGGACAACCCAGAAGAGAGTAAGTTGGTATTCGGTACAGTAAGTACTCTAAGTACTTAGCGTAGTCTTTGCCATGTTAGGTAGATTATATACCTGATCCATCATATGCCATGCTTGATCCATGCTTGTCTTGTTAGAATTTATGCCATGCTTAGGATTAATTCATGCATAGCATAGGGCTTGCTTTGTCATCTGTTTGTTTGGATGCTATGTACTTGGTTGTCTTGCGAGTACATTCAAAGTACTCACCTGGCCTTGCACGTGGCCAGTTGCAGGAGAAGATCCGTCGTGCTAGAGCGTAACCAAGCCAGTCCTGTGCGTTATGAAGCCCAGCCAGAGACGTCGTTGCTGATAATCCAAGACCTCTGCTGCCCTTTGGTTAGCCCTGGAGTTATGTAATATTGTTGTAAGCAACAGTATTGTAATACTCCATTATATTAATAAAGCCATTTTTGCTTGGAAATTGTTGTATCATGTCTTTGACGTGCGCCAGGTATTATCCTGGGGTCTGGTGTGCGTCGGCCCTCTATCGGGGTGCCACAACAAATCATGTGAACAAATTAAAATTTAGGCTTAACATAGGCTAACCGATAGTTGACGAAGAGAAATCAAATTAAACCAAAAATAGCACTCCAAGAATAGACAGTCTCAGACCACAGAAAATGTTGTGCATATTCCATTGCTGCATATTTCTGTTTATGCTTTGATAATAGGGGCTACTGGGACTGTGCTCATGTGTAGCATATGCATCTAGGTTCCAAACTCTATATCTATCTTGACTGTGAGATGGACTTAGCAGCCTACCAGGTCCTTGGCTGAATCTGGTACTACTGGTTACATAATTTAATATGGAAGCTGCACTCATTTTGATCTTCATAAAAAAATTCTCGGCATCATAATTGAGTTAAGCTATGTTCTGGTGCACACCATATGGACTGTCATGCTCACTGTTGTTTGAAGAATATCAGACTTTTGAGGACAGAAACGATGGAAGCTGAATAATCAGTTACATGAGTTACCTAGTTCTCTTCTCTAGTTTTTTTATTTATTTCACCGCTTCTACGTATGTTCTATTCTCTGCATCTAATTCATCGCGTGTTATTGTCGAGGTATTTGTGTTCCAGTCACATATATCTGCTGTGTAATCAGTTGGTGGGAGCTAGAACTAGTTTGTGTTATCTTGACATTTTTTTTAGTGTCACCACCTGCACATGTGAAGTCCTGCACAACTTAGTGGAGAGAGAGAAGCATGTGAAGGTACAAATTTGCTTAATGTTCATTTTATAAACTGTTACTTTGGTTGTATAATACTACCATTCAACATTTCTTTCTTTTGTAGGTTTTCTGGGACATCCTGCTTTATCTTTGCTAAAATATTTCTACTTCATCTAAAGTTTTATCATTTGTGGTACTGTCTGACTCAAATTTGAATTATACCCCAATTTGTACTTTCAGTATTGCCCTCATGACACTCTAGTTTTCATGTGATCTACCATTTTGGTTTTGGTTGTGCAGGTCCATTTGATGTTCAATATGAGTGGTAAAAACACAAGTTCGCTAAGTTCTGCCAATTACTTAATGCGTACATGCGTTGTTAAGAACTTGAGAAGCTGACCTGATGCCGTTCCCGCTGTATCCAGCAATTACACTCAAACATAATTCCGGACCAACTACATCACTACAGAAAAATGACTGTAAATATATTGGATGGGGTGTTGCGTGTTCTATTTTCTCCAATTGGTTGCGAAACAATTTTCTGAAAGGGCATTGTGCATGAGTCATTTCCAGTTTCTACTCTGTACTGTATGGAGCCGTGTGCTGTGTACAAGCGATGTTCTAGTTCAAGGGGTGTCCTAGTCTGCATACTTGTCCCTTTAGTTTAGGCCTCTAGCTGTTCTGGGCACTATTACCCTTTTGTGTTCAATAAACGAACTAGTTGTGCTGTATGCGAAATCTGTACTTTTGATAGCAATTGTTCAAATCATGTTCATCTTTGATGGTATACGTAACTTATGCTTACAGCTATGTTCATCTATTTAGTTATCCACGTGCTAGAACCATGACTTGCTTTCGACTTCTTATGGGTTTCCACTCTAGCCTACCCCAACTTGTTTGGGACTGAGTAGGAAGCAGTGATGCTATATTTTAAGTCTGTACTTTTTGATATCAGTTCAAATTCTGTAGCTTTGGTGTGTGTCCAGCATCGACTAAATATGAAGTGAAGTTAGCACCCTTAGTTCATAGCTATGTTGATGCACTTCTGAAGGGATTTAGGATAATACAACAAGCAGAGAAATCAAATTTCAGAATGTTTCAGCATTTGAACAAAGCTCACATGTTTTTATATAAACAGGCATGATGATATAGACATGTTTGGTAGCTTGGATCAAGAGGGACCACCCTGAGGTTTTCTGCTCGAAGAAATAAACATGACAAGTTACGTAAAGACATCGCTGGATTTTATGTTCTCTTTCGTCGCGTAAAAGTTAATTTAAAACGACTTGCACCACCACTCAAACTTCAGGCTGATTCCATTAACATTACCAGCATCCAGCAAAACCTAAAACTACAACTAGATGTCATATTACTAATTACATACGCTCAGGAAACTTTCTAGACTTCTAATACAAAGTTTTGAACTAAAACCACGACACTTGTTTTGGAACGGAGGGAGTAGTTCGCATCGTAGACTTTCTAGACTTCTGATATAAAGCTAGTTTGCATCGTTCTTTGGCTCCGAGACGGAAGTGGCTTCACTATCCTTGCTTGCAGCGCCATCTTCTCTGATGCTAGCTGTCGCGCCGTAGGCCAACAGACCAAAATATCCCAGAGAAGCGCATATAGTGTTAAAATCGTTGAGTCTTCTTAAGAATAGAAACCTGCGCCTGCGGGGTGACAACAGCAGGAAAGGCTCTCAGGCAAGAAAGGGGGGAAATAGAGCATAGTTATGCATGCATATGTTTGAGATTATACCAATTGGGGTCATGAGGCCTAGGCTTCACTTGAGCAGCAAGGTGAGTGAGCAGCCGATGAATGCGCATGTCTTCCCAGGACAACTGTGGGTAAAGTTCTGCCCTTTTCACCGCTAGGAGCAAATCAAACAACTCTTCTTTCTTGTTCTTGAATTGCCAGTCCAGCAATTCTAGCTGGCCCTGAGTCGGCTGGCCACACAAGACACAAAATGATTAAATTAAATATTAATTACTAGCATAGTTTCCTTGACAGAATTGTAGAATCTGTCCTATATTAGTGGTTTGCTGAAAGAAAATTTGACATTACAAAATCGACTCATATATCATGTCCTCAGAATTAATCAACGTATGTTTATACATGGCCTTATGACTCGCAAAAGGCTATAATCATCATTCTTAATTTCTCACAAGGTTGAGGTCTTAATCCCCAGCAATCTTCCTAAAACTAAATAATCTGCAGCAATCGATCGGAGCAATCAATCAATGGCTGCAAGTGACCCCTGATCGCCGGCAATCGAAGTTTTTATAAAAAAAATATTTATCCAAGTCGTCAGTCAGGTCCTAAGATTTGTCAAAGATTTTTGGGAGGAATCGGCAACAACCCTAAATCTGGTCCCCACGCCGGCCGGAAACAAAGCCAACGCTGCTACTGCTTGAGAGGGCAGCCGTACCCGCGGAGGCCTCCGACGGTCGGCAAATCCGCCGGATCTGGGAGGGAGGGATCGAAGGTAGGAGAAAATAAGTACCTTGCCACCGACGGAGGAGGTGGACATGAGCCGGCGGCCAGGGGAAGTGCCGTTTAGCAAGAGCCGCCGAGGTTCCTCCGCCACGACCGAAGACCTCACCTGCGCTCCTCGCTGCAGGAGCGCACGCTCGCAGAGCCTCCTCGCCGCGTGCCGGAGCGCCGCCATCGCTCTCGCCGACTCGATCGATCCGCTTCTTCTTCTTCTTCTTCGTCGGTTGCTGGGGTTTGCTTTCGCGTGTGGCGTGTAAGTCGATTTGGGTGGCCTCCAGTGTATATAGGCCCGGCCCGGTCCGTCCGTCCGTCTCTCTGTCTGTCTTGTGGTTTATGGATTGTGATCGGTTTGCAGCCTTGGCACGGAAGAAAGAAAACTCCGCAACCGGCCCGCTTTCCGTTTCCGCCGTGTTACGCTCTGCACCTGAGACTTTAATTTTTATTTTATTTTTTTACACAGTACACATACACGAGCAAAACGATACTCTATCCTTATAATCATATCCGAGAGACTGAGCCGGTAAAACTCGAGCACACTAAACGTTTAGTGCACGTGATACATGCGGTGAGCAATCCAAATAATTCAAAAAAAGGGAAAAGGAAAAAACGTCTACGTACGCGGCCGGGTACGTTTGTGGACGCATATACAAGAGTCGGTCGGTGACCCAATCCCGTGCATCAAACGTTCGTTTATGCATTTTTCCTTGTGTCTAGAGCACTCAAAATGTAACTATAAAAATAGTACAAATAATCCATTAATAACATGCACATATTCTAGTGCCCCTTGAGCGAGTGTTGCTCATTCATAGTTTAAAATAAATATTACGCCCAAATAATCAAAGGGCGAAGTGTTGTTCATCCAGAGATTGTGTCCCTTGAGCTTCATCCAACAACGCATCAATATGAAAAACCCACCACTTCATTGTTTGGTATAGCACGACAGAGCGTCCGGGCTATACAATAATGTGATCATTAAGTTGCAGCATTGAGTGAATCAATAAATTGACCAACATGTAGAGCAACTAGAAGAAAACTTACGATCTCCATGACTGTCGATCCATCTGTGCGATCGCACTGCAATACTTCATAAGGAGTCTGAGATGGTGTACCATTGGTGGGGTATCGACTTTACATTGCACTCATGAATCGTGTGCAAATTGTAGGGCACGAAGTGTTTTTTCTCATGAACCGAGAATGCACATTTTGCCAAAATATCGTGTCCCGTTGCTTCAGGCCTACAAAGATTGCACTTCTGGCAAATCAAGCATCACACAACAACTCATCCTCCACCATCGAGTATGCGGCCATCGTGCTTGCTTGAAAGTAAACAACGATACTCATTGGCATTTGGTCGAAAACTTGCCGGACGTGGTGTCCGTCATGGACGGCTTCGGCAGGGTAGAAGGATACCTGGTTGCAGACGACTCTGGAGTGAACGGTGGTGTAGTCTAAGGCGGGCATCCGGCAAGGCCTGGGCAGCGGACGTCCGGCAAGGTCTAGGTGGCGGCCAGAGTGGTAGAGCAACAACATCAGACTGGGAGGGTGCGGATATAGAGAAAGCAAGAGAGCGGAGTAGGGAGGAAATGTTCTCGTTTGAATCAACCGACTGACGCAAACACGAGATCAGGCGCCTCGCGGGCCGTTAGATCTGAGTGTCCATGGCCGCATGACTCTTCTCCTGGCCTCTGCTCTCTTATCCCTGACTCGCAGCGCTCGTACATATCACGCGCGCTCGCACCTCTTGTCATGACTAGTAGAATATGAGAGTGGGGGAAATATATTTTACTTTGGATTCATGGTAGGAATTTGGGGTGAATTTAAACTTCCAAACAAAGCACCAAGTCAAATTGCATCCAAATAAGGACATACCCAGTGCATAGAAGCTCCCACACAAGGTGGGGTCTGGGGAGATATTATAGGAACCTAGTCTTACCCCTGCTATAGTGCAATGTAGAGAGGCCGGTTCGAACCGAGGACCACTTGGCACAAGTGGGGAGTACTTCACTACTGCGCCAGGCCTGCCCTCTCAGATTGCATCCAAATATAAATTTGAAACGACCTTTGCTGTTATTTAGGATTTGGGCAAATTGCAATTAAGAACTAAAGGACTTAAGTGCTAAAAGTATAATTCAATTATGAATTGGAAATGCATTTATAAATAAACACAATTGAATAATGGAAATTAAAGTTTATTAATAATAGGAGTAAAAATACAAAATATTATTACAAAGAATAAATAATCTTTATTAGAAAATACAAATACATTCTTGAGTTACAAAGAAACTTGAGAGGAATAAACCTAGACCAAACTATCTATTTTCAAAACTATTCCTACTCTAATCTTCTTCTTGATGATCTTCAAACTGCAAAGTAAATATCAAAGATAAAGAACTTGTATTATGTTAGGAATGTAGCATTTTCATTTCTGCAAATGCATATTTATTGTAGGAGCTAGCAATTGGTAATATTGCCAATAGTAGCCAAATTCCATTTATAAACAATGGGATGATCTCGACTTGAGAATAGACAGCCAGGAACAAATGGACAACCAAATGATCATGAACCATAGTGCCAAGAGCCAAATGATCAAATTCCATGAAAGTATCAAGTCACAAAAGCCAGCAAGAGAGATCAAAGATCAAATTAAAGGACCAACCAACTAGCACTAGCTCCATAGAATTCCTAAAAGCCACAAATTAGTTTGTAGTATCATTTTAGATGAACTAACACTGTAGAGGATCTATTGTCAGAATGAAAATAGTTAAAGTCACTGTTTAGCATCCAAAATAAGTCACCAAGCAGATATGCATCAATCCAGCCGGTGAACGGATAAGTCCCAAAGCAATTAGCCACCTCCTGATTTAAGGATCACGATTAAGGAACACAAGACAACACACAAGCAGTTGTTGTCACCACCAACACAACAAGCAGCCGAGTCAAAAGCCCATGTGGAAAGTGACTAGACCATGCTCCAGCCTATAAATAACAACACGAGCTTACCAAACAAAGTTTAGCAACACCTAGTACCACAATACCAAACCGGGAGACCACCAAACCGGTTATGACTCAAGCATCTGGGAGGTGTGGGCATACCACAAGAAGCAGACCCAACAGAAACCTCAAGACAAAGCTATGGGAAGATCACAAGGTAGAATTGGTGGAGAGAAATTCTTAGGATTGCATAGATATTATTTTCCCGTAGGTGATGTCTACTACGCAACTTTATTCTAGTAGACTATGTTGGGCCTCCAAGCGCAGAGTTTTGTAGGATAGTAGCAATTTTCCCTCAAGTGGACGACCTAAGGTTTATCAATCCGTGGGAGGTGTAGGATGAAGATGGTCTCTCTCAAACAACCCTGCGATCAAATACAAGAAATCTCTTGTGTCCCCAACACACCCTATACAATGGCAAATTGTATAGGTGCACTAGTTCGGCGAAGAGATGGTGATACAAGTGCAATATGGATGGTAGATATAGGTTTTTGTAATCTGAAAATATAAAAACAGCAAGGTAACAAGTACTCCCTCCGTTTCTAAATATTTGCCTTTTTAGAGATTTCACTACAAATTACATACGGATGTATATGGACATAACTTAAAGTGTAGATTCATTCATTTTGTTCCGTATGTAGTCCGTAGTTGAATCTTTAAAAGGACAAATATTTAGGAACGGAGGGAGTAGTAAACAGTGAGCAAAACGTTGTATAAATGCTTCGAAATAGGGCCTAGGGTTCATACTTTCGCTAGTGCAATCTCCCAAAAATGCTAACATAGTTGAATCATATGATCATCCCTCAACGTGCAACAAAGAATCACTCCAAAGTTCCTATCTAGCGGAGAACAAATAGATGAAATTGGTGTAGGTAGTAGAACCACCTCAAAGTTATTCTTTCTGATCAATCTTTTGGGCTATTCCTATAAGTGTCACAAACAGCCCTAGAGTTCGTACTAGAATAACACATATGATACACATCAATCAACCCTAATGTCACCTAGATACTCCAATGTCACCTCAAGTATCCGTGGGTAAATTATGCGACATGCATCATACAATTTCAGATCTATTATATTCAATCCAACACAAAGAACTTCAAGGAGCACCCCAAGATTTCTATCGGAGCATGTGGTATGAAAACGTGCAATCAACCCCTATGCATAGATCCCCAAGGTCACCGGAATCCGCAAGTTGATGCCTTAACATATATCAAGTGAATCAATAAAATACCCCAATGTCACTACGGGTATCCAACGCAAGACATACATCAAGTGTTCTCAAACCAAAATATTCAATCCAACATAACGATATCTCAAAGGGAAAGATTCAATTCATCACAACAAGGTAGCAAGGGAATACCATCATATGTTCCGACTATATTAACAAAGCCCGTGATACATCAAGATCGTGACATCTCAAGAACACGAGAGAGAAAGAGAGAGAGAGATTGAACACATAGCTACCAGTACATACCCTCAGCTCCGAGGGTGAACTACTCCCTCCTCATCATGGTCTCCGCCGGGATGATGAAGATGGCCACCGGAGATGATTTACCCCCTCCGGCAGGGTACTGGAAAGGCTTCAGAAGGGTTTTCGGTCGATACAGGGAGTTGCAGCGGCAGAGCGGAGAGTCTCCCTTTATTTCAGCGTTGGAATCACGTGCAACGGAGCCACGTGGGCCCCACCACACATTAGGGCGCGGCCTAGGGGGCGCCCTGATGGCTTGTGGCCCACTGGTGGCTCCCCACCGGTGGTTCTTCGCTCCAATATTGCTTATTTCCTCCAGAAAAAATCATCAAAAAGTTTCGGGCGATTCCGAGAACTTTCATTTTTGCACAAAAACAACACCACGGTAATTCTATTGAAAACAACGTTAGTCCGGGTTAGTTCTAAATAAATTATATAAAGTGCATCAAAACCATATAAAAATATTGTAAACATAGGCAAACATGGAATGAATACTTCATAAATTATAGATACGTTGGAGACGTATCAGCATCCCCAAGCTTAATTCCTACTCGTCCTCGAGTAGGTAAATGATAAAAGAAATAATTTATGAAGTGTGAATGCTAGCATAATGTATAATATTGATCAAGGATAATTTCAGTCACTTTTCTAGCATCATAACCAGCAACTTTTTCTCATAAAAAATCATCAAGATAGAGTAGCAATCAATTCACATGTCATGGTTCAAACAATTCATTCACTTGAAACTTAACAATCTATGTTCTTGGTCACCGAACAATTTCAATGCATCATCAAGTCTAAGTAAGAGCTCCACATACTCAGTTATCATATAGTATTTTATGATTGCTAATACTCAAGGCATATTTTTAGAACAAACAACATCCATCGAACACATAGAAAGATAGGGGCTTAATGTTTTGCCTCCCAACATACTTATCATAAAGATAATTGTCAACAATAATGAATCATGATCAAATATATTTTACTGGATATATATGTTTTGATCTTTCCCCTCCACATGGTGCTTGCCAACTAATAGGCTGAGGTTGGAATAGGAAGTTGACTCAACATGAAAAGTAAATAACATGAAAGTAAATGGATTGTCCCTCGACAGAGGGAAGCAGGGATTTACAGAGGTGCCAGAGCTCATTGTTTAAAAGCAGAGATGAATAAGTAATTTTGAGTGGTGTGCCTTTCCTGACAACATCACAACAGAGTTTTCAATATCTTTCATGCTAATCACATTATTGGCGGTTCCCAAATAGAATTAAAATTTTACTCCCCCTCCACCATTCAAACACATTCCATGGCTAGCCGTATCCATGGGTACCATCCAAACAATCAACTTTCTAGGGGGAGTTCTTGTTTATTTATTTTTGTATTATGCAGGACTGGGCATCCTTTTTACCATCCTCTCTCGTGCAATGACAAGTGAATAAACACTCATCTTGAGAATAACTCGCTTACCATGGAAGATAGTGACCGCCCCGTCGCTCCATGAGCGGTACGAGCACACAAAACGGATGTTTATTTGAATGTTTAGAGGTGGCACATGCAAATTTACTTGGAATGGCAGTGAAATACCATATATAGGTAGGTATGGTGGACTCTCATGGAAAAAATTGGCTCAAGGATTTGGATGCACAAGTAGTATCTCTACTTAGTACGAAGTTTTGGCTAGCAAAAGGTTCTAAACAAGCACCACATGTCAGAGAATCCATAACAATATCACTTCTATGCAAATATACCCAAACATAAACATTATGTTGTCTTCCTTGTCCAACTTCACCTATTTGATCAAGTTTGAAAATAATTAATGGGTATTCACACTAGTAGAAAACAGGGCTTTGGTCCAGGCCTGAAATCCCATTAATCCCGGTTCACTCACGAACCGGGACCCATGGGGCATTGGTCCCGGTTCGTGAGGCCAGGGCGCCGGCCGGGCCTCGTGGGCCATTGGTCCCGGTTCGTCTGACCCCTTTGGTCCCGGTTCCAGACACGAACCGGGACCAATGGGCCCGCTCCTGGCCCACAACCATTGGTCCCGGTTTGTGGCTGGAACCGGGACCAAATGATGTCCTTTCGTCCCGGTTCCAGCCACAAACCGGGACCAATGGTCAGCCTATATATACCCCCTGCCCGCCAGCAGACCAGTGCACTGCTCTGTTTTTTTGGCCGGCCGTTGGGAGAGCTTTGTGGTGCTCTACCTCACCTCCTATGCACATGAGGTGTTCGATGAAATGCCCGAGCCACACTTAAGCATTCTCCTCTCGAAGCTCCTTGTCCAAGCTCCATTTTCCTCAAGATTTGTCTAGGTTTGGCGGTCCGTCCTGTCCCGTCCCCGTCCTCACCGCCGTCGATCGCCCGCGCCCATCTCGGCGCCGGCACCACCGTGGTTAGCCTCTTCTTCTTATCTTCTTTCTAAAAGAAAAAAGTTCTTACTTGTATGATTTAGATAGATACTTGTGTAATTTTCTTACTTTTATTATTGTTTGTTATTATATAGTCCAATGGTTTTGGTATCCGCCTCCGTCGGCCCTCGTCCTGTCTATGATTCGGATGTGGTATATATTATCTTTTATAACTATTTTTTTTATTTAGTGTTTATGACAATTATGCCGACCAACATGACATAGATTTTTTAATCTAGGAGGTATGTGAACCGGAAATTCCAACCGACATAGAAATTCTTGTCGAGAAGTTAAATTTGGTTGAAAAAGAAAACAATTACTTGAAAGAAAAATTACAAAGAGTTGAAGAGGAGAAGATGAAGTTGGAGTTGCATGTTGCCGATGTCATCGACGATCACAAGATCAAGATGAATGCAATGCGCTTGAAGATTAGAAAGATTAGAAAATATGCCATTCATACTGAGGCTTGGTATCATTATGCCGTTGGATCAATTGGTACCTTAGTTGCGGTTATGATCGCATTTGTTGTTGCATTTAAATTTTGTAGTTTCAATGTATGTTTTAATTAGATGCTCTAGAGAGCTATATGTTGTTCAATAATGAGAACTATGTATGAACGTTATGTATTTATTTTGGTCACTACTGTACTTTGGCTTTAATGTGATGATGAATTTCTATTAATTTGGTCACTTCTCTATTCATGATATGCACGCAGATGAACCGGCAATGGATGTACGGTGACCGACGCACCTCTGAGTATATTAAGGACCTGCATAATTTTCTCGAAGCGGCTGAGGCAAACAAGCAGAATGGTTTTATGCATTGTCCATGTACTGTCTGTGAGAATATGAAGGCTTTCTCCAACTCTAAAACCCTTCACTTCCACCTGCTTGAGAAGGGTTTTATGCCACACTATAATGTTTGGACCAAGCACGGAGAAAGAGGGGTTATGATGGAAGACAACGAAGAAGAAGAGGATGATGACAACTACCCGCCCCCTGAATACGGTGATGCTGCAATGGGGGAAGCTGAAGATCAAGAGAAACCAGACGATGTGCCCGATCATGATCTTCGCAGGGTCATTGTTGATGCACAGAGATAATGCAAAAGTAAAAGGGAGAAGTTGAAGTTCGATCGCATGTTAGAGGATCACAAAAAAGGGTTGTACCCAAATTGCGAAGATGACAACAGAAAGCTCGGTACCACACTGGAATTGCTGCAATGGAAGGCAGACAATGGTGTATCCGACAAGGGATTTAGTTCGCTACTGAAAATAATGAAGAAGAAGCTTCCAAAGGATAACGAATTGCCCGGCAGTACGTACGAAGCAAAGAAGGTTCTATGCCCTCTAGGATTGGAGGTGCAGAAGATACATGCATGCCCTAATGACTGCATCCTCTACCGCGGTGCATACGAGGATTTGAACGCATGCCCGGTATGCGGTGCATTGCGGTATAAGATCAGAAGAGATGACCCTGGTGATGTTGAGGGCCAGCGCACTGGGAAGAGGGTTCCTGCCAAGGTGATGTGGTATGCTCCTATAATACCATGGTTGAAACGTCTGTTTAGAAACAAAAAGCATGCCGAGTTGATGCAATGGCACATAAAAGACCGTAAGAAAGACGAGAAGTTGAGAGCACCCGCTGACGGGTCACAGTGGAGAAAGATCGAGAGAAAATGGAGCGACTTTACAGGTGACCCGAGGAACGTATGGTTTGGTTTAAGTGCAGATGGCGTTAATCCTTTTGGGGAGCAGAGCAGCAAGCATAGCACATGGCCTGTGACTCTATGTATGTATAACCTTCCTCCTTGGTTGTGCATGAAGCGGAAGTTCATTATGATGCCAGTGCTCATCCAAGGCCCTAAGCAACCCGGCAATGACATTGATGTGTACCTAAGGCCATTAGTTGATGAACTTTTACAGCTATGGAATGGAAGAGGTGTACGTGTGTGGGATGAGAACGAACAGGAGGAATTTGACCTACATGTGTTGCTGTTTGTAACCATTAACGATTGGCCTGCTCTCAGTAACCTTTCAGGACAGACAAACAAGGGATACCATGCATGCACACACTGTTTAGATAACACCGACAGTATATATTTGGACAAATGCAGGAAGAATGTGTACCTGGGGCATCGTCGATTTCTTCCGACCAACCATCAATGTCGAAAAAAAGGAAAGCATTTCAAAGGTGAGGCAGATCACCGGAAGAAGCCCGCCCTCCGTACTGGTGATCACATACTTGATATGGTCAATGATTTACAAGTAATATTTGGAAAGGGTCCTGGTGGACTATCTGTTCCGACTGACGATGCGGGACGCGCACCCATGTGGAAGAAGAAATCTATATTTTGGGACCTACCCTATTGGAAAGACCTAGAAGTCCGCTCTGCAATCGACGTGATGCACGTGACGAAGAATCTTTGCGTGAACCTGCTAGGCTTCTTGGGAGTGTATGGGAAGACAAAAGATACACCGGAGGCACGGGAGGAACAGCAACGTGTGCATGAAAAAGACGGCATGCATCCAAAGCAGTATGAACGTCCTGCCAGCTACGCTCTTACCAAAGAAGAGAAGGAAATCTTCTTTGAATGCCTGCTCAGTATGAAGGTCCCGTCTGGCTTCTCGTCGAATATAAAGGGAATAATAAATATGGCAGAGAAAAAGTTCCAGAACCTAAATTCTCATGACTGCCACGTGATTATGACGCAACTGCTTCCGGTTGCATTGAGGGGGCTTCTACCGGAAAACGTTCGATTAGCCATTGTGAAGCTATGTGCATTCCTCAATGCAATCTCTCAGAAGGTGATAGATCCAGAAATCCTGCCAAGGTTAAGGAGTGATTTGGTGCAATGTCTTGTTAGTTTCGAGCTGGTGTTCCCACCATCCTTCTTCAATATCATGACGCACGTCCTAGTTCATCTAGTCGACGAGATTGTCGTTCTGGGCCCTGTATTTCTACACAATATGTTCCCCTTTGAGAGGTTCATGGGAGTCTTAAAGAAATATGTTCGTAACCGCGCTAGGCCAGAAGCAAGCATCTCCATGGGCCATCAAACAGAGGATGTCATTGGGTTTTGTGTTGACTTCATTCCTGACCTTAAGAAGATTGGTCTCCCTCAATCGCGGTATGAGGGGAGACTGACTGGAAAAGGCACGCTAGGAGCGGACTCAATAATATGTAGGGACGGGCATTCTTGGTCTCAAGCACACTACACAGTTCTATAGAATTCTACCTTGGTGACCCCGTATGTCGATGAACACAAGAATATTCTGCGCTCCAAACACCCGGAGCAGTGTGACGACTGGATTACATATGAACACATCAGGACTTTCGGCGGTTGGTTGCAAACACGTCTCATGGGTGACAACACTGTTTCTGATGAGTTGTACTCGTTGGCCAGGGGACCATCTTGGATTGTATTGACTTACAAAGGGTACGAGATAAATGGGAATACATTTTACACGATCGCCCAAGATCAAAAGAGCACCAACCAAAACAGCGGTGCCCGCTTTGATGCAGCAACCAAGAGGGGAAAGGACACATATTATGGTTACATAGTGGACATATGGGAACTTGACTATGGACATGATTTGAAGGTCCCATTGTTTCAGTGCAAATGGGTCAATCTGTCAGGAGGCGGGGTACAGGAAGATCCGCAGTACAGAATGACAATAGTGGATCTGAACAATCTTGGGTACACAGACGAACCATTCGTCCTAGCCAATGATGTGGCGCAGGTTTTCTATGTGAAGGACATGTCTACCAAACCGAGAAAAAGAAAAGATAAGGAAGCGAATACATCATACGATGAGCCAAAGCACCACATAGTTCTTTCAGGAAAAAGAGACATCGTGGGATTGGAGGGCAAGACAGACATGTCTGAAGATTATGAAAAGTTTCATGAAATTCCTCCCTTCAAAGTCAAGGCTGACCCAAGCACCCTGTTAAACGATGAAGATTATCCATGGTTACGGCGCAATAAGCAAAGGACACAAGCGAAGAAAAAGTGAAGACTTTCTCTCCACAACTAGTATGATGATGCCTTTGATCTAGAATATCACTGCAGTTACATGTGAAGAAATCAATTGCCTTTTGTAACAGATGAGTTTTCGTATGAAACCCTGATACTTCGAAAGAGATTGTCCGTTTTGTACACGAAGTGCATCCAGTTTTTTCCGTAACCCTCTCAACTTTTTATGACATGCTATGTGGGTGAAATGATGATACCATGCCAACTTTAAACCTTTTCAAAGTTCATTTATAGTGCTTTTCAATTTCAGGGTCATTTAGCTTAAAAAATCAGTAAATGCATGAAAAATACCAGATGAAGTCAGAAAGGGTTGAAAATTGATGATGTGGCTTTGAATGGTTCATTTTGAACACACAAAAAGTCTGGAGTTCAAATAAGTTCAAAAAAATGAAATACCTTTGTAACAGATGAGTTTTCGTCCGAAACCCTGATACTTCGAAAGAGATTGTCCGTTTTGTACACGAAGTGCATCCAGTTTTTGTCGTAACCCTCTCAACTTTTTAGCACATGCTATGTGGGTGAAATGATGATACCATGCCAACTTTCAACCTTTTCAGAGTTCATTTGTAATGCTTTTCAATTTCAGGGTCATTTAGCTTAAAAAATCAGTAAATGCATGAAAAATATCAGATGAAGTCAGAAAGGGTTGAAAATTGATGATGTGGCTTTGAATGGTTCATTTTGAACACACAAAAAGTCTGGAGTTCAAATAAGTTCAAAAAAATGAAATACCTTTGTAACAGATGAGTTTTCGTCCGAAACCCTGATACTTCGAAAGAGATTGTCCGTTTTGTATACGAAGTGCATCCAGTTTTTGTCGTAACCCTCTCAACTTTTTATGACATGCTATGTGGGTGAAATGATGATACCATGCCAACTTTCAACCTTTTCAGAGTTCATTTGTAATGCTTTTCAATTTCAGGGTCATTTAGCTTAAAAAAATCAGTAAATGCATGAAAAATACCAGATGAAGTCAGAAAGGGTTTAAAATTGATGATGTGGCTTTGAATGGTTCATTTTGAACACACAAAAAGTCTGGAGTTCAAATAAGTTCAAAAAAAATGAAATACCTTTGTAACAGATGAGTTTTCGTCCGAAACCCTGATACTTCGAAAGAGATTGTCTGTTTTGTACACGAAGTGCATCCAGTTTTTGTCGTAACCCTCTCAACTTTTTAGCACATGCTATGTGGGTGAAATGATGATACCATGCCAACTTTCAACCTTTTCAGAGTTCATTTGTAATGCTTTTCATTTTCAGGGTCATTTAACTAAAATTATCAAAGTATTTATTTGTTAAAAACTTTAATAGTAAAAAGAATGAACTAAAAAGAATCAATTAAATATAATATTTTTCAATAGCAAAAAGAATCAACTAAAAAGAATCAAAATTATATTAACTAAAATTATCAAAGTATTTATTTGTTAAAAACTTTAATAGTAAAAAGAATGAACTAAAAAGAATCAATTAAATATAATATTTTTCAATAGCAAAAAAAATCAACTAAAAAGAATCAAAATAATATTAACTAAAATTATCAAAGTATTTATCTGTTAAAAACTTTAATAGTAAAAAGAATGAACTAAAAAGAATCAATTAAATATAATATTTTTCAATAGCAAAAAGAATCAATTAAAAAGAATCAAAATAATATTAACTAAAATTATCAAAGTATTTATTTGTTAAAAACTTTAATAGTAAAAAGAATGAACTAAAAAGAAAATAAATAAAGCAAAAAACAAAACAAAAATACTAGAAATTTAAAAAAAATGCCGCCTACTGGGCCAACACGGCCTGCATATGCCTAGTTGGGCCAGGATGCAGGCCCGCATAAGGCTCAGTAGGCCCACAGTCAGAGAGTGCGTTTAGGACCGTAGGCCTGCTAAAGAGAGGAGCTCGAGAGGGTTGGCGCAACAACGCTTATAAACCACTCTCGGCGCCTCTCAACTAGCGAGGTGGGACTAAACTTCCACCACACCGCTGTGCAGGCTATTGGTCCCGGTTGGTGCCACCAACCGGGACCAATACCAACCTTTCGTCCCGGTTGGTGGCACCAACCGGGACCAATGCCCACCTTTCGTCCCGGTTGGTGGCACCAACCGGGACCAAAGGTCTGGGCTTCCCGCCCTTTGGGCTGCTGAAAATAGACCTTTACTCCCGGTTGGTGGCACCAACCGGGACGAAAGGTGGGCATTGGTCCCGGTTGGTGCCACCAACCGGGACCAATGCTCTGTGTATATAAGCAAACCCTTGGAAATTTTTCAGTTTTCATCTACCAGTTGCCCCCGACGACGCCGAGCACATCGACGCCGCCAGGCTGCCCGAGCTCCCCGTCGCCGTCCGTCGCTCCCCGTCGCCGTCCGCCGCTCCCGACGCCGCCAGCTGCTCCGCCGCTCCCTGCCCCGACGCACCGACCCCCAGTGAGCTCCCCTTCCCCTGCGCTGCCGCCGCCGCCGCTGTTGCCGCCGTCGCTCCTGCGCTGCCGCTGCCGCCGCCGCCGCTGCCATTTTTTTTTGTTCATAATTTTTTTTTTGTTCATTGCATTTTTTGTATATATGTATGCATTTACTGTTAATATACTCCGATAATATACTCCGATGGATGTATATATGTATGTGTGTATATATGTATGCATTTACTGTTAATATGATTTTTTTTGTTCATAGAATTTTTTGTATATATGTATGCATTTACTGTTAATATACTCCGATGGATGTATATATGTATGTGTGTATGGATGGATGCATTTACTGTTAATATGATTTTTTTTTGTTCATAGCATTTTTTGTTCATAGCATTTTTTGGTTCATATATTCAAAATGAGTTAATTAAAAGAGTCACTAAGTTAAAATTTACCCCCTTCCCGATAACTTCGACATGAGGGGGGGACGTCGGACATGCATGAGAGAGAGGCGGTACGCTCGCCCGACCAACTATCGAGGCCACCCTAACCGTAGAAGAAAGAGCGTCGTTGTCGATCGACCCCGACCCTCCCCGATAACTTCGACATGAGGGGGGGGACGTCGGACATGCATGAGAGAGAGGCGGTACGCTCGCCCGACCAACTATCGAGGCCACCCAAACCCTAGAAGAAAGAGCGTCGTTGTCGATCTACCCCCTCCCCGATAACTTCGACATGAGGGGGGACGTCGGACATGCATGAGTGAGAGAGGCGGTCCGCTCGCCCGACCAACTATCGAGGCCACCCAAACCCTAGAAGAAAGAGCGTCGTTGTCGATCTACCCCCTCCCCGATAACTTCGACATGAGGGGAACGTCGGACATGCATGAGAGAGAGGCGGTCCGCTCGATCGACCAACTATCGAGGCCACCCAAACCCTAGAAGAAAGAGCGTCGTTGTCGATCTACCCCGTCCCCGATAACTTCGACATGAGGGGGGACGTCGGACATGTCATGTGAATTTTTTTTGTTCATATAGAAAACTCCGGTAACATAGATTTATCAAGAATGCCCCCATTATGGATGTGCACAAGTTGATCCAATTTTTTTCTGATCTCATCTATATATATATTCTTCTATATGTCACATTGTCTGTCAAAGTATTGAAGAAATCCATGGCTTCATCATTAGCCGGAAGTAACATGCGTATGATGCTACGAAGCTCTTCAAAGTTGTTTTGGAACGGAGTTCCGGATAGGATAATTAATTTGCTTTTTGGTACGAATTTCAGCAAAGGCCTTCCAAATAGCGATATTCGGAAGGCTCTTGCTGAACTTCGTACCAAAAAGCTAATTAATTATCCTATCCGGGACTCCGTTCCAAAACAATTTTGGAGAGCTTCGTACCATTATGCGCCTGTTACTTCCGGCTAATGATGAAGCCTTGGTTTTCTTGAATCCTTTAACACTAGACAACGTGACATATAGAAGGGTAGATGAGATCAGGAAAAATATGGACCATTTTCTGCACATTCAGAATGGTGCCATTTTGTTAAATCCCTTAAAGGTTAAGAGAATCCCTTGTTTGACATTCATGAGAGAGGCGGTCCGGACGTCGGACATTCATGAGAGAGGCGGTCCGGACGTCGGACATTCATGTTTGTATATTAATTGTCATGTTGTAATATTTGCAGAAACTATGGATCAAAGAGACTTGGAATCAGAACAGGTGTTGGGGGACATAATCCTCGCCGGACGTGATGTCTTGTCGTATCTCAACGACACCGATGGTCTGGAAGGAGAGGATGACGGCTCCGGTGATCGAACAATGGAGGAGGAAGGACATGATCATGATGGCTCCGGTGACCGAATGCCGGAGGAAGAAGGAGACCATGATGACGGCTCCGGTGACCGAACGGAGGAGGGAGCTGTTGCAAAGTCCGGCGAGGTATATATATTAATTAAGCCTGTGCTGACTAGCTAATTGATGCATTAATTGTTTTGGTATGTACATATATTAACTCTTCTTTCTTCTTTTATAGCCCTCCGGATCGAGCCAAACTTCGGTAATGAGACGAGGCCCGAAGAAGAGGTTGCGCAAGGATGGAAGGTTCACGATCACAGCACTCGCGGACGATGGCCATCCGATTGAACCCAAGCGGACCAAGGACGCATTTTCTGCTCAATGCGGAGCTATTGTTAGGGACAACATCCCGATCAGCATCAAGCAATGGAATAAGCCTAAGGACAGCGCCCCTGAAGGTGATTTTGTCACCGATAGACAGAAAGATGATCTTTGGACCGTGCTGAAGGCAAATTTCACCCTACCGCCAGAGGAGGGTCCGAATAAGCCAGTTATAGAGCCACTGGTCAGGCGTGTGCTCTTAAGAAGATGGCAGATCTATTCAGGAGGTGGAAGAATGAGTTGAAATCAAAGTTTGTCGACAAAGGGAAGACTCCAGAATTCACCGGCCGATTTGAGAAGATAAAAGATCACTGGCCCGCATTTGTGGCCTACAAGACATCGGACAAGAGTAAGAAAATGTCAGAGACAAACAAGAACAATGCTGCAAAGAAGCAGTATCACCATCACACGGGGTCAGGTGGCTACCTCAAAGCCCGGCCGTTGTGGGACAAAGCTGAGAATGACCTGATTGCTAAAGGGGTCATACCACAGACATTGAACTGGCCAGACCGTTCAAGGACTTGGTTCTTCGGGGTTGGGGGAACTTTGGACCCTGAAACAGGGAAGTGCCGTTGGATGGACGAGCAACTTGCAATACCCGTCACGAAGCTTCAGAAGTATATCACCGCAGCGCAGGAAGGGACGTTCATTCTCGACAAAGAGAAAGACGAGCTGACTGAGGCCCTAGGGAATGCTGAGCACCCTGGACGAACACGAGGCACACCAGGCTCCATTCCGTGGAAGGTTGGGTTTCCCGACGCAGGCGGTTACAGAAGCCGGGAGAGAAAGGGGAAAGCGGAGCTGAGCGACATGCAGAAGCTCAATGCAAGACTACAAAAGCTAGAGGAACTTGAGAGCCAGCGAGCTGCCGGCCAACCATCTCAGCGGCACGAAGCTACCCCAGAAGCTACCCCGCCATCTCAGCGGAGAAGCAACGTGGCTTCCACGGAGCCCGTTCAGCCTGAATTCACGGCTCCTATCTACCCCGTGGATACTATCACGGAGGCTCAACATTGCGAGCTTATGACGAAATGCCGGAACCTCACTTTCAAGGCGGCTGTCGGCTCTGTTGCACCTCCTCAGCCCAACAGAACTTTTCACTGCCTTCTGATTCCACATGGCTATGCTGTTGTGATGGTGGATGAAGTAATGGAGGGATTTGAGGAGCTCGAGCTTGACCACTCTACAGGTGAAGGGGAGAATCAGCTGGTTCGTGCTCTCAGGAGTACATATCTATGGCAGAAGGAGTACATCAAGCTTCCAAACTGGACGCCTCCGCCTCCTCCTCCTCCTCCGGCGAGTCAGGGCACTCCGCCTCCTCCTCCTCCTCCTCCTCCTCCTCCGGCGAGTGATCAGGGCACCCCGTCTCCTGCTCCGGCTCCTCCGACGCGTGAGGGCACTCCGCCTCCTCCTTCACCTACTCCGGCGTGTCAGAGCAGTCCGCCTCCTCCTCCGCCTCGTCGGCAACGGCGAAAGACAGACGCCGCCGCTCCGGCTCCTCCGGCGCATCGGAGCACTCCGCCTCCTTCTCCGCCTCGTAAGCAATGCCGGAAGAGAGACGCCGCCGCTCCGGCGGCTAGCAGTACAAGCAGAGGCAGGAGGCAATTCAGATACGGTCCATCTCTCAAGCCTCTGGAAAAGTTACCATATGAGAGGACTGAGTCTGAAAATGAGGAGATATGTCGTGCCCAATTGAGGGCCCATTTTGCAAAGAAAACTCCACCTCCGAAGGAGAAGCTAGATCCGGTGAAAGTGATGCGCACTATCGATGCCCTGAAGCGACCACCACCGCCTCCACCGGATTCCAACTTTGTCCGCTGTATTAAAAAGACATATCAAGATGCGCGGCAGTCGGGAAGTACTTCCAGTGATGCAAGGTTAGCAAAACGAAGAAGTGGGAAAAAAATTCCCCAGCTTGGCGAACAGGCGAACCAATCGTGCCCCCCGCTCAAGGTGTCTAGCGATATCGTCGCTAATCATCCGAGGATGGTGCCCGGTACCAATCCTGGTGATTACCTGAGCGATGATGTACAGTTTGAGCCGTTGGAGGTGGACGAATTCAGTTACCGGTACGGGCGGCCTCTCGTCAAACCTGATCATCCTCCTCTAACAACGATGATGCGAAAATTCCATGAATGGTACATGAAAACCTGCCGCGAGTGTGGGAAGGATACTTTGACGCTGAGAATTAAAGAGGAGCACGACCTCATTGGAATGGAGCAGTTGTCGGTTGAATTTGACGAGATATTCCAGTTATACAATCAAAAGGCCCTCGACAAAACAATCTTGACTTGCTACTGTCTGTAAGTACTACTTCTGTAATTAAGTCTCTATATATATATAGCTCAGCTCTTTCATTGCATGTATATATAATTATCCTCACTATATTATGCAGATTGAAGATCGTCGAATGCAGAAAAGCACAAATCTATGACATTGGGTTCATTAACCCAAATATCATACATGAGTTTACGTTTAAAAACAATGTCACACAAACCGAGGACAACTTGCTACAATCGTTGCTTAAAAATCAAAACAAAGAGACAATACTCTTTCCTTACAACTTCAAGTGAGTGTTACTGTCTTGTGCATATTCGGTTTCCCTTATTACTCGAGGTTATAGTAATGTAATTGATGAGTTATGCATGCATGCGCAGTTTCCACTTTATTCTGCTAGAGATTAAGCTTGAGCGGGGAGTAGTAATCGTCTTAGACTCGAAACGAAAAGATCCCCAGGAATATGCGGACATGACTGAAATGCTCCAGAAGTAAGTTCAATCGATCATTATCGCATCATATCGGCAACTTTGTTCATTTCCTGATATCAAGTAATTATTTTCTTTGTCTGGTAGGGTTTGGAAAGAGTTCACCGCAATTGTTCCGTCACTGCCGAGGGAGCTGCGATTTACACACCCGAAAGTAAGTACTACTAGCTAGTTCCGCGCATCTCCCATTATTGATTCTAGTTTCATCAATACCATTTATCATGCTTGATTATCAGTTTGATTGAACTCTATTTCTCGTAAAGTGCTTGTGGCAGGAAACCGGGAATGATTTTTGTGGATACTACGTTTGCGAGTTCATCTACCACGCGACGACCCCTAAGCGGGGCTACTCTGAAAAACAATTTCAAGTGCGTCAGCAATAATATTCACAATTTTATTTTATTACCATGATTTGTGTTGAGTTTCATTCATATATATGTATTGACCCCCTTCTTCAAATTAGATGTGGCAGATGTGGGATGAACTCCTACCACATGATCGCATACGAGCAATTCAAGAGGAATTGGCGGGATTCTTTCTTGACCACGTCATAAATAAAGCCGGAGAATACCATCTGGAATTTGACTTTAGATGTTAGGGATTGTAAGAGATCTTATATTGTATATATGTAGCTAGTAGCGTCGGATAGATATACGAAACTTGTTGTTTGACCAATCTCTCGGAGAAAGAGAGGTCGATCACTTCTCTGTGTATATGTTCATGACAATCCTGTGTACTTAATGGTTCCTTCATTTGCTTACTAGCTAGCGTGTCGAGTTCTCTCTATAGTAGCTAGCGTCGACCAAGCATGGAGAAAGAGAGGACACTTCTCTCTATTAGCTAGCTAACACAATATGAAACCCCTAAATTAACCCTCCAAAACCCCCTAACCCCCCCCCCCCTTTAAAAAAAACAAAAACCCCAGCTCCTGCCAGATGCTGACGCGTGGATTCGTTTTGGTCCCGGTTGGTGTTACCAACCGGGACTAAAGGTCCTCCTGCCTGGGCTTCCCACAGCGGCCACCTGGAGCACCTTCTGTCCCGGTTCCTAAACGAACCGGGACTAAAGGTTTTGGGCTTTAGTCCCGACCCTTTAGTCCCGGTTCCAGAACCGGGACAAATGGGCCTTTTTCTATTAGTGTCACAATCACAAAAGATGTCCAAGATAATATATTTGTATGTGAAAGTTCTCTTTCTTATATTAATCATTCATGAATTACTCATATAACCAATACAGTGATTGTTAAACTTCAATAGATTTTACTTTCTAAACAAAATGTGAACTTGCTACTAAGAATATAGAATATTGATAATTTCAGATTTATGATATTTCATTCATTCACAATTTACTCTTAAGATATAAGTGAATCACAAGAGTAAACATCAAACTACTCTCAAAAAGATATAAGTGGAGATCAATGAGTAGTCAAACAATTAAGTAGCTATGTGAGGACTCTATATCAATAAAGATTTTCAGATCTGAGTATTTTATTCAAACAGCAAATTAAACCACAAATAGCACTCCAAGAATAGCACAAATGTAACACCCCAAAAATCGGGTTATCGATTTTTGTGCTGTTATTCCTTCCTAGCTTTTCTCTCCCGAATTTTTCCTCTGGAATTTGGCAAGTGACCAGGTATATCCAGTCATTCCCCAACCTCTTTGTGCCTTTCCCATGTTCTTGTGCCAGCCAGCCTTCCGTCTGTCATCCCCGAACCTCATTCAAACCCTAGTTCCGAAATATTGGAACTGGGAATCCTGCCTTTGGGGTTTTCAAAGGAGCCATCATTTTCCTTGCTTTGTTAATCCTTCCAAAATTTCCAGAGATCCTCCTTCATCCATAGATCCTAGATGTGCAAAAATATTGCTAAGTCATATGCAATATTCCTCATCTAGAATTAATTCCTCTTTCTGCCTTTCTGAGGAATTAAATCCAGAAAAATATCCATCCATCTCCAGAGGTCATGAAAACTTGTGGAGATATTCTTTGTGGATATATTGAGCTCTCATAAAAATATTGGCTATAATTAAATAAAGGAAATTGCCTTTTCTTATTTAAAGCCAATATTCCAATTTGGGGCCTTTCCAAAGGAACTACCATTTTGGTAGCTAGGAAAAATCCCAAATAATTTGTGGAGCTTCTCATATCCATATCATCTCCATTTCCATCCAAATATCCAGTCCTCCAATTCAAAATTTTGAGCTCTACTTCCATTTGCAAATTCTGTCCAAATTTCTAGTTTGCAAAGGAAGTGCATTATTCCTTGATCTCCTTGGGCTAATATTTTGCAGGGTGATGCATGGTGATAAATCACTCTTGTCCTCTAAAAATTAGCCTAATCCCTCTAGCCAATCTTCCTCAGCAATTTATTAAAGTTTCTGTCCATATTGGAGCATTGTGAAGAAAGTACCATTTTAAATTATGCAAATGGTATGAAACTTTTACAGTGTCTCCATATGCTCAAATCTTTGCTCTCCTCCAAAAATCATCCAATTCCATTTAGCCATTTGACCCCAGCATTATCTTCTCCATTTCTGGTCAAATTGCCAAGTTACAAAGGAAGTACCATCTAGAGTTGATGGTTTGGGCTGAGATTTTGCCAAGGGAGTGACCCTAGTGTATGTTTGACCTCTGCCAAGGATCAAGCCAAGTGGTGCATGTGGTGGCCACACCACAGCACAAACACTTGTTGTCCAGAAGCTAGGTCAGCTCACTTCAGTCAGTTCCTGCCCTCGCCTCCCTCCAAATCTTGCTCTAGTCAACTCAGGATTGGAAGGAGATTAGACTAGACATGGTTTGGCGTCTCGTAGGGCGTGGCAAGGCTCTGGCCATGTGGTGACCACGACCAGAGCGTGCCAAAGTTGCGCTCTGTGCATTGGAGGTGACGGGAGCGCGCCTCCAGCTGGTTCCAGCCGTCCGGGAGTGTCGTAGAGATTCCTTGTGTGCGCGTGAACCCTCTCGAGACCTCTCCCCCTCGTCCCGAAGCTCCTGGACGCCTCTGCCGACCACCGGAGCACCGTCGGTTCGCCGTGCCTCTCGGAGCTTCGGCTGTCGTCGAGAGAGGCCGCCCCCGAGCTATATATAGGCGTGTCCCGAGCCCCCGAGTAGCAGCAAGCCCCAGCCCCCCTCCCATTCGAGCTCCTCGAGCTCCGGCAACCCCAATGGCCGAAGGCCGCCGTCGGATCCCGCTGCCATATCGGCGCCCTGGTCCTTCCTTTCCCCTCTTCTCTGCCCCCTAGCTCTCCCTTGGACCCCGCAGTCCGCCGCCGCCCTCAAACTCCGGCGAGGAAGCTCACCGGAGCGGCTCTTCCGTCGAGCCCTCGGCCACCGCGGACCTCCACCGCCCCGGCGCTGCAGGTCGCCCCGAGCCCAGCTGAGGCCACCCCCGGGCGCGGTGCTGGCTGGTGGAGCTGATGCGCCCTCCGGCGGGTCCCCTCGGGCAGCAGGGCGTCGGCTAGGCCGGCGGCTGGCTCACCCGGCGCTCCGGTCGTGGTGGAGAAGAAGACCAGGGAAGAGGAGAGAGAAGGAGTCAGCGCGGGCCCCGCCCGTAAGTGAGTCAACGCCGGGCCCAGCGGCAGTAAGTGGAGACGTACTCCAGAAAGTACGCGACCGCAGTGACGGAAACGTATTTATGCAAAGTGCGCTTCATCTCTCCAGCCGGCTGCCGAAATCCTTAATTAGTGGACGTTCACTGGATAGCCGCAGAAAAGCATATTTATAATTGTTTTCTGCCTAAACAACGAACGTCCGTATCTTCGCGACCGTAGGTCGGAATCAGGTAAAACCAACGCCCCCGCTTTCGTCTCGTCGAGCCCGTTCCAATGGTACCATTTTCACTATGTGTTTACACAGTGGAAATAACCATTTTGCCCTTGCCCTTCGATCGAGCCCTCTGAGAGAGACCCATGTCCGGCGATTTCTTCCGCGAGGTGATCGTGTTTCCTCCCGGCGTATTCGTCGACCCCTCAGGCAAGCCAACCTCTTCCATGAGCTCCGGACTTGTGTGATGACTTTGCTTGCACCTGTGTGGTTATCTGTATTGCCTGTTAGTCTGCATCTGCATTCACTGGTGGTAACATCGGTATAGATACTAGTAGTACTCTTCATCTAGTATCATGCCTTATGTTAATGTTGCCACGCTAATAGTAAGATTACTAGTGACATATTCATGTTAGTACTGTGGTTGAACTCCTACTATAATTATCAGTACTATGATCCGCTATGCTATCACTTATAATTGTCGGTAAAGTGGTATGGATATGCTGAGTTAGATTAAGAGTTTATGTCTATGATTATTTTGGGTTTCATCAGGCAGTTGTGGATATGAGGAGTTAAGTTAGTGCAACCTAGTTGGTTGATCTTGAGTCACCTGTCCGGGCTTATCCGTGCAACCACATTTGCCGGTATGGGACGGCCCTAACCGGGTCTGGCTGCGTGATCTTTCACCGGTACCTCCAAAGAGGGAGGGTTATGCGCGGCGTGCTACCCTGATCAGGTAAGCGGCGATAACCCTGTGAGCCCAGTTGTTGATTGGTTTAGCCCGGGAGTCCCCGTTGGGACAGTAGAACCCCGTTTGGGTCTACAGAGTTTGGCCCCGTTTGGGTCGTGGCCACGACGGTGGCAGGTGTCATGAGGACACAGGGGCCACCCAAGGCTGACCTCCGGGGGAGGAAAAGTGTTGGTGGTACGATGAAAGAGTCACGGGTCAGGCAGGTTTTGTTGAAGCAACGCTGGTCCACCCGAATGGGATCACGAGGCCAGGTGCTTCATGGTGTGGGTAAAGTGTACAACCTCTGCAGAGTGTCAAATCTATTCGAATAGCCGAGTCCACGGTATTGGACAGCCCGTCCAGACCTCAGTAGATGGTCAACCGTAGCAGTATCAGTAATGATGGAAGATGTTATCTTGGGTAGACATCAGATGATGTCAGGAACATGATATGTTAGCCAAGGGATGGCTATATGATGAGTGGTCGGATGACCGCATGATTTGGATTGGACTCGAGTCAGTCCAGGTTGAATCATGAGTATATCGAGGGTTGTGGGACAACCCAGAAGAGAGTAAGTTGGTATTCGGTACAGTAAGTACTCTAAGTACTTAGCGTAGTCTTTGCCATGTTAGGTAGATTATATACCTGATCCATCATATGCCATGCTTGATCCATGCTTGTCTTGTTAGAATTTATGCCATGCTTAGGATTAATTCATGCATAGCATAGGGCTTGCTTTGTCATCTGTTTGTTTGGATGCTATGTACTTGGTTGTCTTGCGAGTACATTCAAAGTACTCACCTGGCCTTGCACGTGGCCAGTTGCAGGAGAAGATCCGTCGTGCTAGAGCGTAACCAAGCCAGTCCTGTGCGTTATGAAGCCCAGCCAGAGACGTCGTTGCTGATAATCCAAGACCTCTGCTGCCCTTTGGTTAGCCCTGGAGTTATGTAATATTGTTGTAAGCAACAGTATTGTAATACTCCATTATATTAATAAAGCCATTTTTGCTTGGAAATTGTTGTATCATGTCTTTGACGTGCGCCAGGTATTATCCTGGGGTCTGGTGTGCGTCGGCCCTCTATCGGGGTGCCACAACAAATCATGTGAACAAATTAAAATTTAGGCTTAACATAGGCTAACCGATAGTTGACGAAGAGAAATCAAATTAAACCAAAAATAGCACTCCAAGAATAGACAGTCTCAGACCACAGAAAATGTTGTGCATATTCCATTGCTGCATATTTCTGTTTATGCTTTGATAATAGGGGCTACTGGGACTGTGCTCATGTGTAGCATATGCATCTAGGTTCCAAACTCTATATCTATCTTGACTGTGAGATGGACTTAGCAGCCTACCAGGTCCTTGGCTGAATCTGGTACTACTGGTTACATAATTTAATATGGAAGCTGCACTCATTTTGATCTTCATAAAAAAATTCTCGGCATCACAATTGAGTTAAGCTATGTTCTGGTGCACACCATATGGACTGTCATGCTCACTGTTGTTTGAAGAATATCAGACTTTTGAGGACAGAAACGATGGAAGCTGAATAATCAGTTACATGAGTTACCTAGTTCTCTTCTCTAGTTTTTTTATTTATTTCACCGCTTCTACGTATGTTCTATTCTCTGCATCTAATTCATCGCGTGTTATTGTCGAGGTATTTGTGTTCCAGTCACATATATCTGCTGTGTAATCAGTTGGTGGGAGCTAGAACTAGTTTGTGTTATCTTGACATTTTTTTTAGTGTCACCACCTGCACATGTGAAGTCCTGCACAACTTAGTGGAGAGAGAGAAGCATGTGAAGGTACAAATTTGCTTAATGTTCATTTTATAAACTGTTACTTTGGTTGTATAATACTACCATTCAACATTTCTTTCTTTTGTAGGTTTTCTGGGACATCCTGCTTTATCTTTGCTAAAATATTTCTACTTCATCTAAAGTTTTATCATTTGTGGTACTGTCTGACTCAAATTTGAATTATACCCCAATTTGTACTTTCAGTATTGCCCTCATGACACTCTAGTTTTCATGTGATCTACCATTTTGGTTTTGGTTGTGCAGGTCCATTTGATGTTCAATATGAGTGGTAAAAACACAAGTTCGCTAAGTTCTGCCAATTACTTAATGCGTACATGCGTTGTTAAGAACTTGAGAAGCTGACCTGATGCCGTTCCCGCTGTATCCAGCAATTACACTCAAACATAATTCCGGACCAACTACATCACTACAGAAAAATGACTGTAAATATATTGGATGGGGTGTTGCGTGTTCTATTTTCTCCAATTGGTTGCGAAACAATTTTCTGAAAGGGCATTGTGCATGAGTCATTTCCAGTTTCTACTCTGTACTGTATGGAGCCGTGTGCTGTGTACAAGCGATGTTCTAGTTCAAGGGGTGTCCTAGTCTGCATACTTGTCCCTTTAGTTTAGGCCTCTAGCTGTTCTGGGCACTATTACCCTTTTGTGTTCAATAAACGAACTAGTTGTGCTGTATGCGAAATCTGTACTTTTGATAGCAATTGTTCAAATCATGTTCATCTTTGATGGTATACGTAACTTATGCTTACAGCTATGTTCATCTATTTAGTTATCCACGTGCTAGAACCATGACTTGCTTTCGACTTCTTATGGGTTTCCACTCTAGCCTACCCCAACTTGTTTGGGACTGAGTAGGAAGCAGTGATGCTATATTTTAAGTCTGTACTTTTTGATATCAGTTCAAATTCTGTAGCTTTGGTGTGTGTCCAGCATCGACTAAATATGAAGTGAAGTTAGCACCCTTAGTTCATAGCTATGTTGATGCACTTCTGAAGGGATTTAGGATAATACAACAAGCAGAGAAATCAAATTTCAGAATGTTTCAGCATTTGAACAAAGCTCACATGTTTTTATATAAACAGGCATGATGATATAGACATGTTTGGTAGCTTGGATCAAGAGGGACCACCCTGAGGTTTTCTGCTCGAAGAAATAAACATGACAAGTTACGTAAAGACATCGCTGGATTTTATGTTCTCTTTCGTCGCGTAAAAGTTAATTTAAAACGACTTGCACCACCACTCAAACTTCAGGCTGATTCCATTAACATTACCAGCATCCAGCAAAACCTAAAACTACAACTAGATGTCATATTACTAATTACATACGCTCAGGAAACTTTCTAGACTTCTAATACAAAGTTTTGAACTAAAACCACGACACTTGTTTTGGAACGGAGGGAGTAGTTCGCATCGTAGACTTTCTAGACTTCTGATATAAAGCTAGTTTGCATCGTTCTTTGGCTCCGAGACGGAAGTGGCTTCACTATCCTTGCTTGCAGCGCCATCTTCTCTGATGCTAGCTGTCGCGCCGTAGGCCAACAGACCAAAATATCCCAGAGAAGCGCATATAGTGTTAAAATCGTTGAGTCTTCTTAAGAATAGAAACCTGCGCCTGCGGGGTGACAACAGCAGGAAAGGCTCTCAGGCAAGAAAGGGGGGAAATAGAGCATAGTTATGCATGCATATGTTTGAGATTATACCAATTGGGGTCATGAGGCCTAGGCTTCACTTGAGCAGCAAGGTGAGTGAGCAGCCGATGAATGCGCATGTCTTCCCAGGACAACTGTGGGTAAAGTTCTGCCCTTTTCACCGCTAGGAGCAAATCAAACAACTCTTCTTTCTTGTTCTTGAATTGCCAGTCCAGCAATTCTAGCTGGCCCTGAGTCGGCTGGCCACACAAGACACAAAATGATTAAATTAAATATTAATTACTAGCATAGTTTCCTTGACAGAATTGTAGAATCTGTCATATATTAGTGGTTTGCTGAAAGAAAATTTGACATTACAAAATCGACTCATATATCATGTCCTCAGAATTAATCAACGTATGTTTATACATGGCCTTATGACTCGCAAAAGGCTATAATCATCATTCTTAATTTCTCACAAGGTTGAGGTCTTAATCCCCAGCAATCTTCCTAAAACTAAATAATCTGCAGCAATCGATCGGAGCAATCAATCAATGGCTGCAAGTGACCCCTGATCGCCGGCAATCGAAGTTTTTATAAAAAAAATATTTATCCAAGTCGTCAGTCAGGTCCTAAGATTTGTCAAAGATTTTTGGGAGGAATCGGCAACAACCCTAAATCTGGTCCCCACGCCGGCCGGAAACAAAGCCAACGCTGCTACTGCTTGAGAGGGCAGCCGTACCCGCGGAGGCCTCCGACGGTCGGCAAATCCGCCGGATCTGGGAGGGAGGGATCGAAGGTAGGAGAAAATAAGTACCTTGCCACCGACGGAGGAGGTGGACATGAGCCGGCGGCCAGGGGAAGTGCCGTTTAGCAAGAGCCGCCGAGGTTCCTCCGCCACGACCGAAGACCTCACCTGCGCTCCTCGCTGCAGGAGCGCACGCTCGCAGAGCCTCCTCGCCGCGTGCCGGAGCGCCGCCATCGCTCTCGCCGACTCGATCGATCCGCTTCTTCTTCTTCTTCTTCGTCGGTTGCTGGGGTTTGCTTTCGCGTGTGGCGTGTAAGTCGATTTGGGTGGCCTCCAGTGTATATAGGCCCGGCCCGGTCCGTCCGTCCGTCTCTCTGTCTGTCTTGTGGTTTATGGATTGTGATCGGTTTGCAGCCTTGGCACGGAAGAAAGAAAACTCCGCAACCGGCCCGCTTTCCGTTTCCGCCGTGTTACGCTCTGCACCTGAGACTTTAATTTTTATTTTATTTTTTTACACAGTACACATACACGAGCAAAACGATACTCTATCCTTATAATCATATCCGAGAGACTGAGCCGGTAAAACTCGAGCACACTAAACGTTTAGTGCACGTGATACATGCGGTGAGCAATCCAAATAATTCAAAAAAAGGGAAAAGGAAAAAACGTCTACGTACGCGGCCGGGTACGTTTGTGGACGCATATACAAGAGTCGGTCGGTGACCCAATCCCGTGCATCAAACGTTCGTTTATGCATTTTTCCTTGTGTCTAGAGCACTCAAAATGTAACTATAAAAATAGTACAAATAATCCATTAATAACATGCACATATTCTAGTGCCCCTTGAGCGAGTGTTGCTCATTCATAGTTTAAAATAAATATTACGCCCAAATAATCAAAGGGCGAAGTGTTGTTCATCCAGAGATTGTGTCCCTTGAGCTTCATCCAACAACGCATCAATATGAAAAACCCACCACTTCATTGTTTGGTATAGCACGACAGAGCGTCCGGGCTATACAATAATGTGTCCACCACTTCATTGTTTGGTATAGCACGACAGAGCGTCCGGGCTATACAATAATGTGATCATTAAGTTGCAGCATTGAGTGAATCAATAAATTGACCAACATGTAGAGCAACTAGAAGAAAACTTACGATCTCCATGACTGTCGATCCATCTGTGCGATCGCACTGCAATACTTCATAAGGAGTCTGAGATGGTGTACCATTGGTGGGGTATCGACTTCACATTGCACTCATGGATCGTGTGCAAATTGTAGGGCACGAAGTGTTTTTTCTCATGAACCGAGAATGCACATTTTGCCAAAATATCGTGTCCCGTTGCTTCAGGCCTACAAAGATTGCACTTCTGGCAAATCAAGCATCACACAACAACTCATCCTCCACCATCGAGTATGCGGCCATCGTGCTTGCTTGAAAGTAAACAACGATACTCATTGGCATTTGGTCGAAAACTTGCCGGACGTGGTGTCCGTCATGGACGGCTTCGGCAGGGTAGAAGGATACCTGGTTGCAGACGACTCTGGAGTGAACGGTGGTGTAGTCTAAGGCGGGCATCCGGCAAGGCCTGGGCAGCGGACGTCCGGCAAGGTCTAGGTGGCGGCCAGAGTGGTAGAGCAACAACATCAGACTGGGAGGGTGCGGATATAGAGAAAGCAAGAGAGCGGAGTAGGGAGGAAATGTTCTCGTTTGAATCAACCGACTGACGCAAACACGAGATCAGGCGCCTCGCGGGCCGTTAGATCTGAGTGTCCATGGCCGCATGACTCTTCTCCTGGCCTCTGCTCTCTTATCCCTGACTCGCAGCACTCGTACATATCACGCGCGCTCGCACCTCTTGTCATGACTAGTAGAATATGAGAGTGGGGGAAATATATTTTACTTTGGATTCATGGTAGGAATTTGGGGTGAATTTAAACTTCCAAACCAAGCACCAAGTCAAATTGCATCCAAATAAGGACATACCCAGTGCATAGAAGCTCCCACACAAGGTGGGGTCTGGGGAGATATTATAGGAACCTAGTCTTACCCCTGCTATAGTGCAATGTAGAGAGGCCGGTTCGAACCGAGGACCACTTGGCACAAGTGGGGAGTACTTCACTACTGCGCCAGGCCTGCCCTCTCAGATTGCATCCAAATATAAATTTGAAACGACCTTTGCTGTTATTTAGGATTTGGGCAAATTGCAATTAAGAACTAAAGGACTTAAGTGCTAAAAGTATAATTCAATTATGAATTGGAAATGCATTTATAAATAAACACAATTGAATAATGGAAATTAAAGTTTATTAATAATAGGAGTAAAAATACAAAATATTATTACAAAGAATAAATAATCTTTATTAGAAAATGCAAATACATTCTTGAGTTACAAAGAAACTTGAGAGGAATAAACCTAGACCAAACTATCTATTTTCAAAACTATTCCTACTCTAATCTTCTTCTTGATGATCTTCAAACTGCAAAGTAAATATCAAAGATAAAGAACTTGTATTATGTTAGGAATGTAGCATTTTCATTTCTGCAAATGCATATTTATTGTAGGAGCTAGCAATTGGTAATATTGCCAATAGTAGCCAAATTCCATTTATAAACAATGGGATGATCTCGACTTGAGAATAGACAGCCAGGAACAAATGGACAACCAAATGATCATGAACCATAGTGCCAAGAGCCAAATGATCAAATTCCATGAAAGTATCAAGTCACAAAAGCCAGCAAGAGAGATCAAAGATCAAATTAAAGGACCAACCAACTAGCACTAGCTCCATAGAATTCCTAAAAGCCACAAATTAGTTTGTAGTATCATTTTAGATGAACTAACACTGTAGAGGATCTATTGTCAGAATGAAAATAGTTAAAGTCACTGTTTAGCATCCAAAATAAGTCACCAAGCAGATATGCATCAATCCAGCCGGTGAACGGATAAGTCCCAAAGCAATTAGTGTTGGAAATATGCCCTAGAGGCAATAATAAATTGGTTATTATTATATTTCCTTGTTCATGATAATCGTTTATTATCCATGCTATAATTGTATTGATTGGAAACTCAAATACATGTGTGGGTACATAGACAACACTGTGTCCCTAGTAAGCCTCTCGTTGACTATCTCGTTGATCAAAAGATGGTAAAGGTTTCCTAGCCATGGACATGAGATGTCATTTGATAACGGGATCACATCATTAGGAGAATGATGTGATGGACAAGACCCAAACTATAAACGTAGCATATGATCGTGTCAGTTTATTGCTATTGTTTTCTGCATGTCAAGTATCTGTTCCTTTGACCATGAGATCATGCAACTCACTGACACCGAAGGAATACCTTGTGTGTATCAAACGTCGCAACGTAACTGGGTGACTATAAAGGTGCTCTACAGGTATCTCCGAGGGTGTCTGTTGGGTTGGCATGGATCAAGACTGGGATTTGTTACTCCGTGTGACGGAGAGGTATCTCAGGGCCCACTCGGTAATACAACATCACAATGAGCCTTGCAAGCAAAGTGACTAAAGAGTTAGCCACAGGATTTTGTATTACGGAACGAGTAAAGAGACTTGCCGGTAACGAGATTGAACTAGGTATAGAGATACCGACGATCGAATCTCGGGCAAGTAACATACCGAAGAACAAAGGGAACAGCATACGGGATTAACTGAATCCTTGACATAGAGGTTCGACCGATAAAGATCTTCGTAGAATATGTAGGAGCCAATATGGGCATCCAGGTCCCGCTATTGGTTATTGATCGTAGAGGTGTCTCGGTCATGTCTACATAGTTCTCGAACCCGCAGGGTCTACACACTTAACGTTTGGTGACGATTAGTATAATTGAGTTATTATGTTGGTGACCGAAAGTTGTTCGGAGTCTCGGATAAGATCCCGGACATGACGAGGATCTCCGGAAGAGTCCGGAGGTAAAGATTGATATATGTGATAATAGTGTTTTGATCTCCGGAAGAGTTCCGGAGTTCACCGGAAGGGGTTCCGGATGTTTACCGAAGTGTTCGGGTGCAGCAACACTTTATATGGGCCAAAAGGAAAAAAGCCCACGAGGTATTGGAAAGTGCAAAAAGTAGTTTTGCTGCCGCGTAAGCGGTACTACCGCTTGTGTGAAGCGGTACTACCGCCCAAGCGGTACTACCGCTTGTGTGAAGCGGTACTACCGCTTGTGCGCGGTACTGCAGGAATCCGAGTTGGACTCTTTCCTTGCGGGCCAAACCGACCTTGTGCGGGCAAAACCGACCTGGAGAAGGCTTTTACTCCAAGTTTAGACCCCAAGGCTCAACATATAAATAGAGGGGCAGGGCTAGCACACGGGACACATCAAGATTTCCCCAAGCCGTGTGCGGCAACCCTAACCCTCTAGTTCCTCCGTCATAATCTCCGTAGCGCTTGGCGAAGCCCTGCAGAGATTGATCCTCACCACCATCACCACGCCGTCGTGCTGCTGGAACTCAACCACTACTTCACCATCGCTCGCTGGATCGAGGAGGTGAAGGCGTCATCAAGCCGTACGTGTGTTGAACGCGGAGGTGCCGTCCGTTCGGCGCTAGTTCGTGATCGGATCGAGGGACGACTTGCGATTTGGATCGCGAAGACGTTCGACTACATCAACCGCGTTTCTTAACGCTTCCGCTTAGCGATCTACAAGGGTATGTAGATTCACTCTCCCTCTCGTAGATGCTCATCACCATGGATAGATCTTGTGTGTGCGTAGGAAAATTTTTGTTTCCCATGCAACGTTCCCCAACAGTGGCATCCGAGCCAGGTTTATGCGTAGATGAGATCTCGAGAAGAACACAAACGAGTTGTGGGCGTGGATGTATACATATTGCTTGCCGTTACTAGTTGATACTTGATTCGGCGGTATTGTGAGATGAAGCGGCCCGGACCGACATTACGCGTACGCTTACGCGAGACAGGTTCCTTCAACTGACATGTAACTTCGTTGCATTAAGATGGCTAGCGGGTGTCTGTCTCTCTCACTTTAGATGAATCGATTTCAATGAAGAGGGTTCTTTTAGAAGATCAAAAAGCAATCACTACACCACGTTGTGGTTTTGCGTAGGTAAGAACGGTTCTTGCAAACCCGTAGCAGCCACGTAAAATTTGCAACAACAATTAGAGGACGTCTAACTTGTTTTTGCAGGGTATGTTGTGATGTGATATGGCCAATTACATGATGAGATATATGTGATGTATGAGATGATCATGTGTTGTATAGAATATCACGACTTGCATGTCGATGAGTACGGCAACTGGCAGGAGCCATAGAGTTGTCTTTAATTATTGTATGACCTGCGTGTCAATCATTAAGCGCTATGTAATGCTTTACTTTATCGCTAAACGTTAGCAATAGTCGTGGAAGCAACAGTCGGCGCGACAACCTCATGGCGACACGTTGATGGAGATCAAGATGATGGAGATCATGGTGTCATGCCGGTGACGATGGAGATCATGCCGGTGCTTTGGAGATGGAGATCAAAAGCACGAGTTCATGGCCATATCATGTCACTTATGATTTGCATGTGATGTTAATCCTTTTATGCATCTTATTTTGCTTAGGACGACGATAGCATTATAAGGTGATCCCTCACTTAAATTTCAAGATAAATTGTGTTCTCCCCGAGTGTGCACCGTTGCGAAAGTTCGTCGTTTCGAGACACGCCGTGATGATCGGGTGTGATAGACTCTACGTTCACATACAACGGGTGTAAGCCATGTTGCACGTGCGGAACACTCGGGTTAAACTTGACGAGCCTAGCATGTACAGACATGGCCTCAGAACACAAGAGACCGAAAGGTCGAACATGAGTCATATAGTGGATATGATCAACATGAAGATGTTCACCATTGAAACCACCTCAACTCACGTGATGATCGGACTTGAGTTGGTGGATTTGGATCATGTGACACTCGAATGACCGGAGGGATGTCAATTTGAGTGGGAGTTTTTTAAGTAATATGATTAACTAAACTCATTATCTAGAACAATAGTCTAAGTTGTCTTTGCTATATTTATGTTGTAGATCATGGCTCGCGCAGTAGCACCCCTGAATTTTAATGCGTTCCTAGAGAAAGCTAAGTTGAAAGATGATGGAAGTAACTTTGTGGACTGGGCCCGTAATCTAAGGATTATCCTTACGGCTTCCCAGAAGGCTTATGTCCTTGTTGCACCGCTTGGTGATCCACCCGCTCCAGTTGAGTCTCTAGACGTTGTGAACGCCTGGCAGGCTCGTTCTGATGATTACTCAATAGTTCAATGTGCAATTTTGTATGGCTTAGAACCGGGACTTCAAAGACGTTTTGAACGTCATGGAGCATATGAGATGTTCCAGGAGTTGAAGTTTATCTTTCAGAAGAATGCCCGGATCGAGAGATATGAGATCTCCGATAAGTTCTATGCTTGCAAGATGGAGGAGAACGGGTCTATCAGTGATCACGTACTCAGAATGTCTGGATACTCCACCCGTCTGGCTGAATTGGGGATGCCCCTTCCGCCAGAGGCTATCACTGACAGAGTTCTTCAATCATTGCCGCCTAGCTACAAGAGCTTCGTGTTGAACTATAACATGCACGGGATGAACAAGTCAGTCGCCGAGCTGTTTGCGATGCTGAAAGCCGCTGAGTCTGAAATTCAGAAGGAGCATCAAGTGTTGATGGTCAATAAAACCACTAGTTTCAAGAAAAATGGCAAGGGTAAGAAGGGTAACTCCAAGAAGGGTGGCAAAGCAGTTGCTACTCCCGTGAAGAAACCCAAGGCTGGACCCAAACCAGAAACTGAGTGTTTTCATTGCAAGGGAACTGGACACTGGAAGCGGAACTGCCCCAAGTATTTGGCTGACAAGAAGGCGGCCAACAACAAACAAGGTATATATGATATACATGTTATTGATGTGTACCTTACCAACTCTCGTTGTAGTGCCTGGGTATTTGATACCGGTGCGGTTGCTCATATTTGCAACTCAAAACAGGAACTGCGGAATAGACGGAGGCTGGCAAAGGACGAAGTGACGATGCGCGTGGGAAATGGTTCCAAGGTTGATGTGATCGCCGTCGGCACGCTCGCTCTTCGATTACCATCGGGATTAGTGATGAACCTGAATAATTGTTATTTAGTGCCTGCGTTAAGCATGAACATTATATCTGGATCTTGTTTATTGCGAGACGGTTACTCATTTAAATCAGAGAATAATGGTTGTTCTATTTATATGAGTAATATCTTTTATGGTCATGCACCCAATGTAAGGGGTTTATTCTTATTGAATCTCGATAGTAATGATACACATGTTCATAACATTGATGCCAAAAGATGTAGGATTGATAATGATAATACCACTTTCTTGTGGCACTGCCGTTTAGGTCATATTGGCGTAAAACGCATGAGGAAGCTCCATGCTGATGGACTTTTGGAGTCACTTGATTTTGAATCACTTGACACATGTGAGCCATGCCTCATGGGCAAGATGACTAAAACGCCATTCTCTGGAGCAATGGAACGGGCAAGTGATTTATTGGAAATCATACATACTGATGTGTGCGGTCCGATGAGCATTGAGGCGCGCGGTGGTTATCGTTACTTTCTCACCTTCACTGATGACTTAAGTAGATATGGGTATATTTACTTAATGAAACACAAGTCTGAAACGTTTGAAAAAGTTCAAACAATTTCAGAGTGAAGTTGAGAATCATCGTAACAAGAAGATTAAATTCCTACGATCTGATCGAGGAGGAGAATATCTGAGTTATAAGTTTGGCAGTCACTTAAGACAATGTGGAATTGTTTCACAACTAACACCGCCTGGAACACCACAGCGTAATGGTGTGTCCGAACGTCGTAATCGAACCTTATTGGATATGGTGCGATCTATGATGTCTCTTGCCGATTTGCCACTATCGTTTTGGGGTTATGCATTAGAGACAGCTGCATTCACTTTAAATAGGGCACCATCGAAATCCGTTGAGACGACGCCATATGAACTTTGGTTTGGCAAGGAGCCAAAGCTGTCGTTTCTTAAAGTTTGGGGATGTGATGCTTATGTCAAAAAGCTTCAGCCTGAAAAGCTGGAACCCAAAGCGGAGAAATGCGTCTTCATAGGATACCCAAAAGAGACAGTTGGGTATACCTTCTACCTCAGATCCGAAGGCAAAGTGTTTGTCGCTAAAAACGGAACATTTCTTGAGAAAGAGTTTCTCTCGAAAGAATTGAGTGGGAGGAAGATAGAACTTGATGAGGTTGTTGAACCTTTACTTCAACATCAAAGTAGCGCAGCGCAGAAAAATGTTTCTGTAGAGCCTACATCAGCTGAAGAGGAAGTTAATGATGATGATCATGAAGCTTTGGATCAAGTTGCTATCGAACCTCGTAGGTCGACAAGGACGCGTACTACTCCTGAGTGGTACGGCAACCCTGTCTTAGAGGTCATGTTGTTGGACAACGATGAACCTACGAGCTATGGAGAAGCGATGATGGGCCGGGATTCCGAGAAGTGGTTAGAGGCCATGAAATCCGAGATGGGATCTATGTATGAAAACAAAGTGTGGACTTTGGAAGTATTACCTGAAGGGCGTAAGGCCATTCAGAACAAATGGATCTTTAAGAGGAAGACGGACGCGGACGGTAATGTCACCGTCTATAAAGCTCGACTTGTGGCAAAGGGTTTTTCACAAGTTCAAGGAGTTGACTACGATGAGACCTTCTCACCCGTAGCGATGCTTAAGTCCGTCAGAATCATGTTAGCAATAGCTGCCTTTTTCGATTATGAAATTTGGCAGATGGACGTCAAAACAGCGTTCCTTAACGGTTTCCTTAAGGAAGAGTTGTATATGATGCAACCAGAAGGTTTTGTCGATCCAGAGAATGCTGGCAAAGTTTGCAAACTCCAGCGATCCATTTATGGACTAGTGCAAGCATCTCGGAGTTGGAATCTTCGCTTTGATGAGGTGATCAAAGCGTTCGAGTTTATACAAGTTTACGGAGAAGCTTGTATTTACAAGAAAGTGAGTGGGAGCTCTATAGCGTTTCTAATATTATATGTGGATGACATATTACTGATTGGAAACAATATAGAAATGCTGGAAAGCGTGAAGGAATATTTGAACAAGAGTTTTTCAATGAAGGACCTAGGAGAAGCTGCTTTCATATTAGGCATCAAGATCTATAGAGATAGATCAAGACGCTTAATAGGACTTTGACAAAGCACATACCTTGACAAAGTTTTGAAGAAGTTCAAAATGGATCAGTCCAAGAAGGGGTTCTTGCCTGTATTGCAAGGTGTGAAGTTGAGTAAGACTCAATGCCCAGTGACTGCAGAAGATAGAGAAAAGATGAGTGTCATCCCCTATGCCTCAGCCATAGGCTCTATCATGTATGCAATGCTGTGCACAAGACCCGATGTCAGCCTTGCTATAAGTATGGCCGGAAGGTTTCAAAGTGATCCAGGAATGGAACACTGGACGGCGGTCAAGAATATCCTGAAATACCTGAAAAGGACTAAGGATATGTTTCTCGTTTATGGAGGTGATCAAGAGCTCGTCGTAAAGGGTTACGTCGATGCAAGCTTTGACACTGATCCGGATGACTCTAAGTCACAAACCGGATACGTATTTATTCTTAATGGGGGTGCGGTTAGCTGGTGCAGTTCCAAGCAAAGCGTGGTAGCTGATTCTACATGCGAAGCGGAGTACATCGCTGCCTCGGAGGCGGCGAAGGAAGGTGTCTGGATGAAGGAGTTCATGACAGATCTTGGAGTAGTGCCTAGTGCGCTTAACCCAATGACTCTGTTTTGTGATAACACTGGTGCCATTGCTCTAGCCAAGGAACCAAGATTTCACAAGAGGACCAGACACATAAAGCGACGCTTCAATTCCATCCGCGATTATATCAAGGAGGACGACATAAATATTTGCAAAGTACACACGGATCTGAATGTTGCAGATCCGATGACTAAACCTCTTCCAAGGGCTAAACATGAACAACACCAGAACTGTATGGGTGTTCGATTCATTACAATGTAAATCACATAGTGATGTGAACTAGATTATTGACTCTAGTGCAAGTGGGAGACTGTTGGAAATATGCCCAAGAGGCAATAATAAATTGGTTATTATTATATTTCCTTGTTCATGATAATCGTTTATTATCCATGCTATATTTGTATTGATTGGAAACTCAAATACATGTGTGGGTACATAGACAACACTGTGTCCCTAGTAAGCCTCTAGTTGACTAGCTCGTTGATCAAAAGATGGTAAAGGTTTCCTAGCCATGGAAATGAGATGTCATTTGATAACGGGATCACATCATTAGGAGAATGATGTGATGGACAAGACCCAAACTATAAATGTAGCATATGATCGTGTCAGTTTATTGCTATTGTTTTCTGCATGTCAAGTATCTGTTCCTTTGACCATGAGATCATGCAACTCACTGACACCGGAGGAATACCTTGTGTGTATCAAACGTCGCAACGTAACTGGGTGACTATAAAGGTGCTCTACAGGTATCTCCGAGGGTGTCTGTTGGGTTGGCATGGATCAAGACTGGGATTTGTTACTCCATGTGACGGAGAGGTATCTCAGGGCCCACTCGGTAATACAACATCACAATGAGCCTTGCAAGCAAAGTGACTAAAGAGTTAGCCATAGGATTTTGTATTACGGAACGAGTAAAGAGACTTGCCGGTAACGAGATTGAACTAGGTATAGAGATACCGACGATCGAATCTCGGGCAAGTAACATACCGAAGAACAAAGGGAACAGCATACGGGATTAACTGAATCCTTGACATAGAGGTTCGACCGATAAAGATCTTCGTAGAATATGTAGGAGCCAATATGGGCATCCAGGTCCCGCTATTGGTTATTGATCGTAGAGGTGTCTCGGTCATGTCTACATAGTTCTCGAACCCGCAGGGTCTACACACTTAACGTTTGGTGACGATTAGTATAATTGAGTTATTATGTTGGTGACCGAAAGTTGTTCGGAGTCTCGGATAAGATCCCGGACATGACGAGGATCTCCGGAAGAGTCCGGAGGTAAAGATTGATATATGTGATAATAGTGTTTTGATCTCCGGAAGAGTTCCGGAGTTCACCGGAAGGGGTTCCGGATGTTTACCGAAGTGTTCGGGTGCAGCAACACTTTATATGGGCCAAAAGGAAAAAAGCCCACGAGGTATTGGAAAGTGCAAAAAGTAGTTTTGCTGCCGCGTAAGCGGTACTACCGCTTGTGTGAAGCGGTACTACCGCCCAAGCGGTACTACCGCTTGTGTGAAGCGGTACTACCGCTTGTGCGCGGTACTGCAGGAATCCGAGTTGGACTCTTTCCTTGCGGGCCAAACCGACCTTGTGCGGGCAAAACCGACCTGGAGAAGGCTTTTACTCCAAGTTTAGACCCCAAGGCTCAACATATAAATAGAGGGGCAGGGCTAGCGCACGGGACACATCAAGATTTCCCCAAGCCGTTTGCGGCAACCCTAACCCTCTAGTTCCTCCGTCATAATCTCCGTAGCGCTTGGCGAAGCCCTGCAGAGATTGATCCTCACCACCATCACCACGCCGTCGTGCTGCTGGAACTCAACCACTACTTCACCATCGCTCGTTGGATCGAGGAGGTGAAGGCGTCATCAAGCCGTACGTGTGTTGAACGCGGAGGTGCCGTCCGTTCGGCGCTAGTTCGTGATCGGATCGAGGGACGACTTGCGATTTGGATCGCGAAGACGTTCGACTACATCAACCGCGTTTCTTAACGCTTCCGCTTAGCGATCTACAAGGGTATGTAGATTCACTCTCCCTCTCGTAGATGCTCATCACCATGGATAGATCTTGTGTGTGCGTAGGAAAAATTTTGTTTCCCATGCAACGTTCCCCAACAATTAGCCACCTCCTGATTTAAGGATCGCGATTAAGGAACACAAGACAACACACAAGCAGTTGTTGTCACCACCAACACAACAAGCAGCCGAGTCAAAAGCCCATGTGGAAAGTGACTAGACCATGCTCCAGCCTATAAATAACAACACGAGCTTACCAAACAAAGTTTAGCAACACCTAGTACCACAATACCAAACCGGGAGACCACCAAACCGGTTATGACTCAAGCATCTGGGAGGTGTGGGCATACCACAAGAAGCAGACCCAACAGAAACCTCAAGACAAAGCTATGGGAAGATCACAAGGTAGAATTGGTGGAGAGAAATTCTTAGGATTGCATAGATATTATTTTCCCGTAGGTGATGTCTACTACGCAACTTTATTCTAGTAGACTATGTTGGGCCTCCAAGCGCAGAGTTTTGTAGGATAGTAGCAATTTTCCCTCAAATGGACGACCTAAGGTTTATCAATCCGTGGGAGGTGTAGGATGAAGATGGTCTCTCTCAAACAACCCTGCGATCAAATACAAGAAATCTCTTGTGTCCCCAACACACCCTATACAATGGCAAATTGTATAGGTGCAATATGGATGGTAGATATAGGTTTTTGTAATCTGAAAATATAAAAACAGCAAGGTAACAAGTACTCCCTCCGTTTCTAAATATTTGTCTTTTTAGAGATTTCACTACAAATTACATACGGATGTATATGGACATAATTTAAAGTGTAGATTCATTCATTTTGTTCCGTATGTAGTCCGTAGTTGAATCTTTAAAAGGACAAATATTTAGGAACGGAGGGAGTAGTAAACAGTGAGCAAAACGTTGTATAAATGCTTCGAAATAGGGCCTAGGGTTCATACTTTCGCTAGTGCAATCTCCCAAAAATGCTAACATAGTTGAATCATATGATCATCCCTCAACGTGCAACAAAGAATCACTCCAAAGTTCCTATCTAGCGGAGAACAAATAGATGAAATTGGTGTAGGTAGTAGAACCACCTCAAAGTTATTCTTTCTGATCAATCTTTTGGGCTATTCCTATAAGTGTCACAAACAGCCCTAGAGTTCGTACTAGAATAACACATATGATACACATCAATCAACCCTAATGTCACCTAGATACTCCAATGTCACCTCAAGTATCCGTGGGTAAATTATGCGACATGCATCATACAATTTCAGATCTATTATATTCAATCCAACACAAAGAACTTCAAGGAACACCCCAAGATTTCTATCGGAGCATGTGGTATGAAAACGTGCAATCAACCCCTATGCATAGATCCCCAAGGTCACCGGAATCCGCAAGTTGATGCCTTAACATATATCAAGTGAATCAATAAAATACCCCAATGTCACTACGGGTATCCCACGCAAGACATACATCAAGTGTTCTCAAACCAAAATATTCAATCCAACATAACGATATCTCAAAGGGAAAGATTCAATTCATCACAACAAGGTAGCAAGGGAATACCATCATATGTTCCGACTATATTAACAAAGCCCGTGATACATCAAGATCGTGACATCTCAAGAACACGAGAGAGAGAGAGAGAGAGAGAGAGATTGAACACATAGCTACCGGTACATACCCTCAGCTCCGAGTGTGAACTACTCCCTCCTCATCATGGTCTCCGCCGGGATGATGAAGATGGCCACCGGAGATGATTTACCCCCTCCGGCAGGGTACTGGAAAGGCTTCAGAAGGGTTTTCGGTCGATACAGAGAGTTGCGGCGGCAGAGCGGAGAGTCTCCCTTTATTTCTGGGCTTTCTAGGATTTATAGGATTTTTCAGCGTTGGAATCACGTGCAACGGAGCCACGTGGGCCCCACCACACATTAGGGCGCGGCCTAGGGGGCGCCCTGATGGCTTGTGGCCCACTGGTGGCTCCCCACCGGTGGTTCTTCACTCCAATATTGCTTATTTCCTCCAGAAAAAATCATCAAAAAGTTTCGGGCGATTCCGAGAACTTTCATTTTTGCACAAAAACAACACCACGGTAATTCTATTGAAAACAACGTTAGTCCGGGTTAGTTCTAAATAAATTATATAAAGTGCATCAAAACCATATAAAAATATTGTAAACATAGGCAAACATGGAATGAATACTTCATAAATTATAGATACTTTGGAGACGTATCAGCATCCCCAAGCTTAATTCCTACTCGTCCTCGAGTAGGTAAATGATAAAAGAAATAATTTATGAAGTGTGAATGCTAGCATAATGTATAATATTGATCAAGGATAATTTCAGTCACTTTTCTAGCATCATAACCAGCAACTTTTTCTCATAAAAAATCATCAAGATAGAGTAGCAATCAATTCACATGTCATGGTTCAAACAATTCATTCACTTGAAACTTAACAATCTATGTTCTTGGTCACCGAACAATTTCAATGCATCATCAAGTCTAAGTAAGAGCTCCACATACTCAGTTATCATATAGTCTTTTATGATTGCTAATACTCAAGGCATATTTTTAGAACAAACAACATCCATCGAACACATAGAAAGATAGGGGCTTAATGTTTTGCCTCCCAACATACTTATCATAAAGATAATTGTCAACAATAATGAATCATGATCAAATATATTTTACTGGATATATATGTTTTGATCTTTCCCCTCCACATGGTGCTTGCCAACTAATAGGCTGAGGTTGGAATAGGAAGTTGACTCAACATGAAAAGTAAATAACATGAAAGTAAATGGATTGTCCCTCCGCAGAGGGAAGCAGGGATTTACAGAGGTGCCAGAGCTCATTGTTTAAAAGCAGAGATGAATAAGTAATTTTGAGTGGTGTGCCTTTCCTGTCAACGTCACAACAGAGTTTTCAATATCCTCCATGCTAATCACATTATTGGCGGTTCCCAAACAGAATTAAAATTTTACTCCCCCTCCACCATTCAAACACATTCCATGGCTAGCCGTATCCACGGGTACCATCCAAACAATCAACTTTCTAGGGGGAGTTCTTGTTTATTTATTTTTGTATTATGCAAGACTTGGCATCCTTTTTACCATCCTCTCTCGTGCAATGACAAGTGAATAAACACTCATCTTGAGAATAACTCGCTTACCATGGAAGATAGTGACCACCCCGTCGCTCCATGAGCGGTACGAGCACACAAAACGGATGTTTATTTGAATGTTTAGAGGTGGCACATGCAAATTTACTTGGAATGGCAGTGAAATACCATATATAGGTAGGTATGGTGGACTCTCATGGAAGAAACTTGGCTCAAGGATTTGGATGCACAAGTAGTATCTCTACTTAGTACGAAGTTTTGGCTAGCAAAAGGTTCTAAACAAGCACCACATGTTAGAGAATCCATAACAATATCACTTCTATGCAAATATACCCAAACATAACCATTATGTCGTCTTCCTTGTCCAACTTCACCTATTTGATCAAGTTTGAAAATAATTAATGGGTATTCACAATCACAAAAGATGTCCAAGATAATATATTTGTATGTGAAAGATCTCTTTCTTATACTAATCATTCATGAATTGCTCATATGACCAATACAGTGATTGTTAAACTTCAATAGATTTTACTTTCTAAACCAAATGTGAACTTGCTACTAAGAATACAAAATATTGATAATTTCGGATTTATGATATTTCATTCATTCACAATTAATCTTAGGATATAAGTGAATCACAAGAGTAAACATCAAACTACTCTCAAAAAGATATAAGTGGAGATCAATGAGTAGTCAAACAATTAAGTAGCTATGTGAGGACTCTATCTCAATAAAGATTTTCAGATCTGAGTATTTTATTCAAACAGCAAATTAAACCAAAAATAGCACTCCAAGAATAGCACAAATCATGTGAACAAATAAAAAATTAGGTTTAACATAGGCTAACCGATAGTTGACGAAGAGAGGTGGGATGCGTAGCATCCCCAAGTTTAGATGCTTGAGACTTCTTTAAATATTTACTTGGGGTGCATTGGGCATCACCAAGCTTGAGCTTTTGTATCTCGTTCAATCCTCTCATATCCCGGTTTTACCTGTCTCAAAAACTTCATCCACAAAAACTTGAAAAGAACTCGTGAGATAGGTTAGTGCACATAAGAATAAATCACCACTTCTTGTACTGCCAAGACAAGTTGCATAATAATTTTCAAACATTAGGTACTGTATACTATCATTTCCTCAATTTATATCTACCAATATAAGCCATGAAAACTCTAGGATAAGTAGATAACAAAACTATGACAGCAATCTGACCAAACAGAAAAGTCTGTAGCAATTCATTTAAACAGTGTACTTATGTATCTCCACAAATTCTGAAAATTTAGGACAGGATAAATAATTTATATTACAGTACCGTGTAAAAATTTCAGAAACTTTCAACGCTCTAGTAAAATATTAAAATTCAAGCACTACAACACAAGTTTCTGTTTTTGTACAGCACACATCAAACATGTAATTCAAGCATCCTAAAAGGCAATTCTTGGAACTTTTTATTGAAAAACAAGATTATAAATAACATCTAACAGAGAAAAACAAAATAAAATGATGCTCCAAGAAAAACTCATATTATGTGACGAATAAAAATATAGCTCTAAGTAAGATATACCGATAGTGTTGAAGACGAAAGAGGGGATGCCTTCCAGGGCATCCCCAAGCTTAGACACTTGAGTCTTCCTTGGATATTACCTTGGGGGCGCCTTGTGTTGGAAATATGCCCTAGAGGCAATAATAAATTAGTTATTATCATATTTCCTTGTTCATGATAATCGTTTATTATCCATGCTATAATTGTATTGATTGGAAACTCAGATACATGTGTGGATACATAGACAACACCATGTCCCTAGTATGCCTCTAATAGACTAGCTCGTTGATCAAAGATGGTCAAGGTTTCCTAGCCATGGACATGAGATGTCATTTGATAACAGGATCACATCATTAGGAGAATGATTTGATGGACAAGACCCAAACTATAAACATAGCATATGATCGTGAAAGTTTATTGCTATAGTTTTCTGCATGTCAAGTATCTGTTCCTATGACCATGAGATCATGCAACTCACTGACACCGGAGGAGTACCTTATATGTATCAAACGTCGCAACGTAACTGGGTGACTATAAAGGTGCTCTACAGGTATCTCCGAGGGTGTCTGTTGAGTGGGCATGGATCAAGACTGGGATTTGTTACTCCGTGTGACGGAGAGGTATCTCAGGGCCCACTCGGTAATACAACATCATAATGAGCCTTGCAAGCAAAGTGACTAAAGAGTTAGCCACGGGATCTTGTATTACGAAACAAGTAAAGAGACTTGCCGGTAATGGGATTGAACTAGGTATGGAGATACCGATGATCGAATCTCGGGCAAGTAACATACCGAAGAACAAAGGGAACAACATACGGGATTAACTGAATCCTTGACATAGAGGTTCAACCGATAAAGATCTTCGTAGAATATGTAGGAACCAATATGGGCATCCAGGTCCCGCTATTGGTTATTGACCGTAGAGGTGTCGCGGTCATGTCTACATAGTTCTCGAACCCGCAGGGTCTGCACACTTAACGTTCGGTGACGTTTCGACAGTATTGAGTTATGTATGGTGGTGACCGAAGGTTGTTCGGAGTCCCGGATGAGATCCCGGACGTCACGAGGAGCTCCGGAATGGTCCGGAGGTAAAGATTGATATATAGGAAGTTCCGTTTTGGCCACCGGAAAAGTTTCGGGTATTTCCGGTAGTGTACCGGGGGTGCCGGGAGGCCATCGGGAGGGGCCACCCACGCCGGGAGGCTACATGGGCCTGAAGGGTGGTGCACCAGCCCTTAGTGGGCTGGGCAAGCCAGCCCCACAAGGCCCATGCGGCTAGGAAGGTGGGAAAGGAAAAACCCCAAAGAGAGGGAAGGGTTTCCAAGTAGGATTGGAATCCTACTTGGAGTAGGATTGGAGGTGGACTCCTCCACCTCCTCTCCACTTCGGCCAAACCCAAGGGGAAACCCTAGGGCTGCCTCCTCCTCCCTCCCTCCTATATATACTAGAGGTTTTTGAGGGCAGCCCTAACCCTAATTGCCACGTGCTGCCCTCTTCTTCCCTAGATCAGTTTCTCCTCTAGATTAGTTTGGCAGAGCTCGGCAAAGCCCTGCCGGATTAGTTCACCACCACCGCCACCACGCCGTTGTGCTACCGGAGAACTCATCTACCTCTCCGCTCCCTCTTGCTGGATCAAGAAGGCGGAGATCATCATCGAGCTGTACGTGTGCTGAACGCGGAGGTGCCGTCCGTTCGGCGCTAGATCGGAAGGATCGTGATTGGATCGCGGGACGGATCGTGATTGGATCGCGGTACGGATCATGATGGGATCACGGGATGGCTAGCGATTTGGATCGTGAAGACGTTTGACTACATCAACCGCGTTTCTTAACGCTTCCCGCTTAGCGATCTACAAGGGTATGTAGATCCACTCTCCCTCTCGTAGATGCTCATCACCATGGATAGATCTTGAGTGTGCGTAGGAAAATTTTTGTTTCCCATGTAATGTTCCCCAATACCTTGGGCATCCCCAAGATTAGTTTCTTGCTTCTCCTTATTCACCTCATATTGATATCTCACCCAAAACTTGAAAACTTCAATCACACAAAACTTAACGGAACTTCGTGAGATGGGTTAGTGTAATAGAGATAGATAATTCACTTAGGTACTGTCAAGACAAGATTCATAATTATTCTCACATAATTCCTACTGTATTTTATCATTCCCATAATTTATACCACTAAATATAAGCTATGGAAACACTAAAACAAGCAAACCATGCATGCAAAACAGAATCTGTCAAAAACAGAACAGTCTGTGAAGATCTGTAGTATAACCATATTTCCCTGTCTCTAAAAATTCGAAAAAATTATAAAAACGTAGATAATTTGAACACAAAAACTTTGTAAAAATTTCAGAATTTTTTGACACTCCAGTAAAATCAGAGAAATTCTGCACTGGACATAAAAGTTTTTGTTTTTGCACAGAATCAAACTAACAAGTATCCACACTATCCCAAAGGCTTTACTTGGCACTTTATTGAAATAAAAGACACAAAACATGATTAATACAGTATTTAATCATGTGAACACACAAAAACAGAAAGTAAAAGTGTTGGGTTGCCTCCCAACAAGCGCTTTTCTTTAATGCCTTTTAGCTAGGCATGATGATTTCATAAAAAATAGTAATTGAAACATGCAAGAGAGCATCATGAATCTCATGACAAGCACATTTAAGTCTGACCCACTTCCTATGCATAGGGATTTTGTGAGCAAACCATTTATGGGAGCAAGAATCAACTAGCATAGGAAGGCAAAACAAGCATAGTTCAAAAATTTGAACACATAGAGAGGAAACTTGATATTATTGCAATTCCTACAAGCATAAGTTCCTCCCTCATAATAGTTTTCAGTAGAATAATGAAGTAATTTCACAATATAACTATCACATAAATCATTCTTTTCATGATGCACAAGCATAGAAAATTTATTACTCTCCCACAAGCAAACTTCTCATACATAATAGTGGGAGAAAACTCAACAAAATAACTATCATGTGACACTTGATTGACATAACAACATTGAATATTAAAATCATGATGAAAAGTTTCATGATTGTTATTACTCTTTATAGCATACATGTCATCACAATAATCACCATAGATAGGAGGCATGCCATCATCATAATAAATTTGCTCATCAAAACTTGGGGGACTAAAAATATCATCTTCATCAAACATAGCATCCCCAAGCTTGTGGATTTGCATATCATTAGCATCATGGATATTCAGAGAATTCATATTAACAATATTTCTATCATGCTCATCATTCAAGGAATTCTCATTAAGTATTTTCATAAATTCTTCCTCTATGAATTGAGCACAATTTTCCGAACCATCATTTTCACGAAAGACTTTAAAAAGACGAAACAATTGAGGCAACCTAAACTCCATTTTTTGTAATTTTCTTTTATAAACCAAACTAGTGAAAAACAAGAAACTAAAAGATTTAATTGCAAGATCTAAAGATATACCTTCAAGCACTCACCTCCCCAGCAACGGCACCAGAAAAGAGCTTGATGTCTATTACGCAACTTTATTCTTCTAGACTATGTTGGGCCTCCAAGCGCAGAGTGTTGTAGGACAGTAGCAATTTTCCCTCAAGTGGATGACCTAAGGTTTATCAATCCGTGGGAGGTGTAGGATGAAGATGGTCTCTCTCAAACAACCCTGCAATCAAATACAATAAATCTCTTGTGTCCCCAACACACCCAATACAATGGAAAATTGTATAGGTGCACTAGTTCGGCGAAGAGATGGTGATACAAGTGCAATATGGATGGTAGATATAGGTTTTTGTAATCTGAAAATATAAAAACAGCAAGGTAACAATAGTATACAGTGAGCAAAACGTTGTATAAATGCTTGGAAATAGGGCCTAGGGTTCATACTTTCGGTAGTGCAATCTCCCAACAATGCTAACATAGTTGAATCATATGATCCCTCAACGTGCAACAAAGAATCACTCCAAAGTTCCTATCTAGCGAAGAACAAATAGATAAAATTGGTGTAGGTAGTAGAACCACCTCAAAGTTATTCTTTCTTACCAATCTTTTGGGCTATTCCTATAAGTGTCACAAACAGCCCTAGAGTTCGTACTAGAATAACACCTATGATACACATCAATCAACCTTAATGTCACCTAGATACTCCAATGTCACCACAAGTATCCGTGGGTAAATTATGCGACATGCATCAAACAATTTCAGATCTATCATATTCAATCCAACACAAAGAACTTCAAGGAGCACCCCAAGATTTTTATCGGAGAACGTGGTATGAAAACGTGCAATCAACCCCTATGCATAGATCCCCAAGGTCACCGGAATCCGCAAGTTGATGCCTTAACATATATCAAGTGAATCAATAGAATACCCCAATGTCACTACAGGTATCCCGCGCAATACGTACATCAAGTGTTCTCAAACTAAAATATTCAATCCAACATAACGATATCTCAAAGGGAAAGATTCAATTCATCACAACAAGGTAGCAAGGGAATAACATCATATGATCCGACTATATTAACAAAGCCCGTGATACATCAAGATCGTGACATCTCAAGAACATGAGAGAGAGAGAGATTGAACACATAGCTACCGGTACATACCCTCAGCTCCGAGGGTGAACTACTCCCTCCTCGTCATGGTCTCCGCCGGGATGATGAAGATGGCCACCGGAGATGATTTACCCCCTCCGACAGGGTACTGGAAAGGCTCCAGATGGGTTTTTCATCGATACAGAGAGTTGCGGCGGTGGAGCGGAGAGTCTCCCTTTATTTCTGGGATTTTTGGGATTTATAGGATTTTTCAACGTTGGAATCACGCGCAACGGAGCCACGTGGGCCCCAGCACACATCAAGGCGCGACCTAGGGGGGCTGATGGCTTGTGGCCCACAGGGGGCTCCCCTCCGATGGTTCTTCGCTCCAATACTGCTTATTTCCTCTAGAAAAAATCATCAAAAAGTTTCGGGCGATTCCGAGAACTTTCATTTTCTGCACAAAAACAACACCACGAAAATTCTGCTAAAAACAACGCCAGTCCGGGTTAGTTCTACATAAATCATATAAAGTGCATCAAACCATATAAAAGTATTGTTAACATAGGCAAACATGGCATGAATACTTCATAAATTATAGATACATTGGAGACGTATCAGTAGGCACAATAGAAACCTGAAGACAAAGCAATTCCAAAGCTATTTGCACTGCCCTTCTTCATCACCATGAATTATTTTCATGGCCAACCTCCTTGCCCTCTTCAACTTCATCCTTCCAGGTGTCATGTGCCATTCTTTTTGAAAAATCCTTGAAATTTTCATGAGGTTCATGTCTTCGTCTGCCCTAAAGCTCTCCAAATATTTATTCACAAGGAAATGAGTTTTGAAGGCCTTGATCTTCCACTTCTTGTAGCAAGTGTGCTCATCTGTATACATCTTGATCATGAAAGCCTTTGTCCTACTATCATATGAATCACATAAGTACCAAGTGCAATCGTCATCACACTTTGCTTTCAATCTTAACATGTCATTCACTGGCATCTTCACATCAATCTGTTCTGATAAAAATACTCTTTGATTGCTTTCCTCAATAGCTCCACATCTCAAAGACTTGTCCAACATGGAATCTTGGTATGTGAAGATCCTCTCATCTGAATGTTTTGAATTTAAACTGCATCTCTTCCTTGTCTAAATCATGTGCTCACAAATCTTCTCAGACAAATCTTCACCAAAATTGAAATTATTTTTGCCATTTATCTTGTCTTTTGACTTGCCGTTTTTCTTCTTCTTTGTTCTTTCCTTTATCACTTGGTTTGGAGCTTCTTCTGCTCAGGTTCATCCTCACCTACATTATCTGCATAAAGATCATCATCTCCATAACATATGTCATTGTCACTATCAACAAGCAGCACATCAGGCTCATAGTCCTCATCATTTGAATCACTATCCATTTCTGCATACTCTGCTTCCATGTGATTTGTGAAATTACTCCGCATTGCACTCCTTTTTAGTCTTATGATGCATGCATTTTCTTCCTCAATGTGCTCACTAGGCATTTGTTGAAAAAACTGTAGTACAGCTGACTCGGTTTCAGTTCTGATGTTCCTCGTGTGCCTCAATGTTAGCAAATGTGGTTCCCTTCCATTAAAGATAAATTGGTTCACATCCACTTTTGGATACATAATATGTATATGAACATGTGCCACTTGCTCTGTTTCTCTTTGCTCTGATTGTCTGTACATCACTGGCTTAGATGGGCTCATCACTGTAGGAAGGGTTGCTCTTGGATTAAGAACAACATCATATACATTAAGGTGGGAATGGAAGCTATCATCATGATCCAAGTGAAGGTTGAATCATTGGTGTCCAAATGATAGGAAATGCATCATAATATCTATATCTTCCTCACTCCTAATTTCCCTCAGGCCATTCCTGTCAATTGTAAATATATGCACACAATAGTACACTTGCCATCTCCCATCCAATCTCCTCAACAATGTTGTGTATCATAATCTAAGACCAGGTGATATTATCTAGGTAATCATAAGAGACAACTCTTCCATTAACATAAGAATGGTTTGTTGCCTTCACCAAGAAAATAATCACCATGCTTGAATTGCAGAGAGAACTCATTGTTGTGTGGTCTTGTTGATGAAGACATGTATCAGAATTGAGACAAACATTATTTCCTCAAACCACCATAAAATTGAACACTCAATCCTACAAATCCCCAAATCATACCGTTAACCCAAGCAGCAATCGGCAAAAACTAAGGTAGAAACACATCCCTCGTGCCAATGTCACACCAAAATAGACCCCTTTCATGATTTTTAACACTAGGGAAGGACGATTGTTCATAATGGTGGCAGACTTACTATAGACAGGTGGTGGCGCTCCTTTCAGCCGACGAACAAGGGCCATCACCGCCGCCTCTGAGCGGATGAAAATGCACGCCAACGATGCTTCTCCACCCTGACATGAAATCAAACCTTCTAGCTACCCCAATCACTGATGATTGCCGGGGCGGTGGCGCCTGTGTTGTGGTTCGCGTGGGGTGAAGGGGGAGACGAAAAGGTGACATGAGTGGAGCGGAGCCAAATGTGCATTTTCTATGAGCCTAAGGGCGTTTTTGCAAAATATCCGAGCCTCCCCTGCGCTTTTGCATACATGACGGTCAACACAGGGTCATACCGGGCTCATACGCGATGTTTACATGCGTGGCAAATCGACCGTAACGGGCATATTTTAAAGTGCAGCGATCGTAGTGTGCTTTGAGGATAACTTCAGTGAGTGTTGGTGTATTTATCTCCTCACATCCTCACAGAGGTGACACCAGACAACACCCCTGTTGGTTGATGATCAGTTCCCTGTGTGGTCGATGACCCGGCCGAGGATGGAGGAGGAGGCCACGTGGGCTCTAGATCTCACCGTCGGCGAGGCTCAACACTAGTCAGTGGAGGGCTTCACTGGTGACACACCGTGTCAAGCAATGGTGATCATGGCAAGTAGGGGTAACATGGGCCATGCTACGTCAGCTTGTAGCAGCGCCGCTCTGCACCGTCTCCATTCCACGACTAGGACGGACCATCTTCCATCGCCACCTCTTCTCCGAGCGTCATCGATCCCCACCTTCCCTCTCCGTCATCCGCCACCTCTTCTCTGAGCGTCCTCCCCGCCCTCCCTCTTCGACGCCCACTGTCGTAGGTTGCCTCACCACCTCGTCTTCCTTTGTGGGATGGCAAGTCCGCTAACACCATGATCATGCATAAAAGCTCTAGCGTGGGGGATGGTGAAGGAGGCAACGATGGGGGATGTGTGAAGACCAAAAAATGTTTGTGGCGCACGGATTAGAAAAGAGAAAAGTGCTTATTTACCATAGACAAGCTCGACTATTTCTCATTCGCCACCGAACAAATCAACTTTGCTCTTGTACCGCTTACAAGCTCGTTTTGTTGCCAATTTGCCATCGTCCTTACTTTGCCATTATACATTTGCCGTTATGTTGAATAACCCCTGTCGGTTTATCTAAAAATACCAGTACTGCCTTCATCTATTACCTCTTTTTTTCTGGTTAAGAAAAAGTAAAAAACATATGGTAAAAAAACATGTTCTTTCCCCCCAAACTAACTCACCCCCCACAACTCTCCTCGACTCCAAGCCTAGCCTGGCCGCGGTGTGGCCATGGCGGAACCGCTGCCGCCGCCCCTCCCTGTGACGATTGATGAACCCTAGAAGGTGGGATCAATAGCACGAGAGGGGAATTGGAGTAGGTGAGGAGAGCAAGGGGAAGGTAGACGAAAGGGGGATGAGATCGGGATCCGGTGTTATCTCATTCCATGACCAGTTTTGTGATACAGGAGAGGTTAATTTTTCTAGAGAAGTGTTCATTCCATGACCAGTTTATTGTTGCCATGCTTATAATTGTTTAATCTTAAAATTACAAGCAAGGTGCTGTCAATTTTTCTAGAGAAATATGTTATCTTAATATATGTTATTGTCATGCAAGCTAGCTCCAGCAAGGTGCTACCTATTATCCTTGTTATGTGTTATAATGAAAATATTATATTGTTCTCATAAACTGTTTGATCTAAAATTACAGGGTGCTGCCATTTTTATTACAGAAATATGTAATCTCAATATGTTATGATAATTTGAACAGAAGTGGTTCAACAAGGTTACAAGTAACAATTGGCAAGGTTTCTCATTTGCCATTGAGGAAAAAATCGTCATTTTCCTTACTTTAACAGAAGTGGATCACACCAACTTAACGGGTGATGGCAAATTGGCAACGGAACGAGCTTGTGAGCGGTACAAGAGCAACGCTGGTATTTCGATGGCAAATGAGCAATAGTCGAGCTTGTCAATGGTAAATAAGCAATTGTCTCGTGAGAAAAATAAGGAAAGTGTCCACATTATTCTCGATTCTGGAGTGAACACTAATCAGCCTAAAATTAGGCTTCATTGATGATTTATGTATAGTCTTCAGTATTTTTATCTGAAATTTTGTTTCTTTGTTTTCCCTTGTCGGTCGTTTTTGTTTGAGATCTTCTGTGGCAATTAGTCAGATGGGGGTACGCGCTCAAACTTGAATTAGCTTGACATGAGAGTCATACTCCTATTCAACTTAGCAACCAGAACACCACCTTACTCACAAGCAGCGACAACATGATATGACTTGCAGTATCACTAACATTTCAGGTACACACTGAGTTTACAGTCTCTTCAAGAAAAACAATGATACACTACCGATCCGATAAATCCATACCTTTACCATTTCCTTAACACCTAGAAGCAATGACAAATGCTAGAATCCATAGGAAAACGGTCATAATTCTGAAAGGTGTTGTAAAACTGAACCTTCTGACTGCCATGTTGAGTTCCCATGTGCCAATCTCAGACACATGATTGTCAGCTAGATGCTCCAAAGCAATGGCTCCTGATCACCAAAAACTAACAAATTAATCATTCTCAGACACATGATTGTCAGCTAGATGTACACTGCAGGTATGCTGGCTTAAGGTAAGATCAGAGGCGATGAAAAAACAAAATACTCTCTAGGATTTTGAGAACAAAATGCAAGAAAACATAGCAGTTGTTGTCTGAAAATATGCTAATTGTTCGAACTACTGCAGTTTGGTTAGTTATGGTTTGAAAATGATTAAAAATAGCTCAACATAGTTTAATCTATACATGACGTCTTGCCTAGAAATGTTCAGCTATTCAATACCTATTGACTTGGACTATCTGATCTTTAGAAAAAGGTCACATGGTAGCAATTCAAAAACATAGAAATCATCATATGCAGTAGTCACAGTTGTTCAATACAGGACTGTAACTGAGCATAGATGCAACCACAAACATAACTGACAGTCTCTTATCTAACTCATCAGAACAGGCAACTATAAATTTCAGAAAAAAGGAACAGGAAACTATACAACTTGCAATCTTCCATTGACCCAAACGAAGAGAGAAAATGTTAGTAGAACTTACTGGTTGAGTAATTAACATCAGTGTTTAGCAGTGACTAGTTCAAGGTTGGCACTAAAGTACATTTGTTTCTTGCAGGAATTTTGTGTGTGAAATATTGCTATAATATATGCTCCATTTGAATGATCAGGCACGTGTTACTCTTCGCAGAGAACAAATACGACATACGACAAATGATACATGGAGCTTTCTATGCAGCTTCCTTTGACAAAAGAAAGAGAGAAGATTTTGACTATTTACTGAAAAGCAGATAACTTCAAAGGCCTATAACTAGCCATTTTATCATGGATGTGTTTAAGAGGTAAATGGGAATTAGCGTGTTGTTTGCTGCCAATCACTGAAACTATTTCAAACACACAAGAATAACTTGATTCAGACAGGACTGTCGAGGAAATGCATAACCCATAGGATAATTACCTGCATCCATCCCAGAAATAATGTGTAGATCAGAGCCCAAAGTGGTATCTTAACCCGAACACGACCAAGCCAATCTACCGGCAGAAAGCAATCCTTCTACAGCATCAAAAAGATGTGCATATTGATGAGGAAAGCATTCGTTAACTGAATTGGAGGAGTTTCCTTTATTCAATTTCCACCTGCATTTTGATGTATCAATATTGTCATCGAACCACGACACTTGTGATTATGCAGACTGCGATCGTAGCAACATAGATGAGTAAATTGTAAAAAAAAAAAAACATACACACACAACAATTCAGCACAATGCATAAAAAAACCACCGTTTCCCTAACAGTTTGTTGATAGCACCGATTTTGAGTAATCCGTTTGCCGAAGCCCGAAAGCACTAAACGCATGATTGAGAGCCGTTTGATATGAAAAATGACAGGCAGGGCCCGCTGTCAGGTCTGACGTCACACCAAAATCTGCTGAGACGTTAAGTTAACAAAGGCCCACCCATCAGCATGCTGCACACTTTTGTGCATTCTATCGAGCACGTCGTGTGCAGCAACCAGCCGCTGCTCTTCACGGTCGTTCGCTGGCAGCCCACACGCGTGCCACCCGCATCGCACTGCGCCGCCGTCCGGCGAACCGAGCGGCCGCCAGCCCCACCTCAAATGCCGCTCCGCTCCTCTCCGACGCACGCCATGGACGTGACCAGAGCCGTCCAACGCGCCGATGGAGCTGCTCGGACTCGAGGCAGCAGCAGAGCTCCGGCGAGGCCGAGCAGCAGCCCGCTCCGACGAGCCCCGCTGTTGCACGAGGTGATGGCCATGCCGTCGCTGTGCAGCCCGTGCTCACGTGCGAGCCGCCACAAGCTATCCGCGCTTTTGCTCCGCGGTCGCCCCTAGGCCAAGCAGCGTTGTGCGCATGGACGGTGCAGAAGAAAGCCGCGGTCGCGAGCTTCCGGTCATCCTCGAGGCTGCCCGCGATGCGCTCCTTCATCCTGCCAACGCACCACATCGGCGGTCGGTCTCCTCGCGAGCGCGCCATCGACGACACCAACGCGACGACAAGGAGCCTCGCCGGCAGGTGCGCGCACGCCTCCAGACGCTGGAGCGCGTCGCCAGCCTCGTGGATGCGGGCGCCGTGAGCTGCCATCACCTCCTACAACCTCGTCCGCGCCGCAGCCCGGTCCGACGAGCCCCGCCATGGGTGCCTATGCACCCTGCCGCCATGGACGGCATCGACGCCTGGCGGTGGTCCAGCGTCGTCCCCAGTGGTCTCTTCCGTCGTGGGGTGGTGCCGATGGATGGCGTGGTAACGTACGCCGGCGGCGGGGCTGGGAAGATCGAGGACGGCGCTGAAGGCGGCGGCGGGGCTGAGCAGATCGACGACGGCGCTGAAGACGGAGGCTGCGGCTCGGGAGAGAGAGAGGTTGACCGCGTCGTGTGCGTGTCGAGAGCTAATCTTTTTTTATGGTTTTATTTATATCTCCGTTTCTTTCTTTTAGTTTTTGTTTCTATGACAGATGGACCCCATGTATCAACAATGATGGCCGTCACCCGCAACCGCTACCTCTTGCCATCTGAACCTGACGGATGGGTCCTGCCTGTCATTTTAAGAATGAAACGGCTACGTTCAGTGCTTTCGACAAACGGATAACTCAAAATCAATGATGCATTGTGCTAAATTGTGATGGTTTTCGACGATTTATTCTAACATAGAGCATCAGTATTATTGTTGGGCATCTTGTCAGACATATAGCATGGTTTGGAAGGGAGGAAAACAAAAATAGTTTGAGATTAAGAGAATTGGGAATGTATCGACAAGAAAAGCGGTAATTCAAAGATGAGCCCGGTTCATCTACACCCGATGAACAATAAAATAAAAAATGGCAAGATATCCAAAAAAATTGCGTGATGCCCGTGTCAAATTTTGACGTGTTTAAAGATGACAAAATCTACTCCAAACATTGTTTTTTCAAATGTTTCTCAGACAACAGGAATTCCTCTTGCGATGAGCTTTCTTAGATGTCCAAAATTTACCAAATTTTGCATGACATCACACAGATGATGATCTTGCACAAGAAAATCAGATTATGAGCCAAAACACTGCGTCCAAAACATTTATACGCCATTTCTTGAGTTGAGGTTGAACTGTTAGATCATGAGAACATCAGGTTGAAAGAGATTATGGTTTCTCTTTGTAACAGAATGTTCATCTATTCGTTGACATGTCACATACTTGTACTCCCTCTGTCAACTAATATAAGAGCACAGATCTAGACGCTCTTAGGTTCGTTGACAAAGGGAGTAAATTTTATTTTGTTTACTTACTATTTCTGGCACTTTGAGTTTCTGTAAAGTCATCAAACAACCTATGATATCACACCGTTGCAGTCAAGGCACCGATGGAATAAGATGACGAGTACAATGCTTCAAAAATATTAATAAGATAACCCATTTCAGTTCACTGTGTGTGGGTGCATGATTGAGTATGAATGAAGCGATAACACGGCCAAGAAATGGGTCAGAGTCGACCTCCATCATGCACCCACACACAGTGAATTGAAAATATAAACAGACAGTGGCAAACAGTTTGATTTTGAACCAATTCTATTCAAAGACAGTGAATTAACACCCAGGGACAAACTGCAAAACAATTCAATCTGAACCAAAACCATTTCATAAACCCATGTTCATGATAACATGACATAACTGTAGCTTCCAAACATTGCCGGATGACATGCATAATTCATTACAGCAGTTGCAAAAACGGTATGGCAATATCTTGCATCAGGACTTGCAAACTAGGAACTTAAGGTATGGCAGACGGGACTAGGGACCACAAGACAAATTAATGCAAAAGCACCAAGGGCTCCGAAACTATGAGTGCTGTGAGAGATACTACCAAAACCAATCTTCTGGGAGGTCGGACATCGGGAAACTTGAGTTCCAGTTACGGTAGGTCCAGAGGCCGCCTCCGACCACAGAACCCCCAGCCGAGCAGATAGCTGTGGCGGCGGTAACGTTGGTAGCTAAGGCCTTGATGATCTCCAGCTTCCTTTGGTCATCCGGGTGCAGGATGGACATGCTGTCCCTGACCTTCAGAACCTTGGCCACGTCACTCGCGGATATCACGTTCTCTCCCGGCCCTGCAAGCCTCATCAGCTCCTTGTGACAGTTGGCGGCGGTAGAATCCACGGCAACTGGGTCCACCTTGAGTTTGAAGAGCCTCCTGGTCACCTGCTGGACGGCACGAACCTGTTCAGGAGTGGCCCTGTACACGCCCTGCGAGTAGTATAGGAGTAAAAATCATCAGTAAGAAAAGGTACAGAATCTAAGGAAAAAAGGAACACAAATGGACTATCACTTACTTGGAGGATTCTTCCACGAGGAAAGAGCCCTTGGGAGGTTTTCTTCTCATCATGGAATTCCATCAGTTTCTCAAGTTTCTCAAGCATAGTGGGCACCAAGGGCCTGATGGAATCAGAATAGAAATTAGATATGGAAGATTGCAAAGAGATGAGTAATCCACACATCATGTTTCAGTTTCCACACAAATGAAACCGCCCAAATCAGTAATCTAATACACAATTACACATCTCATATTGCACTCAGGTATTTAGCTAAAAACCAACAGGGCTAAGCAGAGGACTTTTCATAAATCCCAACCTAAGCAACTGCAAATACCTTAAACATTACTACATCAATGATGACTCACATGGTACAAGAAAAGTAAGAGTGGACCATGTAATTAATCAACCAAGATTCTAGGATGTCAACTAAATGATGTGCCCATAAAAGGCAACAATGACATTGCTGAAAAAGACCTTACTAAACTAGGAATAATGATCTACTGTCAATAACCATCCAACAGAGCAAATTTATCCAACAAAATCTGAAAGGACATCAGTCTATCAGATTCAAACTGTTTACCAATTTCTAAAGCGCCGGTCTATCAGATTCAAACAGTTCTATCGCTTTCTGAAGCCATATAACACAACAATCATGAACAAAACTAACACTACTTCAGACAGATAACTAATGAAGCACCAAAAAAAGCTAATAACAGCACTAATCACCGGGAACTCTACTGCTCCAGTTAAACAAAATCTGAAAGGCCATAACAAAGACAACAAGATAAACAAGTCAAACACTAGTCAACATATCATGCAATAACTTCAGACAGTTGCTACTCTCACAATATCTGGAATAGGTCAGTTGAAGACAATCATGAACAAGTTGTAACTACTTGAACAATCAGTGGACAAGTTATTCAAACATCATGAGCGGGAACTGCAGGACTTCAAAGAGCTGCCTCCTCAAATATTTAAATCACATCGTATACACAAATAAAACAAAAATGGGACGAATTATTAACCACCAGCAAAACTGGGGAAGATGGCAAATAATGCACCAAAAAAAGCTAAAAATGGCAGAGCATGATTAATAAGGTTACTGATTATCTACCAGCATCCTTTGAAGCAAGGATAAAGACACAAACTAATCAGTACTAATTCATAGACCAGTACTTCAACAGTTTTACAAGGACCCAAAACAATATGCAGGAGCAACAAATTATCAGCAGTCGCCAGGAACACTAGTGCTACAGTTAATCGTGATCTATGCCCATGAAAACAACATCCTTAACAAGATCTACGCATAGACGATTCTACACATAAAGATCCAACAGCATACACCCGTCTACAACTATCACAGAAAGATCTGACGCAACAAAATAAGTGAGGACGGCAAGATCACTGCTGCAACTGTCACCCGCACAAAACTAACTATCAGATCACAGATCGGGGGCACTGCTGCAACTGTCACCGCACAAAACTAACTATCAGATCACAGATCGGGGGCACTGCTGCAACTGTCACCGCACAAAACTAGCTATCAGATCACAGATCGGGGGCACTGCTGCAACTGTCACCGCACAAAACTAGCTATCAGATCACAGATCGGGGGCAGGCATGAACAAAGACTTGACCCTTCCTTCAACAAGCAGTGCGCCGTACATAACAAAGATCAGGAAATGAGGGACTCACTGTGGCTCAGGATTCATTGAGACCTGCCTCGCAGCTGCGAAGCAGACAGCAGCGTTGGCGTAGTCAGACGCCTCCTGTATCTTGATGAAGGCGAGATCGGTGGCGACCTTCCGCAGCGCCTCGAGCTGGCCGGAGGTGATCTCCAGGCCCTTCTCCTCGGGAGACCCGATCTGGTCCCCCACGGTCTTGCCGGCCTTCTGATCGTCGTTGGCCATGGATCCGGCTTGAGGGGGGGAGACGGAAATGGGGAGAGCGGCGCGGCGGCGGAGATGGGGGGCGATGGGGAGCGAAGAATGCGGTGGAGCGAGGGTCCTTTTATAGGACGCGAACCCTAGCTTGCGACTCTGGGAACCGTCCGATAGAAGAACAGACGGCGCAGATGCCGCGTGCCGTCCCGCGGCTGGATGGCTGGGTGCGGTGCGCGGTCGGTCGCCTGGCTGGTCCGGCCGCCTGGTGCGCGGTCGGTCGCCTGGCTGGTCCGGCCGCCCGGTGCGCGTCCGTCCGTGCGGGGTCGGTCGCCTGGCTCGACCGGCTGCCCGGTGCGAGTCCGTGCGGACCGGGCCGAGGAGCGGCTCTGGCGACCTGGATCTCCATCTGTGATGCCCGGTCGGTCGCACCCGAGGCGGACTGGCTCGACCGGCTGCCCGGTGCGCGTCGGTGCGGACCAGAACCGAGGAGTGGCTCGGGCAGCCTGGATCTCCATCCGATGCCCGGTCGGTGCGACCGGGCCAACGCGCCACTCGCACCCGAGTCGCCTGCGGATCTCGCGGCTGCCGGGTCGCACCCGATAAGAACGGGTCGACGAGCGCCATCTCGGGTCGACCCGGACCGACCCGGCCGGCAGGGACCCGCCGGATCTGCACCGCCGCCGTAGCAAGCTGCATGGGAGGATGGCGGCGCCCAGCTCCGACTGGTCTTGATCCACGCGTTCCCGCTGGGTGTCCGCAGGAACGCCTGGCCGCCTCTGGGAGGCGCCAGACACTGCCGCAGGACCTGCTGACCTCCGGCGTGCACCGTCCGGCGAAGAGACAGCACCGTGCCACCAGCAACGGCCGGGATGGCGTACGCATCTGGATGATGGCTGCCTGATGAGATCCGGCCAAGGAACGGCCGGACTGGCCGTGAGATCTTCACGTCTGGAGGGGCGGACTCCGGCGAGCGGATACGCCAGACCGGCGATGGGATCTTCACGTCTGGAAGGGCGGACTCCGGCGAGCGGATACGCCAGACCGGCGATGGGATCTTCACGTCTGGAAGGGCGGTCTCCGGCGAGCGGATACGCCAGACCGGCGATGGGATCTTCACGTCTGGAAGGGCGGTCTCCGGCGAGCGGATCCGCCAGACCGGCGATGAGATCTTCACGTCTGCAGGGGAAGACTCCGGCGAGCGGATGGGCCAGACCGGCGGAGGGAACAGCCGACCGCCGCTTCATAGCGCAAGCGCCCACCGCTTCAAGATCTTGACCGCCGGCGAGGCACGCACCTCCGGCGAGCCACTGCCATCGTACCCGGCGGCATCGCGTGTTCGAAGAAGGGGAAGAGCTGAACTCCGGCGGCGTCGCGGCGTCGTGTGGACGAAGAAGGGGGGGAGAGGAAGATCTGGCCGCCGGCGAGGCACAAATCTCCGACGAGCGACTGCCATCGTGCACGGCGGCGTCGCGTGGAGGAAGAAGGGGAAGCGTGTGTCTTGTGATTTCTGGTGGAGAGGAGGGACGAGTCACGGGACGGAGAGGCAGGGGTTCACGTTTCTTATAGCGAGCCAGGGGGCAGGAGCCCCACGCGGCGCCGGGAAAATCGGATCGGTTTGAACGGCGACGGGATATATTATTATTACTATTATTATTATCCTTTCCAGCAATACTAGGGCATCTCCACCGCGCGGACGTGTATGCCTTCCGGAGTGCGGACACCTTTTGTCATCCGATGTTATCCCTCAAACGTCCGTGAACACGTCCGATGTGAATTCTGGTAAAATAGTAAGACTTGGAAGTTTTAATGGTACTTCGGACATCCACCAAAAGCCACGGTGTATCCACGCACTTCCCCCCCCCCCCTCTCTCCTCAACCGCGACCTACACATGCACCTCTCCCTCCTTTCTTCATACGCCTTTCATCTTCCCGCGGCCGCCATGGCTCGGCATCTTGAGCTTGAGCTTGGCTCCGGCCATCCGAGCAAGCGGAGAGCACGGTTCTGCTCCTCCACGACCTCGGCCACATCATGGCGTCACACGGCCTTGACATAGCATGGCGCGGGGACCTAAAACGACGCTACGGAGCAGGATGACGTCGTGGTCGGCGAGGAGCTTCTGACGCCCATAACCGCCCATAACCGAGAAAGTCGTCTCCGCAAGCGCAGAGCAGGCGAACACTATGCGTGGATGAGCCCAACAAGGTTGCGGCCATGGTCCTGCTGCTCGAAGGCGAGTCCAACGTGGTAGGCATGATCTGTTATAGTAGTCACATGACCGTCCTCGGTGGCCGAGCTCGCGGCCGCCCTCGAGTGCCGGAAGGCGCTCTACCTGGACATGTGGCCTCCCGCCTTGACCACCCTAGCGTGCGAGACAACCACGATGTCGACGCCCGCACCCGCACCCACATGCTTCGGCTTCTACACCAACGCCCGTCTCTAGGCCGCCCCACCTTTCCGCGCTTGATAAGGTGTTCGCGTCGTGGTCGACGTGCTCGCAAAGTGTTCGACGAAATGTATAGATGGATGGAACCGGTCAAATACGGAATAGAATTTGACGACTTCCTCCCCTATTCTATATGCGGACATGCCCGTGGACATTTGTTGTGTTTGTTTTAAGGGTTTACCTTGAAGATGTCCTTACCAACACTAAATCACAGGAATTAATTCCTTCCAAGAAAGAGGATTTAGTGCAACGCGGAGCAGCCATATATGCGAGATTTTTTCCAACAACCGGTTTCTCCTAAAATAGTCAAATACTCATATTGATTAAATAGTCAAATATTGATTACGTCTACCATTAAATCTCCTTCCGTGGGAATATAGGCAAATATTTTATCACGTTTGCAATAAAATATCCCTATTTTAGAAATATATAAATAACACAAATATTGCTATTGATTACACCTGCATTAAATTATGTCCTTTTTAACACACTAGTAGAATGCCCGTGCGTTGTCACGGGTTTCTGAAAATAGTTTGTCGGAGTTATATAAAGATAATGCATGTTAAATTTTGAGGTAGAGACAAATTACCAAAAATTACATAATAATTGAAGTCCACTTGTAATGTAAACTGATAACAAAATGGCAAACTGACAATGTATACATATAAAGTGATGATCCAACTAAAAATCATTTACAAATTATTGAGATCTACAATTTCACACAATATCCGGAAAGTTGTCTTTAGCTTCATTCGTACGATGTTTGAACAAGTATAATAAAAAGTGTTTTATCAACTCATACCCATCCTGCAAAAGCAATATTTATAGTTAGCACGAATATTTCACGTGAAAGGTCTAAAAACGTGTGTAACGGACAATACTCACCGTGCAAACCGGCTTCACTGGGTCTTTACCATTCACTGAGAGCATAAGACTAGTTATAATGGGGAGTATCATATATTAGTATCATGCATATGATACTACCTTTATAATGCATAGTATCATAGAGTAGTATCATATATAATCTTATTTATTGTCATGCATGACACAAAGTAGCATAATATTTAACATGATACGATATCTATCTATGTTACTCTAACCCTCTATCTTCTTTAATTCTTTCCCATATCAACGTGTTTGCTATTCCCGAGTGCATGATACCGGCTAAGATACCACCACTATGGCCAGCCTAAAATGAAAAACAAAATAGCGAGACAAATCCCTGCAATTTCCTAAATTGTAATTATATTAAATATTGCGATGACAAAAATAAATGTGTGTATTCTAAAGTTATTACCCATCTATGCTCGTTGGAATACCATTAGGAAATAACGTTGACATTTTGATATATCAACATTCCATCATGGTTGCTTTATTTGGAGTGTTTCTTTGAATTTCCTCGCAAATTTTTTTAATTTCACTAAGTGCCTCAAAATTTTAAGCTCTGACGACTGTGTTGTATGAATAGGGTTCATAGTAGATACACGTCGTGCCTCTTTGTCTATGGCGTACAAGATTTATCGGTCGATGAATGCATATGAAAAATAAATCTACAAGTGATAGCTATTAAAAACAGCAATAAACCAAGACAAACAATGGACAAAAGACCTTACTTACCATGTTGCACGATGAGATGTTGTTGCGTATTCCAGACCAGCTATCAAACAAAGTTGACAACATCTGAATAGTTTTCTTATCGCAAAACTTTTGTTCTCGTGTTGAATCCAGCATCATGGACTAAGTAAAAATATATTTAGAAACATGTTAATACTAGTTATATTGAATGAAAATTATGATAATTTACACAAAATTGTAGATACATGTAGTGTATAGGAGGGTCTATGAACAATACTTCCTCATCACATGCCAATATACGCATGACGATTTTGAAACAATCATTGTCTATATACGCACGGAGATGTTCAAACAATCATTGTCCATATACTGCTCCATGTCAAGTATGCCCTGAAGTTTTTTAGACTTAAGCCCATTGGACGGGGTGATAATACTCCCTCTGCCACTCCACCCGGCCTCCAAACTCGTTTTGCCTACACCTCATTTCCACCCAGTTATGGTCGTTGTTGATACACCTACACCCCAAGCTTGAGATTTTGTATCTCGTTCAATCCTCTCATATCTCGGTTTCACCTAGGTCTCAAAAACTTCATCCACACAAAACTTGGAACGAACTCGCGAGATAGGTTAGTACACATAAGAATAAATCAACACTTCATGTACTGCCAATACAAGTTGCATAATAATTTCCAAACATTAGGTACTGTATACTATCATTTCCACAATTTATATCTACCAATATAAGCCATGAAAACTCTATGATAAGTAGATAACAAAACTATGACAGCAATCTGTCCAAACAGAACAGTCTGTAGCAATCTATCAAAACAGTGTACTTCTGTAAATCCAATTTTTTTAAAAAAATTAGGACATGATAAAAAGATTACATGAAAATATTGTGTAAATTTTTTAGAAGCTTTCCACGTTCCAGTAAAATATGAAAATTCAAACACTACAACAAAAGTTTCTGTTTTTACACAGCACACGTCAAACATGCAATTCAAGCATCCTAAAAGGCAATTCTTAGAACTTTTTATTGAAAAACAAGATTATAAATAACATGTAACAGAGAAAACAAAAAAAATGACGCTCCAAGAAAAACACATATTATGTGACGAATAAAAATACAGCTCTAAGTAAGATATACCGATAGTGTTGAAGAGTAAAGAGGGGATGCCTTCCGGGGCATTCCCAAGCTTAGGCGCTTGAGTCTTCCTTGGATATTACCTTGGGGGTACCTTGGGCATCCCCAAGCTTGGCTTCTTGCTGCTACTTATTCTCCTCATATCGATATCTCACCCAAAACTTGAAAACTTCAATCACACAAAACTTAACGGAACTTCGTGAGAAGGGTTAGTGTAATAAAGATAAATCATTGACTTAGGTACTGTCAAGAAAAGATTCATAATTGTTCTCACATAATACCTACATTATTCTACCATCCCCATAATTCATACCACTAAATATAAGCTATGGAAACACTAAAACAAGCAAACTATGCATGCAAAACAGAATCTGTCAAAAACAGAATAGTCTGTGAAGATTTGTAGTATAACCATATTTCCCTGTCTCTAAAACTTCTGAAAATTTAGGAAAACGCAGAGAATTTGCATATCAAAATTGTGTAAAAATTTCAGAATTTTTTGACTCGCTAGTAAAATCAGAGAAATTCTGCACTGGACATAAAAGTTTCTGTTTTTGCACAGAATCAAACTAACAAGTATCCACACTATCCCTAAGGCTTTACTTGGCACTTTATTGAAATAAAAGATACAAAAGATGATTACTACAGTAGTTTAATCATGTGAACACACAAAAACATAAAGTAAAAGTGTTGGGTTGTCTCCCAATAGGCGATTTTCTTTAAAGCCTTTTAGCTAGGCATGATGATTTCAATGATGCTCAGATAAAAAGTAGTAATTGAAACATGCAAGAGAGCATCATGAATCTCATGAAAAGCACATTTAAGTCTAACCCACTTCCTATGCATAGGGATTTTGTGAGCAAACAATTTATGTGAGCAAGAATCAACTAGCATAGGAAGGCAAAACAAGCATATCTTCAAGATTTTCAATACATAGAGAGGAAACTTGGTATTATTGCAATTCCTACAAGCATATGTTCCTCCCTCATAATAAAATTTAGTAGCATCATGAAGGAATTCAACAATATATCTATCACATAAATCTTTCTTTCCATGATGCACAAGCATAGAATTTTCATTACTCTCCACATAAGCAAATTCCTTTTCATCCACTACAGGAATCAGCTGCTTTGCCGTCTGCCATAGCGGACGGCAAAGGACAATACCACTGACAGCAAATGTCTTTGCCGTCAGCCAGCTGACGGCCCCACTGTCGGTGCTGAAAGTAACGGTAATGAGGTTCTTTGCCGTCTGCAAACCTGCATCGGACGACAAACTTCTTTGCCGTCCGCTTTGTTAGGCAGGCGGACGAGAAAGCTCCTGGACGGCAACGTACAGCTGTTAGCTCCGTTAGGTGGCTTACGGTCGACTTTGCCATCCGCTGGCTGACGGCAAACCACTAGGTGCCTTTGTCGTCTGCTCGTTGACGTCAGCAGTCTTACGGCTGCATGTCGCTCCCTTCTTCTTTGTCGTCTGCCCCCTTTTCTGCTTTGCCGTCTGCCAGGTCTTTCTTTGTCGTCTGCCCGTCACCGCAGCGGACGGCAAAGTGACCAAATTGGAAGACCTGGTGCTCCCAGGTTGCACAGGTTGCTGCCACGTGGCTCCTTTGCCGTCCGCCTACCGATGGCAAAGGTCCTTTGCCGTCCGCTGGCGGACGACAAAGTGCATGTATTGCCTCTTTTTGTCTGTTTTCTGTTATTTCCCTGTAGTTTCACAGCACATATATGATATATATAGTTTCAGAAAGAAGCATAGGCCATGTATCCAACATCATCGTGAAATATTTAACAAGAGAACACATAGGCTAGCAAAATACATAGTTTCACATTGTTCATCCATATATACATACATAGTTTCACATTGTTCATCAACACAAATCAAAACAAAAACTAAACACTAACATTCCATCAATGCCAGCTTCCATGAAGTGAATCAAATCTGCAAAATGGGAATAAGAAAGTTAGAAGAAGAAGAAGAAGAAGAAGACTAGAAGAAGAAGAAGAAGACTAGAAGAAGAAGAAGAAGAAGAAGAAGAAGAAGAAGAAGAAGAAGAAGAAGAAGAAGAAGAAGAAAGAGAAGGAAATATTAAGAAGAAGAAAAGAAGAAGAAGAAAGATGGTGCTTCACTTATATCCTAAGAGTAAATTGTGAATGAATGAAATATCATAAATCTGAAATTATCAATGTGCTATATTCTTAGTAGCAAGTTCACATCTGGTTTAGAAAGTAAAATCTATTGAAGTTTAACAATCACAATATTGGTCATACAAGCAATTCGTGAATGATTAGTATAAGGAAGAGAACTTTCACATACAAATATATTATCTTGGACATCTTCTATGATTGTGAATACCCATTAATTATTTTCAAACTTGAGCAAATTAGTTGAAGTTGGACAAGGAAGACAATGTAATGAGTTATGGTTGTGTATATTTGCATAGAAGTTATATTGTTATGGATCCTCCAATATGTGGTGCTTGTTTAGAACCTTTTGCTAGCCAACACTTCGTACTAAGTAGAGATACTACTTGTGCATCCAAATCCTTGAGCCAAGTTTCTTCTATAAGAGTCCACCATACCTACCTATATATGGTATTTCACTGCGATTCCAAGTAAATTTGCATGTGCCACCTCTAAACATTCAAATAAACATCTGTTTTGTGTGCCTGGACCGCTCATGGAGCGACGGGGGGCGGTCAGTATCTTCCATGTTAAGCGGGTTATTCTCATGATGAGTGTTTACTCACTCGTCCTTGCACGAGAGGGGCGGTAATAGGGATTCCCAGTCCTAAAATAAATAAAAACGCAAATAATTAAACAAAACTCCCCTAGGAATGTTTATGCTTCTGAGGAAGCAGATCACATGGATGAGGAGGATCGCCACTGTCGAGGATTTAACCGACATGTTGGACTATGCTTCTGAGGAAGCAGATCACATGGATGAGGAGGATCGCGCCCTCACCCCCATTAACACCGGGCGATGGACTGCCACCTCCACATACGACGTCTACATGGTGGACACTCCGAAAAACGATGGTGACAAATCTAGTTCACATCACTATGTGATTTACATTGTAATGAATCGAACACCCATGCAGTTCTGGTGTTGTTCATGTTTAGCCCTTGGAAGAGGTTTAGTCATCGGATCTGCAACATTCAGATCCGTGTGTACTTTGCAAATATTTATGTCCTCCTCCTTGATGTAATCGCGGATGGAATTGAAATGTCGCTTTATGTGTCTGGTCCTCTTGTGAAATCTTGGTTCCTTGGCTAGAGCAATGGCACCAGTATTATCACAAAACAGAGTCATTGGGTTAAGCGCACTAGGCACTACTCCAAGATCTGTCATGAACTCCTTCATCCAGACACCTTCCTTCACCGCCTCCGAGGCAGCGATGTACTCCGCTTCGCATGTAGAATCAGCTACCACGCTTTGCTTGGAACTGCACCAGCTAACCGCACCCCCATTAAGAATAAATACGTATCCGGTTTGCGACTTAGAGTCATCCGGATCAGTGTCAAAGCTTGCATCGACGTAACCCTTTACAACGAGCTCTTGATCACCTCCATAAACGAGAAACATGTCCTTAGTCCTTTTCAGGTACTTCAGGATATTCTTGACCGCCGTCCAGTGTTCCACTCCTGGATCACTTTGAAACCTTCCGACCATACTTATGGCAAGGCTGACATCGGGTCTTGTGCACAGCATTGCATACATGATAGAGCCTATGGCTGAAGCATAGGGGATGACACTCATCTTTTCTCTATCTTCTGCAGTCACTGGGCATTGAGTCTTACTCAACTTCACACCTTGCAAAACAGGCAAGAACCCCTTCTTGGACTGATCCATTTTGAACTTCTTCAAAACTTTGTCAAGGTATGTGCTTTGTGAAAGTCCTATTAAGCGTCTCGATCTATCTCTATAGATCTTGATGCCTAATATGAAAGCAGCTTCTCCTAGGTCCTTCATTGAAAAACTCTTGTTCAAATATTCCTTCACGCTTTCCAACATTTCTATATTGTTTCCAATCAGTAATATGTCATCCACATATAATATTAGAAACGCTATAGAGCTCCCACTCACTTTCTTGTAAATACAAGCTTCTCCGTAAACTTGTATAAACTCGAACGCTTTGATCACCTCATCAAAGCGAAGATTCTAACTCCGAGATGCTTGCACCAGTCCATAAATGGATCGCTGGAGTTTGCAAACTTTGTCAGCATTCTCTGGATCGACAAAACCTTCTGGTTGCATCATATACAACTCTTCCTTAAGGAAACCGTTAAGGAACGCTGTTTTGACATCCATCTGCCAAATTTCATAATCGAAAAAGGCAGCTATTGCTAACATGATTCTGACGGACTTAAGCATCGCTACGGGTGAGAAGGTCTCATCGTAGTCAACTCCTTGAACTTGTGAAAAACCCTTTGCCACAAGTCGAGCTTTATAGACGGTGACATTACCGTTCGCGTCCGTCTTCCTCTTAAAGATCCATTTATTCCGAATGGCTTTACGCCCTTCAGGTAATACTTCCAAAGTCCATACTTTGTTTTCATACATGGATCCCATCTCGGATTTCATGGCCTCTAACCACTTCTCGGAATCCAGGCCCATCATCGCTTCTCCATAGCTCGTAGGTTCATCATTGTCTAACAACATGACTTCTAAGACAGGGTTGCCGTACCACTCAGGAGCAGTACGCGTCCTTGTCGACCTACGAGGTTCGATAGCAACTTGATCCAAAGCTTCATGATCATCATCATTAACTTCCTCTTCAGCTGATGTAGGCTCTACAGAAACATCTTTCTGTGCTGCGCTACTCTCAGGTTGAAGTAAAGGTTCAACAACCTCATCAAGTTCCATCTTCCTCCCACTCAATTCTTTCGAGAGAAACTCTTTCTCAAGAAATGTTCCATTTTTAGCGACAAACACTTTGCCTTCGGATCTGAGGTAGAAGGTATACCCAACTGTCTCTTTTGGGTATCCTATGAAGACGCATTTCTCCGCTTTGGGTTCCAGCTTTTCAGGCTGAAGCTTTTTGACATAAGCATCACATCCCCAAACTTTAAGAAACGACATCTTTGGCTTCTTGCCAAACCAAAGTTCATATGACATCGTCTCTACGGATTTCGATGGTGCCCTATTTAAAGTGAATGCAGCTGTCTCTAATGCATAACCCCAAAACGATAGTGGCAAATTGGCAAGAGACATCATAGATCGCACCATATCCAATAAGGTTCGATTACGACGTTCGGACACACCATTACGTTGTGGTGTTCCAGGCGGTGTCAGTTGTGAAACAATTCCACATTGTCTTAAGTGACTGCCAAACTCATAACTCAGATATTCTCCTCCTCGATCAGATCGTAGGAATTTAATCTTCTTGTTACGATGATTCTCAACTTCACTCTGAAATTGTTTGAACTTTTCAAACGTTTCAGACTTGTGTTTCATTAAGTAAATATACCCATATCTACTTAAGTCATCAGTGAAGGTGAGAAAGTAACGATAACCACCGCGCGCCTCGATGCTCATCGGACCGCACACATCAGTATGTATGATTTCCAACAAGTCACTTGCCCGTTCCATTGTTCCAGAGAACGGCGTTTTAGTCATCTTGCCCATGAGGCATGGCTCGCATGTGTCAAGTGATTCAAAATCAAGTGACTCCAAAAGTCCATCAGCATGGAGCTTCCTCATGCGTTTTACGCCAATATGACCTAAACGGCAGTGCCACAAGAAAGTGGTATTATCATTATCAATTCTACATCTTTTGGCATCAATGTTATGAACATGTGTATCATTACTATCGAGATTCAATAAGAATAAACCCCTCACATCGGGTGCATGACCATAAAAGATATTACTCATATAAATAGAACAACCATTATTCTTTGATTTAAATGAGTAACCGTCTCGCAATAAACAAGATCCAGATATAATGTTCATGCTTAACGCAGGCACTAAATAACAATTATTCAGGTTCATCACTAATCCCGATGGTAATCGAAGAGCGAGCGTGCCGACGGCGATCACATCAACCTTGGAACCATTTCCCACGCGCATCGTCACTTCGTCCTTTGCCAGCCTCCGTCTATTCCGCAGTTCCTGTTTTGAGTTGCAAATATGAGCAACCGCACCGGTATCAAATACCCAGGCACTACAACGAGAGTTGGTAAGGTACACATCAATAACATGTATATCATATATACCTTGTTTGTTGTTGGCCGCCTTCTTGTCAGCCAAATACTTGGGGCAGTTCCGCTTCCAGTGTCCAGTTCCCTTGCAATGAAAGCACATAGTTTCTGGTTTGGGTCCAGCCTTGGGTTTCTTCACGAGAGGAGCAACTGCTTTGCCACTCTTCTTGGAGTTATCCTTCTTACCCTTGCCATTTTTCTTGAAACTAGTGGTTTTATTGACCATCAACACTTGATGCTCCTTCTGAATTTCAGACTCAGCGGCTTTCAGCATCGCAAACAGCTCGGCGACTGACTTGTTCATCCCGTGCATGTTATAGTTCAACACGAAGCTCTTGTAGCTAGGTGGCAATGATTGAAGAACTCTGTCAGTGATAGCCTCTGGCGGAAGGGGCATCCCCAATTCAGCCAGACGGGTGGAGTACCCAGACATTCTGAGTACGTGATCACTGATAGACCCGTTCTCCTCCATCTTGCAAGCATAGAACTTATCGGAGATCTCATATCTCTCGATCCGGGCATTCTTCTGAAAGATAAACTTCAACTCCTGGAACATCTCATATGCTCCATGACGTTCAAAACGTCTTTGAAGTCCCGGTTCTAAGCCATACAACATTGCACATTGAACTATTGAGTAATCATCAGAACGAGCCTGCCAGGCGTTCACAACGTCTAGAGACTCAACTGGAGCGGGTGGATCACCAAGCGGTGCATCAAGGAGATAAGCCTTCTGGGAAGCCGTAAGGATAATCCTTAGATTACGGGCCCAGTCCACAAAGTTACTTCCATCATCTTTCAACTTAGCTTTCTCTAGGAACGCATTAAAATTCAGGGGTGCTACTGCGCGAGCCATGATCTACAACATAAATATAGCAAAGACAACTTAGACTATTGTTCTAGATAATGAGTTTAGTTAATCATATTACTTAAAAAACTCCCACTCAAATTGACATCCCTCCGGTCATTCGAGTGTAACATGATCCAAATCCACCAACTCAAGTCCGATCATCACGTGAGTTGAGGTGGTTTCAATGGTGAACATCTTCATGTTGATCATATCTACTATATGACTCATGTTCGACCTTTCGGTCTCTTGTGTTCCGAGGCCATGTCTGTACATGCTAGGCTCGTCAAGTTTAACCCGAGTGTTCCGCACGTGCAACATGGCTTACACCCGTTGTATGCGAACATAGAGTCTATCACACCCGATCATCACGGCGTGTCTCGAAACGACGAACTTTCGCAACGGTGCACACTCGGGGAGAACACAATTTATCTTGAAATTTAAGTGAGGGATCACCTTATAATGCTACCGTCGTCCTAAGCAAAATAAGATGCATAAAAGGATTAACATCACATGCAAATCATAAGTGACATGATATGGCCATGAACTTGTGCTTTTGATCTCCATCTCCAAAGCACCGGCATGATCTCCATCGTTACCGGCATGACACCATGATCTCCATCATCTTGATCTCCATCAACGTGTCGCCATGAGGTTGTCGCGCCGACTGTTGCTTCCACGACTATTGCTAACTCATAGCGATAAAGTAAAGCAAAACGGCGAAAATAATTAAAGACAACTCTATGGCTCCTGCCAGTTGCCGTACTCATCGACATGCAAGTCGTGATATTCTGTACAACACATGATCATCTCATACATCACATATATCTCATCATGTAATTGGCCATATCACATCACAACATACCCTGCAAAAACAAGTTAGACGTCCTCTAATTGTTGTTGCAAATTTTACGTGGCTGCTACGGGTTTGCAAGAACCGTTCTTACCTACGCAAAACCACAACGTGGTGTAGTGATTGATTTTTGATCTTCTAAAAGAACCCTCTTCATTGAAATCGATTCAACTAAAGTGAGAGAGACAGACACCCGCTAGCCATCTTTATGCAACAAAGTTACATGTCAGTTGAAGGAACCGGTCTCTCGTAAGCGTACGAGTAATGTTGTTCCGGGCCGCTTCATCTCACAATACCGCCGAATCAAGTATCAATTAGTAACGGCAAGCAATATGTATACACCCACGCCCACAACTCGTTTGTGTTCTACTCGAGATCTCATCTACGCATAGACCTGGCTCATGATGCCACTGTTGGGGAACGTTGCATGGGAAACAAAAAATTTCCTACGCACACACAATATCTATCCATGGTGATGAGCATCTACGAGAGGGAGAGTGAATCTACATACCCTTGTAGATCGCTAAGCGGAAGCGTTAAGAAACGCGGTTGATGTAGTCGAACGTCTCCGCGATCCAAATCGCAAGTCGTCCCTCGAACCGATCACGAACTAGTGCCGAACGGACGGCACCTCCGCGTTCAACACACGTACGGCTTGATGACGCCTTCACCTCCTCGATCCAGCGAGCGATGATGAAGTAGTAGATGAGTTCCGGCAGCACGACGGCGTGGTGATGGTGGTGAGGAACAATCTCTGCAGGGCTTCGCCAAGCACTACGGAGATTATGACGGGAGAACTAGAGGGTTAGGGTTGCCGCACACGGCTTGGGGAAATCTTGATGTATCACGTGTGCTAGCCCTGCCCCTCTATTTATATGTTGAGCCTTGGGGTCTAAACTTGGAGTAAAAGCCTCCTCCAGGTCGGTTTTGCCCGCACAAGGTCGGTTTGGCCCGCAGGGAAAGAGTCTAACTCGGATCCCTGCAGTACCGCGCACAAGCGGTAGTACCGCTCACGAGTGGTAGTACCGCTTCACACAAGCGGTAGTACCGCTTACGCGGTAGTACTGCCTTACCAGCGGTAGTACCGCTTAAGGCAGCAGCAAAACTTCCTTTTGCACTTTCCAATACCTCGTGGGCTTTACCTCTTTGGCTCATATAAAGTGTTGCTGCACCCGAACACTTCGGTAAACATCCGGAACTCTTTCCGATGAATTCCGGAACCCTTCCGGAGATCAAAACACTATTATCACATATATCAATCTTTACCTCCGGACTATTCCGGAGTTCCTCGTCATGTCCGGGATCTTATCCGGGACTCCGAACAACCTTCGGTCACCAACACAATAACTCAACTATACTAATCGTCACCAAACGTTAAGTGTGTAGACCCTGCGGGTTCGAGAACTATGTAGACATGACCGAGACACCTCTACGGCCAATAACCAATAGCGGGACCTGGATGCCCATATTGGCTCCTACATATTCTACGAAGATCTTTATCGGTCGAACCTCTATGTCAAGGATTCAGTTAATCCCGTATGTTGTTCCCTTTGTTCTTCGGTATGTTACTTGCCCGAGATTCGATCGTCGGTATCTCTATACCTAGTTCAATCTCGTTACTGGCAAGTCTCTTTACTCGTTCCGTAATACAAGATCTCGTGGCTAACACTTTAGTCACATTGCTTGCAAGGCTCATTGTGATGTTGTATTATCGAGTGGGCCCTGAGATACCTCTCCGTCACACGGAGTAACAAATCCCAGTCTTGATCCATGCCAACACAACAGACACCTTCAGAGATACCTGTAGAGCACCTTTATAGTCACCCAGTTACGTTGCGACGTTTGATACACACAAGGTATTCCTCCGGTGTCAGTGAGTTGCATGATCTCATGGTCAAAGGAACAGATACTTGACATGCAGAAAACAATAGCAATAAACTGATACGATCATATGCTACGTTCGTAGTTTAGGTCTTGTCCATCACATCATTCTCCTAATGATGTGATCCCGTTATCAAATGACATCTCATGTCCATGGCTAGGAAACCTTCACCATCTTTTGATCAACGAGCTAGTCAACTAGAGGCTTACTAGGGACACAGTGTTGTCTATGTACCCACACATGTATTTGAGTTTCCAATCAATACAATTATAGCATGGATAATAAACGATTATCATGAACAAGGAAATATAATAATAACCAATTTATTATTGCCTCTAGGGCATATTTCCAACAATCATAGACGGATATCACCTCACTAAAGTCCTAATGGACGGAGGAAGTAGCCTCAATCTGATTTACTCAGATACGGTGAAAAAGATGGGCATAGATCCGTCAAGGATCAAGCCCAGCAACACTACCTTTAAAGGAGTGATCCCAGGCGTCGAAGCCCGGTGCACAGGCTCTGTAAGCCTAGAGGTAGTGTTCGGCTCGCCCGATAACTTTCGAAGCGAGGACTTGATCTTCGACATCGTACCTTTCCGCAGCGGCTATCATGCCCTGCTCGGCCGTACATCGTTCGCTCGCTTTAACGCCGTCCCGCACTACGCATACCTCAAGCTCAAGATGCCCGGCCCCAAGGGGGTCATTACTGTCAATGGCAACACAGAGCGCTCCCTCCGAACTAAGGAACATGCGTTGGCCCTGGCGGCCGAATTCCATTACGCTGATGATCGGCACGTGCCGACACCTGCCGTAAAGGCACCCAAGGCTGGGAAGCGAGCTCGGTCTCAACCCGAAGTACCAGAACCTTCCTCTCCCCATAAATAGGGATTCGCCCCCCATCGCACGGCCCTAGAACCAGCAAAGTACGTGCCGAGGAGGCACAACTTCATGCTTAAAATTCCATGGGCAGCGGTGGGGAAAATTATTAAAGGGTAAGTATTCGGCTGGATCGAACTATCACCATCAACCTGTCTTCGGACGCACTACGGGTACTATAAAGTACCTGCCACGGCATAAAGCTCATTCACATCTCGGCGACTTCTCAAGACTTTTCTTCAAAGTCCGCTCACCGAACATTACACCCATCGCGGTATACAACTCCTTGGGAGACGCAGGAGCGGACAAGCACAGGGCACATCGAGGACGTCAGGTCACCTATCGAAGACCCTTGGCACAACCCCTCCTGTAAGGTTTATATTTCATTTTCAATACCTGTAAACAGTTGTATCGGCAATTTGAATAATAAGAGTTGTGGAGTAAAATACAGATATATCGTACATTATCTCTTCGCTGTCCTTTTTGGCACACTCTCTATTTTCTCCCTCTTCTTGCGAACCTGTTTGGTATACTCTACGATGCAACTGGCTAATAGACCGGGGGCTCGACCTTAAAAAATCACCCTAAGCACAACTGATTTCGTGTTCGGCGTCTTGGAGTTCCGCTTTATATGCATTGGTTCCGAACTATGTCTTGGGTCAATAGTTGGGTTGCCCGGCTCCTGTGCTTGCCCCTTTATGTTCCGCTCGTTCGGCTAAAAGGGCAATGGGAGAACCGCTGCGATTGTGCTTCCGGCTAGCCTGGTCAAGCACCTCAACGGAGAAAGCCGAAAACTGACCACCATGGTATGCGAGAACTGGTCTGCGAATCCGAACTTAACTAAATCTCGTCAAAGGTTACTCCGTGTCATACGATGGGTTTGGTATTAGTACAAACCATGTGATTTAGGCTTTGGCCACGGTTCATCCGAACTTCACAGCCCCTGGGGGCTAGTCATTAGCCCCCCGCACTCCTTTCTCGCACCCCTACGGCTAAGTGAAAGCAATAAAGCATTATGGTCCGATTGCCTCGTCCGCCCCACACTACCGCCTTCGGGTACCGATAGCTCGGCTAAGGGTCACAGTGCGTTGGCAGAGACACCCCGCGTAGTATCTACGTGGGGGCTGAAGCCGACGACTCGCCGCTTTCAGGTTTAACGGCCACAAAGGAGTTATAAAGGATGCAAAACACGAAAGACATGATAAACCATGCATATATAAACACGTTAAAAAGTCTTCGGGCATATTACAACGCCTTTACTCATACACGTTTTCTCTCGAACATTGCGCCTCTATTGCCCGAGCACCCTCCATTACTCCGGAGAAGTACAGCTCGGGGCGCCTATGCTCCTTTCCAGGAGGCGGAGGGGCGGTGGCTATCTTCATTGGATCCAGCCCCGGCCAGTGCACCTTGGCCTTCGCAAAGGTCATCTGAGCTCCCTCGATACAGGAAGATCGCCTTAGCGCGTCGATTTGGGGCGAGGCGTCGCTCAGCTTCTGCACCAGGCCGAAGTAGCTGCCCGGTAGTGGCTCGTCGGGCCATAGCCGGATGCAGAGATCCTTCATGGCCGGCTCCGCCATCCGGTGTAGCTCCATCAGCTGCTTCAGCTGCTCAACAAGGAGAGGAGAGCGCTCGGGGGCTTCAAATTGCGCCCAAAACAGCCGAGCTTCATCTCCTTCTCCCTACGAAGCATAGAACTGATGTGCATCCGCTATGCTCTTCTGGAGGTCCGAGCAAGCGCCTGAGGAACGCCATACTTGGGTGAGCAATTTGAACTTGCTATCCCCGAAGACACACTGCAATAAATACGGCTTACCATCCATTATGGCCTTGGCCTGGTTGACTTGCTCTTCAAACGACCGCCTATCCACCCGCTCCTTTTGGAGATCGGTTTTTAGGGTGGGTAGTTCGGTGGCCTGCTCCCTGCCTTTCCGCTCAAGGACCTCGCATTTCTGGCCGGCGTCCTTGAGCTCCTGTGGGATTTCCTCCACCCGAGCCTCATGCTTGTCGCTGGTGGCTCTCAAGGCGGATAGCGCGGTAGCCGCTTCCTTGGCCGCCACCCTCTCAACCGCAGCTTCCTACTTCGCCTTCTCAAGCTCGGCCTTGAGCTTCTCCATCTCCTTCACCGAGGCTACGCAAGCAGTAAAACATATCAACAAATACTGCGTTGACAGTACGGTAATGAAGAATTTGGATATTCTAAACCGGCTTACCTTGCGCCTTGTCGAATCTCTTGTGCAGAGCGTCAAGCTCGTCTTCGGAGCTCTTGAGCTTCCGATTTAGTTCATCTAGTTCGGCGGCATTAGCAGCCGCCGCTGTCGACGAAGCCTATAAAAACAAAACCATATCAAGTTATATGGGCTCAAAGCCTCCGAACTGTCAACAATATGATCCTGTGACCGGTCGTTTACGGACTGTTAGAACATTCCGAACACATATTGTCTTGTACATAGTTCGGACTTTGATCTATCGTTGACCCCCAGGTGAGTTTTTCCAAACTCACCTGGGGCTCGGGGGCTGCCATGTATATAATCATAACTCAAAAAAATAGCATTTCACAGACAGAGCATTACATGGCTCACCTGAAAGCCCGTCAGGAGACCGTTGAAGACCTCCTTCATTCCGCTGTCTACGGACTGAATGCTCTGCAATACGGCACCCATAAGGGTGCGGTGCTCCTCGGAGATGGAGGCGCTCGACAGAGCCTCCCCCATAACCGGCCACCCAGTGGTCGGCGGCGCCAGTGGAGAACGATTGACCCGATCTCCAACCGGGGATTGAACCGGTGCCTCCGGAGGCACGGTGCGCTCCGGAGACAGCCTCGGAGGTGACTGGACATCTCCCCGTCCAGTCTCCTCAGTATCCGGGAGGGGCTTCTCCCCCCGGTCTTCGGCGGCCGAGGTGTTAACCTCGACCATGACGTCATCGCCCCCACCTCCAGTGTCCGGCTCCAAAGGAGCCTGTTGGGATGACACCTCCGTGGCATCCTTCGTGGCGCCCGGAGGAGAAGGGCGCAACGCGGACCCGCTCTCCGCTAGCTCGGAGGACGGGGTCTCCCCATCCGAAACTTGATCGGTGGGGAGAACACGCGGTGGGCTGCAAGTCAATAAGGCGCTCACATGCTAATCGTATTCGAAACTTAGCACTAATAGCTCGGGAGGTCTTCGGATCTATACCTTTGAGGTGGGGGCTTGACCCTGAGGTTCCTTCGTGGAACCCTCTCGAAGTCCTCGGACTCGGTGTCCGAGTCCGAACTGTCGTCGGACAGGACTACCTGTGTCCGACGCGCTTTCTTCTGGGCGGGAGGAAGTACATCCTCTGAGATGTCCGATGACGCCGCCCTCTTTCCTGTGAGGGGGGAATCGCCTGCCCCCTCAACCTCGTGCTCCTCCTCTTGATTTGAGGAGGCATGGGTTTCTTCAGACACAGCCTCTGGCTGGTCCCTGTTGCGCAGGCCAGCTCGGCCTGGCTTCTTCTTTTCCTTCTTTTCTGTTGCCTTGTAAGGCGCCACGACGAGCATCTCCGACAGCAACTAGGACCTAGGGTCTTCGGGCTGCGAAGCCGGGCACTTGATGCCCGTGGCCTTGCTCAAGCATTCCTGCGGAAGTGATCGGAAAGTACTTAGATTTCCTTCGGAAAAACGAAGCCGATCTAATGAAGCTATTACATACCTCGGAAGGGGGCTTGTCGGTGCGTAGGCCCTGGTCCTCCTTCTTGGCCGGCCACTTCTCCTGTGCCTTGAACAGCGCCTTCCACAGCTTCTCCCGTGTGGTGCGGAAGAGGTGACGAATCATAGGATCATCGTCCGTCCGATAAGTCCAGATAGGAGAGCCCCGGCGCTGGCAAGGGAGGACGCGCCGCCAAAGCATAATTTGGACCACGTTGGTCAGCTCGATTCCGTCCTTAATCATGGAGGCGATGCCCCTCTGCAGGTCATCCACCTCTGTGTCCGACCCCCAGTCGAGGCCCTTTCGGACCCATGAGGTCAATCTGGTCGGGGGCCGGATCGGAATTCGGCAGGAACAGTTCCGCCCTCCTCACTTGGCTCGGTGATGTAAAACCACTCTTTTTGCCAAGTCTTGATGGTGTCGATGAAGGTGCCGGATGGCCATACAGCGCGTGGGAGCTTGCTGATGACCGCCCCGCCGCAGTCTGCGTGTGTGCCTGCGACACACTTCGGCTTGATGTTGAAGATCTTGAGCCACAGTCCGAAGTGTGGTTCGACCCGCAGGAAGGCCTCGCAAACGATGACGAAGGCCGATATATGCATAAAAGAGTTCGGCGGGAGGTCGTGGAAGTCGAGTCCATAGAAGAACATGAGGCCCCTCACGAAGGGGTGGAGCGGGAAGCTCAGTCCTCAGATGAAATGAGGAATGAAAACCACCCTCTCGCCTGGTTTGGGGGTGGGGATCACCTGGCCCTCCTCCGCGGCGCGGTGGAAGACATTGGCGGGGAGGTAACCGGCGTCCTTGAGGTCCCGGATGTCCTGGTCTGTGACCGTGGACGCCTCCCACTTGCCGTTGGAGCCGGAGCTAGCCATGGCAGAGCTCGGAGGAGGAGGATGGAAAACCTAGATCTGGGCTCTGGAGGCTCAGGAGAATGGGGAAGCAGGGATGCGAATGGGAAGTGCGGTTAAGCCTTGGGGTTTTCTTCCCCTTTTATTGGGCTAGTTGCCAGTTAGCCTCCCTTCACGGCACCGTGAATCTCTCCGCTCCCCAAGACGTGTGTGCCGTTATACGCGCATGATTAAACATATCCCGTGTGAGACGGAGCACGATCTGTGCATTGATGGATCAAAACGGCCTCGAATCGCGAATCGAGTCTTTACGACTGGCTCAGTGGTCGTGGTGGGCCATGACCTTTCGTCTGAATGGTTATCAGAGAGCACTATTGGCTCCTTGATGTTTGGCCTTCAAGGCCGGGTTATACATGGTGTTCGGACGATCTATGATTGGGAAAATTACACGTCGTCGGAGGCCGAACTAAAGGCCCGGCCGATTACTATTTGGAGAAAGGAACTCGCCTCGCAAGCCGAAGACTCTGATCATTTGAAGCAGCTAGAGCTTGGACCCTTGGCGTTGGAGGCTAGTTCGGGGGCTACTGAGGGAGTCCTGGATTAAGGGGTCCTCGGGAGGCCGACCTATTTCTCATGGGCCGAACTGTATGGGCCGTTCACCGGACACTGGATGGATCGAAGACCCTATCTCCAGGATGGAAGCCTCGAGGATCATGGCTTGTTCTCCAAGTTTAAAGTAGTGAATAGGCATGTTTATCCCTTCGACGTGTAACCGACCATGTGTAAACCCTAGGTACCCTCGGCGTCTATATAAGCCGAAGGGTTTTAGGTTGTAGAACAAGAGAACTCATCTAGGGTTTTAGTCATACGATCTCGAGGTAGATCAACTCTGTAATCCTCATATCATCAATACAATCAAGCAGGACGTAGGGTATTACCTCCGTAGGAGGGCCCGAACCTGGGTAAAACATTGTCCCCTTCGTCTCTTGTTACCATCGATCCTAGTCTCACAGCTCGGGACCCCCTACCCGAGATCCGCCGGTTTTGAGACCGACAGTAGTGTGCTGTCACGAAGTTTGCCGCCTCCTCAGTAATGAATGCCTCGGCCATCGATGCTTCAATTCTACGTTTATTTTTACATTTTGCTCGAAGCGTCTTCGGCATCCTCTCAGTTGCATAGCAACAACGATTTTGCACGCCCCCCCCCCCAATCTTGCCTCGGTCGGGAGATGTAAAAGAAAATGCTACATTGGATTAAAGAAGCCCGGTGGAAAGATCTTCTCTAACTTGCAGAGCAACTCCGGCGCCAACTTTTCCATGTCATCTAGCATGACAAGCAATATTTCTTTCGCACAAACAACACAGAAGAAATAGCTCAGCTCTGCCAGTACTAGGCATTCAGCCTCAGGGATAAAGCCACACAACATCACCGGCATTACCCGCTCAAGCCATATGTGCCAATCATGACTCTTGAGATCAAATATTTTCAATTTTTCAAGACTCGCTCCCCTCTTTATATTCGTTGCATACCCATCGGGGAACAGCAAGTGCATTTTCACCCACAAGATAATTTCCCTCATAGCTCCCCTTGCAAGATTGAACCAGGCCTTTGAATTCGACCAGTTCTTCTTTCCTTTCGGTTGTCGCATGTTCTGTGTCAGTCTATCACATAGAGTCTGCTGATCGACTCTAGCCTTAGGATTATCCTTTCACGTCCCCTCTATACCGAACAATGTACCAAAAAGGGCCTCTCCGATATTCTTTTCAGTGTGCATCACGTCGATGTTGTGTGGAAGAAGGAGGTCTTTAAAGTAAGGTAGATCCCACAAGCATGTCTTGTGAGTCCAGGCATGTTCCGAATTATACCCCTTGAAATACCCTGGATGCTCTGGAGTAGGCTCGAGAGCGTTTAACTGATCCAGGATCTGTTGGCCTGTCAACGCAGGTGGTGCAGAGTTTTGGACAACTATACCTTTGATGAAGTTCTTCTTGTCTTTTCTGAACTGTCTATGCAAATCGAAGCAAGAATACTTCTGACCCGCCTGCAGCCAATGAAACTGAAGAGCCGCCTTGCATGTGGGGCACGGGAACCTTCCATGTGTACCCCAGCCAGCGAATAGCGCATACGGCGGCAAGTCATGCATCGAGTACATGTACCAGACATGCATTTTGATCTATCTTTCTTTTTCCGCTTTTGTTTTCAGATCTATTATTCCAAAAACCCAAAAATACATTGCTGCACTTTTTATTTGCATCTTTTATTTTGTGTTCTTGTGTGATCTATTTATCCAATCTAATACAATCCAATCTATCTTTTTACCGAGTAGAGATTGACAACCTCTCTTACGCGTCGGGTTGCAAGTATTTGTTCTTTGTGTGCAGGTACCGTTTACATAGTGTTGCTTGGTTCTCCTATTCATTCAATAACCTTGGTTTCATAACTGAGGGAAATACTTACCGTAGCTGTGTTGCATCATCCCTTCCTCTTTGGGGAAACACCGACTGTAGGATCAAAAGTATGTCTAGAGGGGGGGGGGGTGATTAGACTACTTGAGCAAATAAAAATTCTACCTTTTCCCAATTTTAAGTGTTGGCAGATTTTAGCGATTATAGCAATTCAAGTACACCCTACACATGCATGTCTAAGAGTATAGCAGCGAAAAGTAACAACAAGCATATGTAGTAGAGGGTAGGAAGGAAGATCAAACGCAATTTGGAGACACGATGATTTTTCCCGTGGTTCCGATAGGTGGTGCTATCGTACGTCCACGTTTATGGAGTCTTCAACCCACGGAGGGTAACGGTCGCGAGAGTCCACGGAGGGCTCCACCCATAAGGGTCCACGAAGTAGCAACCTTGACTATTCCATAACGTCTTCCGTCCACGAAGGACTAGCCTCACTATGGGTAGATCTTCACGAAGTAGGTGATCTCCTTGCCCGTACAAACTTCTTGGTTTAACTCCACAACACAAAGTAGGAGGCTCCCAAGCGACACCTAACCAATCTAGGAGGCACCACCCTCCAAAAGGTAATAGGCTCGGTAATGTCGATGAACTCCTTGCTCTTGTGCTTCAAGATGATAGACTCCTCAACACACAATCACTCTCTCATAGATTTGGCTATGGTGGAAGAGATTGATTTGGTGGAAAGCAACTTGGGGAGGCTAGAGATCAAGATTCATATGGATAGAGTGGAATGGCTTGATCTCAACATATGAGTAGGTGGCTCTCTCTCAGAAAATTGGATGGGGCAAGTATGGAATAGTTCTGAGTGCTTCTTTTTTGAGCGGGTGGTGGTGAAGGGGTATATATAGGCATCCCCAAAAATCCAACCGTTACACCTAAAGTGACCAACTCGGTGACACCGAAGTATAAGACTCGGTGGTACCGAAGTGACCAAAAGGCAGTAACTTTTGAATCTCGGCGAGACCGATACATAACTCTCGGCGGTACCGATTAGATGACCAACGGTCAGATTGCACGACTCGGTGAGACCGATTCTCAAATTTCGGTGGTACCAATTCTTGACAACGGCTAACCAAACTCGGTGAGACCAATTCACAAAACTCGGTGGTACCGATTCTTGAGAATGGCTAACCAGGAAGTTGGTCCAAATCTCGGTGAGACCGATTGGCAAAACTCAGTGGTACCGATGCTTGAGAATGGCTAACCAGAAAGTTGGCAACTGAATTCGGTGGTACCGAAGTGGAAATCGGCTGCACCGATGGGCTAGGGTTTGGCTTATGACCTGTCTAGGGTTTGAATCTCGGTGAGACCGAATAGGAATTGTTGGTCTTACCGATTTGAGTGGTAGGGTTCTAGACAGAGTATTTATGGAAGAGCTTGTGGGTGTTTTTGGTGACTATCACTTGTGCATGTGGAGCATCTTGTTCACCAATAGTACCTTACCCCCTTTTAATAGTATTGGCTTTCCTATGGACTCAAAGTGATTTCTCACAAAGTAAAATGTAGAGTCCTCTTGCTTGAAGCTTTGCCAATCCATTTCCTTGCATCTTGGGGTTTCTCCACAATCCTTTTGCCAACCCATCATTGAACTTTTCCTGAAATGTACTTAGTGAAAACATTAGTTTAATGATATATATGTTGTTATTAATTACCAAAACCACCAAGGGAGCAAATGTGCTTTCACCGACGGAGTCTCAAGCCACGTCAAAGGAATTTCTGGCGCCGTTGTCGGGGAGACACCATCATCATCTACCAGGTTCCTAATCAAAAATCTTATCTCCATGCAATTACATTATTTGCCATTTGCCTTTCATTTTCCTCTCCCCCACTTCACCAAATTTGCCGTTTTATTCGCCCTCTTTTTCGTTTGCCCTTTTCTCGTTAGATCTCTTGCCTGCTTGCAATCTTGTTTGTTAGTCACGATGGCTCAAGAAAACACCAAGTTTTGTGATTTTTCCAATACTAATAATAATGATTTTATTAGTACTCCGATTTCTCCTCCCACCACTAGTGCGGAGTCTTGTGATATTAATGCCGTTTTGTTGAATCTTGTCATGAAAGATCAATTTTCCGGTACTCCTAATGTGGATGTCGCGTCCCATCTAAACACATTCATAGAATTGTGTGATATGCAAAAGAAAAAAGATGTGGACAATGATATAGTGAAGTTGAAATTATTTCCTTTCTCTTTGCGGGATCGTGCAAAATTTTGGTTTTCTTCTTTGCCTCGCAATAGTATCGATTCTTGGAATAAGTGCAAGGATGTTTTTATTACTAAGTATTTTCCGCCTGCGAAAATTATTTCCCTTAGGACACAAATCATGAATTTTAAGCAACTTGAGCATGAACATGTTGCACAATCTTGGTAAAGAATGAAATTGATGCTAAGAAATTGTCCTACTCATGGTTTAAATCTTTGGATGATCATACAATTTTTTTATGCGGGGTTGAATTTTGTCTCTAGAAATCTTTTAGATTCTGCCGCGGGTGGTACTTTTATGGAAATTACTTTGGGTGAAGCTACTAAATTGCTAGATAATATTATGGCAAATTATTCACAATGACATACTGAAAGAGCACCTACTAGTAAAAAGGTTAATTCGGTTGAAGAAATTAGTACCTTGAGTGACAAAGTTGATGCTTTAATGAAGTTGGTTGCTAGTAAAAATGCTCCTATTGATCTTAATGATGTGCCTTTGTCTACTTTGATTGAGCAAAATAGTGATTCCGTAGATGTGAACTTTGTCTCGCAAAACAATTTCAATAACAATGCTTATAGAGGTAATTTTAATCCTAGGCCTTTTCTTGGAAATTCCTCTAATAATTATGGTAATTCCTATGGTAATTCTTCTTACAATAATAATAGGAACCCCTCTGATCTTGAGAATAATATTAAATAATTTATCAATGAGCAAAAGGCTTTCAATACTACGATAGAAGAAAAGTTGAATAAGATTGATGATATGTCTAGAAGCATTGATAGAATTTCTCATGATGTGGAAAATCTCAAGTTGAAAGCTTTTGCACCTAAGATTGATGAATCAATTAAAGCTTTATATGTCTCTATGGATGAAAGTAAGAAAAGAACTGCTATGCTTAGAGCTAAAAGAGAATTCTTAGAAAATGCGTTTTCTAGTGATTGCTTTCAAAAAAATGATGAAGATCTTAAAGTGATTGGTGTTTCTTCTATTGATTACTTGTTTAGTAATATTAAAATTGATGACAAAGGGACTGAAGTAGAGTCAGCTTTAGCTAGAAGGCGTCCCAATAATTTGGAGGGTGAAATTTTTGATGAAAGTGGGTTTGAAGAGGTCAAAACTTTAACTAGTGATGTGCCCACTATTTTGGATTGCAAAGACTTTAATTATGATAGTTGCTCTTTGATTGAGTGTATTTCTTTGCTGCAATCCATGTTGAATTCACCCCATGCTTATGAACAAAATAAAGCTTTTACTAAACATATCGTTGATGCCATGATGAAATCTTTTGAAGAAAAGTTGGAGTTGGAGATTTCTATTCCTAGAAAGTTACATGATGAGTGGGAACCTACCATTAAGGTCAAGATTAAAAATTATGAGTGCTTTGCTTTATGTGATTTGGGTGCTAGTGTTTTCATGATTCCGAAGTCTTTATGTGATGTGCTTGGTCTCACCAATATTGAAGAATGCTCTCTTAATTTGCACTTGGCGGATTCTACTATTAAAAAGCCTTTGGGAAGAATTAATGATGTTCTTATTCTTGCAAATAGGAACTATGTTCCCATAGATTTTATTGTTCTTGATATTGATTGCAATCTGTCTTGTCCCATTATACTTGGTAGACCGTTCTTACGCACTATAGGTGCCGTGATTGATATGAAAGAAGGCAATATTAGATTTCAGTTTCCATTAAGAAAGGGGATGGAACACTTCCCTAGAACAAGAATTAATCCACCATATGAATCAATGATGAGAGCATCCTATGGAGCAAAAACTAAAGATGACAATACTTGAATCTATGCGTTATGCCTAGCTAGGGGCGTAAAACGATAGCGCTTGTTGGGAGGCAACCCAATGAATAAATTTATTTTCATCTTTTTCTTTCTGTTTTTGAGTGTTAACACAATTATGCCTTTGTTATGATTGTGTTTTTATGTTTTATTTAGTGTTTGTGCCAAGTAAAGCCTTTAGAATGATTCATAAGATGAGTAGAAACAACGCTGAATCTGAAACAGAAACTTTGCCTCCAGTGTGCGAATTTTCATTTTTACTGGAACGTGATATTGAGCTGAAATTTTAACACAATATTGATATACAAATTCTTTACGTTTTACTAATTTTTTAGAATTTTTAAAGTTACATAAGTATGGTTAGAGTACAGATTACTACAGACTGTTCTGTTTAAGACAGATTATGTTTTCGTTGCATTGTGTGCTTGTTTTGATGAATCTATGGTTTATATTGAAGGGTATGAGCCATGGTAAAGTTAAAATACAATAGGTATAATGCAATAATAAAATTTGAATGGGTTTGCAACAGTACTTAAAGTAGTGATTTGCTTTATTATACTAACGGATCTCACGAAGGTTTTGTTGAGTTTTGTGTGATTGAAGTTTTCAAGTTTTGGGTGAGATCATGATGGATGAAGGAATAAGGAGTGAAAAGAGCCTAAGCTTGGGGATGCTACAGAACCTTCAAGATATATCCAAAGAGAAACAACCAACTAAGCTTGGGGATGCCCCGAGTGGCATCCCCTCTTTCTTCTAACGACCATCGGTATTTTACTTGGAGCTATATTTTTATTCGTCACATATCATGAGTTTTGCTTGGAGCGTCTTGTATCATTTGAGTCTTTGCTCTCTTTGATTTTTAGTTTGTCATTAGTATCCTTGCTAGACACACCTATTTGAGAGAGCCAAAATTATGCTATGATTTGTTAGAATTGCTCTTTATGCTTCACTTAAACCTTTTGAGCTATAGAATTGCTCTAGTGCTTCACTTATATCTTTTTGAGCACGGTGTGCTTGGAAACTTTTGTAGAAATACTCTCATGATTCACTTAGATTAATTTTAGAGTTAGTAAATTTTGAAGAAATCCTCTCATGATTCACTTATACTATTTTGAGAGATGAAATCTCTATGCTCATGTGCTTCACTTAAATTTGTGTGAGCTTGTCAAAAGCAATGGCAATATATGAAACTAGTCCCAAAGTGATATATATCCAAGGGGGATATAATAAAAAGTTCAATGAAGATCATTGGACAAATTAAACTTGATTCTTTGTAATAGTTTTGAGACATGATGATAGTAATATGTGAGTCATGTTAGTGAGTAATTATGCTTTAGTAAGAATATTGGTGTTAACGTTTGTCACTCCCTATGCAAGTACGAAAGTCAATAGTTATGCAATGAAATTACATCCTACTTATGGTGCATTATTCGGTGTTAGTTATGCTCAATGCTCGCTTATGTGAATTTTCGTTTCTTGGTTGGTTGCTTCTCAATCTATTTGCTAGCCTCCACTTGTACTAAGTAGAAATACTACTTGTGCATCCAAAATCCTTAAACCCAGTTTTGCCTTATGAGTCCACCATACCCACCTATATGCGGTATTTCCATGCCGTTCTAAGCAAATTTGTATGTGCCATCTCTAATTTTCAAAATAAATTTCCTTTTTGTGTGCTCGTACCGCTCATGAAACGGTAGGGGGTGTCCAATATTTTTCCATGATAGATGTGTTATTCTCAAGATGAGTGTTTATTCACTTGTCATTGCACGAGAGTACGATGGTAATAGGGATGCCCATTACCGAAATGAAAAAAAGAAAAATTACTTTATGTTGTCAAATAATAAATTCCTTGGAAAGTGTTGGTATGGAAGGCAACCGTGGATACGGCCAGCCATGGATTGTGAAAGAATGGTGGAAAAAGGAATAAACTTTACTTTTTGTTTGGGAACCGCCTATGATATATCTAGCATGGAAAGTATTGTGAACTACTTTGTCATTTTCGTTGACAGGAAAGCCATGCCACTCAAAATATTTTTCTCTCTCAATTTAAACTTTGAGCTCTGGAATCTCTACAAATCCCTACTTCCCTTTGCAAAGGGACTACCTATTTACTTTATGCAATTTTTATTTTTACTTTGAGTCTCCATCTTGTCTTATAAAGCACCAACTAGGGGGCACTATGATCGTACTTGAGCATTGGGTGTAGCTAATATTTGAGTGTGTTTCATGAATGGATCAATGATTGAGCATGATGGGCTAGGGATAACTTTCTTTAGTGTTGATATTTTGAAAGACATGGTTGCTTGTTGGCATGCTTGAGTATTGAAGTCATTATGTCAAAACTAGACTATTGCTTAGAACCATCTAAAAGTCCAAATGTCCATGCTACAAAAGAAAAGAATATGGGATGAACATGTTAGGCAGCATTCCACATCAAAAATTCTATTTTTATCATTTACCTACTCGAGGACGAGAAGGAATTAAGCTTGGGGATGCTGATACGTCTCCAACGTATCTATAAGTTTTGATTGTTCCATGCTGTTATATTACCATTCTTGGATATTTTACAATCATTTTATAGTAACTTTATATCATTTTTTGGGACTAACCTATTGACATAGTGCCAAAGTTCTAGTTGCTGTTTTTGCTTGTTCTTTACTTCGCAGAATATCAATACCAAACGGAGTCCAATCGCGACGAAACTTTTTGGAGATTTTTTTGGGCCAGAAGACATCCAATGGGCCAAAGAAGTGCTAGAGGGGAGGGTCGAGGAGACCACAACCCAGCAAGGCGCGCCAGAGGCCCCGGGCGTGCCTTGATGGGTTGTGCCCTCCTCGGGACCCCTCTCCACCGCCTGTGACGCCTATACATTACCAAATATTCCAGAAACCCTAGAGGAGTCGACGAAAAACACATCCAGCCGCCGCAAGTTCCAGAACCGTGAGATCCAATCTAACCCCATCACGAAGGGGTTCATCATCCTCATTGGTGCCTCTCCGATGATGCGTGAGTAGTCCACCATAGACCTACGGGTCCGTAGGCAGTAGCTAGATGGCTTCCTCTCTCTCTCTCTCTCTCTCTCTCTCTTTTGATTCTCAATACAATGGTCTCTTGGAGATCTATTTGATGTAAACTTTTGAGGTGTGTTTGTTGGGATCCGATGAATTTTGAGTTCATGATCAGTTTCTATCCATGAATATTATTTGAGTCTTCTTTGATCTCTTATATGCATGATTACTTATAGCCTCGTATTTCTTCTTCGAATATTTGGTTTAGTTAGGCAAACTAGATCGATTTTTCTTGCCATGGGAAGAGGTGCTTTGTGATGGGTTCGATCTTGCGGTGTCCTCTCCCAGTGACAGAAGGGGCAGCGAGGCACGCATGTATCGTTGCTATTAAGGATAACAAGATGGGGTCTATTCCTACATGAATAGATCTTGTCTACATCATGTCACCGTTCTTATTGCATTACTCCATTTTCCCATGAACTTAATACACTACATGCATGCTGGATAGCGGTCGATGTGTGGAGTAATAGTAGTAGATGCAGAATCATTTCAGTCTACTAATCTTGGACGTGATGCCATATAATGATCATCGCCTTGGATATCGTCATGATTATTTGATCTTCTATCAATTGCCCAACAGTAATTTGTTCACCCACCGTGTGCTATACTTATGAGAGAAGTCACTAGTGAAACCTACGGCCCCCGGGTCTACTTTTCCAACATATTGCTTTCCGATCTATCTTTTTGCCGCTTTTGTTTTCAGACCTATTATTCCAAAAACCCAAAAATACCTTGCTGCACTTTTTATTTGCCCTTTTTATTTTGTGTTCTTGAGAGATCTATCTCTCCAATTTATCACTACCTAATCTATCTTTTTACTGTAGAGAGATTGATAGCCTCTCTTTCGCGTCGAGTTGCAAGTATTTGTTCTTTGTGTGCAGGTGTTGTTTACGTAGTGGTGGTGATCCTCCTACTGGTTTGATACCTTGGTTTCATAACTGAGGGAAATACTTATCGTCGCTGTGCTGCATCATCCCTTCCTCTTTGGGAAAATACCGACGCAGTCTCAAGCCACGTCACTCTCCCGCGGCCACGTCTTGTACCTTTCTTCTTCCCTCCCCGACCTCCTCTCCCGGTGGGAACCGCCGCTGACGAAGAAGCCCCCGCCGGTGTCCCCATACTGTCTATCAACGCTCTCAGGAGAGATTGGGGTGGCATGGAAGTACCCCTCCCGCGGGCCGCCGCCCGCTCTGGACCTGCGCCCACCATCTTTCAACACTTGCCATGACAAAGAGTAAACGAAATTAGTATAACATAAAAAAATGAATACCTGCATGAATAATAATATGTACATAATTAAAGTTGGGATGCATACAAACTAATAATAGTCTGGATCGTCGTCATCAATAAATGCATCATCATCATCACTATCGCGTGTGTCATCATGAATGACGTGCTCATCGGGTTCAGCGGCATCAACATGTGGAAGGCCTTTTCGCAATCGGTCAAGCATTGGCAAGTCATCCGCAGCAGTAACCTCTTCTTGTTCCGGCTCTTCTTGTTCCGGCTCAGGGGTGAAGTCGGATTCACTATCGATGTCTACTTCCATATTCTGGGGTAAAGTAGAGCGGTTCTTGAAACGTTTTTTGGAAAGACGTGTTTCTTGGAAGAATTCTCCTTCATATGTGTCTGGGTTAATATGAGGTTCATAATCCTCTTCATTGGGGGGAGTTGGTCTAGCATGTGGCGACACTTCATAAACGACATCCCAACCATTTAGATTTTTATCAGTTTGGCAGGCCCACGGTAGATAGAAAACTTGGGTCGCCTGTTGATCCGTAATATAAACATTGGGAACATCTAAATGGTTGTTTTGTTTGATTTCGACTAGCCCTATATGTTCATGAGTCCTTCTAGTCTCCTTCGGCTAGAACCAATAACATTTGAAGACTACGACGTTCGGTGGGTTTTCACCATAGAATAGAACTTCATAAATTGCTTCAACTCTTCCATAATACTCGCTACCTCCTTCGCCGATACTAGAGACACCACAATTTGTAGTTTTTTGGTCGGCCATAGATTGCTCTTTGCCAAAGGTAAGAAAGCGATACCCGTTGCTGGTGTATTTCTCAAATGAACGGACCTTATAGTCAAAACCATTAGCGTCTTGTCTCAATTCGGCATCCATAGACTCTAAATTAGCCTACAATTTTAATACGAAATGATAGTTGCATTAGCCGCAAATTAGACCAAGAAATGAAATGGTCTATTAATGGTAATTACCGTTTGGTTGAACCAAGAGATGAAACCGGGATAGCCGCCTCCATGCTTTGCCAGAAGCTCATACTCTTCGATGGAATCCTTTTGGATCATCACTCCATCCTAGAATTTGGCGACGCATCGACTGTATCAAATATCCGGGAATAAGAGCAGTTCAAAGGAATTAGAAGTTTTGAAACAATATACTGAGAACTTACTCGATATACGGCCACACTTCTGTTAGGTTGTTGAAGATATACAACGGAATGGTCCGCCATTCTTCGACATCCAACACTATTGGTTTCCAAGCACCAGCTGGTGCGAGCTTTCCTTTGAATAAACTGAGGTTGGATCCACCTTTTCTAGGGTCGCCAGCATTGTACCGAGGCTTCGGATTATGCAGATGACGATTTTTGGCTTCGTAGTGTGCTGTCACAAAGTTTGCCGCCTCCTCAGTAATGAATGCCTCGGCCATCGATGCTTCAATTCTATGTTTATTTTTACATTTTGCTCGAAGCGTCTTCTGCATCCTCTCAGTTGCATAGCACCAACGATTTTGCACGCCCCCCCAATCTTGCCTCGGTCGGGAGATGTAAAATCAAATGCTGCATTGGATTAAAGAAGCCCGGTGGAAAGATCTTCTCTAACTTGCAGAGCAACTCCGGCGCCAACTTTTCCATGTCATCTAGCACGCCACACGATATTTTTTCGCACAAACAACACGGAAGAAATACCTCAGCTCTGCCAGTACTAGCCATTCAGCCTCAGGGATAAAGCCACACAACATCACCGGCATTACCCACTCAAGCCATATGTGCCAATCATGACTCTTGAGACCAAATATTTTCAATTTTTCAAGACTCGCTCCCCTCTTTAGATTCGCTGCATACCCATCGGGGAACAACAAGTGCATTTTCACCCACAAGATAATTTCCCTCATAGCTCCCCTTGCAAGATTGAACCAGGCCTTTGGCTTCGACTAGTTCTTCTTTCCTTTCGGTTGTCGCATGTTCTGTGAAGGTTTATCACATAGAGTCTCCTGATCGACTCTAGCCTTAGGATTATCCTTTGACTTCCCCTATATGCCGAACAATGTACCAAAAAGGGCCTCTCCGATATTCTTTTCAGTGCGCATCACGTCGATGTTGTGTGGAAGAAGGAGGTCTTTGAAGTAAGGTAGATCCCACAAGCATGTCTTGTGAGTCCAGGCGTGTTCCGAATTATACCCCTTGAAATACCCTGGACGCTCTGGATCAGGCTCGAGAGCGTATATTTGATCCAGGATCTGTTGGCCTGTCAACGCAGGTGGTGCGGACTTTTTGATAACTGTACCTTTGATGAAGTTCTTCTTGTCTTTTCTGAACTCATGGCGAGGATCCAGGAACTGTCTATGCAAATCGAAGCAAGAATACTTCCGACCCACCTGCAGCCAATGAAACTGAAGAGCTGCCTTGCATGTGGGGCACGGGAACCTTCCATGCGTACCCCAACCAGCGAATAGAGCATATGCCGTCAAGTCATGCATCGAGTACATGTACCAGACATGCATTTTGAAGTTTTCTTTTCTAGCGGCGTCGTATGTGTTGAACCCATTATCCGAAGCTTCTTGCAATTCATCCTTAAGTGGCTGCATGTACACATTCATATTCTTCCCCAGATAGTTGGGCCCTGGAATTATCAACATCAGGAAAATGTTTTTTCTTTGCATAATCTGTCCGGGGGGGGGGGGATTGAGTGGAATGACAAATACAGGCCAACAACTGTATTGGGTTGCCGTCATACCAAACGGATTGAACCCATCCGTGGCGACGCAGACTCGAGGATGCCTTGGATCTTCCGCTTTATCCTCATGTAATGCAACGAAGTGCTTCCACGCAAAAGCATCCGATGTGTGTACCAACATCTGATTCCCATCTGCATCTAGTTCGGTTTTTTTGCCCAATTTGTGCCATGTCATTTGTTTGGCCGTCTCTTCGACCATGAAAAGACGTTGAAGTCTTGGTATGATTGGCATGTACCGAAGAACATTAACTGGGATTTTGGTCTGCCTCTTCTCACCCATACCGTTGTCTACCACAACATACCTGGAAGACTTGCAAATGGGACAATAGTTCAAGCCCGCATACTCAAGCCTAAATAAGGCACATCCGTTCTCACAGGCATCTATCTTCTCATAGGGCATCTTAAGTACACGGAGGATTTAGTCCGACTGGTACAGGTTTGCAGGCATGACATGGCCTTTGGGTAGAAAGCGTCCAAATAGTGTCATCATCGCGTCAGAGCATTCTCTGCCCAAGTTGAATTGAGCCTTCAGAGCCATTACTTGCGCGATGGCATCCAACTGACAAAGCTCAGTGTGCTCGTGGAGAGGATGTTTTGAAGACTCCAACATTTCATAGAAGGCCTTTGCAGATTCCTCCATCTCATCGTCCGAATCCCGAGCATCATCAAAGTCTTGCACCATGTCTTCGATCCCAGTACCATGCTCGTCGGTGCGACGACGAACCACCTCAGCTCTGGTACGTTGGGCAGACTCACCATGAAATGTCCACACCGTATAATCAGGCGTAAAACCCCACTTCTGCAGGTGTTGACCCATTTCACCCTCTGTCCTCTGTTTAAATTTGTCGCACCTAATACAAGGGCACCAGGTTTTTCTCTGGCCATTTGCAAATGCGGCTTTCACAAACCCCTTGGTTTTTGTTAACCATTCATTGGTCATGTCTTTCTGACCAGTGTGACCGGTGTACATCACGCACGATCACTCATCTTGCCTAGCTACTAAACACACAAGAAATATATATATATATAATTCAGCACACACACACACACACACACACACACACACACACACATATATATATATATATTCATCAGTTAATCAAGTTTGTCAATTTTATTACGTCCATGCAACCTACACGCTAATAGGTAAAGATAGGTCCTAATCCCACCCGAGTATGTGTAGATTGAGTTCGTTTTCCCATGCTCTCCTCCGGATCCGTCGTAGAATTTTGACAGCACCTCCTCGCTGTTCTCCTGATACACATCTCGGCATTATACAAAGAGGATGTGTACCCGAAGAACAACAGGGAGGCACTGACAAAATTCTGCATCGGATCCGGGCAGAGCATGGGAAAACGAACCCAATCTACACATACTCGGGCTGTCCATGGATAACGTTGGACAATTCGAAAGAATCACGGTTATAAATATGCAAATGCATGCATATTTATAACTGTAACCCTTTTGAACGAGAGACGCATACTGGTCACGCATACTGATGATTGAATTTACCTTTAGCTAGCAAGTATCATTGGCACGAAGACCGGAATAGAGCAAATGAAGGGGGAGGAGGAAATGTCATTTGTGCTCACCCACGAATGCAGGGGAGCTCGTCGAACGCATGGGGAGGTCGTCGAACACCTGACCCTCGCAGCGACGAAACAACTGCACATTTAAATCCACACGATCAACACGAATATTCAATCCTGATAGAAAAATCTCTCTATATATAATTCTTCTTCTTCTTTCTTCTTCTTCTTCTTCTTCCTTCTTCTTCTTCTTCTTCTTCTTTCTTCTTCCTTCTTCTTCTTCTTCTTCTTCTTCTTTCTTCTTCTTCTTCTTCTTCTTCTTCTTCTTTCTTTCTTTCTTTCTTCTTCTTCTTCTTCTTCTTCTTCTTCTTCTTCTTCTTCTTCTTCTTCTTCTTCTTCTTTCTTGTTCTTCTTCTTCTTCTTTCTTCTTTCTTCTTCTTCTTCTTCTTCTTCTTCTTCTTCTTCTTCTTCTTCTTTCTTCTTCTTCTTCTTCTCCTTCTTCTTCTTCTTCTTCTTCTTCTTCTTCTCCTTCTTCTTCTTCTTCTTCTTCTCCTTCTCCTCCTCCTCCTCCTCCTTCTTCTTCTTCTTCTTCTTCTTCTTCTTCTTCTTCTTCTTCTTCTTCTTCTTCTTCTTCTTCTTCTTCTTCTTCTTCTTCTTCTTCTTCTTCTTCTTCTTCTTCTTCTTTGTAGGACAGTAGCAATTTTCAAGCACTCACCTCCCCAGCAACGGCGCTAGAAAATAGCTTGATGTCTACTACACAACTTTATTCTTGTAGACTCATGTTGGGCCTCCAAGCGCAGAGTTTTGTAGGACAGTAGCAATTTTCCCTCAAGTGGATGACCTAGGGTTTATCAATCCGTGGGAGGTGTAGGATGAAGATGGTCTCTCTCAAACAACCCTGCAATCAAATACAAGGAATCTCTTGTGTCCCCAACACACCCAATACAATGGCAAATTGTATAGGTGCACTAGTTCGGCGAAGAGATGGTGATACGAGTGCAGTATGGATGGTAGATATAGGTTTTTGTAATCCGAAAATATAAAAAACAGCAAGGTAACAAGTAGTAAACAGCGAGCAAAACGGTATATCAAAGCTTGGAAATAAGGCCCAGGGTTCATACTTTCACTAGTGCAATCTCCCAACAATGCTAACATAGTTGAATCATATAACCATCCCTCAACGTGCAACAAAGAATCACTCCAAAGTTCCTATCTAGCGGAAACATAAGATGAAATTGGTGTAGGTAGTAGAACCACCTCAAAGTTATTCTTTCCGATCAATCTTTTGAGCTATTCCTATAAGTGTCACAAACAACCCTAGAGTTCGTACTAAAATAACACCAATGATACATATCAATAACCCTAATGTCACCTAGATACTCCAATGTCACCTCAAGTATCCGTGGGTAAATAATGCGACATGCATCAAACAATTTCAGATCTATCATATTCAATCCAACACAAAGAACTTCAATGATCACCCCCAAGATTTCTATCGGAGAACGTAGGACAAGAACGTGTATCAACCCCTATGCATAGATTACCCCAATGTCACCTTGAGAATCCGCAGGTTGAGTAACAAAACATACATCAAGTGAATCAATAGAATACCCCATTGTCACCACGAGTATCCACATGCTAGACATATATCAAGTGTTCTCAAATCCAATATTCAATCCAACATAACAAGATCTCAAAGGGAAAGATTCAATTCATCACAACAAGATAGCAAGGGAAACACATCATATGATCCAACTATATTAACAAAGCTCGTGATACATCAAGATCGTGCCATCTCAAGAACACGAGAGAGAGAGAGAGAGAGATTGAACACATATGTGCTGGTACATACCCTCAGCCCCGAGGGTGAACTACTCCCTCCTCGTCATGGCCTCCGCCAGGATGATGAAGATGGCCACCGGATGATGATTTCCCTCTTCGACAGGGTACTGGAAAGGCTACGGATTGGTTTTTCGTCGATACAGAGAGTTGCGGCGGCGAGGCGGAAGTTCTCTCTTTATTTCTGGGGTTTCTGGGATTTATAGGATTTTCCAGCGTTGGAATCACGCGCAACGGAGCCACGTGGGCCCCACAAGCCAACACGACGCGGCCTGGGGGGTGCCCTGATGGATTGTGGCCCACAGGTGGCTCCCCTCCGGTGGTTCTTCGCTCCAATATTGCTTATTTCCTCCATAAAAAATCATCAAAAAGTTTCGGGCGATTCCGAGAACTTTGATTTTCTGCACAAAAACAACACCATGATAATTCTGCTGAAAACAGCGTCAGTCCGGGTTAGTTCTAAATAAATCATATAAAGTGCATCAAAACCATATAAAAGTATTGTAAATATAGGCAAATTAATATGGCATGAATACTTCATAAATTATTGATACGTTGGAGACGTATCAGGGGCGCCCCCAGGCTCGTGGCCACATGGTGGGTCCCCTTCCGGTATTTTCTTCGCCAGTATTTTTTATATATTCCAAACTAATTCTCCGTAAGTTTTCAGGTCATTTGGAGTTCCAGAAAATATCCAACTCTTTTGTAGCCTTTTTCCGGTCCCTGTCGGTAATTTCCCTCTTTGTAAGAATCGTGTAAAATAAGAGAGAAAAGACATTAGAATTGCATCATAAAGTGAAATAATGACTCAAAACATAATAAATATCAATGGGTAAACATGATGCAAAATGGACGTATCAGTTTTCATGCCAAACGATCGCTTATGCGAGCGCTCGCGGTCGCATGGAACGTCGTCTTTCATGTTGTTTCTTCTGGTGCGCCTCCACTTGATTCCTTTTATCTCCTCTTTTACTCATTTCCATATTCCTACTTGATTTCGTCCATATTTAGCCCATTTCCCACAGAAACACAATAAAGAGAGGATTTGTGGAATCTTTTGCATTCATTAGCCATTAGTACCAATATGAAAGTGAATATCTCGGTTTTAGTGAAATATCTTGGTTTAAACAAAGGGTGAATGAGTGTAAAAATATCACTCATCATCCCCATCATTCTACCTAGCTCCACTAGTGCTTCTTCATATAAACTTTCAATCGGAATCAACACTCCTTTAATTTCTTGCTTTTACATTCCCATCAACTTACCATTAACTTCATGCATTTAACCGGTATTGTTGTTGTTTCTAATCCTTGTTAGTTGTTACTAGCAAGGTAGTGAGGCTAACAACCTCATTAGTCCCATTGGGGGCCAAGGTCGTTCTGTATATGTGTGTGTAGGTACTGATCATTGGTTGTGTTACTAAGGCCCCGTTGGTTCAATAACCCGTGAGGCCACTAGAGGGAAATTGCTGCTTGCTACAAACCCTTGCACTTGGGGGGGGGGGGGGGCAACACCTTCCTAGTTGAGAGGAAGCAGCCACTCAGGCACCCTTCACCCCTACACATTTCAGTCCATGGCGACAAGCACCACACCCGACAAGTGTTCATGCAAATGTCATAGCCATTTTTTCACGTTTTATTGTTTACTTTGAAGCAAACACGCTGGATTCAGACAAGGAGTGCTTCTACGCTGTGTTCAGTGATTCATCCTCATAAGATGAGGACAAACACGAGAATGAAACGACGACGACGAAGGTCGTTCTTGTAGACGCGAAGTGTGTAGATGAGCCTGTTCACAATTACAGGGGATCAACCAAGGGACATCGAGTGTTGAATCTTAAAAGGAACAAAGGCATTTGATGCTGACGGACGACTACTTTGTTCCCGATGTGCTATTCGAGCCTTGTTTCCGCCAACGCTTTTGGATGCGGAGAAATGTGTTTGATCGCCTCTACTATGGTGTCCGAGCCTATGATGACTACTTCATCTTGAAGAAGGATGCCATTAGAACCATTGACTTCTCTGGTTACCAGAAGTGCATGGCTGCATTGAGGATGTTTGCCTATGGCACGGGCGTAGATTAATGGCTCGAGTATCTCCAGATGTCTGAAAGCACATGCCTCGAAGCCATCAGCCATGGTCAGATTTGGTAATGCGGTGGTGAAGGTGTTTGGACCAGAGCACTTCAAAGAACCAACTATTGAGGGCACCGCAAGGCTCATGGTACTCTCAGAAGCAAGAGGGTGGTTGGGTATGCTCGGTTTTCTCAATTGCATGCACTGGAAATAGAAAGCTATCCATATGCTCAACAAGTGCAGTATCATGGACATAGTAAGAAGGCCACCATGATTCTTGAAGCGGTTGCATCACAAGATCTCTAGATTCGTCACTCTTCAAGCCCGTTTTATGGTCGTTCGAGGGCATGCAAAACTATAGGATACATAAACGTTATGGAAGGTGATGACAACTTGTATGATGATGCACAACATGATTGTGCAGAATAAATACAAAGGAGTGCGCGAAGGTATAGAATTTGAGCGCATGGTGATCCTATCCAACTTTGAGAATAGAATCCGATGACGCTTCATGAATTTATCCAAACGCATCAACAGATTTGACGTCGAGCAACTTCAAAATAATTTGGTTGAGCATTTGTGAGCTCTTTCAGGAGAGAACAAAAAAATGCGTCAAAATAAGTCGAATTCAATTTTAAAGTATTTTTTATTGCAAAACTTCATGTTTGGACTGAATATTTATATTTGAATTATTATTGCACTGAAACATTTACCCAACATGATTACCAATGAAGGATGGATGCTAGTTACATTTACTTTAGGTGCTTCAAATATACACAAATAAAATAATGATGGACATTTGATGATACATAAAATCGGACATCCGTCCCCTTAACCGTTGCCTGCGGACACGTCCGAACATGTCCGCCGATATATTCGGTGTCGTCCGTTTTGGTGCACGGCCGGCGGGCGTTGGACTTGTCCCCAACGAGGCCTAGTCTGGGGGAGGCGGGCGGGCATGCCGCCGAAAGTAGGCGGACGACGTGCCGTGCCGGACACTAAAGACGGCGAAAGGCGTGACGACGGGGAAGCCAATGAAGATGAGCACGAACGGCGTGACGTGCTACGGAGATGGCAACAACAAAAGATGAGGACGGAAGACGAGGGAGCCGTGCTAGGTACGCCGGCCACAGCAATACACTAAAGAAACGTGATGTGCCGGCCAACCTCGCGCGAAAGACTAGTAGCTTCAGTGCAAATCTCCCTGAAGAGAAAGTATTTCTGATGGTAATTACAGTACTCCCTTCATCCTACTAGGATCTTATTAGTGTTGAAAAACGCTTTTATCTTATGTGACGAAGGGAGTAATATAGTCTGTGTGTGTATGGCTCCTGGACACGCCAAAGGAGAGGCTCGTGAATGTGAAGGAAGGATGATGGATGGACCCCGTCTTCGTGCAAGTGGGCTTGCAGGATAACGACTCGACGACGGCAAGAAAACAATAATTAATGCAGGGTGTCGACACTCGGGACCTACCCAGGCTCTTTAAAATCGATGGGGTACAGCTCCTCAAGCACCGTCCGTAGCAAAGATGTCGACACCTTCCTACCTAAAGCCGCTCCAATAAAAATAAATCAATAATATAGCCCTAGCTGTCGACACTTGATGCCAAAGCATCCAAGATATTTCGATCGATCCCAGCACCGTCACATGGAATGGAATGGAATGGAATGGATGGATGGCTCACATTTATTGGCATCGCCGCCCATCCCTGTCACCCTCCACTCCAGTGGCCGTAAGCGTCAAACATGGCCGTTGGCAGGCAGGCAAAGCCCCCGCCCCTCTCTCTCAGTCAAAATTTCACCCTTTTCGGATAGTTCAGCCGGATCTGACCCTTGACCCTGGTTTACAAAAAAATTCGGATTTGACCATTTTCTTACCTTCAAACACCTTGGCACCCTACCGCCGAGAACCCTGACGATAGGGTTGCACGCCCTACCGTAAAAAATTTCTAAGTTACAGACACAGTGCGCGTGTGTGCCTACCGCCAAACCCCTTGGCGGTAGGGTTACACATGCTACCGGCCATTTTCCTACCGTCAGGGTCCTCGGCGGTAGGTTGTCATACCCTACCGCCAAGGAGTCTGGCGATAAGAAAAGGGTCAGATTCGGAAATTTTTGCAAACCAGGGTCAGATCCCGCTGAACTATGCCAAAAGGGTCAAAACAGTGAATTTGTCCTCTCTCTCTCACTGTCACACTCCAGTGGCCAAACATGGACGTTGGCACACAAGCCAGTCCGTGAGCATCCTATGCTCTTTACTCCATATAGGAGCGAATCCTTTTGCCTCCGTTGGGCGTTGGGGACTGGAGTAGTACCACTATATATTTTTCCATATGCACAAATGTACTGTACTAGTACTACTATACATAGCTTGACCAAGCATCCAAGAGTACAGTATAGTATATTACGTAGTCAAATGGTAACATGTGGAATGGGACAGGATCCCCAGAACCAAATAATTCTGGGAAAGCAGCATACAAATGAAAGAGTTCCACACAACACATTCTCAAACATCTAAGAAAACACCATGAAACAATTCCTGGGAAATCACAGAAACATGCATGCATATGATTCTATACATCAAATCACAGGGAATCAAGGGATCTGTCAACTATGAATAATCACCACTTGAGCATATCATCTACCATGACATGATAACACCGTGTTAACTTGCACAAACCAATTCAGCGAACAAAAACATACCAGTACAGACGCATTGGTACCTCAGCTCCAAACTTTCCTGTGCAAAACCTGCAGTTTCAAGAAAAGTCACCCAAACAAGGACCCCAGTTGCTGCTGGTCCAGATTGGCTCTCTGAAACCAGTACTGACCCAGACACTTGCCCTTGCATGACTAATAAGAGCGTAGTATTTATACTGTCAGTCGATTCTGAAGCACCACCCTTCCCATTTGTTACTCTTGTCTTCTGAATGTTCAGTTTCAGATGCCTCCGAAACTATTTTGCTTTTCTTTGATGCTGCTTCCATAACGCATGGTTCCAAGTTTTCAGAACTATGCTTGTTTGCATCACTAATGTACTGTAAAGTGTAAACCATGCTTTTATGTCTGTATGTTCTAGTAGCTACTAGCTTCACTGTAGGTTCACGGCATGAGAGGCATGCACCATGTGGTGGTGAATGAATGCCATACAAATTTGACGATAACTAAATCTGAAATAGCAGTACAAAGGCAGAGTTATACAGGCCTAGAAATTATATAAGTTGCAGAAGGTAACCTCTCCAAGAATGAAAATGTCACTTTTGTCCTTGGTTGCACTTTTCTCTCATTCTGTAAGATGACAATCGAATCAAAAAAGTGCAACAGTGGATAGAAAGCAAGTGTATAAGTAAAACTTTCTGTCAACTAAGATGCATTTTAACCATGTCACAATAATTTTCTAAACGATTCTGCAAGTCAACATAGAGTGAATCGTATCATACATCATCATCTTTTATTTTCTGTCTTCTAATCTATCTTGAACTAGTCATTTATCTTATCGTATAACAGCTGCAGCTGATCCACCTAATAAAATTTAATTTGCTTACACTGGAAATCCTGATTCACTCAGCAGTAGCTTATGCAACAATATACACATTGCTGAAATCGTGGAAAATACCGATTGCTCAATGTATGTTGTCCAGTAGTCTCATGCTTTGTGTACTTTTAGTGACACTAGTGCAATGTCACTGCAAAAAAACATAGTTTTCAGTTATTTCCATGATGCAATAATTTCACACACAACAAAAAAGGCCCGCAGATCTCTATTAGGAATCACAATTAGCTCTGAGATAGCTTATAAAAAAAACTAGAACTAGTGAGAAGACCCACGGATCTCCATTAGGAATCACATATAGTTAAGCTTCCAGATCCGACATATTGCAAAATGAGCATATGTGTCTTGAATGAGTAGAAGGTGCTTGTTGTCTCCTTCACCAAACTCTTGAGTGGAATAACTAAAAGATAACGACATTCTACTTAGCTTGATGAAAACTCTTGATTCAGGCTTCTATTCTGAAAATAAGAAATGTTTCAGCATTGCTCCTCAAGAACTGGAGTAAATTTTACCATTCATCGCTGTCATCATGTGGCACCGGCATCATCGTCTCCTCTGCACTGTCTGCTTGCAGCTTGTAGGCCAATACGCCATCCACTCCGGTCCACAACCAGAACATCTTATTATTTCTGATCTTTCCTGTCTGCAGCTTCCTTCTTCTGCCCCCTCTGCTTCACCGACCATGGCCTCGTAGTCGTAGGGATGTTGATCTTCTTTCTTGCCATTGTCCTTGTCCACTGGTTTCTTATCAGCTGGTAGTTTCTCCTTTCTCTTGGGTCTGCAGATTCCTCCTTTCCTTGGACCTGTCAAACCCTAATTTCGACGGAGTCCAGGAAGAGGAGGAAGAAAAGGATGACCCACACCGGAGTGTTGCCGAGAGCAGAGGGAAGGAGAAGGACGGCAGTGGGCGAGGGAAGCTGGGAGTTGCGAGGAGGCGGCGGAGCAATCCCGGCCGCGCGAGGAGATAACAAGGGAGGAATTCCACGAGTGCAGGGGTGTGTAAAATGTACCCGGGGAATTCGAGAGGTTATGGCCGGAGTGCATCGTGGATTGGGGCGTCCAAATGCCGCAGTTGTTTATCCTGGGGAGAGTATCCGCGTGGGTTTCGGCCCCCCGGAAAAGGTTACAAGTTGACGAAAATCAACATCTGTACATTAACTGACTACAAATAATATTTCAAGTTCTCCCGTGTTAAACTCTGATTATCTTTGCAACTACATATGAAATATTTTTGTTGAATCTGGTCATTAGCTCAATTAATGAGTTTGCAAGGAAGAACAATTGGAGATATTTGAAAAAAAAAGGCCCAATTAGCAAGATGAAATTAAGCAATCATCTGAAACATTGCATATCACAGTAAAACTCCTAGATATTAGTATTAGTCCAAATAGAATTTTGAGACTATCGTTACTTTGGATAGAACAAAAGTAGTGCATTCCAGGGATTTATCTCTGAATTATGCATGCAGCTAAGCAGCAGCTATAGTGTAAATTCAGAATTAAAAGTAAGTAACAGGTTGTTTTGAAAATCACACCTTCCTTCTTTGTCCCATCTTGAAAGTGTCATCGTTAACACCAATAATAACTCTCAAATTCTCAAAAGCTGTAAAAAAAGGTAAATCTTAACACATATAATAACTCTCAAATTCTCAAAAGCTATAAAAAAAGGTAAATCAAACAATTCTTATCAAATGAAGTCGGAAACTCAAAGATTCATGCACTGATTTAATTAATTGGGATGTTATCCAACTGCCTAAGATGAAGTCTCAGAAGATTTGCTACGTTTGCTGCATCTTGTGACTGTAGATCAAGACATAACTCATCTTGTCTCCTGTCTACAGCAAGATCAAAAGGTTGACTCATCAATCCGGACTCAAATATTTCATCATATTACACAAATATAATCCAATAACTTTCAGACAATAAGGAAAAAGGGATTAACAACAAGATTTAAGGAGGTTAATTCAAGCAAAAAAGGTCTCAAGCATGTTAAACAGAATGAATTGCTGGGCCCTATACTGAATGAATGGTGTGCATTAACAACATAATCACACAAATCTTGAACACGCAAACTTCCCAGTTCAAAAATGGAAGGCCTCATGGATGCCTGTTAAATAACAGAATGAATATCTGGGGTCCATCCTGAATTCTACATTAACAACATGAGGGCAGGGCATCCACAGTTGTAGAATACTTTCCAGTTAAAAGGTCAAGGATCTATTAGCATGATCACCATTTCATTTGTCAATCTTTTATATCCAATAAAGATATAAAGAAACATGTCCAAGGTAAGAAACAAAAACCTGATGTTTTGCAACATTCAAGAAGCAGCATTTCTCCTGGCTGCTCTAACAGAAAGCAAATACCAGCCCATACTTATTGAGGGGTGGACGGATTTTTAATTGGAAAATATACTGACTGACTGCTTTTAGTACCTAGTACTCCACCATGGAAGGGAAAGGCAGCATACAGTTCCATAAGTAATAAACTGGATGGATGAATGGATTGGAGATGAAGAAAGATCTGCACGAGTTTCAAAAGAAATTTTCTTGGCCATCCCCTCTGGTAATTTTGGCTAAGGGTTCAACCTACCTAGCTGGACAAACTGTTGAGGTGCATCCGATTAATTTATTCAAGTATTTTCCAAATAATCCCACTCAAACTATGGGGGGTAACATTCTTTAATCAAATGGACAAGCATATCTTCGTAAAATTCCTCAACAACATAATCGCACAACAAGTTCGAAAATTGAAGGCCTCATGAAAGCATGTTAAATAACATTACAGAATGAATATCTGGGCTCTAAACTGAATTCTAGATTGACAGCATGAGGGCATCCACAGTTGCAGAATACTTTCCAGTTAAAAGGTCAGGGATTTATAGCAGGATCACCATTTTATTTGTCAACCTTCTTTCCCTTGAAGCCCAGAGAAAGGTCATTTAGCACTTAAAACTTGAAACAATTTCATCAAATTTTGTTAATCCCTCTAGTGGCTTACCAGTAGTCATTCCCTCCCAAAAACACAAGTAATACTTCCATAAGAGGATACTGATAGTTGCCTGAGTCTCCCTCGTCCTCCCTTGGACGGTGGACAGAGCTGGGACCTCAGTTTCTCATCCAACTTCCTTCAGGCAAACCAACGAACAGGTGATCTGCACACTACAACTGAAACACACAAAGCAGAAGAATAGCAAGAACCAGACGCAAGAACTCGGAGATTTTGGTCGGCACTACACCGCATGCCTTTTTGGTGCTTTATGGGGTTAATCTCTCCAGTAACACGAAGGAGGAGATATACAAGACTCTCACGGCCGCTGGAGGCGCTCACCAGGACGTGCGCTACACTGCACGCCCCGCCCATGACGTCGCCCATCCCTTGTCTTCTGTACTAGTGCAAAGCAAGTGGACGTTTTGAGTACAGGGCATGGCCTATACAGATTGACCATTGCCCAGATTATTACAAAATGCAGATAAATGAAGTCTGAAACTAAGACAAGGTTAACTAGTACTAATAATTCTAACAGATACTCTTCTTTCTGGTCACCCTCCCTAAAAGCATCAACAGCCAGAATTTTCAGCATAATATCTTCAGTATAGATACACACAAAATAAAAATATACATCATCGCGAAGCACCCTCCCCTCCCATAGCGCTGCTTCATCATATCCCAGTGCTGCTTTATGGTAGTTGTGGTAATCATCCTCATCACACGCAACTGGTTCTACATGTATTCAAAATATATAAATGATAATAATGTATGTTGATGTATAAAATATATAAAATGTTTTCTATGTAATGTATGTTGTTAGGAATTAATAAACATCACAAGTGCATAGCATGAAACTAGAACCAGAGACCAGCTGGCCTAGAGAAGCTTCATAGTAACATTTTTCAACAATTATTTTCAAAACAATATTCACAAAGCATACAACACAAACAACTCATTTGTCGATTATATAACTTAGGTCACATTTCAACCAAAAACTCATTAGCATATGACAGCTACTGGAGTTGTCCTTAAGTTATGTCAATCAAAAATATCTTCTAACATCAGTATTAAGGTGCAATGGTTCTGTAACCTAACAGTAACTGGTTCCTTGGAAATGTCAAATCAAATATCTCTGGTAACATCAGTATCAAGTCTCTAACTCACCTAAAATAAGCAGATTTTTTATATGCACGCACATGTCGTTCTGAAGTATAAAAAATGATACCTTTACTGCCTAGGATAATTTTCACTGGCAGATCCGTAGAGGGTGGTGAAACTGAAATGTCCTCGAGAGGTTTTACTACTGGTTCTGATCTGAAACTCCTTCGATTTGCACCCAATTCATACCACTTTCCTTTTGGTTCCTCCTCAGATCTTTCAGGTGCAGTGAACATTGACTCTAGCAACTCTCCTGGAGTAATCTGTGGAATGAAAAATGAAGCAAAATGTAACATACACGATGGAAGGAATAAACCAATAAAAAAGAGGAAGAGATCAACCTAGATGTAGATTGTGATCCTAGGCAGCTCCCCTTGGAAAAACAGGATTCGACTGCCGTGCCCTGCAAAAGAAATATATTTGGGCCAAATATCATTCAAATCCTCATAATATGGTTAACAAATGAAAGTGCATCCTTGCTTGCTAGAGAACATAATTTTTCATCAAAATATCCAATCTACAAAGTGGAACAGACTACCAAGTGATGGTATCCGGGGTACTCAACCTAACAAGTCAAAATAGGTGATAACTTCAATATTACAACGAAAATGATCAAATGATACAGTAAAAGGGAAGAACTAAAGCATGTTTCCAAATTTTCAGTACGTAATGGTGCAGCAATAAATAAAAATTAAGCAGTCCTTCCCAAGATTTCAGCTGTGCAGCACAGACCAGATTTATAGAAAGAAAGCTCAATACAAAAACCGTGAAGATCAAATAAAGTCAGCATAATTAGAGGCACGGTAAAACAGTCAAGTAGAAGGAGGGGGTGATAAGCTTACTGGTACCTCAATATGTTTTTTTGACCAATCAAACAGTAGGAAAGGCTCCTACTGCATTTTTGTATTAGAGTCCCTTTTGGGACAGAGTCACATATTTACATGAGTATATGCAGGGAGGGAACACACCCCTCCCCTCAGAAGGGCTAGGAGAAGCGTAGATTGTGGGTTTACAAGGAAGTTACACCAGAGAGTTCACAAAGGCAGTAATAAACTGCTTTTTCCTATCTTTGGCTCTAAATCGTAGGTTACCAAAATCCGTCTTGAATCTTTGTTTCCAGGAGGCCACCGTGGGGGAGATCCTACGAAAATGGTTGTTGTTTCTTTCCTTCCACAGCCCCCATGCAGCCACCATGAAGAGATCCATGAACATGGGCCCATTGTGATTATTTTTTGCCTCCTCGAGCAGCCTCAGCCTGTCTCCATATGGGGACCAGTTAATGTCCAGCATCGCCCAGCACCTCCGGCTAAATGTGCAGTGGAAAAAAAGATGTTCTACTGTACCTCAATATGTTCATTCTCTGGCTTTTTGCCCGGATCTTTTGCAGATAAAGACATCAATTCCTCCATGCTCTGCATAAAACAGCACAGTTAATATGAAAAACCTATGGTATATGAACCTGCCTATGCTAAGGCCAGAAATCTAAACCCTTCTGCTGCATTAATGACAATCAGGAGCAACAAATAGCATAATCTTGTCAAAAACAATTCAGCAGTTACCGCATTGAATGTGGCTTCAAACAGCACATTATGGGTAAACTGACTTTGCATTGCACGAAAATGTTTACCTAGAACCTTGCGGATCACTTCAATACTGAGCTTGAATCCTTCTCCGAGCATAGAAAATAAGAATTCTGCAACATCTCTATTATTCAAAGGCTCTCTCTGTGGTGCCGAATCAGATCCGTCAGTTTTCAAAATCGTCCCACATCTACTCTGGCAGTTCAACCTATAGAGGTTTTTTCTTTTCCTGATGTTGTATTGGCAGGAGCTGTAGTAGCCTGGGCAGATCCTTTTCCTAACATGCTGATCACAGTACAAAATGAAGCACTAAAGTTCTGCGACTTCTCACGTGTTCTTGTTTGATTTGAGTTCTCCATAAAATTTTCTGCCTTAGAAGTTGGGAGAAGATTGGTCCCAACACCTGAGTCAAGTTCATTACTCCGGGGCATCGAAAGTTGAAGTTTAGTCAAGAAATCCCCAGATTTGTTGACATCACCATTAGTTCTACAGTAAGCATTGGCCGTATCTTCAGGTGAAAAGGCACAAGTGAAAGCATCAAGTAATGCATGCCCTTATTTCATCATTACTGGTTGATGTCAGTGAACTGGAAAGATCCATTGTGAGGATCCTCCTGAAAGAAGAACCAAGTAAAATACGGTCAAGCCTGCTCAAGAAAAGAATATCCAGAGTGTATGTGAAATGAAAAGGAGGAACATGAAGTCTAGCGCGTATATTTATCGATACAAGAAACGGTAGAGAACTTTCAAAACAATTGGTAAAATCTCAAAACATACATAACAGTGTCAATTCAAATGTACTATGTGATTCATCTTAAGATACTACTTCCAAACCATGCATTAGTACATAATAACAATGGTTAGTTAAGTTTGAGATGTTGTGTTATTTTCTTATCTCTGTAAACAATGATGTAAAGATCGTCCTTATGGCAAATTATGGATATAAAACAGAATGAACCACAAACCGTAATACGTTTGGTGCAAAATCATGTTTTTGTTTTTTGGTACAAAACGTGTGTAATAGACTGATAGAGAATAAACTTTATGGTCCTCGAAGAATTCGCACGATCTCAGCACAAAAAGAACATGAAAGGGTCACAACAATATCATGAGGACACCGCATTTGAGGGAACAATATTTTCCACAAACTAGATATTGTTCAGGCATTTAATGGAACTCATAATCCAAAAGGATATATCCTACCGAAAGGGGAATAGAAACAATTGGCACAAATCAAAATGAATCCAAACAAGGAACTAAAACAAATCCAAGCAACAAACTAAAAGCACCAATGCTACTGCCATGGTTTTTAAGGCGTCGCTTAGGCGTCGCCTAGGCGACGCCTAGGCGTCAGAGCGCCCGGCAATGGCAAGGCGTCGTGCTCGCCTTAGTTTTCTGTCTAAGGCGTCCGCTTTGGTTGTTGAGGCATCCAGGGCGTCGCCTAGGCGGAGGAAGGCGTCGCTTTGGCCGCTTTTGGACGCCCTGGACATGAGTGGCAGGTCGAGCGGGAATCAGGGGCGGGAGAAAGAGAAATTGGGCGGGAGAGAGAGGGAAACAGAGGCGGGAGAGGGAAACAGAGGCGGGAGAGAGGGAAACAGAGGCGGGAGAGAGGGAAACACACCTGCCGGCCCAGATCGAGGGATTGGTGGGCGGGAGAGAGAGGGAAACAGAGGCGGGAGAGGGAAACAGAGGCGGGAGAGAGGGAAACACACCTGCCGGCCCAGATCGAGGGACACCAATCGAGGGGAAACAGAGAGAGGAGCTCTCTCCTCCCATGCCGCCGGCCCAGATCCGCTCCTCCTCCGCCGGCCTCCTCCTCTCCGGCCAAGCTCCTCCTCCGCCGGCCCTTCCCCTCTCTGGCCAAGATCCTCCTCCGCCGGCCCTCCCCCTCTCCGGCCAAGCTCCTCCTCCGCCGGCAGCCCTCTCCCAAGGCGTCGCCTCGCCTTGCGCTTTGAGCGCCTAGGCGTTGAGGCGCCTCCCCAGCGCCTTAAAACGCCTTGCCGCCTTAAAAACTATGGCTACTGCGCGATGCCAGTTCCTTGAAACTTGCGAACAACAATCCAAACTCTAGTATAAACAATGCTTCAAGTAAGTATCCTAAACAAGGAGAATAGTACAAGTGTGTACTGTGTAGGAAATATAGCTGTTAGCAAAGTCTAAGAGCACCAAACACAACTACTCCGTATTGGTTAATCAGCAACACATGGCAATGTAATAAATACTTCCAGATGTCAGCTGGCAGAAGAGTACAAGGTATCCCTTGCACAATACACATCATAGGTGAAGCAGATGTATGGCTCAGAAGGTCTGGGTTACTGCAGAAGCAACTCACTTGGTCTGAATTTGGGAAACACTTGGTACAGAGGTTTTCCTCTTCAGGATCTTATGACCTGACAGAGAAATTCAACTCTGTTAAACAGAACAACCAAACAGTGCAAGAATATACAAAGATCTTTGAAGACCTCATGGCTAATGTACAGGAAGAAAACCCTGCATTATGTGAAGAGTGGTTTGTAAGGTGCTTTGTCAATGGATTAAGAGAAGGGATTAAATATGGGCTGAGGCCACTAAGACCTTCTTCCTTAACTGAAGCTTATTGGATGGGCAGGGATGTGGAGCCCTGTCACCCTACCAAGAAACCCTCATCCCACTACACTCCGGGATATCAGAAATTCACTAGCAATACTAATTACAAGCATGCTCTGCCTTCACTGCCCCAGACAACTAAACCTACTGAGCAACAACAACCTCAACACTTAAGACCAAGGAAGCCAGGGGAGTGTTGGACGTGTGGAGACAAGTGGATTCCAGGTCATAAATGTAAGCTCATCCCCAATGCGCATCTTATGCAAGAAGAACAACATGAACAGGAGCTCACTCAAGCAGACACTGGAATTCCTGAAGAAACTACTGAAGACACTGAAACTACTGAATAAACTATGCACATGTCTGCACAAGCAGCAGGTGTCCATCATTTTACACATACTCCAACAGTGATAATTCACATTGGGGGCAAGAGAGCTGTAGCTCTGTTGGACTCAGGGAGCAACTCCACATTTATGGACCAAGATTTTGCTATTAAAGCAAATTGTCAGTTACAACCAGCACCTGTCAGGCACATATCTGTAGCTGGAGGGGGCACACTAAAATCCAATGCTATAGTCCACAATGTGAGTTCAGTTTGGCCAAACAACACTTCCATACTTCTTTCAGAGTGCTCTCTCTTCCTAGCCATGATGTGGTCATCGGGTGTGACTGGTTTGCGCAACACAGTCCAATCTCCTTCGATATACCAATTCTTTCACAAAACAAGACCAGACAGTTACTGTCCAGACTGACACCAATGAGCAGCATTGTGGAAGTAACTGCAGAACAAATGAACAAACTCCTGGAGAAGCCAGTGAATGGAATTGTTCTTCAGTTGTACAGGCTAGAATTAAGCATGAACAGGAAATCCCCAGACCTGAGGGCATCCAACTGTTACACCAGTATGCAAGGGTTTTTGAGGAACCTACTGACCTACCCCCACACAGAGCCTTGGACCATGAAATCCCTCTAAAACCTGGGTCAGTACCACCACAGATGAGACCCTACAAACTGCCACACAGTCAAAAGAAAGAAATGCAGAGGCCGGGGGTCTTCCTCCTTTTCTAAAAAAAAAGTACACCAGTTACTCCAAAACAACATAATCAGAGAGCCAAAGCCCTTATGCAGCACCAGCAACATTGGTCAGGAAAAAAGACACCTCTTACAGGCTCTGCATTGATTTTAGGAAAGTGAACACACAGACAATCAAGAACAAATTCCCAATCCCAGTGATTGAGGACCTTCTGGATGAACTGCATGGAGCACAATATTTCTCCAAACTAGACCTCAGATCAGGGTACCACCAAATTAGAATGAAGGAAGAAGACATTCACAAAACTGCCTTCAGAACACACTTTGGGCATTATGAGTTCCTAGTGATGCCCTTTGGGCTGGCCAATGCCCCAGGCACTTTACAAGCTCTTATGAACAATATTTTTGGTCCATACAAAATAATTGTACTGGTATTTTTTGATGACATCCTGTTTTTTAGCAAAACTCTAGAGGACCACTTCAGACACCTAGACACTGTCCTGTCTTTGCTACAACAACACCAATTGTTATTCTCAAAAAAAAAACACCAATTGTTTGCTAAGCAATCTAAGTGTCTTTGCTACAAGACAAGTTGGGCCATGTGATCAGTGGTCAAGGTGTAGCTACTGATCCAAAGAAAATTTCTGCTATTGCTGATTGAAAGACACCTGCAACTGTCACTCAGCTCAGAAGCTTCCTGGGTCTTGCAGGCTATTACAGGAGGTTCATCAAAAACTATGGGTTAATTTGCAGACCTCTGCGTGATGTGCTAAAAAAGGGCATGTTTGGGTGGAAAGAAGAATAGGAGACAGCCTTTCAGACCTTGAAAAGAGCACTGATCTCTGCACCTGTGTTGGCTCTACCAAATTTCAATGAGCCCTTCATCTTAGAGATATATGCTTCTGGCATTGGTATTGGTGCTGTCATGATGCAGCAAGGCAAAGCCTTGGCCTATTACAGCTCTGCTCTCTGTCCCAGGAATGCAGCACTGTCAACCTATGAGAAGGAAGCACTAGCAATAATTGAAGCATTAAAGAGGTGGAGGCACTATTTCATGGGTCATCAGCTGATCATTAAGACTGATCACCAGTCCCTTAAGATCATATCAGGCCTGCATTGGGGCGTAACCCTCTCAGCGACGCGCCACATCGGAACCCGGGTGTGGTGGAAAATGGGCAAGGGCCGGGTCGTCACCCCCCAGGTGGCGCGCCGTATCTTGATCTGGATACGGTGGCAAGTGAGCGAGGATCGGATCGTCGCATCCTTAGTGGCGCGCTACATCGGCGCCCGGGTGTAGTGGAAATTGAGCAAGGGTCTTCGCATTTGACTCGACGAGTGCGAAGGGTAAGGAAGCTAGCCGAGCCTAGGAGGATTCGCTTAGGTAGCTGGAACGTAGGGTCTCTGACAGGTAAGCTTCGGGAGGTAGTTGATACCGCGGTGAGGAGAGGCGTTGATATCCTTTGCGTCCAAGAGACCAAATGGAGGGGACAAAAGGCGAAGGAGGTGGAGGGTACCGGCTTCAAGCTGTGGTACACGGGGACGGTTGCAAACAGAAATGGAGTAGGCATCTTGATCAGCAAGAGCCTCAAGGATGGAGTGGTAGACGTCAAGAGACGTGGGGACCGGATTATCCTGGTCAAGCTGGTAGTTGGGGACTTAGTTCTCAACGTTATCAGCGCGTATGCCCGCAAGTAGGCCACAATGAGAACACCAAGAGGGAGTTCTGGGAAGGCCTAGAGGACATGGTTAGGAGTGTACCGATTGGCGAGAGGCTCTTCATAGGAGGAGACCTCAATGGCCACGTGGGCACATCTAACACAGGTTTTGAAGGGGTGCATGGGGGTTTTGGCTATGGCATCAGGAACCAAGAAGGAGAAGATGTCTTAAGCTTTGCGCTAGCCTACAACATGATCATAGCTAACACCCTCTTTAAGAAGAGAGAATCACATCTAGTGACTTACAGTAGTGGGCAACACTCTAGCCAGATTGATTTCATCCTCTCGAGAAGAGAAGACAGGCGTGCATGCCTAGACTGTAAGGTGATACCTGGAGAGAGTGTTGTCCCTCAGCACAAGCTTGTGGTTGCTGACCTCCGCTTTCGGATTCGTGTCCAGCGGGACAAGCGTGCCAAAGTCGCTAGAACGAAGTGGTGGAAGCTCAAGGGGGAGGTAGCTCAGGCGTTCAAGGAGAGGGTCATTAAGGAGGGCCCTTGGGAGGAAGGAGGTGATGTAGACAACATGTGGATGAAGATGGCGACTTGCATTCGTAAGGTGGCCTCAGAGGAGTTTGGAGTGTCCAGGGGAAGTAGAAGAGAAGCTAAAGATACCTGGTGGTGGAACGATGATGTCCAGAAGGCAATTAAGGAGAAGAAAGAGTGTTTCAGACGCCTATATCTGGATAGGAGTGCAGACAACATAGAGAAGTACAAGATGGCAAAGAAGGCCGCAAAGCGAGCTGTGAGTGAAGCAAGGGGCCGGGCGTATGAGGACCTCTACCAACGGTTAGACACGAAGGAAGGCGAAAGGGACATCTATAAGATGGCCAAGATCCGAGAGAGGAAGACGAGGGATGTTGACCAAATCAAGTGCATCAAGGACGGAGCAGATCAACTCCTGGTGAAGAACGAGGAGATTAAGCATAGATGGCGGGAGTACTTTGACAAACTGTTCAATGGGGAGAGTGAGAGCTCTACCATTGATCTGGACGACTCCTTTGCTGATACTAGCAGGCTTTTTGTGCGGCGAATCCAGGAGTCGGAGGTCAAGGAGGCTTTGAAGAGGATGAAAGGAGGCAAGGCGATGGGCCCTGATTGTATCCCCATTGAGGTGTGGAGAGGCCTCGGGGACATAGCGATAGTATGGCTAACCAAACTTTTCAACCTCATTTTTCGGGCAAACAAGATGCCAGAAGAATGGAGACGGAGTATATTAGTACCAATCTTCAAGAACAAGGGGGATGTTCAGAGTTGTACTAATTACCGTGGAATTAAACTGATGAGCCATACAATGAAGCTATGGGAGAGAGTCATTGAGCACCGCTTAAGAAGAATGACAAGCGTGACCAAAAATCAGTTTGATTTCATGCCTGGGAGGTCGACCATGGAAGCCATTTTCTTGGTACGACAACTTATGGAGAGATATAGGGAGCAAAAGAAGGACCTGCATATGGTGTTCATTGACTTGGAGAAGGCCTATGATAAGATACCGCGGAATGTTATGTGGTGGGCCTTGGAGAAACACAAAGTCCCAGCAAAGTACATTACCCTCATCAAGGACATGTACGATAATGTTGTGACAAGTGTTCGAACAAGTGATGGCGACACTGATGACTTCCCGATTAAGATAGGACTGCATCAAGGGTCAGCTTTGAGCCCTTATCTTTTTGCCTTGGTGATGGATGAGGTCACAAGGGATATACAAGGAGATATCCCATGGTGTATGCTCTTTGCGGACGATGTGGTGCTAGTCGATGAGAGTCGGACGGGGGTCAACAGGAAGTTGGAGTTATGGAGGCAAACTTTGGAATCGAAAGGTTTTAGACTTAGTAGGACTAAAACCGAGTACATGAGGTGCGCTTTCGGTACTACTAGGCACGAGGAGGAGGAGGATGTTAGCCTTGATGGGCAGGTGGTGCCGCAGAAGGACACCTTTCGATATTTGGGGTCAATGTTGCAGAAGGATGGGGATATCGATGAAGATGTGAACCATCGAATTAAAGCCGGATGGATGAAGTGGCGCCAAGCTTCTAGCATTCTCTGTGACAAGAGGGTGCCACAAAAGCTAAAAGGCAAGTTCTATAGGACGACGGTTCGACCCGCAATGTTGTATGGCGCTGAGTGTTGGCCGACTAAAAGGCGACATGTGCAACAGTTAGGTGTGGCGGAGATGCGCATGTTGAGATGGATGTGTGGCCACACAAGGAAGGACCGAATCCGGAATGATGATATACGAGATAGAGTTGGGGTAGCGCCAATTGAAGAGAAGCTTGTCCAACATCGTCTGAGATGGTTTGGACATATTCAACGCAGGCCTCCAGAAGCCCCAGTACATAGCGGACGGCTAAAGCATGCTGATATTGTCAAAAGAGGCCGGGGTAGACCGAACTTGACATGGGAAGAGTCCGTAAAGAGAGACCTGAAGGATTGGAGCATCACCAAAGAACTAGCCATGGACAGGGGTGCGTGGAAGCTTGCTATCCATGTGCCAGAACCATGAGTTGGTCGCGAGATCTTATGGGTTTCACCTCTAGCCTACCCCAACTTGTTTGGGACTAAAGGCTTTGTTTGTTGTTGTTGTTGTAATACAACACAAACTTATGATGAAGCTGTTGGAATTTGACTTCACTATACAGTACAAGGGCAAACTGAACACTGCAGCTGATGCCTTGTCTAGGAAATTCTGTTCTTGATGTCAATCTCCCAAGTCACTCCAATGTGGGCACAAGAAGTGGCAGACAGTTACAAGAATGGTCCAACATTCAGACCTATACTTGAAAAACTTCTCCTGAAAGACACCAGTATTTCAGCTGATTATTCTCTCACCTCTGGCATTATCAGACATCAAGGAAAAAATGTGATTGGTTTAGATCCTACTCTCAGACACAAACTCCTAGAAGCACTACACTCTTCTCCTGTTGGAGGGCAATCAGGGATGAGAGCAACCTACCAAAGGATCAAGGGTATCTTTTATTGGCCAGGCCTCAAAACGGACACTGAAGAATTTGTGGCCCATTGCCTCATCTGCCAAAGGCCAAAGCATGAACAGTGTCTCTCTCCAGGACCGTTAGAACCACTGCCTGTTCCTGACATGGCATGTCCATGGACTTTATTGACGGATTACCCAAATCTCAAGGGAAGGAAGTCATATTAGTGGTGATTGACAAATTTACTAAATATGCACATTTTAACCCCCTCCCTCACCCATACTCAGTGGAACTGGTAGCACAAGCATTTATTGATCACATCATCAAATTACATGGGCCTCCAAGACTGATCATCTCTGACAGGGACAGAATCTTTACCAGCAAGTTGTGGAGAGACATCTTTCAAGCACTAAAGGTGGAGCTCAGCTACAATTCGTCGTACCACCCACAAACAGAAAGACTCAACCAGTGCATTGAAACCTACTTGAGATGCATGCCAACAACTGAGCCTAAGAAATGGATGTCATGGCTAGCTCTTTCTGAATATTGGTAGAACACTACCCATTTCAGGCCATGTGTGGATACCCACCACCCCCTCATAAGTGAAATGGCTATCCCAGGGCCTACAGACTTGACAGCCAGAGAATTCCTAGAAACCAAGCAAGTCATGCTAGAAAAGCTCAAGCAGAATTTGCACACAACACAGCAAAGAATGAAAAAATATGCTGATCTGAAAAGAGTTGAGAGAGTGTTTGATGTGGGGGACATGGTCTACTTGGAGAAGGCTCCTTACCGGCTCACAGCTTTTGGTTTTCGAGGAGCCCTCAAACTGCAATACAAATACTATGGTCCTTTTGGTTTCAGAAAGTGGGGAAGGTGGTATACAAGCTCCAATTTCCAGAGCACATCAACATCCACCCAGTCTTCCATGTGAGCCAACTCAAGAAACACCTGGGAGCTGGGGACCAAGAGCCATTCCTAGTCCCAACCTACCAGTGATAAACGAAGATGGCACGCTCAAGACTTGCCCCATCCTTATGCTTCAGGTACGTCAAATACCACGCCGCAATGTACCTGTGGTCCAGTGGCTTGTGCAGTGGGAGAATCTAGCGCCTGAGGACACAACATGGGAAGACGCCGAGTTCATCAAGCACACCTTCCCAACATTCTCCAGGAGCACCACCGAGCAGTGGCGAGCAGCTTCTTCTTCACCTCCGTGAGGACAGGTCGCTTCTGGGAGGGACGCAATGTCAGGCTCTGAACCTGACGAGATGTGCACTTCTTCAGTTAGGTGTAGCGTGTCCGAAAACGCATTGCAGGATCCAATGGCCGTCATCGTTTGCGTCAGTCTTCACTCGATGGCCAGGATGGGTTCGGACAATGTACTATTTACTTTCATCTGGGGTTAAAGCTACACCTACTTAACAGCCGGGTTGTGGCTGGCGAGGCAACGAGAATTATTCCCCAAGTCTGGCTCTCGGCCACGAACACACTTTATACTACTTTATATCATATAGTTTCAGATCTGTCCCTCTTGATTTGGCCAGTTCTTCCTCTAAATTTGTCCCCAATTTACATACATACAGTAGTTCGATCCTGTTCTACATCCGGGGTCTGACACCAAGCAAGACTGCAGGAATTTGTGGTCCAGCTTCCACCGTAAATTCAGCCAATTTTGATACTTTATTATCCAATCTCAAGAATTTTTGATACTTTAATATCCAATATCAAGAATATCAGCAAACAGAATACATACGAGGAATACCCTCCACTGAGATAAAACAAAATATCAGCTAACTGGGGCAGTCACAGTAGGAACCAAGGGAATTGGGGCAAGGACGTACAGACCGAGCCATACCTATGAGAAGGAGCTAGGATCGCTCGGCAGAAACGCATCCTCGGCGAGGGCAACCGTCGTCCTCTGCCGCGGTGGTTCCCGAGTCAGACCAGACCACGGTGGCGGGGACTGGAAGGCGACGGGAACGGCGAGGGAGCACGGTGGCGGCGACTGCCTTCTGCTACCACAGTGGAAGATTCCGGAATCGAGCTCCGGCGTCAGCGGCGAGGGACCCGGCTCAGAGCGCGGCGGCAGTAGTGGACCGGTTGTGGCGGCACAGCGCGTCGACCGATCCGAGAGTGAGGAACGCGAGCGCAGAGATCGAGGAAGAGGGCGCGTTCCTGCCGGAGCGGCGGCGCTGGGAGGGGCGGCGCGTCGGCGAGGCGAGGCGTGTGGGGATTTTTTTAATTATCATCTTTGTTTTTTAGACGAAATTATTCCATCTTTTTATCTAGTAGACAGATTTACTTACTGTGGAAGGTGGATGCAAAATAATACTCCCAGAAATACTCGTCCCAGAAATACTGTGGAAGGTATATAAAACTAAAATCCATTCGACAAGTATTTTCGGATGGAGGGAGTAATTGCTTTGGGGAATTCGATGATTTGCCCCGCTTTACAAGGGGTTGGATGATTTATTCCAGGGTTGTCTTAATGACCAGTGGTCCCATTGATAAATCCATTAATGCACATTTTTTTTCTTTCAAACCGGGCTAATCCCTTTTCCATTACCAAGATAATGGAAATACAACCAAATCTAAAAGTTCAAAAGGGAAAGGGAAAAAGCAAGTTCAAAGCATTATCGAAACCCATTGCAGACGATCGAAACGTCTGTCATAGGACGAAAAATCCAAAAATGCCTCAAAACCGCAAGCCTAAACAACCCACGACATCAACAGATAAGTCTGAAAGCCTACGCAGAGGCGACACCAGCACAAGCAAAACAAACAGACAAGGAGAGCCATCCTAGGCACTACCACCCGAATCAGATCGACCCTGTACAGATACGAGCTTCACTCCATGATCTCCTCATAGCAGGTCATCGCTCATATCATCATCATGCTTTTGGCATTCTCCTTCAATAGTGCTGCACTCCGCTCCAGCTCCGATCGATCGGGGAGATTTACACAAGTCGCAAACACTATCTAAAAAGAAGGTTTAATCTTTTTCAACTCAAAAGTAGCATGATTTCTACATTTCCAGATAGCCCAACAAATGGCAGCTAATCCGATAGTAAAGAATCATTCTCCATCCGGCAAATAAACATAACACCACGAGTAAAATTGGTAGAGGTTATTTGAGCAAAGATCTGTGCCAAACACCGACCCAACCATTTGCCAGACAACCGTGGCAACCGGGCACTGGAAGAAAAGATGCAAGTAGGTTCCCTATGCAATCGCAAAATGAGCACTGAGGGTTACCAACCCAGTTTCTATGTTTCATGACATCTTTGGTAAGCACGACATCTTGAAAAAGTTGCCACAAGAAGATTTGGATTTTGACATGTAATTAGGCTTTCCAAATACACCTGCAATCACACCCCACCAAGTCTTTCTCAAGGTATGAGTACAATGTACAAAGACTTAGTTGTATATCTTCCTTTTGGTCCCGGCGACACTCAATCTTTTAGGGGATAAATTGAGCTTGCCAATAACATTATTGACCTCGGCTAGCCGCTGAGCAAGGTCCATAGTCAGTCTACGCCTCATCTATTTACAGCGGTCCATTCCCCCGCATCCCGTTGTACCCCCTACTTGAACATGATGCCTTATGCTTCATATTATTATCTAATGATTTGTTGCTATCCTATGTTGTTTGAGTATATCCTTTTTGTCCTATGGGTTGATTGATGATCGTGATTGGTTTGAGTTGTATGTCTTTTTTTGGTGTTGTCCTATGGCGCCCGCCATGTCACGCAAGTGTGTGGGATGCTTGCTTTAGGGTGTTGCAATACGTTCATGATTCGCTTATAGTGGGTGGCTAGAGTGACAGAAGCTTACACCCGAGTAAAGGGGTTGTTGCGTATGGGAGTAAAGAGGACTTGTTACTTAATGCTATGGTTGGGTTTTACCTTAATGATCTTTAGTAGTTGCGGATGCTTGCTAGAGTTTCAATCATAAGTGCGTATGATCCAAGTACATAAAGTATGTTAGCTCATGCCTCTTCCTCATATAAAACTGCAATAATGATTACCGATCTTGTTATCAATTGCCTAGGACAATCTTGCAAATCCTACCACCACTTTTCCACACTCGCTATATTTACTTTATTGTTCTTTTATTAAAACAACACCTAACTTTTATTTCCACGTTCTTTATTATCTTGCAAAACTACCTACAAAGTACTTCTAGTTTTATTCCTGCAAAGTAGTTTATTTCTTGTTCTAGGTAAAGTAAGCGTTAGCGAGCATAGAGTCGTATCGGTGGTCGATAGAACTTGAGAGAATGTTAATTCTACCTTTAGCTCCTCGTTGGGTTCGACACACTTACTTATCGAAAAAGGCTACAAATGATCCCCTACACTTGTGGGTTATCAAGATCTTTTTTTGGCACCGTTGTCGGGGAGAAATAGCGTGGGGTTGATATTTTTGTGTGTGCTTGTTTGCTTTATCTCTAAGTAATTTTATTTTTTGTTCTAAGTTGTTTTCTATCTTTAGTTATGGGTAGGAAACGCAAAATATCAAAAAAATTAATTATACTTGCTAACCCAGTGATTGAGGAACCACCCAAAATCTACCATACCACTGAAGCTTTTTACTTGGATCATCTTCGATCCCTTTGTGCTCGTGCTAAAAACCCAACTAGCTTAGTTGAGGGAAAATCATTAGATGAGCATGCTTATATTGTGCGACACCGCTTATCTCAAAAAGGAAAACTCTTATGGCATCAAATTAATTGTTTGTGTTGCTATGCTTGGAATTTAAGGGAAATACATGATTTTACTTGTTGTTCTGAAGACACTAAAAAATACCTTCCCTACCAATGTGAGTTTAATGATAATGAAATATTATCTTCTTATGCCAATGATGTCTATTTATTATGATATTGAACAAATTGAAGAATTTGTTTCTTTTGAGGGTGCATATGAAATTGCTTTTTTGATTGAAAAGTATGATGCTATTATTTACAAATCTGAAAATTTTGCCATACTTAAATATTGCTATGAAAACTATGCTTCTAATGCTTATGTTAAATAATTTATTGAGAGAATGTATGTTGCCTTGGAAGAGACTAATATTTTGCAGGAATCTATGAAAGAAGAAATTGCTGAAACTATGAGTTCATTAGATGAAAAAGATGAGGAAGAGAGCGAAGAACAAAAGGAGGAAGGGCGTATTAGCAACCCGTGCCAACTTCTAATGAGAGTAATTCTTTAACTCATACATTGTTTAATTTTCCTTCGTGCTTACTGATGTCTACTACGCAACCTTCTTCTTATAGACTCGTGTTGGGCCTCCAAGCGCAGAGTTTTGTAGGACAGTAGCAAATTTCCCTCAAGTGGATGACCTAAGGTTTATCAATCCATGGGAGGCGTAGGATGAAGATGGTCTCTCTCAAGCAACCCTGCAATCAAATAACAAAGAGTCTCTTGTGTCCCCAACACACCCAATACAATGGTAAATTGTATAGGTGCACTAGTTCGGCGAAGAGATGGTGATACAAGTGTAATATGGATGATAGATATGGGTTTTTGTAATTTGAAAATATAAAAACAGCAAGGTAACTAATGATAAAAAGTGAGCACAAACGGTATTGCAATGCTTAGAAACAAGGCCTAGGGTTCATACTTTCACTAGTGCAAGTTCTTTCAACAATACCGACATAGTTGAATCATATGTAAATCCCTCACGTGCGACAAAGAGTTCACTCCAAAGTCACAAATAGCGGAGAACAAACGAAGAAATTATTGTAGGGTACGAAACCACCTCAAAGTTATCTTTTCCGATCAATCTTATGAGCTATCCCTATAAGTGTCACGAACAGCCCTAGAGTTCGTACTAAAATAACACCTTAAGATACACATCAACCAAAACCCTAATGTCACCTAGATACTCCAATGTCACCACGGGTACCCATGGGCTTGATTATACGATATGCATCACACAATTTCAGATTCATCATGTTCAATCCAACACAAAGAACTTCAAAGAGTGCCCCAAAGTTTCTACCGGAGAGTCAAGATGAAAACGTGTGCCAACCCCTATGCATAGATTCCCAAGGTCACGGAACCCGCAAGTTGATCACCAAAACATACATCAAGTGGATCAATAGAACATCCCATTGTCACCACGGATATCCCATCGCAAGACATACATCAAGTGTTCCCAAATCCTTAAAGACTCAATCCGATAAGAAAACTTCAAAGGGAAAACTCAATTCATCACAAGAAGATAGAGAGGGGAAAACTCCATATGATTCATCTATATTAATAAAACTCGCGGTACATCAAGATCGTGTCATCTCAAGAACACGAGAGAGAGAGATCAAACACATAGCTACTGGTACATACCCTCAGCCCCGAGGGTGAACTACTCCCTCCTCATCATGGAGACCGCCGGGATGATGAAGATGGCCTCCGGTGATGGTTTCCCCCTCCGACAGGGTGCCGGAACGGGCTCCCGATTGGTTTTTCGTGGCTACAGAGGCTTGCGGCGGCGGAACTCCCGATCTAGGTTTCTTTTCGGGGGTTTCTGTATTTATAAGAATATTTGGCATTGGAATCACGTCAAGGGGGGCCACGAGGCGGCGACAAGCCAGGAGGGCGCGCCCTAGGGGGGGGGGGCGCCCTGCAGGCTTGTGGTGGCCTCGTGGCTCTTCTGGCCCAACTCCAATGCTTCGGGGGTCTCTTTTGGTCCATAAAAATCACCGTAAATTTTCAGCCCATTCCGAGAACTTTTATTTCTGCACAAAAACAACACCACGGTAGTTCTGCTGAAAACAGCGTCAGTCCGGGTTAGTTCTAATAAAATCATACCAAAATCATATAGAATTATTATAAACATGGCATGAATACTTCATAAATTATAGATACGTTGGAGACGTATCACTTACCAAAGGATGAATGCTATGATAATTGCTATGATCCCTTGGGTTCGTTTGAAATATCCCTTTTTGATGAAATTAATGCTTGTTATGCTTGTGGCCTTGATGCCAATATAAATTATGTTTATGGAGATAAACTTGCTATCCTTATGTTAAACATGAAATTGTTGCTATTGCACCCACACATGATAGTCCTATTATCTTTTTGTATTCTCTCAACTACACTATATCAGAGAAGTTTGCGCTTATTAAGGATTATATTGATGGATTGCGTTTTACCATTACACATAATGATTTTGACGGATATAATATGCATGTGCTTTCTGCTCCTACTTGCAATTATTATGAGAGAGGAACCAAATCTTCACCTCTCTATGTTTCCAATACGATAAAATTATAAGAAACTACTTATACTATGCATTGACCTTTACTTTGTGTGCATGAAACCAGTTTGTGTCACCTCCCCACACATGGGAAAAGTCTTGCATGGCTTAGTGTGGAGAAAGACAGAGGTACCAAGGTACACATTTGTAATAAAATCTGCTTCATGTTCATTTTATCAATTCATGTTCTTTTAAGTTCAATTTGAACTAAAACCATGACACTTATTTTGGAACAGAGGGAGTATGTTTGATTCATCTAAAATTTAATCATTTGTGGTACTATCAGACTCATATTTGAACTATACTACAATTTGTACTTAAGTATTGGCCCAATGAGTTTTGTCCACTTGAGCTTTAATGCGGTTTTACCCTATGGTTTTGGTTGTACATGTCCATTTGCTGTTTGACGTGATGCAAGTTCATTACTTAGCTGACTGCGTAACACATGTGCATGCCCTTGTTAAGAACTTGAGGAGCTGATTTGCTGTTGTTCCCGCTGTGTTGGGGATATAACCCCGCGGTATAACCCGCCCGGGAGGGGCCGGGTTAGGTGGTTGTCGACTTAACAATAAAGCGTTAAACATGCCTGAAGACCGAGACAAGCCTGGAGGTGACTTACCAGGCGGGCCGGGCGGAGGCCCAGAGCCAGAAGACGGTGTGTGACCCGGAGGCGTAAGCCGTCCGGAGGTGGCTTGCCGGAGAAGGCAAGGCGACTTAGAGGCAAGATCGGGTACGAAGTATAACCCGGTCCGGACTCTTGTAAGCCCAGGGCCTCGACCTGTGTATATAAAGGCGAGTCCCTGCGGCGGCTTAGGGTAAGAAACAATTGATCGAGAGCTAGGTCAAGCGAATCCGCTCCCTTGTAATAAATACCCAATCAATACAACACAAAGCAGGACGTAGGCTTTTACCCCCTTCGTGAGGGGCCGAACCTGGGTAAACTCGTGTCTTTCGTCTCGACCAACCCCTTCGATCTAGTCACCGTAGCGATGGCCTCACCCCCAAGTCCTTTCACTAGGTCATCTGCCGTGACAAAACCACGACAGTTGGCACCCACCGTGGGGCAGATGCGCGGTGGTTTCGAGTTCTTGAAGGGCTCTCTCCTAGGGATCGAGGGATACGCCGTTGGCAGGATGACTAAGAGTCGCCGCGGCAAGCTCTACATCGACGACGCTGGCTGGGCCCCCGAGGCCGACTCAATCGAGTACGGGTACCGGGTCCCCTTCGGCGGAATTCATGTTTTCATCGGAAAGATCGGCGGATCTAAGCCCGGGCCGGACATCTGCACCAACCTCGTCGAGTCGGCCCGGCGCGGGCAACCCGCCCGGATTCAACCCGGTCGGAAGCGCGTTTTTGTTGGCTTCACACAAGGCGCGGAACTTGCGGAGGATTCCGCGTCGGGAGGAGAAACCCTCGTCTGCTCAGAGGACGGGTCCTCGAGCGGAGAGACGGAGTCAATTTACCAGCTTCATGACGGCGGGCTTGGGGGCTATTCCGATGGTGACAACATTTTAGAGCCCTATGAGCCGCCAAGCCAAGCCGCCATCTTCATGGCAGGCACGGCGCCGACTGTCAACAGCACGGCGGCTGCCGGCGCGTTAGGGTCCGGGTCAGCCAGGCCACCGGCTCAAGTTTTGCTGGATTTGATGAATGAGCTGACAGCTCTGATGGGAACCGAGGTCACAACCAAAAATCAAGCAGATCGCAATGCATAGATTGCGAGGCTGAAAGAGCAGATGACCAAGGCCCAAGAGGATATCAATGCAATGCAGGTTCAGATGGATGCTGAGTTGGAGCGTCGGAAGGCGGAAGCTTTTCGTTTAAATCTGGATCAACACGCCTCAGAGGCAGTTCTTCGGATGAGGTATCAAACCCGCCTGCCTCTACAGTATGAGCCTAGGAATCTCTTCAACACCCCAGGGGCAGGATTGAATACGCCGCTAGCCGTGACCCGATCCACGAAAGTGCCTGGGAATAGGGCGGCGACTCAGCCTCGGCAGCCAGACCCGCCCCGTAGGAATCAGACCCCGCCGCATCGTTTTTTGACACCACCTGGTCATTATTCTAACCCGATGGAGAACATGATAGCAGCGGCTGCCAGGCTCAATGCGCTCCCTCTCGCCGATGGGACGCCCTTCGCCGAGGAGGCACGGAATGCCATCAAGTTATTGCAAACAGCGGTGGTTCAACAGGAGAAATATACGTACAGTCGAAGTCGTGTGCACTCAACCCCTCTTCCAAGCCGCAGTTATAGCCGATGCATGGAGTCGCCGGCAGTCTCCAGCAGTGAAAACACATTTGCTCCCTTGGTGGTTCTGGTAATGAATAACAACATATATGTCATTGAACTAATGTTTCCACTAAGTATATTTCAGGAAAAGTTCAATGATAGGGATGGCAAAAGGATTGTGGAGAAAACCCCTAGATGCAAGGAAATGGATTGGCAAAGCTTCAAGCAAGAGGACTCTACATTTTACTTTGTGAGAAATCACTTTGAGTCCATAGGAAAGCCAATACTATTAAAAGGGGGTAAGGTACTGTTGGTGAACAAGATGCTCCACGTGCACAAGTGATAGTCACCAAAAACACCCACAAACTCTTCCACAAAAGTCTGTCCAAGCCTATCATGAAAATCAGTGTAACCAACAATTCCCACTTGGTCCCACCGATTCCCAAACTCAGACAGACCCATGCCAAACCCTAGCCATTCGGTGCAACCGATTCTGCATCGGTGCCACCGAGTTTAACTTGCCAACTTTCTGTTACCTCGTTTCATAAAATCAGTCTTACCGAGTTTTCTGAATCGGCATCACCGAGTTGTGCAATCTGACCATTGGTCACCTAATCGGTACCACCGAGAGTTATGTATCGGTCTCACCGAGATTCAAAAGTTACTGCCTTTTGGTCACTTCGGTACCATCGAGTTTTACACTTCGGTGTCACCGAGTTGGTCACTTTAGGTGTAATGGTAGGATTTTTGGGGATGCCTATATATACCTCTTCACCACCACCCACTCGATAGAGAAGCACTCAAAACTATTCCATACTTGCCCTATCCTATTTTCTGAGAGAGAGCCACCTACTCATGTGTTGAGATCAAGCCATTCCACTCTATCCATATGAATCTTGATCTCTAGCCTCCCCAAGTTTCTTTCCACCAAATCAATCTCTTTCACCATAGCCAAATCTGTGAGAGAGTGATTGTATGTTGAGGAGTCTATCATCTTGAAGCACAAGAGCAAGGAGTTCATCGACATTACCGAGCCTATTACCTTTTGGAGGGTGGTGCCTCCTAGATTGGTTAGGTGTCGCTTGGGAGCCTCCTACTTCGTGTTGTGGAGTTGAACCAAGAAGTTTGTACGGGCAAGGAGATCGCCTACTTCATGAAGATCTACCCATAGTGAGGCTAGTCCTTCGTGGACGGAAGCCGTTATGGAATAGTCAAGGTTGCTACTTCGTGGACCCTTATGGGTGGAGCCCTCCGTGGACTCTCGTGACCGTTACCCTCCGTGGGTTGAAGACTCCATAAACATGGACGTACAATAGCACCACCTATCGGAACCACGGGAAAAATCTTCGTGTCTACAAATTGCGTTTGATCTTCCTTCCTACCCTCTACTACATATGATTGTTGTTACTTTCCACTGCTATACTCTTAGACATGCATGTGTAGGGTGTACTTGACTTGCTATCATTGCTAAAATCTGCCAACACTTCAAATTGGGAAAAGGTAGAATTTTTATTTGGTCAAGTAGTCTAATCACCCCCCTCCAGACATACTTTCGATCCTACAAGTGGTATCAGAGCTTTGGTCTCCATTGCATTGGTCTCACAACCTAGGAGAGTATGGCGTCTAGTGAGGGAAATTATCACCGTAGAGGTCCGTACTTTGATGGCACAAATTTTGCTAGTTGGAAGCACAAAATGAAAATGCATATTCTTAGTCATAACCCCGCCGTTTGGGCTGTTGTTCGTGTTGGCTTGCAAGGTGAATTCTTTGGTGACGGAAAGGAACCGGATCGTGAAGCGACCGCGGATGAATTGAAGATGTTGCAATACAACGCTCAAGCATGTGACATTCTTTTCAACTGCCTATGCCCCGAAGAATTCAACAAAATCAGCCGTCTTGAGAATGCAAAAGAGATTTGGGATACTTTGGTTGATATGCATGAAGGTACCAAATCCGTGAGAGAATCCAAGTTGGACGTTCTTCAAAGTCAGCTTGACAAGTTGAAGATGAAGGATGGTGAAGGAGTCGCAGAGATGTACTCTAGGCTAGCTCTCATCACCAATGATATTGCCGGCTTAGGAAGCAAAGAAATGACCGACAAATTCATCATCAAGAAGATACTTCGAGCTTTGGATGACAGATACGACACCGTGTGCACATTGATCCAAATGATGCCCAACTACAAAGATCTCAAGCCTACGGAAGTCATTGGAAGGATTGTTGCTCATGAGACGACACTCAAAGACAAAGAAGAGCTTCACAACAAGTCTAGCGGTGCTTACAAAGCCACAAGTGATGCTCCCGCAACTTCAAGCGACAACCTTGTCACCAATGAAGAGATAAGCCTCATGGTCAAGAAATTCAACAAGTTCTACAAGAATAGAGGCAAAGAATGAAGCTCCAACTCAAGATATGAAGAGAAGCGTTCGTCAAGTCGTGACCGAAACTGCTACAATTGTGGGAAGGCCGGACACTACTCCAATGAGTGCATGATGTCTACTACGCAACCTTCTTCTTGTAGACTCGTGTTGGGCCTCCAAGCGCAGAGTTTTGTAGGACAGTAGCACATTTCCCTCAAGTGGATGACCTAAGGTTTATCAATCCGTGGGAGGCGTAGGATGAAGATGGTCTCTCTCAAACAACCCTGCAACCAAATAACAAAGAGTCTCTTGTGTCCCCAACACACCCAATACAATGGTAAATTGTATAGGTGCACTAGTTCGGCGAAGAGATGGTGATACAAGTATAATATGGATGGTAGATATAGGTTTTTGTAATCTGAAAATATAAAAACAGCAAGGTAACTAATGATAAAAGTGAGCACAAACGGTATTGCAATGCTTAGAAACAAGGCCTAGGGTTCATACTTTCACTAGTGCAAGTTCTCTCAACAATACTAACATAGTTGAATCATATGTAAATCCCTCACGTGCGACAAAGAGTTCACTCCAAAGTCACAAATAGCGGAGAACAAACGAAGAAATTATTGTAGGGTACGAAACCACCTCAAAGTTATCTTTTCTGATCAATCTTATGAGCTATCCCTATAAGTGTCACGAACAGCCCTAGAGTTCGTACTAAAATAACACCTTAAGATACACATCAACCAAAACCCTAATGTCACCTAGATACTCCAATGTCACCACGAGTACCCATGGGCTTGATTATACGACATGCATCACACAATTTCAGATTCATCATGTTCAATCCAACACAAAGAACTTCAAAGAGTGCCCTAAAGTTTCTACCGGAGAGTCAAGACGAAAACATGTGCCAACCCCTATGCATAGATTCCCAAGGTCACGGAACCCGCAAGTTGATCACCAAAACATACATCAAGTGGATCAATAGAACATCCCATGGAGACCGCCGGGATGATGAAGATGGCCTCCGGTGATGGTTTCCCCCTCCGGCAGGGTGCCGGAACGGGCTCCCGATTGGTTTTTCGTGGCTACAGAGGCTTGCGGCGGCGGAACTCCCGATCTCGGTTTCTTTCTGGGGGTTACGGGATTTATAGGAGTACTTGGCGTTGGAATCAAGTCAGGGGGACTCCCGAGGGACCCACAAGCCAGGGGGGCGCGCCCTAGGGGGGGTGGGCGCCCCTAGGCTTGTGGCTGCCTCGGGACTCCTCTCCGGTATCTTTTTGCTCCAGTATTTTTTATATTTTCCAAAAATATTCTCCGTAAATTTTCAGCCCATTCCGAGAACTTTTATTTCTGCACAAAAAATGACACCATGGTAGTTCTACTGAAAGCAGCGTCAGTCCGGGTTAGTTCTAATAAAATCATACCAAAATCATATAAAATTATTGTAAACATGGCATGAATACTTCATAAATTATAGATACGTTGGAGACATATCAGTGCATGGCTCCCTACAAATGAAGAGAAGAGTTACCTAGAAGACGAAGCTCAAGGAGTGAATCACCTCAAAGAGAGAGAAGGAGTAGAGATGACCGTTATGAAGGAAGACCCTCAAGGAGAAGTAGGGACTCGGAGAAGAAGGACAAGTACACCAAGAGCTACACAAGAAGAAGACATCAAGCTCATGTTGGTGAATGGGTTTTCGGCTCCGAATCCGACAACAACTCCGAGAGAAGCTATCACTCCAACTCCGACTATAGTCAAGATGAAGGTGTGATGACCCACAAGTATAGGGGATCTATCGTAGTCCTTTCGATTAGTAAGAGTGTCGAACCCAACGAGGAGCAGAAGGAAATGACAAGCGGTTTTCAGTAAGGTATTCTCTGCAAGCACTGAAATTATCGGTAACAGACAGTTTTGTGATAAGATAATTCGTAACGGATAGCAAGTAACAAATGTAACAAAGGTGCAGCAAGGTGGCCCAATCCTTTTTGTAGCAAAGGATAATCCTGGACAAACTCTTATATAAAGCAAAGCGCTCCCGAGGACACATGGGAATTTCCGTCAAGCTAGTTTTCATCATGCTCATATGATTCGCGTTCGTTACTTTGATAATTTGATATGTGTGTGGACCGGTGCTTGGGTGCTGTCCTTACTTGGACAAGCCTCCCACTTATGATTAACCTCTCTCGCAAGCATCCGCAACTACAAAAGAAGAATTAAGATAAATCTAACCATAGCATGAAACATATGGATCCAAATCAGCCCCTTACGAAGCAACGCATAAACTAGGGTTTAAGCTTCTGTCACTCTAGCAACCCATCATCTACTTATTACTTCCCAATGCCTTCCTCTAGGCCCAAATAATGGCGAAGTGTCATGTAGTCGACGTTCACATAACACCACTAGAGGAGAGACAACATACGTCTCATCAAAATATCGAACGAATACCAAATTCACATGATTACTTATAACAAGACTTATCCCATGTCCTCAGGAACAAACGTAACTACTCACAAAGCATATTCATGTTCATAATCAGAGGAGTATTAATTATCATTAAGGATCTGAACATATGATCTTCCACCAAGTAAACCAACTAGCATCAACTACAAGGAGTAATCAACACTACTAGCAACCCACAGGTACCAATCTGAGGTTTTGACACAAAGATCGAATACAAGAGATGAACTAGGGTTTGTAGAGGAGATGGTACTGGTGAAGATGTTGATGGATATTGACCCCCTCTCGATGAGAGGAGCGTTGGTGATGACGATGGCTTCGATTTCCCCCTTCGGGAGGGAAGTTTCGCCGGCAAAACAGCTCCGCCGGAGCCCTAGATTGGTTCTGCTCAAGTTCCGCCTCGAGACGGCGGCGCTTCGTCCTGAAAGCTCTCTTATGATTTTTTCCAGGTCAAAACCCTCCATATAGCAGAAGATGTGCACCGGAGGCCTGCCAGGGGGCCCACAAGCCACAGGGGCGCGCCCAGGGGGGTAGGGCGCGCCCCCCTGGCTTGTGACCTCCTGGTGGGTCCCCTCTGGTATTTCTTTCGCCCAATAATTTTTATATATTCCAAAATAATTCTCCGTAACTTTTCAGGACTTTTGGAGTTGTGCAGAATAGGTCTCTCATATTTGCTCCTTTTCCAGTCCAGAATTCCAGCTGCCGGCATTCTCCCTCTTCATGTAAACCTTGTAAAATAAGAGAGAAAAGGCATAAGTATTGTACCATAATGTGTAATAACAGCCCATAATGCAATAAATATCAATATAAAAGCATGATGCAAAATGGACGTATCAACTCCCCCAAGCTGAGACCTCGCTTGTCCTCAAGCGAAAGCCGAAATCGATAAATATGTCCACATGTTTAGAGATAGAGGTGTCGATAAAATAAAATACGGACATGAAGGCATCATGGTCATCTTTAGAACAGCAACATATATTGACATATGATTTCTTATGCCAAAGTAACAATTCATTCACAAGGTAAAGTATGAATCAAGAACTCTATTGAGAACCAACAAACTATGATCTTAGTCATTGAAGCAATTCCAATTTATCATAACGTCGGAAAGAGTCAATATAAGAGCTTGTAAAGCAGATCCACATACTCAATCATCTTTTAGTCTTTCATAATTGCTAACACTCACGCGGTACCTATGAGGCCAAAGCTTCAATCGGACATAGAGAAAGATAGGGGCTTATAGTTTTGCCTCCCAACTATTTACCTCAAGGGTAATGTCAACAGAAATAGCTCATGATCACCCACATCCGAGTGGGTATATGTGTCTAGATCATTCCCCAACACATGACGCTTGCCAAGAGAGAAAGGCGAAATAAAGGAAGTGGTGAAGATCACCATGACTCTTGCATAAAGGTAAGTACTAGAAAGTAAAAGTAACAGATAGGCCCTTCGCAGAGGGAAGCAGAGGTTGTCATGCGCTTTTATAGTTGAATGCACAATCCCTTAATGCAAAAGAACGTCACTTTATATTGCCCCTTGTGATAAAGAACTTTATTATGCAGTCTGTCGCTTTTATTTCTTCCATATCACAAGTTCGTATAAAGTTTATTTTCCTCACACTAATAGATCATACATATTTAGAGAGCAATTTTTATTGCTTGCACCGATGACAACTTACTTGAAGGATCTTACTCAATCCATAGGTAGGTATGGTGGACTCTCATGGCAAAACTGGGTTAAGGGTGTTTGGATGCACAAGTAGTATCTCTACTTGGTGCGGAGGTTTTGGCTGATATGGGGTGGAAGCAAGCGTCACATGTTAAAGGATCTATAACCATATAACTTTTATTCGGAAATAAGCAAACATAACCCATTATGTTGTCTTCCTTGTCCAACATCAACTTCTTAGCATATAATATTTTAATGAGTGCTCACAATCATAAAAGATGTCCAAGATAATATATTTATATGTGAACCTCTCTTTCTTTATTACTTCCTTTTAATTGCAACAATGACCAATCGCTATGTTTGTCAACTCACAACAAATTTCAATCGACATACTTCTTATATGTGAAGTCATCACCCCCCATAAGATCATCATATATACTCTTTGCTTTTATCCTATACTTCTTTCTATTTCTTTTTCTCAAGATCATAGCAAGCAGGCAAAGCCCTCAACTCAAAACTACCTTTTATTATAAACTCTTGGACTTGCTTACATAAGGGGAACAAAAAGCAAAATTCAAAACTAGATCACACTTAAGACTTTATTCTACTAGATCAAGATATAACCAAAAGGATCGAACTAAGAAAAACGATAAAAGTAAAAGAGGTGATGGGGATACGATACCGGGGCACCTCCCCCAAGCTTGGCGCAAGCCAAGGGGAGTGCCCATACCCATGTGTTTAGTTGTCTTTCTTCGGAGGTGGTGATGTTGGAGTTGTCGATGAGGTTGGAAGCTTGTCTAGTTTCCTCTTAAGCATAAAATTCTGTTCCCTCAGATCGTCTGCTTCCTGCTCGAGCTTCAATATCCTTTGACATAATTCTTGCTTGCTCTCCTGCAGGAAACGAGAAGGGATAAATAGAACCTTGGGTTTTCTCCTTGTGTTTGGGAGGCTCGATTTCCTGAACTCCACGTGCCTATCTCCTGGTCGAGGCAGGGGGATCTCCTCTTCATCCGAGCTTTCTTCCTCATACTTGCCTTCTTGTTCCTCCTCCGAGAACAATCCATAAGGATCTAAGTCCCCATAGAGCTTGGGATTGGCAAGATAATGCGATACATAGCTCTCCCCATCGGAATCTTGGGACAACATATTGCCCTTAATCTGCTGCAGAAACAACTCAAAACGAAAACAGGAGGTATTGTCATGATACGAAGGTCAAAACCTTCGGGAGATTATATAATGAATTTTTACCGACCTGAAGGAGTATACCACAAGAAAATGGAGTCCGGAGGGTGCACGGGGTGGCCACAAGCCACAGGGGCGCGCCCAGGGGGGTAGGGCACGCCCCCCCTGGCTTGTCGCCTCCTCGTGCACTCTTCGGACTACTTTAAATTTTCCTAATTTATTAAATATTCCAAAACGGATAAAAATTGCTATTGGAAAAGTTTTGGAATCGGTTTGCTTACCGTAGCACATACCTATTCCTTTTCGGAGTCTGAAACGTTCTGGTAGGTCTCCCTAATGTACTCCTCCGGAGTCATGGTATTGATAATATTGGTTTCAACATTTATGGGAGTACCTGAGATATAATGTTTGATTCTTTGCCCGTTTACCATCTTAGGATTTGTGCCTTCGGCGTTGTTGATCTTGATGGCACCGAAACGATATACTTCCTCGATAATGTAAGGCCCTTCCCATTTAGAGAGGAGTTTTCCTGCAAAAAATCTTAAACGAGAATTGTATAGCAAGACATGATCACCTACATTGAATTCACGCTTTTGTATCCTTTTATCATGCCATCTCTTAACTTTTTCTTTAAACAACTTGACATTCTCATAGGCATGGGTTCTCCATTCATCAAGTGAGCTAATGTCAAATAACCTCTTCTCACCAGCAAGTTTGAAATCATAGTTGTGCTCTTTAATTGCCCAATAAGCTTTATGTTCTAGTTCTAGAGGTAAGTGACATGCTTTACCATAAACCATTTTATATGGAGACATACCCATAGGGTTTTTGTAAGCAGTTCTATAAGCCCATAATGCATCATCAAGTTTCTTAGACCAATTCTTTCTGGATCTATTAACAGTCTTCTGCAAGATCAATTTAATTTCTCTATTGCTCAATTCTACTTGACCACTAGACTGAGGATGATAAGGAGATGCAATTCTATGATTAACATCATACTTAGCAAGCAATTTATGGAAGGCACCATGAATAAAGTGTGAACCACCATCAGTCATTAAATATCTAGGGACTCCAAATCTAGGGAAAATAACTTCTTTAAGCATTTTAAGAGAAGTGTTATGATCAGCACTACTAGTTGGAATAGCTTCTACCCACTTAGTAACATAATCAACAACAACTAGAATATGAGTATACCCGTTGGACTTTGGAAAAGGTCCCATATAATCAAAACCCCAAACATCAAATGGTTCAATAACAAGTGAGTAATTCATAGGCATTTCCTGACGTCTACTAATATTACCAATTCTTTGACATTCATCACAAGACAAGACAGACTTACGAGCATCCTTGAAGAGAGTAGGCCAATAAAAACCAGATTGTACTACCTTATGTGCAGTTCTATCTCTAGCGATTCCCACTCGGTCCCACCGATTCCCAAACTCAGACAGACCCATGCCAAACCCTAGCCATTCGGTGCAACCGATTCTGCATCGGTGCCACCGAGTTTAACTTGCCAACTTTCTGTTACCTCGTTTCATAAAATCGGTCTTACCGAGTTTTCTGAATCGGCGTCACCGAGTTGTGCAATCTGACCATTGGTCACCTAATCGGTACCACCAAGAGTTATGTATCGGTCTCACCGAGATTCAAAAGTTACTGCCTTTTGGTCACTTCGGTACCATCGAGTTTTACACTTCGGTGTCACCGAGTTGGTCACTTTAGGTGTAACGGTAGGATTTTTGGGGATGCTTATATATACCTCTTCACCACCACCCACTCGATAGAGAAGCACTCAAAACTATTCCATACTTGCCCTATCCTATTTTCTGAGAGAGAGCCACCTACTCATGTGTTGAGATCAAGCCATTCCACTCTATCCATATGAATCTTGATCTCTAGCCTCCCCAAGTTGCTTTCCACCAAATCAATCTCTTTCACCATAGCCAAATCTGTGAGAGAGTGATTGTATGTTGAGGAGTCTATCATCTTGAAGCACAAGAGCAAGGAGTTCATCGACATTACCGAGCCTATTACCTTTTGGAGGGTGGTGCCTCCTAGATTGGTTAGGTGTCGCTTGGGAGCCTCCTACTTCGTGTTGTGGAGTTGAACCAAGAAGTTTGTACGGGCAAGGAGATCGCCTACTTCATGAAGATCTACCCATAGTGAGGCTAGTCCTTCGTGGACGGAAGCCGTTATGGAATAGTCAAGGTTGCTACTTCGTGGACCCTTATGGGTGGAGCCCTCCGTGGACTCTCGTGACCGTTAACCTCCGTGGGTTGAAGACTCCATAAACATGGACGTACAATAGCACCACCTATCAGAACCACGGGAAAAATCTTCGTGTCTACAAATTGCGTTTGATCTTCCTTCCTACCCTCTACTACATATGCTTGTTGTTACTTTCCACTGCTATACTCTTAGACATGCATGCGTAGGGTGCACTTGACTTGCTATCATTGCTAAAATCTGCCAACACTTAAAATTGGGAAAAGGTAGAATTTTTATTTGGTCAAGTAGTCTAATCACCCCCCCTCCAGACATACTTTCGATCCTACAAGTGGTATCAGAGCTTTGGTCTCCATTGCATTGGTCTCACAACCTAGGAGAGTATGGCGTCTAGTGAGGGAAATTATCACCGTAGAGGTCCGTACTTTGATGGCACAAATTTTGCTAGTTGGAAGCACAAAATGAAAATGCATATTCTTAGTCATAACCCCGCCGTTTGGGCTGTTGTTCGTGTTGGCTTGCAAGGTGAATTCTTTGGTGACGGAAAGGAACCGGATCGTGAAGCGACCGCGGATGAATTGAAGATGTTGCAATACAACGCTCAAGCATGTGACATTCTTTTCAACTGCCTATGCCCCGAAGAATTCAACAAAATCAGCCGTCTTGAGAATGCAAAAGAGATTTGGGATACTTTGGTTGATATGCATGAAGGTACCAAATCCGTGAGAGAATCCAAGTTGGACGTTCTTCAAAGTCAGCTTGACAAGTTGAAGATGAAGGATGGTGAAGGAGTCGCAGAGATGTACTCTAGGCTAGCTCTCATCACCAATGATATTGCTGGCTTAGGAAGCAAAGAAATGACCGACAAATTCATCATCAAGAAGATACTTCGAGCTTTGGATGACAGATACGACACCGTGTGCACATTGATCCAAATGATGCCCAACTACAAAGATCTCAAGCCTACGGAAGTCATTGGAAGGATTGTTGCTCATGAGGCGACACTCAAAGACAAAGCAGAGCTTCACAACAAGTCTAGCGGTGCTTACAAAGCCACAAGTGATGCTCCCGCAACTTCAAGCGACAACCTTGTCACCAATGAAGAGATAAGCCTCATGGTCAAGAAATTCAACAAGTTCTACAAGAATAGAGGCAAAGAATGAAGCTCCAACTCAAGATATGAAGAGAAGCGTTCGTCAAGTCGTGACCGAAACTGCTACAATTGTGGGAAGGCCGGACACTACTCCAATGAGTGCATGATGTCTACTACGCAACCTTCTTCTTGTAGACTCGTGTTGGGCCTCCAAGCGCAGAGTTTTGTAGGACAGTAGCACATTTCCCTCAAGTGGATGACCTAAGGTTTATCAATCCGTGGGAGGCGTAGGATGAAGATGGTCTCTCTCAAACAACCCTGCAACCAAATAACAAAGAGTCTCTTGTGTCCCCAACACACCCAATACAATGGTAAATTGTATAGGTGCACTAGTTCGGCGAAGAGATGGTGATACAAGTATAATATGGATGGTAGATATAGGTTTTTGTAATCTGAAAATATAAAAACAGCAAGGTAACTAATGATAAAAGTGAGCACAAACGGTATTGCAATGCTTAGAAACAAGGCCTAGGGTTCATACTTTCACTAGTGCAAGTTCTCTCAACAATACTAACATAGTTGAATCATATGTAAATCCCTCACGTGCGACAAAGAGTTCACTCCAAAGTCACAAATAGCGGAGAACAAACGAAGAAATTATTGTAGGGTACGAAACCACCTCAAAGTTATCTTTTCTGATCAATCTTATGAGCTATCCCTATAAGTGTCACGAACAGCCCTAGAGTTCGTACTAAAATAACACCTTAAGATACACATCAACCAAAACCCTAATGTCACCTAGATACTCCAATGTCACCACGAGTACCCATGGGCTTGATTATACGACATGCATCACACAATTTCAGATTCATCATGTTCAATCCAACACAAAGAACTTCAAAGAGTGCCCTAAAGTTTCTACCGGAGAGTCAAGACGAAAACATGTGCCAACCCCTATGCATAGATTCCCAAGGTCACGGAACCCGCAAGTTGATCACCAAAACATACATCAAGTGGATCAATAGAACATCCCATTGTCACCACGGATATCCCATCGCAAGACATACATCAAGTGTTCTCAAATCCTTAAAGACTCAATCCGATAAGAAAACTTCAAAGGGAAAAACTCAATTCATCACAAGAAGATAGAGAGGGGAAAACTCCATATGATTCATCTATATTAATAAAGCTCGCGGTACATCAAGATCGTGCCATCTCAAGAACACGAGAGAGAGAGATCAAACACATAGCTACTGGTACATACCCTCAGCCCCGAGGGTGAACTACTCCCTCCTCGCCATGGAGACCGCCAGGATGATGAAGATGGCCTCCGGTGATGGTTTCCCCCTCCGGCAGGGTGCCGGAACGGGCTCCCGATTGGTTTTTCGTGGCTACAGAGGCTTGCGGCGGCGGAACTCCCGATCTCGGTTTCTTTCTGGGGGTTACGGGATTTATAGGAGTACTTGGCGTTGGAATCAAGTCAGGGGGACTCCCGAGGGACCCACAAGCCAGGGGGGCGCGCCCTAGGGGGGGTGGGCGCCCCTAGGCTTGTGGCTGCCTCGGGACTCCTCTCCGGTATCCTTTTGCTCCAGTATTTTTTATATTTTCCAAAAATATTCTCCGTAAATTTTCAGCCCATTCCGAGAACTTTTATTTCTGCACAAAAAATGACACCATGGTAGTTCTACTGAAAGCAGCGTCAGTCCGGGTTAGTTCTAATAAAATCATACCAAAATCATATAAAATTATTGTAAACATGGCATGAATACTTCATAAATTATAGATACGTTGGAGACATATTAGTGCATGGCTCCCTACAAATGAAGAGAAGAGTTACCTAGAAGACGAAGCTCAAGGAGTGAATCACCTCAAAGAGAGAGAAGGAGTAGAGATGACCGTTATGAAGGAAGACCCTCAAGGAGAAGTAGGGACTCGGAGAAGAAGGACAAGTACACCAAGAGCTACACAAGAAGAAGACATCAAGCTCATGTTGGTGAATGGGTTTTCGGCTCCGAATCCGACAACAACTCCGAGAGAAGCTATCACTCCAACTCCGACTATAGTCAAGATGAAGGTGTGATGACCCACAAGTATAGGGGATCTATCGTAGTCCTTTCGATTAGTAAGAGTGTCGAACCCAACGAGGAGCAGAAGGAAATGACAAGCGGTTTTCAGTAAGGTATTCTCTGCAAGCACTGAAATTATCGGTAACAGACAGTTTTGTGATAAGATAATTCGTAACGGATAGCAAGTAACAAATGTAACAAAGGTGCAGCAAGGTGGCCCAATCCTTTTTGTAGCAAAGGATAATCCTGGACAAACTCTTATATAAAGCAAAGCGCTCCCGAGGACACATGGGAATTTCCGTCAAGCTAGTTTTCATCATGCTCATATGATTCGCGTTCGTTACTTTGATAATTTGATATGTGTGTGGACCGGTGCTTGGGTGCTGTCCTTACTTGGACAAGCCTCCCACTTATGATTAACCTCTCTCGCAAGCATCCGCAGCTACAAAAGAAGAATTAAGATAAATCTAACCATAGCATGAAACATATGGATCCAAATCAGCCCCTTACGAAGCAACGCATAAACTAGGGTTTAAGCTTCTGTCACTCTAGCAACCCATCATCTACTTATTACTTCCCAATGCCTTCCTCTAGGCCCAAATAATGGCGAAGTGTCATGTAGTCGACGTTCACATAACACCACTAGAGGAGAGACAACATACGTCTCATCAAAATATCGAACGAATACCAAATTCACATGATTACTTATAACAAGACTTATCCCATGTCCTCAGGAACAAACGTAACTACTCACAAAGCATATTCATGTTCATAATCAGAGGAGTATTAATTATCATTAAGGATCTGAACATATGATCTTCCACCAAGTAAACCAACTAGCATCAACTACAAGGAGTAATCAACACTACTAGCAACCCACAGGTACCAATCTGAGGTTTTGACACAAAGATCGAATACAAGAGATGAACTAGGGTTTGTAGAGGAGATGGTACTGGTGAAGATGTTGATGGATATTGACCCCCTCTCGATGAGAGGAGCGTTGGTGATGACGATGGCTTCGATTTCCCCCTTCGGGAGGGAAGTTTCGCCGGCAAAACAGCTCCGCCGGAGCCCTAGATTGGTTCTGCTCAAGTTCCGCCTCGAGACGGCGGCGCTTCGTCCTGAAAGCTCTCTTATGATTTTTTCCAGGTCAAAACCCTCCATATAGCAGAAGATGTGCACCGGAGGCCTGCCAGGGGGCCCACAAGCCACAGGGGCGCGCCCAGGGGGGTAGGGCGCGCCCCCCTGGCTTGTGACCTCCTGGTGGGTCCCCTCTGGTATTTCTTTCGCCCAATAATTTTTATATATTCCAAAATAATTCTCCGTAACTTTTCAGGACTTTTGGAGTTGTGCAGAATAGGTCTCTCATATTTGCTCCTTTTCCAGTCCAGAATTCCAGCTGCCGGCATTCTCCCTCTTCATGTAAACCTTGTAAAATAAGAGAGAAAAGGCATAAGTATTGTACCATAATGTGTAATAACAGCCCATAATGCAATAAATATCAATATAAAAGCATGATGCAAAATGGACGTATCAACTCCCCCAAGCTGAGACCTCGCTTGTCCTCAAGCGAAAGCCGAAATCGATAAATATGTCCACATGTTTAGAGATAGAGGTGTCGATAAAATAAAATACGGACATGAAGGCATCATGGTCATCTTTAGAACAGCAACATATATTGACATATGATTTCTTATGCCAAAGTAACAATTCATTCACAAGGTAAAGTATGAATCAAGAACTCTATTGAGAACCAACAAACTATGATCTTAGTCATTGAAGCAATTCCAATTTATCATAACGTCGGAAAGAGTCAATATAAGAGCTTGTAAAGCAGATCCACATACTCAATCATCTTTTAGTCTTTCATAATTGCTAACACTCACGCGGTACCTATGAGGCCAAAGCTTCAATCGGACATAGAGAAAGATAGGGGCTTATAGTTTTGCCTCCCAACTATTTACCTCAAGGGTAATGTCAACAGAAATAGCTCATGATCACCCACATCCGAGTGGGTATATGTGTCTAGATCATTCCCCAACACATGACGCTTGCCAAGAGAGAAAGGCGAAATAAAGGAAGTGGTGAAGATCACCATGACTCTTGCATAAAGGTAAGTACTAGAAAGTAAAAGTAACAGATAGGCCCTTCGCAGAGGGAAGCAGAGGTTGTCATGCGCTTTTATAGTTGAATGCACAATCCCTTAATGCAAAAGAACGTCACTTTATATTGCCCCTTGTGATAAAGAACTTTATTATGCAGTCTGTCGCTTTTATTTCTTCCATATCACAAGTTCGTATAAAGTTTATTTTCCTCACACTAATAGATCATACATATTTAGAGAGCAATTTTTATTGCTTGCACCGATGACAACTTACTTGAAGGATCTTACTCAATCCATAGGTAGGTATGGTGGACTCTCATGGCAAAACTGGGTTAAGGGTGTTTGGATGCACAAGTAGTATCTCTACTTGGTGCGGAGGTTTTGGCTGATATGGGGTGGAAGCAAGCGTCACATGTTAAAGGATCTATAACCATATAACTTTTATTCGGAAATAAGCAAACATAACCCATTATGTTGTCTTCCTTGTCCAACATCAACTTCTTAGCATATAATATTTTAATGAGTGCTCACAATCATAAAAGATGTCCAAGATAATATATTTATATGTGAACCTCTCTTTCTTTATTACTTCCTTTTAATTGCAACAATGACCAATCGCTATGTTTGTCAACTCACAACAAATTTCAATCGACATACTTCTTATATGTGAAGTCATCACCCCCCATAAGATCATCATATATACTCTTTGCTTTTATCCTATACTTCTTTCTATTTCTTTTTCTCAAGATCATAGCAAGCAGGCAAAGCCCTCAACTCAAAACTACCTTTTATTATAAACTCTTGGACTTGCTTACATAAGGGGAACAAAAAGCAAAATTCAAAACTAGATCACACTTAAGACTTTATTCTACTAGATCAAGATATAACCAAAAGGATCGAACTAAGAAAAACGATAAAAGTAAAAGAGGTGATGGGGATACGATACCGGGGCACCTCCCCCAAGCTTGGCGCAAGCCAAGGGGAGTGCCCATACCCATGTGTTTAGTTGTCTTTCTTCGGAGGTGGTGATGTTGGAGTTGTCGATGAGGTTGGAAGCTTGTCTAGTTTCCTCTTAAGCATAAAATTCTGTTCCCTCAGATCGTCTGCTTCCTGCTCGAGCTTCAATATCCTTTGACATAATTCTTGCTTGCTCTCCTACAGGAAACGAGAAGGGATAAATAGAACCTTGGGTTTTCTCCTTGTGTTTGGGAGGCTCGATTTCCTGAACTCCACGTGCCTATCTCCTGGTCGAGGCAGGGGGATCTCCTCTTCATCCGAGCTTTCTTCCTCATACTTGCCTTCTTGTTCCTCCTCCGAGAACAATCCATAAGGATCTAAGTCCCCATAGAGCTTGGGATTGGCAAGATAATGCGATACATAGCTCTCCCCATCGGAATCTTGGGACGACATATTGCCCTTAATCTGCTGCAGAAACAACTCAAAACGAAAACAGGAGGTATTGTCATGATACGAAGGTCAAAACCTTCGGGAGATTATATAATGAATTTTTACCGACCTGAAGGAGTATACCACAAGAAAATGGAGTCCGGAGGGTGCACGGGGTGGCCACAAGCCACAGGGGCGCGCCCAGGGGGGTAGGGCACGCCCCCCTGGCTTGTCGCCTCCTCGTGCACTCTTCGGACTACTTTAAATTTTCCTAATTTATTAAATATTCCAAAACGGATAAAAATTGCTATTGGAAAAGTTTTGGAATCGGTTTGCTTACCGTAGCACATACCTATTCCTTTTCGGAGTCTGAAACGTTCTGGTAGGTCTCCCTAATGTACTCCTCCGGAGTCATGGTATTGATAATATTGGTTTCAACATTTATGGGAGTACCTGAGATATAATGTTTGATTCTTTGCCCGTTTACCATCTTAGGATTTGTGCCTTCGGCGTTGTTGATCTTGATGGCACCGAAACGATATACTTCCTCGATAATGTAAGGCCCTTCCCATTTAGAGAGGAGTTTTCCTGCAAAAAATCTTAAACGAGAATTGTATAGCAAGACATGATCACCTACATTGAATTCACGCTTTTGTATCCTTTTATCATGCCATCTCTTAACTTTTTCTTTAAACAACTTGACATTCTCATAGGCATGGGTTCTCCATTCATCAAGTGAGCTAATGTCAAATAACCTCTTCTCACCAGCAAGTTTGAAATCATAGTTGTGCTCTTTAATTGCCCAATAAGCTTTATGTTCTAGTTCTAGAGGTAAGTGACATGCTTTACCATAAACCATTTTATATGGAGACATACCCATAGGGTTTTTGTAAGCAGTTCTATAAGCCCATAATGCATCATCAAGTTTCTTAGACCAATTCTTTCTGGATCTATTAACAGTCTTCTGCAAGATCAATTTAATTTCTCTATTGCTCAATTCTACTTGACCACTAGACTGAGGATGATAAGGAGATGCAATTCTATGATTAACATCATACTTAGCAAGCAATTTATGGAAGGCACCATGAATAAAGTGTGAACCACCATCAGTCATTAAATATCTAGGGACTCCAAATCTAGGGAAAATAACTTCTTTAAGCATTTTAAGAGAAGTGTTATGATCAGCACTACTAGTTGGAATAGCTTCTACCCACTTAGTAACATAATCAACAACAACTAGAATATGAGTATACCCGTTGGACTTTGGAAAAGGTCCCATATAATCAAAACCCCAAACATCAAATGGTTCAATAACAAGTGAGTAATTCATAGGCATTTCCTGACGTCTACTAATATTACCAATTCTTTGACATTCATCACAAGACAAGACAGACTTACGAGCATCCTTGAAGAGAGTAGGCCAATAAAAACCAGATTGTACTACCTTATGTGCAGTTCTATCTCTAGCGATTCCCACTCGGTCCCACCGATTCCCAAACTCAGACAGACCCATGCCAAACCCTAGCCATTCGGTGCAACCGATTCTGCATCGGTGCCACCGAGTTTAACTTGCCAACTTTCTGTTACCTCGTTTCATAAAATCGGTCTTACCGAGTTTTCTGAATCGGCGTCACCGAGTTGTGCAATCTGACCATTGGTCACCTAATCGGTACCACCAAGAGTTATGTATCGGTCTCACCGAGATTCAAAAGTTACTGCCTTTTGGTCACTTCGGTACCATCGAGTTTTACACTTCGGTGTCACCGAGTTGGTCACTTTAGGTGTAACGGTAGGATTTTTGGGGATGCTTATATATACCTCTTCACCACCACCCACTCGATAGAGAAGCACTCAAAACTATTCCATACTTGCCCTATCCTATTTTCTGAGAGAGAGCCACCTACTCATGTGTTGAGATCAAGCCATTCCACTCTATCCATATGAATCTTGATCTCTAGCCTCCCCAAGTTGCTTTCCACCAAATCAATCTCTTTCACCATAGCCAAATCTGTGAGAGAGTGATTGTATGTTGAGGAGTCTATCATCTTGAAGCACAAGAGCAAGGAGTTCATCGACATTACCGAGCCTATTACCTTTTGGAGGGTGGTGCCTCCTAGATTGGTTAGGTGTCGCTTGGGAGCCTCCTACTTCGTGTTGTGGAGTTGAACCAAGAAGTTTGTACGGGCAAGGAGATCGCCTACTTCATGAAGATCTACCCATAGTGAGGCTAGTCCTTCGTGGACGGAAGCCGTTATGGAATAGTCAAGGTTGCTACTTCGTGGACCCTTATGGGTGGAGCCCTCCGTGGACTCTCGTGACCGTTAACCTCCGTGGGTTGAAGACTCCATAAACATGGACGTACAATAGCACCACCTATCAGAACCACGGGAAAAATCTTCGTGTCTACAAATTGCGTTTGATCTTCCTTCCTACCCTCTACTACATATGCTTGTTGTTACTTTCCACTGCTATACTCTTAGACATGCATGCGTAGGGTGCACTTGACTTGCTATCATTGCTAAAATCTGCCAACACTTAAAATTGGGAAAAGGTAGAATTTTTATTTGGTCAAGTAGTCTAATCACCCCCCCTCCAGACATACTTTCGATCCTACAAGTGGTATCAGAGCTTTGGTCTCCATTGCATTGGTCTCACAACCTAGGAGAGTATGGCGTCTAGTGAGGGAAATTATCACCGTAGAGGTCCGTACTTTGATGGCACAAATTTTGCTAGTTGGAAGCACAAAATGAAAATGCATATTCTTAGTCATAACCCCGCCGTTTGGGCTGTTGTTCGTGTTGGCTTGCAAGGTGAATTCTTTGGTGACGGAAAGGAACCGGATCGTGAAGCGACCGCGGATGAATTGAAGATGTTGCAATACAACGCTCAAGCATGTGACATTCTTTTCAACTGCCTATGCCCCGAAGAATTCAACAAAATCAGCCGTCTTGAGAATGCAAAAGAGATTTGGGATACTTTGGTTGATATGCATGAAGGTACCAAATCCGTGAGAGAATCCAAGTTGGACGTTCTTCAAAGTCAGCTTGACAAGTTGAAGATGAAGGATGGTGAAGGAGTCGCAGAGATGTACTCTAGGCTAGCTCTCATCACCAATGATATTGCTGGCTTAGGAAGCAAAGAAATGACCGACAAATTCATCATCAAGAAGATACTTCGAGCTTTGGATGACAGATACGACACCGTGTGCACATTGATCCAAATGATGCCCAACTACAAAGATCTCAAGCCTACGGAAGTCATTGGAAGGATTGTTGCTCATGAGGCGACACTCAAAGACAAAGCAGAGCTTCACAACAAGTCTAGCGGTGCTTACAAAGCCACAAGTGATGCTCCCGCAACTTCAAGCGACAACCTTGTCACCAATGAAGAGATAAGCCTCATGGTCAAGAAATTCAACAAGTTCTACAAGAATAGAGGCAAAGAATGAAGCTCCAACTCAAGATATGAAGAGAAGCGTTCGTCAAGTCGTGACCGAAACTGCTACAATTGTGGGAAGGCCGGACACTACTCCAATGAGTGCATGATGTCTACTACGCAACCTTCTTCTTGTAGACTCGTGTTGGGCCTCCAAGCGCAGAGTTTTGTAGGACAGTAGCACATTTCCCTCAAGTGGATGACCTAAGGTTTATCAATCCGTGGGAGGCGTAGGATGAAGATGGTCTCTCTCAAACAACCCTGCAACCAAATAACAAAGAGTCTCTTGTGTCCCCAACACACCCAATACAATGGTAAATTGTATAGGTGCACTAGTTCGGCGAAGAGATGGTGATACAAGTATAATATGGATGGTAGATATAGGTTTTTGTAATCTGAAAATATAAAAACAGCAAGGTAACTAATGATAAAAGTGAGCACAAACGGTATTGCAATGCTTAGAAACAAGGCCTAGGGTTCATACTTTCACTAGTGCAAGTTCTCTCAACAATACTAACATAGTTGAATCATATGTAAATCCCTCACGTGCGACAAAGAGTTCACTCCAAAGTCACAAATAGCGGAGAACAAACGAAGAAATTATTGTAGGGTACGAAACCACCTCAAAGTTATCTTTTCTGATCAATCTTATGAGCTATCCCTATAAGTGTCACGAACAGCCCTAGAGTTCGTACTAAAATAACACCTTAAGATACACATCAACCAAAACCCTAATGTCACCTAGATACTCCAATGTCACCACGAGTACCCATGGGCTTGATTATACGACATGCATCACACAATTTCAGATTCATCATGTTCAATCCAACACAAAGAACTTCAAAGAGTGCCCTAAAGTTTCTACCGGAGAGTCAAGACGAAAACATGTGCCAACCCCTATGCATAGATTCCCAAGGTCACGGAACCCGCAAGTTGATCACCAAAACATACATCAAGTGGATCAATAGAACATCCCATTGTCACCACGGATATCCCATCGCAAGACATACATCAAGTGTTCTCAAATCCTTAAAGACTCAATCCGATAAGAAAACTTCAAAGGGAAAAACTCAATTCATCACAAGAAGATAGAGAGGGGAAAACTCCATATGATTCATCTATATTAATAAAGCTCGCGGTACATCAAGATCGTGCCATCTCAAGAACACGAGAGAGAGAGATCAAACACATAGCTACTGGTACATACCCTCAGCCCCGAGGGTGAACTACTCCCTCCTCGCCATGGAGACCGCCAGGATGATGAAGATGGCCTCCGGTGATGGTTTCCCCCTCCGGCAGGGTGCCGGAACGGGCTCCCGATTGGTTTTTCGTGGCTACAGAGGCTTGCGGCGGCGGAACTCCCGATCTCGGTTTCTTTCTGGGGGTTACGGGATTTATAGGAGTACTTGGCGTTGGAATCAAGTCAGGGGGACTCCCGAGGGACCCACAAGCCAGGGGGGCGCGCCCTAGGGGGGGTGGGCGCCCCTAGGCTTGTGGCTGCCTCGGGACTCCTCTCCGGTATCTTTTTGCTCCAGTATTTTTTATATTTTCCAAAAATATTCTCCGTAAATTTTCAGCCCATTCCGAGAACTTTTATTTCTGCACAAAAAATGACACCATGGTAGTTCTACTGAAAGCAGCGTCAGTCCGGGTTAGTTCTAATAAAATCATACCAAAATCATATAAAATTATTGTAAACATGGCATGAATACTTCATAAATTATAGATACGTTGGAGACATATTAGTGCATGGCTCCCTACAAATGAAGAGAAGAGTTACCTAGAAGACGAAGCTCAAGGAGTGAATCACCTCAAAGAGAGAGAAGGAGTAGAGATGACCGTTATGAAGGAAGACCCTCAAGGAGAAGTAGGGACTCGGAGAAGAAGGACAAGTACACCAAGAGCTACACAAGAAGAAGACATCAAGCTCATGTTGGTGAATGGGTTTTCGGCTCCGAATCCGACAACAACTCCGAGAGAAGCTATCACTCCAACTCCGACTATAGTCAAGATGAAGGTGTGATGACCCACAAGTATAGGGGATCTATCGTAGTCCTTTCGATTAGTAAGAGTGTCGAACCCAACGAGGAGCAGAAGGAAATGACAAGCGGTTTTCAGTAAGGTATTCTCTGCAAGCACTGAAATTATCGGTAACAGACAGTTTTGTGATAAGATAATTCGTAACGGATAGCAAGTAACAAATGTAACAAAGGTGCAGCAAGGTGGCCCAATCCTTTTTGTAGCAAAGGATAATCCTGGACAAACTCTTATATAAAGCAAAGCGCTCCCGAGGACACATGGGAATTTCCGTCAAGCTAGTTTTCATCATGCTCATATGATTCGCGTTCGTTACTTTGATAATTTGATATGTGTGTGGACCGGTGCTTGGGTGCTGTCCTTACTTGGACAAGCCTCCCACTTATGATTAACCTCTCTCGCAAGCATCCGCAGCTACAAAAGAAGAATTAAGATAAATCTAACCATAGCATGAAACATATGGATCCAAATCAGCCCCTTACGAAGCAACGCATAAACTAGGGTTTAAGCTTCTGTCACTCTAGCAACCCATCATCTACTTATTACTTCCCAATGCCTTCCTCTAGGCCCAAATAATGGCGAAGTGTCATGTAGTCGACGTTCACATAACACCACTAGAGGAGAGACAACATACGTCTCATCAAAATATCGAACGAATACCAAATTCACATGATTACTTATAACAAGACTTATCCCATGTCCTCAGGAACAAACGTAACTACTCACAAAGCATATTCATGTTCATAATCAGAGGAGTATTAATTATCATTAAGGATCTGAACATATGATCTTCCACCAAGTAAACCAACTAGCATCAACTACAAGGAGTAATCAACACTACTAGCAACCCACAGGTACCAATCTGAGGTTTTGACACAAAGATCGAATACAAGAGATGAACTAGGGTTTGTAGAGGAGATGGTACTGGTGAAGATGTTGATGGATATTGACCCCCTCTCGATGAGAGGAGCGTTGGTGATGACGATGGCTTCGATTTCCCCCTTCGGGAGGGAAGTTTCGCCGGCAAAACAGCTCCGCCGGAGCCCAAGATTGGTTCTGCTCAAGTTCCGCCTCGAGACGGCGGCGCTTCGTCCTGAAAGCTCTCTTATGATTTTTTCCAGGTCAAAACCCTCCATATAGCAGAAGATGTGCACCGGAGGCCTGCCAGGGGGCCCACAAGCCACAGGGGCGCGCCCAGGGGGGTAGGGCGCGCCCCCCTGGCTTGTGACCTCCTGGTGGGTCCCCTCTGGTATTTCTTTCGCCCAATAATTTTTATATATTCCAAAATAATTCTCCGTAACTTTTCAGGACTTTTGGAGTTGTGCAGAATAGGTCTCTCATATTTGCTCCTTTTCCAGTCCAGAATTCCAGCTGCCGGCATTCTCCCTCTTCATGTAAACCTTGTAAAATAAGAGAGAAAAGGCATAAGTATTGTACCATAATGTGTAATAACAGCCCATAATGCAATAAATATCAATATAAAAGCATGATGCAAAATGGACGTATCAACTCCCCCAAGCTGAGACCTCGCTTGTCCTCAAGCGAAAGCCGAAATCGATAAATATGTCCACATGTTTAGAGATAGAGGTGTCGATAAAATAAAATACGGACATGAAGGCATCATGGTCATCTTTAGAACAGCAACATATATTGACATATGATTTCTTATGCCAAAGTAACAATTCATTCACAAGGTAAAGTATGAATCAAGAACTCTATTGAGAACCAACAAACTATGATCTTAGTCATTGAAGCAATTCCAATTTATCATAACGTCGGAAAGAGTCAATATAAGAGCTTGTAAAGCAGATCCACATACTCAATCATCTTTTAGTCTTTCATAATTGCTAACACTCACGCGGTACCTATGAGGCCAAAGCTTCAATCGGACATAGAGAAAGATAGGGGCTTATAGTTTTGCCTCCCAACTATTTACCTCAAGGGTAATGTCAACAGAAATAGCTCATGATCACCCACATCCGAGTGGGTATATGTGTCTAGATCATTCCCCAACACATGACGCTTGCCAAGAGAGAAAGGCGAAATAAAGGAAGTGGTGAAGATCACCATGACTCTTGCATAAAGGTAAGTACTAGAAAGTAAAAGTAACAGATAGGCCCTTCGCAGAGGGAAGCAGAGGTTGTCATGCGCTTTTATAGTTGAATGCACAATCCCTTAATGCAAAAGAACGTCACTTTATATTGCCCCTTGTGATAAAGAACTTTATTATGCAGTCTGTCGCTTTTATTTCTTCCATATCACAAGTTCGTATAAAGTTTATTTTCCTCACACTAATAGATCATACATATTTAGAGAGCAATTTTTATTGCTTGCACCGATGACAACTTACTTGAAGGATCTTACTCAATCCATAGGTAGGTATGGTGGACTCTCATGGCAAAACTGGGTTAAGGGTGTTTGGATGCACAAGTAGTATCTCTACTTGGTGCGGAGGTTTTGGCTGATATGGGGTGGAAGCAAGCGTCACATGTTAAAGGATCTATAACCATATAACTTTTATTCGGAAATAAGCAAACATAACCCATTATGTTGTCTTCCTTGTCCAACATCAACTTCTTAGCATATAATATTTTAATGAGTGCTCACAATCATAAAAGATGTCCAAGATAATATATTTATATGTGAACCTCTCTTTCTTTATTACTTCCTTTTAATTGCAACAATGACCAATCGCTATGTTTGTCAACTCACAACAAATTTCAATCGACATACTTCTTATATGTGAAGTCATCACCCCCCATAAGATCATCATATATACTCTTTGCTTTTATCCTATACTTCTTTCTATTTCTTTTTCTCAAGATCATAGCAAGCAGGCAAAGCCCTCAACTCAAAACTACCTTTTATTATAAACTCTTGGACTTGCTTACATAAGGGGAACAAAAAGCAAAATTCAAAACTAGATCACACTTAAGACTTTATTCTACTAGATCAAGATATAACCAAAAGGATCGAACTAAGAAAAACGATAAAAGTAAAAGAGGTGATGGGGATACGATACCGGGGCACCTCCCCCAAGCTTGGCGCAAGCCAAGGGGAGTGCCCATACCCATGTGTTTAGTTGTCTTTCTTCGGAGGTGGTGATGTTGGAGTTGTCGATGAGGTTGGAAGCTTGTCTAGTTTCCTCTTAAGCATAAAATTCTGTTCCCTCAGATCGTCTGCTTCCTGCTCGAGCTTCAATATCCTTTGACATAATTCTTGCTTGCTCTCCTGCAGGAAACGAGAAGGGATAAATAGAACCTTGGGTTTTCTCCTTGTGTTTGGGAGGCTCGATTTCCTGAACTCCACGTGCCTATCTCCTGGTCGAGGCAGGGGGATCTCCTCTTCATCCGAGCTTTCTTCCTCATACTTGCCTTCTTGTTCCTCCTCCGAGAACAATCCATAAGGATCTAAGTCCCCATAGAGCTTGGGATTGGCAAGATAATGCGATACATAGCTCTCCCCATCGGAATCTTGGGACGACATATTGCCCTTAATCTGCTGCAGAAACAACTCAAAACGAAAACAGGAGGTATTGTCATGATACGAAGGTCAAAACCTTCGGGAGATTATATAATGAATTTTTACCGACCTGAAGGAGTATACCACAAGAAAATGGAGTCCGGAGGGTGCACGGGGTGGCCACAAGCCACAGGGGCGCGCCCAGGGGGGTAGGGCACGCCCCCCTGGCTTGTCGCCTCCTCGTGCACTCTTCGGACTACTTTAAATTTTCCTAATTTATTAAATATTCCAAAACGGATAAAAATTGCTATTGGAAAAGTTTTGGAATCGGTTTGCTTACCGTAGCACATACCTATTCCTTTTCGGAGTCTGAAACGTTCTGGTAGGTCTCCCTAATGTACTCCTCCGGAGTCATGGTATTGATAATATTGGTTTCAACATTTATGGGAGTACCTGAGATATAATGTTTGATTCTTTGCCCGTTTACCACCTTAGGATTTGTGCCTTCGGCGTTGTTGATCTTGATGGCACCGAAACGATATACTTCCTCGATAATGTAAGGCCCTTCCCATTTAGAGAGGAGTTTTCCTGCAAAAAATCTTAAACGAGAATTGTATAGCAAGACATGATCACCTACATTGAATTCACGCTTTTGTATCCTTTTATCATGCCATCTCTTAACTTTTTCTTTAAACAACTTGACATTCTCATAGGCATGGGTTCTCCATTCATCAAGTGAGCTAATGTCAAATAACCTCTTCTCACCCGCAAGTTTGAAATCATAGTTGTGCTCTTTAATTGCCCAATAAGCTTTATGTTCTAGTTCTAGAGGTAAGTGACATGCTTTACCATAAACCATTTTATATGGAGACATACCCATAGGGTTTTTGTAAGCAGTTCTATAAGCCCATAATGCATCATCAAGTTTCTTAGACCAATTCTTTCTGGATCTATTAACAGTCTTCTGCAAGATCAATTTAATTTCTCTATTGCTCAATTCTACTTGACCACTAGACTGAGGATGATAAGGAGATGCAATTCTATGATTAACATCATACTTAGCAAGCAATTTATGGAAGGCACCATGAATAAAGTGTGAACCACCATCAGTCATTAAATATCTAGGGACTCCAAATCTAGGGAAAATAACTTCTTTAAGCATTTTAAGAGAAGTGTTATGATCAGCACTACTAGTTGGAATAGCTTCTACCCACTTAGTAACATAATCAACAACAACTAGAATATGAGTATACCCGTTGGACTTTGGAAAAGGTCCCATATAATCAAAACCCCAAACATCAAATGGTTCAATAACAAGTGAGTAATTCATAGGCATTTCCTGACGTCTACTAATATTACCAATTCTTTGACATTCATCACAAGACAAGACAGACTTACGAGCATCCTTGAAGAGAGTAGGCCAATAAAAACCAGATTGTACTACCTTATGTGCAGTTCTATCTCTAGCGATTCCCACTCGGTCCCACCGATTCCCAAACTCAGACAGACCCATGCCAAACCCTAGCCATTCGGTGCAACCGATTCTGCATCGGTGCCACCGAGTTTAACTTGCCAACTTTCTGTTACCTCGTTTCATAAAATCGGTCTTACCGAGTTTTCTGAATCGGCGTCACCGAGTTGTGCAATCTGACCATTGGTCACCTAATCGGTACCACCAAGAGTTATGTATCGGTCTCACCGAGATTCAAAAGTTACTGCCTTTTGGTCACTTCGGTACCATCGAGTTTTACACTTCGGTGTCACCGAGTTGGTCACTTTAGGTGTAACGGTAGGATTTTTGGGGATGCTTATATATACCTCTTCACCACCACCCACTCGATAGAGAAGCACTCAAAACTATTCCATACTTGCCCTATCCTATTTTCTGAGAGAGAGCCACCTACTCATGTGTTGAGATCAAGCCATTCCACTCTATCCATATGAATCTTGATCTCTAGCCTCCCCAAGTTGCTTTCCACCAAATCAATCTCTTTCACCATAGCCAAATCTGTGAGAGAGTGATTGTATGTTGAGGAGTCTATCATCTTGAAGCACAAGAGCAAGGAGTTCATCGACATTACCGAGCCTATTACCTTTTGGAGGGTGGTGCCTCCTAGATTGGTTAGGTGTCGCTTGGGAGCCTCCTACTTCGTGTTGTGGAGTTGAACCAAGAAGTTTGTACGGGCAAGGAGATCGCCTACTTCATGAAGATCTACCCATAGTGAGGCTAGTCCTTCGTGGACGGAAGCCGTTATGGAATAGTCAAGGTTGCTACTTCGTGGACCCTTATGGGTGGAGCCCTCCGTGGACTCTCGTGACCGTTAACCTCCGTGGGTTGAAGACTCCATAAACATGGACGTACAATAGCACCACCTATCAGAACCACGGGAAAAATCTTCGTGTCTACAAATTGCGTTTGATCTTCCTTCCTACCCTCTACTACATATGCTTGTTGTTACTTTCCACTGCTATACTCTTAGACATGCATGCGTAGGGTGCACTTGACTTGCTATCATTGCTAAAATCTGCCAACACTTAAAATTGGGAAAAGGTAGAATTTTTATTTGGTCAAGTAGTCTAATCACCCCCCCTCCAGACATACTTTCGATCCTACAAGTGGTATCAGAGCTTTGGTCTCCATTGCATTGGTCTCACAACCTAGGAGAGTATGGCGTCTAGTGAGGGAAATTATCACCGTAGAGGTCCGTACTTTGATGGCACAAATTTTGCTAGTTGGAAGCACAAAATGAAAATGCATATTCTTAGTCATAACCCCGCCGTTTGGGCTGTTGTTCGTGTTGGCTTGCAAGGTGAATTCTTTGGTGACGGAAAGGAACCGGATCGTGAAGCGACCGCGGATGAATTGAAGATGTTGCAATACAACGCTCAAGCATGTGACATTCTTTTCAACTGCCTATGCCCCGAAGAATTCAACAAAATCAGCCGTCTTGAGAATGCAAAAGAGATTTGGGATACTTTGGTTGATATGCATGAAGGTACCAAATCCGTGAGAGAATCCAAGTTGGACGTTCTTCAAAGTCAGCTTGACAAGTTGAAGATGAAGGATGGTGAAGGAGTCGCAGAGATGTACTCTAGGCTAGCTCTCATCACCAATGATATTGCTGGCTTAGGAAGCAAAGAAATGACCGACAAATTCATCATCAAGAAGATACTTCGAGCTTTGGATGACAGATACGACACCGTGTGCACATTGATCCAAATGATGCCCAACTACAAAGATCTCAAGCCTACGGAAGTCATTGGAAGGATTGTTGCTCATGAGGCGACACTCAAAGACAAAGCAGAGCTTCACAACAAGTCTAGCGGTGCTTACAAAGCCACAAGTGATGCTCCCGCAACTTCAAGCGACAACCTTGTCACCAATGAAGAGATAAGCCTCATGGTCAAGAAATTCAACAAGTTCTACAAGAATAGAGGCAAAGAATGAAGCTCCAACTCAAGATATGAAGAGAAGCGTTCGTCAAGTCGTGACCGAAACTGCTACAATTGTGGGAAGGCCGGACACTACTCCAATGAGTGCATGATGTCTACTACGCAACCTTCTTCTTGTAGACTCGTGTTGGGCCTCCAAGCGCAGAGTTTTGTAGGCCAGTAGCACATTTCCCTCAAGTGGATGACCTAAGGTTTATCAATCCGTGGGAGGCGTAGGATGAAGATGGTCTCTCTCAAACAACCCTGCAACCAAATAACAAAGAGTCTCTTGTGTCCCCAACACACCCAATACAATGGTAAATTGTATAGGTGCACTAGTTCGGCGAAGAGATGGTGATACAAGTATAATATGGATGGTAGATATAGGTTTTTGTAATCTGAAAATATAAAAACAGCAAGGTAACTAATGATAAAAGTGAGCACAAACGGTATTGCAATGCTTAGAAACAAGGCCTAGGGTTCATACTTTCACTAGTGCAAGTTCTCTCAACAATACTAACATAGTTGAATCATATGTAAATCCCTCACGTGCGACAAAGAGTTCACTCCAAAGTCACAAATAGCGGAGAACAAACGAAGAAATTATTGTAGGGTACGAAACCACCTCAAAGTTATCTTTTCCGATCAATCTTATGAGCTATCCCTATAAGTGTCACGAACAGCCCTAGAGTTCGTACTAAAATAACACCTTAAGATACACATCAACCAAAACCCTAATGTCACCTAGATACTCCAATGTCACCACGAGTACCCATGGGCTTGATTATACGACATGCATCACACAATTTCAGATTCATCATGTTCAATCCAACACAAAGAACTTCAAAGAGTGCCCTAAAGTTTCTACCGGAGAGTCAAGACGAAAACATGTGCCAACCCCTATGCATAGATTCCCAAGGTCACGGAACCCGCAAGTTGATCACCAAAACATACATCAAGTGGATCAATAGAACATCCCATTGTCACCACGGATATCCCATCGCAAGACATACATCAAGTGTTCTCAAATCCTTAAAGACTCAATCCGATAAGAAAACTTCAAAGGGAAAAACTCAATTCATCACAAGAAGATAGAGAGGGGAAAACTCCATATGATTCATCTATATTAATAAAGCTCGCGGTACATCAAGATCGTGCCATCTCAAGAACACGAGAGAGAGAGAGATCAAACACATAGCTACTGGTACATACCCTCAGCCCCGAGGGTGAACTACTCCCTCCTCGCCATGGAGACCGCCGGGATGATGAAGATGGCCTCCGGTGATGGTTTCCCCCTCTGGCAGGGTGCCGGAACGGGCTCCCGATTGGTTTTTCGTGGCTACAGAGGCTTGCGGCGGCGGAACTCCCGATCTCGGTTTCTTTCTGGGGGTTACGGGATGTATAGGAGTACTTGGCGTTGGAATCAAGTCAGGGGGACTCCCGAGGGACCCACAAGCCAGGGGGGCGCGCCCTAGGGGGGGGAGCCCCTAGGCTTGTGGCTGCCTCGGGACTCCTCTCCGGTATCTTTTTGCTCCAGTATTTTTTATATTTTCCAAAAATATTCTCTGTAAATTTTCATCCCATTCCGAGAACTTTTATTTCTGCACAAAAAACGACACCATGGTAGTTCTGCTGAAAACAGCGTCAGTCCGGGTTAGTTCTAATAAAATCATACCAAAATCATATAAAATTATTGTAAACATGGCGTGAATACTTCATAAATTATAGATACGTTGGAGACGTATCAGCATCCCCAAGCTTAATTCCTGCTCGTCCTCGAGTAGGTAAATGATAAAAGAAATAATTTATGTAGTGTGAATGCTAGCAAGTGCACAAGTTTGATCAATGATAATTCCAATCACTTTTTCTAGCATCAATATAAACCATAAACAGTAGCTCATCTCATAAAACTTCTCATGATCAAGTAACAAGCTATTCACATGTTAAAGTATAGACCAGAAAGTTTCTTGAAAACTAACAAACCATATTCCTAGTCATCGAACAATTGCAATTCATCTTATTTTCAGGAAGGGTCTATGTAAGAGCTTTGATTTAGCAAATTCCACATACTCAACTATCATATAGTCTTCCATGATTATTGACACTCGAAGCATATTTTTAGAACAAATAGCATCCATTGAACACAAAGAAAGATATGGGCTTAATGTTTCGCCTCCCAACTTATTTATCATATAGATAATTGTCAACAATAATAATTCATGATTAAATATATTTGTATGGATATATATGTCTAGATCATTCCCCAACACATGACGCTTGCCAAGAGAAAAAGGCGAAATATAGGAAGTGGTGAAGATCACCATGACTCTTGCATAAAGGTAAGTACTAGAAAGTAAAATATAGGCCCTTCGCAGAGGGAAGCATTGATTTGCAAAGGTGCCAGAGCTCGAGCTTTTTAAAACAGAGATGAATAATAATTTTGAGCGGTATGCTTTCATTGTCAACATAACAACCGAGAGATCTCGGTATCTTCCATGCTAGATACATTATAGGTGGTTCCCAAACAGAATGCTAAAGTTTTTACTCCCCCTCCACCAATCAATCACACTCCACGGCGAGCCGAATCCACGGGTACCGTCCATACAAACAACAATCCTGGGGGAGTTTTGTTTCATTATATTTTGATTTGATTTTTGAGCATGGAACTGGGCATCCCAAATACCAGCCACTTTCTCGTGAATGATAGTGAATCAACACATATCGTGAGAATAACCCACCTAGCATGGAAGATACTGATAGCCCCTAGTCACTATATGAGCGATTCGGGCATACAAAACAGAATATTATTTGAAGGTTTAGAGTTTGGCACATGCAAATTTACTTGGAATGGCATGTAAATACCGCATATAGGTAGGTATGGTGGACTCATATGGAACAACTTTGGGTTTAAGGGTGTTTGGATGCACAAGTAGTATTTCTACCTGGTGCGGAAGTTTTGGCTAGTATGAGGTGGAAGCAAGCACCACATGTTGGAGGATCCATAACAATATAACTTCTATACAAATATACCCAAACATAACTCATTAAGTTGTCTTCCTTGTCCAATTTTAAATAATTTGCTCGAGTTTGAAAATAATTAATGAGCTCACAATCATAGAAGATGTCCAAGATAGTATATTTATATGTGGAATCTCTCTTCCTTCAATATTCTTTCATGAATTGTTCAAGTGACCAATGCGGTGTTTGCTAACTTTCAATAAATATTACCACCTATACTTATTATGTGTGAAGTCATTACTCCCCATGGGATAAGTATATGAAGCATATTTAATTTCAGATTTATGATATTCAATTCATTCAACCATTTACTCATATGATATAAGTGAAGCACGAGAGTGAATGACAAACTACTCCAAAAAAGATGTAAGTGAAGATCAATGCGTAGTCAACAATTAAATAACTATGTGAAGACTCTCTCATCTAAGAATTTCAGATCTTAAGCATTTTATTAAACAGAAAGCAAAATAAAAATAGCACTCCAAGAATAGCACGCATCATGTGAACGAATAAAAATTTAGGCTCAACATAGGCTAACCGATAATTGTTGATGAAGAGAGGTGGGATGCGTAGCATCCCCAAGCTTAGATGCTTGAGACTTCTTGAAATATTTACTTGGGGTGCCTTGGGCATCCCCAAGCTTGAGCTTTTGTATCTCGTTCAATCCTCTCATATCATGGTTTCACCTATTCTCAAAAACATCTTCCACACAAAACTTGAAAAGAACTCGTGAGATAGGTTAGTACACATAATAATAAATCAACTCTTTATGTACTGCCAAGACAAGTTGCATAATAATTTTCAAACATTAGGTACTGTATAATATCATTTCCACAATTTATATCTACCAATATAGGCTATGGAAACTATAGGATAAGTAGATAACGAAACTATGACAGCAATCTGTCCAAACAGAACAGTATGTAGAAATTTATGAAAACAGTGTACTTCTGTAACTCAAAACATTATGAAAATTTAGGACACAATATAAAATTTATATGACAATACTGTGTAAAAATTTCAGAAACTTACCACGTTCCAGTAAAATATGAAAATTCAAACACTACAACAAAAGTTTCTGTTTTTACACAGCACACATCAAACATGCAATGCAAGCATCCTAAAGGCAATTCTTGGAAATTTTTATTGAAAAACAAGATTATAAATAACACCTAACAGAGAACAACAAAAATAAAATGATGCTCCTAGCAAAACTCATATTATGTGACGAATAAAAATATAGCCCCAAGTAAGATATACCGATAGTGTTGAATCATGAAAGAGGGGATGCCTTCCGGGGCATCCCTAAGCTTAGGCGCTTGAGTCTTCCTTGGATATTACCATGGGAGTGCCTTGGGCATACCCAAGCTTAGGTTCTTTTCACTCCTTATTCTCCTCATATCGGTGTCTCACCCAAAACTTGAAAACTTCAATCACACAAAACTTAACGGAACTTCGTGAGAAGGGTTAGTGTAGTAAAGATAAATCATTCACTTAGGTAATGTCAAGACAAGATTCATAATTGTTACCACATCATACCTACTGTATTCTATCATTCCCATAATTTATTCCGCTAAATATAAGCTATGGAAACACTAAAACAAGCAAACTATGCTTGCAAAACAGAATCTGTCAAAAACAGAACAGTCTGTGAAGATATGTAGTGTAACTATACTTCCCTGTCTCTAAAAATTCTGAAACATTAGGACAACCTGAAGAATTTGTATATGAAAACTGTGTAAAAGTTTTAGATCATTATCACGCTCCAGTAAAAAATGAAAATTCCTGTACTGGAGTCAAAAGTTTCTGTGTTGGTTCAGCATCAATTCTACTCATCTTGTGAGTCATCCCAAAGGCTTTACTTGGCACTTTATTGAAATAAAAGATACAAAACATGATTAATGCAGTAGATTAATCATGTGAACACTCAAAAACAGAAAGGAAAAGTGTTGGGTTGTCTCCCAACAAGCGCTTTTCTTTGAAGCCTTTTAGCTAGGCATGATGATTTCAATGATGCTCACATAGGAATTGTATTTGAAACATGTAAGAGAGCATCATGAATCTCATGACAAGCATATTTAAGTCTAACCCACTTCCTATGCATAGGGATTTTGTGAGCAAACAATTTATGGGAGCAAGAATCGACTAGCATATGATTCGCGTTCGTTACTTTGATAATTTGATATGTGTGTGGACCGGTGCTTGGGTGCTGTCCTTACTTGGACAAGCCTCCCACTTATGATTAACCTCTCTCGCAAGCATCCGCAACTACAAAAGAAGAATTAAGATAAATCTAACCATAGCATGAAACATATGGATCCAAATCAGCCCCTTACGAAGCAACGCATAAACTAGGGTTTAAGCTTCTGTCACTCTAGCAACCCATCATCTACTGATTACTTCCCAATGCCTTCCTCTAGGCCCAAATAATGGCGAAGTGTCATGTAGTCGACGTTCACATAACACCACTAGAGGAGAGACAACATACGTCTCATCAAAATATCGAACGAATACCAAATTCACATGATTACTTATAACAAGACTTATCCCATGTCTTCAGGAACAAACGTAACTACTCACAAAGCATATTCATGTTCATAATCAGAGGAGTATTAATTATCATTAAGGATCTGAACATATGATCTTCCACCAAGTAAACCAACTAGCATCAACTACAAGGAGTAATCAACACTACTAGCAACCCACAGGTACCAATCTGAGGTTTTGACACAAAGATCGAATACAAGAGATGAACTAGGGTTTGTAGAGGAGATGGTACTGGTGAAGATGTTGATGGATATTGACCCCCTCTCGATGAGAGGAGCGTTGGTGATGACGATGGCTTCGATTTCCCCCTTCGGGAGGGAAGTTTCGCCGGCAAAACAGCTCCGCCGGAGCCCTAGATTGGTTCTGCTCAAGTTCCGCCTCGAGACGGCGGCGCTTCGTCCTGAAAGCTCTCTTATGATTTTTTCCAGGTCAAAACCCTCCATATAGCAGAAGATGTGCACCGGAGGCCTGCCAGGGGGCCCACAAGCCACAGGGGCGCGCCCAGGGGGGTAGGGCGCGCCCCCCTGGCTTGTGACCTCCTGGTGGGTCCCCTCTGGTATTTCTTTCGCCCAATAATTTTTATATATTCCAAAATAATTCTCCGTAACTTTTCAGGACTTTTGGAGTTGTGCAGAATAGGTCTCTCATATTTGCTCCTTTTCCAGTCCAGAATTCCAGCTGCCGGCATTCTCCCTCTTCATGTAAACCTTGTAAAATAAGAGAGAAAAGGCATAAGTATTGTACCATAATGTGTAATAACAGCCCATAATGCAATAAATATCAATATAAAAGCATGATGCAAAATGGACGTATCAACTCCCCCAAGCTGAGACCTCGCTTGTCCTCAAGCGAAAGCCGAAATCGATAAATATGTCCACATGTTTAGAGATAGAGGTGTCGATAAAATAAAATACGGACATGAAGGCATCATGGTCATCTTTAGAACAGCAACATATACTGACATATGATTTCTTATGCCAAAGTAACAATTCATTCACAAGGTAAAGTATGAATCAAGAACTCTATTGAGAACCAACAAACTATGATCTTAGTCATTGAAGCAATTCCAATTTATCATAACGTCGGAAAGAGTCAATATAAGAGCTTGTAAAGCAGATCCACATACTCAATCATCTTTTAGTCTTTCATAATTGCTAACACTCACGCGGTACCTATGAGGCCAAAGCTTCAATCGGACATAGAGAAAGATAGGGGCTTATAGTTTTGCCTCCCAACTATTTACCTCAAGGGTAATGTCAACAGAAATAGCTCATGATCACCCACATCCGAGTGGGTATATGTGTCTAGATCATTCCCCAACACATGACGCTTGCCAAGAGAGAAAGGCGAAATAAAGGAAGTGGTGAAGATCACCATGACTCTTGCATAAAGGTAAGTACTAGAAAGTAAAAGTAACAGATAGGCCCTTCGCAGAGGGAAGCAGAGGTTGTCATGCGCTTTTATAGTTGAATGCACAATCCCTTAATGCAAAAGAACGTCACTTTATATTGCCCCTTGTGATAAAGAACTTTATTATGCAGTCTGTCGCTTTTATTTCTTCCATATCACAAGTTCGTATAAAGTTTATTTTCCTCACACTAATAGATCATACATATTTAGAGAGCAATTTTTATTGCTTGCACCGATGACAACTTACTTGAAGGATCTTACTCAATCCATAGGTAGGTATGGTGGACTCTCATGGCAAAACTGGGTTAAGGGTGTTTGGATGCACAAGTAGTATCTCTACTTGGTGCGGAGGTTTTGGCTGATATGGGGTGGAAGCAAGCGTCACATGTTAAAGGATCTATAACCATATAACTTTTATTCGGAAATAAGCAAACATAACCCATTATGTTGTCTTCCTTGTCCAACATCAACTTCTTAGCATATAATATTTTAATGAGTGCTCACAATCATAAAAGATGTCCAAGATAATATATTTATATGTGAACCTCTCTTTCTTTATTACTTCCTTTTAATTGCAACAATGACCAATCGCTATGTTTGTCAACTCACAACAAATTTCAATCGACATACTTCTTATATGTGAAGTCATCACCCCCCATAAGATCATCATATATACTCTTTGCTTTTATCCTATACTTCTTTCTATTTCTTTTTCTCAAGATCATAGCAAGCAGGCAAAGCCCTCAACTCAAAACTACCTTTTATTATAAACTCTTGGACTTGCTTACATAAGGGGAACAAAAAGCAAAATTCAAAACTAGATCACACTTAAGACTTTATTCTACTAGATCAAGATATAACCAAAAGGATCGAACTAAGAAAAACGATAAAAGTAAAAGAGGTGATGGGGATACGATACCGGGGCACCTCCCCCAAGCTTGGCGCAAGCCAAGGGGAGTGCCCATACCCATGTGTTTAGTTGTCTTTCTTCGGAGGTGGTGATGTTGGAGTTGTCGATGAGGTTGGAAGCTTGTCTAGTTTCCTCTTAAGCATAAAATTCTGTTCCCTCAGATCGTCTGCTTCCTGCTCGAGCTTCAATATCCTTTGACATAATTCTTGCTTGCTCTCCTGCAGGAAACGAGAAGGGATAAATAGAACCTTGGGTTTTCTCCTTGTGTTTGGGAGGCTCGATTTCCTGAACTCCACGTGCCTATCTCCTGGTCGAGGCAGGGGGATCTCCTCTTCATCCGAGCTTTCTTCCTCATACTTGCCTTCTTGTTCCTCCTCCGAGAACAATCCATAAGGATCTAAGTCCCCATAGAGCTTGGGATTGGCAAGATAATGCGATACATAGCTCTCCCCATCGGAATCTTGGGACGACATATTGCCCTTAATCTGCTGCAGAAACAACTCAAAACGAAAACAGGAGGTATTGTCATGATACGAAGGTCAAAACCTTCGGGAGATTATATAATGAATTTTTACCGACCTGAAGGAGTATACCACAAGAAAATGGAGTCCGGAGGGTGCACGGGGTGGCCACAAGCCACAGGGGCGCGCCCAGGGGGGTAGGGCACGCCCCCCTGGCTTGTCGCCTCCTCGTGCACTCTTCGGACTACTTTAAATTTTCCTAATTTATTAAATATTCCAAAACGGATAAAAATTGCTATTGGAAAAGTTTTGGAATCGGTTTGCTTACCGTAGCACATACCTATTCCTTTTCGGAGTCTGAAACGTTCTGGTAGGTCTCCCTAATGTACTCCTCCGGAGTCATGGTATTGATAATATTGGTTTCAACATTTATGGGAGTACCTGAGATATAATGTTTGATTCTTTGCCCGTTTACCATCTTAGGATTTGTGCCTTCGGCGTTGTTGATCTTGATGGCACCGAAACGATATACTTCCTCGATAATGTAAGGCCCTTCCCATTTAGAGAGGAGTTTTCCTGCAAAAAATCTTAAACGAGAATTGTATAGCAAGACATGATCACCTACATTGAATTCACGCTTTTGTATCCTTTTATCATGCCATCTCTTAACTTTTTCTTTAAACAACTTGACATTCTCATAGGCATGGGTTCTCCATTCATCAAGTGAGCTAATGTCAAATAACCTCTTCTCACCAGCAAGTTTGAAATCATAGTTGTGCTCTTTAATTGCCCAATAAGCTTTATGTTCTAGTTCTAGAGGTAAGTGACATGCTTTACCATAAACCATTTTATATGGAGACATACCCATAGGGTTTTTGTAAGCAGTTCTATAAGCCCATAATGCATCATCAAGTTTCTTAGACCAATTCTTTCTGGATCTATTAACAGTCTTCTGCAAGATCAATTTAATTTCTCTATTGCTCAATTCTACTTGACCACTAGACTGAGGATGATAAGGAGATGCAATTCTATGATTAACATCATACTTAGCAAGCAATTTATGGAAGGCACCATGAATAAAGTGTGAACCACCATCAGTCATTAAATATCTAGGGACTCCAAATCTAGGGAAAATAACTTCTTTAAGCATTTTAAGAGAAGTGTTATGATCAGCACTACTAGTTGGAATAGCTTCTACCCACTTAGTAACATAATCAACAACAACTAGAATATGAGTATACCCGTTGGACTTTGGAAAAGGTCCCATATAATCAAAACCCCAAACATCAAATGGTTCAATAACAAGTGAGTAATTCATAGGCATTTCCTGACGTCTACTAATATTACCAATTCTTTGACATTCATCACAAGACAAGACAGACTTACGAGCATCCTTGAAGAGAGTAGGCCAATAAAAACCAGATTGTACTACCTTATGTGCAGTTCTATCTCTAGCGATTCCCACTCGGTCCCACCGATTCCCAAACTCAGACAGACCCATGCCAAACCCTAGCCATTCGGTGCAACCGATTCTGCATCGGTGCCACCGAGTTTAACTTGCCAACTTTCTGTTACCTCGTTTCATAAAATCGGTCTTACCGAGTTTTCTGAATCGGCGTCACCGAGTTGTGCAATCTGACCATTGGTCACCTAATCGGTACCACCAAGAGTTATGTATCGGTCTCACCGAGATTCAAAAGTTACTGCCTTTTGGTCACTTCGGTACCATCGAGTTTTACACTTCGGTGTCACCGAGTTGGTCACTTTAGGTGTAACGGTAGGATTTTTGGGGATGCTTATATATACCTCTTCACCACCACCCACTCGATAGAGAAGCACTCAAAACTATTCCATACTTGCCCTATCCTATTTTCTGAGAGAGAGCCACCTACTCATGTGTTGAGATCAAGCCATTCCACTCTATCCATATGAATCTTGATCTCTAGCCTCCCCAAGTTGCTTTCCACCAAATCAATCTCTTTCACCATAGCCAAATCTGTGAGAGAGTGATTGTATGTTGAGGAGTCTATCATCTTGAAGCACAAGAGCAAGGAGTTCATCGACATTACCGAGCCTATTACCTTTTGGAGGGTGGTGCCTCCTAGATTGGTTAGGTGTCGCTTGGGAGCCTCCTACTTCGTGTTGTGGAGTTGAACCAAGAAGTTTGTACGGGCAAGGAGATCGCCTACTTCATGAAGATCTACCCATAGTGAGGCTAGTCCTTCGTGGACGGAAGCCGTTATGGAATAGTCAAGGTTGCTACTTCGTGGACCCTTATGGGTGGAGCCCTCCGTGGACTCTCGTGACCGTTAACCTCCGTGGGTTGAAGACTCCATAAACATGGACGTACAATAGCACCACCTATCAGAACCACGGGAAAAATCTTCGTGTCTACAAATTGCGTTTGATCTTCCTTCCTACCCTCTACTACATATGCTTGTTGTTACTTTCCACTGCTATACTCTTAGACATGCATGCGTAGGGTGCACTTGACTTGCTATCATTGCTAAAATCTGCCAACACTTAAAATTGGGAAAAGGTAGAATTTTTATTTGGTCAAGTAGTCTAATCACCCCCCCTCCAGACATACTTTCGATCCTACAAGTGGTATCAGAGCTTTGGTCTCCATTGCATTGGTCTCACAACCTAGGAGAGTATGGCGTCTAGTGAGGGAAATTATCACCGTAGAGGTCCGTACTTTGATGGCACAAATTTTGCTAGTTGGAAGCACAAAATGAAAATGCATATTCTTAGTCATAACCCCGCCGTTTGGGCTGTTGTTCGTGTTGGCTTGCAAGGTGAATTCTTTGGTGACGGAAAGGAACCGGATCGTGAAGCGACCGCGGATGAATTGAAGATGTTGCAATACAACGCTCAAGCATGTGACATTCTTTTCAACTGCCTATGCCCCGAAGAATTCAACAAAATCAGCCGTCTTGAGAATGCAAAAGAGATTTGGGATACTTTGGTTGATATGCATGAAGGTACCAAATCCGTGAGAGAATCCAAGTTGGACGTTCTTCAAAGTCAGCTTGACAAGTTGAAGATGAAGGATGGTGAAGGAGTCGCAGAGATGTACTCTAGGCTAGCTCTCATCACCAATGATATTGCTGGCTTAGGAAGCAAAGAAATGACCGACAAATTCATCATCAAGAAGATACTTCGAGCTTTGGATGACAGATACGACACCGTGTGCACATTGATCCAAATGATGCCCAACTACAAAGATCTCAAGCCTACGGAAGTCATTGGAAGGATTGTTGCTCATGAGGCGACACTCAAAGACAAAGCAGAGCTTCACAACAAGTCTAGCGGTGCTTACAAAGCCACAAGTGATGCTCCCGCAACTTCAAGCGACAACCTTGTCACCAATGAAGAGATAAGCCTCATGGTCAAGAAATTCAACAAGTTCTACAAGAATAGAGGCAAAGAATGAAGCTCCAACTCAAGATATGAAGAGAAGCGTTCGTCAAGTCGTGACCGAAACTGCTACAATTGTGGGAAGGCCGGACACTACTCCAATGAGTGCATGATGTCTACTACGCAACCTTCTTCTTGTAGACTCGTGTTGGGCCTCCAAGCGCAGAGTTTTGTAGGCCAGTAGCACATTTCCCTCAAGTGGATGACCTAAGGTTTATCAATCCGTGGGAGGCGTAGGATGAAGATGGTCTCTCTCAAACAACCCTGCAACCAAATAACAAAGAGTCTCTTGTGTCCCCAACACACCCAATACAATGGTAAATTGTATAGGTGCACTAGTTCGGCGAAGAGATGGTGATACAAGTATAATATGGATGGTAGATATAGGTTTTTGTAATCTGAAAATATAAAAACAGCAAGGTAACTAATGATAAAAGTGAGCACAAACGGTATTGCAATGCTTAGAAACAAGGCCTAGGGTTCATACTTTCACTAGTGCAAGTTCTCTCAACAATACTAACATAGTTGAATCATATGTAAATCCCTCACGTGCGACAAAGAGTTCACTCCAAAGTCACAAATAGCGGAGAACAAACGAAGAAATTATTGTAGGGTACGAAACCACCTCAAAGTTATCTTTTCCGATCAATCTTATGAGCTATCCCTATAAGTGTCACGAACAGCCCTAGAGTTCGTACTAAAATAACACCTTAAGATACACATCAACCAAAACCCTAATGTCACCTAGATACTCCAATGTCACCACGAGTACCCATGGGCTTGATTATACGACATGCATCACACAATTTCAGATTCATCATGTTCAATCCAACACAAAGAACTTCAAAGAGTGCCCTAAAGTTTCTACCGGAGAGTCAAGACGAAAACATGTGCCAACCCCTATGCATAGATTCCCAAGGTCACGGAACCCGCAAGTTGATCACCAAAACATACATCAAGTGGATCAATAGAACATCCCATTGTCACCACAGATATCCCATCACAAGACATACATCAAGTGTTCTCAAATCCTTAAAGACTCAATCCGATACGAAAACTTCAAAGGGAAAAACTCAATTCATCACAAGAAGATAGAGAGGGGAAAACTCCATATGATTCATCTATATTAATAAAGCTCGCGGTACATCAAGATCGTGCCATCTCAAGAACACGAGAGAGAGAGAGATCAAACACATAGCTACTGGTACATACCCTCAGCCCCGAGGGTGAACTACTCCCTCCTCGCCATGGAGACCGCCGGGATGATGAAGATGGCCTCCGGTGATGGTTTCCCCCTCTGGCAGGGTGCCGGAACGGGCTCCCGATTGGTTTTTCGTGGCTACAGAGGCTTGCGGCGGCGGAACTCCCGATCTCGGTTTCTTTCTGGGGGTTACGGGATGTATAGGAGTACTTGGCGTTGGAATCAAGTCAGGGGGACTACCGAGGGACCCACAAGCCAGGGGGGCGCGCCCTAGGGGGGGGAGCCCCTAGGCTTGTGGCTGCCTCGGGACTCCTCTCCGGTATCTTTTTGCTCCAGTATTTTTTATATTTTCCAAAAATATTCTCCGTAAATTTTCATCCCATTCCGAGAACTTTTATTTCTGCACAAAAAACGACACCATGGTAGTTCTGCTGAAAACAGCGTCAGTCCGGGTTAGTTCTAATAAAATCATACCAAAATCATATAAAATTATTGTAAACATGGCGTGAATACTTCATAAATTATAGATACGTTGGAGACGTATCAGCATCCCCAAGCTTAATTCCTGCTCATCCTCGAGTAGGTAAATGATAAAAGAAATAATTTATGAAGTGTGAATGCTAGCAAGTGCACAAGTTTGATCAATGATAATTCCAATCACTTTTTCTAGCATCAATATAAACCATAAACAGTAGCACATCTCATAAAACTTCTCATGATCAAGTAACAAGCTATTCACATGTTAAAGTATAGACCAGAAAGTTTCTTGAAAACTAACAAACCATATTCCTAGTCATCGAACAATTGCAATTCATCTTATTTTCAGGAAGGGTCTATGTAAGAGCTTTGATTTAGCAAATTCCACATACTCAACTATCATATAGTCTTCCATGATTACTGACACTCGAAGCATATTTTTAGAACAAATAGCATCCATTGAACACAAAGAAAGATATGGGCTTAATGTTTCGCCTCCCAACTTATTTATCATATAGATAATTGTCAACAATAATAATTCATGATTAAATATATTTGTATGGATATATATGTCTAGATCATTCCCCAACACATGACGCTTGCCAAGAGAAAAAGGCGAAATATAGGAAGTGGTGAAGATCACCATGACTCTTGCATAAAGGTAAGTACTAGAAAGTAAAAGATAGGCCCTTTGCAGAGGGAAGCATTGATTTGCAAAGGTGCCAGAGCTCGAGCTTTTTAAAACAGAGATGAATAATAATTTTGAGCGGTATGCTTTCATTGTCAACATAACAACCGAGAGATCTCGGTATCTTCCATGCTAGATACATTATAGGCGGTTCCCAAACAGAATGGTAAAGTTTTTACTCCCCCTCCACCAATCAATCACACTCCACGGCGAGCTGAATCCACGGGTACCGTCCATACAAACAACAATCCTGGGGGAGTTTTGTTTCATTATATTTTGATTTGATTTTTGAGCATGGAACTGGGCATCCCAAATACCAGCCACTTTCTCGTGAATGATAGTGAATCAACACATATCGTGAGAATAACCCACCTAGCATGGAAGATACTGACAGCCCCTAGTCACTATATGAGCGATTCGGGCATACAAAACAGAATATTATTTGAAGGTTTAGAGTTTGGCACATGCAAATTTACTTGGAATGGCATGTAAATACCGCATATAGGTAGGTATGGTGGACTCATATGGAATAACTTTGGGTTTAAGGGTGTTTGGATGCACAAGTAGTATTTCTACCTGGTGCGGAAGTTTTGGCTAGTATGAGGTGGAAGCAAGCACCACATGTTGGAGGATCCATAACAATATAACTTCTATACAAATATACCCAAACATAACTCATTAAGTTGTCTTCCTTGTCCAATTTTAAATAATTTGCTCGAGTGTGAAAATAATTAATGAGCTCACAATCATAGAAGATGTCCAAGATAGTATATTTATATGTGGAATCTCTCTTCCTTCAATATTCTTTCATGAATTGTTCAAGTGACCAATGCGGTGTTTGCTAACTTTCAATAAATTTTACCACCTATACTTATTATGTGTGAAGTCATTACTCCCCATGGGATAAGTATATGAAGCATATTTAATTTCAGATTTATGATATTCAATTCATTCAACCATTTACTCATATGATATAAGTGAAGCACGAGAGTGAATGACAAACTACTCCAAAAAAGATGTAAGTGAAGATCAATGCGTAGTCAACAATTAAATAACTATGTGAAGACTCTCTCATCTAAGAATTTCAGATCTTAAGCATTTTATTAAACAGAAAGCAAAATAAAAATAGCACTCCAAGAATAGCACGCATCATGTGAACGAATAAAAATTTAGGCTCAACATAGGCTAACCGATAATTGTTGATGAAGAGAGGTGGGATGCGTAGCATCCCCAAGCTTAGATGCTTGAGACTTCTTGAAATATTTACTTGGGGTGCCTTGGGCATCCCCAAGCTTGAGCTTTTGTATCTCGTTCAATCCTCTCATATCATGGTTTCACCTATTCTCAAAAACATCTTCCACACAAAACTTGAAAAGAACTCGTGAGATAGGTTAGTACACATAATAATAAATCAACTCTTTATGTACTGCCAAGACAAGTTGCATAATAATTTTCAAACATTAGGTACTGTATAATATCATTTCCACAATTTATATCTACCAATATAGGCTATGGAAACTATAGGATAAGTAGATAACGAAACTATGACAGCAATCTGTCCAAACAGAACAGTATGTAGAAATTTATGAAAACAGTGTACTTCTGTAACTCAAAACATTATGAAAATTTAGGACACAATATAAAATTTATATGACAATACTGTGTAAAAATTTCAGAAACTTACCACGTTCCAGTAAAATATGAAAATTCAAACACTACAGCAAAAGTTTCTGTTTTTACACAGCACACATCAAACATGCAATGCAAGCATCCTAAAGGCAATTCTTGGAAATTTTTATTGAAAAACAAGATTATAAATAACACCTAACAGAGAACAACAAAAATAAAATGATGCTCCTAGCAAAACTCATATTATGTGACGAATAAAAATATAGCTCCAAGTAAGATATACCGATAGTGTTGAATCATGAAAGAGGGGATGCCTTCCGGGGCATCCCTAAGCTTAGGCGCTTGAGTCTTCCTTGGATATTACCATGGGAGTGCCTTGGGCATACCCAAGCTTAGGTTCTTTTCACTCCTTATTCTCCTCATATCGGTGTCTCACCCAAAACTTGAAAACTTCAATCACACAAAACTTAACGGAACTTCGTGAGAAGGGTTAGTGTAGTAAAGATAAATCATTCACTTAGGTAATGTCAAGACAAGATTCATAATTGTTACCACATCATACCTACTGTATTCTATCATTCCCATAATTTATACCACTAAATATAAGCTATGGAAACACTAAAACAAGCAAACTATGCTTGCAAAACAGAATCTGTCAAAAACAGAACAGTCTGTGAAGATATGTAGTGTAACTATACTTCCCTGTCTCTAAAAATTCTGAAACATTAGGACAACCTGAAGAATTTGTATATGAAAACTGTGTAAAAGTTTTAGATCATTATCACGCTCCAGTAAAAAATGAAAATTCCTGTACTGGAGTCAAAAATTTCTGTGTTGGTTCAGCATCAATTCTACTCATCTTGTGAGTCATCCCAAAGGCTTTACTTGGCACTTTATTGAAATAAAAGATACAAAACATGATTAATTCAGTAGATTAATCATGTGAACACTCAAAAACAGAAAGGAAAAGTGTTGGGTTGTCTCCCAACAAGCGATTTTCTTTGAAGCCTTTTAGCTAGGCATGATGATTTCAATGATGCTCACATAGGAATTGTATTTGAAACATGTAAGAGAGCATCATGAATCTCATGACAAGCATATTTAAGTCTAACCCACTTCCTATGCATAGGGATTTTGTGAGCAAACAATTTATGGGAGCAAGAATCGACTAGCATAGGAAGGCAAAACAAGCATAACTTCAAAACTTTGAACACATAGAGAGGAAACTTGATATTATTGCAATTTGTAGAAGCATAAGATCCTCTCTCATAATAATTTTCAGTAGCATCATGAACGAATTCAACAATATAACCAGCACATAAAGCATTCTTTTCATGATCTACAAGCATAGAAATTTTACTACTCTCTACACAAGAAAATTTCTTCTCATGACTAATAGTGGGAGTATCATAAAAGAATTGAATACTACAAATTGGTTCCACATTAAAAGAGTAATATTCAGTAAAAGGATATTCATAATTATGACAAGTATCATAATAGTAATCATCACTCTTTTTCATCGCATAAGTATCATCACAATAGTCATCATAAGTAGGAGGCATGCGATCATTATAACAAATTTGATCATTCAAAGTAGGGGGAATAAAAAGATCATCTTCATTAAGCATAGCATCCCCAAGCTTGGGACAAACATTAATTGCAGCAAATAAATTCTCAAACATGTCATTTTCATCAAACATAGCATCCCCAAGCTTGTGGCTTTGTATATCATAAACATAATCACTCTCATCATTAATAGTATGAATAGCACCAATAATATAGCAATTATTATCATCATCCTCCAAGTTGGTGCCATAAATATTTTCAAGATTATAAGAAGTATCATTATCTTCCCAATCATAATTATCACAACAAGCAATAGGCATAACAAAATCATCCTCAAGTGTATCATCTTCCACAACTATTTTTGATTCATTCTCATGAGGCCTATCAATAATGGGAGCAACATTATTTGGGAGATATACCTCTTTACATTTACTTTTCCTTCTTTTCTTCTTCTTCACCACATTATGTGTGGGTTTATTTAATTCCTCAAGCTTCTTTTTGAAGAGGTTGGTTGAATAAAAAGCTCCTCCTCGTTACCTGATTCATCATAAGAAAAAATAGGAGGATATTGGGAAACCTCTTCCCCTTCATTAGTATTCTATTCATCTTCTATTTGTTTTCTTGTCTTTAAGTTATTGGCAATATAAGGATTCTCAATGCAATTTACCATGCAATACATATAGATTTCATTTAGATCAAAATCAATCATTTTCATGAGAACCCAAGCTGGAACATCCTTAGTTTTATGTTTCATTTCTTCATACCCCAAAAATAGACTAAGTTCATTATGATGCTCAAGGGTAATGAGGTTATCACAATTTTTGGACACAATTCGATCATGAAATAATTCACATTGGAAATTAAAATGACCACTTTCATTGCAAAGTTCACAAGGACGGCGAGAAATATTAAGTCTTTCAGCACAAACATATAGCCTCTCTTGCAACCATTTAGTTTCTAAATACTTATGCCTCTTACAAAATCTATCTTCCCTTTTAGGCATGTCTTCACAAACTCTATGCACTCCACAAAAATTGACATGCTTATAAGAAATCTTTTTATCATGACTAGTGCAATCATCATTAGTACTATGGATATTAAAAGAATTCATACTAACAACATTGCAATCATGCTCATCACTCAAAGATTTAGTGCCAAACATTTTAATAACTTCTTCTTCTAACACTTGAGCACAATTTTCCTTTCCATCATTTTCATGAAAGACATTAAAAAGATGAAGCATATGAGGCAACCTCAATTCCATTTTTTTTTGTAGTTTTCTTTTATAGACTAAACTAGTGATAAAACAAGAAACTAAAAGATTCAATTGCAAGATCTAAAGATATACCTTCAAGCACTCACCTCCCCGGCAACGGCGCCATAAAAGAGCTTGATGTCTACTACGCAACCTTCTTCTTGTAGACTCGTGTTGGGCCTCCAAGCGCAGAGTTTTGTAGGACAGTAGCAAATTTCCCTCAAGTGGATGACCTAAGGTTTATCAATCCGTGGGAGGCGTAGGATGAAGATGGTCTCTCTCAAACAACCCTGCAACCAAATAACAAAGAGTCTCTTGTGTCCCCAACACACCCAATACAATGGTAAATTGTATAGGTGCACTAGTTCGGCGAAGAGATGGTGATACAAGTGTAATATGGATGGTAGATATAGGTTTTTGTAATCTGAAAATATAAAAACAGCAAGGTAACTAATGATAAAAAGTGAGCACAAACGGTATTGCAATGCTTAGAAACAAGGCCTAGGGTTCATACTTTCACTAGTGCAAGTTCTCTCAACAATACTAACATAGTTGAATCATATGTAAATCCCTCACGTGCGACAAAGAGTTCACTCCAAAGTCACAAATAGCGGAGAACAAACGAAGAAATTATTGTAGGGTACGAAACCACCTCAAAGTTATCTTTTCCGATCAATCTTATGAGCTATCCCTATAAGTGTCACGAACAACCCTAAAGTTCGTACTAAAATAACACCTTAAGATACACATCAACCAAAACCCTAATGTCACCTAGATACTCCAATGTCACCACGAGTACCCATGGGCTTGATTATACGACATGCATCACACAATTTCAGATTCATCATGTTCAATCCAACACAAAGAACTTCAAAGAGTGCCCCAAAGTTTCTACCGGAGAGTCAAGACGAAAACATGTGCCAACCCCTATGCATAGATTCCCAAGGTCACGGAACCCACAAGTTGATCACCAAAACATACATCAAGTGGATCAATAGAACATCCCATTGTCACCACGGATATCCCATCGCAAGACATACATCAAGTGTTCTCAAATCCTTAAAGACTCAATCCGATAAGAAAACTTCAAAGGGAAAAACTCAATTCATCACAAGAAGATAGAGAGGGGAAAACTCCATATGATTCATCTATATTAATAAAGCTCGCGGTACATCAAGACCGTGCCATCTCAAGAACACGAGAGAGAGAGATCAAACACATAGCTACTAGTACATACCCTCAGCCCCGAGGGTGAACTACTCCCTCCTCGCCATGGAGACCGCCGGGATGATGAAGATGGCCTCCGGTGATGGTTTCCCCCTCCGGCAGGGTGCCAGAACGGGCTCCCGATTGGTTTTTCGTGGCTACAGAGGCTTGCGGCGGCGGAACTCCCGATCTCGGTTTCTTTCTGGGGGTTACGGGATTTATAGAAGTACTTGGCGTTGGAATGAAGTCAGGGGGACTCCCGAGGGACCCACAAGCCAGGGGGCGCGCCCTAGGGGGGGGGGCGCCCCTAGGCTTGTGGCTGCCTCGGGACTCCTCTCTGGTATCTTTTTGCTCCAGTATTTTTTATATTTTCCAAAAATATTCTCCGTAAATTTTCAGCCCATTCCGAGAACTTTTATTTCTGCACAAAAAACGACACCATGGTAGTTCTACTGAAAACAGCGTCAGTCCGGGTTAGTTCTAATAAAATCATACCAAAATCATATAAAATTATTGTAAATATGGCATGAATACTTCATAAATTATAGATACGTTGGAGACGTATCAGTGCATGGCTCCCTACAAATGAAGAGAAGAGTCACCTAGAAGACGAAGCTCAAGGAGTGAATCACCTCAAAGAGAGAGAAGGAGTAGAGATGACCGTTATGAAGGAAGACCCTCAAGGAGAAGTAGGGACTAGCAGAAGAAGGACAAGTACACCAAGAGCTACACAAGAAGAAGACATCAAGCTCATGTTGGTGAATGGGTTTTCGGGTCCGAATCCGACAACAACTCCGAGAGAAGCTATCACTCCAACTCCGACTATAGTCAAGATGAAGGTGTGATGACCCACAAGTATAGGGGATCTATCGTAGTCCTTTCGATAAGTAAGAGTGTCGAACCCAACGAGGAGCAGAAGGAAATGACAAGCGGTTTTCAGTAAGGTATTCTCTGCAAGCACTGAAATTATCGGTAACAGACAGTTTTGTGATAAGATAATTCGTAACGGATAGCAAGTAACAAATGTAACAAAGGTGCAGCAAGGTGGCCCAATCCTTTTTGTAGCAAAGGATAATCCTGGACAAACTCTTATATAAAGCAAAGCGCTCCCAAGGACACATGGGAATTTCCGTCAAGCTAGTTTTCATCATGCTCATCTGATTCGCGTTCGTTACTTTGATAATTTGATATGTGTGTGGACCGGTGCTTGGGTGCTGTCCTTACTTGGACAAGCCTCCCACTTATGATTAACCTCTCTCGCAAGCATCCGCAACTGCAAAAGAAGAATTAAGATAAATCTAACCATAGCATGAAACATATGGATCCAAATCAGCCCCTTACGAAGCAACGCATAAACTAGGGTTTAAGCTTCTGTCACTCTAGCAACCCATAATCTACTTATTACTTCCCAATGCCTTCCTCTAGACCCAAATAATGGCGAAGTGTCATGTAGTCGATGTTCACATAACACCACTAGAGGAGAGACAACATACGTCTCATCAAAATATCGAACGAATACCAAATTCACATGATTACTTATAACAAGACTTATCCCATGTCCTCAGGAACAAACGTAACTACTCACAAAGCATATTCATGTTCATAATCAGAGGAGTATTAATTATCATTAAGGATCTGAACATATGATCTTCCACCAAGTAAACCAACTAGCATCAACTACAAGGAGTAATCAACACTACTAGCAACCCACAGGTACCAATCTGAGGTTTTGACACAAAGATCGAATACAAGAGATGAACTAGGGTTTGTAGAGGAGATGGTACGGGTGAAGATGTTGATGGAGATTGACCCCCTCTCGATGAGAGGAGCGTTGGTGATGACGATGGCTTCGATTTCCCCCTCCGGGAGGGAAGTTTCGCCGGCAAAACAGCTCCGCCGGAGCCCTAGATTGGTTCTGCTCAAGTTCCGCCTCGAGACGGCGGCGCTTCGTCCTGAAAGCTCTCTTATGATTTTTTCCAGGTCAAAACTCTCCATATAGCAGAAGATGGGCACTGGAGGCCTGGCAGGGGGCCCACAAGCCATAGGGGCGCGCCCAGGGGGGTAGGGCGCGCCCCCCTGGCTTGTGACCTCCTGGTGGGTCCCCTCTGGTATTTCTTTCTCCCAATAATTTTTATATATTCCAAAATAATTCTCCGTAACTTTTCAGGACTTTTGGAGTTGTGTAGAATAGGTCTCTCATATTTGCTCCTTTTCCAGTCCAGAATTCCAGCTGCCGGCATTCTCCCTCTTCATGTAAACCTTGTAAAATAAGAGAGAAAAGGCATAAGTATTGTACCATAATGTGTAATAACAGCCCATAATGCAATAAATATCAATATAAAAGCATGATGCAAAATGGACGTATCAACTCCCCCAAGCTGAGACCTCGCTTGTCCTCAAGCGAAAGCCGAAATCGATAAATATGTCCACATGTTTAGAGATAGAGGTGTCGATAAAATAAAATACGGACATGAAGGCATCATGGTCATCTTTAGAACAGCAACATATATTGACATATGATTTCTTATGCCAAAGTAACAATTCATTCACAAGGTAAAGTATGAATCAAGAACTCTATTGAGAACCAACAAACTATGATCTTAGTCATTGAAGCAATTCCAATTTATCATAACGTCGGAAAGAGTCAATATAAGAGCTTGTAAAGCAGATCCACATACTCAATCATCTTTTAGTCTTTCATAATTGCTAACACTCACGCGGTACCTATGAGGCCAAAGCTTCAATCGGACATAGAGAAAGATAGGGGCTTATAGTTTTGCCTCCCAACTATTTACCTCAAGGGTAATGTCAACAGAAATAGCTCATGATCACCCACATCCGAGTGGGTATATGTGTCTAGATCATTCCCCAACACATGACGCTTGCCAAGAGAGAAAGGCGAAATAAAGGAAGTGGTGAAGATCACCATGACTCTTGCATAAAGGTAAGTACTAGAAAGTAAAAGTAACAGATAGGCCCTTCGTAGAGGGAAGCAGAGGTTGTCATGCGCTTTTATAGTTGAATGCACAATCCCTTAATGCAAAAGAACGTCACTTTATATTGCCCCTTGTGATAAAGAACTTTATTATGTAGTCTGTCGCTTTTATTTGTTCCATATCACAAGTTCGTATAAAGTTTATTTTCCTCACACTAATAGATCATACATATTTAGAGAGCAATTTTTATTGCTTGCACCGATGACAACTTACTTGAAGGATCTTACTCAATCCATAGGTAGGTATGGTGGACTCTCATGGCAAAACTGGGTTAAGGGTGTTTGGATGCACAAGTAGTATCTCTACTTGGTGCGGAGGTTTTGGCTGATATGGGGTGGAAGCAAGCGTCACATGTTAAAGGATCTATAACCGTATAACTTTTATTCGGAAATAAGCAAACATAACCCATTATGTTGTCTTCCTTGTCCAACATCAACTTCTTAGCATATACTATTTTAATGAGTGCTCACAATCATAAAAGATGTCCAAGATAATATATTTATATGTGAACCTCTCTTTCTTTATTACTTCCTTTTAATTGCAACAATGACCAATCGCTATGTTTGTCAACTCACAACAAATTTCAATCGACATACTTCTTATATGTGAAGTCATCACCCCCCATAAGATCATCATATATACTCTTTGCTTTTATCCTATACTTCTTTCTATTTCTTTTTCTCAAGATCATAGCAAGCAGGCAAAGCCGTCAACTCAAAACTACCTTTTATTATAAACTCTTGGACTTGCTTACATAAGGGGAACAAAAAGCAAAATTCAAAACTAGATCACACTAAAGACTTTATTCTACTAGATCAAGATATAACCAAAAGGATCGAACTAAGAAAAACGATAAAAGTAAAAGAGGTGATGGGGATACGATACCGAGGCACCTCCCCCAAGCTTGGCGCAAGCCAAGGGGAGTGCCCATACCCATGTGTTTAGTTGTCTTTCTTCGGAGGTGGTGATGTTGGAGTTGTCGATGAGGTTGGAAGCTTGTCTAGTTTCCTCTTAAGCATAAAATTCTGTTCCCTCAGATCGTCTGCTTCCTGCTCGAGCTTCAATATCCTTTGACATAATTCTTGCTTGCTCTCCTGCAGGAAACGAGAAGGGATAAATAGAACCTTGGGTTTTCTCCTTGTGTTTGGGAGGCTCGATTTCCTGAACTCCACGTGCCTATCTCCTGGTCGAGGCAGGGGGATCTCCTCTTCATCCGAGCTTTCTTCCTCATACTTGCCTTCTTGTTCCTCCTCCGAGAACAATCCATAAGGATCTAAGTCCCCATAGAGCTTGGGATTGGCAAGATAATGCGATACATAGCTCTCCCCATCGGAATCTTGGGACGACATATTGCCCTTAATCTGCTGCAGAAACAGCTCAAAACGAAAACATGAGGTATTGTCATGATATGAAGGTCAAAACCTTCGGGAGATTATATAATGAATTTTTACCGACCTGAAGGAGTATACCACAAGAAAATGGAGTCCGGAGGGTGCACGGGGTGGCCACAAGCCACAGGGGCGCGCCCAGGGGGGTAGGGCACGCCCCCCTGGCTTGTCGCCTCCTCGTGCACTCTTCGGACTACTTTAAATTTTCCTAATTTATTAAATATTCCAAAACGGATAAAAATTGCTATTGGAAAAGTTTTGGAATCGGTTTGCTTACCGTAGCACATACCTATTCCTTTTCGGAGTCTGAAACGTTCTGGTAGGTCTCCCTAATGTACTCCTCCGGAGTCATGGTATTGATAATATTGGTTTCAACATTTATGGGAGTACCTGAGATATAATGTTTGATTCTTTGCCCATTTACCACCTTAGGATTTGTGCCTTCGGCGTTGTTGATCTTGATGGCACCGAAACGATATACTTCCTCGATAATGTAAGGCCCTTCCCATTTAGAGAGGAGTTTTCCTGCAAAAAATCTTAAACGAGAATTGTATAGCAAGACATGATCACCTACATTGAATTCACGCTTTTGTATCCTTTTATCATGCCATCTCTTAACTTTTTCTTTAAACAACTTGACATTCTCATAGGCATGGGTTCTCCATTCATCAAGTGAGCTAATGTCAAATAACCTCTTCTCACCAGCAAGTTTGAAATCATAGTTGTGCTCTTTAATTGCCCAATAAGCTTTATGTTCTAGTTCTAGAGGTAAGTGACATGCTTTACCATAAACCATTTTATATGGAGACATACCCATAGGGTTTTTGTAAGCAGTTCTATAAGCCCATAATGCATCATCAAGTTTCTTAGACCAATTCTTTCTGGATCTATTAACAGTCTTCTGCAAGATCAATTTAATTTCTCTATTGCTCAATTCTACTTGACCACTAGACTGAGGATGATAAGGAGATGCAATTCTATGATTGACATCATACTTAGCAAGCAATTTACGGAAGGCACCATGAATAAAGTGTGAACCACCATCAGTCATTAAATATCTAGGGACTCCAAATCTAGGGAAAATAACTTCTTTAAGCATTTTAAGAGAAGTGTTATGATCAGCACTACTAGTTGGAATAGCTTCTACCCACTTAGTAACATAATCAACAACAACTAGAATATGAGTATACCCGTTGGACTTTGGAAAAGGTCCCATATAATCAAAACCCCAAACATCAAATGGTTCAATAACAAGTGAGTAATTCATAGGCATTTCCTGACGTCTACTAATATTACCAATTCTTTGACATTCATCACAAGACAAGACAAACTTACGAGCATCCTTGAAGAGAGTAGGCCAATAAAAACCAGATTGTAGTACGTTATGTGCAGTTCTATCTCTAGCGTGGTGTCCTCCGTAGGCCTCGGAATGACACTTGTGAAGGATCTGTTCCTGTTCGTGCTCAGGTACACAACGTCTAATAACACCATCTACTCCTTCTTTATAAAGGTGTGGATCATCCCAAAAGTAATGTCTTAAATCATAGAAGAACTTTTTCTTTTGTTGGTATGTGAAACTAGGTGGTATAAATTTAGCAACAATGTAATTAGCATAATCAGCATACCATGGAGCATTACGCGAAGCATTTATGACAGCTAATTGTTCATCAGGAAAGCTATCATCAATAGGTAGTGGGTCATCAATGCAAGAACATTTTCTAACCTAGACAAGTTGTCTGCTACGGGGTTATCAGCACCCTTTCTATCAATAATATGCAAATCAAATTCTTGTAGCAGAAGAACCCATCTAATAAGTCTAGGTTTAGTATCTTTCTTTTCCATAAGATATTTAATAGCAGCATGATCAGTGTGAACAGTTACTTTGGAATCAACAATATAAGGTCTGAACTTATCACAAGCAAACACAACTGCTAAAAATTGCTTTTCAGTGGTAGTATAGTTTCTTTGAGCACTGTCTAGAGTTTTACTAGCATAATGGATAACATTTAATTTCTTATCAACTCTTTGTCCTAGAACAACACCAATGGCATAATCACTAGCATCACACATAATTTCAAAGGGTAGGATCCAATCAGGTGGTTGAACAACAGGTGCAGAAATCAAGGCTTTCTTAAGAATTTCAAATGCTTCTACACAATCATCATCAAAAACGAATGGAACATGTTTTTGCAACAGATTAGCGAGAGGCCTAGAAATCTTAGAGAAGTCTTTAATAAACCTCCTATAGAAACTAGCATGACCAAGGAAACTTCTTATACCTCTGATATCCGTAGGACACAACATTTTTTCAATAGCATCAACTTTAGCTTTATCAACTTCAATACCTCTTTCGGAGATTTTGTGCCCCAAGACAATGCCCTCATTAACCATAAAGTGGCACTTCTCCCAATTCAAGACAAGATTAGTTTCTTCACATCTCTGCAAAACTCGATCAAGGTTGCTCAAGCAATCATCAAAAGAAGTTCCGTAAACGGAGAAATCATCCATGAAAACCTCAACAATCTTTTCACAAAAGTCAGAGAATATAGCCATCATACATCTTTGAAAGGTAGCAGGTGCATTGCATAAACCAAAAGGCATACGTCTATAAGCAAAGGTACCGAAAGGACAAGTAAAAGTTGTCTTTTCTTGATCCTCTTTTGACACAGGTATTTGAGAGAAGCCAGAATAACCATCTAGAAAGCAAAAGTGTGTGTGTTTGGATAGTCTTTCTAGCATTTGATCAATAAAAGGTAGAGGGTAATGATCTTTCCTAGTAGCTTTATTTAATTTCCTAAAATCAATTACCATTCTATATCCTGTAACAATTCTTTGCGGGATCAATTCATTTTTATAATTAGGAACAACGGTAATACCTCCTTTCTTAGGAACACAATGAACGGGACTAACCCATCTACTATCAGCAATAGGATAAATTACACCTGCCTCCAGAAGCTTTAGTATTTCATTTCGTACCACTTCTTTCATTTTAGGATTTAACCATCGTTGGTGATCAACAACTGGTTTAGCATCAGGCTCCATATTAATTTTATGCTGACACAGAGTGGGACTAATGCCCTTAAGATCATCAAGAGTATATCCAATAGCTGCACGGTGCTTCCTCAGAGTTTTCTATAATCTCTTTTCTTCATGCTCTGAAAGGTTAGCACTAATAATAATAGGATATATCTCCTTTTCATCAAGATAAGCATATTTCAGAGTATCCGGTAATTGTTTAAGCTCAAACACGGGATCACCCTTGGGTGGAGGAGGATCCCCAAGTATTTCAACAGGCAGGTTGTGTTTCAAAATAGGTTGCTGATCAAAGAAAATCTTATCTATTTCATTCCTTTCATTCATATGCATATCGTTTTCATGGTCTAGCAAATATTGTTCTAAGGGATCAGTAGGAGGCACAGCAATAGAAGCAAGACCAACAATTTCATCTTTACTAGGCAATTCTTTGTCATGGGGTTGTCTACGAAAGTTAGAGAAATTGAACTCATGAGACACATCCCCAAAACTTACAGTAACAGTTTCTTTCTCACAATCTATCCTAGCATTAACAGTATTCAAGAAAGGTCTACCAAATATAATGGGACAAAAATCATCTTGTGGGGAACCAAGAACAAGAAAATCAGTAGGATACTTTATTTTACTACACAAGACTTCAACATCTCTAACAATCCCAACTGGTGCTATAGTATCTCTATTAGCAAGCTTAATGGTAACATCAATTTCCTCTAATTCAGCTGGTGCAATATCATTCATAATTTCTTGATATAAGGTGAAGGGAATTGCACTCACACTAGCACCCACATCACACAAGCCGTGATAACAATGATCTCCTATTTTAACAGAAACAACAGGCATGCCAACAATAGGTCTATGTTTATCTTTAGTATCCGGTCTAGCAATTCTAGCAGCTTCATCACAGAAATGAATAACATGCCCATAAATATTATCAACCAAGAGATCTTTAACCATAGCAATAGTAGGTTCAACTTTGATTTGTTCAGGGGGCGTAGGTGTTCTAGTATAACTCTTACGAACCACAGTTGAAGCTTTAGCATGTTCCTTTATTCTAATAGGGAAGGGTGGTTTGTCAATATAAGCAGTAGGAATAATAGGATCAACATTATAAATAATAGTTTCTTCTTCAACTTTAATAGGTTCAACTATTTTCACTTCAATGGGAGGATGATATTTAAACCACTTCTCCTTAGGGAGATCAACATGAGCAGCAAAAGATTCACAGAAAGAAGCTACTATCTCAGAGTCAAGTCCATATTTAGTGCTAAATTCACGAAAAGCATCGGTGTCTATAAAGGATTTAACACAATCAAACTTAAGGTTTATACCTGACTCCTTACCTTCGTCGAGTTCCCAATCTTCAGAGTTGCGTTTAATTCTTTCCAATAAGTCCCATTTGAATTCAATATCTTTCTTCATAAAGGAACCAGTACAAGAAGTATCGAGCATGGATTGATCATTACGAGAAAGCCGAGCATAAAAATTCTGAATAATAATTTCTCTTGGGAGCTCATGATTGGGGAATGAATATAACATTGACTTAAGCCTCCCCCAAGCTTGAGCGATTCTTTCTCCTTCACGAGGCCAAAAATTATAAATATAATTCCGATCATGATGAACCAGATGCATAGGATAAAACTTCTGATGAAATTCCAATTTCAATCGGTTGTAGTTCCATGATCCAATATCATCACATAGCCTGTACCATGTCAATGCCTTCTCCTTCAAAGATAAAGGAAAGACCTTCTTCTTGACATCATCCTCGGGCAAACCTGCAAGCTTAAATAATCCACAAACTTCATCCACATAGATTAGATGCAAATCAGGATGTAGTGTTCCATCTCCTGCATAAGGATTAGCTAGCAGCTTCTCTATCATACCCGAAGGAATTTCATAATAAATATTTTCAATAGGTGCAGCAGGTTGAGGAGCATCTCTCTATGCTTCCGGTCGGGGTGAAGATACCCCGAACAAGCCCCTCAAAGGATTATTTTCCATAGTAACAAGTGACAGTAAATTTCAGCACACTATATAAATTTTTCCTTACCAAGTTCCACTCACCAAAGGCACTTCACTCCCCGGCAACGGCGCCAGAAAAGAGTCTTGATGACCCACAAGTATAGGGGATCTATCGTAGTCCTTTTGATAAGTAAGAGTGTCGAACCCAATGAGGAGCAGAAGGAAATAACAAGCGGTTTTCAGTAAGGTATTCTCTGCAAGCACTGAAATTATCGGTAACAGATAGTTTTGTGATAAGATAATTCGTAACGGATAGCAAGTAACAAATGTAACAAAGGTGCGGCAAGGTGGCCCAATCCTTTTTGTAGCAAAGGACAAGCCTGGACAAACTCTTATATAAAGCAAAACGCTCCCGAGGACACATGGGAATTTCCGTCAAGCTAGTTTTCATCATGCTCATATGATTCACGTTCGTTACTTTGATAATTTGATATGTGGGTGGACCGGTGCTTGGGTGCTGTCCTTACTTGGACAAGCCTCCCACTTATGATTAACCTCTCTCACAAGCATACGCAACTACAAAAGAAGAATTAAGATAAATCTAACCATAGCATGAAACATATGGATCCAAATCAGCCCCTTACGAAGCAACGCATAAACTAGGGTTTAAGCTTCTATCACTCTAGCAACCCATCATCTACTTATTACTTCCCAATGCCTTCCTCTAGGCCCAAATAATGGTGAAGTGTCATGTAGTCGACATTCACATAACACCACTAGAGGAGAGACAACATACATCTCATCAAAATATCGAACGAATACCAAATTCACATGATTACTTATAACAAGACTTATCCCATGTCCTCAGGAACAAACGTAACTACTCACAAAGCATATTCATGTTCATAATCAGAGGAGTATTAATTATCATTAAGGATCTGAACATATGATCTTCCACCAAGTAAACCAACTAGCATCAACTACAAGGAGTAATCAACACTACTAGCAACCCACAGGTTCCAATCTGAGGTTTTGAGACAAAGATCGGATACAAGAGATGAACTAGGGTTTGTAGAGGAGATGGTGCTGGTGAAGATGTTGATGTAGATTTACCCCCTCTCGATGAGAGGATCGTTGGTGATGACGATGGCTTCGATTTCCCCCTCCGGGAGGGAAGTTTCCCTGGCAGAACAGCTCCGCCGGAGCCCTAGATTGGTTCTGCTCAAGTTCCGCCTCGAGACGGCGGCGCTTCATCCTGAAAGCTCTCTTATGATTTTTTCCAGGTCAAAACCCTCCATATAGAAGAAGATGGGCACCGGAGGCCTGCCAGGGGGCGCACAAGCCACAGGGGCGTGCCCAGGGGGGTAGGGCGCCCCCTGGGCTTGTGACCTCCTGGTGGGTCCCCTCTGGTATTTCTTTCGCCCAATAATTTTTATATATTCCAAAATAATTCTCCGTAACTTTTCAGGACTTTTGGAGTTGTGCAGAATAGGTCTCTCATATTTGCTCCTTTTCCAGTCCAGAATTCCAACTGCCGGCATTCTCCCTCTTCATGTAAACCTTGTAAAATAAGAGAGAAAAGGCATAAGTATTGTACCATAATGTGTAATAACAGCCCATAATGCAATAAATATCAATATAAAAGCATGATGCAAAATGGACATATCAAGGTGTTGCCGGACTTTCACTAGTGACTACCAACTCCTATGATCTATTTGATTCACCAAATGAAGGGAGTGGAAGTTGCTTCATGGCTAAAGGCCCCAATGTATCACACCCCGAGTATCTTGATTTCAATAGTGATGAAGATGATTTACTTGGTCATGATGACTTGCTCTTTGATAAAACTAGTGATGTTAGTCAAAATGAACTTTATAATTTTCATGCTAGTCAAGATAAGTCGGTTGATGATGATAAGATGAAAATAGAACAACTAACTAAAGAATTAAACACTCTTAAGTTAGCCCACGAATCTACTCTAGAAGATCATAGAGAGCTTGTAAGGACTCATGAGAAGCTACGCTTCGAGAAGCTCACCTTGGAGCAAGAACATGAGTTTCTTAAAGCTATCAATGACGATCTCCGAAAGAAGACTTCATCTTATCTAGCCAAACGATTACTCTTGTCTACATTCATGCCACAAGTTAAACCTAGACAAATAGTAACAAAGGCAAGAAAGGTTCTTCATCTAGTAGCAACAATAAAAATGCTAAATCTAATGATGTTGCTTCTAGTAGTTCTATTGATTCCACTAATGATGATTCTCTTAGCCAAGTTACACTTGAGCAAGAAAATGATTTATTGAAAGGAATTATAGAGAAAGGTATCTACAAGAGTCTTGCCGGGTGTAAGAAATTTGAGGAGATTGTACGCAAGCACGGAGGATACCGAAAGAACCATGGCATTGGCTACTTCAACGCAAATGGAGTTGAATGGGAAGAAGGTCAATACCCCAAGCCCAAGTTTGTTCCTCAAAGGGAGAAGTATGAACATACTCTTCCCAAGGGAACAAAAACTCAATATGACCTTCCACCACAAGACCACAAGCTCAAGGGCAAGGACAAACTTTAAGAGGACATTGACTCATATGAAGATGAATCCCAAGCTTTGGTGGAGTGGGTTCCCAAGGCTACTTCAAGCTCAACTTCTACAAGTGACACTTCAACACCAAGGATCCCCATCAAGTTGATGTGGGTCCCCAAGAAGAAGAACTAGAGAAGTTCTTGAGGGGTGACTCCGCCAATGAAATTCACTCACATTCATTATTGGCAAGAACTAGTTGCAATCAACGTCAACATCATGCAATAGTTCAAGGAGTCACACATCCCCTCAAAGGTAAGCAAGGGACAAGGTAATCAACAAATCCATGGACATCATCATGTATGCTTTGCACTCCATGTCCATAGATATCCTTGTATTTGTCTCTTGTGTGTTGGGACTAACCCATGTAGGTGAGAAGAGTAAGGAAACAACAAGGATGCTCCCAACTCTTGGTGATCTTCATCAACCTTGAGCATCCACCACTACTTCACCCACATGAAGTCTTCTACGACAAAACCCAAGGTTAGTTTATCCCTCCTATGGGGGGATGTCACATCAAGGGGGAGCTTTACTCTAAGACTTGAGTTAAAGCATCTCTTAGAATGTGACAACATTAAATGCTTTATGTAAAAGTGGTAACCCCACTTGTGCTTAAACGATGAGTATGACCTATGATCAAGTATTCTTACTTGGATCCTAAGTCAATATACTCATATATAGATGACTCCGTCATCGCCAAAATGCTTGATAGATGCTAGTATGTATGTGCATGTTTGCCATGATTTCATTTGACATCTTATTGTGTGAGCATGTTGGTCTGCATTTATTTATCCATTCGAGGACGTCCAATTGTTGCTATTTGGCTTTTGATTTTTCTTTTGCCAATTGGATGGACAAGAATGCCTAGGACCACTCTCTAGCTATCTATGCTTTCTTGTCTCATATTCCATTCTTGCTGCATCACAAAATTTGAACAAGTACTTTTCGATCCCTCTGTGTGAGGAGCACTCGGAGTTCCGTATCGACAAAGGACTTACCATTAAAACCTCCCAAGTGCATCTCGGTGGAACCAACACCATAATCTTGGTCTCACTGAATGCCTAGGGTTGATCTGGATTTCCATCTCGGTAACACCGATTCCTTATTCTCGGTTACACCGAGTTTCCCTGTCAACTGACAGTTGAGAAACTCGGTGGCACCGATAATTTCGAACCGGCGTCACCAACAGCAAGGGGTATATTACCTGGAGGACCCGACTTTTGAAATTCAACCGCAAAAGTCCGTTTTCCTCTAACCCTAAGCTGCCGCTCCGGACCCCTTGGTCGTCGCCCTTGCCTCCCCGTGCGCCTCCGCCGCTGGGAATCGCCACCGCCGACGAAATCTTCACCGCCGCCGTCGCCTTAGCGGATCCTTCACCGAGTTAGGGTATGGATCCGACCCTCTTTTGCGCTCCCCTTCCGATTCACGCGCATTAGAGTAGCTTTCATCGATAATCCACCAATTGCAATCCTCCCAATCCTCTAGAAATCTCATTAGCTTAGCGAACGAATTTTTTTTAGGTCTAGTCGTCCGCAAAATCGAATCTCGATGATACCGAGTCAGAAAAATCGGCTCTACCAATTTTGTTTTGGCACTACTGAGGACAGTCTCGGTGAAACCGAGTGGCAATTTTTGGTACGACCGAAATTGCTGCCAAGTTTCTGTAAAGAGGTGTGTCTCGGTGGTACCGAAACTTTTGACTCGGTGACACCGAAATCCCTTTTTGCTGAAAACTATATCTAAGGATTTCTTTGTTCAAACCCTTGAAAAATATCTGCTTTTTGTGATGACTCAACCCTTCCACTCTTCTATACTCTATTTCACAGGGTCAGAGATGTCAGATGCTGAAGACAGTCAGAATGATCTCAGAGAGCAAAGTGTTGGCATGAGCTTAGGCACTAGTCCTGAGGGGAGCTTTGATGATGTTCCTAGCTCTCCTGATCTGCCCAAGGCTGCAACCAGGACAAGAAGGAAGCTCAACTCAGATGAGGAAGATGAGGACTTTATTCCTAAGGAGCTGTCCAAAAAGGATGATGCTGCCAAGAGCACTGTTGCTGCCTCTTCATCCAAAAAGAAGAAGGCAATAAGGAAAGAGTATGCTAGCTCAGGGTCAGCAAGAGCACCAGAGAGCTCTAGGGCAACAATGACTATTGAGCCCTCCAGGAAATCTATGCCTAAGAAGGCAGGAGACAAGAAGAAGAGCAGAAAAAGGATCATTCATGTCATGGGCAGGCCTACCTCTATGTATGAGGATCCAGAGGCTGCTGCTGAGTAAGAGGAGGAAGAGCCAGCTGCAAAGGCTCCTCCTAAGAAGAAGAAGAAGCTCATGGCTGATGCTATGCCTAAGGCCACCTCATCCAAGGGCACCAAGACTGCCCCCAAGAAGGCTGCTGCAGACAAACCCAAGAGGTTCTCCAGAGAGATACCAACTTCTAGCAAGAACAAGACCTCCACTTTCAGGGAAGCTGAGGATGATGCTATGTCAGCTTTGATGAAGCTAAGACCACACCTTCCAGAGCACAATGCCAGCCACTTGCTTGCTGAGGATATGAAGAAGAGGAAGGATTCTGGTTTGAGAGAATGGAGAGCCATTAACCCATATTCACAAAGGAGAAAAACAGCTGTGGACTACAGATTCTATACAAAGGAGCAACAAGATTTCTATGAAACAATCTTGCTTGATAAGAGCCCTGCTGTGAGTGACATGAGGTATGTAGACTGGAAATTCATCAAGGAGAATAAAGATTACTTTCCAAGTGTGCAAGACAACTTTCACTGCATTGGTCTGGATGAGTTTGTTGGAAAGGAATTCACTGCTTGGAACGATGAAATGATCATGCAATTCTACTCTACTGCTCACTTCTACGGAGATGGTAGAATTGTATGGATGACTGAAGGAGCAAGATATGAATCAACTGTTGAGGAATGGGCTGCCATCTTAGGAGTCGCAAAGGTGCAAGAAGGAGACTTGGATGTCTATTCTGAATCCAAGGAGAGCCACAATGCTATGAAGAACATGTACAATGAGATCCCTGCTGCAAACTTGAAATCTCACAAGTTAGAATCCATTTACTTCCTCCAGGATGGTCTTCGCACCATCAACACCATCTTGAGGCATACCTTAATGCCTAAGTCTAGAGATGACAAGATGATAAGAGGCTATTCCATCAACATGCCGATCCATCTTGATCGACACTCCAGGATCAGGGTGATGGATCTGATAGTGGAGACTGTGAAGAGGGTTGCTGCTGATCAGAAGCGCTCATGCTGCTATGCACCCTATATCCAGATGCTTATCAACTCCAAGCTGGAGAAACACATCTTTGCACTTGACAGACCACATCTGCCACTATAGCCAGATCTAGAAGACAATGTTGTGGTGATGAACCCAGATCATCCCACTTCAGCTACAGCACAGGCACATCCAGAGGCAACCAGAGACTCCAGTTCTCAGGTGACCAGGTCTAGGAGTGAGCAGATGGATCTCCTACTTAGCTCTATGCTCAGCATGCAGAAGGACATCAGCGAGATATTGAAGAACCAGGCGAGCCTTGCGAGGATTGTTGACAACAAGTTTCACACTCTCAACAACAAGGTGGATGAGCTCACAGTGACTGGGACTGAGCTCAAGAAGGAATTTGACGTAGTGCCTAGCCCTCATTCTACAGATGATGATGATGAGGATTGTGCACCTCTCCGGCCTAGCACTCAGTTCACCACTCAAGCTAGATCAGCTACAGTGCCAGCTCCAGAGTTGCGACCTTCTTCATCAGCTCCTGCTACAGCTCCTTCAGCTCCTCCAGTTCCTCCAGTTGCTACTCCGACTCCGTCCATGACGTCTGCAGATATCTTCGCCGATGCCGTTCTCTTGACTCCTTCATCAGCCACCGGAGGAGATCAGCCCCAGAAGGACGATTAGTTATATACCTTTGAACTTTTTTATAACTTGTTGCCAAAGGGGGAGAAGATGTATATAGATCTTAGGCTTCGAGAGAGAGAGAGCGTTCGTTTTTATCGCTTTTCAAAAACATTGATATCTTTTGGTTTGGATGTGTTAAACTTTGTTGGTGTTTGATCATACACTTGATGTGTATTGCTACTATTTCCTATCATTGTGATGCTTATGAGATGATCACTCACCGTTACTTGATTGTGTTGTGCTATGATATTCATTCTTATTATTCTCGCACACCACCAAGTTGTATGTGACATGGAAGAGTGCCCCATGTACCTAATCGATTGTGCATTTGCATTCAAACGCAAATTCAAAATAATGCACAAATTTAGGGGGAGCTCTTGCTTATCACATACTTCTCAAAGCGACGATTATATTCATTGATTATATCATATGTCGAAGCTTTGATCTATATGTTGTCATCAATTACCAAAAAGGGGGAGATTGAAAGCACATTTGCTCCCTTGGTGGTTTTGGTAATTAATAACAACATATATGTCATTGAACTAATGTTTCCACTAAGTATATTTCAGGAAAAGTTCAATGATAGGGATGGCAAAAGGATTGTGGAGAAAACCCCTAGATGCAAGGAAATGGATTGGCAAAGCTTCAAGAAAGAGGACTCTACATTTTACTTTGTGAGAAATCACTTTGAGTCCATAGGAAAGCCAATACTATTAAAAGGGGGTAAGGTACTGTTGGTGAACAAGATGCTCCACGTGCACAAGTGATAGTCACCAAAAACACCCACAAACTCTTCCACAAAAGTCTGTCCAAGCCTATCATGAAAATCGGTGTAACCAACAATTCCCACTCGGTCCCACCGATTCCCAAACTCAGACAGACCCATGCCAAACCCTAGCCATTCGGTGCAACCGATTCTGCATCGGTGCCACCGAGTTTAGCTTGCCAACTTTCTGTTACCTCGTTTCATAAAATCGGTCTTACTGAGTTTTCTGAATCGGCGTCACCGAGTTGTGCAATCTGACCGTTGGTCACCTAATAGGTACCACCGAGAGTTATGTCTCGGTCTCACCGAGATTCAAAAGTTACTGCCTTTTGGTCACTTCGGTACCACCGAGTGTTACACTTCGGTGTCACCGAGTTGGTCACTTTAGGTGTAACGGTTGGATTTTTGGGGATGCCTATATATACCTCTTCACCACCACCCACTCGATAGAGAAGCACTCAGAACTATTCCATACTTGCCCTATCCTATTTTCTGAGAGAGAGCCACCTACTCATGTGTTGAGATCAAGCCATTCCACTCTATCCATATGAATCTTGATCTCTAGCCTCCCCAAGTTGCTTTCCACCAAATCAATCTCTTCCACCATAGCCAAATCTGTGAGAGAGTGATTGTGTGTTGAGGAGTCTATCATCTTGAAGCACAAGAGCAAGGAGTTCATCGACATTACCGAGCCTATTACCTTTTGGAGGGTGGTACCTCCTAGATTGGTTAGGTGTCGCTTGGGAGCCTCCTACTTCGTGTTGTGGAGTTGAACCAAGAAGTTTGTACGGGCAAGGAGATCGCCTACTTCGTGAAGATCTACCTATAGTGAGGCTAGTCCTTCGTGGACGGAAGCCGTTATGGAATAGTCAAGGTTGCTACTTCGTGGACCCTTATGGGTGGATCCCTCCGTGGACTCTCGCGACCGTTACCCTCCGTGGGTTGTAGACTCCATAAACATGGACGTACGATAGCACCACCTATCGGAACCACGGGAAAAATCTTCGTGTCTACAAATTGCGTTTGATCTTCCTTCCTACCCTCTACTACATATGCTTGTTGTTACTTTCCGCTGCTATACTCTTAGACATGCATGTGTATGGTGTACTTGACTTGCTATCATTGCTAAAATCTGCCAACACTTAAAATTGGGAAAAGGTAGAATTTTTATTTGGTCAAGTAATCTAATCACCCCCCTCTAGACATACTTTCGATCCTACAAGCAGCGAACGACGACACAACCCGCCCTATGAGGACCCGCCCGATGTCAATGCTTAGGCAATTGTGGATAAGGCTAGAGCCGAATGTGAGGCGGCGGCTGCGGCGGCTTACCAGGAGCCGATGATCCCTTCAACTTCGGTGGGAGCCGGAGCCACTTCTAGGGCTGTTGGAGTGCCTTGTTTAATACCGGCTCTGCGAAATGAGCGCCTATCAAAGGATTTCAAGGGTCCGTGCAAGGTGCCTAATTACATAGCTAATCTAGCCCCCCGAAGCCTGGATTGAAAGTTATGAATTAGCCATGGAGATGTTGGATGTCAGTGATGCAGTCTCTGCGAAGTACTTTATCATGATGTTGGAAGGACCGGCTCCTACATGGTTAAAGGGTCTGCCCCCTAATTCCATTAACTCCTGGGCCGAGTTGAAAGCACGATTTATCAAGAATTTTCAAGGGACATGCAATCAACCTATGACGATTGTTGATTTAGATCATTGTGTGCAGTGCGAGGATGAGTCGGCCCATCATTGGGTCAGGCGGGTCTCAGCCATTATTCACTCATCTAATAATATCACGGCGGCTCAGGCGGTTTTGATTCTGGAGAAGCATTGTCACTTCGTGCCCCTCAAACAGAAGCTTGGACGGCTCAAGCGCTCTTGCCAGGACATGGGTGAGCTCATGGCGGCTCTGACTAAATATGCATATTCTGACAGCACAAAAGATCCTGGTTCTGATGATGAGAAGTCCGCTAAGGGTAAAAAGAATGGCAACGGTAAGGGTCAGCAACAGAGTGTGGCAGGAAATAACAACCCGGGTAATGGCGGCAAATGGATGCACCCAGACGGTGGGTCAGATCTGGTGGCGAACACCAACACTGGGAACAACCGCGCCAAGGGCGATGGTAAACCGCCTTTTGGCAAGGCCAAGCCTTTCAACATGGAGGCAATGCTTAACGACCCTTGCCCGAAGCACAGTCTTCCCAACAAGCCGTCCACTCATGCTTGGAAAGATTGTTATATCATGTGGGAATTCCGGAATTACAACCTTAACCAGCATCATGGTAACGGCAATGGACCGCCTGGCGGGTCAGGATCCGGCTCTCACCGGTCAGGTTTCGGTGGAGGTGGCTCAGACTCGGGTTATCAGGGTCAAGGTAACCAGGGTGGCCACAATCAACAGTCCGGCAATGGTGGTCAACAGCCAAACAACCAGTCAGGATATCAGAGTAACCCGAAGCAGCTTAATGGAGGCCAATATCATGTCTTCACTACAAGTCTTTGCAAACGTGATCAGAAGGTGCGCAAGAGGGCGGTTCACGCAGCAACACCGACTGTTCCGTAGTATTTGAAGTGGTCTGAACACACGATATCATGGAGCAGGGCGGATCACCCTCCACGAGTTGATGACCCGGGGCACTTGGCCCTTGTGGTTGCCCCTCAGGTAGGATGCTACAAATTCACCAAGGTGCTGATGGACGGTGGTAGCAGCATCAATATCTTGTACTACAACACTTTTCACCGGATGAATCTGACTGACAAGAATCTTAAGCTGTCATCCACAGTGTTTCACGGTGTAGTGCCAGGCAAGTCGGCTTATCAAGTAGGGAAAATTTCCCTCGAGGTGGCCTTTGGCGATGAGTACAATTACAGAGCAGAGACTTTGTGGTTCGAAGTAGTCAAAATCAAGAGCCCATATCATGCTTTGTTTGGACGGCCTGCTTATGCTAAATTCATGGCTCAGCCCTATTATGTTTACTTGCAGCTTAAGATGCCAGGACTAAAGGGGACGATTACGGTGCATGGTGATCGGAAAATTGCTCTGGAGTGTGAGGAAGGTGATGCTGCGTATGCAGAGACAAGCTGTGCTGACACGGATCTCAAGTTTTATAAAGATAATGTCGACCCGGCTGATATGACCCCGTTGAAGAAGTACAACACAGAGTCTGACCCGCCCCTGAAATTTGTGGCAGAGGATACCAAGTTGGTGGACTTTGTCCCTGGCGACTCATCGCAACAGTTCACTATAGGGGCTAATATGGACCCCAAATAGGAAAGCGTGCTCATCGAATTCATCCGTGAGAATCGGGACATCTTCGCATGGAAACCCTCTGACATGCCGGGTGTACCGAGAGAATTCGCTGAGCACCATCTTAATGTGGATCCTAAATTTAAGCCGGTTAAACAGTTCCTCCGTCGTTTCAATGAGGAGCGACGTAAAGCTATTGGAGAAGAGGTAGCCCGGCTCTTAGCAGCTGGGTTTATCGTGGAGGTTTTTCACCCGGAGTGGTTGGCTAACCCTGTGCTCGTCCTTAAGAAGAACGACACATGGCGTATGTGTGTGGACTACACAAACCTTAACAAGGCTTGTCCGGTTGATCCATTTGCTTTCCCCCGTATCGACCAGATCATTGATGCGACGGCGGGTTGCGAGAGCTTATGTTTCCTGGATGCTTATTCGGGTTATCATCAGATCAAGATGGCAGTTGCGGACCAGGAGAAGACATCTTTCATAACACCTTTTGGGGCTTTTTGTTACGTGTCTATCCCTTTCGGACTTAAAAGTGCTTAGGCGACTTACCAGCGTTGTGTACAGAATTGTCTTCATGATCAAATCAGGCGCAATGTTCATGCTTATGTGGATGATATTGTGGTCAAGTCAAGGAAGAAGGAGACTCTGCTTGCTGATTTGAAGGAAACTTTTGATAACCTCCGGGTCTACAAGATGATGCTTAATCCGGCCAAGTGCGTTTTTGGTGTGCCTGCAGGCAAACTTCTGGGATTTTTAGTCTCAGAGCGGGGCATTGAAGCTAACCCGGAGAAAATAAAGGCCATCACTTCGCTTTCTAAACCAGCGTGTATCAATGACGTTCAGCGCTTGGCAGGTCGTATTGCCGCCTTAAGCCGATTCATAAGTCTCCTGGGAGAGAAGGCTATTCCTTTATATCAGATGATGAGGAAGACATATCATTTCGTCTGGAGTGATGCTACCAATGATGCGTTTGAAGCACTCAAAAAACAGTTAGCTGAGCTGCCTATCTTGGCTGCTCCCGTAGACAAAGAGCCATTGCTCCTGTTCGTGGCGGCTAATAACAAGGCCGTCAGTGCGACAGTTGTTGTGGAGCGCAAGGAGACAGGTAAAGAATACCCAGTCCAGCGGCCGGCTTATTACGTCAGTGAGGTTCTGACCGAGTCCAAGCAAAGATATCCGCATTGGAAGAAGCTGGTGTTTGGAGTGTTCATGGCGAGTCGCAAGCTGAAACATTACTTTCTTGGGCATCCGATCACGATGGTCAGCTCTGCTCCGTTGGGGGATATCCTTCAAAATAGAGAGGCCACTGGCCGGATTGCTAAATGGGTGATTGAGCTTGGGCCTCACAATTTGAGGTATGTACCCCGAACTATCAAGTCTCAAGCCCTGGTGGATTTCATCAATGATTGGACAGAGTGTCAAGCACCGGAGGAGAAGCTGGACAACACATATTGGACAATCCACTTTGACGGATCCAGGCAGTTGGAAGGTTCAGGGGCTGGAGTTGTTTTAACCTCTCCACGAGGTGATAAATTTTGCTATGTTTTAAGGTTAATGTTTCGTTGTACAAACAATGCAGCTGAGTATGAAGCCTTGCTCCATGGGCTCCGCATGGCCAAGGAGATGAATTTGAGCCGGGTCAGATGTCTGGGCGATTCAGACCTGGTGGCTCAGCAAGTTTCAGGCACGTGGGATTCTAAAGACCCTCGTATGGCGGCTTATCGCCAGGCGGTTGACACCATCGCTGGCCACTTTAAGGGGTATCAGGTAGATCACATTGATCGACGAAAGAACGAGGCGGCTGATGCACTGTCCCGGCTTGGATCTCAGCATAAGCCGGTGCCGCCTAATGTGTTTCTTGATGTGTTTCATAATCCGTCGGTCAAGTTACCTTCTCAGGAAGATCTTGCCATACCTGACCTGGAAGGACAGTTGGTGGCGGCTCTTCACGCTATTCCTGATTGGACGCTACCTTATCTGGCGTATATGACTCGTGGCGAGTTACCTGAGGATGAGACCTTGGTGCGACAAATCACGAGGCGGTCTAAGTCCATGACTATTTTCAATGGCGAGTTACATAAATGCAATGTAACTGGTGTTTTTCAATGCTGTGTTTCTCCTGAGGAGGGCCATGAAATCTTACAAGAGATACATGCAGGCGACTGCGGTCATCACGCCAGGTCAAAATCCTTGGTGGCCAAGGCTTTTCGGCATGGGTTTTACTGGTTGACAGCTCATGCAGATGCGGAGGACATAGTTAGTAAGTGCGATGGGTGTCAGAAATTCGCACGGTGAGCCCATGTGCCGGCTCAAGAATTGCGGATGATTCCAATCACCTGGCCGTTTGCGGTCTGGGGGCTTGATATGGTTGGACCGTTTAAAAGGTCTAAGGATAAGAAGACCCACCTTTTGGTGGCAGTTGATAAGTTTACCAAGTGGATTGAGGCGGAGCCGGTCAGCAAATGCGACGCAGCAACTGCCGTTCAGTTCATCAAAAAGTTGATCTTCCATTTTGGTTACCCCTACAGTATCATCACTGATAATGGCACAAATCTGTCTAAGGGAGCTATGAAAGAGTTTTGTGAAAGTGAACACATCTGCCTTGATGTCTCCTCGGTGGCCCATCCACAGTCTAATGGTCAAGCAGAACGTGCTAACCAGGAAATTTTGAGAGGGATCAAACCCCGGCTTATGGTTCCTCTGTCACGAACGCCGGGTTGTTGGGTTGAGGAGCTACCTTCAGTTCTTTGGAGCATTAGAACCACCCCCAACAGGTCAACAGGCTACACGCCTTTCTTCATGGTTTATGGCGCAGAAGCAGTTCTCCCCAGTGATATTCATCATGACTCGCCCAGGGTGGCGGCTTACGTTGAAACTGATAATGAGACGGCGCGTCAGGACGCGCTGGATGCCTTAGATGAAGAGAGGGATCTTGTAGCAGCACGATCGGCGATTTACCAATAAGATCTGCGTCTCTATCATAGCCGCAGAGTTAAAACCCGGACGTTCCAAGAAGGCGACTTAGTGCTCCGTTTGATTCAAGATCAAACAGATATGCATAAGTTATTGTTGGGGAATGTTGCATGGGAAACAAAATTTTTTCCTACGCACACGCAAGATCTATCCATGGTGATGAGCATCTACGAGAGGGAGAGTGAATCTACATACCCTTGTAGATCGCTAAGCGGAAGCGTTTAAGAAACGCGGTTGATGTAGTCGAACGTCTCCGCGATCCAAATCGCAAGTCGTCCCTCGAACCGATCACGAACTAGTGCCGAACGGACGGCACCTCCGTGTTCAACACACGTACAGCTTGATGACGCCTTCACCTCCTCGATCCAGCGAGCGACGGTGAAGTAGTAGATGAGTTCCAGCAGCACGACGGCGTGGTGATGGTGGTGAGGAACAATCTCTGCAGGGCTTCGCCAAGCACTACGGAGATTATGACGGGAGAACTAGAGGGTTAGGGTTGCCGCACACGGCTTGGGGAAATCTTGATCTGTCCCGTGTGCTAGCCCTGCCCCTCTATTTATATGTTGAGCCCAAGGGTCTAAACTTGGAGTAAAAGCCTCCTCTAGGTCGGTTTTGCCCGCACAAGGTCGGTTTGGCCCGCAGGGAAAGAGTCCAACTCGGATCCCTGCAGTACCGTGCACAAGCGGTAGTGCCGCTTACGATAAGCGGTAGTACCGCCCGTAGCGGTAGTACCGCTTACGATAAGCGGTAGTACCGCCCGTAGTGGTAGTACCGCTTACTATAAGCGGTAGTACCGCCCCAGACGCCAGCAAAACTTCCTTTTGCATATTGCAATACCTCGTGGGCTTTACCCCTTTGGCTCATATAAAGTGTTGCTGCACCTGAACACTTCGGTAAACATCCGGAACCTCTTCCGGTGAATTCCGGGACCCTTCTGGAGATCAAAACACTATTATCACATATATCAATCTTTACCTCCGGACTCTTCCGGAGATCCTCGTCATGTCCGGGATCTTATCCGAGACTCCGAACAACTTTCGGTCACCAACATAATAACTCAATTATACTAATCGTCACCAAACGTTAAGTTTGTAGACCCTGCGGGTTCGAGAACTATGTAGACATGACCGAGACACCTCTACGGTCAATAACCAATAGCGGGACCTGGATGCCCATATTGGCTCCTACATATTCTACGAAGATCTTTATCAGTCGAACCTCTATGTCAAGGATTCAGTTAATCCCGTATGCTGTTCCCTTTGTTCTTCGGTATGTTACTTGCCCGAGATTTGGTCGTCGGTATCTCTATACCTAGTTCAATCTCGTTACCGGCAAGTCTCTTTACTCGTTCCGTAATACAAGATCCCGTGGCTAACTCTTTAGTCACTTTGCTTGCAAGGCTCATTGTGATGTTGTATTACCGAGTGGGCCCTGAGATACCTCTCCGTCACACGGAGTAACAAATCCCAGTCTTGATCCATGCCAACCCAACAGACACCCTCGGAGATACCTGTAGAGCATCTTTATAGTCACCCAGTTACGTTGCGACGTTTGATACACACAAGGTATTCCTCCGGTGTCAGTGAGTTGCATGATCTCATGGTCATAGGAACAGATACTTGACATGCAGAAAACAATAGCAATAAACTGACACGATCATATGCTACGTTTATAGTTTGGGTCTTGTCCATCACATCATTCTCCTAATGATGTGATCCCGTTATCAAATGACATCTCATGTCCATGGCTAGGAAACCTTAACCATCTTTGATCAACGAGCTAGTTAACTAGATGCTTACTAGGGACACAGTGTTGTCTATGTACCCACACATGTATTTGAGTTTCCAATCAATACAATTATAGCATGGATAATAAACGATTATCATGAACAAGGAAATATAATAATAACTAATTTATTATTGCCTCTAGGGCATATTTCCAACAGTCTCCCACTTGCACTAGAGTCAATAATCTAGTTCACATCACTATGTGATTTACATTGTAATGAATCGAACACCCATGCAGTTCTGGTGTTGTTCATGTTTAGCCCTTGGAAGAGGTTTAGTCATCGGATCTGCAACATTCAGATCCGTGTGTACTTTGCAAATATTTATGTCGTCCTCCTTGATATAATCGCGGATGGAATTCAAGCGTCGCTTTATGTGTCTGGTCCTCTTGTGAAATCTTGGTTCCTTGGCTAGAGCAATGGCACCAGTGTTATCACAAAACAGAGTCATTGGGTTAAGTGCACTAGGCACTACTCCAAGATCTGTCATGAACTCCTTCATCCAGACACCTTCCTTCGCCGCCTCCGAGGCAGCGATGTACTCCGCTTCGCATGTAGAATCAGCTACCACGCTTTGCTTGGAACTGCACCAGCTAACCGCACCCCCATTAAGAATAAATACGTACCCGGTTTGCGACTTAGAGTCATCCGGATCAGTGTCAAAGCTTGCATCGACGTAACCCTTTACGACGAGCTCTTGATCACCTCCATAAACGAGAAACATGTCCTTAGTCCTTTTCAGGTACTTCAGGATATTCTTGACCGCCGTCCAGTGTTCCACTCCTGGATCACTTTGAAACCTTCCGGCCATACTTATGGCAAGGCTGACATCGGGTCTTGTGCACAGCATTGCATACATGATAGAGCCTATGGCTGAAGCATAGGGGATGACACTCATCTTTTCTCTGTCTTCTGCAGTCACTGGGCATTGAGTCTTACTCAACTTCACACCTTGCAATACAGGCAAGAACCCCTTCTTGGACTGATCAATTTTGAACTTCTTCAAAACTTTGTCAAGGTATGTGCTTTGTGAAAGTCCTATTAAGCGTCTCGATCTATCTCTATAGATCTTGATGCCTAATATGAAAACAGCTTCTCCTAGGTCCTTCATTGAAAAACTCTTGTTCAAATATTCCTTCATGCTTTCCAACATTTCTATATTGTTTCCAATCAGCAATATGTCATCCACATATAATATTAGAAATGCTATAGAGCTCCCACTCACTTTCTTGTAAATACAAGCTTCTCCGTAAACTTGTATAAACTCAAACGCTTTGATCACCTCATCAAAGCAAAGATTCCAACTCCGAGATGCTTGCACCAGTCCATAAATGGATCGCTGGAGTTTGCAAACTTTGCCAGCATTTTCTGGATCGACAAAACCTTCTGGTTGCATCATATACAACTCTTCCTTAAGGAAACCGTTAAGGAACGCTGTTTTGACATCCATCTGCCAAATTTCATAATCGAAAAAGGCAGCTATTGCTAACATGATTCTGACAGACTTAAGCATCACTACGGGTGAGAAGGTCTCATCGTAGTCAACTGCTTGAACTTGTGAAAAACCCTTTGCCACAAGTCGAGCTTTATAGACGGTGACATTACCGTCCGCGTCCGTCTTCCTCTTAAAGATCCATTTGTTCTGAATGGCCTTACGCCCTTCAGGTAATACTTCCAAAGTCCACACTTTGTTTTCATACATGGATCCCATCTCGGATTTCATGGCTTCTAACCACTTCTCGGAATCCGGGCCCATCATCGCTTCTCCATAGCTCGTAGGTTCATCGTTGTCCAACAACATGACCTCTAAGACAGGGTTGCCGTACCACTCAGGAGTAGTACGCGTCCTTGTCGACCTACGAGGTTCGATAGCAACTTGATCCAAAGCTTCATGATCATCATCATTAACTTCCTCTTCAGCTGATGTAGGCTCTACAGAAACATCTTTCTGCGCTGCGCTACTTTGATGTTGAAGTAAAGGTTCAACAACCTCATCAAGTTCTATCTTCCTCCCACTCAATTCTTTCGAGAGAAACTCTTTCTCAAGAAATGTTCCGTTTTTAGCGACAAACACTTTGCCTTCGGATCTGAGGTAGAAGGTATACCCAACTGTCTCTTTTGGGAATCCTATGAAGACGCATTTCTCCACTTTGGGTTCCAGCTTTTCAGGCTGAAGCTTTTTGACATAAGCATCACATCCCCAAACTTTAAGAAACGACAGCTTTGGCTTCTTACCAAACCAAAGTTCATATGGCGTCGTCTCAACGGATTTCGATGGTGCCCTATTTAAAGTGAATGCAGCTGTCTCTAATGCATAACCCCAAAACGATAGTGGCAAATCGGCAAGAGACATCATAGATCGCACCATATCCAATAAAGTTCGATTACGACGTTCGGACACACCATTACGCTGTGGTGTTCCAGGCGGTGTCAGTTGTGAAACAATTCCACATTGTCTTAAGTGACTGCCAAACTCATAACTCATATATTCTCCTCCTCGATCAGATCGTAGGAATTTAATCTTCTTGTTACGATGATTCTCAACTTCACTCTGAAATTGTTTGAACTTTTCAAATGTTTCAGACTTGTGTTTCATTAAGTAAATATACCCATATCTACTTAAGTCATCAGTGAAGGTGAGAAAGTAACGATAACCACCGCGCGCCTCAATGCTCATCGGACCGCACACATCAGTATGTATGATTTCCAATAAGTCACTTGCCCGTTCCATTGTTCCAGAGAACGGCGTTTTAGTCATCTTGCCCATGAGGCATGGCTCACATGTGTCAAGTGATTCAAAATCAAGTGACTCCAAAAGTCCATCAGCATGGAGCTTCCTCATGCGTTTTACGCCAATATGACCTAAACGGCAGTGCCACAAGAAAGTGGTATTATCATTATCAATTCTACATCTTTTGGCATCAATGTTATAAACATATGTATCATTACTATCGAGATTCAATAAGAATAAACCCCTCACTTCGGGTGCATGACCATAAAAGATATTACCCATATAAATAGAACAACCATTATTCTCTGATTTAAATGAGTAACCGTCTCGCAATAAACAAGATCCAGATATAATGTTCATGCTTAACGCAGACACTAAATAACAATTATTCAGGTTCATCACTAATCCCGATGGTAATCGAAGAGCGAGCGTGCCGACGACGATCACATCAACCTTGGAACCATTTCCCACGCGCATCGTCACTTCGTCCTTTGCCAGCCTCCGTCTATTCCGCAGTTCCTGTTTTGAGTTGCAAATATGAGCAACCGCACCGGTATCAAATACCCAGGCACTACAACGAGGGTTGGTAAGGAACATATCAATAACATGTATATCATATATACCTTGTTTGTTGTTGGCCGCCTTCTTATCAGCCAAATACTTGGGGCAATTCTGCTTCCAGTGTCCAGTTCCCTTGCAATGAAAGCACTCAGTTTCTGGTTTGGGTCCAGCCTTGGGTTTCTTCACGGGAGTAGCAACTGCTTTGCCACCCTTCTTGGATTTACCCTTCTTACCCTTGCCATTTTTCTTGAAACAAGTGGTTTTATTGACCATCAACACTTGATGCTCCTTCTGAATTTCAGACTCAGCGGCTTTCCGCATCGCAAACAGCTCGGCGACTGACTTGTTCATCCCGTGCATGTTATAGTTCAACACGAAGCTCTTGTAGCTAGGTGGCAATGATTGAAGAACTCTGTCAGTGATAGCCTCTGGCGGAAGGGGCATCCCTAACTCAGCCAGACGGGTGGAGTACCCAGACATTCTGAGTACGTGATCACTGATAGACCCGTTCTCCTCCATCTTGCAAGCATAGAACTTATCGGAGATCTCATATCTCTCGATCCGGGCATTCTTCTGAAAGATAAACTTCAACTCCTGGAACATCTCATATGCTCCATGACGTTCAAAACGTCTTTGAAGTCCCGGTTCTAAGCCATACAATAATGCACATTGAACTATTGAGTAATCATCAGAACGAGCCTGCCAGGCGTTCACAACGTCTAGAGACTCAACTGGAGTGGGTGGATCACCAAGCGGTGCATCAAGGACATAAGCCTTCTGGGAAGCCGTAAGGATAATCCTTAGATTACGGGCCCAGTCCACAAAGTTACTTCCATCATCTTTCAACTTAGCTTTCTCTAGGAACGCATTAAAATTCAGGGGTGCTACTGCGCGAGCCATGATCTACAACATAAATATAGCAAAGACAACTTAGACTATTGTTCAAGATAATGAGTTTAATTAATCATATTACTTAAAAAACTCCCACTAAAATTGACATCCCTCCGGTCATTCGAGTGTAACATGATCCAAATCCACCAACTCAAGTCCGATCATCACGTGAGTCGAGGTGGTTTCAATGGTGAACATCTTCATGTTGATCATATCTATTATATGACTCATGTTCGACCTTTCGGTCTCTTGTTTTCCGAGGCCATGTCTGTACATGCTAGGCTCATCAAGTTTAACCCGAGTGTTCCGCGTGTGCAACATGGCTTGCACCCGTTGTATGTGAACGTGGAGTCTATCACACCCGATCATCACGGCGTGTCTCGAAACGACGAACTTTCGCAACGGTGCACAGTCGGGGAGAACACAATTTTTCTTGAAATTTAAGTGAGGGATCACCTTATAATGTTACCGTCGTCCTAAGCAAAATAAGATGCATAAAAGGATTAACATCACATGCATATCATAAGTGACATGATATGGCCATGAACTTGTGCTTTTGATCTCCATCTTCAAAGCACCGGCATGATCTCCATCGTCACCGGCATGACACCATGATCTCCATCATCTTGATCTCCATCAACGTGTCGCCATGAGGTTGTCGCGCCGACTGTTGCTTCCACGACTATTGCTAACGTTTAGCGATAAAGTAAAGCATTACATAGCGCTTAATGATTGACACGCATGTCATACAATAATTAAAGACAACTCTATGGCTCCTGCCAGTTGCCGTACTCATCGACATGCAAGTCGTGATATTCTATACAACACATGATCATCTCATACATCACATATATCTCATCATGTAATTGGCCATATCACATCACAACATACCCTGCAAAAACAAGTTAGACGTCCTCTAATTGTTGTTGCAAATTTTACGTGGCTGCTACGGGTTTGCAAGAACCGTTCTTACCTACGCAAAACCACAACGTGGTGTAGTGATTGCTTTTTGATCTTCTAAAAGAACCCTCTTCATTGAAATCGATTCAACTAAAGTGAGAGAGACAGACACCCGCTAGCCATCTTTATGCAACAAAGTTACATGTCAGTTGAAGGAACCTGTCTCGCGTAAGCGTACGCGTAATGTCGGTCCGGGCCGCTTCATCTCACAATACCGCCGAATCAAGTATCAACTAGTAACGGCAAGCAATATGTATACACCCACGCCCACAACTCGTTTGTGTTCTACTCGAGATCTCATCTACGCATAAACCTGGCTCTGATACCACTGTTGGGGAACGTTGCATGGGAAACAAAATTTTTTCCTACGCACACGCAAGATCTATCCATGGTGATGAGCATCTACGAGAGGGAGAGTGAATCTACATACCCTTGTAGATCGCTAAGCGGAAGCGTTTAAGAAACGCGGTTGATGTAGTCGAACGTCTCCGCGATCCAAATCGCAAGTCGTCCCTCGAACCGATCACGAACTTGTGCCGAACGGACGGCACCTCCGCGTTCAACACACGTACGGCTTGATGACGCCTTCACCTCCTCGATCCAGCGAGCGACGGTGAAGTAGTAGATGAGTTCCAGCAGCACGAAGGCGTGGTGATGGTGGTGAGGAACAATCTCTGTAGGGCTTCGCCAAGCACTACGGAGATTATGACGGGAGAACTAGAGGGTTAGGGTTGCCGCACACGGCTTGGGGAAATCTTGATGTATCACGTGTGCTAGCCCTGCCCCTCTATTTATATGTTGAGCCTTGGGGTCTAAACTTGGAGTAAAAGCCTCCTCTAGGTCGGTTTTGCCCGCACAAGGTCGGTTTGGCCCGCAGGGAAAGAGTCCAACTCGGATCCCTGCAGTACCGTGCACAAGCGGTAGCCGCTTACGATAAGCGGTAGTACCGCCCGTAGCGGTAGTACCGCTTACGCTAAGCGGTAGTACCGCTTACTATAAGCGGTAGTACCGCCCCAGACGCCAGCAAAACTTCCTTTTGCATCTTGCAATACCTCGTGGGCTTTACCCCTTTGGCTCATATAAAGTGTTGCTGCACCTGAACACTTCGGTAAACATCCGGAACCTCTTCCGGTGAATTCCGGAACCCTTCCGGAGATCAAAACACTATTATCACATATATCAATCTTTACCTCCGGACTCTTCCGGAGATCCTCGTCATGTCTGGGATCTTATCCGAGACTCCGAACAACTTTCGGTCACCAACATAATAACTCAATTATACTAATCGTCACCAAACGTTAAGTGTGTAGACCCTGCAGGTTCGAGAACTATGTAGACATGACCGAGACACCTCTACGGTCAATAACCAATAGCGGGACCTGGATGCCCATATTGGCTCCTACATATTCTACGAAGATCTTTATCGGTCGAACCTCTATGTCAAGGATTCAGTTAATCCCGTATGCTGTTCCCTTTGTTCTTCGGTATGTTACTTGCCCGAGATTCGATCGTCGGTATCTCTATACCTAGTTCAATCTTGTTACCGGCAAGTCTCTTTACTCGTTCCGTAATACAAGATCCTGTGGCTAACTCTTTAGTCACTTTGCTTGCAAGGCTCATTGTGATGTTGTATTACCGAGTGGGCCCTGAGATACCTCTCCGTCACACGGAGTAACAAATCCCAGTCTTGATCCATGCCAACCCAACAGACACCCTCGGAGATACCTGTAGAGCATCTTTATAGTCACCCAGTTACGTTGCGACGTTTGATACACACAAGGTATTCCTCCGGTGTCAGTGAGTTGCAGGATCTCATGGTCATAGGAACAGATACTTGACATGCAGAAAACAATAGCAATAAACTGACACGATCATATGCTACGTTTATAGTTTGGGTCTTGTCCATCACATCATTCTCCTAATGATGTGATCCCGTTATCAAATGACATCTCATGTCCATGGCTAGGAAACCTTAACCATCTTTGATCAACGAGCTAGTTAACTAGAGGCTTACTAGGGACACAGTGTTGTCTATGTACCCACACATGTATTTGAGTTTCCAATCAATACAATTATAGCATGGATAATAAACGATTATCATGAACAAGGAAATATAATAATAACTAATTTATTATTGCCTCTAGGGCATATTTCCAACAATTATCACCCCCTTGGGAAGGACCTTTTGTGGTTAGCAAGAATCTCAACAATGGGTCATATTATCTCATTGATATGCGGGAGAGTGACAAGTCACGTACTTCTGGGGAGGAAACTAGCAGGCCGTGGAATATTGCTCATCTTCGGCCTGACTACCCTTGAGTCATTGGCTCTCATCAATGTACATACCTCTGTCATTGTATATACCTTTTTATCATTAGTTTAATAAAGCTGGCACCCCCATAATTCAGGGCCTCTGTCGTTTTTTGTCCAGTAATTTATGTGCAAGAGTTAGTTATTCATAGTCACTTGGGGGCTTCCAACTCAATGAGTTTAGCTTTCATACCGTCTTGACAGGCTTACATGCCATATATGAGTTAAACCTGCCTGTTTGCAACTTGCTACTCCACCAGGTGACCCGCCGTACTCTTGACAGTCAATCTTTCAAGAAGACCCTGAACTTGTCAAAGTTAAAACGGCGGCTTATGTCACGAGAGAGCCGGCTTACAGAGAGCTAGGATAAACTCACTTGTTTCATTGTTGTTTCTCCATTATGTGGCCCGTTCATACTCTTAACAGTCAATCTTTTTTAAGACCCTGAACTAGTTAATGTTAAAACGACGAATTTATGTCACGTGAGAGCCGGCCTACGGGGTTAAAGGTGTTCGTGCCTAGCTTCTTCGAAGCAAAAACCTTGAGTTTTTCTCAAAAATATAAACATGAGTTTGTTGGAAATATGCCCTAGAGGCAATTATAAAATGGTTATTATTATATTTCCTTGTTCATGATAAATGTTTATTTTCCATGCTAAATTGTATTGATTGGAAACTCAAACACATGTGTGGGTACATAGACAACAATGTGTCCCTAGTAAGCCTCTGATGGACTAGCTCGTTGATCAAAGATTGTCAAGGTTTCCTGGCCATAGACATGAGTTGTCATTTGATGATGAGATCACATCATTAGGAGAATGATGTGATGGACAAGACCCAAACTATGAACGTAGCATATGATTGTGTCAGTTTATTGCTATTGTTTTCTGCATGTCAAGTATGTGTTCCTATGACCATGAGATCATGTAACTCGCTGACATCGGAGGAGTACCTTGTGTGTATCAAACGTCACAACGTAACTGGGTGACTATAAAGATGCTCTACAGGTATCTCTGAGGGTGTCTGTTGAGTTGGCATGGATCAAGACTGGGATTTGTTACTCCGTGTGACGGAAAGGTATCTCAGGGCCCACTTGGTAATACAACATCACAATGAGCCTTGCAAGCAAAGTGACTAAAGTGTTAGCCATGGGATATTGTATTACGGAACGAGTAAAGAGACTTGCCAATAACGAGATTGAACTAGGTATGGAGATACCGACGATCGAATCTCGGGCAAGTAACATACCGATGAACAAAGGGAACAACGTACAGGATTAACTGAATCCTTGACATAGAGGTTCAACCGATAAAGATCTTCGTAGAATATGTCGGAACCAATATGGGCATCCAGGTCCCGCTATTGGTTATTGACCATAGAGGTGTCTCGGTCATGTCTACATAGTTCTCGAACCCGCAGGGTCTGCACACTTAATGTTCGGTGACGTTTCGGTATTATTGAGTTATGTATGTTGGTGACCAAAGGTTGTTCGGAGTCTAGGATGAGATCCCGGACGTCACTAGGAGATCCGGAATGGTCCGGAGGTATAGATTTATATATGGGAAGTCATATTTTGGCGACCGGAAAAGTTTCGGGTTTTTCCGGTATTGTACCGGGAAGCTTCTAGAAGGTTCCAGAAACTTCCGGAGGAGTCCGGAAGTCCACCAAGGGTTCCACCACATCCCAAGGGTTTGCATGGGCTGAGAGGAGGCGCCCTGGCTTTATTGGGCCAGGCGCACAAGTCCCTCAAGGCCCATGTAGCTTGGGAGAGGTGGAAAGTCCACCTGTTTATGGAAACGGAGGGAATTGGACTAGGAGTCCAACTCCTCCCCCTTGGATGCGCCCTAGGGCTTGGAGGGGATGATATCCACGCCCCTCCACCTATATATAGGGGAGGGGGCGCCCCAAGAGGACACACGAAGCCCTTGGCGCCCCTCTCTCTCCCTAGATCGTTTTCTCCTCCGTTCGCGGTTTCGGTAGCGCTAGGCGTAGCCCTGCCGGGTGATACGTCTCCAACGTATCTATAATTTATGAAGTATTCATGCCATGTTTACAATAATTTTATATGATTTTGGTATGATTTTATTAGAACTAACCCGGACTGACGCTGTTTTCAGCAGAACTACAATGGTGTCGTTTTTTTGTGCAGAAATAAAAGTTCTCAGAATGGGTTGAAAATTTACGGAGAATATTTTTAGAAAATATAAAAAATACTGGAGCAAAAAGATACCGGAGAGGAGTCCTGAGGCAGCCACAAGCCTAGGGGGCGCCCCCTAGGGCGCGCCCCCTGGCTTGTGGGTCCCTCGGGAGTCCCCTTGACGTGAGACCGACGCCAAAAATTCCTATAAATACCAAACCCCCAGAAAGAAACCTAGATCGGGAGTTCCGCCGCCGCAAGCCTCTGTAGCCACGAAAAACCAATCGGGAGCCCGTTCTGGCACCCTACCGGAGGGGGAAACCATCACCGGAGGCCATCTTCATCATCCCGGCGGTCTCCATGACGAGGAGGGAGTAGTTCACCCTCGGGGCTGAGGGTATGTACCAGTAGCGATGTGTTTGATCTCTCTCTCGTGTTCTTGAGATGACACGATCTTGATGTACCGCGAGCTTTATTAATATAGATGAATCATTTGGAGTTTTCCCCTCTCTATCTTCTTGTGATGAATTGAGTTTTCCCTTTGAAGCTTTCTTATCGGATTGAGTCTTTAAAGGAGTTGGGAACACTTGATGTATGTCTTGCGATTGGATATCTGTGGTGACAATGGGATGTTCTATTGATCCACTTGATGTATGTTTTGGTGATCAACTTGCGGGTTCCGTGACCTTGGGAATCTATGCATAGGGGTTGGCACATGTTTTCGTCTTGACTCTCTGGTAGAAACTTTGGGGCACTCTTTGAAGTTCTTTGTGTTGGATTGAACATGATGAATCTGAAATTGTGTGATGCATATCGTATAATCAAGCCCATGGGTACTCGTGGTGACATTGGAGTATCTAGGTGACATTAGGGTTTTGGTTGATGTGTATCTTAAGGTGTTATTTTAGTACGAACTCTAGGGCTGTTCGTGACACTTATAGGGATCGCTCATATGATTGATCGGAAAAGATAACTTTGAGGTGGTTTCGTACCCTACAATAATTTCTTCGTTTGTTCTCAGCTATTTGTGACTTTGGAGTGAACTCTTTGTCGCACGTGAGGGATTTACATATGATTCAACTATGTTAGTATTGTTGAGAGAACTTGCACTAGTGAAAGTATGAACCCTAGGCCTTGTTTCTAAGCATTGCAATACCGTTTGTGCTCACTTTTATCAGTAGTTACCTTGCTGTTTTTATATTTTCAGATTACAAAAACCTATATCTACCATCCAGATTACACTTGTATCACCATCTCTTCGCCGAACTAGTGCACCTATACAATTTACCATTGTATTGGGTGTGTTGGGGACACAAGAGACTCTTTGTTATTTGGTTGCAGGGTTGTTTGAGAGAGACCATCTTCATCCTACGCCTCCCACGGATTGATAAACCTTAGGTCATCCACTTGTGGGAAATTTGCTACTGTCCTATGATGTCTACTACGCAACCTTCTTCTTGTAGACTCGTGTTGGGCCTCCAAGCGCAGAGTTTTGTAGACCTAAGGTTTATCAATCCGTGGGAGGCGTAGGATGAAGATGGTCTCTCTCAAACAACCCTCCAACCAAATAACAAAGAGTCTCTTGTGTCCCCAACACACCCAATACAATGGTAAATTGTATAGGTGCACAAGTTCGGCGATGAGATGGTGATACAAGTGTAATATGGATAGTAGATATAGATTTTTGTAATCTGAAAATATAAAAACAGCAAAGTAACAAGTAACAAAAGTGAGCACAAACGGTATTGCAATGGTTGAAAACAAGGCCTAGGCTTCATACTTTCACTAGTGCAAGTTCTCTCAACAATACTAACATAGTTGAATCATATGTAAATCCCTCACGTGCGACAAAGAGTTCACTCCAAAGTCACAAATAGCTGAGAACAAACGAAGAAATTATTGTAGGGTACGAAACCACCTCAAAGTTATCTTTTCCGATCAATCTTATGAGCTATCCCTATAAGTGTCACGAACAGCCCTAGAGTTCGTACTAAAATAACACCTTAAGATACACATCAACCAAAACCCTAATGTCACCTAGATACTCCAATGTCACCACGAGTACCCATGGGCTTGATTATACGATATGCATCACACAATTTCAGATTCATCATGTTCAATCCAACACAAAGAACTTCAAAGAGTGCCCCAAAGTTTCTACCGGATAGTCAAGACGAAAACGTGTGCCAACCCCTTTGCATAGATTCCCAAGGTCACGGAACCCGCAAGTTGATCACCAAAACATACATCAAGTAGATCAATAGAACATCCCATTGTCACCACGGATATCCCATCGCAAGACATACATCAAGTGTTCTCAAATCCTTAAAGACTCAATCCGATAAGAAAACTTCAAAGGGAAAACTCAATTCATCACAAGAAGATAGAGAGGGGAAAACTCCATATGATTCATCTATATCAATAAAGCTCGTGGTACATCAAGATCGTGTCATCTCAAGAACACGAGAGAGAGAGATCAAACACATAGCTACTGGTACATACCCTCAGCCCCGAGGGTGAACTACTCCCTCCTCGTCATGGAGACCGCCGGGACGATGTAGATGGCCTCCGGTGATGGTTTCCCCCTCCGGCAGGGTGCCGGAACGGGCTCCCGATTGGTTTTTCGTGTATCTGGAGGCTTGCGGCGGCGGAATTCCCGATCTAGGTTTCTTTGTGGGGGTTTCTCTATTTATAGGAGTACTTGGCGTTGGAATCACGTCAGGGGAGTGCTCGAGGGGCCCACAAGCCAGGGGGCGCGCCCTAGGGGGGGGGGGGGCGCCCCCTAGGCTTGTGGCCTCCTCGGGACTCCTCTCCGGTATCTTTTTGCTCCGGTATTTTTTATATTTCCCAAAAATATTCTCCGTAAATTTTCAGCCCATTCCGAGAACTTTTATTTCTGCACAAAAACAACACCACGGTAGCTCTGCTGAAAACAGCGTCAATCCAGGTTAGTTCTAATCAAATCATACCAAAATCATATAAAATTATTGTAAACATGGCATGAATACTTCATAAATTATAGATACGTTGGAGACGTATCATCCTACAAAACTCTGCGCTTGGAGGCCCAACACTAGTCTACAAAACAAGGTTGCGTAGTAGACATCACCGGGATAGCACCACCACCACCGCCACCACGCCATCGTGTTGCCGGAGAACTCATCTACCTCTCCGCTCTCCCTTGCTGGATCAAGGAGGCGGAGATCGTCATTGAGCTGTACGTGTGCTGAAGGCAGAGGTGCCGTCCGTTCGGTGCTAGATCGTGATTGGATCGCGGGACGGCTTGCGATTTGGATCGCGAAGACGTTCGACTACATCAACCGCGTTTCTTAATGCTTCCCGCTTAGCGATCTATAAGGGTATGTGGATCCTATCTCCCCTCTCATAGATGCTCATCTCCATGGATAGATCTTGTGTGTGCATAGGAAATTTTTTGTTTCCCATGCAACGTTCCCCTACAGTGGCATCATGAGCTAGGTCTATGCATAGATAAGATCACGAGTAGAACACAAAGGAGTTTGTGGGCGTTGATATTCAGATTGCTTCCCTCCTTAGTCTTATCTTGATTCGGCGGTATTGGGGGATGAAGCAGCTCGGACCAACCTTACTCGTCCACGTACGAGAGACCGGTTCCATCGACTGACATGTAACTTTGTTGCATAAGATGGCTGGCGGGTGTCTATCTCTCCCACTTTAGTTGAATCGGATTCGACAGAGGCGGTCCTTGTAGAAGGTGAAATAGCAACTTGTATATCACCGTTGTGGTTTTGCGTAGGTTAGAATCGTTCTTGCTAGATACCCATAGCAGCAACGTAAAACATGCAACAACAAATTAGAGGACGTCTAACTTGTTTTTGCAGGGTATGATGTGACATGATATGGCCAGAAACATGATGATATATATGTGATGTATGAGAAGATCATGTTTTGTATAGATTATCACGACTTGCATGTCGATGAGTACGGCAACCAGCATGAGCCATAGGGTTGTCTTTAATTTATTTTCGCCTTTTTTGCTTTACTTTATCGCTATGAGTTAGCAATAGTTGTAGAAGCAATAGTTGGCGCGACAACCTCATGGTTATCATTACTCATTATAGCATACATGTCATCACCATCACCATAAATAGGAGGCATGCAATCATCTTAATAAATTTGCTCATCAAAACTTGGGGGACTAAAAATATCATCTTCATCAAACATAGCATCCCCAAGCTTGTGGCTTAGCATATCATTAGCATCATGGATATTTAGAGAATTCATACTAGAAACATTGCAATCATGCTCATCATTCAAGGGACTAACATGAATCACCTTATAAATTTGTTCTTTCAACACTTCATCAAAATTTTCAGATTCATGATTTCCAAACAAAACTTCATAGAGATAATCAAGTGCACTCAACTCACTAGCAATTGGTTCATCATAATTTGGTCTTTTGAAAAGATTAGCAAGTGGATGAGGATCCATATCAATAGATTTTTAGCAAGCGAAGATGCAAGCAAATAGAAGGCACATGGCAACACAAGCAAAGATAGCAAACAAGCAAACAACAAGAGATCCGGCGAGAAAAAGGTGAACGAGAAAGAGGGCGAATAAAACGGCAAATCTTTTTGGTTTTTTCTGAAAATCATTTTAGAAGTGGGGGAGAGGAAAACGAGAGGCAAATGGCAAATAATGTGAATGCAAGAGATGAGTTTATGATGGGTACTTGGTAGGCTTGATGTAGACCTCCCCGGCAACGGCGCCAGAAATTGGCAAGTTGACGGGAGAGTTCTTGTCTTGACTTGCTATGTATCCTCCCCGGCAAGGGCGCCAGAAATTCTTCCTGCTACTTCTTGAGCTTGCGTTGGTTTTTCCCTCGAAGAGGAAAGGGTGATGCAGCAAAGTAGAGATAAGTATTTCCCTCAGTTTTGAGAACCAAGGTATCAATCCAGTAGGAGGTACAAGCAAGGCCCCAATCTATGCACCTGCACAAACAATCAAACACTTGCACCCAACGCTATAAAGGGGTTGTCAATCCCTTCACGGTCACTTGCAAGGATGAGATGTGATAGAGATAGATATAAAAGATTACTAAAAGTAAAACTAAATAAAAGTAAATAAAATTGTAGCAAGGTATTTTTGGTATTTTTGGTTTATAGATCTGAAAATATATAATGGAAAATAGACCCGGGGGCCATAGGTTTCACTAGAGGCTTCTCTCTTGAAGGAAAATAATACGGTGGGTGAACAAATCATTGTCGAGCAATTGATAGAAAAGCGCAAAGTTATGACGATATCCAAGGCAATGATTATGCATATAGGCATCACGTCCGTGTCAAGTAGACCGAAACGATTCTGCATCTACTACTATTACTCCAGACATCGACCGACTCCTGCCTGCATCTAGAGTTTTAAGTTCATAAAGAACAGAGTAACGCCTTAAGTAAGATGACATGATGTAGAGGGATAAACTCAAGCAATATGATGAAAACCCCACCTTTTTATCCTTGATGGCAACAATACAAATACGTGCCTCGCTACCCCTACTTTGTCACTGGGTGAGGGCACCGCAAGATCGAACCCAAAACTAAGCACCTCTCCCATTGCAAGAACTACCGATCTAGTTGGCCAAACCAAACCAATAACTCGAAGAGAAATACAAAGATATGAAATCATGCATATAAGAATTCAGAGAAGATTCAAATAATACTCATAGATAATCTGATCATAAATCCACAATTCATCGGATCTCGACAAACACATCGCAAAAGAAGATTACATCGGATAGATCTCCAAGAACATCGAGGAGAACATGGTATTGAGGATCGAAGAGAGAGAAAAAGCCATCTAGCTACTAGCTATGGACCCGTAGGTCTGAGGTAGACTACTCACGCTTCATCGAAGGACCAATGGAGTTGATGTAGAAGACCTCTGTTATCGAATCCCCCTCCGGCAGATTACCGGAAAAGGCCCCAAGATGGGATATCATGGGAATAGAAGGTTGCGGCGGCGGAAAAGTATTTTTGTGGCTCCCCCCGATGGTTTGGGAATATATGGGAATATATAGGCGAAGAGTTAGGGTTAGAAGGCCTACAGGGGACCCACAAGCCAAGGGGGCGCGCCCCCCTAGGGCGCGTCCTGGCGGCTTGTCGTCTGCTGCCAGGTCTTCTGACCTCCTCTCCAGGTCTTCTAGATGTCTTCTGGTCCAAGAAAAATCATCGCAAAAGTTTTATTCCGTTTGGACTCCGTTTGACATTCCTTTTCTATAAAACTCAAAAACAGGGAAAAAACAGAAACTGGCACTGGGTTCTAGGTTAATAGGTTAGTCCCAAAAATAATATAAAATAGCATATTAATGCATATAAAACATCCAAAACAGATAATATAATAGCATGGAACAATAAAAAATTATAGATACGTTGGAGACGTATCAAGCATCCCCAAGCGTAATTCCTGCTCGTCCTCTAGTAGGTAAATGATAAAAATAGAATTTTTGATGTGGAATGCTACCTAACATATTTATCCATGTAATTTTCTTTATTGTGGATGAATATTCAGATCCATAAGATTCAAAACAAAAGTTTAATGTTGACATAAAAACAATAATACTTCAAGCATACTAATAGAGCAATCGTGTCTTCTCAAAATAACATGGCCAAAGAAAGCTATCCCTACAAAATCATATAGTCTGGCTATGCTCCATCTTCATCACACAAAGTATTAAATCATCCACAACCCTGGTTTTAGCCAAGCAATTGTTTCATACTTTAGTATTTTCAAACTTTTTCAACTCTTACGCAATACATGAGCGTGAGCCATGGACATAGCACTATAGGTGGAATAGAATATGGTGGTTGTGGAGAAGACAAAAGAAGGAGATAGTCTCACACCAACTAGGCGTATCAACGGGCTATGGAGATGCCCATCAATAGATATCAATGTGAGTGAGTAGGGATTGCCATGCAACGGATGCACTAGAGCTATATGTGTATGAAAGCTCAAAAAAAGAAACTAAGTGGGTGTGCATCCAACTTGCTTGCTCACGAAGACCTAGGGCAATTTGAGGAAGCCCATCATTGGAATATACAAGCCAAGTTCTATAATGAAAAATTCCCAATAGCATATGAAAGTGTCAATATAGGAGACTCTCTATCATGAAGATCATGGTGCTACTTTGAAGCACAAGTGTGGAAAAAGGATAGTAGCATTGCCCCTTCTCTCTTTTCTCTCATTTTTTTTATTTTCTCATTTTTTTGGTGGGCTTCTTTGGCCTCTTTTTTTATTTGGGCTTCTCTGGCCTCTTTTATTTTTCATAAAGTCCGGAGACTCATCCCGACTTGTGGGGGAATCATAGTTTCCATCATCCTTTCCTCACATGGGACAATGCTCTATAATGATGATCATCACACTTTTATTTACTTACAACTCAAAATTTACAACTCGATACTAGAACAAGATATGACTCTATATGAATGCCTCCGGCGGTGTACCGGGATATGCAATGATCTAGCATAGCAATGACATCATCATGCTAGCTATCTTACGATCATGCTAAGCAATATGACAATGATGGTGCGTGTCATAATAAACGGAACGGTGGAAGTTGCATGGCAATATATCTCGGAATGGCTATGGAAATGCCATAATAGGTAGGTATGGTGGCTGTTTTGAGGAAGGTGGGTTTAATGCACCGGCGAAAGTTGTGCGGTACTAGAGAGGCTAGCAAAGGTGGAAGGGTGAGAGTGCGTATAATCCATGGACTCAACATTAGTCATAAAGAACTCACATACTTATTGCAAAAGTCTATTAGTCATCAAAACAAAGTACTACACGCATGCTCCTAGGGGAAGGGTTGGTAGGAGTTAACCATCGCGCGATCCCGACCTCCACACAAAGGAAGGCAATCAATAAATAAATCATGCTCCGCCTTCGTCACATAACGGTTCACCATACGTGCATGCTACGGGAATCACAAACTTTAACACAAGTATTTCTACCAATCCACAATTACTCACTAGCATGTCTCTAATATTACAATCTTTATATCTCAAAACAATCATAAGGAATCAAACTTCTCATAGTATTCAATGCACTTTTATATGAAAGTTTTTATTATATCTCTCTTGGATGCCCATCATATTAGGACTAAATTCATAACCTAAAAAAATTACCATGCTGTTTAGAGACTCTCAAAATAATATAAGTGAAGCAAGAGAGTTCAATAATTTCTATAAAATAAATCCACCGCCGTGCTCTAAAAAGATATAAGTGAAGCACTAGAGCATATTGCCTAGCTCAAAAGATATAAGTGAAGCACATAGAGTATTCTAATAAATTCACGATTCATGCGTGTCCCTCTCAAAAAGTGTGTACAGCAAGGATGATTGTGGCAAACTAAAAATCAAAGACTCATATCATACAAGACGCTCCGAGCAAAACACATATCATGTGGTGAATAAAAATATAGCCTCAAGTAAATTTACCGATGGATTGAAGACGAAAGAGGGGATGCCTTCTGGGGCATCCCCATGCTTAGGCTCTTGGTTGTCCTTGAATATTACCTTGGGGTGCCTTGGGCATACCCAAGCTTAGTCTCTTGCCACTCCTTTTTCCATAGTCCATCAAATCTTTACCCAAAACTTGAAAACTTCACAACACAAAACTCAACAAAAAACTCGTGAGATCCGTTAGTATAAGAAAATAAAATCACCACTTTAGGTACTGTTGTGAACTCATTATTTATTTATATTGGTGTAATATCTACTGTATTCCAACTTCTCCATGGTTCATACCCCCCGATACTACCCATAGATTCATCAAAATAAGCAAACAACACATAGAAAACAGAATCTGTCTAAAACAGAACAGTCTATAGCAATCTGTAAACTTAGAATACTTATGTAACTCTAAAAATTCTGAAAAATTAGAAAAATCTGGGAAATTTGCATATCAATCTTTTGTAAAAAATTCAGATCCAATCGACACTTCTGTGAATTTATAATATTCCTGGACTGGGCGTCAAAGTTTCTGTTTTTCAGCAGGATCAAATTAACTATCACCGTAGACCATCCCAAAGGTCTTACTTGGCACAAACACTAATTAAAACACTAAAAAAAAATTACTACAGAGGTAATAATGTGTAATTTATTCAAGAACAGAAACAAAACAAAAAACATAAAAATAAAATTGGGTTGCCTCCCAACAAGCGCTATTGTTTAACGCCCCTAGCTAGGCATGATGATTTCAATGATGCTCACATAAAAAGTAGTAATTGAAATATGCAAAAGAGCATCATGAATCTCATGACAAACACATTTAAGTCTAACCCACTTCCTATGCATAGGGATTTTGTGAGCAAACAATTTATGGGAACGAGAATCAACTTGCATAGGAAGGCAAAACAAGCATAACTTCAAAACTTTGAACACATAGAGAGGAAAATTGATATTATTGCAATTCCTACAAGCATATGTTCCTTCCTCATAATAAATTTCAGTAGCATCATGAAGGAATTCAACAATATAACTATCACATAAATCATTCTTTTCATGATGCACAAGCATAGAATTTTCATTACTCTCAACATAAGCAAATTCCTTATCATCCATGGTAGTGGGAGAAAACTCAACAAAATAACTATCATGAGACACTTGATTGTCATAACCACATTGCAAATTAAAACCATGACGATAAGTTTCATGGTTATCATTACTCATTATAGCATACATGTCATCACCATCACCATAAATAGGAGGCATGCAATCATCATAATAAATTTGCTCATCAAAACTTGGGGGACTAAAAATATCATCTTCATCAAACATAGCATCCCCAAGCTTGTGGCTTTGCATATCATTAGCATCATGGATATTTAGAGAATTCATACTAGCAACATTGCAATCATGCTCATCATTCAAGGGACTAACATGAATCACCTTATAAATTTTTTCTTTCAACACTTCATCAAAATTTTCAGATTCATGATTTCCAAACAAAACTTCATAGAGATAATCAAGTGCACTCAACTCACTAGCAATTGGTTCATCATAATTTGGTCTTTTGAAAAGATTAGCAAGTGGATGAGGATCCATATCAATAGATTTTTAGCAAGCGAAGATGCAAGCAAATAGAAGGCACATGGCAACACAAGCAAAGATAGCAAACAAGCAAACAACAAGAGATCCGGCGAGAAAAGGGCGAACAAGAAAGAGGGTGAATAAAACGGCAAATCTTTTTGTTTTTTTTTCTGAAAATCGTTTTAGAAGTGGGGGAGAGGAAAACGAGAGGCAAATGGCAAATAATGTAAATGCAAGAGATGAGTTTATGATGGGTACTTGGTAGGCTTGATGTAGACCTCCCTGGCAACGGCGCCAGAAATTGGCAAGTTGACGGGAGAGTTCTTGTCTTGACTTGCTATGTATCCTCCCCGGCAAGGGCGCCAGAAATTCTTCCTGCTACTTCTTGAGCTTGCGTTGGTTTTTCCCTCGAAGAGGAAAGGGTGATGCAGCAAAGTAGAGATAAGTATTTCCCTCAGTTTTGAGAACCAAGGTATCAATCCAGTAGGAGGTACAAGCAAGGCCCCAATCTATGCACCTGCACAAACAATCAAACACTTGCACCCAACGCTATAAAGGGGTTGTCAATCCCTTCACGGTCACTTGCAAGGATGAGATGTGATAGAGATAGATATAAAAGATTACTAAAAGTAAAACTAAATAAAAGTAAATAAAATTGCAGCAAGGTATTTTTGGTATTTTTGGTTTATAGATCTGAAAATATATAATGGAAAATAGACCCGGGGGCCATAGGTTTCACTAGAGGCTTCTCTCTTGAAGGAAAATAATACGGTGGGTGAACAAATCACTGTCGAGCAATTGATAGAAAAGCGCAAAGTTATGACGGTATCCAAGGCAATGATTATGCATATAGGCATCACGTCCGTGTCAAGTAGACCGAAACGATTCTGCATCTACTACTATTACTCCACACATCGACCGACTCCTGCCTGCATCTAGAGTTTTAAGTTCATAAAGAACAGAGTAACGCCTTAAGTAAGATGACATGATGTAGAGGGATAAACTCAAGCAATATGATGAAAACCCCACCTTTTTATCCTTGATGGAAACAATACAAATACGTGCCTCGCTACCCCTACTTTGTCACTGGGTGAGGACACCGCAAGATTGAACCCAAAACTAAGCACCTCTCCCATTGCAAGAACTACCGATCTAGTTGGCCAAATCAAACCAATAACTCGAAAAGAAATACAAAGATATGAAATCATACATATAAGAATTCAGAGAAGATTCAAATAATACTCATAGATAATCTGATCATAAATCCACAATTCATCGGATCTCGACAAACACACCGCAAAAGAAGATTACATCGGATAGATCTCCAAGAACATCGAGGAGAACATGGTATTGAGGATCGAAGAGAGAGAAAAAGCCATCTAGCTACTAGCTATGGACCCGTAGGTCTGAGGTAGACTACTCACGCTTCATCGGAGGAGCAATGGAGTTGATGTCGAAGCCCTCCGTGATCGAATCCCCCTCCGGCAGATTACCGGAAAAGGCCCCAAGATGGGATCTCACGGGAACAGAAGGTTGCGGCGGCGGAAAAGTATTTTTGTGGCTCCCCCCGATGGTTTGGGAATATATGGGAATATATAGGCGAAGAGTTAGGGTTAGAAGGCCTCCAGGGGACCCACAAGCCAGGGGGGCCACTAGTAGAAAACAGACCTTTTGTCCAAAGCATTAGTCCCGGTCTGGTTTTGAACCGGCACTAATGTGACCATTAGTCCCAGTTCGGGACGGGCATCATTAGTCCCGGTTCGTTCCGGACCTATTGTCCCAGTTCGTAACACGAACCGGGACTAAAGGGGTGGTGGCAGGCTGGTGTCTGCCTGGGGCCCCACGATCACCTTTAGTCCCGGTTCGTGCCACGAACCGGGACTATAGGCTCACCTTTAGTCCCGGTTTGTGTCACGAACCGGGACTAAAGATCTCCTATTTGAACCCTCCGGCCGGCCAGCCCGAGCACACTCCTCCCTGTTTTGCCCCTTCTTCCTCTCCTTTGTTCTTCCCCTTGCTCGAGCTCACCTCCATTTTTGCCAAAATTTGTCAAGATTTGGAGGCACCCCATCCATCCAAGTGTTCACAAAGGTTAGCAACTTTGTCCTTTCATCTCTCATTGCTAGATTAGCTCTTGCAATGCTCTATAAGTATAGTGATTTGTGGGTTTTAGTTTGGGAGTATTTATATGTGGTAGTTTATTTGATTTATATGCAATTTGAGCTCAAATTAACTTCTTACTTTGCATGTGTAGGTGTGGTTTACTTAGTGCCTTCCCGTCCCCGTCCTAACCACTATCGATCGCCCGCACCGTCTCGTCGCCGGCACCACCTTGGTGAGCCTCTTGTTCTTATCCTTTTTATATAAAAAAATCATGTTTGTAAGATTTAGATAGTTACTTGTATAGTTTTCTTACCTATATGGTTGTTTGTTATACATAGTGGCATGGTTTTGATATCCGTCCCCGTCGGCCCTCGTCCGGTTTATGATTCGGATGTGGTATATACTCTCTTTTATAACTATTTGTTGCATTTCGTGTTTATGACAATTATGCCCATCAAGTTGACATAGATATTTTTATCTAGGAGGTATGTGAACCGGAAATTGCAACCGACATAGATATTCTTGTCAAGAAGTTAAATTTAGTTGAAAAATAAAATGAGTATTTGAAAGAAAAATTGAAAAGAGTTGAAGAAGAGAAGATGAAACTGGAGTTGTATGTTGCCGATGTCGTCGATGATCACAAGATCAAGATGGATGCAATGCGCTTGAAGATTAGAAAATTTAAAAAATATGCCATTGATAGTGAGGCTTGGTATCACTATGCTGTTGGATCAATTGTTACCTTAGTTGGGATCTTGATCGCATTTGTTGTTGCATTTAAATGCTTTAGCTAGAGACTTTGTATGTTGTTTTATGAGAACAAGTTTGTATGAACTTTATGTATGAACTTGTATTAATTTGGTCTTTTCGGTGTTGTGTAATGAAGATGAGCCGGCAATGGATGTACGATGACCGATGCTCTCCCCAGTTCATTAATGGCGTGCATACTTTTCTGGTTGCGGCTGAGGCAAACAAGCGGGCGGATGGTTTTATGTATTGTCCATGTGCTGGCTGTAAGAATGATCGAAATTACTCTAACTCAAGAACCATTCACGTCCACCTGTTTGAGTCCGGTTTCATGTCCGGCTATAACTGTTGGACCAAGCACGGAGAAAGAGGGGTCCTAATGGAAGAGAATGAAGAAGAAGAGGATGACGACAGCTATCCTGGCCATGGGTTCCATGAATACGATGGTACAACAATGGGGGAAGAAGCTGAGCCGGCAATGCGGGAAGGAGCTGAAGAAGAGGCATCAGATGAGCCCGCTGATGATTTTGGTCGGGCCATTGCCGATGCAAAGAGAAACTGTGCAAGTGAAAAGGAGAAGCTGAAGTTGCAGCACATGTTAGAGGATCACAAGAAATTGTTGTACCCAAATTGCGAAGATGACAAGAAAAAGCTGGGTACCACACTGGAATTGCTGCAATGGAAGGCAGAGAATGGTGTATCTGACAAGGCATTTGAAAAGTTGCTGATAATGTTAAAGAACAAACTACCAAAGGACAACGAATTGCCCGACAGTACGTACGAAGCAAAGAAGGCTGTCTGCCCTCTAGGATTAGAGGTGCAGAAGATACATGCATGCCCTAATGATTGCATCCTCTACCGCAGTGAGTACGAGGATTTGAATGCATGCCCGGTATGATGTGCATTGCGCTATAAGATCGGCCACGATGACCCTGGTGATGTTGAGGGCGAGCGCCCCAGGAAGAAGATTCCTGCCAAGGTGATGTGGTATGCTCCTATAATACCACGGTTGAAACGTTTGTTCCAAAACAAAGAGCATGCCAAGTTGATGCGATGGCACAACGAAGACCGTAAGAAAGACGGGAAGTTGAGAGTACCCGCTGACGGATCGCAGTGGAGAAAAATCGAGAGAAAGTGGAAGGACTTTGCAAAGGACGCAAGGAACGTATGGTTTGGTTTAAGTGCAGATGGCATTAATCCTTTTGGGGAGCAGAACAGCAATCATAGCACATGGCCTGTGACTCTATGTATCTATAACCTTCCTCCTTGGTTGTGCATGAAGCGGAAGTTCATTATGATGCCAGTGCTCATCCAAGGCCCCAAGAAACCCGGCAACGACATTTATGTGTACCTAAGGCCATTAGTTGAAGAACTTTTACAGCTGTGGAATGGAAAAGGTGTACGTGCGTGGGATGAGAAAGAACAGGAGGAATTTGACCTACATGCGTTGCTGTTTGTAACCATCAATGATTGGCCTGCTCTCAGTAACCTTTCAGGACAGACAAACAAGGGATACCACGCATGCACACACTGTTGAGATGATACCGACAGTATATATTTGGATAAATGTAAGAAGAATGTGTACCTGGGGCATCGTCGATTTCTTCAGAGGAGGCATCCCGTAAGAAAGAAAGGCAAGCATTTCAAAGGTGAGGCAGATCACCGGAAGAAGCCTCGCCACCGTACTGGTGATGATATACTTGATATGGTCAAGGATTTAAAAGTAATCTTTGGAAAGGGTCCTGGCGGACAATCTGTTCCGAATGACGCTGACGGACGCGCACCCATGTGGAAGAAGAAATCTATATTTTGGGACCTACCCTAATGGAAAGACCTAGAGGTCCGCTCTGCAATCGACATGATGCACGTGACGAAGAATCTTTGCGTGAACCTGCTAGGCTTCTTGGGCGTGTATGGGAAGACAAAAGATACACCGGAGGCACGGGAGGACCAGCAACGTATGCACGGAGAAGACGACATGGATCCAAAGCAGTTTCAGGGTCATGCCAGCTACGCTCTTACCAAAGAAGAGAAGGAAATCTTATTCGAATGCCTGCTCAGTATGAAGGTCCCATCTGGCTTCTCGTCGAATATAAAGGGAATAATAAATATGGCAGAGAAAAAGTTCCAGAACCTAAAGTCTCATGACTGCCACGTGATTATGACGCAACTGCTTCCGGTTGCATTGAGGGGGCTTCTACCGGAAAACGTTCGATTAGCCATTGTGAAGCTATGTGCATTCCTCAATACAATCTCTCAGAAGGTAATCGATCCAGAAATCCTACCAAGGTTAGAGAATGATTTGGTGCAATGTCTTGTCAGTTTCGAGTTGGTGTTCCCACCATCCTTCTTCAATATCATGACGCACGTCCTAGTTCACCTAGTCGAGGAGATTGCCATTCTGGGTCCTGTATTTCTACACAATATGTTCCCCTTTGAGAGGTTCATGGGAGTCTTAAAGAAATATGTTCATAATCGTGCTAGGCCAGAAGGAAGCATCTCCAAGGGCCATAAAACAGAGGAGGTCATTGAGTTTTGTGTTTGCTTTATTCCTGACATTAAGCCGATTGGTGTTCCTGAATCGCGGCATGAGGGCAGACTGGGTGGAAAAGGCACGCTAGGAAAGAATTCAGTAATATGCCGGGACGGGCATTCTTTGGCGCAAGCACACTACACAGTTCTACAAAGTTCCGCCTTGGTGGCTCCGTATATCGAGAAACACAAGAATATTCTACGCTCCAAACACCCGGAGCAGTCTGACGACTGGATTACACATGAACAAATGGTGACTTTTTGCGGTTGGCTGCAGACACGTCTCATGCATGACGACACTGTTGCAGATGACCTGTACTTGCTGTCCAAGTTACCATCTTCGACTATATTGACTTTCAAAGGGTAGGAGATAAATGGGAATACATTTTACATGATCGCCCAAGATAAAAAGAGCGCCAACCAAAACAGTGGTCTCCGCTTTGATGCAGCAAACACCAATAGGCCAAAGGACACATATTATGATTACATAGAGGAGATATGGAAACTTGACTATGGACTTGGTTTGAAGGTCCCTTTGTTTCGGTGCAAATGGGTCAATCTGACAGGAGGCGGGGTAAAGGAAGACCCGCAGTACGGAATGACAACAGTGGATCTCAACAATCTTGGGTACGCAGACGAACCATTCGTCCTAGCCAATGATGTGGCGCAGGTTTTCTATGTGAAGGACATGTCTACCAAGCCGAGAAAAAGAAAAGATAAGGAAGCGAATACATCATACGATGAGCCAAAGCGCCACATAGTTCTTTCAGGGAAAAGAAACATCGTGGGAGTGGAGGACAAGATAGACATGTCAGAAGATTATGAAAAGTTTCATGAAATTGCTTCCTTCAGAGTGAATGTTGACCCGAGCATCAAGTTAAACGATGAAGATTGTCCATGGTTACGACGCAAAGGGACACACGCGAAGAAAAAGTTTTATACCCAAAGATCCCACTCTGGGATGTGATCGGCTTCTCTAGTTAGTTTCCGGACTTATATATCTGGAAAGTCCCACTTCGGACAAACCGGAGGGAATCTTTGTAATAGTAGTGTACTTATGTGTTTTGGCATTTGAAACGCGTCGAAATATTATGTCCAAAGCCACGTCATCAATTTTCAACCCTTTCTGACTTCATTTGCTATTTTTCATGCATTTACTGATTTTTTTGAGCTAAATGACCCTGAAATTGAAAAGCACTACAAATGAACTCTGAAAAGGTTGAAAGTTGGCATGGTATCATCATTTCACCCACATAGCATGTGCTAAAAAGTTGAGAGGGTTACGGCAAAAACTGGATGCACTTCGTGTACAAAATGGACAATTTCTTTCGAAGTATCAGGGTTTCAGACGAAAACTCATCTGTTACTAAGGCATTTCATTTTTTTAAACTTATTTCAACTCCAGACTTTTTGTGAGTTTAGTATGCACCATTCGAAGCCACGCCATCAATTTTCAACCCTTTCTGACTTCATTTGCTATTTTTCATGCATTTACTGATTTTTTGAGCTAAATGACCCTGAAATTGAAAAGCACTACAAATGAACTCTGAAAAGGTTGAAAGTTGGCATGGTATCATCATTTCACCCACATAGCATGTGCTAAAAAGTTGAGAGGGTTACGACAAAAACAGGATGCACTTCGTGTACAAAATGGACAATCTTTTTCGAAGTATTAGGGATTCAGACGAAAACTCGTCTGTTACTAAGGCATTTCATTTTTTTAAACTTATTTCAACTCCAGACTTTTTGTGTGTTCAGTATGCACCATTCGAAGCCACGCCATCAAATTTCAACCCTTTCTGACTTCATTTGCTATTTTTCATGCATTTACTGATTTTTTGAGCTAAATGACCCTGAAATTGAAAAGCACTACAAATGAACTCTGAAAAGGTTGAAAGTTGGCATGGTATCATCATTTCACCCACATAGCATGTGCTAAAAAGTTGAGAGGGTTACGGCAAAAACTGGATGCACTTCGTGTACAAAATGGACAAACTCTTTCGAAGTATCAGGGTTTCAGACGAAAACTCGTCTGTTACTAAGGCATTTCATTTTTTAAATAACCTAAGAATTACCAAATTGAATATAATAATAAAACACGCTAATATTAAACAGCAAAAAAAAAGAATCACTGAAAAATCTACTTTTAAAATAAAGTTATTCACAAACTAGTGATTCACACAAATTTCAAATAATTCAAATTTAAACTATTCAAATTTGAAAACTACTGGCACTAACAGAAAGTTTATAATTTTTTTTACGTAAAGCAAAAAGATTCACAAAGAAACTCTAAATAAAGCAAAAAATAACTCAGAAACAAAAGAAAATAAATAAAGCAGAAAAAAAAACAGAAAAATAAATAAATTAAAAAAAAAGCCCGCCTATTGGGCCGCCACGGCCTGCATACGACTAGAAACCCAACCTCTAGTTGGGACAGGATGCAGGCCCGTACGGCCCAGTAGGCCCCATTGGGCGGCACAAGTGTGGTAGGCCTAGTAGGCCTGCATTAGAGAGGAGCTCGACACGGTAGCCGCGGCGGGGTTTATAAACCGGTGCGAGCTCCTCTCAACTAGCGAGGTGGGACTAAACATTTCAATATGGGAAGCCAGGCCTTTAGTCGCGGTTTGTGCCACCAACCGCGACTAAAGGCCCCCCTTTAGTCCCGGTTGGAGCCACCAACCGCGACAAAAGGGGGTCGCTTCCCGCCGCTTCAGCTGGTGAAATTCATCTTTAGTCCCGGTTGGTGGCTCCAACCGGGACTAAAGGCCTCCTTATATATATACAACACTTCAAAATTTTTCAGTTCCTCTGCTTTCTTCGACCTCTTCGACATCGCCGCGCCATCGCCGTCTCGCCTCCCCGACGCCGGAGCTCGTCGCCGCCCCCGACGCCAGCCGCCCGTGCCTCCTCGCGCCGATCCCCGACGCCGCCCGCGCCCGCTCCTTCCCAAGCCCGGCCGGACGCCGCCCGGGATGCCGCCCGCGCCCGCTCCTCCGGCCCCGAGCTCCTCGCCGTCGCCGCCCCCGACTCGCCTCGCCTCGCCGTCGCCCCGTCGCCCCGCTGTGAGCTCCCCCCTCTCCCCCCTCTCCCTCGCCCCCGGCCTATGCCGCAATGGCGGCCGCCGGCCCCTCCCCGAGCCCCCCCCACATGTATATGCATGAACACACACACACACACACACTAGATGATTAGATGATTATATGTATAGATGATTAGATGATTAGATGCAAGAATTTTGATGTATAGAAAAAAGTTAAGGAATTTTGACATTTGAGGAATTTTGACATAGATGCAAGAATTTTGATATTTTTTTTCACTAGATGATTAATTAGATGTATAGAAAAAAGTGAAGGAATTTTGACATTTGAGGAATTTTTACATTTTGATCCAATATGTATAGAAATTAGTATATATATATGTATGAATACAATGTATAGAAAAAAGTTGATGAATTTTGACATTTGATCCAATGTATAGCAATTAGTATTTGCAAAAGTTGCATATTTTAAAGTTGCAATTAGTATAGCAATTAGGATTCTCAAGGTTCCTCGTATATAAGAAATCACAATCAAGCATTTAAAAAATGTTAAATTTGCATAGAATTTCTTCTCGGAGTCAACGATGCCCGGCCCGCATCCTCGTCGTCGACTCGTTCGCGATGACGTCCTGCTTCAGAGGGGCAACGTTCGAGACTGGGCTCCGCCGGGCTGGCACTGGGAGGTGCTACCTTCAGGGGCACGCAGCTTGGTGAGGAACCCGGCCCCGGGTCCCGTCGTCGACCCGGAGCTTCTTTGGTGGCATTCGCGTGGGCCACTTTCGGTGTGGAGGCAGCCGGCCCCGCCGGAGGTGGTACGTCGTCGTGTCAGGGAGGAGGACGAGCACGTCCGTCGCTACATGGATGCGTTGGACGTCAGGTTCTCAAATACCTGGCAGGTTCTTCATGGATCTCACCCGAGCTATGATCCTGTGATAGTTCCTTCTCTTTGGGTGTCCACCGCCCGCGCCTCAGGAACCGCGAGTGAACTAGATTCTTTGATAATATTCGATCTGTATTAGCTAGTGATAATACTCGAGATGTATTCGAGATTATATTCGATAATATTCGAGACGATTTATTCGAGATTATATTCGATGATGCATATTATATGAATTATTCGAGATGCATATTATGTACTATGATTCAGTTTTTCCTTATTGATTGCATGCATTCTAATTAGAATACTAAATTGTTTTATCTTTCTTATGGATTAGTTAAATAAAAGCTATGGACAATACCGGCAGAGAAGGAGAAGAGGCTCTGTTCGACATCATACGCTCCTCCCCGAGCCCAGAGCATGAACCTGAAGATGATGACGGCTCGCAATATCTGAACAATTCCGCTGAGGGTTGTATGATATTTGATGAAGACGAACGAATAGATGAAGGCAACGACAACGATGTTGACGAAGAAAATGTTCTTCAAATAACAAAGACCGGCGAGGTATATTTATTACATAAGCCATCCGGTGATCATTACATGTCTTAATTGATTTGTATGTATTAACGAATCGATCTTTCTTCTTTTAGGCCTCCGGATCGAGCAAATCTTCTACAAGCGACAGGGTAGTTCGAGGCCCGGCCAGAAAGTTGGATCCTGGCGTAAAGTTCAACATCGATTCCATCAAAACATCAACTGCCAAACCGCTTGAACCTAGGAAAAATGCGACCAAGTTCAAGAATCAATGCGGAGTTATTGTCAGGGAGCAAATCCCGATCTCCGTTCAAGAATGGAAAAAGCCAGCAAAGGGAGATCGAGCAGGAGTTACTTTTGTCGACGAAAGAGCAAAAGCTGTGCTTTCGACATCGCTCATGGAACATTTCACCCTACCAGATAATTTGATAGATGCAGATCTGAAGAAAGTCAGAAACTATGCTCTTAAAAAGATGGCGATCGCATTCAACACCTTCAAGAAAAATGCATGGACTAAGTACGTCAAATCAAAAAAGAAGACTCCAGAATTCACGGGAGCACTGGTGAAGGCAAAAGATCACTGGGACGCTTTCGTGAAGTTCAAGGAATCGGAAGAAGCTAAGGAACGGTCGAGAAAACACAAGATTAATGCTGCGAAAAAGAAGTGGCACCATACTCTGGGGCCAGGTGGCTACCAGGTGGCCCTGCCTAAGTGGGATCAATCTGAGCAAAAGATGATTAGTGCCCCCCAGGTGCAGGACATGGTTTTATGCGCATGGGGGGAAGTTGGACCCAGAGACATGGCTGGTTATGGTGAAGGCAAGTCTTAAAGAAGCGACAGACGAAATACTTATTGCAATAGAAGAAGCTCGAACGGGGGTGTTCACGCCCAACAGAGAGAACGACGAGCTTACGCGCGCCCTGAAGAATCCTGAACACCCGGGAAGAACACGAGGCAAAGGCGTTGTTCCGTGGTTTGAGGGGTTTGCGGATTGGAACGACGACTATAGAAGCCGTGCGAGAAAGAAGATGCAGGAGGAGCAGAAGAAGAAGGAGGAAGCACTCCGCCTTGAAGGCCTAGAATCAAAGCACCTGGAGTTGGAACGATTTGTCAGGCGGCAACAGGAGCAGATCGACTCACTCAGCCAGGAAAGGGCGTCTCAGCGGCAGCATGAGCAAATCGATCCAGCATTGGATAGCACCGTCCCATCTATGCCGAGAAGCAGCGTGGGTTCCACCCCGGCCGATATCGATAATGCACTGCTAGCTAGCTACCCTGTGGATGATATCAAAGACAGGACTAACTGTGAGCTACACATGAAAGTGAAGAACTTATCCATGAAGGTGGCGGACGGCTATGCTTTAGCAAATCCCCCTGAAGCAACCTTCCATTGCAATCCCATTCCAGCTAGCTATGCTCGTGTCGGGGTTGATGAAGTGATGTCAGGATATCACGAGCTACAACTTGACATTCTTGGAGGTGACGAGGAGAGAACACTAGGAGAGGCCATACATCGTATCATTTTATGGAAAAAGGATTGCATCGTCTTTCCAAGGCCACCGACTCCTCCTCCTCCAAGTCCGCCGCCGCGTCAGTCGACTCCTCCTCCTCCAAGTACGGCACCGCGTCAACCGACTCCTCCTCCAAGTCCGGCACAGCGTCAGCCAACTCCTCCTCCTCCAAGTCCGCCGGCACCGCATCAGCCGACTCCTCCTCCAAGTCCGGCACCGCGTCCGCCGCGTCAGCTGAGTCAGCGTGCTCCATCGCCTAAGCAACAGCGGAAGAGAAAGGCCGCAGCTACGATGGCTAGCGGTACAACAGGAAAGAATTTCAAATATGGTCCAAGCCTCAAGCCTCTTCCGAAGTTGTCTTACCACCTGACTGAGGAGGAACTCAGCACCATAGTGGATGCCCAAGTGAAGGCCCATTTTGGACCGAAACAGCCCCCGCCACCAAAGGAGAAAGTACGTGAGCATGTCTCACAACACTTTATTGATATGGCTCGACCGGCTAACAATCAGAAGGACTCCGACTATGTGAGGTCTATCAAGAAGTCATATTTAGCAGGACAAAAGGAGTCGAGCTCGAGCTTGAGCAAAGCAGTTGGCAAAAAAAGCGGGAAAACTGTTCCCTAGCTAGGAGAACAGGCAGTGCAATCGATCCCCCCGCTCATTGTACAAACACCTGTGAGTACCGCCGATCGGCTGGTAATAACCGACGATCATAAAAGGCAGGCTAAAGAGGCCGGTGTCACTGTTGAACAACTCCTAGGCCTTGAGGAAATCCCCGGGGTTACATAGGAGGAAGTAAAATACTGATATGTCCGCGGCAAACCTCTGGTCAAGCCTGACGATGTCAAGCTTCTACCAACGAGATTGTACAATTTGCATACGTGGTACATGCAAGAAACAGCAAATACCAATCAAGAGTCCCTCACGGTGAAAGTCAAGAGAAAGCATTACTTCCATAAAAAAGATTTGTGGATTCATTATTCAGAGTTGTTTCAGTTATTCAATCAAGACGCAGTCGACAAATCTATCGTCAGTTGCTATTGTCTGTAAGTGATTTCTTTCTGTAATTTAAGTCTCTAGCTAGCTAGCTGTGCTCTCGTTCATTACCTGTAATTATCCTCACTATATTATTTTCTGTGGTATTATGCAGAATGAACATGTATGAAATGAAAAAAGCTGGACGCTATGGCATTGGGTTCATTGACCCAAATACGGTTAATCAAGCGATATGGGAAGATGAATATTCGAGAAAAGACAAAGAGAGATTCCTGCTAGTGTTTTTGAAGCAACTAAACACCCAACCAGAAATACTACTTCCTTACAATTTCGGGTGAGTGTTACTATATCTTGTACTACAAATTCTATTTTTTGCTTACTAGATGTTAATAAGTGTAGTTGATGAGTTATGCACATGCCCGCTTAATTATACAAAACGTGTGCGCATGCATTTACCACTGGATCTTGTTAATCATTGAAGTTGACAAGGGAAAAGTTGAAGTACTGGACTCACTATATAAGAATCCATCCGAATACGCAACCGTGAGGGGGATGGTCGACAGGTAATTTCAATCATTATCGCACTATGTCGGCCTCTTTACTTCATTTCCTGATATCAACTAGTTAATAACTCCTTTATTCATTTTCTTTGCCGGCGGGCAGGGCTTGGGCCAGGCGACTGGGAACAAAAGCTGACATGGGTGCGACCCAAGGTAATTAAGTAGTACTAGCTAGCTACGTCCGTGCATCTCTTTAATTCTAGTTTCAATACCATTATCAAGCTTGATTAATTATTACCTGATTGAATTTTATTCTCGTAAAGTGCATGAGGCAGGAGCAGGGGAATAGTTTATGCGCATACTAAGTTTGCGAGAACATTCGCATGATCACGTCTGAAAGGAGCAGAAACAAAAGAAATCTTTGGGTACGTTTGCCAGAACACTATCCATAATTTTTTTATCATGATCTAGCTAATATATATACACACAACTAATATATTCATCTTGATCTCCTTCTTATAGCTGACGGAGATGCGGGGCCAGCTCCTACCAACGGCTCGCATACGAGCAATTCAAGAGGAAGTAGCTGGATTTCTGCTCGACCAGGTCATAGATCCCAAAGGAGAATACCATTACAAGATCAAGCAGTAATGCCTGCATATGTAATGATCCGCAAATTGTAGGAGAAATTGTATATACCAAATTGTATATATATGTATGTGAATGGTCGTCGTACGAGAAATTCGATGATATATATATATATGATCGGTTCTACGAGAAATTCTATTTATATATATATATGCACAACGTGTACAGTATGTAGTAGCGTAATATATGTTTGAAATGAAAAATAATTAAATGGAAAACACAAAATTAAAAGGAAAAATAAACCATAATTAATTCATAAACCCCTAAAGGATTAAAAGGAAAAATAAACCAAAATTAAAAGAATTAAATACTTTTAGTCCCGGTTGGTGTTACCAACCGGGACTAAAGGTCCCCCAGCCCACGGCGCCGGCAGGTGCCACGTGGTGGGCCTTTAGTGCCGGGCCGTGTTGAACCGGGACTAAAGGGGGGGGGCTTTAGTCCCCACCCTTTAGTGCCGGTTGGAGAACCGGCACTAAAGGCCCTTACGAACCGGCACAAAAGGCCTTTAGTCCCCATCCTTTTATGTAAAACTCAAAAACAGGGAAAAAACAGAAACTGGCACTGGGTTCTAGGTTAATAGGTTAGTCCCAAAAATAATATAAAATAGCATATTAATGCATATAAAACATCCAAAACAGATAATATAATAGCATGGAACAATCAAAAATTATAGATACGTTGGAGACGTATCAAGCATCCCCAAGCTTAATTCCTGCTCGTCCTCGAGTAGGTAAATGATAAAAACAGAATTTTTGATGTGGAATGCTACCTAATATATTTATCCATGTAATTTTCTTTATTGTGGCATGAATATTCAGATCCATAAGATTCAAAACAAAAGTTTAATGTTGACATAAAAACAATAATACTTCAAGCATACTAATAGAGCAATCGTGTCTTCTCAAAATAACATGGCCAAAGAAAGCTATCCCTACAAAATCATATAGTCTGGCTATGCTCCATCTTCATCACACAAAGTATTAAATCATGCACAACCCTGGTTTTAGCCAAGCAATTGTTTCATACTTTAGTATTTTCAAACTTTTTCAACTCTTACGCAATACATGAGCGTGAGCCATGGACATAGCACTATAGGTGGAATAGAATATGGTGGTTGTGGAGAAGACAAAAGAAGGAGATATTCTCACACCAACTAGGCGTATCAACGGGCTATGGAGATGCCCATCAATAGATATCAATGTGAGTGAGTAGGGATTGCCATGCAACGGATGCACTAGAGCTATATGTGTATGAAAGCTCAAAAAAAGAAACTAAGTGGGTGTGCATCCAACTTGCTTGCTCACGAAGACCTAGGGCAATTTGAGGAAGCCCATCATTGGAATATACAAGCCAAGTTCTATAATGAAAAATTCCCACTAGCATATGAAAGTGTCAATATAGGAGACTCTCTATCATGAAGATCATGGTGCTACTTTGAAGCACAAGTGTGGAAAAAGGATAGTAGCATTGCCCCTTCTCTCTTTTCTCTCATTTTTTTTATTTTCTCTTTTTTTGGTGGGCTTCTTTGGCCTCTTTTTTTTATTTGGGCTTCTCTGGCCTCTTTTATTTTTCATAAAGTCCGGAGACTCATCCCGACTTGTGGGGGAATCATAGTTTCCATCATCCTTTCCTCACATGGGACAATGCTCTATAATGATGATCATCACACTTTTATTTACTTACAACTCAAAATTTACAACTCGATACTAGAACAAGATATGACTCTATATGAATGCCTCCGGCGGTGTACCGGGATATGCAATGATCTAGCATAGCAATGACATCATCATGCTAGCTATCTTACGATCATGCTAAGCAATATGACAATGATGGTGCGTGTCATAATAAACGGAACGGTGGAAGTTGCATGGCAATATATCTCGGAATGGCTATGGAAATGCCATAATAGGTAGGTATGGTGGCTGTTTTGAGGAAGGTGGGTTTAATGCACCGGTGAAAGTTGTGCGGTACTAGAGAGGCTAGCAAAGGTGGAAGGGTGAGAGTGCGTATAATCCATGGACTCAACATTAGTCATATAGAACTCACATACTTATTGCAAAAGTCTATTAGTCATCAAAACAAAGTACTACGTGCATGCTCCTAGGGGAAGGGTTGGTAGGAGTTAACCATCGCGCGATCCCGACCTCCATACAAAGGAAGGCAGTCAATAAATAAATCATGCTCCGCCTTCGTCACATAACGGTTCACCATACGTGCATGCTACGGGAATCACAAACTTTAACACAAGTATTTCTACCAATCCACAATTACTCACTAGCATGTCTCTAATATTACAATCTTTATATCTCAAAACAATCATAAGGAATCAAACTTCTCATAGTATTCAATGCACTTTTATATGAAAGTTTTTATTATATCTCTCTTGGATGCCCATCATATTAGGACTAAATTCATAACCTAAAAAAATTACCATGCTGTTTAGAGACTCTCAAAATAATATAAGTGAAGCAAGAGAGTTCAATAATTTCTATAAAATAAAGCCACCGCCGAGCTCTAAAAAGATATAAGTGAAGCACTAGAGCATATTGCCTAGCTCAAAAGATATAAGTGAAGCACATAGAGTATTCTAATAAATTCACGGTTCATGCGTGTCCCTCTCAAAAAGTGTGTACAGCAAGGATGATTGTGGCAAACTAAAAATCAAAGACTCATATCATACAAGACGCTCCGAGCAAAACACATATCATGTGGTGAATAAAAATATAGCCTCAAGTAAATTATCGATGGATTGAAGACGAAAGAGGGGATGCCTTCCGGGGCCATAGATTCATCAAAATAAGCAAACAACACATAGAAAACAGAATCTGTCTAAAACAGAACAGTCCATAGCAATCTGTAAACTTAGAATACTTATGTAACTCTAAAAATTCTGAAAAATTAGAAAAATCTGGGAAATTTGCAAATCAATCTTGTGTAAAAAATTCAGATCCAATCGACGCTTCTGTGAATTTATAATATTCCTGGACTGGGCGTCAAAGTTTCTGTTTTTCAGCAGGATCAAATTAACTATCACCGTAGATCATCCCAAAGGTCTTACTTGGCACAAACACTAATTAAAACACTAAAACACAATTACTACAGAGGTAATAATGTGTAATTTATTCAAGAACAGAAACAAAACAAAAAACATAAAAATAAAATTGGGTTGCCTCCCAACAAGCGCTATTGTTTAACGCCCCTAGCTAGGCATGATGATTTCAATGATGCTCACATAAAAAGTAGTAATTGAAATATTCAAAAGAGCATCATGAATCTCATGACAAACACATTTAAGTCTAACCTACTTCCTATGCATAGGGATTTTGTGAGCAAACAATTTATGGGAACGAGAATCAACTTGCATAGGAAGGCAAAACAAGCATAACTTCAAAACTTTGAACACATAGAGAGGAAAATTGATATTATTGCAATTCCTACAAGCATATGTTCCTTCCTCATAATAAATTTCAGTATCATCATGAAGGAATTCAACAATATAACTATCACATAAATCATTCTTTTCATGATGCACAAGCATAGAATTTTCATTACTCTCAACATAAGCAAATTCCTTATCATCCATGGTAGTGGGAGAAAACTCAACAAAATAACTATCATGAGACACTTGATTGTCATAACCACATTGCAAATTAAAACCATGACGATAAGTTTCATGGTTATCATTACTCATTATAGCATACATGTCATCACCATCACCATAAATAGGAGGCATGCAATCATCATAATAAATTTGCTCATCAAAACTTGGGGGACTAAAAATATCATCTTCATCAAACATAGCATCCCCAAGCTTGTGGCTTTGCATATCATTAGCATCATGGATATTTAGAGAATTCATACTAGCAACATTGCAATCATGCTCATCATTCAAGGGACTAACATGAATCACCTTATAAATTTTTTCTTTCAACACTTCATCAAAATTTTCAGATTCATGATTTCCAAACAAAACTTCATAGAGATAATCAAGTGCACTCAACTCACTAGCAATTGGTTCATCATAATTTGGTCTTTTGAAAAGATTAGCAAGTGGATGAGGATCCATATCAATAGATTTTTAGCAAGCGAAGATGCAAGCAAATAGAAGGCACATGGCAACACAAGCAAATATAGCAAACAAGCAAACAACAAGAGATCCGGCGAGAAAAGGGCGAATGAGAAAGAGGGTGAATAAAACGGCAAATCTTTTTGGTTTTTTCTGAAAATTGTTTTAGAAGTGGGGGAGAGGAAAACGAGAGGCAAATGGCAAATAATGTAAATGCAAGAGATGAGTTTATGATGGGTACTTGGTAGGCTTGATGTAGACCTCCCCGGCAACGGCGCCAGTAATTGGCAAGTTGACGGGAGAGTTCTTGTCTTGACTTGCTATGTATCCTCCCCGGCAAGGGCGCCAGAAATTCTTCCTGCTACTTCTTGAGCTTGCGTTGGTTTTTCCCTCGAAGAGGAAAGGGTGATGCAGCAAAGTAGAGATAAGTATTTCCCTCAGTTTTGAGAACCAAGGTATCAATCCAGTAGGAGGTACAAGCAAGGCCCCAATCTATGCACCTGCACAAACAATCAAACACTTGCACCCAACGCTATAAAGGGGTTGTCAATCCCTTCACGGTCACTTGCAAGGATGATATCTGATAGAGATAGATATAAAAGATTACTAAAAGTAAAACTAAATAAAAGTAAATAAAATTGCAGCAAGGTATTTTTGGTATTTTTGGTTTATAGATCTGAAAATAGACCCGGGGGCCATAGGTTTCACTAGAGGCTTCTCTCTTGAAGGAAAATAATACGGTGGGTGAACAAATTACTGTCGAGCAATTGATAGAAAAGCGCAAAGTTATGACGATATCCAAGGCAATGATTATGCATATAGGCATCACGTCCGTGTCAAGTAGACCGAAATGATTCTGCATCTACTTCTATTACTCCACACATCGACCGACTCCTGCCTGCATCTAGAGTATTAAGTTCATAAAGAACAGAGTAACGCCTTAAGTAAGATGACATGATGTAGAGGGATAAACTCAATGTGACACCCCCAGTCTCGTCCGTACGCTAATCATGCACACAGTGCGTACGACCAAGATTAGGGACTCACTGATTAATATCACAACACGACAAAAGACACAAATAACGGTCATACAGCATAATATTACAAGCCAGGGGCCTCGAGGGCTCGAATATAAAGCTCCGACAAGCACGAGTCAGCGAAAGCAACATATCTGAGTACAGACATAGTTAGACAAGTTTTGCCTTAAGAAGGCTAGCACAAACATAAGATAGCGGAACGAAAGAGGCGAGGCCTCCTGCCTGGGAACCTCCTAGCTACTCCTGAGCGTCGGCGGTCTCCACGTAGTAGAAAGCTCCATTGGCGGTGTAGTAGCCGTCTCCAGCGAACTCCATCTCCTGGGCTCCATCGACTGAACGCAGCAACGTAACGAAGGGGAAAAGGGGAGCAAAGCAGCTGTGAGTACTCATCCAGAGTACTCGCAAGACTTATATCAGAACTAAGCTAGATATGCATCATTCTCAATGAAGGGGTAATATCTGGACTGACTGCAGAAAGCAAGAATAGTGAGAAGACCTAGTCCTATCGAAGACTAGCATCTTCAGCATCTTGCAGCATGAGAAGAGAGTATAAGGTCAAGGCACATTTAAATTAAGTAACACGCCCAGAGATCCTTCCTCGACTCCCCTGCGAGGAAGCAATCCCGGAGCCACAATTCATTTTAAATTAAATTATGATTAAAGTTGTATAAGGTCAAGGCACATTTCCAAGTCGTCCTGTTACCGTGGACACGGCTATTCGAATAGATATTTCATCCCTGCAGGGGTGCACCACATATTCCCCAACGCGCCTGAGTCACTTCCGGCCGGACACACTTTCCGGGGTAATGCCCGGCCTCGGGATATCAGCACGTCGTCGCCCCACCTAGACTCATCGCAGAGGCCAGCCCGCCGGTCTAAATCCTATGCGCTCAGGGGTCATGGGCCCAATCACCCTTTGCACACCTGCACGGTGCGTACGCGGCCGGAAACAGACCTAGTACACTCCAGTCCAAGAGCTGTACGTTCCAGCCCAATCCGTCGCGCGCCGCTCCATTGCTGACGTCCGAAGAGCTTCGGCTGATACAACGACGCTGAGTGCCCATAACTACCCCACGCGAAGGTTAGTGCGTATTAAGGCCAATGACCTAACTCAGATCAAGTACCCAACCCATTAGCAAATTATTAGTGCGGGGCAAGCTCGAACATATTGCAGCCCGTCGCCCCACCAAGAACACTCGAGTGCCTTCCGGCGCACCCCACCAAGTCTCCGGATGCCTTGCGGCGCATCCCACCAATATCTCTCGCGGGTACCCTTGGGGCCGACCTGTCTTTAACATGTTTCAGTCACCCGGTCATAGTAACTGTGTGGCTATACGCCAAGTGGAGATCCGAGGAATCACCCTCGATGGATCCCACTCGAGGTATGAGTAAGACAAGAGTCGCTACCGATAAATGGAAAGGAGGAATCACCCTCGATACCCATTACCGATAGCTACGCTACAGAATTAACATCGGGAGTGCTAAGTGAGGTATCACCCTCGGCACTCGATGGTAGCTCTGCAGTGCCCTACATAAGGGTGTGTAGTGATGTGTCGGTAACGGCTTGTCAGTCATAATGACTGAGTCTTCTGTCTTCAAGTCCTCGGTGTCGTCGATGAAAGCAGGGGCAACGGGGACTAAGGGGTCTCAGGGGTTCACTGATCCACGTATTCTAGGCAGTTGATATAAAAGCATGTGTAGTAGCATTTCATCAAAATCAGGCTAAGCATCAGAATAGGAGCTATCTAATACAGTAGCCAAATCTAATGCAAGCATAAGAGGGAGAGAGATGGGTGATATCGGAATGCTCAAGGGGGTTTTGCTTGCCTTGCTGCCCTGCGGCAAAAGGCTGAACGTCAAGGGCGTAGTCGATCATGGCAGCTCCGTCAGCCTCGGGGTCTACCGAAGAGAAGAGGGGGAAGAAACAATAAATACAAAGCACACAGATGCAACATGATGCATGACATGACAATATGCAGGGCTAGCGGTGTTCACGGCCTATCTAGGTGCGATAGTTAATTTAGAAATTTATTTGAAATTATTTTAATAATGTCATGCACTATTCACCTATCCGAAACAGGCAAAAATTTGCATGTTCAGATAGCTAGAGGCATGTGACAGATGAACGGATGGCATATTTGGATTCATGGGATTTTTCTGATCAAGTTTCATATATAATTTATTTTCATCTGACTTACAGATTATTTTCTATGATTTTCTAAAGTTTTAAATATTTTCTGGAATTAAATCTATTTATTAAATCAAACATTATCCGAAACGGTGTCATGTGACGTCAGCATTGCATCAGCAGGTCAACAGTGTTTGAACCTGACATGTGGGGTCCACATGTCAAAGACACAATGAAATTCCATTTTATTAGTTTAACTAAACAGAATTAATTAGATAGTGGGGTCCACATGTCATTGACTGTTTAGGCAGTTTTATTATTTTTAATTAATCTATTTCGTTAATTAAACATCTGACAAATGGGGCCCATGTGTCATAGACACAGGGGTGGTGGGGCCCCACTGTCAGTGACACTGGGTCAGCCCAGCCAGCACGTTGACTGGTCAACCCAGTCAACGGGGCCAGGGGACCCACTGGCAGTGACCCTGGGGGTGGGCCCCAGGCAGCCACGTCGGCGGCCGGCGCCAGAGCGTCGCCGGCGAGCGCCCGACGCGGTCAGCGAACTCCGACGAGCTCGGGTTTCTACCACAGGCCACCATTTGGCGCGTGGTTGGGCGCGCTGGAACGGCCAGTCGACACCGCGCACGATGGTGGCGGTGGCATCGCCGGAGACGGTCGGGAACGGCGTCGGCGGCTACGGGAGCTCGACGGGGATGCGGCTACGGCGGCTAAAACGACCGGGGCAAACGCGGAATGGACTCCACGCGTGACGGCGAAGCGAACGGGCGCACGCCCGTGACCATTTGGTCACCGGGGTGACGCCGGCGACGTGCACAGGCGGCGGCGCATTCGGGCGCGCGACGCAAAGGGGGCTGCGGGGCACGGCGAGCAGCGACGGAGGGTGCATTCGGCTCCTACGGCGACGGTGAGCATGACCGCGAGCTCAGGTGAGCGCGACAACGAAGGTAGCGACGGCCTCGAGCTCAACGGCGGCGAGCAGAGCTCGGGCATGGTGGGGGGCTAGCTACGCGGGCCTGCACGAGCGCTAAGGGGGAGGGGGAGACGCGCAGGAGCTCACAGTGGGGTGGCGCCGTTCACAGTGGGCTCGGGGAGGGCGCGGTGGAGCGAATCATCGGCGGTGAGCTCCGGCTGCCCGAGGAGGAAGACGACGGAGCGCGGGCGATGCAGGGCTCCAGGGCGTCGGGCTCGTGGTCGGGGAGGTCGAGGGGGTCGAGGCGGAGCCGCTGGACGCCTCAGCGGGGCTCGGGGATGGCTGCGGCAGCGGCTACCCGCCGGCCATGGCGACGGCGGCGCTCGGATCTGGGGGGGGGGGGAGAGCGAGTGAGCGAGCTTGGAGCGAGGGGGGAGGAATGGCCAGGGTGGCCAAGGGGGAGGGACGGGCCTCGCCCTTATCCCCAGCCACCTGCTCCCGTCGCCGTGGCGAGCGGTGGCCGGCGCGAGGCGAGCTCAGCCATGGCGACGGTGACACGGGGGGGGGGAGCAGGTAGGTTGGGCTGGGCCTGGCCGGTTCGGCCCAGTTGGCCAGGCCTTTTTTTTCTTTCCTTTCCCTTTCCTTTTTCTTTCTCTGTTTTTATTTTCCAGTTTCCATTTTTATTTTCTTTTGGCATTTACTCTTCACACAAAAATGTGAGACATAGCCCAAATATTTAGTTGCAATATTACAAAGGTCCACAGTAGCTTTGAGGATTTTTAATAACTGTTTTTAGTTTAAATTTGAATTTAAATGCATTCAAAAATACTTTTAGCTCCTGTTTTATTTGGTGGGGTCCACACCAGTAGCTTTGTGATGTTGTTTTCCTTAACATTATTTGTTTTAGAATATTCCACAATTTTGGAACATTTTATCTCTGATGTTTGAAAATTTAATTTCATCACATAAAACCACAGGGCATTTGCATTGGAATTTGAATTGGATTTTGAATCCAACTTGATCAAACTTTACTTAGCAAAATAACTAGGCACTGTTCATGATCATTACTGTAGCTTAATTACAATGATCACTGTAGCATAAGCCCAGGGTGTCACAATTCTCCCCTACTAACAAGGATTCTCGTCCCGAGAATTAAGAAGTAGAAGGGAAGAGCCCGGGGTATTCTGCACGAAGAAGATCTTCGCGTTCCCAAGTGGCTTCATCTGCAGAATGATTTGCCCACTGCACTTTGAAGAACTTGGTAACCTTCTGACGAGTCCGACGTTCAGTTTCATCAAGAATGCGGACTGGCTGCTCTCTGTAGGAAAGGTCTTGTTGCAGCTCCAACATATCATGATCCACTGCTCGGATAGGATCCTTGAAGCAGCGACGAAGCTGTGACACGTGGAACACGTCGTGAACCTGAGAAAGGTTTGGCGGTAGTTCCAACTAATATGCCACTTTACCACGCCGTTCGAGAATGGTAAAAGGACCAATATACCGAGGAGCCAGCTTGCCCTTGATTCCAAATCGGTGTGTACCTCTCATAGGCGTGACTCAAAGATAAGCCTTCTCGCCAGGTTGATAGACCATATCTTTGTGATGACGGTCATACTGACTCTTCTGACGAGACTGAGCAGCCTTCAGATTTGCATGAATAATGCGAACTTGATCTTCGGCATGCTGGATAATATCCGGACTGATAAGTGTACGTTCCCTAGTTTCTGACCAATTTAGACGAGTCCGACACTTACGTCCATACAACACTTCAAAAGGAGCCATCTTCAGACTGGCTTGATAGCTATTGTTGTAGGAGAACTCCGCATACGGGAGAGATTCCTCCCATTTCTTGCCGAAAGAGATAACACAAGCTCGAAGCATGTCTTCGAGAATCTGATTGACTCTTTCAACTTGTCCCTGAGATTGAGGGTGAAAAGCGGTGCTGAAGGACAAACGAGTCCCCATAGCTTCCTGGAAACTTGTCCAGAATCTTGAAGTGAACAAACTGCCACGGTCTGAACTGATAACCAGTGGAATACCGTGGAGTGAAACAACTCTGGACATGTACATATCTGCTAGCTGACTAGCAGTAATAGTTTCCTTGACAGCCAGGAAATGTGCAACTTTGGACAACCGGTCAATGACGACAAGAATAGCATCATTACCTTTCTGTGACCTGGGAAACCCAGTAATGAAGTCCATTTCAACATGGTCCCATTTCCATTCAAGAATAGAAATAGGTTGCAGAGTTCCAGCAGGCTTTTGATGTTCTGCTTTGATCCGACGGCAAATGTCACATTCTGAAACATAGCGTGCAATGTCTTGCTTCATGTTTGGCCACCAGAACCTTTGACGGATGTCTTGATACATCTTGGTACTACCCGGATGAATAGACAACGGAGTATCATGAGCTTCTTCCAGTATTTTAGCAGTCATATCTAGGTTTTTCTTCTTTGTGGGGACGAATAATCGACCCATGAAGTACACAGCTTCATCATCAGCCACTGTGAAGCATGAGGGTTTACCTTCCGCCAGATGGCGTTTAATCTTTTCTACCTCACTGCAATAGTGTTGCATAGTTTTGATACTGCCCTCGAGATCTGGCACAGCAACCAAGTTGCACAGAGAACCCTGATTAATAACACGGAGGTGCATTTTACGGGCCTTCGGTGGTGGGGGAACAAGATATCCCTGAGGAACAATATGAAGGTTCAGCTTGCGCATTTCTTCTTGAAGACGGGGATGAACCTTATGAACTTCGAGGTAGTTGCAGTATGACTTGCGGCTCAAAGCATCAGCCATTACATTAGCCTTGCCTGGGGTATAAGAAATACCCACGTTGTAATCTGCTATTCGCTCCATCCATCTCTGTTGACGGAGGTTCAGATCTGGCTGAGTAAACAGATACTTCAGACTTTGATGGTCGGTGTAGATCTCGCAACGGTTTCCAACAAGGTATTGCCGCCACTCTTTCAGTGCATGAATTACTGCGGCAAGTTCAAGGTCATGGACTGGGTAGTTCTCTTCATGAGGACGCAATTGACGGGATGCATAAGCAACCACTCTGCGTTCTTGCATTAGAACACAACCCATTCCCTGACGTGAAGCATCACAATTAATGACAAAGTCCTTACGAGTATCCGGAGGAGCTAGCACTGGAGCAGAGGTTAACTTGTCCTTAAGTGCCTGAAAGCTCTCCTGACATTTTTCTGTCCACTCATATTTAATACCTTTGTGAAGCAAATTGGTCAAGGGCTTTGCAATCTTAGAGAAGTTCTCGACGAATCGATGGCAATAGCTGGCGAGACCGAGAAAACTTCTGACTTGCTTGACATTCTTCGGGGGAGTCCAGTCAAGAATAGCCTGAACTCGTTTAGGGTTGACCGCAATACCATCCTTGGAGATCACATGACCAAGGTATGTTACTTCGTCCATCCAGAATTCACACTTTGAGTATTTAGCATAAAGTTGATGCTCTCGAAGCCTCTCCAGTATAAGACGAAGATGTTCAGCATGCTCTTCTTTATTCTTGGAGAATACCAGAATATCATCCAGATAAACCACGACGAATTTATCGAGGTAGTCCATGAATATATAATTCATTAAGCGAGAGAAAGTTGCTGGAGCATTGGTTAAGCCAAAGGACATGACGGTGTACTCGTATGATCCATAACGAGTAACAAATGCAGTCTTGGGAATATCCTCTTCACGAACCCGGATCTGATGATAACCCAAACTCAAGTCGAGTTTCGAGAACACTGTTGATCCAGCAAGCTGATCATACAGATCGTTGATCCGAGGAAGCGGATATTTGTTTTGAATCGTTGCCTGGTTGATGGGACGGTAATCTTGGACCAACCGATTCGTACCATCCTTCTTCTTGACAAAGAGAGAAGGTGCTCCCCAAGCAGAGGAACTTGGACGAATGAAACCCAGACGAAGTGAATTATCAATTTCTTTCTTAAGCTCAAGCAGTTCATGAGGTGGCATCTTATACGGACGCTTGGCAATAGGAGTGGTACCAGGTACCAAGTCGATGACAAACTCGACAGCTCTAGCAGGGGGGATCCCTGGAAGTTCTTCCGGAAAAACATCTTGGAAATCCCGGACAACTGGAATGTTTTCAATTCCTTCAAGAGGTGACTCGTTTAATGCATTCAAGGCATATAGTCGAGCTTGAGCATTTCGAACAAGATGAGCATGGTAGCTGACTATCTCATTCGAAGGATGCAGTAGGTGGACGGTTTTGGTGTCACAAACAGTTGAAGCGGTATGTGCCTTCAACCAATCCATTCCGAGAATGAGATCGATATTGGAAGACTTCAGCATTATGGGGGAGGCATGGAATTCCAACCCTTCAATTTCAATGGTGACATCGGGGCTATTAATGGAAGTCTGACATTGGCCTGCGGGGGTGTTTATCACTATTGGGATGCTCATCTCTTCGCACTTAATGTCATGCATGCATGCAAAACTTTCAGACATAAAAGAATGCGATGCTCCTGTATCAAACAATACAGAAGCTGGTACTGAGTTGACGAGAAGTGTACCCATCACAGTAGCAGGCTGGTCTTGAACTTGATTCAGATCAATATTGTTAGCCTGAGCATTGTTGTTGCGGGGCTGGTTGGAAGGTAGTGCAGGCTGTTTCTGATTCTGCCTGCATTCTCTAGCACGGTGTCCTGGACGACCACACTTGAAGCACAGCCCATCCTCAGGACGAGAAGGGGGAGCAGGAGCTCGTGGTGGCGGAGCTGGGAGCCTCGGCTGCCTAGGTGGGGGTGGAGGCAGACGAGGTGTAGCATAGGACGGCCTCGGTGCAGGAGGCGGTGCATGGTACACGTTGTGGGGGATCCAGACCTTGCGCTTCTGACTTGCTGAGCCCGAAGATGAGCCCGTGTCACAGTTGCGCTTGTTGCTGTCCTTGTATTCCTGCAGGCCTGTTTCCACCATAATAGACTTGTTCACCAAGTTGGCAAAGTTATTGAAGTCTTGAGCAAGGAGTGCCAGCTTGATATCTGGGTGGAGGCCTTCACGGAACTTCTCCTGCCTACGAGCATCAGTTGCAACGTCTTCTTCAGCATAGCGAGACAAGTCCAGAAATTCCCGCTGATAAGCATCCACAGTCTTGTTGCCCTGGACTAGATTGCGGAACTCACGCTTCTTCCTATCCATCATTCCCTGAGGAATGTGACGAGCACGGAAAGCAGCTTGGAATTCCGGCCAGGTGATGATTGTTCCAACAGGCTGAGAGCGCCTATGGATGTCCCACCATTGAGCAGCAGGGCCCTTCAGAAAGTACGAGGCAAAGGTGACATAGCTAGCCTCTGGGGCGCCTGAAGACTCCAGTTCATAAGTGATGTCACGGAGCCAGTCATCTGCGTCAAGCGGCTGCGTTGAGCTGCGGTAGGTTGTAGGGTTGAGACGTATGAAGTCTTGCAGCGTCACTGGGGCTGGCGGCTGATTCATGTTCGGCCTTGGGAAATGATCCATCAGTCCTTGCATAAACTGATGATTCAGCTCAAACTGTTGCATCATACCAGCCATGTAGTCCGGTGGTGGTGGTGGCTCAGGTGCACCACGACCACGACCAGCTGGCCTAACCATTCCGTCAAATTATTAACAGTGGTAGTTTAGCATTTGATAATTGCAAAATCAATGAATCATTTATGAAGTAAATTGCACAAAGAAAGCGGTGCAATAGATACGACATAGTAGTTCAAATTTCACATGCAGATCCATACATAGGTCTATTACAAACCATAAGTTCGTTACAACATAGACGATAGGTCCGGCATGACATTAACCTAGACAACTAGGCGGCACGCAGGCACGCGATGGAGGGATACAACAACGCATCAGCGTCGGGGACAACGAAAATAGCTCGGGAACTGCAGGTGACCCTGAAATCTGGTGAAGGAGTACTGCATCCCGTGCACACCCTGATGCAGAACCTGCATATCAACAGGGAGCCTAGGCCCAAGTGCGGGAGCACGACCTCCAACAGCAGGCCACTCAAGACCTGGAGGAAACTCAGTCGGACGCGGGTGAAGAACAAACTCCGTATGCATTCCCGCGATGACGGCTGGCCTCAAATGCTCCAGAGCCCGGTAAAGACGAGCACGTGTGGCGTACAGCTCAAAGTTAACAGCCCTGACAGTGCGATCCAGTGCCTCAGTGTACTGCATCAGAACCCATGGGTCGTAGCGACGACTCACATAGGGGGTGCAAACAGCAGTGTAGGATCGATCAGTACGCTGCCGAGCGAAAGGGATCAAGACCTCAGCGTCGGCCGCAGTATCAACTCCAGCAGGTACATACGGGATGTACCGGTATGCCGAATCCTCCAAGCTGGTGTTCGCCGCACGGAGACGAACAATAGCAGCATAAGCAGCATCCTGTACTGCCATCTCAACAGTCACTCCAATGCCGCGAAAGGTGTGCAGCTCAGTGATGGAGCGATCCCATCGATCCCAAATAACCATCTCAGCCTCATATTGTACCTGGTTGAACTCGTGGTAGTCCTCGTAAACAGTGTACTCGGGGTACCAACGATAACCCAGCGTCTTCAAGAGGCCGTTCAGAATGGCCGGGAACCCAGTCGTATCTTGCGCATAGGTCAGACGGACGATCTGCCTAGCGGGACGCATCTGTAACAAGAAGATTAAGGATGTCAATTGACAGTGCGTGTATCATACTTCAAAAGAACACAATTGCCGACGAAACAATCCTCCGTTGGATGTGATCACGAGAACCTAATGTTAGATTTTTGCAAAATCTTTAACCCGAAGGAGAAGAGAGATCAGAACCCAGAGTATAGACGAGGAATAAAAGATCCTAATACCATCCGTTTGGCGACGTGGGGCCGTAAGCCACACAACCAAGTTAGTAAAACAGTTTTCTTTAACTAGACTCAACTTCGGCCAAGGAGTTGGAAAGGGGGCTACCTACAGGCAGTCGGCTCTGATACCAACTTGTGACGCCCCCAGTCTCGTCCGTACGCTAATCATGCACACAGTGCGTACGACCAAGATTAGGGACTCACTGATTAATATCACAACACGACAAAAGACACAAATAACAGTCATACAACTTAATATTACAAGCCAGGGGCCTCGAGGGCAAAGTGTGGGCAAACAAGTTTCACAAGTTACAGCTGCCTCTATGGATCTACAGACGAAGATAAAAATGGGAAATAATTACAAGCCCTAAAAACGACTGCGGAAAGGGCTAGCAGGTGATGCATTGATTCTGTGGAAGATGCAGTCTATTCAAGATACAAAGTAGATGCTAAACTAAGCACCACGCAATTTTGCTAGCGTTTCCAAAGTCAAAAGGTGATTTCTATTCAAATGAAGATATGAACTCCGATGAACGGTGACGAACTCTAAGAACTCCGGTGACCTAATGCGGATCTGAGAAGCCGAAGAACGGAACCTTAGAAGATGCAAAGGGCGCGGGCGCGTGTCGGCGAGCTCTGGTCGCAACAGGTTGATGCAGCAGCCTTAGCGGGGTGGACGGCGCGGTCCGGCTGGGGCGGCGGAGCTTCGGTCGCACGAAGCTTTGGGAGGAAGAAGAAGAGGAAAAGGCAACGGGGGAAAGCGAAAAGAATGGACCCCCGTGCCTATTTATAAGGAAGGGAGGAGGTGGAACAACAATAGTTAAGTGCGAGAATCGAGGAGACGTGATAATGACTGACCAAAGAAGTGCCTCGATTTTTGGAATGATTAGTTAATGCAAAGATCCGTTAGGATGTCATGAAGGTATTTTTTTGGATTTACCAGTGATGACGTCATCCATTCTATATGGCGGGTCGTGAAGATTTATTCTGGATTAAATGATTAAAAGAAACAAGAGACTCGCCAACCAGAAGAATTGAATATTGACATGAACAGGTTCAAATCAATCTGGGGCCTAATGTTGGGGATATAACCCCGCGGTATAACCTGCCCGGGAGGGACTGGGTTAGGTGGTTGGCGACTTAACAATAAAGCCTTAAACATGCCTGAAGACCGAGACAAGCCTTGAGGTGACTTACCAGGCGGGCCGGGCGGAGGCCCAGAGCCAGAAGACGGTGTGTGAACCGGAGGCGTAAGCCGTCCGGAGGTGGCTTGCCGGAGAAGGCAAGGCGACTTAGAGGCAAGATCGGGTACGAAGTATAACACGGTTCGGACTCTGGTAAGCCCAGGCCTCGACTTGTGTATATAAAGGCGAGTCCCTGCGGCGGCTTAGGGTAAGAAACAATTGATCGAGAGCTAGGTCAAGCGAATCCGCTCCCTTGTAATCGATACCCAATCAATACAACACAAAGCAGGACGTAGGCTTTAACTCCTTCGTGAGGGGCCGAACCTGGGTAAACTCGTGTCTTTCGTCCCGACCAACCCCTTCGAGCTAGTCACCGTAGCGATGGCCTCACCCCTAAGTCCTTTCACTAGGACATCTGCCGTGACAAAAGCACGACACGCTGTATCCAGCAACTACACCAGTCACTTAATTTGGGACTGACTACATCACTACATCGAAGCGACAGTAAATATATTGGATGGCAGGAGGCTTTGCATGTTTTATTTTCCGCAATTGGTCGTGATTTTTTCTTCGAAAGGGCACTGCACATGCATGTGCCATTTCCAGTTTCTACGTTGTGCCATCTAGGCGTCTACGAATGATGTTGTAGTTGAAGGAATGCCCTGGTTTGCTTAATTGCCCATTTGGTTTAGACTTCTAGCTGTTGTTGGGGTTGTTACCATTTATTTATTTTCAAAAAAGGAAGCACCGATGATGGATGTGAAGTATGTACTTTTGATAGCAATTGTTAAAATTATGCTTGTCTTTGACGATATTAGTAGTGTCATAAAATGCTTACTTGCTTGGGGATGTGTCCAGCATCAAGAAAATACGAACTGAAGTTACACCTCACTCTAGTGCAACTCTCAAGGAAATTTCTGGGTGTAGTGGTAGTGTGTTTTATTTGAGTTTCTTTTCTTGCAACCTATGCCTGTTCTTGTGATTCATGTGTTTTGATTGAACAACCATGGATTTAGCCAAGAGTCATCTACGGAACTCGTTGTTTCAGCTGGATTCCATGCTTGGACATTATGTTTTGCATCCAGCAACTTATGTGGGGTCACGATGTTTTTTCATCCAGAGCCGAAGAAGATCAAGGGAACTGAATGGAGGATACCTCCTTGCAAAATTTCTTCATCTGGCTGGAGAAGGCACCACACTTGCCTTGTCACACAAAGATGCACGAGGAAGGAGACTTCCATAGCAAAAAAGAAAAGAAAATGAAAACTGACAAATATGATCATCAATGGCCTGCACCACCAATCCAATCTTATTTCATTCCAAATGTCCCATTCGATTACCATATTGATAATTTAAGGAGACTGAGTACCAACATCCAGCAAATCCTACAACTACAAGTAGACGCAAGAAAATAGCAAAGATCCAAACATGACATACGTCCAGCAGCTTTGAAAATTGAGACGCAAAGCGACAACATAGGAAAGATTCAAATATTACATAGTGCAAAGCTAGTTCATATTAGAGCAAGAGACAACATTGCTTGCTAGTAGCGTCATCTCCATCCTTATTCCTGAATCTCTGCCAAGGCCCTGAGAGTCGCGCGCACTTCACGTAGGGTTACATCTTTATGACCATCAACTGGACTCTCTTGGAGACCCTTAAAGATCTTCAATGCCGTAGCATCGACATCCTTGAGATGAACCTTGTGGAATCTCCTGGCAGCCTTGAGATGCTCGGGATCAATATTGGGGAATTTCCTGGCAGCCTCGAGATCCTGGGGATCAATATTGGGGAATTCCTTGCTAACCTCTTTCTCGCAAATACCCTACAACAGAAATCGTAAGCGAGACTAGCATGGAACAATTAAAGGTGGAGTAATTGAAAATACCCTGCTTGTATTTCTGGTTTTCCCACATTCTCAATTTGAAGGTGAAAATTATAATCGAGCTGGCATTATCCAAAATTTGTTGTTAGGGCATATATATACCACCAAAGCATAGTTTCACATCCCGTTTGCAGCCACTCTAGACAATTTGCAAGGCCCTAACAACCACATGCATGGCAATTATACTGTACCATTTACGTAGTTGGTTAGGCTTTCCTTCCTACCAGTACTTGGTAGGAATCACACCACAAACACTAGGCAGTAGGCACTACCAGCATGTGTCTTGCTCGGGAAACCTTATGCTACCGGTAGTTGGTTAGCCTTATAAACAACAACTGTGGGTAAAGTTCTGCCCTTTTCACCGCTATAAGCAAATCAAACAACTCTTCTTTCTTCTTCTTGAATTGCCTTTCCAGCAATTCCAGCTCTCCCCGAGGCTCAAGACACAACATGATGAAATTAATACTCCCTCAGTCCCAAATTAAGTGACTCAACTTTGTACTAACTTTAGTATGGTTTCCTTCACAGAATTGTATCTGTCATATATCAGTGGTTTGCTGAAACAAAATTTGACATTACAAAATCGACTCATATGTCCTCTCCTCAAAATTAATCAACGTATGTTTATACATGGCCTTATGACTTGCAAAAGGCTATCATCATCACTCTTAATTTCTCGCAAGGTCTGCAAATCTGCCGGATCTGGAAGGGAGTGTGATCGAAGGTAGGAGAAAAGAAGTACCTTGCCACCGATGGAGGAGTTAGACATGAGCCGGCGGCCAGGGGAAGGGCCTCGCTGCAGGAGCGCACGCTCGCAGAGCCTCCTCGCCGCGTGCCGGACCGCCGCCATCGCTCTCGCTGACTCGATCGATCCGCTTCTTCTTCGTCGGTTGCTGGGCCTCCAGTGTATATAGGCCCGGCCCGGCCCGTCCGTCCGTCCGTCCGTCTCTCTGTCCTGTGATTTGTGAATTGTATTCGGTTTGCTGCCTTGGCAAAAAAGAAAAAGAAAACAAAACAAAAAGAAAACTCCGCAACCGGCCCGCTCTCGGTTTCCACCGGACCGGAGACTCTGAGCATCGAAAAAATACGGATCTCTCAACATCGTTTTGTTTCCGAATGGAAATCTGCTAAGATACACCTATAAAATTAATACGTCTGTATTTGATTACACCACTTCCAAGTGCGGCCTAAAGATTTAGGGCATCTTCAACATTGTATCTTTTTTTTGTTCTGAGAATACATCTCCGACATCGTATCTTAGATCGGACACACTAAACATCTACATACACGTCCGGATATGAATGTGGACACAAATACAAGAGTCGGCTATCCAATATGTTTGCTTATGTATTTTTCTTTGTCCGAAGCACTCGAAATAACTATAGAAAACAACATAAATAATCCATGAATAGCATGCAAATATTTTTGTTCGCCTTGAGGAAGTGTTGTTCATCCATAGTTTAAAATAAATATTACGTTCGAAATAATCCTAGGGGCGAAGTGTTGTTCATCTAGACGTTGTGCCCCTTGAGCTTCATCCAACAACGCATCAATATGAATGGTCCACCACTTCGTTGTTTGGTATAGCACGACTACGCGTCCGGTCTATATAATAATGTGAGCATCAAGTTGCGACATTGAATGAATCAATAATTGACCAACATGTAGAGCAAGTAGAAGAGAACTTCCGATCTTCATGACTGACGATCCGGTGGTCACCCACTTTCCATCCGTGTGATTGCACTGCAACACTTCATAAGGTGGTAAGGAGTTTGAGATGGTCTACCACCAATAGGCTAGCGATTTCACATTGCACTCATGGATCATGTGCAAGTTGTAGGGTAGAAAATGTTTTTGCTCATGAACCAAGAATGCACATTTTGCCAAATCATGCCCCCACTCGGCCACTCCAGGTCTATAAAGTATGCACTTCTGGCCAACCATGCATCGCACAAAAACTCATTCTTCATCATCAAGTACGCCGTCATCGTGCTTGCTTGAAAGTAAACACTAAACAACGATATCGTAAAAAATTTGCATTGGCATTTGGCCACAAACTTGTTGAGTGTGGTGTCCTCCATGGACGGCGTCGCCGGGGGCGGAGGATACCTGGTTGCAGGCGGCTCCGGAGTGGACGGTGGCATAGACCAAGGCAGGTATCCGACAAGGCCTGGGCGACGACCGAAGTGGTAGGGCAACGACATGGGCTAGATCACTGCAAGATTGAACCCACTACAAGGCACCACTCCCTCTGTTGGGGATGTAACCCCGTGGTAAGACCCGCCCAGGAGGGGCCGGGTCATACCTGGCGGCTCATAGCCCTAGACCCGTAAGGTGGGCCGGAAGATGAAGGCCAGGCCGCGTGGCGGCTTACCCGATGGGCTAAGGCGGAGGCCCAGAGACAGAAGATGGTAAGAAGACCCGGGCGGTTAAGCCGCCCGGGTCGGCTTGCTCAAGACGGCAAGGCGGCTTAGAGACAGAATAGACTACGTTGTGTAAGACGGTTTATGACTCGTGTAACCCAGGGCCTTGACCTCCTATATAAAGGCGAGTCCCTGGGGCGGCTTAGACAAGAAACCAATCTATCGAGAACTAGGTCAAGCAATCCGCTCCCTTGTAATCGATACTCCAATCAATACAACACAAGCAGGACGTAGGCTTTTACCTCTACTTGAGGGGCCGAACCTGGGTAAACTCGTGTCCTTCGTCCCGATCAAACCCTTTGTCGTGGTTTTAACACGGCAGATGTCCGAAGACTTAGGTTCGAGGCCATCGCCATGGTAGTGGACTCAAAGGGGTTGATCGGGACGAAGGACACGAGTTTACCCAGGTTCGGCCCCTCAAGTAGAGGTAAAAGCCTACGTCCTGCTTGTGTTGTATTGATTGGAGTATCGATTACAAGGGAGCGGATTGCTTGACCTAGTTCTCGATGGATTGGTTTCTTGTCTAAGCCGCCCCAGGGACCTGCCTTTATATAGGAGGTCAAGGCCCTGGGTTACACGAATCATAAACCGTCTTACACAACGTAGTCTATTCTGTCTCTAAGCCGCCTTGCCGTCTTGGGCAAGCCGTCTCCGGGCGGCTTAGCCGCCCGGGTCTTCTTACCATCTTCTGTCTCCGGGCCTCCGCCTTAACCCTTCTGGTAAGCCGCCACACGGCCTGGCCTTCATCTGGCCAACCCATCTTACAGGTCTTGGGCTATGAGCCGCCAGGTATGACCCGGCCCCTCCTGGGCGGGTCTTACCACGGAGTTATATCCCCAACATTAGGCCCCAGGTTGATTTGAGCCAGCTCATGTCAATCTTCAATTCACTTGGCGGCGAGTCTTCATATTTCTGTCATCTGAAGTTGTAACCCGCCATGACGTCATATCGAATATTCTGAAAAGATTCCATGACGTATGTAACGGATCTTTTTATTGAAAGGCCATCCCGAAAATCGAGGCGCCACGCTCGGTCAATCATCACTGTGCCTCCCCAATTTTCGCGCGCACGGTTGCCCTTCCAACTTATAAATAGGGACACGTGTGCCCCTTTTTCCTTTCTCCACCTCCTCTACTGTCGCTGTCGTCTTCTTCCTTCGAGCAACCGTACCTCCAGAGCTCCGCCGCCGTCGACCGGACCTCGCCGTCGCCCCCATCGCCGGCCGCTGCATCGACCTGATCGGGACCAGAATCTTCGCCAGCGCGTCCGCATCCACAAGGTACTTCCTTCAGCCCTTGTCGAATCTGCGTCTATCCCCATTAGGGTTTCCGAGTTCGTTAGTGTTCTTGCGTTCATCGCTGTTCATCCGCGCCCGTAGCACTGATCTTCTAGCATCACTTTGTATCCCGTAACGTTGTCTGTCCGCCGCGGTGGTACTTGTAATGCCAATGTTTACTTGTTTTTGAATCTGTATAGCAATCTCCACCGCGTGCAACCATCTGTTCTTCCACTGCTTTTTTAGGTCATGAATACATTTTATTTCCCTTGCCCGTAGATCTTGCAACTGATACAACAACATGCAAAACTTGTTTTTCTGTACTTAGCCAAATTTTCCAGTGTCGCCTTGTCCATCTAACCCGCCATTATGTTTGGCGGCTCTTGATCACTATGCTTTGGCGGCTTAACTCTTCACCATTATACTGATCACAACTGTCTTATCCATTTAATATTTTTCTAACCCGCCGCGCTTCGCGCCTTTGCAGCCTAACCCACCATTATGTCAAGGGCACCATCATCCTGTGATTGGGTCTGCTCCGGCGTTACTGAAGAACTTCTTCTTGACTTCGTTGAGTCGGGCATGCTGCCGGCTAAAGATGTTATACACTGGCTGGTTCCAGGGCCAGAGAAGAGGCCTGAGCCCAAGGAGGGGGAGGTTATCATATTTACTGATCATATCCTCCGCGGGTTCAGCCCTCCCGGGTCAAAATTCTTTCGGGACGTTCTTCACTTCTTCAAACTTCATCCTCAAGACATAGGCCCAAATTCAGTCACCAACATTTGCCAGTTCCAAGTCTTGAGTGAAGTCTATCTGCAGGAAGAGCCGTCTGTTGACCTCTTCCATGACTATCATTATGCCAACCGTCAAACTGAAATGGCGGCCGGGCCAAGTTTAGAGCTTGGGGGCATTACAATAGAGAGACGGAGAGATTTGCCATACCCAATAGCTACCCTGCCAAGTCATCCCAAAGACTGGAACAAGACCTGGTTTTATTGTAAAGACACTTCTCCAGAGGGAGAAAATCCATTGCCGGGTTATCGCCCTACCCGGCTTCCCAATTCTGGAGACCTCCCAAGACGGATGTCAGCCGCAGAGCGAGCAAAATACGCTCCAACTTTCGCAAAGATCAGAGCCTTAATGGCTAACGGCTTGACAGGCGTCGATCTAACCCGCTGCTGGGTCAGCTGGAAGATTCTGCCACTGAGCCGGCGTGACCGGCCTATGCACGAATACACGGGTGAGCCCAATGACCCCCTCTGCTTCAATGCCACCCCTTTGGCCGATGAAGATATAAATGCCACCGTCAAAGGACTTCTAGGTGAAAAGCAATCGGTTTGCAACAAAACCGGGCTTAAACCCTTTTCTGCCAAGAATCCTGCTCCAGACGTAAGACTCTTTTCCCTCAATTGGTCACATTTGTCTTGCACTTTCTAACCTTTGCTGGCAGCTTATGTATAGGCCGACTCCCCTTTTTGGAAAAATAAGTATAACCCGCCAACGAGGAAGCCAAAGGTGAAAACCCCTGCTCAGAAGAAGAAGAAAGCCGCCACTCCAGAGCCGCTTGAATCTGATGACTCGGAGGTAGAACTTGACTCCCTTGGCCGTCTCTTTATGCAACTTATTGACAATAATTACCCACAATATGAAACGGAGGCGAGCCATGCAAACGCCCCTGAGGTAATTGACATTTCTGACTCAGAGATCTTTCCACAAGACAGAGTACGGCGGGTCGTCCGGAAAGTCCCCTTCTCTCATCCTCTTGCTCATTTAGACCCCAATTTTCTTTTGAAAAAGCAACAGCACACCTCCCGAAGTCAGACCCGGAGCGCCGGCTCTGAAGATCTCGTGGCCGGGTTATCACATGCTCCGGCTCAACGGAAACGGCCAGCCGAGGTATTCTTTAACTAAAACACAACTTTAATCAACCTTGCATTGTAACCTTACTCTGCTTTGTATTGCCTTAACTGCCTTCAGGACTCTCCTCCTTCCTCTGACGACTCGACTGCCTCCAAGTTGCCTCCAATGAAGATCAACCCGGAGTGCGTATTTTTACTTTTGCACCAAATGCTTTAACACTCTTGACCTCTATGTAACCTTCGTCTGCGCCTTCCAGGGCCCAAGCGAAACGAAGGAAGACTGGCGGGTCTACTGCCGCCCCTTCTGCCCAGGAGCCAGCATTTGCTAAGCCGGCCTCCCCTTTGACTCATGCTGAGCCCAGTGACATTATGAAGGATGCACCTGACGATACTCACCAGCCATCTGAGCCGACAGGTCATGACACGGCCCCTGAAAGCCCTGCAAAGGATGACCCTAAGCCGCCCAGCCCTTCAACAGCTGTTGAAGACACGGTCCTTCCAGAAGTTGTCATTACTGGGGCGGGTCATCAAACCCCTGAGCCTCATGTGCTGACAAGACATACCAGCCAGGCTGAAACTTCTTCGCCTGAGAAGTTTGAATTTGAATTCCCATCATTGGAGAAGCTGACTGCCGAAGAATTACATGCTGGTTATCTGAACCGCCTGACGACAAGCCGGAACTTGGAGCTCAAGCTTGTTAATTTGATGAAGAAAAAATACGAGGTAATCGCTTTGCCTGTTTTTTCCTTGTACGCTTACGTAGCCGCCAAGAGCTGGTTTAGTATTGTAAATAGTAGACCGGGTCTTCCAATCTAAATCATGTTCCAAGTAGTTTGGCGTGTAGCCCCCAAGTATCGGGTTAGTATAGATAGTAAGCCGATACTCATTGTGCAGAGTTGAGCAATGGTAGCCCCCAAGTCCGGCTGATCTTTATGAAGATGAGACGGGACTGTGTTGCAGATCTGTAGAGCGCCGATTGTAGCCCCCAAGTGCCGGCTTATCTTTGTGAAGATGAGCCGGAACTTAATGAGACTGGAAAGCGTCATCTATAGCCCCCAAGGGCCAGCTTATCTTTGCGAAGATGAGCCGGGACTTAATGAAAGACTTGAGAGCGTCATCTGTAGCCCCCAAGGGCCGGCTTATCTTTGCGAAGATGAGCCGGAACTGCATTATAGCCTTGAAGAGCAAACAAACATTAGCCCCCAAGTGTCGAGTATATTGCTTGCAATCTGCTTGAGACTTGTAACATAACAGCTTCATCGATTCTGGCGACTTTAACCCTTTTGCTTGTGTATGACATAGGATGCTTTGGAGGCGGCCGAGTCTGAGATGACCAGCCTGAAAGAAAACCTTGCTTCCCAACAAACCGCTCGGTCAGAGGCGGAGAATAAATGGCGGGTTGCCATCAAAGACCTTGAAAAGACGCAAGTGGATTTCGCTCTTTCAGGAAGACTGCTGAAACTGAACAAGCCGCCCGGACCAAACGCGCAGATGATGCCGAAGGGCGGCTTAAGCTTGTGTCAGAAGAATTGCAAACGCTGAAGCGTCATATATCGAGGATGACTTCTGCTATCTTTGGTAAGCACATAATACTTAGTGACCTTCCTTTCCATGCTAAATAACCTTGCTGGCGGCTTACACCACCAAACCCTTCCTTGCAGGCAAAAAGAGCCGCCAATTTTCATCTGACAGCTTGTTAAGATTGAAGGCAGTGTACTCTTTGACGGAGCAACTGTATTGTGGGACCCTTTGCACCATTAAGGCGATGCTAACTGAGCAGAGCATCCACAAGCATATGAAGGGAGTCATATAACTATTTTCAACTCTGCCAAAGCAAATTGGAGAACTCAAAAAATCAGCCGCCCGTCAGGGAGCCATGGCCGCGCTGAGCCGGTGCCTAGCCTTTGCTCCGGAGCTGTCTGCTGATGAAATGATGGACGGGTTTCCATCCAGAAAAGATGACGGCTCAGAGTTCACAGAAGCTGACTATGCCAAGTGTAGAAAAGCCTCCAGGGTGCTTGCATCAACATTGGCGGATGAACTTGATCTGTCAACATACCAGGCGGCTTACAGCGAGCCCAGCAAGAGAGTGCGCGGTCCGACTTTTGAAACCAAAGACTTGATTCCCGCTCGCCGTAAGCACCTCTTCGCCCCTGAGATTGACCCGTCTCCCCTCTTTGAAGAGGCTCAGTTTGTAGATCTAACAAAATGTAACTAGGATGTGGACAATCTTCAGATAAAAGAGGTCGAAGACCCGAGCAGGATGACCCGCCATCAAGCTGAACACTATACATTTCATAACTCGGCCGCCTAAGCCGCCAAACTGAAAGTGGTACAAAACTTAAGTCTGTTGCCTTTTGGGCTCTCGTGGAGAGCTTTGTAATAGGCTTAGCAAAAACTCTGTCTGAGCCGTGCCATCGTGCACGTATAAATCTTTTGCCTTACTTGACATATGCCTTGTTTGTCTTTGTCCGGCTTATGATACCAGCTTGCACGGCGGCTCATCTGAAAAGATAAACCCTGTAAAAGATAAACAAAACAACTCTGTTTTGCCGTAAGGGCGGCTTGAAAAAGCATAACCCGGAGACTTTAGATCTTGAATAACCTTAAAAAACTCATAAACCGGTTCTTCTGGGTGGACTCACTGCTTGAACTCTTAACAGTACAGGGTCTCTAGCGAGATTGACCGTTAACTCTTTAAACGGCTCAGGGTCTCTGGACGAGATTAACTGATTAGAGCACAGCGAACCAGAAAAAGACGCAGCAGGGTATGAGCACCCGTAGAGCCCATAAGCTACTTCTCACGTGACGTAAATCCATCGTTTGAACCTCAAGGGTACGACGGGCCACTGGGCGGAGAGTACGCAGCAGATGGGAGAGTTTGCCTCGCCGCTGTAAGAGGCCCTTGCAGGGGGTAAGTTTTAGAACTCGCTGCCCCCCTGGCAAAGCGGCAGCAACTTACAGGCAGGTATAACCCGGCCTTGCAGATCGAAAAGGAGGTAAGTTCATGACTCGCTGCACCCCTAGTGATCTTTGTTGACGGAGTCAACGTTTGGGTCCACGACCCGCCTTACAGTGGCTGAAAAGCCTGATCGAGAGGGTTGAAGCTTAACCCGGTGGGTTGAAAGCCCCCAAATGACCTTGTCGATGATATCAACTTACACACCAACTTGTAAGCCGCCGTCTTGTAAGCCGCCAGTTGATGGTGCTATTTTGGCTGAAGAGCCGATCAAGAGGGTTGAAGCTTAACCCGGCGGGTTAGAAGCCCCCAAACGATCGTATGATTGTATCCATCTTTGAACAACGTGGGATACGTAAAACGGCAGCTACTTACAGGCAGGTATAACCCGGCCTTGCAGATGAGAGAGTTAGCCTCGTCGCTGTAAGAGGCCCTTGCAGGGGGTAAGTTTTAGAACTTGCTGCACCCCTGGCAAAGCGGCAGCTACTTACAGGCAGGCATAACCCGGCCTTACAGATCGGAAAAGGGGGTAAGTTCACAACTCGCTGCACCCCTAGTGATCTTTGTTGACGGAGTCAACGTTTGGGTCCACGACCCGCCTTATAGTGGCTGAGAAGCCTGATCGAAAGGGTTGAAGCTTAACCCGGTGGGTTGAAAGCCCCCAAACGACCTTGTTGACGGAGTCAACTTTTTGGGTATATAACCCGGTCTTACTGTGGCTGACAAGCCTGATCGAGAGGGTTGAAGCTTAACCCGGCGGATTGAAAGCCCCCAAATGACCTTGTCGATGATATCAACTTACACACCATCTTGTAAGCCGCCGTCTTGTAAGCCGCCGGTTGATGGTGCTATCTTGGCTGAAGAGCTTGATCAAGAGGGTTGAAGCTTAACCCGGTAGGTTAGAAGCCCCCAAGTGACCTTGTAATTTCGGCTGAAGAGCCTGACCAAGAGGGTTGAAGCTTAACCCGGCAGGTTGAAAGCCCCCAAATGATCGTATGATCGTATCCATCTTTGAGCAATGTGAGATACATAAAACGGCAGAGGCCCCGGCTTGCAGGGATGCCAACTTTATTATATATATATACGTGATATATACAATGATGATATACAATGGGGGGAGTCGATGACTCTTAAGTATAGTAAGGCCGTAGATGAGCGATATTCCACGGCCGGTAGGTCTCCTGCCCAGAAGTGCGTGACTCGTCCCGTACGTCGATGAGATAGTATGACCCATTGTTGAGGTTTTTGCTAACCACAAAAGGCCCTTCCCATGGAGGAGACAACTTGTGCGCGTCCGTCTGATCTTGAATCAGATGCAACACTAAGTCGCCTTCTTGAAACGTCCGGGTCTTGACCCGGCGGCTGTGATAGCGACGCAGGTCTTGTTGATAAATCGCCGATCGGGCCGCCGCCAGATCACGCTCTTCATCCAAAGCATCCAACGAGTCCTGACGCGCCGTCTCATTGTCTGCCTCAACGTAAGCCGCCACCCGTGGCGAGTCATGACGTATGTCGCTTGGTAACACGGCTTCTGCACCGTAAACCATGAAGAAAGGCGTATAGCCTGTTGACCTGTTGGGAGTTGTATTGATGCTCCATAGAACTGATGGTAACTCCTCAACCCAACAACCCGGCGTTCTCTGTAGAGGAACCATAAGCCGGGGCTTGATACCTCTCAGGATCTCCTGGTTAGCACGCTCCGCCTGACCGTTGGACTGTGGATGAGCCACAGCAGAGACGTCAAGCCGGATGTGTTCACTTTCACAGAAAGCTTGCATAGCCCCCTTGGATAGGTTTGTGCCATTATCTGTGATGATACTATGAGGGTAACCAAAGCGATAGATTAGTTTTTTGACAAACTGAACCGCCGTAGCCGCGTCACACTTGCCGACTGGCTCAGCCTCCACCCACTTGGTAAACTTATCCACCGCCACCAAAAGGTGGGTCTTCTTATCCTTGGATCTCTTGAAGGGCCCGACCATATCAAGCCCCCAGACCGCGAACGGCCAAGTAATTGGGATCATGTGCAATTCCTGAGCCGGTACGTGAGCACGCCGCCCGAACTTTTGACAGCCGTCACACTTGAGAACCAAGTTTTCTGCGTCCTTATGAGCCGTCAGCCAGAAGAAGCCATGTCGAAAAGCCTTGGCCACCAGAGATTTTGAGCCGGCATGATGACCACAATCTCCGACGTGGATTTCATTCAAGATCTCCTTGCCTTCCTCAGGTGAAACACAGCGTTGGAAAACGCCAGTAACGCTGCGCTTATGCAACTCGCAGTTGATGATCGTCATGGACTTTGATCGCCGGATGATTTGCCTCGCCAAGGTCTCATCCTCAGGTAACTCGCCGCGAGTCAGATACGCCAGGTAAGGTAACGTCCAATCAGGAATAGCATGCAGAGCCGCCACCAGCTGTCCCTCCGAGTCAGGTATAGCCAGATCCTCCTCCGAAGGTAGCTTAACCGACGGGTGATATAACACGTCTAAGAATACGTTAGGCGGCACCGGCTTACGCTGAGAGCCAAGCCGTGACAATGCATCAGCCGCCTCATTCTTGCGACGATCAATATGATCCACCTGGTAACCCTTGAAGTGACCTGCAATGATGTCAACCGCCTGACGATAAGCCGCCATCCGTGGGTCTTTGGAGTCCCACGTGCCTGAAACTTGCTGAGCCACGAGGTCTGAGTCGCCGAGGCATCTAACCCGGCTTAGGTTCATCTCCTTAGCCACCCGGAGGCCATGAAGCAAAGCCTCGTACTCAGCTACATTGTTAGTACAAGGAAACATCAGCCTTAGCACATAACAGAACTTATCACCTTTAGGGGAAGTTAAAACAACTCCAGCCCCCGAGCCTTCCAGCTGTCTAGACCCGTCGAAGTGAATCGTCTAGTAAGTGTTGTCCGGATTCTCCTCTGGCGACTGACACTCTGTCCAGTCGTTTATAAAATCCACCAAGGCTTGAGATTTAACAGCCGTGCGAGGCGCATACTTTAGATTAAGAGGTCCAAGCTCCAATGCCCACTTAGCAATCCGGCCAGTGGCTTCTCTGTTTTGAATTATGTCTCCCAACGGGGCAGAGCTAACCACTGTGATCGGGTGTCCCAGGAAATAGTGCTTCAGCTTTCGATTCGCCATGAATACCCCATAGATCAATTTCTGCCAATGTGGGTATCGCTGCTTGGACTCAATCAAAACTTCGCTGACATAGTAAACCGGCCTTTGAACCGGATATTCCTTTCCTGCCTCCTTGCGTTCTACAACAATTGCAGCGCTGACCGCTCTGTTGTTAGCCGCCACATAGAGGAGCAAGGGTTCCGTCTCAGCCGGAACGGCCAAGACCGGCGGCTCAGTCAGTTGCTTTTTGAGCGCCTCAAACGCCTCACCCGCCGCCTTGCTCCAGACGAAATCGTCTGTTTTCTTCATCATCTGATATAAAGGGATTGCCTTCTCGCCCAGGCGGCTTATGAATCGGCTTAACGCAGCGATTCGACCCGCCAGGCGCTGAACGTCATTGATGCATGCCGGCTCAGCCAGGGAAGTGATGGCCTGAATCTTGTCCGGGTTAGCCTCAATGCCACGCTCAGAGACTAGAAACCCCAAGAGCTTGCCTGCAGGGACTCCAAAAACACACTTGGCCGGGTTAAGCATCATCTTGTAAACCCGTAAGTTATCGAAGGTCTCCTTTAGGTCGTCCAGCAGAGTTTCCTTCTTCCTTGACTTGACCACAATATCATCCACATAAGCATGAACATTGCGCCCAATTTGACTGTGAAGACAGTTCTGCACACAACGCTGGTAAGTCGCCTGGGCACTCATGAGCCCAAAAGCCATAGACACGTAGCAGAAAGCACCAAAAGGCGTGATGAAAGCCGTCTTCTCTTGGTCTTTGACTGCCATCTTGATCTAGTGATAACCTGAATAAGCGTCCAGGAAGCATAAGCTCTCACAACCCGCCGTTGCATCAATGATCGGATCGATACGGGGGAGAGCAAACGGGTCAACTGGACAGGCTTTGTTAAGGTCCGTGTAATCCACGCACATACGCCAAGTGCCGTTCTTCTTAAGCACTAGCACCGGGTTAGCTAACCACTCCGGGTGAAAGACCTCCATGATGAACCCTGCCGCTAAGAGCCGGGCCACCTCTTCTCCAATAGCCTTGCGCCGCTCTTCATTGAAACGACGAAGGAACTGCTTGATCGGCTTGAACTTAGGATCCGCATTAAGGTGGTGCTCAGCAAATTCTCTCGGCACACCTGGCATGTCAGACGGCTTCCATGCAAAGATGTCCCGATTCTCACGGATGAATTTGATGAGCGCGCTTTCCTATGCGGGGTCCATGTTAGCCCCGATAGTGAACTGCTGAGATGAGTCGCCCTCGGTGAAATCCACCTGCTTGGTATCATCCGCCGCAAACTTGAGGGGCGGCTCTGATTCCGTAGTAGGCTTCTTCAACGGAGACATATCCTCCGGGTCGACATTCTCTTTGTAAAACTTGAGCTCTGCCTCTGCACAACTTGACTCTGCATAAGCTGCATCACCTTCCTCACACTCAAGAGCCGTCTTCCGATCACCATGCACGGTAATCGTTCCTCTTAACCCGGGCATCTTGAGCTGTAAGTAGACATAACAAGGCCTAGCCATGAACTTGGCATAAGCCGGCCGTCCGAATAAAGCATGATATGGACTTTTAATTTTGACCACCTCAAACCACAAGGACTCCACCCTGTAGTTGTATTCATCACCAAAAGCTACCTCCAAAGAAATCTTGCCCACTGGATAAGCCGACTTGCCAGGCACCACACCATGAAACACTGTGGAAGACGGCTTAAGATCCTTGTCAAGCAAACCCATCCGGCTGAAAGTGTCATAATACAGGATGTTGATGCTGCTGCCACCATCCATAAGCACCTTAGTGAACACGTATCCACCTACTTGGGGGGCAACCACCAAAGCTAGTTGCCCCGGGTTGTCAACCCGCGGCGGGTGATCCGCCCTGCTCCAAGTGATGTCATACTCAGACCACATCAAATACTGTGGGAGAGCCGGCATGACCGCATTAACCGCCCGCTTGCGCACCTTCCGGTCTCGCTTGTCAAGGCTGGTTGTGAAAACATGATATTGACCCCCGCTAAGCTGCTTCGGGTTGCTCTGGAAACCCGACTGGTTATGCTGCTGCTGGCCGCTACCACCAGACTGTGGATGATGACCTCCTTGATTGCCTTGACCCTGGTAACCGGACCCTGAACCGCCAGGACCAAAGCCGGCTCCTGACCCGCCTGGCCCTGAGCCGCCGGACGGACCATTGCCGTTGTTATGATGTTGTTGAAGGCTGTAGTCTCGAAACTGCCGCATAATGCTGCAATTCCTCCATGTATGGCCTGCCGGCTTATCTGGCTGACTATGCTCTGGACAAGGTTTATTGAGCATCGCTTCCAAGTTGAAAGGAGCTTTACCCTTGTTAAAGTGCTGCCTGAAGTTCCCGTTGCCCTTAGCACGGTTGTTTTCGGCGCTGGTGTTCGCCACCAGTTCTGACCCGCCGTCCGGGTGCTTCCGCTTGCCAGAATTGCCGTTTCTAGCCGCGTTCTGCTGCTGACCCTTCCCATTGTTATTCTTCCCCTGACCTGATTTTTCATCATCAGAGCCCGGGTCTTTCGTGTTGTCAGAGTCTGCATACTTGGTGAGAGCCGCCATGAGCTCCCCCATGTCTTGACACGAGCGCTTGAGCCGGCCAAGCTTCTGCTTCAAAGGTGTAAAGTGACAATTCTTCTCCAGAATCAAAACCGCTTGAGCCGCCGTAATCTGTTCTGAAGAGTGGATGATGGTTGAGTCCCGCCGGACCCAATGATGAGCCGACTCATCCGCCTGTTGCACACAATGATCCAAATCCACGATCGTCATGGGCTGCTTGCACGTCCCTTTAAATTTTTTGATAAATTTCGCCTTCAACTCGGCACAGGAAGTAATGGTATTGGGTGGTAATCCCTTCAACCACGTGCGAGCCGGCCCTTCCAGCATCATGATGAAGTACTTGGCACATACTGCATCACTAACATCCAGCATCTCCATGGCCAGTTCATAGCTTTCGATCCAAGCCTCTGGAGGTAGGTCAGCTGTGTAATTGGGCACCTTGCGAGGGCCCTTGAAATCCTTCGGCAGGCGCTCATTCCGCAAAGCCGGCGCTAAGCACGGCACCCCCACAGCCCTGGAAGTTAACCCCGCTCCGACTGAGACGGAGGGTGTGACTGTGGGTTCCTGATAAGCCGCCGCTGCCGCCAGAGCCGCCGCCTCTCGCTGTTCTCTCGCTCGATCCACCAGTGCCTGAGCATCCAGAGCCGCCCGGTCGGCTCGTGGCGGGTTCCGATGTCGTTCACTGCTAGAAACCGCCGGCGACTCATAACGCCGGCTGTAGCTGCGACTGGGGATGGGGGTTGAGTGCACGCGACTTCGGCTGTAAGTATACTTCTCCTGCTGGGCCACCGCCGTCCGTAGGTATCCAACAGCGTTCCGCACCTCTTCCGCGAAAGGTGACTCGTCAGGGATGGGGATAGCAGCAAGCCGGGTTGCCGCTACCACCATGTTCTCCGCCGGATTAGAATAATGACCCGGCGGTGTAGGGAAGGAAGTTGGTGTAACCTGGTTCCGCCGGGGCGGGTTAATCTGCTGACGCTGAACCGCCGCCCGGCTTCCGGGCACTTCCGCCGTCCGGGTTACGGCCAAAGGCACGTTCTGTCCCGTTCCTGGCGTGTTGAAAAGGTTTCTTGCTTCATACTGATCCGGCAAGCGGGATTGATGCCTCATCCGCTGAACCTCCGCTGCTGACTGCTGTTCCAGCTCAAGACGGAAAGCGTCCGCCCTAACGCGCTCCACCTCAGCATCCATCTGAGCTTTCAGCGCATTGATCTCCTGCTGGACTCCGGTCATCTAGTTCTTCAACCTTGCGATCTCCGTGTTACGGGCCGCTTGGTTTTCAGCCGTGACCTCAGTCGCCATCAGGGTTGTAAGCTCGTTCATCAGATCCAGAAGAACCTGAGCCGGCGGCGTGCCAGCCCCAGACCCGGTCGCACCGGCGGCTGAACTGCCCAGAGCTGCCGCTGAACCGGCCATAAACATGGTAGCGCGGTTCGGCGGCTCATACTCCTCCGGCTCATGGAACTCCGACTCGGGGTAAGGCTCGACGTAGCCCCCGAGCCCTCCATTCTGGAGCTGGTAGATTGATTCCGTCTCTCCGCTCGAGGATCCATCCTCGGAGCAGATGAGATTTTCCTCCTGCAACATAGATCCCTCGAGATCCATGCCCTGAGTGAAGCCAACGAAGACATGCTTCCGGCCCGGTTTAGCACGGGCAGGTTGCACGTGTCGGGCGGGTTGCTTGCGCCGAGCCGGCTCGACGATGTCGGTGCAGGTGTCCGGCCCGGGTTCAGATCCGCCGATTTTGCCGATGAAGACGTGAATCCCGCCGAAGGGGACCCAGAAACCGTACTCAATGGAGTCAGCCTCGGGGCCCCAGCCGGCGTCGTCGATGTAGAGCTGGCCGCGGCGACCTTTGGTCATCCTGCCAACCGCGTATCCCTCGATCCTTGGAAGAGAGCCCTTTGAGAACTCAACACCACCGAGCGCTGGCCCCACGGTGGGCGCCAACTGTCGTGGTTTTAACACGGCAGATGTCCGAAGACTTAGGTTCGAGGCCATCGCCATGGTAGTGGACTCAAAGGGGTTGATCGGGACGAAGGACACGAGTTTACCCAGGTTCGGCCCCTCAAGTAGAGGTAAAAGCCTACGTCCTACTTGCGTTGTATTGATTGGAGTATCGATTACAAGGGAGCGGATTGCTTGACCTAGTTCTTGATGGATTGGTTTCTTGTCTAAGCCACCCCAGGGACCTGCCTTTATATAGGAGGTCAAGGCCCTGGGTTACACGAATCATAAACCGTCTTACACAACGTAGTCTATTCTGTCTCTAAGCCGCCTTGCCGTCTTGGGCAAGCCGTCTCCGGGCGGCTTAGCCGCCCGGGTCTTCTTACCATCTTCTGTCTCCGGGCCTCCGCCTTAACCCTTCTGGTAAGCCGCCACACGGCCTGGCCTTCATCTGGCCGGCCCATCTTACAGGTCTTGGGCTATGAGCCGCCAGGTATGACCCGGCCCCTCCTGGGCGGGTCTTACCACGGAGTTATATCCCCAACACCCTTTGAGTCCACTACCATGGCGTTGGCCTCGAACCTAAGTCTTCGGACATCTACCATGTTAAAACCACGACAGTTGGCGCCCACCGTGGGGCCAGCGCTCGGTGGTGTTGAGTTCTCAAAGGGCTCTCTCCCAAGGATCGAGGGGTACGCTGTTGGCAGGATGACCAAGAGTCGCCGCGGCCGGCTCTACATCGACGACGCCGGCTGGGGCCCCGAGGCTGACTCCATCGAGTACGGTTTCCGGGTCCCCTTCGTCGGGATTCACGTCTTCATCGGCAAGATCGGCGGACCTGAACCCGGGCCGGACACCTGCACCGACATCGTCGAGCCGGCCCGACGCGTGCAACCCGCCCGACGTGTGCAACCCGCCCATGCTAAACCGGGCAGGAAGCATGTCTTCGTCGGCTTCACTCAGGGCATGGATCTCGAGGGATCTATGTCAAAGGAGGAAACTCTCATCTGCTCCGAGGATGGATCTTCGAGCGGAGAGACGGAATCAATCTACCAGCTCCACAATGGCGGGCTCGGGGGCTACGTTGAGCCTTACCCCGAGTCGGAGTTCCATGAGCCGGAGGAGTATGAGCCGCCGAACCGCGCTGCCGTCTTCATGGCGGGTTCAGCGGCGGCTCCTGGCAGCTCAGCCGCCGGGGCAACCGGATCTGGGGCTGGCAGGCCGCCGACTCAGGTTCTTCTAGATCTAATGGGTTTGCTTACAACCCTGATGGCGACTGAGGTCACGGCTGAAAACCAAGCGGCCCGTAATACGGAGATCGCAAGGTTGAAGAACCAGATGACCGAAGTCCAGCAGGAGATTAATGAACTGAAGGCTCAGATGGATGCTGAGGCGGAGCGCCTTAGGGCGGACGCTTTCCGTCTTGAGCTGGAACAGCAGTCTGCAGCGGCGGTTCAGCGGATGAGGCACCAATCCTGCTTGCCGGATCAATATGAAGCAAGGAATCTTTTCAACACGCCAGGAACGGGACAGGACGTGCCTTTGGCCGTAACCCGGACGGTGGAAGTGCCTGGAAGCCGGGCGGCGGTTCAGCATCAGCAGATTAACCCATCCCGGCGGAACCAGGCTACGCCAACTTCTTTCCCTACACCGCCGGGTCATTATTCTAACCCTGCGGAGAACATGGTGGTGGCGGCAACCCGGCTTGCTGCTATCCCAATCCCCGACGAGTCGCCTTTCGTGGAGGAGGTGCGGAACGCTGTTGGATACCTGCGGACGGCGGTGGCCCAGCAGGAGAAGTATACTTACAGCTGGAGTCGCGTGCACTCAACCCCCATCCCCAGTCGTAGCTACAGTCGGCGTTATGAGTCGCCGGCAGTTTCTAGCAGTGAACGACATCGGAACCCGCCACGAGTCGACCGGGCGGCTCTGGATGCTCAGGCACTGGTGGATCGGGCGAGAGCACAGCGAGAGGTGGCGGCTCTAGCGGCAGCGGCGGCTTATCAGGAACCCACAGTAGCACCTTCCGTCTCAGTCGGAGCGGGGTTAACTTCCAGGGCTGTGGGGGTGCCGTGTTTAATGCCGGCTTTGCGGAATGAGTGCCTGCCGAAGGATTTCAAGGGCCCTCGCAAGGTGCCCAATTATACAGCTGACTTACCTCCAGAGGCTTGGATCGAAAGTTATGAGCTGGCCATGGAGATGTTGGATGTTAGTGATGCGGTATGTGCCAAGTACTTCATCATGATGCTGGAAGGGCCGGCTCGCACGTGGTTGAAGGGGCTGCCACCCAACACCATTACTTCCTGGGCTGAGTTGAAGGCGAAATTTATCAAAAATTTCAAAGGGACGTGCAAGCAGCCCATGACCATCGTGTATTTGGATCATTGTGTGCAACAGGCAGATGAGTCGGCTCATCATTGGGTCCGGCGGGTCTCAACCATCATCCACTCTTCAGAACAGATTACGGCGGCTCAAGCGGTTTTGATTCTGGAGAAGAATTGTCACTTTACACCTTTGAAGCAGAAGCTCGGCCGGCTCAAGCGCTCGTGTCAGGACATGGGGGAGCTCATGGCGGCTCTCACCAAATATGCAGACTCTGACAACACGAAGGACCCGGGTTCTGATGATGAAAAATCAGGTCAGGGGAAAAAGGGTAACAATGGAAAGGGTCAGCAGCAGAACGCGGCCGAAAACAGCAATTCGGGCAAGCGGAAGAACCCGGACGGTGGATCAGAGCTGGTGGCGAACACCAGCGCCGGAAATAATCGTGCTAAAGGCAACGGGAACTTCAGGCAGCCCTTTAACAAGGGCAAAGCTCCCTTCAACTTGGAGGCGATGCTTAATAAACCTTGTCCAGAGCACAGCCGGCATGATAAGCCGGCAAATCACACCTGGAGGGACTGCAGTATTATGCGTTAGTTTCGGGACTACAGCCTTTAACAACATCACAATAATGGCAATGGTCCGTCAGGCGGCTCAGGGCCAGGCGGGTCAGGAGCCGGCTTTGGTCCCGGCGGTTCAGGGTCCGGTTACCAGGGTCAAGGCAATCAAGGAGGTCATCATCCACAGTCTGGTGGTAGCGGCCAGCAGCAGCATAACCAGTCGGGTTTCCAGAGCAACCCGAAGCAGCTTAGCGGGGGTCAATATCATGTTTTCACAACCAGCCTTGACAAGCGAGACCGGAAGGTGCGCAAGCGGGCGGTTAATGCGGTCATGCCGGCTCTCCCACAGTATTTGATGTGGTCTGAGTATGACATCACTTGGAGCAGGGCGGATCACCCGCCGCGGGTTGACAACCCGGGGCAACTAGCTTTGGTGGTTGCCCCCCAAGTAGGTGGATACGTGTTCACTAAGGTGCTTATGGATGGTGGCAGCAGCATCAACATCCTGTATTATGACACTTTCAGCCGGATGGGTTTGCTTGACAAGGATCTTAAGCCGTCTTCCACAGTGTTTCATGGTGTGGTGCCTGGCAAGTCGGCTTATCCAGTGGGCAAGATTTCTTTGGAGGTAGCTTTTGGTGATGAATACAACTACAGGGTGGAGTCCTTGTGGTTTGAGGTGGTCAAAATTAAAAGTCCATATCATGCTTTATTCGGACGGCCGGCTTATGCCAAGTTCATGGCTAGGCCTTGTTATGTCTACTTACAGCTCAAGATGCCCGGGTTAAGAGGAACGATTACCGTGCATGGTGATCGGAAGACGGCTCTTGAGTGTGAGGAAGGTGATGCAGCTTATGCAGAGTCAAGTTGTGCAGAGGCAGAGCTCAAGTTTTACAAAGAGAATGTCGACCCGGAGGATATGTCTCCGTTGAAGAAGCCTACTACGGAATCAGAGCCGCCCCTCAAGTTTGCGGCGGATGATACCAAGCAGGTGGATTTCACCGAGGGCGACTCATCTCAGCAGTTCACTATCGGGGCTAACATGGACCCCGCATAGGAAAGCGCGCTCATCAAATTCATCCGTGAGAATCGGGACATCTTTGCATGGAAGCCGTCTGACATGCCAGGTGTGCCGAGAGAATTTGCTGAGCACCACCTTAATGCGGATCCTAAGTTCAAGCCGATCAAGCAGTTCCTTCGTCGTTTCAATGAAGAGCGGCGCAAGGCTATTGGAGAAGAGGTGGCCCGGCTCTTAGCGGCAGGGTTCATCGTGGAGGTCTTTCACCCGGAGTGGTTAGCTAACCCGGTGCTAGTGCTTAAGAAGAACGGCACTTGGCGTATGTGCGTGGATTACACGGACCTTAACAAAGCCTGTCCAGTTGACCCGTTTGCTCTCCCCCGTATCGATCCGATCATTGATGCAACGGCGGGTTGTGAGAGCTTATGCTTCCTGGACGCTTATTCAGGTTATCACTAGATCAAGATGGCAGTCAAAGACCAAGAGAAGACGGCTTTCATCACGCCTTTTGGTGCTTTCTGCTACGTGTCTATGGCTTTTGGGCTCATGAGTGCCCAGGCGACTTACCAGCGTTGTGTGCAGAACTGTCTTCACAGTCAAATTGGGCGCAATGTTCATGCTTATGTGGATGATATTGTGGTCAAGTCAAGGAAGAAGGAAACTCTGCTGGACGACCTAAAGGAGACCTTCGATAACTTACGGGTTTACAAGATGATGCTTAACCCGGCCAAGTGTGTCTTCGGAGTCCCTGCAGGCAAGCTCTTGGGGTTTCTAGTCTCTGAGCGTGGCATTGAGGCTAACCCGGACAAGATTCAGGCCATCACTTCCCTGGCTGAGCCGGCATGCATCAATGACGTTCAGCGCCTGGCGGGTCGAATCGCTGCGTTAAGCCGATTCATAAGCCGCCTGGGCGAGAAGGCAATCCCTTTATATCAGATGATGAAGAAAACAGACGATTTCGTCTGGAGCAAGGCGGCGGGTGAGGCGTTTGAGGCGCTCAAAAAGCAACTGACTGAGCCGCCGGTCTTGGCCGTTCCGGCTGAGACGGAACCCTTGCTCCTCTATGTGGCGGCTAACAACAGAGCGGTCAGCGCTGCAATTGTTGTAGAACGCAAGGAGGCAGGAAAGGAATATCCGGTTCAAAGGCCGGTTTACTATGTCAGCGAAGTTTTGATTGAGTCCAAGCAGCGATACCCACATTGGCAGAAGCTAATATATGGGGTGTTCATGGCGAATCGTAAGCTGAAGCATTACTTCTTAGGACACCAGATCACAGTGGTTAGCTCTGCCCCGTTGGGAGACATAATTCAAAATAGATAAGCCACAGGCAGAATTGCTAAGTGGGCATTAGAGCTTGGACCTCTTAATCTGAGGTATGTACCTCGCACGGCTATTAAGTCTCAAGCCTTGGTGGATTTTATAAACGACTGGACGGAGTGTCAGTCGCCCGAGGAGAAGCCGGATAACACCTACTGGACGATTCATTTCGACGGGTCTAGGCAGCTGGAAGGCTCGGGAGCTGGAGTTGTGTTAACTTCCCCTAAAGGTGATAAGTTCTGTTATGTGCTAAGGTTGATGTTTCCTTGTACTAACAATGCAGCTGAGTACGAGGCTTTGCTTCATGGCCTCCGTGTGGCTAAGGAGATGAACCTAAGCCGGGTTAGATGCCTCGGTGACTCAGACCTTGTGGCTCAGCAAGTTTCAGGCACGTGGGACTCCAAAGACCCACGAATGGCGGCTTATCGTTAGGTGATGGATATAATTGCAGGCCATTTCAAAGGTTATCAAGTAGATCATATTGACCGTCGCAAGAATGAGGCGGCTGACGCCTTGTCACGGCTGGGCTCTCAGCGTAAGTCGGTACCGCCTAACGTGTTCTTGGACGTGTTATATCACCCGTCAGTTAAGTTACCTTCGGAGGAGGATCTGGCTGTGCCTGACCTGGAGGGGCAGCTGGTGGCAGCTCTGCATGCTATTCCTGACTGGACGTTACCTTACCTGGCATATCTGACTCGCGGCGAGTTACTTGAGGACGAGACCTTGGCAAGGCAAGTTATCAGGCGATCAAAGTCCATGACGATCATCAATGGCGAGTTGCATAAGCGCAGCGTGACCGGCATTTTTCAACGTTGTGTTTCACCTGGGGAGGGCAAGGAGATCTTGAATGAAATCCACGCCGGAGATTGTGGTCATCATGCCGGCTCAAAATCTCTGGTGGCCAAGGCTTTTCGACATGGTTTCTTCTGGCTGACGGCTCATAAGGACGCAGAAGACTTGGTTCTCAAGTGTGATGGATGTCAGAAGTTCGGGCGACGTGCTCATGTACCGGCTCAGGAGTTGCGCATGATCCCAATTACCTGGCCGTTTGCAGTCTGGGGGCTTGACATGGTCGGACCCTTCAAGAGATCCAAAGACAAGAAGACACACCTTCTGGTGGCGGTGGATAAATTTACCAAATGGGTGGAGGCTGAGCCGGTCAGTAAGTGTGACGCGGCTACGGCGGTTCAGTTTGTCAAAAAACTGATCTATCGTTTTGGTTACCCTCACAGTATCATCACAGACAATGGCACAAACCTTTCCAAGGGGGCTATGCAAGCGTTCTGTGAAAGTGAACACATCCGACTTGACGTCTCTGCTGTGGCTCATCCACAGTCCAACGGTCAGGCGGAGCGGGCTAACCAGGAGATCCTGAGAAGTATCAAGCCCCGGCTTATGGTTCCTCTACAGAGAACGCCGGGTTGTTGGGTTGCGGAGTTACCATCAGTTCTATGGAGCATTAATACAACTCCCAACAGGTCTACAGGCTATACGCCTTTCTTCATGGTTTACGGTGCAGAAGCCGTGTTACCAAGTGATATACGTCATGACTCGCCAAGAGTGGCGGCTTACGTTGAGGCAGACAATGAGACGGCGCGTCAGGACGCGTTGGATGCTTTGGATGAAGAGCGTGATCTGGCGGCGGCTCGATCGGCGATTTATCAACAAGACCTGCGTCGCTATCACAGCCGCAGGGTCAAGACCCGGACGTTTCAAGAAGGCGACTTAGTGTTGCGCCTGATTCAAGATCAGACGGACGCGCACAAGTTGTCTCCTCCATGGGAACGGCCTTTTATGGTTAGCAGAAACCTCAACAATGGGTCATACTATCTCATCGATGTACGGGACGAGTCACACACTTCTGGGCAGGAGACCTACCGGCCGTGGAACATCGCTCATCTACGGCCTTACTACACTTGAGTCATTGACTCCTCCCATTGTATATCATCATTGTATATATCACATATATATATATAATAAAGTTGGCATCCCTGCAAGCCGGGGCCTCTGCCGTTTTACGTATCCCACGTTGTTCAAAGATGGATACAATCATACGATCGTTTGGGGGCTTTCAACCCGCCGGGTTAAGCTTCAACCCTCTTGGTCAGGCTCTTCAGCCGGAATTACAAGGTCACTTGGGGGCTTCTAACCTGCCGGGTTAAACTTCAACCCTCTTGGTCAGGCTCTTCAGCCGGAATTACAAGGTCACTTGGGGGCTTCTAACCCGCCGGGTTAAGCTTCAACCCTCTTGATCGGCTCTTCAGCCAAAATAGCACCATCAACTGGCGGCTTACAAGACGGCGGCTTACAAGTTGGTGTGTAAGTTGATATCATCGACAAGGTCGTTTGGGGGCTTTCAACCCACCGGGTTAAGCTTCAACCCTCTCGATCAGGCTTTTCAGCCACTGTAAGGCGGGTCGTGGACCCAAACGTTGACTCCGTCAACAAAGATCACTAGGGGTGCAGCGAGTCATGAACTTACCTCCTTTTCGATCTGCAAGGCCGGGTTATACCTGCCTGTAAGTTGCTGCTGCTTTGCCAGGGGTGCAGCGAGTTCTAAAACTTACCCCCTGCAAGGGCCTCTTACAGCGGCGAGGCAAATTCTCCCATCTGCTGCGTACTCTCCGCCAAGTGGCCCGTCGTACCCTGGAGGTTCAAATGATGGATTTACGTCACGTGAGAAGTAGCTTATGGGCTCTAAGGGTATTCACCCCCTGCTGCGTCTCTTTCTGGTTCGCTACGCTCCTATCAGTCAATCTTGTCTAGAGACCCTGAGCCGGTCAAAGAATTGACGGTCACTCTCGCTAGAGACCCTATACTGTTCAGAGTTCAAGTAGTGAGGCTACCCAGAAGAACCAGTTTATAAGTTTTTGGTAAAAAGGAAAAATCATGAGATTTAACGTCTCCGGGTTGTGCTTGTTTCAAGCCGCCCTTACAGCAAAACAGAGCATATTCTATCTTGTTTACCTTTTGCAGGGTTTATCTTTTCAGATGAGCCGCCGTGCAAGCTGGCATCATAAGCCGGACAAAGACAAACAAGGCATATGTCAAGTTAGGCAAAAGATTTATACGTGCACGATGGCACGGCTCAGACAGTTAAAGTTTTTCTAAGCCTATTACAAAGCTCTCCACGAGAGCCCAAAAGGCAACATACTTAAGTTTTGTACAACTTTCAGTTTGGCGGCTCAGGCGGCCGAGTTATCAAGTTTACGATGTTCAGCTTGATGGCGGGTCATCCTACGCCGGGTCTTCGACCTCTTCTATCTGAAGATTGTCCACATCTCAGTTGCAGTTTGTTAGAGCTTCAAACTGAGCCTCTTCGAAGAGGGGAGACGGGTCAATTTCAGGAGCGAAGTATTGCTTACGGTGTGCAGGAGTCAAGTCCTTGGCTTCGAAAGTTGGGCCGCGTACTCTCTTGCTGGGCTCGCTGTAAGCCGCCTGGTATGTTGACAGATCAAGTTCATCCACCAGCGTTGATGCAAGCACCCTGGAGGCTTTCCTGCATCGGGCATAGTCTTCTGCTGTGAATTCTGAGCCGTCATCTTTTCTGGATGGAAACCCGTCCATCATTTCTTCAGCAGTTAACTCCGGAGCAAATGCCAGAGACCGGCTTAGTGCAGCCATTGCTCCTTGCCGGGCGGCTGATCGTTTAAGCTCCTCAATCTGCTTGGGCAGCGTGGATAGGAGTTCTATCACTCCCTTCATATACTTGGGGATGCTCTTCTCAGTCAGCATTGCTTTGATTGTGCAAAGAGTCCCGCAGTACAATTGTTCCGCTAAGGAGTACACTGCCTTCAATTTCAACAAGCTATCAGACGATAACTGGCGGCTTCTCTGACCTGCAAGACATGTTTGGCGTTATAAGCCGCCCCCACAAGATTCAACAAAAGCAAGGAAATTGGCTAAGTCTTCGAAACTTACCAAAGATGGCAGATGTCATCCTGGAGATATGGCGCTGGAGGCTTTGCAGTTCTTCTGATACAACTGTAAGCCGCCCCTCAGCGTCATCTGCGCGCTTGGTCAGGGCGGCTTGTTCAATTTCAGCAGCCTTCTTGAAAAGAGCGAAATCCACTTGCGTCTTTTCGAGATCTTTTATGGCAACCCGCCATTTGTTTTCCGCTTCTGACCGAGCGGTTTGTTGTGAAGCAAGGTTTTTCTTCAGGTCGGTCATCTCAGACTTGGCCGCCTCCAAAGCCTCCTGTATCACACAAATACAGGATGAGTTGTCAATGAAGCTGTTCCGCTACAAGTCTCAAGCAGATTGCAAGCAATATACTTGACACTTGGGGGCTAATGTCTGTTTGCTCTTCAAGGCTATACCACAGTTCCGGCTCATCTTCACAAAGGTCAGCCGGCACTTGGGGGCTACAAATGACGCTCTCGAAGTCTTTCATCAAGTTCCGGCTCATCTTCGTAAAAGATAAGCCGGTACTTGGGGGCTACAGACGACGCTTTCAAGTCTTTCATTAAGTTCCGGCTCATCTTCGCAAAGATAAGCCGACACTTGGGGGCTACAATCGGTGCTCTATTATCTGCAATACAGTCCCGGCTCATCTTCATGAAGATCAGCCGGCGCTTGGGGGCTACAGTGAGTGTTTTCAAAGTTTCCAATGAAATTACGGTTCATCATTTTATGATAACCCGGACTTGGGGGCTACCATTGGTCAACTCTGCACAATGAGTACCTACTTACTATCTATACTAACCCGATACTTGGGGGCTACACGCCAGGCTACTTGGAGTATGATATAGATTGGAAGACCCGGTCTACTATCTGCAATACTAAACCAGCTCTTGGCGGCTACGTAAGGGTACAAGGAAAAAGCAGGCAAAGAGATTACCTCGTATTTTTTCTTCATCAGATTAACAAGCTTGAGCTCCAAGTTCCGGCTTGTCGTCAGACGGTTCAGATAGCCAGCATGTAATTCTTCGGCAGTCAGCTTCTCCAATGAAGGAAATTCAAATTCAAACTTCTCAGGCGAAGAAGTTTCAGCCTGGCTGGTATGTCTTGTCAGCACATGAGGCTCAGGGGTTTGATGACCCGTCCCAGTAATGACAACTTCTGGAAGGACCGTGTCTTCAATAGCTGTTGAAGGGCTGGGCGACTTAGGGTCATCCCTTGCAGGGTTTTCAGTGGCCGTGTCATGACCTGCCGGCTCAGATGGCTAGTGAGTATCTTCAGGTGCATCCTTCATAATTTGACTGGGCTCAACATGAGTTAAAGGGGAGTCTGGCTTAGCAAATGCTGGCTCTTGGGCAGTAGGGGCGGCAGTAGACCCGCCAGTCTTCCTTCGTTTTGCTTGGGCCCTGGAAGGCACAGATGATGGTTACATAGAGGTCAAGAGTATTAAAGCATTTGGTGCAAAAGTAAAAATACGCACTCTGGGTTGATCTTCATTGGAGGCAGCTTGGAGGCAGTTGAGTCGTCAGAGGAAGGAGGAGAATCCTGAAGGCAGTTAAGACAATACAAAGCAGAGTAAGGTTACAATGCAAGTTTGATTAAAGTTACATCTCAGTTAAAGAGTACCTCAGCTGGCCGTTTCCGTTGAGCCGGAGCATGTGATAACCCGGCCACAAGATCTTCAGAGCCGGCGCTCCGGGTCTGACGTCGGGAGGTGTGCTGTTGCTTTTTCAAAAGAAAATTGGGGTCTAAATGAGCAAGAGGATGAGAGAAGGGGACTTTCCGGATGACCCGCCGTACTCTCTCTGGGGGAAGGTTTTTTGAGTCAGAAGAAATGTAAGTTACCTCAGGGGCGTCTGCATGGCTGGCCTCTGCTTCCTCCTGTAAATGATTGTTGTCAATAAGTTGCATGAAAAGACGGCCAAGGGAGTCAAGTTCTACCTCTGAGTCATCAAGCTCAGACGGATCTGGAGTGGCGGCTTTCTTCTTCTTCTGAGCGGGGGTTTTCACCTTTGGTTTCCTCGTTGGCGGGTTATACTTCTTTTTCCAGAAAGGGGAGTCGGCCTGTACATAAGCCGCCAACAAGGGTTAAAAGGTGCAAGGCCAATGTGACCAATTGAGGGCAAAGAGTCTTACATCTGGAGCTGGATTCTTGGCAGAAAAGGGTTTAAGCCCGGTTTTATTGCAAACCACTTGATTTTCACCTAGAAGTCCTTTGACGGTGGAATTGATATCTTCATCGGTCAGAGGGGTGGCATTGAAGCAGAGGGGGTCATTGGGCTCACCCGTGTATTCGTGCATAGGCCGGTCACGCCGGCTCAGTGGCAGAATCTTCCAGCTGACCCAGCAGAGAGTTAGATCGACGCCTGTCAAGCCGTTGGCCATTAAGGCTCTGATCTTTGCGAAAGTTGGAGCGTATTTTGCTCGTTCTGCGGCTGACATCCGGCTTGGGAGGTCTCCGGAATTGGGAAGCCGGGTAGGGCGATAACCCGGCAATGGGTTCTCTCCCTCCGGAGAAGTGTCCTTACAGTAAAACCAGGTCTTGTTCCAGTCTTTGGGATGACTTGGCAAGGTAGCTATTGGGTATGGCAAATCCCTCCGTCTCTGGATTGTAATGCCCCCAAGCTCTAAACTTGGCCCAGCTGCCATTTCAGTTTGGCGGTTAGCATAATGGTAGTCATGGAAGAGGTCAACAGACAGCTCTTCTTGCAGATAGACTTCACTCAAGACATGGAACTGGCAAATGTTGGTGACTGAATTTGGGCCTATGTCTTGAGGATGAAGCTTGAAGAAGTGAAGAACATCCCGAAAGAATTTTGACCCGGGAGGGCTGAATCCGCGGAGGATATGATCAGTAAATATGATAACCTCCCCTTCGTTGGGCTTAGGCCTCTTTTCTGGCCCTGGAACCCGCCAGTGTATAACATCTTTAGCCGACAGCATGCCCGACTCGACAAAGTCAAGCAGGAGTTCTTCGGTGACACCGGAGCAGACCCAATCACAGGATGATGGTGCCCTTGACATAATGGCGGGTTAGGCTGCAAAAGCACAGGGTGTGGCGGGTTAGAGAAATATTAAATGGAAAAGGCAGCTGTGATCAGCATAACGGTGAAGAGTTAAGCCGCCAAAGCATATTGATCAAGAGCCGCCAAGCATAATGGCAGGTTAGATGGACAAGGCGACACTGGAAAATATGGCTAAGTGCAGATAAACAGGTTTTGCATATTGCTATTTCAGTTGCAAGATCTACAGGCGAGGGGAAAATGAAATATATTCACGACCTAAATCACCGTGGAAGAACAGGTGGTTGACACGCGATGGAGATTGCTATCCAGATTCAAAAACAAGTAGGCCTTGGCGTTAAAAATGTAACCGCGGTGGATGGACGGCATTACGGGATATAGAACGATGCTTGGGGGTCTGTGCAATGAGCGCTGATGAACAACGATGAACACAAGAACACTGAAGAACTCGGGAACCCTAATGGGGATAGATGCAGATTCGGCAGGGGCTGGAGAAAGACACCTTGCGGATGCGGACGCGCCGGCGAGGTTCTGGTCCAACTCGGGTTGATGCAGCGGCCGGCGATGGAGGCGACGGCGAGGTCCGGTCTGGTGCGATGGAGCTCCAGAGGGTCGGCTCTTCGAGGGAGGAAGAAGACGACAGTGACAACAGAGGAAGGGAAAAGGACACCACGTGTCCCTATTTATGAGCAAGGGAGGCAACAGTGCACGCAAGAATTGAGGAGGCACAGTGATGATTGACCAAGCGTGGCGCCTCGATTTTCGGGATGGCCTTTCAAATAAGGAGATCCGTTGCAAACGTCACAAAATCTATTCAGAATATTCGATATGACGTCATGGCGGGTTACAACTTGTCTTTTGAGATGACAGAGATATGAAGACTCGCCGCCAAGTGAATTGAAGATTGACATGAGCTGGCTCAAATCAACCTGGGGCCTAATGTTGGGGATGTAACCCCGTGGTAAGACCCGCCCAGGAGGGGCCGGGTCATACCTGGCGGCTCATAGCCCTAGACCCGTAAGGTGGGCCGGAAGATGAAGGCCAGGCCGCGTGGCGGCTTACCCGATGGGCTAAGGCGGAGGCCAAGAGACAAAAGATGGTAAGAAGACCCGGGCGGTTAAGCCGCCCGGGTCGGCTTGCTCAAGACGGCAAGGTGGCTTAGAGACAGAATAGACTACGTTGTGTAAGACGGTTTATGACTCGTGTAACCCAGGGCCTTGACCTCCTATATAAAGGCGAGTCCCTGGGGCGGCTTAGACAAGAAACCAATCTATCGAGAACTAGGTCAAGCAATCCGCTCCCTTGTAATCGATACTCCAATCAATACAACACAAGCAGGACGTAGGCTTTTACCTCTACTTGAGGGGCCGAACCTGGGTAAACTCGTGTCCTTCGTCCCGATCAACCCCTTTGAGTCCACTACCATGGCGTTGGCCTCGAACCTAAGTCTTCGGACATCTGCCGTGTTAAAACCACGACACCCTCCGAAGAAAAACCCATTGAATTTGGCCAAAGAATATAGATAGGAGAACATGCAAAGATATTTAATTATACAACAAATAAAACTTCACAAGATTCAACTAATTTCAATGAACAATCTGATCATAAAATGACAATTCATCATGTCCGAACAGACACACCACTGAGTACAACGAGTTGATCCCGATCATTTGAGAAGGCTCACGGGGACATGGTATTGAAGATCCAAATAAAGAGAGCGTCATCATAAAGGCAATACGGTTGATGAAGAAGACTTCGACAATAGCTTACCCCCCCCCCCCCCCCCCCCCCGTGGAGATCCGAGAATGGCCAGCATATGGGATGAACAGTGGCTTGCGACGGCGATAAAATTCATTCTTTTGGAGGTACGGAGAATAGTTTCGGTATTTATAGTGATTTATGGCGGCAGAATCAGGTCAATGCGGTAAGTAGGGGGCCCACACAGGTAGGGGGCGCGGCCTATCCCCTGGCTGCGCCACCTGGCCATGTGCCCCCTTGGCTACTCGTCTCGATCTCTCCCGAAGCTTTAGTGTTTCTTGTTGCCAAAATCATTTTAAATCTGCAACTTATTTTGACCTCCGTAGATATTGATTTCTCGCGAAACAAAAACAAGTAGAAAACAAGAACTGACATTGGGCACTAAATTAATAGGTTAGTTCATAAAAATAATATAATTTGTTATAAAAATATATAGAAATGATAATATAATAACATTAAACAATTAAAAATTGTAGATACGTTTGAGACGTATCAGTCGCCAGCTCCACCGCGTCGTTGCCACCTACCTCCGCTCCCACCATCCACCACGCCACCGCCTACCTCCACAGCGTCCGCGGCTGTGCCGCAGTCACCCGCTCCACCGCTTCCACGGTCGTAACCTTTCTTGCCAACTCTGTTGTGAATCCTCCTCGCCGGGCCGAGATGGACGACGCTAATCCTAAGGTGCGCGCGCGGAGACCACCTCAAGTTCACCAATATGATGGAGATATCATCACAGTTCACTAATGTCAACAAGCTCGTCGAGGAAGTGCGAGCCATGAGGTTCGTAGTGACGACGGCGAAGCCACGGTGCATTTTCCCCGCCGATGGTGTCAATGCGGTTCCCATCCATTTCTTCTTGTGGGCGATGGAGGAGGACGATTTGGGCAATCCCGGATAGAGATCTCGGTGGGCCAAGCATCGGTCTCTTGTTCGGGCCCCGGTGGCCGATGCAGTGGAGGTGGTGGTGCTAACAACCATCATTCTAGACGACGACGAGATGATGGATGCCGACGCCAATGCAGAAGCGACATAGGTGGTGGATGGTGACGACAATGCAGAGACGTTGCGGATAGTGATCGACGTGCCTCGACTCCGATGAAATTCTTTTGTGCAATGCTAAGAAAAATAATTGCATATGCTCTCACAAAATATGGAGGCTATGACGAGGCATACCCCTCATCATCCACAACAACACTTGATCTCATGTCCTCGGAGATGATCTTCCGCGTAGAGAGGTTGTGTCGGCGAACTACTTGTGAACTTCCTTTATGTGACTTATATGATGCTTTTGTGAAATTTCTGTGTTGCTTGTTATGTGACTTCTTCATATGGACTATATGTGATGTATATATATATGGTGATTGTGGTGTTGATGATCACTCGACAAAGGTTTGCCGAGTTTTGGTAAACGGGAACTCGGCAGAAAATGTGCCACATGTTGAACCCCTACTTGTCGTTGGACTGCTAAGTTCCACACTCGACAAAGGTTGTTGGACACGTGGCACTGCTATTAGCGACCGTTTGGTAGTTTGCCAAGTTCTCGTTTTCTGAAACTCAGCAATGGCTGTTTAAATGTTTCACAGGTACCCAATAATAGGAACTCGGCGAAATTAATGATTCTCGGCGACCGTCCAGCCGAGTACTGTTTGCCAAGAACGAAACTCGGCAAGCACAACGCCGAGTTGTTTCTAGTCTTTGCTGAGTTCCTTGGGAACTCGGTGAGTTCAGCGATTCAAGTATTGATTAGGACTTCCATTAAATTTTTCAAAGCACTATAGTTGAGTTAAGCGACATTCCTTTGCAGTACATCTAGTGTGTCATGCTCATGCTGTTGGAGGAATATCGGACTCTCGAGGACAGAAATAACGAAAGCTGGAAAATCACTTATATGAATTACCTAGTTCTGCTCTGTAAGTTTGATTTATACTTCACTGCTTCTATGTATGTTCTCTTCTCTGTAATCTCATTCATTGCGCGCTGTTGTCAAGGTACTTGCTTTCTAGTCATATAGTTTTGTTGTGTAATCAGTTGGTCAGTGTGTGTATTTCAACCATTTCTTGGTGTCACCTGCCCACACATTGGAAAAATCTTGGATGGCTTGGTGAAGAAAGACAAAGATGCAAAGATACACATTTGCAATAAATTCTGCTTCATGTTCATTTCATTAATTGGTGTTCTTTTACTTGTATAATATCATTTATTGTTTTCTTTCCTTTGTAGGTTTGCCTGGCCATCCAGCATAATCTTTGCCAAAATATCTTTGCTTCATCTAAAATTTCATCATTTGTGGTGCTGTCTGAATCATATTTGAATTATACTTCAATTTGTATGCATATAAGTATTGGCCTAATGAGTTTCGATCAATCGAGCTTTGGTTCTATAGTTCCATTTGAGCATTTGGCATTCGGTATTAGGGAACAATATGCAAGCTCACTAAGTTCTGCCAACTGCTTAACACATGTACGTACATGCCTTGCTAAGAACTTGAGCGGACTACAGTATGAAGCCATTCCCGCTGTATCCAGCAACTACAGTATGAAGCCTCGCCCTGATATGCATTGTGCTGTGTATGAGTGACAGTTCTAGTTCGAGGGATTTCCCAGTTTGCATAATTATTCCTTTAGTTGCCTCTAGCTTGCTGGATGTGAAGTCTGTACTCTTGATATCAGCTTTCCAAATCATGTTCATATTTGATGATAGTTGTAGCTTCATCAAATGCTTTCTATCTCCAGGTTATCCCCAACATTGACAAAATATGAGCTTAAGTTACACCTCACTAGTGTAAATCTCAAGGAAGCTTCCATGTATAGTGGTAGTGTGTGTTCTGTTTTAGTAGTTCTTGCAACCTATGATTGTTCTTGTGATTGCTATGTTTGGTTGAACACCATATAGGTGAAGGGTTAAGCCGAGACTTTTGTATTGTCGAGAATTACCAGGTTAAATAGCAAAAGACGGCATAATTTGTTATTCATCTTTGGAAGTAACATCATCTAGCAAAAACTACAGCTATACTTTGATTAATTAAGCATAAGAGAATTACAAGTTAATTAACGAAAAACTTGATGAAACCCGTTACACATTTGTTTATGAGAGGCAAACTGCGAACCACTACCAAACCATGAACAAACATGACAACAAAAACAGATCGACCAACATCCCTCAAGACATGCTACTCCTGCAAACCTCCAAAACATGGACCGCACAGCAGAGGAAAGCACACTAACCACGACAACTCTGACAACCAAAACCACACTGACAGCCCCAAAAAATTGAGTGAAACCCATAACACACTTGTTTATATTAGAGGCAAAAACAAGCAAAAGCCCTGCCATCTCATGCGGACTACTCCTGATTTCCTGAGCCATGAAGCAACCATGAAGCAACACGACAACGAAAACAGATCGACCAAAACCCCCGATATGCTACTCTTGAAACACCACAGCAAATGGACCCCAACATTGCATAAGTACTACCATTGACTGTCTACAACTAGAGGAAAACGCACCGACCACGACAACTCAGACAACCGAAAACCCGACATCCCAAAAAACTGAGCACCATCCATGATGAAACAGCGGACGCCTTCCCTTTGGCGCCACTTGCTTTTGTTTCTCTTAGATTTCTCCACACTCTATCACTAGCCTGAAAACTAGACTCCAATCTGGTAGGCATGTTATATCAACAATAATACGAAGAAGGAAATTAAATAGCAAGGATCCAGATCAACATTACACATGCTCATGAGAGTTTCAGACTACTAGCATAGTACTGTAAATCTAGTTATCGACTCTTATAACATTGTACTGTAAAGCTAGTTATTGCTTGCAGCTGCTCTTCAGGTTAGACACGGCCTGCACAACTTGGGTCACATCAGCATGGGTTATATGCTCAAGACCATCCTTCCGTAGTGCCCAGAAGACGTCGCGGGCCACATCATCTACATCCTTGGCCTCGAACTTGAACGCTTCCAGAGCGGCCTGCAACACAGCTTTCTCCTGGGCAGCCGTTGGCTTGAAAAGACCCTGCAACGCGCACAAATGAGAAGTGAGATGATTGTTGGCATGGAACGAACAAAAGGTGGAAGATTTATTGAGGATTTTCGGCCCCAGCTCGGTTTCGCGCAGGATTTGGGTGGGTGAAGGATGGAGGATTCGGCAGCAACGCTTCTGCCATGGACAACCCTAGATTTACAAAGCGGGCGCCGTTCAGGAGAGGAGGAGTACCGTTTTTGTCCCGAGATGGCAGCAAAGCCTCCTCGCCGCCTGTCGGAGCGCCGCCATCGTTCTCGACTTCTTCTTCTTCTTCTCGATTTTTATGGGGCTAGCGTTTGTCACGGGTGTGCGTCGACGAGGGGGGAGGCTCTAGTGTATATAGGGCCCGGCCCGGCCCGTCCGTCCGACTCTGTTTGTGATCGGTTTGCTCACGAAAGGCAACTCCACAACCGGCCCGCTCTAGAAGTTTTTTTGTTTTCTTTTGTTTTGAAAAACTCTCTAGAAGATATTGCCAAGAAACAGTTTGTACTTCTGCCGTGTTACGGTTTCGGACAGCAGAGCAACTTCTTATGTCGTGTTAGAACATCTCTATCTAGCAGATCCCACAAACGTCCGGCTCATAAAATACATGGATCAACTCGAACGCAACTCTATCCTAGGACAAGTTCTTTAGTTTTGTGTCTGTGGTGGTGGTGGAAGAGGATAACTCTTTGCCTGTGCATCGAGCGATGCACACAACTATCTTTATTATTATCCAACAGAGTCTCACAAAATGAATACATGGATCAACTCGAAGCCACCTTTCTAACGAACAAAATCGCTACAGCTACAGCTACAAGCTTGATGATGTGTCCAGACTGCATCAACAAACATTATCTAATCCAATGGCGTCACAAAGCCACTCCAAGGCGAACCGAGAGCACCAATCGGTCTCACAGACCCGTAGCACGCATCGCATGTGCATGCTCCGGGAAAACACCCATGAAGAATCGAGGGCGTCTTTGGTGTGCATACGGGGTTGTGGAGGAGCACGTCTTTGGTGTGCACATGGGGCCTCGAATAGCAACCACATGAAGAATCACACCCAATTGGGACCGTTGCTCAACCAGACAAAAGTCAGCAAACGGGGCACGAACGACGTCGAAGACCTGTAAAGTGGAGAGGAGGAGAACCTCCCTAGTTTGGCCGCGACATGGTGCAATGACCTATTGTCGACAGTGTGGACTGCTCAACCGAGTCAAGAATGTCACCTGCACCTGGTCAAGCACATTTGCGACGACGAACAAAATGGTGGCGTCTAGGAAAATGAAGTGGGAGCAGAGCGACGGCATGGCTACCGCCAGAGGGCCGTCTGGCAGCCAAGATTCGAGCCAGAAGGCAGTCTGAAGTCCTCGCCTCGTCCCCCATTGTAGCCATTGAGATGCCCCGCTAGAGCGGCATCAATCCGAACAAGGACAACTAGTGAGGGTCGGAGAGGCCGGAGGCCACCGGGGTTGAGGGGGAGAGCATGTGCCCATCGAGGCATGTCAAGACCTAGCGAGCCTAGGGGTGAGTTGGGTGTGCAGACGGTGCTACATCTTCATCCGTAGACAGTTATTCAACACTTAGACCGAACACCAAGCCATCCTTCATGTTTGGAGGAACACACCCTATCCAAGGAAACGAGGCATCGAGCCCCAGGGGCCTTTTTGGCCATGGCCCACAAGAAGGAGCGACGGAGAGCGTGAAGGCCTGGACCACCGATGGTGGAAGCTCAATAGCTAGCTGCCATGGCATATATGGGTAGGGCATCCAGAACAACATTTAACACGACAAGGCGGCCACCAAAGGATAACAGTTGCGAGCCCCACCCCGAGAGGTAGCACTCAGCCTTGCGATGAGTGTTAGGAAATTTCAAAATTCAGTTTCTGGGAGGAAAGCGACAACCCCAAGTACATATGGGGCAGAACTCCATGCAACAACCGAGCACAACACTCATGGACATGAGATTATCTTTTAGGACACTAATGGGGAACCGTGCTCTTGTGGAAGTTAATCACAATCTTCGAGGATCTGTTTCAGGCGCTCCACAGCCCTGAGGTCCGCATGCACGATGATGAGGGTATCATCAACGTACTGAAGGATCGAGGGTGGCACTCTATGACCATAGGGTGAGATAGGACGCCGTCCTACTTGATCATTTGTTGGGGGACATGGCGACCGACAGGAAGAGTTGTGGTGATAGGGGATCCCCTGCCACCTTCCCTACCATAGGCCCTTCTAGCACTGAATCCACTAGCAGGGCACCCCGTTGAGGATGGTCACCAACATGGAGGACTGGAAGATGGAGTCCATCCAGTCGCAGCACCGGTCTGGAAATCCACGGACCTCTCCATGATCCATCGAATGCCTTGGAAAAGTCGAGCTTGAGGACTAACATGGGGGTGTTCCTTTTGAGGCAGCACCGAAAAACCTCAATCACGTAGATGAAGGTCCCGGAGAAGCTTCTCCGGGCGATGAACTCCAGTTGGTCGACGTCAATGATTGAGTTGATTTGGCAGGGGAGAAATAAAACTCCACAAATGGCCCTTGCTCTTTGTTTCTATCGTGTTTCCTTATATAGAAATGACAAATTTACCTAAACGGCCAATTACTTAGATAACAAGAAGATTTTATTTTTTCTATGTGCCAACAACATGTAAACGACTATTTATAGTGTGTTGCGCCACCGCTGTCCACTCCTTAATTTCGAAGATAGAGAACCGTTTGACCTTACAAATGAAGAAGATATTCAAACACAATACTCTTAATTGCAAAGATCAAAATATCATCATAGTAATTAACTAGTTATGTATAGGCACCGACGTTCATAAAGGTTAAGTTTCTAGATTTCTAAAGCTAGTCGAATCATCCTTCGGCTTCCCATGGCCATGGGAGACGACATTTGCTTCGATGTCCTTGATTGTTACATCATTTTCGTGAATCTTCAATATCACAAAGTAGTAAAGCACACCAAAACATCCCCAAAGGGTGCATCTTCTGACAAAATCGCGAAATCTTTTGTTTCTGCGATGCGTGCGCCTGCACCTGCACGTGAGAACAACAGAAAAACTGTTAAACAAGTAAACAAAATAAAAACCGGTGCAAATTTATGCATGTGTTTGAGATTATACCAATTGGGGTCATGAGGTCTGGGCTCCACTTGCGCAGCAAGCTCCTCGACCAGCCGAAGAGTTTGGAGGCTTTCCCGGGAGAAAGCTGGGAACGCTTGTTTCCTTCTCAGCTGCAGGAGCACATCGAACAACTCTTCTTTCATGTTCCCGAATTGTATTGTAAGCACGAGGTGCTGGCCAAACACGAGATGGGTTCATAACTTCATATTAGTTTGGTTTTCCTTTATGGACGTGATGTTGTCAACATACCACAGTCGAAGCTGCTTCGCTGACAATAACTGGAGAACCATGGTCACTTAATCAAAGGTTAAATCTATAACGCCCTGATCTGGACTCTCCTGGATGCTCTTGAAGATCCTCACAACCTCATCATGGACATGCTTTGCAGCCTGCTGCTCAACAATCATCTGGGCAGCCGTTGGTTCGGAAATACCCTGCAAACAAGATCGGAAGTAAGATTAGCATGGAACAAAGGTGGACAAGCAAAACGAACATGATAAATTCATATCATGATGAATGTTGGCTGCCACACAACATGATGAATTAATGTGGGATGGTTCTTCATTCACGTAATTGTATGTCATACTATGAGATAACTGACCATCGTAATAATAACATGAAAACAAACCCTATTAAAGTTCAGAGCACGCGTCATGCCCAGAGTCTTGTTTTTTCGGTTTGCATTTTTTTCTCCCCAGGCCGAGATGGCCGTATTTCGGTCATCTAAAAAAATTCGGCAAAATCTCGAATGAAATTTGCTTTTAGTGAAATTTGACCAAAATATAAAATTCTTACCGGGCCAAAATTATTTGCCCGGAAGGGACTTATTTCGCCCCAGGCTGAGATGGACGGAATATAATTTTTTTCGGACGAAAATCAAATCTCTAGTCATGCTGGAAAAAATTGCTATTGCATATTTCTCTATCTCTACTTCTCTACTACTATAAACAAGCAAACATTGTTTTTCCTAAACGCACACGTGTGTAACGTACACATAACAACTCGCAGCAATTAGAGCCTTACGATTAGGTCGACTCATTTAGATCTAACCATTAACATGACAACTAATTCTCCCTAAAAGTATGTTTAGAAATTCGAGGTGGCGGACAAAAACTCTGCCATCCACACCCGCATCTGTTCAGCAAAAGAAGAAAAAGGCACATTATCTCTACTACTATTAAATAAACAAACATTATTTTTCCTAAACGCATACGTGTAACATATACATAACAACCTGCATCAATTAGAGTCTTACGATTAGGCCTACTCATGTAGATCCAACCTTTAACATGACAACTAATTCTCATCAAAAGTATGTTTAGCGATTCGAGGTGAAGGACGTAAACTTCAGCGAAAGGAAAAAAGGCACATTATATATTGGAAACAACCCGTCCGCTCCGCACGAGTCGTGGGGCTGGGCGGTGGAGGCTTCGTTGCGCGACGGGTCGTCTGCGTTGCGCCGGTCATGGACAGCGGCAGGGCCAACCAATGGCTGCAGGGGGAGGAGGAGAGGAGAGAAGAAGGAGAGGCATGGCGGCGGCCGATGAGGTGCTACGTGCCACAACCTCCGCCTCGACGTGCCGCCATATGTCCACCTCGACGCGCTGTCGGTCCTCTACATCCAAGCGCCGCCAGAACTCCGCCTCGAACTTCGGTTTTCGTGGTATGGATTCCTTCCCCTCTCCACCAAATCTTGCTCTGCGCCTTGCCCGCCGCCTCTCAGGCAACGCGTAGCATTGCCCCTGCTTGACGTGTTGTGCTCACATGCTCCTCCGTCGCACGGCGCCGTCCCCGTCGCTGTCGCCTATCCGGCCCAACGTAGGTGTTCTCCCTAAAGTTCGTCATGAACCACCCAAGGACGCACGCGAGCAGCATCTGGCATTCCGAGCATTACAGGTTTGATGGTTGCACACAAGCGATGGATAAAAGGGGCCTCCGAACTATGTAACTGAATGTTGTTTCTTTCCGCCAAATCATCTATTCTTAATTTCCTCATTTCATCTTCTGAGAAATAATCCTCTGATGTTTATTGCAAAGAGAAACATGTTGTACAGTCTTACGGATTTCGGTCACCAGAGGGAATCTGGATTCTTTTTCTATCACCACACAGAGAAATGTATGTCAGTGCTAATTGAAAAGGTATAGAAAAAATTGAGTTTTCTTTTATCTCTACTGCATTCTTACAAATTAGACCATTAACCTTCACATTATCAGTCTAAGGGGGGGGCAGTCATGGAGAAGCCAAGTTTAATTAAGATTTCAAAATTTTGTGGCCTTCGATGAGTTAGAAAAAAGGTGCTTCTACTTCTTGAAACTCCCGAGTGCTCATGTGCTATTTCACATTGCCATCTTTGTTACTCAACGCTTACTTCACAGAGATACAAAAGATGGAAAGAGAACACTGCTTCATGTAAATGGTCTGCTAATTTCCATGAATTAAGCTCTTCATGTTTCAGTCATATTCAATGTATCTCATTTTCCATGTTTGCCAGACAATTACCACATAGTACCCATGTGAACACCATCCCCACGTCTACATTACCTCTACCCGGCCCTCTCCACACTGTTAGGTATGTAATACACTTTCTTTTTGTTGTTGTTGAAGAAGATAAGATCCTGGTCTATCATGCATGGATGTCGGAGCAGATTGCCTGATGTTTTGGGCTAACTATTGTTAGTTCAGATTTAGAGACCCATGTTTTTTTTGCTCACAGCGATGTCCATAACATTATTGTATCTAGTGTATATTAATAATGTTGTCTATAGAGTAAAGTCATACAATTTTTCTGGATAGTTATGCTAATCATACCTTATTTGATGAATTTAGTGGGAAATATTCAGTTATGGATCCATTCTATGGGTGAAATTAGAGGCCCGTGTGTGCGTGTATGTTTATTCGTATTTGAATCTGGTGCTGAACGTGTGAACAGGTGAGTCCTGCTTTCAAGTCTGTCTAAAGATTTATCTGTTATAAAGCCATTGGGACAATTATCTCCTCTCCTTCGCCAGTTAGGGCAAATAGTGGTGTGAAACAGCGTTGATGAAAATGGCTTATTGAGTTGCCAATTTTGAATTGCAGGGACTGGTGAAGCACAAACGGGTGACGTAGGGCTTGGAGTAGACACCCAGTTCCATGGTTCCATGCATTCTGCAAGATAAGGCTTGGATTGCCGGTGGGATTGGCGTGCTGGTGAAGACAACCAACGGTGGTCGCGCTTGGTTCCGAAATTGGGATGGTTTAATTCAAGATTTTTATATCCTTCCCTGTTTTTGGATGGACAATGTGTCTTCCATTTATAAAATGTTTAGTTATGTTTGGCAGATGATTACAAACTCTTTTCTCTCCATGTTTACCATGAACAATGAAAGACACATAGTTGGATCACTTGAGTTCCTATGCTAACGTTAACTGATAATCCATGCAGTCTCTTATTCTGAATGCTATACATTTTTGTTTTGGGTTAATTATCCTTTTGCCCTCAGTGGTGTCCATGTACTCAGTTTTGCCCTCAGTTGCGAATCGTGCTCAGTTTTGCCCCTACTATGACGAGGCCAAACGGCCAGATTTAAGTCGATTCCGTCTGTTGGCGTTAGTGGTAGTGGGTCTGGAGCTTACACGTGGGACCGCGTGGAAGTGGGTCCGGATCTTACATGTGGGACCGTGCAACGACGACAAATCGTAGGGTTCGAACCGGGCACACCCGACGCCGATCTGTCCCGTGCGCCGCCCGGCCGTCCTGCGGCGCCGTCACCACCTGCGCCGCCACCAGCTGCGCTGCCGCGGCCGTCCTGCTCCACCGCCACCTGCTCGACCGCTACCTGCTCCTCCCGCCACCTTCTTGCGATGACGCCACGGGTGGGGCGCTCGTTCCGCCATTGCGCCCGCCACCTGCTCGACCCGCGGCGTGGCCTCCTTCCGTGCGCCCGGCCGAAGCGCTGATAGGTGGGGGGCTGGTGCACAAAGAGGAAGTAGGAGGGTGAACCCTAGGGCGAAATGGCGAGTGGCGGCGACCCCGGAGTATTTGGCGAGGCAGGCATCGGGCCGGAGATCCGCCGCGTCCACGACTGGGTTCCCGAGGGGTAAGTCACACATCCTGTTTAGATTGAGCTTCCTTGTGCATTTCAACAGTCGATTCGAGTTGGTTTGCGGTTGATTTTGCTATTGGTGTGCTGATTGCGTCTCTGTTTTTCGTGGGTTAGGATGGAGTTGTGGTTTGCTTTCTTGGTGCACATTAAAAAGGACCGGTACATCCTGAATGCAAAGAATAAGAAGAAATTCCAAGGAGGTTTCGATTATCTGTTGCCAATGGCTTGTAATTGGAGTTTCAGACAATTTGGGAGGTAATTTGCAGCCAATATCCTTGGGGTTTGCTTGATGAAGTGGAATACAAATACTACGATGGGGAAAATAAATGGGTGACAGTTAGTAATGATGAAGAGCTCGCTGCCATGTTTGCTAAGCATACGGAGAAAGAGAATTTTCATGTGATGCTGCAAATTGATGTGCTTGAGCAGGCATTTGGACCTAGGATGGCGGGTTCACCTTCTCGGGCAGAACCATGTCGTCGTAATGGCAGCTCTAGCCAGAATAGTCCAGTTAGTGCACGGCGACGTGGTGGCTCGACAAGCGTGGGCACCGGCAGAAGGGTCCCCCTTGAAGTGGAGCCTGACTACAATTCTGGGGTTGATGAAGAGAAGCTATATTCTGATGTAATTCAGAATTTACGACGGGCACCTCAGGCTGAAAACCAAGATGAGGCTGACAATGATGTCCGTGTGGAGGATGACGCGGTGGGTGAGGACGAAGACCTTGCAGCTGTTGAATGGGACCCTTTAAACCCTCATATGGAAGAAGGTTCCGTTTTTGCATCCATGAGTGAGTGTAGAAATGCACTTGTGACGTATTGCATCAAGGCAGAATGTACTTTCGAAATTGACAAGAGTGATCAAGTATGTTACCGAGTGCACTGTCCGACTGAGGGTTGTCCATGGAGGATGCTCGCATCTAAAATGCGAAATAGCATGAATGTTCAGGTCAAAGTGAACCCTTTTAGGCACACATGCCAGGAATCAACCCTTAGGAAGGAAACAATCAGTAGAGCCAAGTCATGATGGGTGGCGGAAGAAGTAAAGAAGTGGGTGAAAGAAAACCAGCAAGTGGGTTCAAAGGAATTGCAGAAGAACATCAAAGACAAGTTCAAGATAGGGTTACCATACATGAGGGTGTTCAATGGTAAACAACATGCTATGGATTCTATTTATGGTAACTGGCAAGAAAGTTTTCAATTGTTGTATTCATTCAAAGGTGAAGTGGAGAGGACCAGCCCAGGTAGTATTGTAGATATTGACCACCACACCGTGGAGTACACATTCAGGGGAGTGACAAAGACCAAGGAATGCTTTAGGAGGGTTTTTATCTGCTTTGAGGCTTGTCGCCTGGGTTTTTTGGCAGGCTGCAGGCCGTATTTGGCTATTGATGCTACTTTTCTCACAGGGAGGTTTAAAGGATAGTTAGTAGCAGCTTGTGCAGTTGATGCACACAGTTTCGTATTTCCAGTTGCGTACGGTGTGCTGGAGACAGAGTCTGAGGAGAGCTGGACTTGGTTTTTGCATAATCTGCGTCGGGCTATTGCACATCCCAATGGGTTGGTAATTCATACAGATGCCCGCAAAGGTTTAGAAGTGGCCGTGGACAATGTGTTCCCTGGAGTAGAGCATAGGGAATGCATGCGTCACCTTGCTGCAAATTTTGTGAAGAAATACAAAGGAAAGGTGTATACCGACAATTTATGGCCAGCATCATCTTTGACTTGCAGTGTGAAAAACCACAACTACCACTTGAGGCAGTTATACATGAATCCCAAAGTGAAGGAATACTTGGAAACACACCACTCCAAGTTATGGGCCAGAAGCCAATTCAGTGAACTGAGCAAAGTTGACTATGTGCACAATAATCTTGCAGAGTCTTTCAACTCAACGACCTGGAAACTAAAGGGTCTTTATGTGGTGGATTTTCTTGACAGGATAAGGATAGAATACATGCAGAAGTTTCATTATCGTGCAGGAATAGCCGCGGCAAAATTTATGGGCCACATTATCATCCCTGCCGTGATGAATGAACTGAAGCAGAAAACAACAGGCTTAGAAATGAACATGACTCTTTGCTCGGGTACCACAGCAGAGATATCATTTTTGGATAAAGAGAAGAGGGAATGGAGATATCCAGTGGATTTAGAAGCTAGAACTTGCAGTTGTAGGCAATAGCAGATAACTGGGTTGCCATGCATTCATGCCTTGTTTTTCATCACTTCTCTCTCAGGTCCAGCAGGGAACATACAGCAGTATGTGCATGATTACTACTCTGTTGCAAGGTTCAAAGCCACATATGCATATGCCTTACCTGCTTTGGAGGGAAAACAACAATGGGACATAGTGGACCCTGGATTCAAGCTTTGCGCTCCAGTTCTGAAGAGAGCAGCAGGTAGACCAAGGAAGAGTCGAATCAGACCTCGCAGCGAAGGAGCTGGACTTGGAGTGAGGATGCGTAAGTGCACAAGGTGTGGTGGGTCTGGTCATTTCGGTAAGTATTGTGATAACACAGTAGATCCAACGTTCGGAGAGTGTTTCGATGAAGGCTTCGATGAAAATGTTGGTCAGCAGCCGGTTGCAACAGATGATGAAAATGATGGTCAACAGCCGGTTGCAACAGATGAGGATTTTGACGAGGTTCCAAATGATGATGGTCAATAGCCGCATGATTTTGACGATGATCCAAAATATCCTCCAAATGATGATCCAAGTGAGGCTCCAAATGGTGATCCAAGTGAGGCTTCAAATGGTGACCAACCTTCCGTCGTTGTGAGTTCTGCTAGGTATGTAAATCTTGCCAATACTACTGTACATTTATGACTTGACATGATCTCATTACCATTTATGTTTTGTACAACTCTGCGGTGGTGGCAAGAAGCTCAAAGATCAAACAGAAGCTTAATGTATCGACAACCAAGAGGACAAGAGAAGAAGCAATGAGCACAATGAGCACAAGGAGCACAAGGAGCAAAGTGGTGGCAAGAAGCTCAAGGATCAAACAGAAGCCCCAACGCTATTTATGAAAATTTATGAAACATTATGAATAATGTTGTATTTCTATTGAATGATGTTGGACCTATGTTAGAACTATGTTTGAATGATGTTGGAATGATGATGGTACATGTTTTGCGCAAGTCATGTAAAAAATTTGTACCAATAATCAAATTTGAACCAAACTTCAAATTTGACATGCTATTTGGATGTTGCAATTCTTTCCAAACTATGATAAACTTGTTTGTTCTAACTTGGTCATCAATCCGAGCCCTTTTGCGAAGTAAACTCACATTCATAAAAAATGTGCTTAAAAAAGCTCCAAAGGTAGGTAAATGGCCTCATTTCTAAGCAAGGTTTTTTTCGACCTTGTCTAAATCAGCCAAATAACTTTCCTACACATCTGTTCTATATATACAGACTATGTGAGCAGGTTTTTCATTTTTTTGATTTTTTTTTGAATTTGTTATGCTCATTTGAATTCTGGTCAAACCTAACTTTGACCAACATTTAAACAAGTCTAAAACATGAAAATGAAAAACTAAGCCTCGATCCTTCTTAGTCACTTCAAAATGAAGCTTTGGTGAGGTTTTTGAAAATTTCAAGTTCCAAACCCCAAACCACTTCTCTTCACTTTCATACATCAGAGTTTGAGATATCACATGAGATACATGAAACCATGAATTTTTCGTTTGAATGAATGTAGACCATGTTTATCAACTTAAATCGTTAGTATATGACATAAGAAGACTATGTGCGCAGGTTTTTCATTTTTCTGATTTTTTTGAATTTGTTATGCTCATTTGAATTCTGGTCAAACCTAACTTTGACCAACATTTAAACAAGTTTAAAACATGAAAATGAAAAACTAAGCCTGGATCCTTATTAGTCACTCCAAAATGAAGCTTTGGTGAGTGTTTTGAAAATTTCATGTTCCAAACCCCAAACCACTTCTCTTCACTTCATACAAGAGAGTTTGAGATACCCTTGAGATATCACATATGATACATGAATTTTTCGTTTGAATGTATGTAGACCTTGTTTATCAACTGAAATCGTTAGTATATGACATAAGAAGACTATGTGCACATGTTTTTCATTTTTCTGTTTTTTTTTAATTTATTATGCTCATTTGAAATCTGGTCAAACCTATCTTTGACTGACTCCAAACCCCTCCCAAACCTCGCCGAACAGTGACCGTCCATCTAACCCTAGCGCTGAACAAGGACCGTCGATCTAGGAATCTGCGGGGAGGCGGGGTGGCGATCCGCGAGATGCAATCTGATTGGCTGTCCGTTTTTTTCTCAACGCTGTGGGCGCGCTGGATGGACCGTTGGGCCGTCTCGCGGTCCGGGCCTGTGAGAGTTGCTAATGCCCCGTCTTAGCCTTTCCAGGCCTGCATGCATGGGAAGCGAGGCGACGTGGGCATGCATGCGCGGGCGAGCGACGTGGGCATGCATGCGCGGGCGAGCGATGTGGTTCAGATGCACCGTAGTCACTCTGTGGCACGCACGCGCTTGGATACACACACGCACGCGCTCGGATACATGCACCGTTCACTCCGGGCAACCCTTCTCTCTTCCACGCAACCCTTCTCTCTTCCACGCACACGCTCATATACACACACGCACCGTTCACTCCGGGCTCGCAACCCTTCTCTCTTCCTCTCCCACTCCCACGCCTATTTATATGCCTCTCTTCCTCTCCCACTCACCACCCAAGCCAGATCCATTGTCTCCACTTCAAACACCCAATCCATCCTCTCCGAGAACCCCAAGCACCAACTGAAGATGCAGTACAACGGGCCGACCTTCCTTCGTCCGCCTACCGTGCAGGAGCTGAGCTACCCGCCGGGCGTCCTCGTGGAGAGCACGCTCCGTGTGTGTGCGCAATCCAGGTGGAGGGGGGCCGTCGGGCTCGCCCGCGACTTCCTCACCGCCGGCTTTGCCCACCTCCCGCCGGGCTCGCCTAGGATGTTTACCCTCAACGAGGTTCGTGACCGTGCAGGCACCCTCAAACTGCTCACGGTCACCTTCGCCAACCCGTTTGACGTGCGCGAGCTCCTCGGCGAAGTGTTTTGGTGCGGCTGCGAGTCCATCTTCTTCACGGTGTACAACATCTTCACCAATATCGACTGCATCTTCCCCACCGAAAACCAGATGCACTCCCTTCCCTACTACGAGGAGTGAAGTTGAAGACGGTGGTGAAGGGGTGCGGCCAAGGTGGAAGAAAGGTCAAGATGAAGATGTTCAAGAAGGGGTGCGAGCCCGGAGTGAAGTTGTTCGTCAAGCTCGTCATGTTTTAGTTTTATCGTTTTTATTTTGTTGCTTTTCAATGTCGTACGTGCCGTGTCGTGTCCCTGGACTTATCTATGTAGGGTACCCATCTATGTAAGGGTACGGTGGTTTGCATCTTATTTATCTAAGTTATTATGTGTGTTCAAAAATGTCCGTGCCCAAAGAGATCATTTGTGTGTGGTGAAAAATGTTTCGTGCCCATAAATGTTCGTGCCCAAAGATCAACAAGTGGTTAAGCTTGTAACGGATTTTGTGACCACGGAAGCATGCAAATTTCTTTCCTTTAAACCCTAAACCAAGACATGAACTAACATGCACATTTCTTCCCTTTAAACCCTAAACCAAGTGCCACTCTAACCGGAATCATGTGGCAGTGCAAACATGTGTTTCCAAACATTCAGTACAAAACAAAGGAAAACCACTCTCACGCGTGTGCAAACATTCAGTACAAACATGTGTTTTTAAACCCTAAACCAAGTCATGGGATCACTATGTATAGACTCCTTCCCTTTCCATGTCAAAGTCTTTCCATCTGCCCTACCGGTTACCAGCGTAGCCCTAAACGCCACAAACCCACGCGGTCTTGGGTTCGAGTCCCAGCCGCACCATTTTTGTTCATTTTCCACCCTTCTCATTTGCCCACCCCGAATGGGCCTAATTGGATGGAGTTGGCCCATTAGTCTAGCCGACACTGGGCTCTTGGCTTTGAATTTGGCCCACAACGAAACCTTTTTTTTTACAGAAAGGCAGAGCAGAGAGCTGCATTTCATTGATCAAAGTTTCTGAATTTCTCATTTCTTCTCACTTTTTTCAACATTTTTTCATACAATTTCAAGCTTACAAATTCCTCCCAAATTCATGCCTTTCCATACAATTTCAACATTACGCCAAGTGTGATTACCATACGTACAAATGACCAAATGTAATTGCGAATGGGTATTTGTGCTTGATCTTCGAGCTTCCTAATCTTCTGGTTCAACCTCCTAAGCTCAACATCTACCTCTCTGTCATTGCGTGCTCCGCCCTTCGTCTCTTCTTCTGGAGCTTGTGCTGCGGCCGCTGGCGTTCGTGGCAGGATGGGCAACCATTCTTCATGCTCTTCTAGCAGTTCATTCATCAGAGTCTTGGCCAGAGCATCGACCCAAAGAAAGAAACATTTCACCTGCATGAACGCCAAACAAATTAACCGTATTGCTCAAGGATCCCGACCACGAAAATGGTGCAATTGCCTCGATTCTTACCCCATTCTCGCTGCACACGTAGAACGGACGATTATGGTTCTTCGGTGTGCGCGAAACCCTGCGATCAACCTCCGCCTGGCACCGCGGACAAAGGAAGATCGGCATCTCCACGCGCGCCGGACTCTGGATCCGCGAGGTGGCGCGGGAGCTAGAAGAAGACATTGAGCTCGGAGCCAAAGGGGATCTCAACGCCGCCGCCGCCGCGCCCTACACCGCCCAGAGATGAAGGGGATCTCGACGCCGCCCTCTCGGTCGCCCGCGCCCGGCTCCTAGCTACCAACAGTGGTCGCCGCCCACCTCTGCGCGTGTCCGCCTCCAACCCCGTCCCCCGCTCGGCTGATTCGTAGCTCACCGCTGCGAGCGCCGGGGGCGCGCGCCGCCGCTTTTATCGCACACCCGCGGCCAGCAACGGCTCTCTGCTGGGTCCCATGAGCCACGAGAGCAACGGCCCTCTGCTGGGTCCCACAAGCCACGAGAGCAACGGCCAGCAATGGTCTGATCGTGTAGCGCGTCTCCGCCTGCCGCCTGGTCCCACCCGTAAGGGCCGAGTCAAACGCGTTGACCTGACGGAGACGGCAATACTCACGGAACGAGTAGCTGCGCACAGACTAGGGGCAAAACTGAGCACGATTCGCAACTGAGGGCAAAACTGAGTTCATGGACACCACTGAGGGCAAAAGGATAATTAACCCTTTTGTTTTAGGGTCATACCGAACATCATTTAAATAATGTCGGACCATGTCAAATGATGCCAGTGTGAAGCGGAGGTTACTTGTATTTTCTTATGTGACATGTGAAGCTTATGCAAGGACACACCATTTTAGGTAATTTGCATCGGACTGCAAGAGCTCTGCTTTCGCATTAATAACAGGGGAATACTGTAAGTCTACTACAGAGCTTGCATGGCCAAAGGAGGAAAGCTACACTTAGGATCTAATTTGGATACTCTTTGACAAGTTTGTGAAGTATTGAGTAAACTTTCTAGAGTACATGGAATGCTACAAATCATTGCACATGTAGGATCCCAACTGTCAATATAATATGTGGATTGGAACAGACAACTTCAAGTATTCAAAATTTAAACTCGAACTAGACCTGCATTGCACGTGCACCTTTACTAGTGTTTGTAAAGAGATGAATATATCTATCCCCAGAACTAATATATATGTTCATATTTGGCCCTATGACTTGCAGAAGGGAGCTCGTCCTCCTCCTCTCATAAGGTCAAGGTCAATCGATCGCCAGATCTGTAGAGCAATCAATGGCTGCAACAAGCCTTTTTCAGCCCCAACTAAGGTTGAGGATTTCTCGACGAGTTACCGGATTTGGGAGGGAGAGTGATCTAATGTAGTGGGAAAGAACAAGTGCCTTGTCATTGCTGGTGGAGGTAGACATGAGCCGGCGGATAGCAGAAGGACCGTGGAGAATGAGCCGCCGCTGCTCCTCGGCCGCGACCATCTATCTCACCGGCGCTCTACCTCGCTGGAGAGCACGCTCGCATAGCCTCCTAGCCGCACACCGGAGCTCCGCCAATGATGTCCTGTGCTCTTTTCTTTTCTCGTAGGTTGGTGTTGGTTGTTTGTCTTGCGTTTGCAGAGGCACGGAATCGGTCCTGGTCTCCAGCACGGAATCTTGTTTGGACGTGTGCACGTATCAATCAATCGGAATTAAGGTCGCTTTGTTTGGCTGGACCGTCTGTCTTTGTTGGGCTGGATGGGCCAGAATAATAATTCGACCAGGCATCGCTCAGCCATCAGAAACAGATCGTGGGTACTTACTCTTTTCTTGAGCGATAGATAGGTAGGAGAGAAGAGAAGTGTTGACACACGAACACGTCACCGTGTACCCTCGACGCCGGGGGTGATGCACCGCAGCTCACGTCAAAGGAGACCCGACCGACAGCGCGATACGCAAGACAGTCAGCGGGCACTTTTGTAGACCCGAAGCCCCGCTCACCCGGGAGGGACCCCGTCAGGGCTCGCGACAGCTATGGGCTGCCCTAGGTCGATTCGCTCGCCCCTAGAGCCTCGTGGATCCGCAGCCCTCCGGCGTGGAAGGCTAGCGAAGAACGAGAAAGAAAGATACAAGGGTAGGAGATAAAAAGTAGATGAACACGAAAAAGTAGATTGATAGATTGGTTCGATTGGTGTTGTTTCAATCGGCCGTCACCCCCAACATATATAAGAGGCGGCTGGACTTCCCGTACAAGCAAAGAATTCATCTAGGCTTTCCTTACAAGAAAATTACATCAATTCACGTCCTAGAGTCCTAGTTCTGGTCCCACTCGGATTCAGCCCGAATCTGGTCCAATATTCTGTCTTGCTCCTTGCGTGGGCCGTCGAATCTGCATATGACTTCCGATGGAGACGGTTCAAATACCAATTTTGTGCGCTTCGACGAGGCCGACAATCCGTATGTTGATCACTTTTCCAAATAAGGCCATCTTGAATACTCCACGGGGTCATCTTTAATTTCGAGTAGGACTCGGTCATGTAGCTGACTGTACCGTCCGACTCTTGTAGCGTCTCTGCAGGTCGTATATTACGTCGGATGATGATGACTCCAAAAGCAAAGTTGACCGTTTCGACGTTACGAACAACTTTCATGTTGAACACTTTTTCATCCGAAGCCATCTATATAATCTTTTGAGTCCATCTTCAGCTTCTGGTCGGATTGCCCTTGACAGTTTCCACCCCGGCAAGCTTTTCCCGGCAAGCTTTCCACCCCGGCAAGCTTTCACGCCGGCAAGGTTTCCACCCCGGCAAGCTCTTTGCCCGGCAAGCTTTTTCACTCGGTAAGCTTTTCTGGCTGCACCTTGCGGGTCTTTTTTGAGGCAGTAAACGACCTCGGATGAAAATGCGTCCAAAAGCAAAGTTGACCGTTTCGACGAGACAAACAACTTTTATGTTGAACGTTTTTCGATTCGAAGCCATCTTCTGGGCCAAAACGGTCGCGCAAAACATCTGAATTGTGGCGCTACCCATCAGACATATGTCTGGTGGGGCGCGCCATATTTCGCCTCCTGACAGGGCCGCCTTCCGATAGCTCTAACTTTTGCATACGAACTCGGATTAAGACGATTGTTATATCAAAATCGACCGTTTCGACAAGACGAAGACAATCCGTGTAGAAACTTTTCCCATATGAGGCCGTCTTGGGGGCGTAATCAGCCAAATAGTGTTCTGAATATAAAATCTCAGTATTTCGAACACAATTTCGGCTTTCGAGATGAGATCGGATGGCAATGGCCCAAACTTCAAAGTTTCTCCTTTCGACAATACAGAACTTTCTCACTTTGAGCAATTTTCCATTTGAGGCATTCTTAATTGTGTTTTGTATCGTGCCAAAATCAGGTGTCAACAAGAAGCGATACAGATTCACATATTTGCTCGATGGCGATGTGGACGGCGACCCGGATGATGCGCCTGCACGCGCGCCGCTCCTCTGCATTCTGCCTCCTCCGCTCCAGCCCCCCAGCCCCCAACCCGGCGCTGCTGCAACCTATGCTTGTTCTTGCGATTTCTGTGTTTGGTTGAACACCATGGAAGTGAAGGGTTAAGCCCAGACTTTTGTATTGTCTAGAAATATACCAGGTTAAATAGCGAAACACGGCGTAATTCATTATTCAGCTTTGGATGTAACATCATCTAGCAAAACCTACAGCTATACTTTGGTCAATTAAGCAGAAGAGAATTGCCAGGTTAATTATAATTAGCGAAAAACTAGACGAAACCGTTACACACTTGTTTATGAGAGGCAAACTAGCAAAACCTGACACGGCATACCATGAACCAACACGACAACAAAAACAGATCGACGAACATCCTTGACACTCTACTCCTGCAAAACTCCAAAACATGGCAACCAAAGTTGTCAGAATCGCGATTCTGAATCGGATCTTAACTCCGTTGCTAGGATCGTGAATCGTAGAATCGTAACTATCAGGATCGTAGGAACTTAGATTCTATGAGAAAAATCGTAGAATCGGAGGGGCTAATTTGGATCGTAAGATCGTAAGATTCTAAGACTTGAGTCGTGATTCTGACAACTTTGATGGCAACTATAGGAAAACACACTCATACAGCCAAAACCACGTTGACAACCCAAAAAAAATTGAGCATCATCCAAATCGCGGACACCTTCCCTTTCGCGCCACTTGCTTTTGGTTCTCTTTGATTTCTCCACAGCCTATTGCTAGCCCGAAAACAACACTCCAATCTGGTAGGCATGCCATATAGAGAATACGAAGCAGGAAAATAGTAAAGATCCAAATTAATATTACATGTGTTCATGAGAGTTTCTAGACTTCTAGCATTGTACTGTAAATCTAGTTATTGTCTCCTATAACATTGTACTGTAAAGCTAGTTATTGCTTTGGGCCCCATCTTTGTTCTCCTGCAAGTTATACATGGCCTGCACAATTCTGGTCACATCAGCAAGGGTTAAATCATTTTCACCCTCCATTGGATCGTTCTCTAGTGCCCAGAAGATCTTGCGAGCTTCATCATCGACATCCGTGATGCCAAAATCGTACGGTTTTATGGCGGCCTGCGTCGCAGCTTTCTCCTGGGCAGCCGCTGGCCCGAAAAGACCCTGTCATGCGCACAAATCAGAAGTGAGATGATTGTCATGGAATCAAAAGGGGAAGATTTCCTCTTCTTCTTTTTCGCCCAAACCCTAAAGTCGTCGAGATTTATTGACGGTTTTCGTCCTCAACTCGGATTCGGTGAGGATCTGGGTGAGGGAACCATATTTTATTCAGCGAGCAAAGGATGGAGGATTCGGCAGCAGCGGTCAAACCCAGGTCTGCCCCCGTACCGGATAGGGGTGCGGTTTGGGAGTGCAGCAACGAGAGGGATCAAAGGAAGGAGAGGAGGAGTACCGTTTTTGTCCCGAGCCGGGAGCAAAGCCTCCTCGCCGCCTGTCGGAGCGCCGTCATTGTCTCTCGACGACTAGGGATAGGGATCCGCTGCTTCTTCTTCTTCGTCGGTTGTTGGGGCTAGCGTTTGTCAGGCGTGTGCGTCGATGGACTAGGGGTGGGGCTCCAGTGTATATAGGGCGTGCCCGTCTGCCCGACTCTATTTTGGATCGGTTTTTGAGTGGATTATAACAGTTTCATTCAAAGACATCCCTAAAAAAAACAGTTTCAAAGACTTTCCTTCTAGTGCACGTGGGGCCGATCTAGCCTTTTGATCGGCCGGCCGGCCTGCTTTATAACCGTGTGATCCTGTCGTATGGAACGCAACTCATCGATTTTGTTCCTCGAATCCATGCACGGGTAACCTCGTCCTCCACCACCACACACAGAACAAAAGAACTCTTGTACACAAACACACAAGTTGCGCATCAGCCGCGGCAGCCACTGAACGACCGCGGAGTGGTGGTCGACGCCCGCTTCATGCGTGCCGCTGAACACGTTGATATTGGTGACATAGTTGCTTTTCCTTGTCACTTTGCGAAGATCAGGGATCGGCTGCCGGCAGGGAACAGCGTTCCGGCGACGGCGGCGACGGTGGCCAGGGCAAGTGCACCGGAGATTCGGGGAGGCGGTGATGCGGTGCACGGGAGATACACGGGGAGCGGTTCGGGGGAGCCAACACGACCCGACACGGGTTCGAGCCCCACCGCCCAGGCGCCAATGGCGGATAGACGACACGTGGGGGGAGATCCACTCCTCCATTACCCCGAGCATGCGGGTATAAGACCTCCCCACCCCCTCCCGGTGCTTGACCTAGAAATCTCCCTCTCCCACTTCTGGACCGCAGAAAAAAAGCCCTAGATCTCGATCCTCAGACTCCTTTGAGTGGTGGAAGGGCAAGGTGAGAGGGGATCCGCGATCGTTTGCGGCGGTCGCCGCTTCTCCTCGCATGGCGTTCGAGGGGGGACGCGGCTACCATGGAGGCCGTCACGAGGGCGCGGATCTGCACCGTGCTGGGCGTGGATCTGGCCGGCAGCCGGGGCGGGGAAGCGGGCGTGGCGGGGACAAGAGCAAGTACTCCTGGAAGAGAAGCAATGAAAGCGACCTCAGCAATTCGACCTCCTCCAACATCGCCGCGACCTCCGACGACACCTCGCGCTGGGATGCAGCGGCAGCGGGGAAGCACCAAGTTCAGGAAGGGGGGTTTTGGAGGCCTAAATCTCAAAGCACCAAGTTCATGATTCCTGTACTGCTAATCAATTGAAAGAGAGATTCAATAGCATTGTTGTCACGATTGTCGAAGGAGAGACATCCACTCGTCAGATGGAGTTGGACTTGAATGATTACTTAGCTACTGGATGGCGGTGCTCTGCACATGCTATTGGCCCGGGAGTTTTTGTTGTGAGATTTCCTAACCCTCGTGCTGTGGCACAGATTTGCTATGTGGGGAGAGTCCAACTTAAAACTAGTGGTGCTGTGATTCATGCCAAACAATGGTCCTCTGCAGTGGGATCTAAGGGAGTGATGGAGATAGCCTGGGTGAAGATCAGTAATGTCCCTCTTGATAAACGGAGTGAGCGAAACCTAGCATATGTAGCTTCTTTGGTGGGGGTTCCTCTGGAAATCGATGCGGCTACCCTGCATCGCCCTGCTTCTGCTCGGGTTAGATTGGGGTGTAGAAATGTGGATGAAATTCCTATGATAGCTGAAGCAGTTCTGGGTGGCCATTTTTATGACTTCTTTTATGAAGTGGATCAGGTTCTTGTGAGGGATACTGATAGGGAGAAAAATGCTATTCACACTTCAATGAACCCTGAGAAAAGGTCTCCTGAAAAGTATGCAGCTGGCATGAAGAAAACCTCTGAGATGGATGGCTCCTCATCTGGGCTTGGGGGGAAATCTCCCTCCATTCCCCAGGGTGGGGAAAAAATGATCAAATTCGAGAATCACAGGAGAGTGTGGAGTCGGATGAATCCCTCCATACTACCCTTCTGATTGATACTATGGCTCGGGAAGAAAAAGAAAAGACAGAAAAAGAAAATGCTGCTGATGTAAGTAATAAGATAGCAGAAAATAAAATCAAAAGCTCCCAAGAAAATGCTAGCAATGGAAAATCATACTCTGATGTGGTGAGAACTTCTCCTCAGGTGATGGAGATGGATGCAAATGATGAGACTGCTGTGAATGTTTCCAGGGAATACACAGTGGAGTCTCCTGAATCTGCGGTGGGCGTTGAGGAGATCCCTACCCCTCCTTTGGTTTCTGAAGAAAATCTACGCTTCAGCCTGCGAAATGTGCAGAGCAAGATGGAGGGGGCTGATGACAAGGCCATGGCAGCAGCGAAAAAAAGGGATATTGAAGGTACCCCCAATTACACCAATTCCTTTGATGCTTTAACTAATCCTGAATTGATTGTTACTGCTATTAAGATGGGGGTGCATATTCCAGATGCTGATTTTGCTAACATTGATATCCTTAGAGAACTGGAAAAATTTAGAAATGCTGAAGCTAATAATGATAGTGTTATCCAACCTAAGCATGAGACTAATACTATGCTGCTCACCAATGCTAAGGGGGACCAGTCCCCCTTGGACTTAAACTGGGGAGAGGATAACATCATAGAGGATGAAGAATTTACTGTGGTTAGGTCCAGAAAGAAGCAAGATAGAAAACATAATGTGACCATTACTAGGCCTACCACACGCAGTCAAAAAAATAAAGTTCTGGTTAACCCTACTCAGCCTCCTAGTAGGGTTACCACGAGGGGGAAGAGAAACTCTGTTATTAAATGAAAGGAATCTTCTGGAATTGCAGAGGAGCCGGTAAAAAAGGAATGGCTACCTGCTTCTCTGATATGATCCGAGATCATTCCCTTGACTTCTTTGGTATCCAGGAAACCAAAAAACATGATTTTCCTTGTAAATTTTTGCGGAAAGTAGACCCCTGTGATAGTTTTTCATGGAATTGGATGCCTTCAAGAGGGAAGTCGGGTGGCATCCTTTGTGGTGTTAGAAAAGAAAAGCTGGAGATTGTATCCTGGTCCGTGGGGAAATTTCTTCTCCAAGCGACAGTTTATGATGTTAAAAATAAATGTGAATGGGCACTCATAATCGTTTATGGGGCGGCCCAAGATGAGAATAAGGATGATTTCCTTGATGAGATGAAATCTATGTGTGCTCAAATCCGAATCCCTTATATTATAGGTGGTGACTTTAACATTCTTAGGGAGCAAGGGGAGAAAAATAGGAATCTTGGCCACTCCCAGTACACAGACAAGTTTAACACTGTGATTAACTCTCTGAATCTTCGAGAGATTGACATGGGAGGGGGAAAATATGTTGGGGAACGTTGCATGGGAAACAAAATTTTTCCTACGCACACGCAAGATCTATCCATGGTGATGAGCATCTACGAGAGGGAGAGTGGATCTACATACCCTTGTAGATCGCTAAGCGGGAAGCGTTAAGAAACGCGGTTGATGTAGTCGAACGTCTTCGTGATCCAAATCGCCGAGTGTCCCGCGATCCCATCACGATCCATCTCGCGATCCAATCGCGATCCGTCCCGCGATCCCATCACTATCCGTCCCGCGATCAAATCACGAATCGTCTCGCGATCCTGATCACGGTCCTTCCGATCTAGCGCCGAATGGACGGCACCTCCGCGTTCAGCACATGTACAGCTCGATGACGATCTCCGCCTTCTTGATCCAGCAAGAGGGAGCGGAGAGGTAGAAGAGTTCTCCGGCGGCGCGACGGCGCGGCGGCGATGGTGGTGGAACAATTCCGCCAGGGCTTTGCCTAAGCACCGCTGAAACTAGACTAGAGGAGAAACCGATCTAGATGAAGTAGAGGGAGCACGTGGAAATTAGGGTTAGCTCTTCCCTCTAAATCCTCTAGTATATATAGGAGGGAGGGAGGGGAGGAGGCAGCCTCAAACCCTCAAGGTTTGGCCGAAATTGGAGGTGGAGGAGTCCTACTCCAATCCTATTGGGAGTAGGATTCCTCCTCTCCACTTGGAAACCCTTTCCACCTTTTCTCCTTTGGATTTTTCCACCCAAAGCCACATGGGCCTTAGTGGGGGGGGGGGGGGGGTTAGGACAGACCAGTAGGGGCTGGTTTGACTCCTCCCACAGCCCATGAGGTCCTTTGGGTCGAGACACCCCTCCCGATGGTCCCCGGTACCCCTCCCGGCACTCCCGGTACAGTACCGAAATACCCGAAACTTTTCCGGTGACCAAAACAGGACTTCCTATATATCAATCTTTACCTCCGGACCATTTTGGAGCTCCTCGTGACGTCCAGGATCTCATCCGGGACTCCGAACAACCTTCGGTCACCACCATACATAACTCTACTATACCGAAACGTCACCGAACCTTAAGTGTGCAGACCCTGCGGGTTCGAGAACTATGTAGACATGACCAAGACACCTCTACGGTCAATAACCAATAGCGGGACCTGGATGCCCATATTGGTTCCTACATATTCTACGAAGATCTTTATCGGTTGAACCTCTATGTCAAGGATTCAGTTAATCCCGTACGCTGTTCCGTTTGTTCTTCGGTATGTTACTTGCCCGAGATTCGATCGTCGGTATCTCTATACCTAGTTCAATCTCGTTACCAGCAAGTCTCTTTACTCATTCTGTAATACAGGATCCCGTGGCTAACACTTAGTCACATTGCTTGCAAGGCTTATTGTGATGTTGTATTACCGAGTGGGCCCTGAGATACCTCTCCGTCACACGGAGTAACAAATCCCAGTCTTGATCCATGCCCACTCAACAGACACCCTCGGAGATACCTGTAGAGCATCTTTATAGTCACCCAGTTACGTTGTGACGTTTGATACACACAAGGTATTCCTTCGGTGTCAGTGAGTTGCATGATCTCATGGTCATAGGAACAGATACTTGACATGCAGAAAACTATAGCAATAAACTGACACGATCATATGCTATGTTTATAGTTTGGGTCTTGTCCATCACATCATTCTCCTAATGATGTGATCCCGTTATCAAATGACATCTCATGTCTATGGCTAGGAAACCTTGACCATCTTTGATCAACGAACTAGTTAACTAGAGGCATACTAGGGACACAGTGTTGTCTATGTACCCACACATGTATTTGAGTTTCCAATCAATACCTTTATAGCATGGATAATAAACGATTATCACGAAGAAGGAAATATAATAATAACCAATTTATTATTGCCTCTAGGGCATATTTCCAACAGTCTCCCACTTGCACTAGAGTCAATAATCTAGTTCACATCACCATATGTTTTACATTGTTATGAATCTAACACCCAATGAGTTCTGGGGTTCGATCATGCTTTGCATGTGAGAGAGGTCTTTAGTCAACGGGTCTGCGACATTCAGATCCGTGTGTACTTTGCAAATCTCTATGTCATACTGTAGACACTGCTACCACACTCCACTTGGAGCTATTCCAAATGGCTGCTCCACTATAAGTATCCGGGTTGCTACTCAGAGTCATCCGGATTGGTGTCAAAGCTTGCATCGACGTAACCCTTTACGACGAACTCTTTATCACCTCCATAATCGAGAAATATTTCCTTAGTCCTCTAGTTACTATGGATAATCTTGACCGCTATCCAGTGGTCCACTCCTGGATCACTCTTGTACCCCTTGACAGACTCATGGCAAGGCACACACACGTGCGGTACATAGCATGTCATACTATACAGAGCCTATGGATAAGGCATAGGGGACGACCTTCGTCCTTTCTCTTTCTTCTGCCGTGGTCGAGCTTTGAGTCTCACTCAACTCCACACCTTACAAATCAGGCAAGAACTCTTTCTTTGACTGATCCATTTTGAACTCTTTCAAAATCTTGTCAAGGTATGTACTCATTGAAAGTTTTATCAGACGTCTTGATCTACCTCTATAGATCAGGATGCCCAATATTTAAGTAGCTTCATTCCAGGTTTTCCTTTGAAAAACTCCTTTTCAAACAACCCTTTATGCTTTCCAGAAATTCTACATCATTTCCGATCAACAATATGTCATCCACATATACTTATCAGAAATTCTATAGTGCTCCCACTCACTTTATTGTAAATACAAGTTTCTCATAAACTTTGTATAGACTCAAAAACTTTGATCACCTCATCAAAGCGTATATTCCAACTCCGAGATGCTTGCTCCAGTCCATAGAAGGAGTGCTAGAGCTTGCATATATTTTAGCATCCTTAGAACTGACAAAACCTTCCGGTTGTATCACATACAACCTTTCCTCACGGATACCGTTAAGGAAATGATGTTTTGACATCCATCTACCAGATTTCATAATCGAAAAATGCAGCAACTGCTAACATAATTCCAACAGACTTTAGCATCGCTACGGGTGAGAAAGTCTCATCGTAGTCAACACCTTGAACTTGTGAAAAACCCTTTGCCACAAGTCGAGCTTTATAGACGGTGACATTACCGTTCGCGTCCGTCTTCCTTTTAAAGATCCATTTGTTCTGAATGGCCTTCCACCCTTCAGGTAATACTTCCAAAGCCCATACTTTGTTTTCTTACATGGATCCCATCTCGGATTGCATGGCCTCTAACCATTTCTCGGAATCCGGGCTCATCAACGCTTCTCCATAGCTCGTAGGTTCATCGTTGTCCAACAACATGACCTCTAAGATAGGGTTGCCGTACCACTTAGGAGCAGTAGGCGTCCTTGTCGACCTACGAGGTTCGATAGTAACTTGATCCGAAGCTTTATGATCATCATCATTAACTTCCTCTTCAACTAACGTAGGCTCCACAGAAACAACTTTCTGCGCTGCGCTACTCTCTGGTTGAAACAAAGGTTCAACAAGCAAATCAAGTTCTATCTTCCTCCCACTCAATTCTTTCGAGAGAAACTCTTTCTCGAGAAAGGACCCATTTTAGCAACAAACTCTTTGTGCTTGGATCTGAGATAGAAGGTTTACCCAACTGTTACGTTAGGGTATTCTATGAAGATGCATTTGTCCGCTTTGGGTTCGAGCTCATCAGGTTGAAAACCTTTTCCACATAAGCGTCGCAGCCCCAAACATTAAGAAATGACAGCTTAGGTTTCTGCCAAACCAAAATTCATACGGTGTCATCTCAACGGACTTAGATGGTGCCCCTTTTTAAAGTGAATGTAGTTGTCTCTAATGCATAACCCCAAAACGATAGTTGCAAATCGATAAGAGACATCATAGTACGCACCATATCCAATAGAGCACGACTACGACTTTCGGACACACCATCACACTATGGTGTTCCAGGTGGCGTGAGTTGTGAAACAACTTCGACATTGTCTTAAGTTTTATACCAAACTCGTAACTCAGATATTTACCTCTTACGATCATATCGTAGATATTTTATCTTCTTGTCACGATGATCTCAAACTTCACTCTGAATTTGTTTGAACTTTTCAAACGTTTCAGATTTGTGTTTCGTTAAGTAAATATCCCCATATCTACTCAAATCATTAGTGAAGGTAGGAAAATAATGATATCCACCGCACGCTACAACACTCATTGGACCGAATACATCAACATGTATCATTTCCAATAAGTCACTTGCCCGCTCCATCATACCGGAAAACGGGATCTTAGTCATCTTGCCCATGAGGCATGGTCCGCATGTCTCAACCGATTCGAAATCGAATGAGTCCAAAGATCCATCAGCATGGAGTTTCTTCATGCGTTTTACACCAATATGACATTTAGCGGCAGTGCCACAAGTATGTGGTACTATAATTATTAACTTTGTATCTTTTGGCATCAATATTATTAACATGTGTATCACTACGATCAAGATTCAATAAACCATTCTCATTGGGTGCATGACCATTGAAGGTATTATTCATGTAAACAGAATAACCATTATTCTCTAACTTGAATGAATAACCGTATTGCAATAAACATGATCTAATCACGTTCATGCTCAACGCAAACACCAAATAACATTTATTTAGGTTCATCACTAATCCCGAAGGTAAAGAGAGCGTGCGATGGTGATCACATCAACCTTGGAAACACTTCCAACACTCATCGTCACCTCACCCTTAGCTAGCCTCCGTTTATTCCATAGCTTTTATTTCGAGTTACTAACATTTAGCAACCGAACCGGTATCCAATACCCAGGTGCTACTAGGAGTACTAGCAAGGTACACATCAATAACACGTATATCAAATATACTTCTATCGACGTTGCCAGCCTTCTTATCTACCAAGTATCTAGGCTTGTTCCGCTTCAGCGACCGTTCTCCTCATAATAGAAGCACTTAGTCTCGGGTTTGGGTTCAACCTTGGGTTTCTTCACTGGAGCAGCAACTGACTTGCCATCCATGAAGTTTCCCTCCTAGCCCTTGCCCTTCTCGAAACTAGTGGTTTCACTAACCATCAACACTTGATGCTCCTTCTTGATTTCTACCTTCGCGGTGTCAAACATCGCGAATATCTCAGGGATCATTATTTCTATCCCTGGCATTTTATAGTTCATCACGAGGCTCTAGTAGCTTAGTGACAGTGACTTGGAGAACTATATCAATCCCTATCTTATCTGGAAGATCAACTCCCACTCGATTCAAGCGATTGTAGCACCCAGACAATCTGAGCACATGCTCACCGATTGAGCTATTCTCCTTCATCTTGCAGGCAAAGAATCTTGTTGGAGGTCTCATACCTCTCAACACGGGCACGAGCATGAGATCCCAATTTCAGCTCTTAGAACATCTCATATGTTCCGTGACGTTCAAAACGTTTTGGAGCCTCAATTCTAAGCCGTAATGCATGACGCACTGAACTATCAAGTAGTCATCAGAACGTGCCTGTCAGATGTTCACAACATCTACAGACGACGCTTGAGGGGGTGGCGCACCCAGCGGTGCATTAAGGACATAAGCCTTCTGTGCAGCAATGAGGTTAATCCTCAGATCACGGACCCAGTCCGCATTATTGCTACCATCATCTTTCAACTCTATTTCTCTAGGAACATATAAAAATTAAGGGAGCTACAGCGCGAGCTAGTAATCTACAACATAATTTGCAAAGACATTTTGACTATGTTCATGATAATGAGTTTAGTTAATCATATTACTTAAAAACTCCCACTCAAATTGACATCCCTCCGGTCATTCGAGTGACACATGATCCAAATCCACCAACTCAAGTCCGATCATCACGTGAGTTGAGGTGGTTTCAATGGTGAACATCTTCATGTTGATCATATCTATTATATGACTCATGTTCGACCTTTCGGTCTCTTGTGTTCGGAGGCCATGTCTGTACATGCTAGGCTCGTCAAGTTTAACCCGAGTGTTCCGCACGTGCAACACTGGCTTGCACCCGTTGTATGTGAACATAGAGTCTATCACACCCGATCATCACGTGGTGTCTCAAAACGACGAACTTTCGCAACGGTGCACACTCGGGGAGAACACAATTTTATCTTGAAATTTTAGTGAGGGATCACCTTATAATGCTACCGTCGTCCTAAGCAAAATAAGATGCATAAAAGGATTAACATCACATGCAAATCATAAGTGACATAATATGGCCATGAACTTGTGCTTTTGATCTCCATCTTCAAAGCACCGGCATGATCTCCATCGTCACCGGCATAACACCATGATCTCCATGATCTTGATCTCCATCAATGTGTCGCCATGAGGTTGTCTCGCCGACTGTTGCTTCCACGACTATTGCTAACTCATAGCGATAAAGTAAAGCAAAACCGGCGAAAATAATTAAAGACAACCCTATGGCTCCTGCCGGTTGCCGTACTCATCGACATGCAAGTCGTGATATTCTATACAATACATGATCATCTCATACATCACATATATCTCATCATGTAATTGGCCATATCACATCACAACATACCCTGCAAAAACAAGTTAGACGTCCTCTAATTGTTGTTGCAAGTTTTACGTGGCTGCTACGGGTATCTAGCAAGAACAATTCTTACCTACGCAAAAACCACAACGGTGATACAAAAATTGCTATTCAACCTTCTCAAGGACCGCCTTTGTCAAATCCGATCCGACTAAAGTGGGAGAAACAGACACCCGCCAGCCATCTTTATGCAACGAAGTTACATGTCAGTTGATGGAACCGGTCTCTCGTAAGCGTACGAGTAATGTTGGTCCGGGCCGCTTCATCCCACAATACCGCCGAATCAAGAAAAGACCAAGGGAGGAAGCAATCTAAATATCAACGCCCACAAACTCCTTTGTGTTCTACTCGAGTTCTCATCTACACATAGACCTAGCTCATGATGCCACTGTTGGGGAACGTTGCATGGGAAACAAAAATTTTCCTACGCACACGCAAGATCTATCCATGGTGATGAGCATCTACGAGAGGGAGAGTGGATCTACATACCCTTGTAGATCGCTAAGCGGGAAGCGTCTTCGCGACCCAAATCGCCGAGTGTCCCGCGATCCCATCACGATCCATCTCGCGATCCAATCTCAATCCGTCCCGCGATCCCATCACGATCCGTCCCGCGATCAAATCACGAAGCGTTTCGCGATCCTGATCACGGTCCTTCCGATCTAGCGCCGAACGGACGGCACCTCCGCGTTCAGCACACGTACAGCTCGATGACGATCTCCGCCTTCTTGATCCAGCAAGAGGGAGCGGAGAGGTAGAAGAGTTCTCCGGCGGCGCGACGGCGCGGCGGCGATGGTGGTGGAACAATTCTGCCAGGGCTTCGCCTAAGCACCGCTGAAACTAGACTAGAGGAGAAACCGATCTAGATGAAGTAGAGGGAGCACGTGGCAATTAGGGTTAGCTCTTCCCTCTAAATCCTCTAGTATATATAGGAGGGAGGGACGGGAGGAGGCAGCCTCAAACCCTCAAGGTTTGGCCGAAATTGGAGGTGGAGGAGTCCTACTCCAATCCTATTAGGAGTAGGATTCCTCCTCTCCACTTGGAAACCCTTTCCACCTTTCCTCCTTTGGATTTTTTCCACCCAAAGCCAAATGGGCCTTAGTGGGGCGGTTAGGCCAGCCCACTAGGGGCTGGTTTGACTCCTCCCACAGCCCATGAGGTCCTTTGGGTCGAGACACCCCTCTCGATGGTCCCTGGTACCCCTCCCGGCACTCCCGGTACAGTACCGAAATACCCGAAACTTTTCCGGTGACCAAAACAGGACTTCCTATATATCAATCTTTACCTCCGGACCATTTCGGAGCTCCTCGTGATGTCCAGGATCTCATCCGAGACTCCGAACAACCTTCGGTCACCACCATACATAACTCTACTATACCAAAACGTCACCGAACCTTAAGTGTGCAGACCCTGCGGGTTCGAGGACTATGTAGACATGACCAAGACACCTCTACGGTCAATAAACAATAGCGGGACCTGGATGCCCATATTGGTTCCTACATATTCTACGAAGATCTTTATCGGTTGAACCTCTATGTCAAGGATTCAGTTAATCCCGTACGCTGTTCCCTTTGTTCTTCGGTATGTTACTTGCCCGAGATTCGATCGTCGGTATCTCTATACCTAGTTCAATCTCGTTACCGGCAAGTCTCTTTACTCGTTCTGTAATACAAGATCCCGTGGCTAACACTTAGTCACATTGCTTGCAAGGCTTATTGTGATGTTGTATTACCGAGTGGGCCCTGAGATACCTCTCCGTCACACGGAGTAACAAATCCCAGTCTTGATCCATGCCCACTCAACAGACACCCTCGGAGATACCTGTAGAGCATCTTTATAGTCACCCAGTTACGTTGTGACGTTTGATACACACAAGGTATTCCTCCGGTGTCAGTGAGTTGCATGATCTCATGGTCATAGGAACAGATACTTGACATGCAAAAAACTATAGCAATAAACTGACACGATCATATGCTATGTTTATAGTTTGGGTCTTGTCCATCACATCATTCTCCTAATGATGTGATCCCGTTATCAAATGACATCTCATGTCTATGGCCAGGAAACCTTGGCCATCTTTGATCAACGAACTAGTTAACTAGAGGCATACCAGGGACACAGTGTTGTCTATGTACCCACACATGTATTTGAGTTTCCAATCAATACAATTATAGCATGGATAATAAACGATTATCACGAACAAGGAAATATAATAATAACCAATTTATTATTGCCTCTAGGGCATATTTCCAACAAAATATACCTGGACCAATAAACAGAAGCACCCCACGTTAGAGAAGTTGGATAGGATACTTATGAGTTTCGATTGGGAAAGCTTATTCCCTCTTGTCACGGTCCGCAAACTTGTTAGAGATGTTTCAGATCATAATCCGCTGTTGCTTTCCTCGGGCCCCGAGAAACCTGGCCCATTGCATTAGCCTGAATTTAAGTTTGAGCTATCTTGGCTGAAGAAAGATGATTTCTATCCTAAGGCCAAAAGTATTTGGGAGCAACCTGTTAGATCCAATGACCCTATTGATATCCTTAATATTAAACTAAAGTGTATCAAGAAATACTTAAAAGGGTGGGGCTCCAACTCCTTTGGTCATGATAGGAAGAAGAAAAAGATGATTAAGCAAGAGTTGGAAGAGATTGAGAGACTAGAAGAAGAGGGACCCCTAGATCCTAAAATTTATGAGAGAAGGACATTTCTGTGTGCAGAAATGTATGAGATCTTAAGCAATGACGAACTTTTCTGGTTACAATAGTCCAATGAGAGATGGCTACTAAAAGGGGACCAGAATACTGCCTTCTATCATCGTGTAGCCAATGGGCGAAAACGGAAAAATACGATCCATTCTTTTACTGATGGGGAGGTGACGATTGAAGGGACCCCGAATCTGCTAGCTCATGCCACAAGCTATTATAAAGAGCTGTTCGGTCCTGCGAGGGGGAACATGTTCCACCTGTCCCCTGATACTTGTGCTGAGAATGAAAAATTGAGTAATGATGATAATATTCTCCTGACACGTGAGTTCACGGAGGAGGAGGTTAAGAAAGCCCTCTTTTCTATGAATAGTAATAGAGCCCCGGGCCCAGACAACATTCCAGCTGAGTCCTATAAACACTGCTGGGATTTTGTGAAGGGTGATTTGATGCAATTGTTTGTTGCTTTCCATAGCAATAATCTTGATGTAGCCCGTTTGAATTATGGGATTATCACCCTAATCCCTAAGTTGAATGGTGCTAGAAGATTCAACAGTATCGGCCTATCTGTTTACTTCGATGCCCCTATAAACTCATTACCAAGGTCCTAGACAATAGAGTTGCAGTATTCGCTGATATTTTAATCAGCAGACATCAAAATGCCTTTATCAAACATAGAAACATTATGGATGGGATTTTGTCCTTGCATGAGTTCCTACACCACACTCATCGCAAGAAAAAAGTTGGGGTGGTCCTTAAGCTTGATTTCGAGAAAGCCTACGATAAAATAAACTGGGAATTTTTACTTGAGTGTCACCGCAGCCGTGGTTTTGGGACAACCTGGTGCGGCTGGGTGGAGAAAATCCTTTATAATGGGACAGTGAATATCAAGCTGAACAATGAGAATGGACCCTACTTTCAGAGCCACAAAGGGGTGCGCCAGGGGCACCCTTTCTCCCCTTTTCTCTTCAACCTAGCTGTTGAAACTCTCTCCAAAATGATCCTTAATGCCCAAAAAGAGAAACTAATTACTGGCTTAGCTCCTGATCTAATTGACAATGGAGTGGCCATTCTCCAGTATGCGGACGACACGGTGATCTGTTTTGAGCATGATAAGGATGCGGCAGTGAAACTGAAGTTCCTGTTGTACATGTTCGAACTTATGTCTGGCCTCAAGATAAACTATATGAAAAGTGAGATTCTTTGTATAGGGGGAGATGATAACACGCTGAGTTACTATACGGACCTGTTTAACTGTTAGATCGGGCACTTCCCAATGAAATAGTTGGGTATTCCAGTTAGTTATTCCACACTCCGGAACCTCGATTGGGAGTTTGTGGATGAGAGATTCCTAAAATGTTGTGAATCCTGGATAGGCAACGCTGTGTCCTCGGGAGGGAGGTTGATCTTACTCAACTCCTCCCTCACTAGCATTGTGTTTTATTACATGTCCATGTTTCTTTTACCTAAGATGGTCATTTACAAACTGGACAAGCATCGAAAAAAGTTCTTCTGGCAATAGCATGAGGGTCGCAAGCGATACCATTTAGTGAAATGGTCTCGGATTTGCAGATCCAAGATAAAGGGTGGGCTGGGCGTGAAAGATCTTCAAAAACAAAATGTCAGCCTCCTCACCAAATGGTGGTGGAAACATGAAACCCAACAAGGACTTTGGCAGGATATTATCAAAGCCAAATATCTTAAGAGAGATAACATCACTTCAGTGCGGTGCAGATTTGGGGATTCCCCTATCTGGAAAGCTATTATGAAGGTTAAAGACTGTTACCTTGCTGGTAGGGGTGTAGTCTTGAACTCTGGTAACATTGCCAGACTGTGGAAAGACCCAATACGCAATAATATTCCTTTAAAAGATAGTTTTCCTATCTTGTTTGATATCTGTAACAAGCAAGAAATTACGGTGGCTCAATTTAAAGCGAGTGCTGATGTCGATTTCTTTCGAAGACGACTCCATGGTCCACTGGTGGACCAATGGGAAAAACTAAAAAGTGTGGTGCAATCCTGGACTACCTCAGATGCCCCGGACCAGATTATCTGGACCCTGGGGAAGAAAAGGAAATTTACTACCAAATCTGTCTATGAATACCTAGAGAAAGGCATTGCTGGGTGCAACTATAGATGGATTTGGACGGCAAAAATTCCTCTTAAGATTCAAATTTTTCTATGGCAGCTCTTTCAGGATGCTGTTTTGACTAGAGATGTGATGAAACGTAGAAAATGGACAGGTAACCCTAGATGTTCCTTCTGCAACGAAAAAGAGACTGCTCAACACCTATGGTTCACTTGTCCGGTGGCTAGGGTGGTGTGGAGAACTGTTGGATGTGTCCTGGGGACGAGTTTGGGACCGAATAACATTTGACAATATTTTTCCTGGTGCTATGCTTATATTCCTGATGGAGCAAAGTACTATACATTTGGCCTGGCAGCCATCTGCTGGGCAATCTGGAATTGTCGTAATCGTGCTACCTTTGAAAACAAAAAATTGAGATTCCCCTTTGATGTCGTATACTCTGCTTGTGGCTACAACTACTGGGCAGGTCTGATGACTGGAGCTGACTGAGAGGCTATGGAGCGAGGGGCGAAGATGCTGAAGCTCAACTCATCGAGCTTGATGAGGATTTGCGCGGCTCCGGGAGATGCTATCTGAAGATTGAAGCTGTTCCAGGGTGATCGAAGCCGCTGAAGCTATCTCATGATCTGGTGGTTTTATGTCGATTTGCGCTCCCCTGTGTGGGCTTTTGCATGTTGCTCGATATATGTATGAGCTATGGTTTATGTTCTCCTGTAAACTGGTTGGTTTTTCTTCTAGACTTTTGGTTAGGTTAGGTGGTACATTGTGGTGTCCCTGGGTTTTCGCCCTATGGTGAGCTGCTCGATGACGAGTGCTTGCAGTAGGTTTCCCAGGGATGCTTTGAGCTCGCTTCTCCTTTCCAGGTTCCTTGGTTGCTCAGACAAACTCTGTATTTCCGTTATCTCTTTAATGGAAAGGGGTTCGCCCGGCTAAAAAAAAAAAGAACTCTTTCCAAGAAACCCATCCCGTAACTGTCTTGCACAGGCGATTCGGAGGCGACAGTTTTCCTCTTGTGAACACCGGCAACACAGCGGCTTGTGCCCCCTCCATTCGCTGCTCCGGCAGCGGATGGAGGGGGGGCTCCTGTTTGTCTTCCGTGCTGCTCCAAGTAGGATCCTTGTTTCGGTTGGTGGTGCCGGGACGGTGAGGACGGCGCCGCGTCGAATAAATTTGCCTCGGTTTCTTTCTCACCGCGGCGATGCTCTCCATGGCGTCGACGAAGGGCCGGTGGCTTTGTGTACTTGTCGTTCTCTCGGGATGGCGAGTTTAGTTTTTCTATTCGTGGATGGTGCTCGCTGCATGTTGCGGCGACGGCAATAGCCGAGGCGAATTGGTGTTCCTGAAACGGGGATGATGGCTTGTAGGTGGCGGATCCGGTTCTGTTCCCCGACCTCGTCGGTGCGGTGCAGCGGATTCAGGTCCAGGCTTGCATGGGGACAATCCCCGGCCGACGCGTCACAGCGATATGTGCCTTGCTGCTCGCAGCGGGCCTGTTCTTCGGCTCTAAAAGCCTCTTTGGCGATGGTGCGACCCTGGATCTTGCAACTATGGATGCTGGTCTTTAGTTCTGATGAGCGTCTCGACAACTCAGAAGCTTGGAGGCACTCGCTAGTTTTGATGTGTGCAGAAACTCCAATGAACTTTCTTGTAATCTTCTTTGTATTTGATTTTAGTCTTCAGTGTTTCCAGGAAATCTGTTTTTCCCTGGCGCTTTTACTAGTTTCTGTGTGCGTTTGTTCTTGTAACTCAGTTATTGTTTAATGAATGGCATGGTTACTTTCCAAAAAAAAAAGAACAAAAGAACTCTGTCCTACGCCCCTCCCTCTTCTAGGTGTGGTGGCACAACTACTAGGGAAAGTAGTGGCTGCACCCACCTTCGATGCACCCACGAAGTAAACAGTAAATTCAAAAAAAAATCAAAATATTCTGAAACTCCGTGTATATGGTTATGAGAAAATGTTTTAAGAGCATGCAAAGTTTGGTAACCAAAAAACATCAAATGATCTTCATACAAAACGAAATACAAATGATGCTCTGCAGCTATGTTACTGTTCACATGTTTTCAACATAAATTTTGTTTTTTTTACAGATCTCCAGGGATGTCGTTTTGCCACCAAATTTTGCAAGATCCTAAAACATTTGGTCAAAATCACATCCACAAAGTTTTAGATTTTTTAAAAATGTGTTGCTATGTTTTTTATCGTGGGTGCACCGTGGGTGCACAAAAACATGATCAATTTTTCATATACATCGGTGCAGAATCCACCATCGCATGTACTACATTGGACACACGTATTGGAAGAAATGTGTGTGCGTTGTACTCCGGACTTGCACACAGTCAGGGAAAACACCCATGTGCGTTGTTCATTATGGATATTATTTTTTGTTTGAAGAGAAACATGGTCAATTTCTATTCCTTTTTTTTGAGGGATCCCCACACTTTATTAATTTGAAGTGATATTCATAAGGATACAAAAGGGGTCCGGCGGATGTAGAAGCCAAAAGTGGCGACCCGAGGAAGCAAAACATAATATTTTACAAGATTGTGTGCCTCCTGGTTCGAAGCTCTGCCTTCGAACATAAAATCACAGCTAACAAAACTTGCCCTCCTTATATCTATCTCCTTCACAATTGTGATATGCGGGGCTCCTAATTCTCTTTTGATATCCTCCACAATCGGTTTGCAATCGCATGCAATCACCAGATGACTCAAAAGACAAATCAGCAGCTAGTGCCAGAGCCTCACGACATGCTATGACTTCAAGACTTGTTGGATTATTCACTCTGGGTAGAACGATCTCTGAAGATCCGAGGTAATTACCATGTTCATCCCTGCACATTGTCGCAGCTGCATCCACAGAACCATCATGAGACGTTCCACGATCTACATAAATCATTGTGTGGCCGTTCGGAGGAGGCTTCCAAGCATTTGACGTGGTTATCGCATGAGCGCGTCTCCTCGGCTAGTCTACTAGCGATCCTTCTCAGGCCATCCAACTCACTGATGAATCTCTCTACAAAGAGGTGAGTTGACATCGTACTTTGGTAAATGGCCTCATGTATTGCTTTTCTTCGTGATGTCCACACCGTCCAAAGGGTCACGGACATCTTCACGAAGTCCGCATGTGATAATGGTTCCATCATGTTAAAGAGCTAAAGCTTTGCATTGGGTTCATGTGACTCAACATTGTGATCATTCAGTTCTTCATCGCCCAAACATACCTCGCATCAGTGTAGTATATTCCTGTTTTGTTAGGAGAAGGCTGCCAAGAAGGCGACCCATGTGGCCAGGAGCACTTCCACGGACACCATGTACGGTCAGCGATCCCTATGGGCGAAGGAGACTGCATCAGGTGTCAAGGTGCAGATGATAGATGGTGTTGTCAAGGAGCTCTGTGCTGAGATCACGACTATGGTGTTCATGAAGCTCAAGGAGTCTACCGAGGCATACCTAGCTTTGTCACGCGATCTACTAGGTCATCGACATAGTCCCGCAGCTAGCGTTACAAAAACGATCCATCAAGGGAAGCAAACCTTCAATGCAACGAAGCTCGCCTGCCTGTACATCTCGAGGATGGTTGACGAGCCGACCATGACGACCATTGATCACAACCTTCACAAGAAGCTGCCCCATGAGGTAAATTTCTTCGTGCTCTACATCTCAGTAGCAGAACGTCTGAGATGAGTGTCATGACGTGTGTGAACAATGTGTTCAGAGAAGACCAAGATATCAAGAATCGATGAACTGTCTTTTACGAACCCGATCTTGAACCGAGACGATCACATGTTCATGGTTTGAATTATTCTAAGAAGCAATTAATTTTCACCGACTAAACTGATACGTCCATTTTGCATCATGTTTTTCTATTGTTATTTATAATGTTTCTATGCATAATAATGCTTTGGGGGAGTAATTCTAATACATTTTCTCTCATAATTTGCAAGGTTTGCACAAAGAGGAAGAATACCAGCAGCTGGAATTCAGGACCTGGAAAAGCATGTCAGAGATACCTATTCTGCACACCTCCAACGAAGCTGAAATTTTACGGAGAATTTTTGTGAAATGAATGAAAAATACTGGGCCAAAAATCTACCAGAGGGGGCCCACTAGGTGGGCACGAGACACCAAGGCGCGCCAGGCCCCCCTGGCGCGGCCTGGTGGGACGTGATCACCCTGGCCTACCTCCAGAGCCCATCTTCTGGTATAAATTCCCAAAAAACCAAAAAAAATTAGGGAGAGGACAGCCGGGACGAAGCGCCGCCGTCTCGAGGCGGAACTTGGGTAGGGGCACTTTTGCCCTCGGGCGGAGCGATTCCGCCGAGGGAACTTCCCTCCCGGAGGGGGAAATCGAAGCCATCGTCATCACCAACAACCCTCTCATCTTTGGGAGGCCATTCTTCATGAACATCTTCAACAACACAATCTCCTCTCAAACCCTAGTTCATCTCTTGTGTTCAATCTTTGTACCGGAACCTCAGATTGGTACCTGGGGGTGACTAGTAGTATTGATTACCTTGTGTAGTTGATTACCATATGGTTTATTTGGTGGAAGATTATATGTTCAGATCCATTATGCTATTCAATACCCCTCTGATCTTGAGCATGAATATTATCTGTTAGTATTTACCTTTGTTCTTGAAGTCACGGGAGAAGTCATGTTGCAAGTAATCATGTGAATTTGATATGTGTTCGATATTTTGATGATATGTATGTTGTGATTCCCTTAGTGGTGTCATGTGAACGTCGACTACATGACACTTTACCATCCTTGGGCCTAAGGGAATGCATTGTGGAGTAGTTATTAGATGATGGGTTGCTAGAGTGACAGAAGCTTAAACCCTAGTTTATGCGCTACTTCGTAAGGGGTTTATTTGGGTCCATATGTTTAATGCTATGGTTAGACTTTGTCTTAATACTTTTCTAATAGTTGTGGATGCTTGCGAGGGGGTTAATCATAAGTAGGTTGTTAGTTCAAGTAAGAACAGCACCTTAGCACCGGTCCACCCACATATCAAATTATCAAAGTAGCGAACACAAATCAAACCAACATGATGAAAGTGACTAGACGGAATTCCTGTGTACCCTCAAGAACACTTTGCTTATCATAAGAGATAGTTTTGGCCTGTCCTTTGCCACAAAAGGATTGGGCTACCTTGCTGCACTTTACCTATTGTTACCGTTACCCGCTCGTTACAAATTACCTTGCTATCAAATTACTTGCTACTTACAACTTCAGTGCTTGCAGAAATTACCTTCATGAAAACCGCTTATCATTTCCTTATCGAAAGGACTACAATTGATCCCCTATACTTGTGGGTCATCATAAACATAAATATATAATTTTACTCCTCCTATCTATGCATGACAACAACACTAACTAATGTCACATACTTTTAACTTCTTATAGTTTGAAGACCATTATGTGCCCTTGCTCCCAATGACACTTACACTCGAACTGATCGAACTGCTACATGATCCTAGGATGATCTAGGAAGTGCACTAGACGGACCTCAGCAATACCGTGGCCAGGCATCCCCACTGCCTCCTAGAAACACCGAGCCAAGGAGCAAAGCAGGATGAGGTGGACAGCCGTCTTGAAAGGCTTGGAGCATAGGTAGGTAGCCTATAATGGCTCGATCGATGATCTTCTTACAGTGGAGCACGTCTTTGGTGTGTACATGGGCTTGAAATAGCAGCCACATGAAGAATCACACCCGGCTGGGAGCATTGCTCGACCGGACAAAGTCAACAAAAGGGGCATGAACGCCGCCAGAGCGGCAAAACCCCTAAAGTGCATAGGAGGAAGACATCCCCAGTTCGGCGGCCGCATGGTGTAAGGACCTTTTCCAGGCAGCATGGACATCTCAAGCGAGTCGAGAATATCACCCGCACCTAGTCGAGCACATTCACGACAACGAACAAAACAATGGTGTAAAATGAAGTGGGAGAAGAGCGAGCGCATGGACACCGCCAGAGGGTCGTCCGTCAGCATAGCCATTGAGATGTCCTGGTAGAGCGACATCAATCCGACAAGGGACAACCAGTGAGGGTTGGAGAGGCCGGAGGCCGCCGGGGTCGAGGGGGAGAGCATGCGCCTATCGATGCATGTGAAGACCCACCGAGCCCGAGGGGAGTCGAGATGGGTGTGTAGACGGACCGAACACCGAGCCATCCTTCATGTTTGGAGCTACACACCCTGTCCCAGGAAACGAGGCATCGAGCCCCCAGAGCCTTGTTGGCCATGGACCACAAGAAGGAGCGATGTAGAGCGTCGATGGCCCGGACCACCGACAGTGGAAGCTCCATAGCTACCATGGCATATGTGTGTAGGGTGTCTAGAACAACATTTAAAATGACGAGCCGGCTACCAAACGACAAGAACTACATGCGCCACCCCGAAAGGTAATGCTAATTAGCCTTGGCGACATGGATGAATTTAGGCGGGGGGCTAGACCCCCCTAACGTCCTAATTCTTCTTCTATGATAGTGGCTGTTGCAGCCAAAAAAATTCACTCCATGGGAGCTTTGCCCCCTCCATGAACAAACTTTCCCTCTCTATGCACGAATGCTGGCATTGGTCGTAAATGTTCAATTGTCAGTTTATGGGAGAAAAGCGGCAACCCCAAGTAAACCTGGGGAAGGACTTCAGGCAGTAGCCGAGCACAACAATCATGGCCAGGAGATCATCTTCCAGAACACTCATGGGGCGACCGTGCTCCTGTGGAAGTTGATGACAATTGCTGAGGATCCACTTTAGGTGCTCCACAACCCGGAGGTCTGTTCGGACAATGATGAGGGTGTCATCAGCGTACTGAAGCATCAATGGCGGCATTTTGCAGGCTGTAGGGTGAGAGAGGATGCCATCCTACAATATCGACGACCAACAGGAAGAGGTGTGGCGTCAGGGGAGCACATCAGACGACTCTTCTTTCATGTGTTCTCGAATTGTATTGTAAGTGCGAGCTGCTGGACAAACACGAGATGGTTCATATTAGTATGATTTCCTTTATAGAGATGATTTTTCTACACCCCAGGTCAGTGCACCCACGCTATACCCACGAAAAAAAACATAGCAAAACATTTCAAAAAAATCTGAAACTTTCTGGAAATGATAATGAACAAATGTTATAGATGCTTGCAAAGTTTGGTGGTCAAAGGACACTGGTTTTTTCAATGTCATTTGACCACCAAACTTTACGAGCATCTATAACATTTCTTCATAATCATCCCAACGAAGTTTCATATTTTTTCAAAATGTTTTTATATGTTTTCTTACATGGATGCACCGAGCTGGGGCTCATCCATTACTTTTCCTTTCGTTACATAGGTGATGTTGTCAACATACCGTTGTTGGACCTACCTCTAACATGAGAATCACGGTCACTTGATCAAAGGTTAAATCTTTAACGCCTTGATCTGGACTCTCCAGGATGCTACTGAAGATCTTCAGACCCTCATCATGGACATGCTTGGCAGCCTGCTCAGCAATCATCTGGCCCGCCGTTGGTCGAAAATACCTTGCAACACAGGTTAAAATAAGATTAGCATGGAACAAAGGTGGACAAGCAAAAGCAGACGTGACGAACTCATATCATGATGTATGTTGGCTCCCACACAACATGATGAATTAATGTCGGATTGCTCTTCATTCACGGAACTGTATTTCATACTATGATACGAGATAATAGATCATCATAATAATAACATGAAAACAAATCTACCAAAGTTCAGTGCATGCGTCATGCCTGGAGTCTTGATTTTCTGGTTTGCGTTTTTTTCGCTCCAAGCCGAGGTCGCCGGATTTCGATCATTAAAACAAATTCGGGAAAATCTCAGACGAAATTGCGAAGCCAAAATTTGACCAAACAAAAATTGAAATTCCGTCAAATTTTGACCAGGCCGAAATTATTTCGCCCCATACCGAGATGGCCGGCATTCGGCTGAAATATGATTTTTTCGAACGAAAATGAAATCTCAGGTCATGCTAGAAGAAAATTGCCATTGCATTTTTTTGTAGAGAGATGAATCTATCTATCCCCATAACCAACATATGTCTATATGTCATATGTAGCCTTATGACTTGTAGAAGGCAACTCGTCCTCCTAGTGTCATAAGGTTGAGGTCAATCGATCGTCGGATCTGTAGATCAATCAAGGGCTACAACGAGCCTTTTTAGCCCTAGCCGAGGTTGAAGATTTATCGATGATTTGCCAGATCTGGGAGGGATAATGATTAAAGGTAGTGGGAAAGAAGAAGTACCTTGTCATTGCTAGAGGAGGAGGTAGACATGAGCCGGCGGATAGGAGAAGTGACGTGGAGAAGGAGCCGCCGCTGTTCCTCGGCTGCTACCATTGATCTTGCTGGTGCTCCACCTCGCTGGAGAGCACGCTCGCATAGCCTCGTAGACGAACACCGGAGCGCCGCCATTGGTGTCCCCGAGTGTGCTTTTTTCTTGGACCCTGATAAGTGTCACACGTGTGGCACAAAGTGTAGAAGACTAGGTTTAGGCCGTGCAACACAATGAAATTGATCGGTGCACTGGGCACGTATATATGAGGTACAAGATGGGGGCCACAACCTCAACTATACAGGAAAACTAGGAGGTGGGCCCTAGACACAATATACATGCACCATATATTCAACACCCCCCCCCCCCCAGTTGAAGCGTCGCCAGAGACACAGAGACTGGATCGAAAGTCCTCAAATGTGGAAGTAGGCAGTCCCTTAGTCATCACATCGACGAACTGTTGTGCGGTCGGAACATGGAGAACCCGAGTGCGACCAAGGGCGACCTGTTCGCGCACAAAGTGTATGTCGAGCTCGATGTGCTTCGTCCGGCGATGATGAATGGGGTTGGCGGAAAGATACACGGCAGAGACGTTGTCGTAGTAGACGACCGTGGCCTGCGAGACGTCGTGATGCAACTCCTGAAGAAGCTGTCGAAGCCAAGTACACTCGGCGACAGCATTGGCCACTGCACGGTACTCAGCCTCCGCACTGGAGCGCGACACCATGGGTTGTCGTTTGGACGACCACGATACGAGGGAGGGACCGAGGTAGACACAGTAGCCGGAAGTGGAGCGCCATGTGTCAGGACAGCCTGCCCAATCAGCATCAGAATAGGCCACCATCTCCATAGAGGGGGACGCCGTAAGCGTGAGTCTGAGGGACATCGTGCCACGGATATAGCGGAGAATCCGTTTCGCGAGTGTCCAATGGGAATCACGAGGGGCGTGCATGTGAAGACACACCTGCTGAACGGCATACTGCAGATCCGGTCTGGTGAGCATCAGATACTGGAGAGCACCAACAATGGATCGGTAGAATGGAGCATCCTTCGCCAGAGAACCTTCCAAAGCAGAGACCTTGGCCTTCGTGTCAACAGGAGTGGCAACAGGCTGACAGTTGAGCATACCAGCGCGCTCAAGTAGCTCATGCGCATACTTCTGCTGATGAAGAAAGAAGCCGCCGGGGCGCCGAACAACCTCAATGCCAAGGAAATAATGTAGAGCACCCAAATCCTTGATAACAAACTCGTCACGCAGCCGATTAGTGACTTGCTGAAGTAGGGCTGTGGAGGAGGCTGTCAGGATGATGTCGTCGACGTAGAGTAACAAGTAGGCAGTCGTGTCGCCATGGTGATAGACGAACAGCGAGGCGTCGGAGCGAGTAACACGGAAGCCCACTGTCTACAGAAAACCGGCGATACGCTGGTACCAGGCTCGAGGTGCTTGCTTGAGACCGTAGAGAGACCGAGACAGCAAGCACACGTGGCTGGGATGAGTGGCGTCGACGAAACCAGTGGGTTGCTCACAGTAGACCTGCTCTGCCAGGTGACCATGAAGGAAGGCGTTGGAGACATCCATCTGATGAACCGGCCAGCCGTGAGAAACCGCCAACTGAAGGACAGTGCGGATCGTGCCCGGTTTGACAACCGGTGCAAACGTCTCGGTGAAGTCGACTCCAGCGCGCTGACGGAAACCGCGGACAACCCAGCGAGCCTTGTAGCGCTCAAGAGTGCCATCGGAGTGAGTCTTATGACGAAAGACCCACTTGCCGCTGATGACGTTAGCACGAGGCGGCCGGGGAACCAACGTCCAAGTGCGGTTCCGCTGAAGAGCGTCGAACTCCTCCTGCATCGCCGCAAGCCAGTGAGGATCACGAAGGGCTGCTCTGGCGGTCGTAGGAATCGGTGACAGCTCTGCGGTGGAGATAGCGAGCATGTACTTGATACGTCCATTTTGCATCATGCTTTTATATTGATATTTATTGCATTATGGGCTGTTATTACACATTATGGTACAATACTTATGCCTTTTCTCTCTTATTTTATAAGGTTTACATGAAGAGGGAGAATGCCGGCAGCTGGAATTCTGGACTGGAAAAGGAGCAAATATGAGAGACCTATTCTGCACAACTCCAAAAGTCCTGAAAAGTTACGGAGATTTTTTTTGGAATATATATAAAATATTGGGCGAAAGAAATACCGGAGGGGACCCACCAAGAGGTCAGAAGCCTCGGGGGAGCGCCCTACCCCCTGGGCGCGCCCCTGTGGCTTGTGGGCCCCCGGGCAGCCCTCTGGTGCCCATCTTCTGCTATATGGAGGGTTTTGACCTGGAAAAAATCAGAAGGGAGCTTTCGGGACGAAGCGCCGCCGTCTCGAGGCGGAACTTGGGCAGAACCAATCTAGGGCTTCGGCGGAGCTGTTCTGCCGGGGAAACTTCCCTCCCGGAGGGGGAAATCGAAGCCACCATCATCACCAACGATCCTCTCATCGAGAGGGGGTCAATCTCTATCAACATCTCCACCAGCACCATCTCCACTCCAAACCCTAGTTCATCTCTTGTATCCGATCTTTGTCTCAAAACCTCAGATTGGTACCTGTGGGTTGCTAGTAGTGTTGATTACTCCTTGTAGTTGATGCTAGTTGGTTTACTTGGTGGAAGATCATATGTTCAGATCCTTAATGATAATTAATACTCCTCTGATTATGAACATGAATATGCTTTGTGATTAGTTACGTTTGTTCCTGAGGACATGGGATAAGTCTTGTTATAAGTAATCATGTGAATTTGGTATTCGTTCGATATTTTGATGAGATGTATGTTGTCTCTCCTCTAGTGGTGTTATGTGAACGTCGACTACATGACACTTCACCATTATTTGGGCCTAGGGGAAGGCATTGGGAAGTAACAAGTAGATGATGGGTTGCTAGAGTGACAGAAGCTTAAACCCTAGTTTATGCGTTGCTTTGTAAGGGGCTGATTTAGATCCATATGTTTCATGCTATGGTTAGATTTATCTTAATTCTTCTTTCGTAGTTGCGGATGCTTGCAAGAGAGGTTAATCATAAGTGGGAGGTTTGTCCAAGTAAGGGCAGCACCCAAGCACCGGTCCACCCACATATCAAATTATCAAAGTAACGAACGCGAATCATATGAGCATGATGAAAACTAGCTTGACATAAATTCCCATGTGTCCTCGGGAGCGCTTTGCTTTATATAAGAATTTGTCCAGGCTTGTCCTTTGCTACAAAAAGGATTGGGCCACCTTGCTGCACCTTTGCTACATTTTTTACTTGCTATCCGTACGAATTATCTTATCACAAAACTATCTGTCACCGATAATTTCAGTGCTTGCAGAGAATACCTTACTGAAAACCTCTTGTCATTTCCTTCTGCTCCTCGTTGGGTTCGATACTCTTACTTATCGAAAGGACTACGATAGATCCCCTATACTTGTGGGTCATCAGTACTCGTCGCTGGAGTACCGCAAACTCGGGCGATGGACGCCATCCCGGGCCTGAGTGAGAGGGCGAGGCGGCGACTCCGAGACCGCGGCAGGCGTCGGGGCCACAGGTAGGGAAGGGGCCGGCGACGAGGCGGCCGGCGAAGACGCCGGCGACGGGGCAGCCGGCGAGACTGCCGGCAAAGGGGCCGACGACGGGGCAGCCGGCGAGACGGCCGTGGGGGCGCGAGGCATAGCTCTACCCACGGCGCGAGGACCGCCAAAGCCCGGAGGCGGTCCATGAGCCAAGTGAAGCCGTCCACAAGAGCGTCACCTCATTGCCGCCGGCAGCGCCCGAGGGGGCGGCCGAAGCCGGCGACGACACAACTGGCGAAGGGGCCGCCGGCGACGAGGCGGCCGGCGAAGGGGCCGGCGACGGGGCAGCCAGCATGCCAGCCGGCGACGAGACCGGCGACGGGGCGGCCGACGAGGCAGCCGGCGAAGATGCCGGCGAGGCGGGCGGAGTCGGCGAGGGCGTCGTGGGGTTGCGAGGCGCAGCTCGTCCCACGACGCGAGGACCGCCGAAGCCCGGAGGCGGTCCAAGAGCCAGGCGGGGCCGTCTAGCAGACGGCGTCGCAGAAAGGCCGCCAGTGGCCGGTGGCGAGGTGACGGCGGCAGGTACCTGCTGAAACGGAAACACCTTCTCATCGAAGTAAACATGTCGCGAGGTGAACACTCGGTGTGAGACGGGATCATAGCAGCGGTATCCTTTGGTGTTGGGTGGGTAGCCAAGAAAGATACATGCAACAGATCGAGGTGCAAGCTTATGAGGCGCGGTAGCGGCGATGCTAGGGTAGCAGAGACAGTCGAAAACGCGAAGCTCATCATAAGAGGGTGGTGCACCGAAGAGAGGATAGTGGGGTACAAAGTTGCCGCGAGTACGATAGGGGCGAAGGTTAAGGAGGAGTGATGCAGTGGCAAGGGCGTCAGGCCAGAAGCGCGGAGGCACATTGGCATGAAAGAGGAGCGTACGAACGCAGTCGTTAAAAGTGCGAAGAACGCGTTCAGCGCGACCGTTCTGTTGCGAAGTATAGGGGCAAGTGAGACGAAATGTCGTGCCATGTGTGGTGAGGAGAGTGCGAACAGCCAGGTTGTCAAACTCCTTCCCGTTATCTGTTTGTAACGCAAGAATGGGACGCCCAAACCGCGTGGAAACATAGGAGTAAAAGGCAGCGAGAGTGGATATAGTATTGGACTTGCGCCGCAACGGGAAGGTTCACACATAGTGCGAAAAATCATCAAGGATAACAAGATAGTAAAGATAGCCCATATTACTTGCAACAGGAGAAGTCCAGACATCGCTATGAAGTAATTCAAAGGGATATGATGCTATGGTGGTGGATGCAATAAATGGAAGACGAACATGTTTGCCTAGACGACAAGCATGACAAGTGTGATCGGCAATCTTATCACAGGAAAAACTGAAAGTCTGAAGAATATGATGAAGTGTAGCGGGGTTAGGATGACCCAAATGAGCGTGCCAAAGATCCAGACTAGCGGAGAAGGCAACTGGAGTGGTGGCGGTAGAGGAGGGTGGGTGTACTGGTTAGAGCTCATCGGGACTGTCACATCGGTAGAGGATCATCCGGGTACGGGCGTCCTTGACAGAAAACCCGCACTTGTCAAATTCAACAGTAATAGGATTTTCACGCGTAAGATATCGAACGGAAACAAGATTCTTAATGAGGTCAGGCGAAATAAGTATGTTAGACATAGACAGTGGCATGGATGATGAAGGAAAGAATGCATGGCCCATATGTGTAATGGGTAAAAAGAGGAGCCATCACCGACGGTGATTTGTGTGGAAGTATGAACAGGATGAAAAGTATGGGTATCACCAGGATGAGCGGCCATGTGAGCGGAGGCACCCGTATACATATACCAATTACCGCCACCGATGTAGTTAGTCGGTGAGGGAGCCGAAGGAAGGGCCGCTACGAGAGCCTGGTTCCACGGTGCCGGAGGCATGATCGGAGGCACCATGGTGTTGGTGTAGTGGGCGTCGGCCTGCTGCATCGAAGGAGAGGGCAGCATGGGATAGATGGCGGCAGCGACACTAGGGAAGGCGCGGCGGCGGCTAGGAGGGGGGGACGCACATCGGCGGCGACGGAGGCTTGGAGGAGCGGCGGCGGTGGCGGTGTGTGGCGGTGGCTGGATGCGGCGGCGGCGGCGGCGGCGCTAGGGAAGGCGCGGCGGCGGCGGTGGCTAGGTTAGGACAACGGTGGGTGTGGCTGTTAGGGTTTTGGGTGTGGTGGCTAAGGTGCGGCGCGGTGAGGGTGAGGCGTGCGGGGCGGAAGCGGAGGAAGTGGCGGCGGCGGCTAAGGGGAGCCTGCGGCGGCGGCAGGTGGCGGCGGCAGGTGGGGAGGCGGCGGCGACCGGCGGCGGCGGCGGCGGCTAAGGGGAGCCGGTGGCGGCGGCGGGTGGCGGCGGCAGGTGGGGAGGCGGCGGCGACCGGCGGCGGCAGCGGCTAGGGAGAGCCGAGGGCGGCGGAAGGTGGCGGCGGCGCGATGGAGGCGCGGCGGCGGCGGCGGCTAGGTTAGGTCTAGGAGCGACTTGCGATAGATACTATGTAGAAGACTAGGTTTAGGCCGTGCAACACAATGACATTGATCGGTGCACTGGGCACGTATATATGAGGTACAAGATGGGGGCCACAACCTCAACTATACAGGAAAACTAGGAGGTGGGCCCTAGACACAATATACATGCACCATATATTCAACACAAAGCAATTCCGCCCTGGCGTTTTTTGTCGGCAAGTTTGGTTACCCAAGGATGGCTACCTTTTTTTTTTTGAGGGGAAGGCCATCATGGCTAGCTTTATTAAAGTTTAAACAACGCTTACATCGTCCGCTAAAGGTTCAAGAATAAAGCCCGGAGGTGAGTCCAACCACAAATTCGGTGGATCAACACGACCATTCTGGGCTAGCACATGAGCTACTATATTAGCCTCTTGATTACAATGCTCTAAAACAACCTTCCCGAAATCTAGAAGTGATAAACGACAACTATCCAGAAGTGGAGCAGCAACCATGGAATGCCCTTCATTGTTCTGTAATGCTTGTATCAACACCAAACAGTCTGATTGTATGCGAATAGATGTGCAGCCCACACTTGATGCAAGTCTCAGGCCCTCTGCTAGGGCTGCGGCTTCTGCTGAGACCACGTCCGCCACATGATCAAACTTTGCTGTCAGTGCTCCAATAAAAGTGCCCAAGTTGTCTCTCAGAATCGCTCCACCAGCCCCCGTATGATCTTCTTCAGAGAAAGAAGCATCCACATTAAGAGCCAGCTGGTTATGAAGAGGTTTATACCATCTGTCCACTCGAGGGGTCCCTGTTGGTTTACTCAAAGCACGAACGAAGCTGAGAACCAGAGCCCGAATTGCTGGGCCAGATTGACTCGGTGGCTGAACCTCTTCCTCCCGCACAATAAGTCTCCTCTGCCACCAGAGGTACCAACATGTAATGGATATTAATTCTGGTAGCTGCACCACATCCATATAATTGACACTATGGGCCGGTTCGCAGAGGAAGATCTCAAGGATGGCTACTTTAGTTGTGAAGCATGGCAACTTTCTGTTTGGATGGCAAGTTTCAGTTTTCCTGGTTTTTTTAAGGAAATTTTAGTTGTAAAAATGTAGGGAGGTGTTACTTCATGTCTCACGTGTTGCACTTAGCATTTGGTTTTTTTCTATTGGTGTTGGTGTTGGTTCAGGACCGATATATAGGTTCTCTGATGTGTTACTTCGGGGAGGCACGGCATCGGTTCAGGTCTCCAGTTCTTTCTTGAGCGGTAATCGTTTACCTTTTTTCCCCTCCTTTTTTGAGTCTAAACACACATTATTTATTACTCAATGATGTTCTGGGAATACAAGAAAGTTCTGGGGGTTCAGCAGCCAAAGATGGCGTCCGAACTCCAAACCAAAAGCATGTCTACAAAGGTTGTGTGCCTTCAAATTGGTATCACGCCCCTCTAAGATGAAGGAGCACTGTTGAAACTCGCTTGTGCTACCTAAGAACTCCCTATTGACGCTCACGTAGGTTCCTCCAGCTCCCTGCTTGATATTGTTAGCTACTACTTGACAAGCTAAAGCAATCTCCACCTTTGATAGTAAAATGTCTTGTGCTAGAGCCATAGCCTCTCGACAAGCCAGCGCTTCTAGGGATGCAGGATTTGTAATCCCGACGATCCTTATAGCCGAGGCGCCTAGATAGACACCCGATGAATCCCTCCATACTGCGTAAATGCTCCTTCGTTTGCTTCCCGTGATACAACACCGTCAACTCGTATCTTGGCAACACCTTGCAGGAGCGGGATCCATCTTGGTCGTTGCTGTTTTGCCACATGTTTTTTTAGGGGTGGAACGATTATTAATTCAAACAAGTTCAATGGAATCGTTACAATATCATGTGGTTGAACGAATCACACATGTCTACCTAAACCTAGAGATAAAGAACATTTATAGCTATGCTGTCAGCCTCATAATTTCTAGACCTTCTCTCATAAATGAAATCACACTCCAAAAAATCTAACTTGCTAGCACAGATCTCGTGAATAATGGCTGCATGTCTTCCTCCTTGATTCGTCTCAATATCACTAATCACCGTAGCACAGTCAAAAGATACAAGGACCTGAGAAATGTCCAAATCATTGGCCAGCGCCAAAGCCTCGCGGCATGCCAAGTCCTTCGAGGTTGGCACGTCGTTAATACCCAAATACGTCATAGACGATGAGCCCAAGTAATTACCTAGATGGTCTCGACCTATAGCAGCCACAACACCTCTATCAACATGTCTTCCTACCGCCCCATCAACATTGATTTTCTTGTAACCTAGCAGTGGTCTTGCCACATGGGTAGCCAGGTTTGTTTGATCAACTCGTATCTTGGCAACACCTTGTTTCTTGTTTGGACGTGCATGTTTTTCTTTTTTTGAGGAAAGTTGGACATGCATGTATCAATCAATCGGAATTAAGGTCCGTTTGTTTGGCTGGGCCTTCAGGCTTCGTTGGGCTGGATGGGCCAGAATAATAATTCGACCAGGCATCGGGCTGGATGGGGAAACCGATCGTGAGAGGCAACCTTTCTCTACTCTTTTCTTGCGCGATAGATAGATAGATAAGAGAGAAGAGAAGAATAGAAGTATTACAGATTCACATATTTGCCGGATGGCGATGTCGACGGCGACCCGGATGATGCGCCTGCACGCGCGCCGCTCCTCTGCCTTCCGCCTCCTCCGCTCCAGCCGCCCGGACCCCAACCCGGCGCTGCTGCAGGGCCAAGGGCCCCGCTGGTACCGGGGAGCTACCGCGGCGGCCGATCCGCCGTCGACCCCAGCAAACCTGGGCGTGAGCATCGTGCCGGAGAGCAAGGTGTTCATGGTGGAGCGCTTAGGCATGTACCACAAGACTCTCTCCTCGGGGATTCACTTCCTCGTGCCCGTCGTCGACCGCATCGCCTACGTCCACTCGCTCCAGGAGGAGGCCATCCCAATCCCTGACAACCCCGCCGTCACCAAGGACAACGCCTTCGTCCAGATTGGAGGGGTGCTCCACGTCAAGGTACGTAATCTCTAACCCCTAAACCCTAGGAAGCTTGCTTAATTAACTGAATCGAACAAAATTGAATTGCGCAGATTGCCAATCCCTTCCTTGCTTCCTACGTCGTGGAGAACCCCATCTATGCAGTCACCCAACTTGCGCAGACAGTTGCAAGGAAAGAACTTGTCAAGATTACCCTTGAAAAGACTTTCAAGGAGAGAGACACGCTCAACCACAACATTATGGTACCTAGTACTATCACACGTCTCTCCCTCCTAAATTCCATGGTCCTGCAACTCATCTAGCAAATTGTTTTGTCTTGTTTCTCTATCTGCAGAAGTCAATCAATCACGCATCGTGCGAATGGGGTGTCAAATGCCTCAAATACGACATCTGTATGGTTTTCTTTTTCATCGTCAAATGTCCTAAATACGACATCTGTAGTATTCCATTAATTACTAATAACTACAAGCTGTCCACTTTTAGGCATTACTCCTCCAGAGGGAGTTAAGAAAGCCATGGAGAGGCTGCTTGAAGCAGAATGCAGGAAACGCGCTCGGATCATCGAGTCAGAATGTAATATCGGCTCTTTAGCCTTTATTAATTTGATTAAAACCGCTCTTCAGTTTAAGAGAACCTTTTATTACGTATGTGAAAAGTACGCGTGCGGCTTGTCAAGTGCTCTGGTTCAGCGAGTATAACTTGCAAATTATTATGTCTTGCTATTTGGCTGAGGTTGCTGAGTGTTTTGATTCAGCTTATATATATATAGTACTAGATTTCATTACACCTAACTCGGATGTCCAGATTTAACTTCTTGTTTCTCTTCTTCTGCCAGGTGCTATGATGGAAAAGGCCAACAAAGCAAAGGGTACGTGACATCTGTTTGGCTCTATTTTATCATCTTGCTGTGAAGATTGCGAAATATCTTGCCAGCTGCCCTGCTCAGCTTGTGAAAATACTACACTTCCTGAATTGTTGCTACATGCATAATATGAGGAAAATCTCGTTCTTCCGCCTTATGATATACAATATTCTAACATTAGTTAATGTCAATGCATAACTATAGATGTAGCATTATCTTTTTCTTATCATGACAGCATTATGAATTTTCACTTGGAAACATGCTATCCTACTATTAAAATCATAAAATGTCAAAGACTTGGGATTTTTCTTATTTGTGTTATTGCATGTCCTGTGTTTTCTAGAGACTTTCCTTAGGATTAGGATAGAAACAATGGATAACACTGTCTCCCTCGCTACGGTCACATCACAAAAAGAATAACCAAGCATCTCTAGAAGATTGAGAGGGGGGTCCTGTGGGCTGGGCGCGAGGCTGCCAGTGGCAGCAACTGCCATGTTAATTGGTGTCGGACTTGCCATCCAATTGAGCTTGGAGGCCTCGGAATCCTTGACCCGGAGAACAATGGGCTAGCCCTTTGCCTACGATGGCTCTTGTTCACCCCGACTGATGGCTTTTGTTCACGAGCTGAATATCTTTTTGTTTCTACTATTACTTGCTTGAACATATTGTGATTGTTACCCTGTTGTCTTGTGAATCTGAAAGTGTTGCATCTTGGGCAGTTGGGCTTATGCTTGTTGTTTTTCATTGTGGACATCAGGTGAAGCTGAAGCGATTCTTGCCATGTTTGAAGCGACTGCTAGAGGGATAACGATGGCTCCGGAGGTATCACATTTTTCTTGTAAAATCTTGATGAAGCAGGATTTTGACCATCACTTTTCCTCTCGCCCAACAAAACATAAATTGCTGCTTCTAATTTGTATAGGCTGCCCGCTTGAAGATCGCTGAAGAATACATGGAAGTACTTTCAAAACTAGCTAAACATGTGAGACGAAAGTTGAATCCTAAATATACGATTCTTAGTGTTATTACTAGTTTATTCTATCTGATAAACATGATCGTTACTGATGCATGCGTTCCTTTCAAACTGTAGATAAAGACGATGCTTCTTCCCAGCGACCAAGGCAATCAGGGGGCAATGATTGCTCAGGCCCAACCCGCAGTTTTGCCAGAAGAACTGGATGATCCGTCTCCTGAGATGCCATCCATAAGTGACATGCGCGGCGTCCTGTCAGATGACAAGCATCCACTGCCACACCCCAAGCAAAAGTAGCTGGAAATTTTGATGCGGATGACTAACTTGCCTTATGTAATGCAACTGGATCAGAAAGAATGGTTTTTCAGTCTGAGAGTGAAGATTTCCATTTTACGTTCTGATGACGTAGGATGAAACACTTTGTTGCCTAGTTGAGATTAAAATTTTGTTTATATTAATCGATGGTGCTACATGTAGAAGGCATCCCAACACTAGTATCAACCACTCGTCTAGACTCTTATTCCATGAGATTTTGTTGGTGTAAGGGATGACACAAGTATAAACGGAAGTAAATTTACTTGCTGTTGCAAACATAGCTAATTATTTTTGGCCTGATATAGTATCTGATCTCATATGTGAATTTCTAATGCTGTGTTAGCTTTAGATTTGCATAAGTAGAGTTTTTATGTTTGGTTCAAAGTTCTTTTTTATACACAGTTTTTGTTTTGCCAAAGTATTATGAACAGAAAATTCTCAGAACCGCTTTAAAGGTCATCAATCTTGTATGCTCAAAATTAATAATCGTAAATAATATAGAGATATTCTAATTTTTTGTTCTATTGGGAGTATGTACTCACACATAGCAAAAGTGAGGTGCTTGTTCTTGGCTGCTCCTCGACCAATAAGCTGTTGTGCTTAATTGCCAACTTGTTTCTTCCCCCTTTAAGTACCTCGGTGTTCCTACTTCCCCTTTCACTCTCTTTTCTAAGGATTTTGCCTTCTCCATTCTTGAAGTTGCTAACAGGGTCTTACCGTCGAGGGGGCGGTATAACTTTTCTGCGGGTAAGGTGTGCGCCCCCCCCCCCCCCCCCCCCCCCCAAACGCCTACTTATCTTCGCTCCCTATTTTTCCAATGGGTTATTATCACCTCCTTGCCGGCTCCCGTGATGGTTTTGATAAGCATAGAAGCGGGTTCTATTGGAACTCGGCTGACAAAAAAAGTAAATAACGTCTGGTTAAATGGAAACTAATGTGTAGACCAAAAAGCCTTGGGGGGCTTGGTATTTTAAACACTGCTATTATGAACAAATGCTTAATTATGAAATGGTGGTGGCGTATTCTAACCACAGACCCTGGCACCCTCTGGTTTTACCTTCTTAAAGCTAAGTATTTCCCCTCCTTGAGCCACTTATTTGCTTCTGCCTCTGGTGACTCTTAGTTCTGGCGTCAGTTGGTCAAAGTGTGTGATGAATTCAGGTCACGGGTTAAATTTGTGGTTAATAATGGAAAGTCCACTCATTTTTGGCTTGACCGATGGGTTGGAAACGACCCCCTCTGTGAAGCTTTTTCTACCTTTTTTGGTACTGTTCCTAGCTGGGAACTTCCATCTCGGAACTTGCTGCTAATAACTGGGATTTGGGCTTCTGGCGCTTGTTGTCTCTTGCAGAGTTGAAAGACTGGCATCGTCTTGCTGCTCTCTTCCCTTCGCTTTTAGTGGATGATGACTCTGATGCTCTGGCCCCAATCTTCCTCTTGCAAGTTTTCAGTTAGGTCCATGTATGTTAGGTTGTTTGTTGGGTCTCCCTCTGCTAGATTCAAGTGCATTTGGTATGCTCGTGTGCCTCTAAAGATTTAAAAAAAATCTCTGGCAAGAGGAAACTCCCTGAGGCTTACCAAGTTCGTAAGCATAATGATCCTAGATTGGAATGAGGACTCCATGCAAAAGGAGTGGGAGGAGTGCAGCGTCCTGCATGGCAAGCTCCCGAAAAGCAAACAGTAGCAAGGGCTGCTCCGCAATGAGCTCGTAACTCTTAAGGCCGACCTCGAGCGCCAGGCTGGTTTGTCCAAGGGGCACGAGGTGGAGGTCTCACGCCTCCAGAAGGTAAATGACAAAGTGTCGACGCAGCTGAGCGAGGCGCATAATCACATTGCGAAGATCTGGTTGCCGTGGCTCGACATGAATACCTAGGTGCTTGTCCCCCCTTCTTATTTCGTTTAGAAATGTTGTCTAACGCTTATTTTTGGACGTGACGTAGTGCCAATACCTGAGATCTGTAATAATGACGCTGAAGCCAGGCTCCGAGAGGTCGAGGCCACTGCGGAGAAGATGCAAGTTTGGTTTCGAATTGTTGTGGCAACTGTCTTCCGTGGGGATCCGGAGCTCCGACCTGACCTTGACAGTGTGCTGGTCCTGTTTAGTAGGTCACCAGGGCAGATGGAAGACTGGATGTTCTCTGCGGCCTTCGAGGAAGCCCGCCGGGCACTTGCTGGTATATGGACGCATAACACGAGCATGGATCGTGGGTGGGTGGGGGGAGGGATTTGGATTACTTCTTCGAGGAGGTCAGCGAGGACGCCGGGTTCGCCGTTGGGACCTGTGACCTGCAAGTGATTATCAAGAGGGCGCCCAAAGATGATGAGGACTCGGTATAAGCTTGTAAGGGAAACGTTGTACGTTTTTGTCTCGTACGTTCGTGTTTGCATCGAGAATGCCCTTGTTCAACCAAGTTGACTAGGGTGGGCATCGAGGTGCCGTCGGTAGGGTGGGCAGTACTACGTCGCCGTCAGCATCAGCGCAATAAGAGAGAGGGAGGGGGGAGGGGGGAGGGAGGGGAAGGTAGGGAGGGAGCGAGAGAGGGGGAGAGAGAGAGATAGAGATAGAGATAGAGATAGAGAGAGAGAGAGAGTATAAACTACACATATCTTCTGACATAATAAAACTAGCAACGTTTAGAAATGTGTCGCATGCTGTCAGTCTCTCGATTACATATAATGTGGACAACTTACTTTATGACATCCAATGAAATTCAAAACATTGTGGACAAGAGGCATGCCACTTCCGGCACGACACTTGTGCTTACACATTGTGTGTTGCAAAAGAAACTCTCAAGACATGTGGTGCATATGCAAATACAGGCTCAGAATACTGGTGACATACGACTTGTTGTATATGACGAGACATATATACCATGCACCTAGTCGACGTCATGATAAGATAGATGCCACATCATGTACGGATGGTAGGAGATCTGTGACATCTACGACTTCACCGAGGTTGGAGACAAGATAATCAACGTCATCCACATTGGACATGCAATCCCCGTCCTCTTCGTGCATACCATTTCTAAGACGACTACTGACGAGTAGGTGTCTTCGGAGAGTCTAACATGCATGCATGTCTATTTACATCAATTATGATTGCACTTGTGTTGAGTACTTATGGTTGTACCATTAAGTGGATTTTTCTAGAATTGCTAGCTAGGTACTATGTGATGCTAGTTACTACGGTGTTGAAGATTTCATATGTTTAGTTCATGATCCAATAATAATAATTGTTGCATTTGATTTTGATGCCTAAATGCTGCTAGTTTTATTACGTCAGAAGATATGTGTAGGTTATATACTTATTTCTGGTTAAATTACGTACTGAGTTATGTCCCTTATCTTCGAATATGGATGGCTATACTCGTTGCTTCTTCTACCCTTCTTCGATTTGGAGTTGGAGTTTTATTGGTGATTTTGCTTGAGATTTGGATTCAGCTGGCATCTTGTTGCATGGTTTTGATTGCTTGCGAGTATATTCAATGTACTCATTTGCCTTGTTGATTTTGGCCAGACCCTGAGGATGACCCCTATGCTTGTGGAAATGGCATTGAGTTTGCCAAGTAGGATGTGTCCCAAAAGTATTCCCTAGTGTGTTTGGAGTCCACCACCATTTACGCCTCCGCTTCTGCTTAGTTCTACTACTTTTATAGAGGCTTTGTTACATCTAAATAATGTATATATGTTGATGCACTAAGTCCGCCTTTTCAGCCGCCCCACTATTCTTGTAATGTCAGAACCCCTTTGTTATCGCGACCACCAATGAAGTGTTGGTTTGATGTTCTTATGTTGAAAGTGAATGTATGCCAAAGGATGAGATCTCTGGGCTAGCATAGAACGCCACGGGTTATTGAATTGGTGTGTGACATGGTTAGGCTGACATTGGGCTAGATGGGTCGGGGCGGAGGAATAAGAAGGTTCAGGCGGTGGAAGGAGGAAGATGAAGGCTAGTCATATGATTTTAATCCAATAGTTCATACAAAATTAACTGAGACTTTTTTTCGGGCAACAGTTTCATAGGTCTTTCATATAATGCATATTTAACCCCTTTTTTAGAAATGATGTACTTGAAGAAGAGAGATAGACCAACATTCTTGCAGTATGAACCATGGATTATTCATATAAAAAACTCAGGCGTTAGTTACACTGTCAAGCAAGCTAGATCTGCAGGAGGCTTTGGACTAAAACAATTAGAAGATCTAGACTCTTTAGAAGTACTCCCTCCGTTTAAAAATAATTGAAGTTCTAGTAAATAGGTTACCGCAAGTGATTATTCTCATCAGAACGAGTCTAGACTCTGGAGACAGGAACATGCCGATATTTACTTTACAAACACTCCTTCCGTTGTTTTAGTAAAGGTTGGCATTTGTGGTCTTCCAGTACCAGGGATTAGCCGAACAAGTGGAGCCTTGTCTTGGATTACCTTCATTGCATCCTCTGCGACACCCTGCTTTCCCCAATATGGACCGACGAACCATTCGATACCCGCTCCCCCAATCAAGCCTCCTAACTGCACATGAACCAATCCAAGTTATTAGCTAACTAATAAGCATTCCGTATAGTGTTGTCGAATGAAATGTACATGAAGAAAATTATTAATTAGGAGACCTACATGACCCCAGTTCTTAATGCGGTGCCTTGAAACGTAGCCAAGGCCCTGTCAAATAAAGATATGAGATCAGACAACAAATGGCAAAAAATAAAGACAGATTAAGATCATCATCAAACAAACGAATATTTAAACCAGTACATACCGCATTGAGTAAAACATCAGCTGCAATTTTCCATAAAGTTTCATTTGCTTTCTCTATATGCTCTCGGTGCCTCCACATATAAACAGCTTGTGCACCAATCTGATAATCAAGATAAATGGTACTGAGATGCAAGAAACTCTACCTTAATGGCTCTATGGATCTTTAGAAAATATAGCGGTGGTAGTACTAGTCTCTGGGCTGTTTACAAAATACTCCCTCCGTATGGAAATACTTGTCGGAGAAATGTCTCCGACAAGTATTTCCGGACAGAGGGAATATAATGGTAGCTCCTAAGCTCGATCTGGACTAAACATGTGTGTGGCAACAACTATTAATGTGGAACAAACTACTTAGTTCCCAAGCCATTCTCATTGGAAGAAACTACATTGGAGGCTCTACACTTCTAATAAGACAGTTTATCTTGCAATAAATCTTTATTTCCATGTTTTTTATGGTGTGCGTTCTACCTATCTAGAGCACCATACTGATCTTTGACTAGTTCCATCACGCACCTTGATGGCACGGTTTTAGTCAATGAAAGCTTTCATTTACCCAAAATGTGTGTCTGTTGGGGGGGGGGGGGGGGGGGGGGGGTCCTAACATGTAAGTTGCTAGCTAGTTCAACATAATGCCATATTTCTAGTGGATTATAACCCACTACAGGGTTAAGCACACATGGTTGTTGTATTGCCACAAATAGCAAAATATTATGTTACTGTACTCCGTCCGTCCTTATTTACATGACACACACGTATTTCGAGGTGTAATTTTAACTATCAATTAGGTCAATAAAACGTGGATTACATGTCAAAAAAATTATACCATTTAATTTGTTATAAAATATACTCCCTCCGTAAACTAATATAAGAGCATTTAGATTACTAAAGTAGTGTTCTAAACACTCTTATATTAGTTTACGGAGGGAGTAGTTTTTAATGGATCCAATGGTATAATTTTTGTGACATTTAATTAATATATTATTGGTGATAATGATGATAAACGGCAACGCAAAAAAACAAGGGCATCATGTATATAGGGATGGAGGGAGTATTTAGCAAGGAATGAACATACCAATCCACAAATAGCACTTGATGCACCAACAGAAGGTCCGGCACAAACAAAGTAACTCAGTAGTGAACCTGTTACCACAGTTCAAAGAATGAAGAATCAATTATGAATACTACTCTCTTGAAAAAGTCTTTCGTCCCGCTTTATAAATAAAGCAAGAACCGAAGAAGTACACGGCCAAACGATACAAAATGATGAGATAACCCTCTTACAAAACCGATCTTAAGATATCGGAGCACGCAAAACGCATGCGACTATGCTACCAACAAAGGGCACCGGAAGAACTAAACACCCCCACGCTACGACCTAGCACACCTAAGCTCCACAACAATGCCCCTAAGAGGAAAAAAACGCAGAGCATCGCCACTGCCGAGTCCACTGCGGACAAAGGTCTTTACCCGGAGCCCAGACACGGACAGAAGAACCACAACGGCGTCTTCAAGAAGAGCGCGGCTCCCACGGATATCGCCATTGTCGGCGCCAAGGCACAGAGCTTTCACGCGCTAATTCACCCGTGCCACCACGAGGCCACCATAAGGACCGCGATGATGTCGGATCCCCACCCTCCGAGAGAGAGAGGGCACGTCCAAGCTACCCATCGCAACACCTCCAGTTGCCCACACAATCCGGGAGGAGATCCACCACCACCGCAATGATGCCCGCCGAAGAGTAATCATGCGGACCGGCATCCGGGGTCACCGCCCCAGCATCCCTGTCGATCGCGAGATCCCGTACGACGCTCACATCGCAATATCCCCGCTGCCACCTACGCCGGCCGGGCTTTGCCCGGTGGCGCTTCGCGTCGGCAGCGGGGTAGGAGGGCCAGGAGGGGAGAGGATTGTGGCGGCGTGTCAGGGTTCACCCTTGTCGCCCGTCGGGGCTACCTGGGGCTCTGATTTATGCGCTCGTTATAAATCTACTCCCTCCGCTTTTATGTGTTTGTTCACTAATTTTAGTTGTATGTATCCGTGTTGAAATATCCATAACATTTTTTTTCCTTTTGTTTAGATAAAAAGCAGCTTCTTGATTTGTGCATGCACTTGCTGACTTTTTAACATGGGCCACGTACAGCAGATTGACGGTGAGAAGAACATTGGTGCAGTCCCTCTTCTGAACCTTCTTCTCTTTGTTGCTTCCATGGTCAAGTGGCCCCGTGGGCGGCGATTTCTGGCTGTCCCTCTTTTTGTTGTTGCTTCCATGGTCAGGTGGCCCCGTGGGCGGCGATTTCCTGTCACCATGTGATGTGTTGTCGATGAGAAGGCCGGCGGCGGAAAAGGACGCGGCACAAAACACGTCGGCGAGGATGCGGCGGCGTGGTGGTGGCTTGGACGACGAGTGTGCATGTCCTCCAAACCACCGGCTGTTGTGGCCGACCCCTCTCGGCAAGAAGGCATGGAGATGCCGTCGCACGCCCTATCATTGAACCAACCAACGGCAAACACAAATTGGCTCTATATGCTAGCAATCACATATGGCTTAGATGCCAAACTAGCAGTTCGGGTCAGAAGTAAACCGACGAGGCCGGGGCAGATGCATGTTGCAAGTATATAATATCAGGACAAAGTATGCACCGGCGGCGAGCGGTAGAGGAAACTGCCGGCGAGGTTGGCTTGGCCTGAAGAGGAGATAGAGCCAGAAGCATGCGTGGGAGGAAGAGGCCTCCTGAAGGTGCGGAAGCATGCGTTGGGGACTCGTTACGTACGTGGGTGCCGGCCTTTCGTTTCGATGGAGATCGTTGTGTCGTGTCTTGCTTAATTAGTTTGGAGTCGTAGATACATACAATATAGAGTATAAAGAATGTTATATATGGAGTTTGAAAAGAACTCCGCGGAAAAGCAATGACATAATAAGATTTAGATGTGCAAACCGTCTGAATCACGGACGCGTGTGACCACGCTTTGATCAAACAGCCAGCACCAAACGCCGAAAAGCGGCTGATCGAGTCGGCGAGATCAATGGCGGCGGCGCTCCTGCAGGTGGCGAGGAGGCTTTGCTTCCGGCTCGGGAAAACAACGGTACCTTCTCTCTTTTCTCCTATGTTTTCGACACCTCTCCCTACTGCCCGCTCTCTCAAGCGGTGTTTCCTGAGTGGGGACAAGATCTGCTAGATGCCACGGCCGTTGCTGCCGACCGATACCTCCATCCCCTTTGCTCCCTAGATAAAATCCCAGCCTTTTCTGTTGCTCGACCCCTCCCCCGCCTGAATTCTGCGCAAATCTTAATCTTTCCGAGCCGAGGCCGATAATCTTCCACGGATATTGAAACTTGGGGCGAAAAACCCAGCTTACTTCTGATTTTTGTGTGTTGCGGGGTCTTTTCGAGCCAACGGCTGCCCAGAAGGATGCCGTGAACCGGGCTTTCCTGGAATCGATCAAGATTGATGATTTCGATGATTATGCTCTGAAGGCCTTCTGGCGTCACCGGCAGACTGGGAATGCTCCAGGCTTAACCCATGCTCAAGTGACCGAGATTCTCAAGGGAGTGTGTGAGATGCAGAAAATATATGGCATAACAAGCAAGTGATCTTTGCTATTATCTAGCTTTGTAAGGTCGAATCATTGTGAGTCTACCCTTCGATTATAAATGTAGGAGTAAATAGAATGGGTTCGTTTGGATCTTTGTTGTTTTCTTACTTTGTAAGGTTTCTAAATCTTTAACATATTTTGGAGTGTATGCTTTTGGTCTTGGTTTGTGAATATCTAGTTTTAGTTGTAGTTTTTTCTGTATGCTAGTATAATATTTCCTTCAATTATTAATGGTAATGGAATGGGTCGTTTGGAAAGAAAGAAAAATGTCTATCAGATTGGTGTGGTGGTGGTGCAAGTCACTGTGATAACCCACGCGTTGTTGCGGGGAGTGGATGCAGTTATTTCTATGAGATTTGATAGTATGAAACTTTAGTATTTGGATTAGCAATATTAGGAATTGAAATTTATTTGATTGTTATATAGCTATAGAATATTTATTGAATGAATAGCATTCATGGTGCATGTTAAGGTGTGATTATTTTTTCATGTATGGTGGCATGATGATTTGGCAAAGTTGCATGTTGAGAGAATTAAAGTTAGTGGAGTATGCATGATGACATGATGAGCTCACATAGTTGCATGTTAAGATAATTGAGTTAGTGAAGATCAACTATTTAGGTATATATGATATATGATATGTTTAGAGCATCTCCAATAGATGATGTAGATGCAAAAATAACTAACTTTTGCAACTCCGAGGCCCAAAAACCCTTCTCCAACAGATGATGTAGATGTAAAAAAGTTTACATTCCGGCCTCCACGAGATGTAAAATAGAACACCTCGAGATGCAAATATACATCTCCACATACAGGAGACGTAAAAACGCCCGCCGCGCACCAAACGTCATTTCATTTCCCTTCCCTCGTTCCTCCCACCTCCCGCCGCACCGCCACCGTCGCCTGCCCGCCCACGACGCCACGCCGCAGTCACCCCGCGCCAGATCCGGCCCTGCCGCCGTCCCCGCTACCAGTTTTGTCATTCCTCCACCATCGGCCACGGCCCGACGCCGCGAATCGGAAAATGTTCTCCTTTTCTCGCCACCGCCCGATTCGGCATCGACGCCGCCCGATTCGGCCCTGCAGCCGCTCCTCCACCAGCCCGAAGTCGTCGCCCCCACCCCACCTATGACAGTCGCATTTCCGCCGCTCCGCACACCGTCGATTTAACCCTGTCGCCCGACCTCGCCGCTACTGAACCGCCCCCATGCACCACACCCCACCATTGGTCGTGTACTGCATGCCGTCGCCGTAGCCATCACCGATTCGTACCCATGTCGTTTCTGCCATCGCCGCCGCCCCGCCGAATGTCATGGCGTCGAAGAAGTTCCCTAATAGAAACACGGTGTTCTTCGGCATGCGGGCGAAGCGGTACGGACACTTCGGCATCGATTTCTTGGATGTCGGTCGCTGCTTCTGGCTTGGCAACTACCCCACCGCCGACAAGGCCCGTGTGCCCATGATGAGGAGGTGTGGCGTGCTAAGAGGCCGAAGATGGACCTCAACTTTCCTGGAGATCGAGACCAGGGCGGATGCGGAGTTCCTCGTGCCGGAGGGCATTCGGATGGACGAGATGCCGAAGAAGAGGCCGGCCATTGTCATTGGTCTTGGCGATAGCGACGAGGCAACGATGGCGAGGTTCACTTGGGAGCATCCTGAGTATGTTCAAGCCAAGTAGGATTACTAAAGGAAGCGCGACGCTGAGCAGAAGAAGAAGGAGGTGAAGAAGTAAGACGAGACAGGCCCCTCGACGGTGATCCCCGTCGAGTCCTCGAAGGAGGAGGACGAGGAGTTTTGGGGGGCCTCGGATGAGGACGAGGAGGAGTACTGGATGCCCTCAGACGATGAGTAGTTTAAATTGGTTGAAGTAGTCGTTTAATTTATGTTTTTATGTTTGAACTATGTTTGAAATTTATGTTTGAACTAAACCTGGGCAAATGCCCGGGACGGGCTTGTAAAAGCCCGACCTTCATTTCTCAAGCCCGAGCCCGGCCCAAAGCCCGAAATGTTCTCTTTTTTCAAGCCCGAGGCCGGCCCGAAATCAACCCCGAAGCCCGAACGCTGTTTTTTTGGTGTACGCACATGCAAGCCCGGCCCGAAGCCTAAAAGCCTGACCCGAAAATACAAAAAAAGAATCCCGAGACCGGCCCAGACTACCTTTCGGACTGCAAAACAAGGCCCGAGCCCCGCGCGAATGGCAAGTCCGACCCGTCCTGGCCCGGGTTTTTCGGGCTGGGCTCGGGCCAGGTCGTCGGGCCGGGCTATCCATGCCCGGGTTTAGTTTGTACTATGTTTGAAATGAAGTAGTAGTTAAAGTTTCTAGTTTCTACATCTTCACTTTGCATCAATTGCTGGAGTTGCTCTTTTACATCTCCAATATACATCATCTGTTGGAGTTGCCTCTTTTTCAAATTCTAAAAGGCACTTTTTGGATACGTTAATTTTTACATCTCCTGTTTTACATCTCTAAATTTTCATCTTCTATTGATGATGCTCTTATGCAGTGTCATCAAGAGAACGAAAAACATATACTTACGCAGAGAATGCAGCTAGTGTTCCTACTAGTTTTAAAGTGGAGGGGGGAGGGGTGTACAAATGGAAGGAATTAGCTCAGGTTCAAGCCAAAAAGAAAAACACGAAAGATTTATAAGATCCTCCTATTCTGCATGGATGATTTTTTTTTTGAAATGGTCAACGGGGGGAAAGGCTCTCCACCTGAATATATTTCAAAAACGGAGAAGTGTTACAAGGATCACGATTATCGTGAGGAGGGGAAGTCACGCCATAGCCCGGCGTGTTCCTTTAACGTTGCCGTCTTGAGACGGTGAGACCAGAAAATAAGATCCTCTGGAATAGCTTTTACAGAACATCTAGCGTCAATATCCATATTCTGGAAAACCTTCTTGTTCCGAGTATCCTAGATTTTCCAGAGTATGAGGAGGAGCATTAAAGATCGAATCGAATCAGGCAGAGCAGACGACAAGCTGGTGATGAAAAAGTCCTCAATTGGGTCGAAAGTCAGTCTAATGCCGGTGGCGCGCCAGATAGAACGAGCCGCCAGGCAAGTGAAAAAGAAGTGCACCCTGTCCCCCATCGCGTTGTTACAACGGGACACATATCCGAACTCAGAATGTGCTTCTTCCGCAGATTCTTCCTTGTGTTGAGACGGTCCAGGAAGAATAGCCACCCAAAGATCATTACCTTCTTCGGGGCCTTGGAAGCCCACACCAAAGCTAGCGTGGGGTTGGAGAGCTGATCGTTAAGTGCAGCGTAGGCCCCGCGAGTGGTGAAAGCATCACCATTAAGCAATCTACGAGTGTCCGGCTCCAGTGAGGAAGTGACGCCCTGCAATAAAGAATTTAGAGACGCAAGTTCTGTGACTGCAGTGTTGGTTAGTCGATTATGTAGAGAAAGTTCAATCCCTTCCTGCAAAATAGTGGCTACCATGGCATTTTGTTTGGTGTGATGGGAGAAAAGAGCAGCAAACACTACAACCAGGGGTTCCGGCTGTAGCCACCGATCTAACCAAAAAAGGTAGACTGTCCATTACCAATGGAACAGCTAGAAATCTCTCTCAGGCTCTGCAGTTATTTAAAAATTGCTTTGCAAGGAAGGAGTTGTTCTTACCAAAACCAATGTGGAGGGGGGAATGGTGTAGTATCCAGTCCTTCCAAGGTAAGTTTTGGGAGTGTAAAAAATTGTAAGCAAATTTCAGCAGTAAATAAAAGTTTTGTGCACGCAAGTTTTTGACACCCAGACCACCAGCCTCACGGAGAGTACAAACTTTATCCCAAGCCACCAGGCATTTACCCCTAGAGCAAACCTCATCGTTGGACCAGAAAAAGGTACGTCTATGTTTGTCGATGGCCTCTAGAACTTGGATGGGGAGAGAAAAACATAGCATGAAATACGTAGGGAGATTGTCGAGCACAGCTGAGAGAAGCACTAATTTACCTCCACGCGAGAGAAGAAAAGCACACCACCTGGACAGGTAAACATCGCACCTATCAATGACTGGTTAAAACGCGGACGGGGGAAGCTTGTGAGGGGAGAGAGGAAGGCCTAAGTAAGTCTGAGGGAAGGATGAGATGTCCGTGGCTAGGTCTGAAGCTAGGTTAGCGGCCTAAATAGGGTCTACAAATTCAAAGGCCTCCCAAAAGTCGAGCTTAACTATAAGGGTTGGGACTTTGCGTTGCGCACAGCAGTGGAGGATGTCTGTGGCATAGAGAAAGTTTTCGGAGATGTTACGACCAGAAAGGAAGCCAGTTTGATCAGCGTGCACTAGAAGAGGGATAAGAGGCTTGAGTCTATTTGTGAAGAGTTTGGCGACACCTTTGATCGGACCATTTTGAAGAGAGATGGACGGAAGTCAGAGGGAGATCTAGCCTCTTTAGCTTTTGGGAGGAGGATAATGTGGGTTCTATTTAGACATGAGATATCAGACTTGAGGTCATGGAATTTGTGGAAGAAATCATGGATCTTCTTCTTAATGTGCCAAAATTTATGATAGAAGCCCGGTCCAAAGCCGTCTGAGCCCGGGCTAGCGTTTGGATTCATGGAGAAGAAAGCCACGGGCAATTTCATCGTCAGTGAAGGGATCCTGGAGGTGCCTAAGCTGGGGCGTGGGGGAGGGGTAGAGATCATGGAGATCAAAGGCCCAGGTAGGGTTGAAAGCGGTACCAAGAAGGTTGGTATAAAAGTCTGAGAGGTTGTTAGATTTATCCTCATGGTTAAAGAATTCCAAGCCATTGGAGACCAAAAAGTTAATTTTATTAGTATGCAAACGAGCAGAGGCGGAGGCATGGAAGAAGCGAGTGTTCTCGTCCCCAACGACCGCGGAGCGAATTTTTCCACGCCGAGTCCAGTACAAGGCCTTTTCTCTAAGAGTACACTGGAGCACTTTAATGACCACTATTCTAAGAACAAGTTCCGGGGGGGGGGGGGGGGGGGGGAAGAGAAACCTTAATTCTTCAATAAGGTCGAGAACCGAAATGACTGTTTTGCAGTTGTTTTCTCTTGTGTTTAGGGGGACGGCAAGGCGACTCCAAAGCTTAAGGTTCGACCGAGAGCGCTTGAAAGCGGCCACCAGAGAGAGCGCATGGGGAGATCGCGTTTGGGCCGCAGCCCAAGAGGAGAGAATAGTATCGCTGTAACCAGACCTGAGGGCCCAACGATTTTCAAACCGGAAAAGCATGGGACGGGGAATGGCCATGTCAATAGAGATGATGAGAGGGACATGGTCAAAAACAAAACGAGTTAAGGAGGCGATTGTAGTGTTAGGGAAGAGCATGTCCCACGCAGAGTTGATAAAAACTCTATCAATCTTTTCGAGAGTGGGTTGGTCACGCTTACTAGACCACGTAAAGCTACGATCTAGGAGGGGGAGCTCGATGAGAGCATTAGAGTGGATGCAGGCATTAAACAGGTCAGCCTCCGATTGTTGGAAACCGCTCGTGTTTTTTTCCGAAGGGTGACGCAGAAGGTTGAAGTCGCCTACTATGATCCAGGGTGTTGTGGCGGGAGGGGCGAATCTGGTATTGTAGATTAAAGAAAATACATACTTCCATTCATCCCAGTCATCCCAAGCTAGCTCCGCCGCTGTAGCCACGGGCTCAGGGTAGTACTCCGCTCTAGGAGGGGGACCTCGATGAGAGCATTAGAGTATTCTCAGCACTGTTAAGACCTTGTATCGTGATGCAAATAAAAAGGGTTAACCAATGGCTTGGTTAGGGCTTGAGTCCTTGATACAACCTGCCCCCAGGGTGTTTATTTGAGGGGTCTCTCGATGCAGCAGCACCAGGCTAGGGTGGGAGAGGCTGCGGCCTGCGGGTTGACAGGATCCTATACGTTTGTCAAGTCCTTTTCGATCGGCCTCTCCTACGTGCACACACAAAAAAAAGTTTCCTTTCTTTCTTTCTTGCCAAGGCAGCAGCAAACCGATCACACACCAGAGACGGACGGGCCGGCTGCCCGGGTCTATATACATACTCTGGAACGGAACCCCTAGTCTCGGTTGACGGACACGCGTGCGTGACAATGGCGGCGCTGGTGCGGGCGGTGAGGAGGCTGGGCTACCGGCTCGGGACATCGACGGTACCTCTTCTCTCCTACCTCCGACCCCTCTGCTTGCTTCTGCCACCCCTCTCAAGCGCGCCGCATCTTTCTTTCCGAGTTGAGGCCGATCCAAATCCTGGATAAATCTTACGTACATCTTCTGTTCCATAATATGCTAATCATCCTGCATGGATTTGTGTGTGCTGCAAGGTCTTTTTGAGCCAACGGCTGCCCAGACGGATGCTTGGATCCGGGCGGAACTAGAAGCGATCAAGATTGATCCCAAGGACGTCGATGAGCAGGCTTTGGGGGTCTTCTGGGGTCTCCGGCAGCGTGAGGATGATCCAGGTCTAACCCTTGCTCAAGTCACCCAGGTTCTCAAGGTTGTGTGTGAGCTGAGGAAAGAATATGGCATAACAAGCGAATGATCTTTGCTACCTATTTTCTTTCTTGCATTGTAAGGTCGAATCGTTCTAGGTCTTCAACAATACAGTACTGATTTTGCCGGATGTCGCCGGCACCCTGTTTCCTTCAGTTGTCAAGTGCAAATAGAATGGGTCTTTGGATCTTTGCTCTTTTCTTGTTTTTACCATAGATAGATTTTCAATTCTAAGCTTTGGGGCTAGCGAGGAAGCAGTACGTAATCATCTGCTTGCAGGTGTAGGTTTTGATGGATGCTGCTACTCTGTTTCGTTCAGTTATATGGTAATTCAATGGGTCGATTGGAGTGATGCTGCAAGTCATTGTAAATAGATGTTTATGCGGCGCTCTCAAGAGAATAAGACTACTGGGTAATTGGGCGTCTGGGTAAACTTGTCCTTTTTTTTAGTGAGTGACTAAGGGCCAGTTCTTTTGCTAGCTTTTAGAATAAGCTGAAATAAGCTGCCCCTACTCAGCTTATTCTAGAAGCTCAACCAAATTTATTTATTTAGAAGCCTACTAATTAAGACTTCACTAGTAGGCTTCTAAAAAATTATTTTTAGTTAACCTACCAAAAGAACTGGCCCTAAGCATCGACATCTGTTTTAATATTCAGAAATACACAATCATGCGCGTCCTCCGCTAGTCGACTCGAGCGTCTGCTAGCATGCCGCGCTTTGTTGATTGGTGTCTATTGTGTTATTAGACGGTTCTTGAACACGTCTTTGTTTTTGCATTAAAAACATAGGTATTTATGGATATAGTTTATACATGGTTCCAGCGTGGGTGGTACATCCTCAAGACTACAAGTCTACAATGCTACCATTGCTTTTATTCTATAGCTAGAACTGAGATGTCGATCATCCAGCTGGGTCTTTGTGATGTAGTAGCACAGTGCTGAAGCTACCTCTTTTGGTCGGGTCCTTGGTGGCTTGTTTCCAATAGGCGTGTTCCCTCTTGGTACTCTACCTGGCTAGTAGAGCATCGACAAGATATCTGAAAACTACAGACAATTTTTTTAGTACCATTACAGAAATCAAACTGTTAAGTCTCAAGATTTTTGCCTCTTTAAGCAACATTATGTGGTTCTCTTCTCTACAATATAATAAACACAGGTTACAAATGCAATAAGAAAAATAATAGTCTTCCATTACATGTTATGTACCACATCTATAAACAATGCATGAGATTTATGAAGATGCACATTCAGAAACTCACTTGATGGTTTTGAGTATCTTGAGAGCGCCCACGTACTACTGCTTTTCTACCTTGGATTGTGCATTACGCTTCCGAGGTTACTCAAATCTCAAATTTTGGTTCCCATCTCAGCTGTATGCTGACTTGGCATGTACTTGTGTCAACCTCCGCGATCTCCTACTTGGTTTCTTGAGTAAACTGGAGATGGACAGAGGGTTAGAATCAATTATATAAACATGAAATTTCAGTTGGAGGCGAACGGTTGATCGTTGAATAATTTTTTCTAGAGACACTGAAACTTTAAATTGAATGTAAACAAGGAACCGGAGATGATTACACTACATTTCATGGTTAATCCCATGAAACTAATAACACTTCTGCTTCAGTACACCCCCTAAACACATCAATGGCTGAGATTAGCCCATACCCCTTCACGAGGAGGGGCACAAATGGTCTTATTTAAAAAAAAAACACCCGCCCGCCCATGCCGAAATTCCCGCCGCCTCTGTACGAATACGCGCCGAGCCGTGAGTCATAGCCTGCTCGTGACCGTGGCATGGTGGGCCCAGGTCGTCAGTGCGGGTCAGCAGGCGACCACGGTCAAATTTGACCGGGCGCTGACGCGTCGCGTCACTAGTAGAAAACAGACCTTTCGTCCCGAGCATTAGTCCCGGTCTGGTCACGAGCCGGTACTAAAGATGGTATTAGTCCCGGTTCGTGCCGGCTCCAACGGCTAGGAGCAGGGCGGCCTTTAGTACCGGCTCGTGAGCGATCTTTAGTACCGGTTCGTGTCACGAGCCGGTACTAAAGGGGGCGTGGCAGGCTGTTGGTCAGACTTGGGCCCCGCTTGCACCTTTAGTACCAGCTGGTGATACCAACCGGTACTAAAGGGAAACCTTTAGTACCGGTTGGTGTCACCAGCCGGTACTAAAGACTTCCTACATATACGCTTCGTCCGCAGCCGATCGAAGGGGCTCTCATTTCTCTGTTTTCTCCCCTGTTCTTCTTCTTGCTCGAAGCTCATCCTCCATTTTGCCAAGGATTTGTCAAGATTTAAAGGCACCCCATCTATCCAAGTGTTCATAAAGGTTAGCAACTTTGCTCCTTCATCTCTCATTGCTAGATTAGCTTGTGGTATGCTCAAAGATATGTGATTTGTGGGTTTTAGCTAGGTTTTGGAGGAGTGATCATTATGTGGGAGTTTATTTGATTTATATGCAATTTGAGCTCAAATTAACTTGTTAGGTTGCATATGTGTAGGTGTGGTTTATTTGGTGCCTTCCCATCCCCGTCCTAACCACCGTCGATCGTCCGCACCGTCTCGTCGCGGCACCGGCCACCTTGGTGAGCCTCTTGTTCTTCTTAAAACCTTTTTGTTAAAAAAAATTACTTGTATGATTTAGATAGCTGCGTGTACGATTTACTTACTTGTATTATTGTTAGTTATTCTATAGTGTCATGGTTATGGTATCAGCCCACGTCGGCCCTCGTCTAGTCTATGATTCAGATGTGGTATGTCGTTATCTTTTATAACTATTTCACACATCATCTAATGTCTATGACAATTAATTATGCCACCAAATTGACGTAGATGTTTTTATCTATAGGAAGTAGTTGAACCAGAAATTCCAACCGACTATGCAATTCTGCTCGAGAAATTAACACAAGCTGAAAAAGAAATTGATCATTTAAAAGAAAAATTGAAAAGAACTGAAGATGAGAAGATGGGATTGGAGTTGCATGTTGCCGATATCGTCGATGATCACAAGAACAAGATGGCTGGAATGCGCTTGAAGCTTAGAAAGATTAGAAAATATGCCATTGATAAAGAGGCTTGGTATCATTATGCCGTTGGCTCAATTGTTACTTTAGTTGCGATTATGATCGCATTTGTTGTTGCATTTACATGTTTTAGATAGTTGTATGTTGTTTTATGAGATGTATGTATGAACTATAAGTATCTATTATTTGCAGTAATAACATTTGGTCACTGCTAGCTCTACTTTTGGTTGTAATGTGATGATGAAGTTGTATTAATTTGGTCACTTCGATGTTGTGTAGTGAACATGAGCCGGCAATGGATGTACGATGACCGACTAAGTCCAGGGTTTCTTAATGGCCTGCATGATTTTATTCGTGTGGCTGAGGCAAACAAGCAGAATGGTTTCATGTGTTGTCCATGTCGTGACTGTAAGAATGATAGGAATTACTCTACCTCAAAAACCCTTCACTACCACCTGCTGAAGTCCGGTTTCATGTCCGGCTATAGCTGTTGGACCAAGCACGGAGAAAGATGGGTTATAATGGAAGACAATGAAGAAGAAGAGGATGATGACAACTATCCTTTCGCCGATACAACAATGGGGGAAGCTGAAGAAGAGGCATCAATGGGGGAAGCTGAAGAAGAGGCATCAGATGAGCCCGCTGATGATTTGGGTCGGGTCATTGCTGATGCAAAGAGAAACTGTGAAAGTGACAAGGAGAGGTTGAAGTTGAAACGCATGTTAGCGGATCACAAGAAATTATTGTATCCAAATTGTGAAGATGACCAGAAAAAGCTGGGTACCACGCTGGAATTGCTGCAATGGAAGGCGAAGAATGGTGTAACTGACAAGGGATTTCAAGAATTGTTGATAATGATAAAGAAGATGCTTCCAAAGGATAACGAATTGCCTGACAGTACGTACGAAGCAAAGAAGGTTGTCTGCCCTCTAGGATTAGAGGTGCAGAAGATACATGCATGCCCTAATGACTGCATCCTCTACCGCGGCGAGGAGTACGAGAATTTGGATGCATGCCCGGTATGCGGTGCACTGCGCTATAAGATCCCCCGCGATGACCCTGGTGATGTGGAGGGCGAACGCCACAGGAAGAGGGTTCCTGCCAAGGTGATGTGGTATGCTCCTATAATACCACGGTTGAAACGTTTGTTCCAAAACAAAGAGCATGCCAAGTTGTTGCGATGGCACAAAGAAGAACGTAAGAAAGACGGGATGTTGAGAGCACCCGCTGATGGGTCGCAGTGGAGAAAATTGAGAGGGAGTTCGAGGACTTTGCAGCTGACGCAACGAACTTATGGTTTGGTCTTAGTACAGACGGCATGAATCCTTTTGGGGAGCAGAGCTCCAGTCACAGCACCTGGCCCGTGACTCTATGTATCTATAACCTTCCTCCTTGGTTGTGCATGAAGCGGAAGTTCATTATGATGCCAGTGCTCATCCAAGGCCCTAAGCAACCCGGCAACGACATTGATGTATACCTAAGGCCACTAGTTGATGAACTTCTACAGTTGTGGAAAAAACCAGGTGTACGTGTGTGGGATGCGCACACACAGAAGGAAATTGACCTACGAGCGTTGCTGTTTGTAACCATCAATGATTGGCCTGCTCTTAGTAACCTTTCAGGACATACAAACAAGGGATACAATGCATGCACGCACTGTTTAGATGATACTGAAAGTATATATTTGGATAAATGTAAGAAGAATGTGTACCTGGGACATCGTCGATTTCTACCGATCAAGCATATCTTAAGAAAGGCAGGTAACCATTTCAAAGGCGAGCCAGATAACCGGAAGAAGCCTGGCCTCCGTACTGGTGAATATATATTTGATATGGTCAAGGATTTACAGGTAATCTTTGGAAAGGGTCCTGGCGGACAATCTGTTCCGAATGACGCCAACAGACACGCACCCATGTGGAAGAAGAAATCTGTATTTTGGGAACTTGAATATTGGAAAGCCCTAGAGGTCCGCAATGCAATCGACGTGATGCACGTGACGAAGAATCTTTGTGTGAACCTGCTAGGCTTCTTGGGCGTGTATGGAAAGACAAAAGATACACCGGAGGCACGGGAGGACAAGCAAAGAATTAACGAAAAAGACGGCATGCCTCCAAAGCAGTATCAAGGTCCTGCCAGCTACGCTCTTACGGAAGAAGAGAAGGAAATCTTTTTTGAATGCCTGCTCAGTATCAAGGTCCCGTCTGGCTTCTCGTCGAATATAAAGGGAATAATAAATATGGCAGAGAAAAAATTTCAAAATCTAAAGTCTCATGACTGCCACGTGATTATGACGCAATTACTTTCGGTTGCACTTAGGGGGCTTCTACTGGAAAATGTTCGATTAGCCATTGTGAAGCTATGCGCATTCCTCAATGCAATTTCTCAGAAGGTAATCGATCCAGAAATCCTACCAAGGTTACAGAATGACCTGGTCCAATGTCTTGTCAGTTTCGAGTTGGTGTTCCCTCCATCCTTCTTCAATATTATGACGCACGTTCTAGTTCACCTAGTCGAAGAGATTAACATTCTGGGTCCTGTATTTCTACACAATATGTTCCCCTTCGAGAGGTTCATGGGAGTCTTAAAGAAATATGTTCATAACCGTGCTAGGCCAGAAGGAAGCATCGCCAAGGGATATGGAACAGAGGAGGTTATTGAGTTTTGTGTTGACTTTGTTCTTGACATTAAGCCGATTGGTCTTCCTGAATCGCGGCATGAGGGGAGACTGGGTGGAAAAGGCACATTAGGAAAGAAAGAAGCAATAAATATGGACGGGCATTCTTTCACTCAAGCACACTACACGGTTCTACAAAATTCCACCTTGGTGACTCCATATATGGAGGAACACAAGGATATTGTACGGTCCAAGAACCCGGAGCAGTCTGACCCCTGGATTGAACGTAAACACATGGAGACTTTTGCCGGTTGGTTGCAAACAAAGCTCATCAATGACAACGATGTTCCAGATGAACTGTACTGGTTGGCCAAGACACCAAGTTCGACTGTAACGACTTTCAAAGGGTACGAGATAAATGGGAATACATTTTACACGATTGCCCAAGATAAAAAGAGCACCAACCAAAACAGTGGTGTCCGCTATGATGGAACCAACTTTCAAGACACATATTATGGTTACATAGAGGAGATATGGGAACTTGACTATGGACCTGATCTTAAGGTCCCTTTGTTTCGGTGCAAATGGGTCAAATATACTGGAGGCGGGGTACAGGTAGACCCGCAGTACGGAATGACAACAGTGGATCTCAACAATCTTGGATACACAGACGACTCATTCGTCCTAGCCAATGATGTGGCTCAGGTTTTCTATGTGAAGGACATGTCTAGCAAACCGAGGAGAAAAAAAGATAAGGAAGAGAATACATCATACGATGAGCCAAAGCGCCACATAGTTCTTTCAGGGAAAAGAAACATTGTGGGAGTGGAGGACAAGACAGACATGTCAGAAGATTATGAAAAGTTTCATGAAATCCCTCCCTTCAGAGTGAAGACTGACCCAAGCATCCTGTTAAATGATGAAGATTCTCCATGGTTATGGCGCAATCATAAGCAAGGGACAAACACGCAGAAAAAGTCTTACACCGCGAGATCCCACTCTGGGATGTGACCGGCCTCACCGTCATCACTTTCTATGTGAAGGACATGCATGCATTTTCTAGCATGGTATCTTTGTAACAGTTTGTACACGAAGTGCATCCAGTTTGTACACGAAGTGTAACAGTAACCCTCTCAACTCTTTAGAAGTTGCTATGTGGGTGAAATTATGATGTCATGCCAAGTTACAACCTTTTCAGAGTTCATTTGTACTGCTTTTCAAATTCAGGGTCATTTAGCTCAAAATAAATCATTAAATGCATGAAAAATATCAAATGAAGTCAGAAAGGGTTGAAAATTGATGATGTGCCTTTGAATGGTGCATATTGAACACACAAAAAGTATGGAGTTAAAATAAGTTATTAAAAATGAAATCCCTTTGTAATAGATGAGTTTTCGTCCGAAACCCTCATACTTCGAAAGAGATTGTCCAATTTGTACACGAAGTGCATCCAGTTTTTGCCGTAACCCTCTCAACTCTTTAGAAGTTGCTATGTGGGTGAAATTATGATGTCATGCCAAGTTACAACCTTTTCAGAGTTCATTTGTACTGCTTTTCAAATTCAGGGTCATTTAGCTCAAAATAAATCATTAAATGCATGAAAAATATCAAATGAAGTCAGAAAGGGTTGAAAATTGATGATGTGCCTTTGAATGGTGCATATTGAACACACAAAAAGTATGGAGTTAAAATAAGTTATTAAAAATGAAATCCCTTTGTAATAGATGAGTTTTCGTCCGAAACCCTCATACTTCGAAAGAGATTGTCCAATTTGTACACGAAGTGCATCCAGTTTTTGCCGTAACCCTCTCAACTCTTTAGAAGTTTCTATGTGGGTGAAATTATGATGTCATGCCAAGTTACAACCTTTTCAGAGTTCATTTGTATTGCTTTTCAAATTCAGGGTCATTTAGCTCAAAATAAATCATTAAATGCATGAAAAATATCAAATGAAGTCAAAAAGGGTTGAAAATTGATGATGTGCCTTTGAATGGTGCATATTGAACACACAAAAAGTATGGAGTTAAAATAAGTTATTAAAAATGAAATCCCTTTGTAATAGATGAGTTTTCGTCCGAAACCCTCATACTTCGAAAGAGATTGTCTAATTTGTACACGAAGTGCATCCAGTTTTTGCCGTAACCCTCGCAACTCTTTAGAAGTTGCTATGTGGGTGAAATTATGATGTCATGCCAAGTTACAACCTTTTCAGAGTTCATTTGTACTGCTTTTCAAATTCAGGGTCATTTAGCTCAAAATAAATCATTAAATGCATGAAAAATATCAAATGAAGTCAGAAAGGGTTGAAAATTGATGATGTGCCTTTGAATGGTGCATATTGAACACACAAAAAGTATGGAGTTAAAATAAGTTATTAAAAATGAAATCCCTTTGTAATAGATGAGTTTTCGTCCGAAACCCTCATACTTCGAAAGAGATTGTCCAATTTGTACACGAAGTGCATCCAGTTTTTGCCGTAACCCTCTCAACTCTTTAGAAGTTGCTATGTGGGTGAAATTAAGATGTCATGCCAAGTTACAACCTTTTCAGAGTTCATTTATACTGCTTTTCAAACTCGAGATATGACATTTCAAATGCCATTTAATCAAGTTGTCTTATACAGCAGTTGAAGTTGTTCAAACATGCATGGAAATGCCATAAACAGATTCTTTATATTTTTTTGATATTTTTTCATATATTATTTATTTCCATTGGAGTCATAGATTTTTCTCTATGATCTTTTAAAGTTTAGGGGTTTTCCTGAAAATAATAATGAATATTGAATTAAAAAACCTTTAGTACCGGTGCGAGCCACGCACCGGTACTAAAGGTCCACCGCCCCGCGCATTTTTTGGGGAGGACCTTTAGTACCGGTACGTGGCTCGCACCGGTACTAAAGGTCCTCCACGTATAAATAGTAGAGGACTCGTCCCGGTGCGAGCCACGCACCGGGAGAAGTTCATTTGCGCGCCGCCAGGCTGCCGGAATCCGCCGTCGCCGCCGCGCGCCGCCCCGAGCCCGCCGCCCCGACGCCGCGCGCCGCCCCGAGCCCGCCGCCCCGACGCCGCGCGCCGCCCCGACGCCCGACGCCCCGACGCCGCCCGCAGCCCAGCCGGCCGCCCCCGCCCCTGCCGCCGGCCGCCCCTGCCCCCGCCCCTGCCACCGGCCGGCCCCGCCCTGCCGCCGTGAGTCTGCCCTCTTTTTTTTTAAGGTTTAATTTAGATTTTGTTTAGATTTTGTTTAATTTAGATTTTGTTTAATTTAGATTTTGTTTAGTTTAGGTTTAGTTTAGTTTAGATTTTGTTTAGTTTAGGTTTAGTTTAGGTTTAATTTAGTTTAGATTTAGATTTTGTTTAGTTTAAGTTTAGTTTAGGTTTAATTTAGTTTAGATTTTGTTTAGTTTAGGTTTAATTTAGTTTAGGTTTAGTTTAGTTTTAGGTTTAGTTTAGGTTTAGTTTAGGCCCCCCCGCTATATTTTGTTTAGGTTTATTTAGATTGTCGGGGGTCGAGGATCGAGGGGAAAAGGAGTCGAGGATCGACCCCGACACGACATCACCGACAACCCGACCCCCGACACGACACCCCGACACGGCACCCCCGACACCCCGACCACGACACGACACCCCCCGACACCCCGACCCCGACACGACACCCCGACACCCCGACACGGCACCCCCGACCACGACACAGCACCCCGACCCCGACACGACACCCCCGACACCCCGACCCCGACACGACACCCCGACACCCTGACACGGCACCCCCGACCACGACACAGCACCCCTACCCCGACACGACACCCCTGACACCCCGACACGACACCCCCGACACCCCGACCCCGACCACGACACAGCACCCCTATTTAGTTAGTTAGTTAGTTAGGTTATCAGGTTAGTTTAGTTAGTTTAGTTAGTTAGGTTAGTTTAGTTAGTTAGTTAGTTAGGTTCTTAGGTTATTAGGGTATGTGTTATTTAATTTGATAAGTGTTATTTAATTTGTTAGATGCTAAGTGTTAATTTTGCTAAGTTTTATTTAATTTGTTTTCATAATTAAGTGTTTCTTCTCGACGTCGACGATGCCGATCCCGCATCCTCGTCGTCGAGTCGCCGGAGGAGGTCACTTGCTTGAGCCGAGGGGCCCTGTTAGGGACTGGGCTCCGCCGGGCTGGTACTGGGAGGTGCTGCCTTCCGGGCGGCGCAGCTTGGTGAGGAGCCAGCCCGTCGTCGACCCAGAGGTTCTGTGGTGGCGGCCGCATGGGCCACGGACGATTCGGAGGCTTGAGTCCCCCGCGGAGGTGGTACAGTACCATGTCAGCAAGGAGAACGAGCACGTCCGTCGCTACATGGCAGCTTTGGAGGCCAGGTCCGACAATACCTGGCAGATTCTTCAGGGATCTCACTGGAGCTATGTTCCTGTGATGGTTCCTTCTCTTTGGGTGTCCACGGCCCCCCCCGATATCCGCCGGGCGCTAGGGTTCTAGCTAGATCGATATATTAAGTACTATATATGTATTCGATGATGCATTATTAATTAACTATCATTTATTTTGCTTCTTGAATGCATGCTAATTTGAATACTAATTTGTTTCATCTATATTATTATGGATTAGTTATTAAGCTATGGACAATACCGGTAGAGCTCATGAAGAGGACATCTTCGACATGATACGCTCCTCCGAAAACCCAGCGGACCTTCAGGGTGAATCACATGATGATGACGGCTCACAATATCTGAACGATTACGGTGATGGATGTGAGGCCGAGGAAGAACAACTTATGTTCCAAAATCCGGAACAACTAACAATGTCCGGCAAGGTATATACACATATTAGCCTCTGGTGATCATTACATGTGTATTAATTGATTTGTATATATATATATATATATATATATATATTAACAAATCTTTTTTCTTTTAATTATCAGCCCTCCGGATCGAGGCAATCTAGTTGAAAGGTACGAGGCAGTGCCAAAATATTGGACGGCAACGTAAAGCTCAATCTTGATGCTTTCAAACTGTTGGGAGACGTAGTAGTAAATCAAAAATTTTCCTACGTGTTCACCAAGATCTATCTATGGAGAAACCAGCAACGAGTGAGGGGAGAGTGCATCTTCATACCTTTGAAGATCGCTAAGCGGAAGCGTTACAAGAACGCGGTTGGTGGAGTCGTACTCGTAGCGATTCAGATCGCGGTGGACTCCGATCTTAGCGCCGAACAACGGCGCCTCCGCGTTCAACACACGTGCAGCCCGGTGACGTCTCCTACGCCTTGATCCAGCAAGGAGGAAGGAGAGGTTGAGGGAGAGCTCCGGCAGCACGACGGCGTGGTGACGGTGGAGCTGCGTGGACTCCGGCAGGGCTTCGCCAAGCACTACAGAGAACGAGGAAGAGGAGGAGTAGGGCTGCGCCGAGAGAGAGAGAACTCGTGTGTCTGGCAGCCCCAAAACCCTCCACTATATATAGGAGGAGGAGGAGGGAGGGCTGCGCCCTAGGGTTCCCACCCTAGGGGCCGGCGGCAGCCCCAGATCCCATCTGGTGCGGCGGCCAGAGAGGGAGAGGAGGGGCGGCGCCCTAGGGTGGGCCTAGGGCCCATCTCCGCCTAGGGTTTGCCCCCTCTCCTCCCTTGCTACGCCTTGGGCCCTTGTGGGGGGCGCACCAGCCCACCTAGGGGCTGGTTCCCTCCCACTTGCGTCCCATGCAGTCCTCTGGGGCTGGTGGCCCCACTTGGTGGACCCCCGGAACCCTTCCGGTGGTCCCGGTACGTTACCGGTAATTCCCGAAACACTCCCGGTGGCCAAATCCTCACTTCCTATATATGAATCTTTACCTCCGGACCATTCCAGAGCTCCTCGTGACGTCCGGGATCTCATCCGGGACTCCGAACAACCTTCGGTAACCACGTACACTATTTCCCTATAACCCTAGCGTCATCGAACCTTAAGTGTGTAGACCCTACGGGTTCGGGAGACACGTAGACATGACCGAGAGACCTCTCCGGTCAATAACCAACAGCGGGATCTGGATACCCATGTCGGCTCCCACATGCTCCACGATGATCTCATCGGATGAACCACGATGTCGGGGATTCAATCAATCCCGTATACAATTCCCTTTGTCTACCGGTATGATACTTGCCCGAGATTCGATCGTCGATATCCCTACCCGAGATTCGATCGTCGGTATCCCTATACCTTGTTCAATCTCGTTACCGGCAAGTCTCTTTACTCATTCTGTAACACATCATCCCGTGGCTAACTCCTTAGTCACATTGAGCTCATTATGACGATGTCTTACCGAGTGGGCCCAGAGATACCTCTCCGTCATACGGAGTGACAAATCCCAGTCTCGATTCGTGCCAACCCAACAGGTACTTTCGGAGATACCCGTAGTGTACCTTTATAGCCACCCAGTTACGTTGTGACGTTTGGCACAACCAAAGTATTCCTACGGTATCTGGGAGTTGCACAATCTCATGGTCTAAGGAAACGATACTTGACATTGGAAAAGCTTTAGCAGACGAACTACACGATCTTTGTGCTATGCTTAGGATTGGGTCTTGTCCATCACATCATTCTCCTAATGATGTGATCCCGTTATCAACGACATCCAATGTCCATGGTCATGAAACCGTGACCATCTATTGATCAACGAGCTAGTCAACTAGAGGCTCACTAGGGACACGTTGTGGTCTATGTATTCACACATGCATTACGGTTTCCGGTTAACACAATTATAGCATGAACAATAGACAATTATCATGAACAAGGAAATACAATAATAACCATTTTATTATTGCCTCTAGGGCATATTTCCAACAGTCTCCCACTTGCACTAGAGTCAATAATCTAGTTACATTGTGATGAATCGAACACCCATAGCATTCTGGTGTTGATCATGTTTTGCTCGTGAGAGAGGTTTAGTCAACGGATCTGCGACATTCAGATCCGTATGTACTTTACAAATATCTATATCTCCCTCCTGAATGTAATCACAGATGGAGTTGAAGCGGCGCTTGATGTGTCTTGTCTTCTTGTGAAACCTGGGCTCCTTCGCAAGGGCAATAGCTCCAGTGTTGTCACAGAATAGAGTCATCGAGCCCGACGCATTGGGAATTACTCCTAGGTCGGTGATGAACTCCTTCATCCAGACTCCTTCCTTTGCTGCTTCCGAAGCAGCTATATACTCCGCTTCACATGTAGATGCCGCCACGACACTTTGCTTGCTGCTGCACCAGCTGACTGCCCCTCCGTTCAAAATATACACGTATCCGGTTTGTGACTTGGAGTCGTCCGGATCTGTGTCGAAGCTAGCATCGACGTAACCCTTTACGACGAGCTCTTCGGCACCTCCATATACGAGAAACATGTCCTTTGTCCTTTTCAGGTACTTCAGGATATTCTTGACCGCTGTCCAGTGTTCCGCTCCGGGATCACTTTGGTACCTCCCTACCAAACTTATGGCAAGGTTCACATCAGGTCTGGTACACAACATGGCATACATAATAGAGCCTATGGCTGAAGCATAGGGGATGACACTCATCTCTTCTCTATCCTTTGCCGTGGTCGGGCGTTGAGTCGTACTCAATCTGACACCCTGTAACACAGGCAAGAACCCCTTCTTGGACTGATCCATATTGAACTTCTTCAATATCTTTTCAAGGTATGTACTTTGTGAAAGACCTATGAGGCGTTTCGATCTATCTCTATAGATCTTAATACCTAATATGTAAGCAGCTTCTCCAAGGTCCTTCATTGAAAAACATTTATTCAAGTAGGCCTTTACACTTTCCAAAATTTCTATATCATTTCCCATCAACAATATGTCATCCACATATAATATGAGAAATGCTACAGAGCTCCCATTCACTTTCTTGTAAATACAGGGTTCTCCATAAACCTGCATAAACCCAAACGCTTTAATCACCTCATTAAAGCGAATGTTCCAACTCCGAGATGCTTGCACCAAGCCATAGATGGAGCGCTGGAGCTTGCATACTTTGTTAGCATCTTTAGGATCGACAAAACCTTCCGGCTGCATCATATACAGTTCTTCCTTAAGGAAGCCATTAAGGAATGCCGTTTTGACGTCCATTTGCCAGATCTCATAATCATAAAATGCGGCAATTGCTAACATGATTCGGACAGACTTCAACATCGCTACGGGTGAGAAAGTCTCATCGTAGTCAACTCCTTGAACTGGTCGATAACCCTTAGCGACAAGCCGAGCCTTATAGACGGTCACATTACCATCCACGTCAGTCTTCTTCTTAAAGATCCACTTATTTTCAATGGCTCGCTTATCATCAAGCAAGTCCACCAAAGTCCACACTTTGTTCTCATACATGGATCCTATCTCGGATTTCATGGCTTCAAGCCATTTGTTGGAATCCGGGCCCGCCATCGCTTCTTCATAGTTCGAAGGTTCACTGTTGTCCAACAACATGATCTGCAGGACAGGGTTGCCGTACCACTCTGGTGCGGAACGTGTCCTGGTGGACCTTCGACGTTTAATAGTAACTTGATCTGAAGTTTCATGTTCATCATCATTAACTTCCTCTCCAGCCGGTGTAGGCTCCACAGAAACAACTTCCTGTGCTGCGCTACCCTCTAGTTCGAGTGGAGGTACAATTACCTCATCAAGTTCTATTTTCCTCCCACTTACCTCTTTCTCGAGAAAGGATCCATTCTTGGCAACAAAGACTTTGCCTTCGGATCTGAGGTAGAAGGTATACCCAATAGTCTCTTTGTGATATCCTATGAAGACACACTTTTCCGCTTTGGGTTCGAGCTTCTCAGGTTGAAGTTTCTTCACATAAGCATCGCATCCCCAAACTTTTAGAAACGACAGCTTAGGTTTCTTTCCAAACCATAATTCATACGGTGTCGTCTCAACGGATTTAGACGGTGCCCTATTTAAAGTGAATGCGGCAGTCTCTAATGCATATCCCCAAAATGATAGCAGTAAGTCGGTAAGAGACATCATAGATCGCACCATATCCAATAGAGTGCGATTACGACGTTCAGACACACCATTTCGCTGAGGTGTGCCAGGCGGCGTGAGTTGTGAAACAATTCCACATTTCCTTTGGTGCGTGCCAAACTCGTGACTTAAATATTCTCCGCCACGATCAGATCGTAGGCACTTTATTTTCCTGTCACGTTGATTCTCTACCTCACTCTGAAATTCCTTGAACCTTTCAAAGGTTTCAGACTTGTGTTTCATTAAGTAGACATACCCATATCTGCTCAAGTCATCAGTGAGGGTGAGAACATAACGGTAGCCACCGCGAGCCTCGACGCTCATTGGACCGCATACATCGGTATGTATTATCTCCAACAAGTCAGTTGCTCGCTCCATTGTTCCAGAGAACGGAGTCTTGGTCATCTTGCCCATGAGGCATGGTTCGCACGTGTCAAATGATTTGAAATCAAGAGACTCCAAAAGTCCATCAGCATGGAGCTTCTTCATGCGTTTGACACCAATATGACCAAGGCGGCAGTGCCACATGTAAGTGGGACTATCGTTATCAACCTTACACTTTTTGGTACTCACACTATGGACATGTGTAACATCACGTTCGAGATTCATCAAAAATAAACCATTGACCAGCGGGGCATGACCATAAAACATTTCTCTCATATAAATAGAACAACCATTATTCTCAGATTTAAATGAGTAGCCATGTCGCATGAAACGAGATCCAGATACAATGTTCATGCTCAAAGCTGGTACTAAATAACAATTATTGAGGTTTAAAAGTAATCCCGAAGGTAGATGTAGAGGTAGCGTGCCGACGGCGATCACATCGACCTTCGAACCATTCCCGACGTGCATCGTCACCTCGTCCTTTGCCAGTCTCCGCTTATTCCGCAGCTCCTGCTTGGAGTTACAAATGTGAGCAACTACACCGGCATCAAATACCCAGGAGCTACTACGAGCGCTGGTTAGGTACACATCAATAACAAGTATATCACATATACCTTTAACGTTGCCGGCCTTCTTATCCGCTAAGTACTTGGGGCAGTTCCGCTTCCAGTGACCGGTACCCTTGCAATAAAAGCACTCAGTCTCAGGCTTGGGTCCATTCTTTTTCTTCTTCCCGGCAACTTGCTTACCGGGCGCGGCAACAGCTTTGCCGTCCTTCTTAAAGTTCTTCTTACCCTTGCCTTTCTTGAAACTAGTGGTCTTATTCACCATCAACACTTGATGCTCCTTTTTGATCTCGACCTCCGCTGATTTCAGCATCGAGTACAACTCAGGAATGGACTTGTCCATACCCTGCATGTTGTAGTTCATCACAAAGCTCTTGTAGCTAGGTGGAAGCGACTGGAGGATTCTGTCAATGACCAAGTCATCCGGGAGATTAACTCCCAGCTGAGTCAAGCGGTTGTGCAACCCAGACATTTTGAGTATGTGCTCACTGACAGAACTATTCTCCTCCATCTTACAGCTGAAGAACTTGTCGGAGACTTCATATCTCTCGACCCGGGCATGAGCTTGGAAAACCAGTTTCAGCTCTTGGAACATCTCATATGCTCCGTGTTGCTCAAAACGCTTTTGGAGCCCAGGTTCTAAACTGTAAAGCATGCCGCACTGAACCAGGGAGTAATCATCACAGCGTGACTGCCAAGCATTCGTAACGTCTTGGTCCACTGGGAAAATGGGTGGGTCACCTAGCAGTACATCAAGGACATACAATCTCTTGGAAGCTATGAGGATGATCCTCAAGCTACGGACCCAGTCCGCATAGTTGCTTCCATCATCTTTCAGCTTGGTTTTCTCTAGGAACGCGTTGAAGTTGAGGGTGACATTAGCGTTGGCCATTGGATCTACAATATAGATTGTAAAAACATTTTTAGACTAAGTTCATGATAATTAAGTTCACATAATCAAATTATTTAATGAACTCCCACTTAGATAGACATCTCTCTAGTCATCCAAGTGATCCATGATCCATGTCAACTAGCCCGTGTCCGATCATCACGTGAGACGGACTAGTCATCCATGGTGAACATCTCTATGTTGATCGCATCTACTATACGACTCATGTTCGACCTTTCGGTCTTCCGTGTTCCGAGGCCATGTCTGTACATGCTAGGCTCGTCAAGTCAACCTAAGTGTTTCGCGTGTGTAAATCTGGCTTACACCCGTTGTATGCGAACGTTAGAACCTATCACACCCGATCATCACGTGGTGCTTCGGAACAACGATCCTTAGCAACGGTGCACAGTTAGGGTGAACACCTTTCTTGAAATTTTATTGAGAGATCATCTTATTTACTACCGTCGTTCTAAGCAAATAAGATGTAAACATGATAAACATCACATGCAATCAATATAGTGACATGATATGGCCAATATCATCTTGCTCCTTTGATCTCCATCTTCTTGGCACCATGATCATCACTGTCACCGGCACGACACCATGATCTCCATCATCATGATCTCCATCATTGTGTCTTCATGAAGTCGTCTCGCCAACTATTACTTCTACTACTATGGCTAACGTTTAGCAATAAAGTAAAGTAATTACATGGCGTTTATGATTGACACGCAGGTCATACAATAAAATAAGACAACTCCTATGGCTCCTGCCGGTTGTCATACTCATCGACATGCAAGTCGTGAATCCTATTACAAGAACATGATCAATCTCATACATCAGAATGCATCACATCACATCCTTTTGGCCATATCATATCACAAGGCATATGCTGCAAAAACAAGTTAGACGTCCTCTAATTTGTAGTTGCAAGTTTTTACGTGGCTGCTATAGGTTTCTGGCAAGAACGTTTCTTACCTACGCCAAAACCACAACCTGATATGCCAATTGCTATTTATCCTTCATAAGGACCCTTTTCATCGAATCCAATCCGACTAAGGTGGGAGAGACAGACACCCGCTAGCCACCTTATGCAACAAGTGCATGTCAGGTGGTGGAACCGGTCTCACGTAAGCGTACGTGTAAAGTTGGTCCGGGCCGCTTCATCCCACAATACCACCGAATCAAGATAAGACTAGTAACGGCACGCAAATTAACAAGATCGATGCCCACAACAACTTGTGTTCTACTCGTGCATAGATTCTACGCATAGACTTAGCTCATGATGCCACTGTTGGGAGACGTAGTAGTAAATCAAAAAATATCCTACGTGTTCACCAAGATCTATCTATGGAGAAACCAGCAACAAGTAAGGGGAGAGTGCATCTTCATACCTTTGAAGATCGCTAAGCGGAAGCATTACAAGAACGCGGTTGGTGGAGTCGTACTCGTAGCGATTCAGATCGCGATGGACTCCGATCTTAGCGCCGAACAACGGCGCCTCCGCGTTCAACACACGTGCAGCCCGGTGACGTCTCCTATGCCTTGATCCAGGAAGGAGAGGTTGAGGGAGAGCTCCGGCAGCACGACGGCGTGGTGACGGTGGAGCTGCGTGGACTCCGGCAGGGCTTTGCCAAGCACTACGGAGAACGAGGAAGAGGAGGAGTAGGGCTGCGCCGAGAGAGAGAGAACTCGTGTGTCTGGCAGCCCCAAAACCCTCCACTATATATAGGAGGAGGAGGAGGGTGGGCTGCGCCCTAGGGTTCCCACCCTAGGGGCCGGTAGCAGCCCCAGATCCTATCTGGTGCGGCGGCCAGAGAGGGAGAGGAGGGGCGGCGCCCTAGGGTGGGCCTAGGGCCCATCTGCGCCTAGGGTTTGCCCCCTCTCCTCCCTTGCTGCGCCTTGGGCCCTTGTGGGGGGCACACCAGCCCACCTAGGGGCTGGTTCCCTCCCACTTGCGGCCCATGCAGTCCTCTGGGGCTGGTGGCCCCACTTGGTGGACCCCCGGAACCCTTCCGGTGGTCCCGGTACGTTACCGGTAATTCCCGAAACACTTCCGGTGGCCAAATCCTCACTTCCTATATATGAATCTTTACCTCCGGACCATTCCGGAGCTCCTCGTGACGTCCGGGATCTCATCCGGGACTCCGAACAACCTTCGGTAACCACGTACACTATTTCCCTATAACCCTAGCGTCATCGAACCTTAAGTGTGTAGACCCTACGGGTTCGGGAGACACGTAGACATGACCGAGACACCTCTCCGGTCAATAACCAACAGCGGGATCTGGATACCCATGTCGGCTCCCACATGCTCCACGATGATCTCATCGGATGAACCACGATGTCGGGGATTCAATCAATCCCGTATACAATTCCCTTTGTCTACCGGTATGATACTTGCCCGAGATTCGATCGTCGGTATCCCTATACCTTGTTCAATCTCGTTACCGGCAAGTCTCTTTACTCTTTCCGTAACACATCATCCCGTTGCTAACTCCTTAGTCACATTGAGCTCATTATGACGATGTTTTACCGAGTGGGCCCAGAGATACCTCTGCGTCATACGGAGTGACAAATCCCAGTCTCGATTCGTGCCAACCTAACAGGTACTTTCGGAGATACCCGTAGTGTACCTTTATAGCCACCCAGTTACGTTGTGACGTTTGGCACACCCAAAGTATTCCTACGGTATCCGGGAGTTGCACAATCTCATGGTCTAAGGAAACGATACTTGACATTGGAAAAGCTTTAGCAGACGAACTACACGATCTTTGTGCTATGCTTAGGATTGGGTCTTGTCCATCACATCATTCTCCTAATGATGTGATACCGTTATCAACGACATCCAATGTCCATGGTCATGAAACCGTGACCATCTATTGATCAACGAGCTAGTCAACTAGAGGCTCACTAGGGACACGTTGTGGTCTATGTATTCACACATGCATTACGGTTTCCGGTTAACACAATTATAGCATGAACAATAGACAATTATCATGAACAAGGAAATACAATAATAACCATTTTATTATTGCCTCTAGGGCATATTTCAAACACAAACATGATGGCGCACCGACTCACCCTGAAGCCAATGCCAAGACATTTGTGCGTCAATGCGGAGTGGTTGTTAGGGATGGAGTCCCGATCACAATGCAAGAATGGATTCAACCAAACAACCCAAAACCAGGAGTGAATTATGTCGATACAAGAATTAAAGATGCCCTTTGGCGTGATCTCATGGAGCATTTCATCCTACCAGATTCTCTCTCGGAGCGCCAAAGGGACAAAGTCAAGGAGTTTGCTCTCCATAAGATGGCCGGCGCGTTCCAGACTTGGAAGAAAAGATTATGGACCGAGTACAACGCTAGAGGCCAGAAGGCGCCCGAATTCATAGGAATATACGAGAAGGTAAGGAATCACTGGGACGCATTTATCGAGTACAAGACATTGGAAGCTGCTATGGAGAAGTCGGCAAAGAATCAGATAAATGCGAAAAAAAAGTATCACCATAAACTAGGGACAGGTGGATACAAGTCAGCCATTCCTAAGTGGTATGCATTAGAGAATAAGATGCATGCTGAAGGGATCACTGCAGTAACCTTCAACTGGCCCAAGAGGTGCAGGAATTGGTTTTTTGCGCATGGGGGAAAGTTGGACCCAGCAACAGGGAAGATTATTGCACTGGCCAGTCTGAAGCATGCATCAGATGAGTTGATTGAAGCAATAAAAGCTGCCCAAGAAGGATGGTTTCACCCCGATAGAGAGAACGACGAGCTTACACTCGCCCTCGGGAATCCCGAACACGGAGGACGAACACGAGGCGTTGGCGTTGTTCCATGGTACGAGGGGTTTGCGGGATGGAAGGACAGTTATAAAAGCCGTTTGAGAAAAAAGAAGGTGGAAGCAGACCGACTTTCAAAGTTGGAACAGAAGTACGAGCAGCAGCAGCTGCAGATACAGGTACTGACCCAGCAAAGGGAAACTCCGCAGCAGGAGGCAGGGGAACCCGTCCCATCTACACTGCCAAAAAGCAGCGTGGGTTCCACGGGGGCACCGCTGGGTCACACCCCCGTGGATGATATCACCGAGAAGACATCTTGTGAGCTAATCCAGAAAATGAAGAACATACCCGTGCGGGTCGCAACGGGCTATGCTTTACCAAATACACCTGATGTTCTCTGGCATTGCAATCCGATTCCAGCTGGGTATGCTCGTGTCGCGGTGGACGCAATAGAACCAGGACATGATGAACTATTGCTTGACATCCCTGGAGGTGAGGGGGAGTCCACACTGGCAGAAGCCGGCCGTGGTCTCATTATATGGAGTAAGGACTGCATCGTCTTTCCACAAATGGCGCTAAGGCCACCGGCTCCTCCGAGTATCGATGTCCAGCGCGAGGGATCCCAGCCAGAGGCATCGCAGCGCCAGCAGTCCTCCCCACCTCGCCAGCAGTCCTCCCCACCTCGCCAGCAGTCCTCCCCACCTCCCCAGCAGTCCTTCCCACCTCGAGAGGCGTCCCACCTCGCCAGCAGTCCTCCCCACCTCGCCAGCAGTCCTCCCAACCTCGTGACGGAGCACGACGCGAGTCCATATCGTCGATATTGATCTCCGCCGCGTGAGCCGACTCCACCCCGGCAGCGGTCCCGCCAGCAGGGCTCCCAAAACAGGAAGGCCACCAGCAGTCCTCTTCGGAGGAAAGCAAAGAAGAAACCCGAGCCTCCGGCCAAAAGGAAGCTGCCTTACGACATGACACCAGAGGAAAACGAAATTGAAAGAGATCGCCAAGTGAAAGCCTTTTTTGCGAAGAAGACCATGCCGCCAAAGGAGGTAATACCCAAGGAAGTCCAAGAGCACTTTATGGAACACTTTATTGATCGACCCCCGGCATATGTCGAGCTTATGCCGACACACTATGAGCGACAGATTCATAAGGCAAGTGCGCAGAGAAGTCGGCCCTGCCCAAGGAAGAAGTCGGGAAGTACGGCATCAACGACAGGTGGTACTACTATCGGGAAAACAGTTCCCCAGCTCGGAGAACAATGCAAGCAATCGATCTCTCCGCTCAAGGTGAGTACCAATCCAAGCAAGCAATCGATCCAACCAGTCGACATGCAAGGCAACCCAATCGACCTCGAATAAGTAGAGGCTGCAGGTCTCACTCTTGGCCAAATCCTTGGCACCGAGGAATTCCGCGGGTACGGTGCAACTGAGTACGCAATGCAATATGCCGTCGGAAAACCACTTGTCACACCCGAGCAGTACAAGGAACTACCAACTGCGATGCGACGGTTGCATGATTGGTACCTGCGTGAAGCAAAGCGAGGGGAGACGGCGGTCATGGTCAAAGTAAGGAAAGAGCATTATGTCAATGCATGTGACATATGTCTTGAAATCTCAGAACTTTTCCAGTTATACCACATGGACTCTATCGACAAAACTCTCATCAGTTGCTATTGTCTGTAAGTGATTTATATCTTTAATAATTTAAGTCTCTAGCTAAGATATCGTTCATTGGCTTATCCTCACTATATATGTTCTTTTCTACGCTATTATGCAGATTGAAGATGTGGGAATTGAAACAAGAGGGAATCGATGACATTGGGTTCATCGACCCAAATACCGTTAATGGTCATGTGGTAAAACATTATGCCAAGGACACAGAAGATCTCTTGGAAAAATTTCTAGAGGCACTAATGAATACCAAATCTACTATAATATTTCCTTACAACATGGGGTGAGTGTTTACTCTCTTGTATACTAAAAATTCTATTTTTGCTTACTAGCTCGCTGTCAAGTGTAGTTGATGAGTTATATGCATGCCTGCTTAATTATATAAACTTCTGCGCAGAGACCACTATATCCTCCAAAATATTATCCTCGCGGATGGACTTGTTCAAGTGTACGACTCACTAGATACACTAGAACAATCATACGTGGACTTTTATTTTATGATAGAACGGTAATTTCAATCTTTATCGACCTCGCTTTCTTTCATTATTTCCTGATATCAAAAGTAATTATAATAACTCTTTCGTTCTTTTTCTTTGCCGCGTAGTGTTTGAAAAAAGATGATAGAAAAAAACCATCACGGTCGTCAATGGAAACCGAAGCTAAAGTGGAAAAAGATGCAGGTAATTAAGTAGTACTACTAGGTCCGCGCATCTCTTTAATTCTAGTTTCAATACCATTATCATGCTTGATTATTAATTATCTTATTGAATTCTATTCTTTTGCAAAGTGCGCGAAGCAGCCACAGGGGACAAATTTATGTGGATACTTCCTCTGCGAGAACATTCGCATCCAGACCGAAGGCCGTATACGTCGCAGAGGAGCACGTGAAAGACAACTCCAGGTTTGGCAGATGATGTCGAAGCTCTCACCCGAGCAACGCTTTGTAGCACTTCAAGAGGAATTTGCGGCATTTCTTCTTCAACATGTCATTGATGTAAACGGAGAGCACTATTACTTACCGCCGCCTCAATAATGCCAGCAAATCAGTAGTAGAAAACTGAGATTTCATCCGGAGCACTAGCTAGCTAGTCCCGGCCGGGTTTTGGGCCTTAAGTTATAAGTCCAGAATATATATGGATGTGTAATTCCATTTGTATATATACTGTGTATGAGATATTGTATATTATATTACATATATATATATGCATCAACTTGTGTAATTAATGTTTATAGTATGTAGCACCGTAAAATAAATTTGAAATGAATGGAAAACACAATAAATAGAGAGGAAAACTAAAACCTAATTAAAAGCGAAAAAAAACAGAACACTTAGTACCGGTTGGTATCACCAACTGGTACTAAAGGTGCTCCACCACCAGCCCACGCAGGCAGCCACGTGGTGGGCCTTTAGTACCGGTCCGTGGTCCAACCGGTACTAAAGGTCTGGACCTTTAGTCCTGACCCTTTAGTACCGGTTGGGGAACCGGTACTAAAGGCACATCCCGACCGGGACTACTGATCGACATTCTACTAGTGCGTGCATGCAGGCGGTTCCCGGCCATTACACGTAATGTGCCTCGCCTGCCGCGCGCGTCGCCAGCATTTGTCCTCACAAATACTTGCGTGTAAGGTTATTCCGGGTTATCAACGGGGTCCTCGCAAGATCAAAAATTAGATACACAAGCGTCAGTATAGAAAAGAATGTGGAGCATCGATACTTCTTGAAGAAATACTCGAGCATAACTGGTTTTTGGAAGAAATAATAAATACACACCATAATTGACAAGAAAACGTAGCTCACTCAACGTCTATAGAAGCCACTGAACTTGCACAATCATCTGAACTATATATCAACAACATAGCTAAAGCTAATGTTCCTACTAGATAGTATATCACTAACTAGATCAGACTTTATAGCTAATTTAACAAATTTGCAACAAGAATGTAACTGGTCTACCCTAAGAACCACTAGTAGAAAATGGCCCATTTGTCCCGGTTCCAGAGGCCCATTAGCCCCGGTTCTGGAACCGGGACTAAAGGGTCGGGACTAAAGCCCAAAACCTTTAGTCCCGGTTCGCTTACCAACCGGGACAGAAGGGGCTCCACGTGGCCGCTGCGGGGAGCCCAGGCAGGAGGACCTTTAGTCCCGGTTGGTCACACCAACCGGGACCAAAGGGCATCCACGCGTCAGCATCTGGTAGGAGCTGGGTTTTTTTTTGAAGGGGGGGGGGGTTGGGGGGTTTTGGAGGGTTAATTTAGGGGTTTCATATTGTGTTAGCTAGCTAATAGAGAGAAGTGTCCTCTCTTTCTCCGTGCTTGGTCGACGCTAGCTATTATACATATAGAGAGAACTCGACGCTAGCTAATTAGAAAATGAAGGAAACCATTAATTACACAAGATCGTCATGCTGAACATATATAGAGAGAAGTGACATCTCTTTCTCCGTGCTTGGTCAAACAACAAGTTTTCGTATATCTATCCGACGCTACTACATATATACAATATAACATCTTTTACAATCCCTAACATCATCTACCTAAGATTCAATCACAAATCCACATGGTATTCTCCGTCTTTAGGTATGACGTGGTCAAGAAAGAATCCCGCCAATTCCTCTTGAATTGCTCGTATGCGATCATGTGGTAGGAGTTCATCCCGCATCTTCCAGATCTAATTTAAAGAAGGGGGTCAATACATGCATATATATGAATAAAACTCAACACAATTGATGGTAATATATAAAATAAAATTGTGAATATTATTTACGTACTTCAAATTGTTTGTCAGAGAAGCCCCGCTCAGAGGTCGAGTGGCGAATGAACTCGCATACGTAGTATGCACATAAAACAATCCCTTCTTTCTGGTACAAGCACTTTACGAGAATAGAGTTCAATCAAACTGATAAGCAAGCATGGTAATGATATATTGATGAAAATTTGAATCAATTAGAGATGCGCGGAACTAGCTAGTACTACTTACTTTGGGGTGCGTAAATCGTAACTCTTTGTTTAGACCGGGAACCTTTCGGGTGAACTTCTTCCAAACCCTGCCAGGCAAAGAAAATGATTACTTGATATCAGGAAATTAACGAAAGTTGCATGCCGATATGGTCCCGGTATTGACTGAACTTACTTCTTGAGCATTGCAGTCATGTCCGCATAATCCTCGGGATCTTTACGTCTCGAGTCTAAGACAGTTACTAATGCCCCGTCAAGCTTAATGGATAGCAGAATAAAGTGGAAACTGCGCACGCATATATAACTCATCAATTACATTACTTAACCTCGAGTAAGCGAAACCGAGTATACAGAGAAGACAGCAACACTCACTTGAAGTTGTAAGGAAAGAGTATTTCCCTTTTGTTTTGATGTATAAGGAACGACTTTAGCAAGTTCTCCTCGGTCTCTCTGATTGAGTTTCGTACCGTCCATTCATTTACGACATCTGGGCTAATGAACCCAACGTCGAAGATTCCTACTTTTTTGCATTCGACGATCTTCAATCTGCATAATATAGTGAGGATAATTATATATACATGCAATGAACGAGCTGAGCTAGAGACTTAACTATAGAAGTAATACTTACAGACAGTAGGAAGTCATGAGTTGTTTGTCTAGGGCCAGTTGATTGTATAACTGAAATAACTCCACAAATTCAATAGGCATCACGGGAAGTCCAATGAATTCGTGCTCTGGTTTCACTGCCACATACATAGTGTCTCTCCCAGACTCCCTGCAGGTTTTCATGTACCACTCATGCAATTTGTACATCATCGTTGTTAGAGGAGGATGATCAGGTTTGACGAGAGGCTTCCCGTGCACGTATTTATATTCTTATTTTGTTACCTCAGCCGTTTCAAAAATTACATCATCCCCCAAGTAATCACCAGGATTGGTACCGGGCACCATACCCGAATGATTAGCGACGATATCGCTAGACACCTTGAGCGGGGGGCACGATTGCTTCTCCTGTTCGCCGAGCTGGGGAATTGTTTTCCCACTTCTTCGTTCTGCTAACCTTGCATCACTGGAAGTACTTCCCGACCGCCGCGCTTCTTCATATATCTTTTTAAGAATGCGGACATAGTTGGAATCCGGTGGAGGCGGTGGTGGTCGCTTCAGGGCATCGATAGTGCGCTTCACTTTCACCGGATCTAGCTTCTCCTTCGGAGGTGGAGTTTTCTTTGCAAAATGGTCCCTCACTTGGGCACGACATATGTCCTCGTTTTCCTGCTCGGTCCTCTCATATGGTAACTTTTCCAGAGGCTTGAGAGATGGACCGTATCTGAATTACCTCCTGCCTCTTCTTGTACTGCTAGCCGCCGGAGCGGCGGCGTCTCTCTTCCGTCGTTGCTGACGAGGCGGAGAAGGAGGCGGAGTGCTCCGACGCGCCGGAGGAGCCGGAGTGGCGGCGTCTGTCTTCCGCCGTTGCCGACGAGGCGGAGGAGGAGGCGGACTGCTCCGACGCGCCGGAGTAGGCGAAGGAGGAGGCGGAGTGCCCTCACGCGTCGGAGGAGCCGGAGAAGGAGGCGGAGTGCCCTGATCACGCGCCGGAGGAGGAGGAGGAGGAGGAGGAGGCGTAGTGCCCTGACTCGGTGGAGGAGGAGGAGGAGGCGGAGGCGTCCAGTTTGGAAGCTTGATGTACTCCTTCTGCCATAGACATGTACTCCTCAGAGCACGTACCAGCTGATTCTTGTGACGCCCCCATTCTCGACCGTACGCTAATCATACACACAATGCGTACGATCAAGATTAGGGAGTCACTGATTGATACCACAACACAACACTAGACACAAATTAAAGTCATACAGCTTCATATTACAAGCCAGGGGCCACGAAGGCTCGAATACAAAGCTCGACAAGCACGAGTCAGCGGGAGCAAATAATATCTGAGTACAGACATAAGTTAAACAAGTTTTGCCTTAAGAAGGCTAGCACAAACATAAGCAGCGGATCGAAAGAGGCGAGGCCTCCTGCCTGGGAACCTCCTAACTACTCCTGAGTGTCGGCGTTCTCCACGTAGTAGTAGGCTCCAGCGGTGGTGTAGTAGTCGTCTCCAGCGTACTCCATATCTTGGGCTCCATCGTCTGAACGCAGCAATGTATCGAGGGGGAAAGGGAAAGCAAAGCAGCGGTGAGTACTCATCCAAAGTACTCGCAAGACTAACATCAGATCTATGCTAAGTATGCATCATTATCAAAGAATGGGGTATATCTGGACTGACTGCAGAAGCAAGAATAGGGGGAAGGCCTAGTCCTACCGAGGACTAGCATCTTCAACATCTTGCAGCATTAGAAGAGTGCAGATTGGTATCTCACATATAGTCATATTATTGTAGCAATTTTATTAAGTAACCACGCCCAGAGATTCTTCCTCGACTCCCTACGAGGAAGCAATCTCGGAGCCACAATTCATTTCAATTTAAATCACAATTATAGTTGTATAAGGTCAAGGTACAACTCCAAGTCATCCTGTTACCGTGGACATGGGTATTCGAATAGATTATTCATCCCTGCAAGGGTGCACCACATATTCCCCAACACGCCTGAGTCACCTCCGGCCGGACACACTTTCCTGGGTCATGCCCGGCCTCGGGATATCAGCATGTCGTCGCCCCACCAAGGCTCAACGAAGAGGCCAGCCCGCCGGTCTAAATCCTAAGCGCGCAGGTTCGTGGGCCCACTTGCCCTTGCACTCCTGCACGATGCGAACGCGGCCGAGGTCAGTCCTAGCACCCCTTAGTAACAAGCGCGATGCCATTGCGGACCACTCGGGCGCGCGCCGCTCCATTGCTGACGTCCGAAGAGCTTCGGCTGATACAACGACGCTGAGTGCCCATATCTTCCCCACGTGAAGGTTAGTGCGTATTAAGGCCAACGACCTAACTCAGATCAAGTACCCAACCCATTAGCATTTTATTAATGCGGGGAAAGTGCGACCCATGAAGTGTGGTCCGTCGCCCCGCCTCGAGGACCGTGGCAAGGGCCTCTCCTGCCCGTCCACGCCTCATCAATCATCAAACCGTGGGTACCCCTCAGGGCCGACCCATCACCAACATGTTTCAGTAACCCGGCCATAGTAACTGTGTGGATAAAACATCAAGGCGGAACCTGAGGAATCACCCTCAACGGGCCCCGCTCGATGAAACCGTCAAGGTGGACTTAGAGGAATCATCCTCGACGGTACCACACTTGAGGGGTTGCACGACAGAGTCATCGTCGGGAGTGGTGAAGGAGGAATCACCCTCGATAACCACGACCGACTAGCTACACTACAGAGCTATCATCATGAGTACTTCATGAGGTGTCACCCTCGGTACTCGATAGTAGCGCTGCAGAGTTGTACAACTAAGGGGGAGTGCGGTGATGTGAGGGGCCTGGCTTGTCGGTCGGTTGACCGAGTCTTCGAGTCGTCGGGTCGTCGATGAAAGAGCAGGGGCAACTGGGACTAAGGGGCCACTAGGGATTCACTGATCAACCTATACTAAACAGTTGGTATGATTGCAGGTAAAGTAACAGTTTATCAAAAACAGGCTATGCATCAGAATAGGAGCTAGCTAATTACAGTAGCAAAATCTAATGCAAGACTGAGAGGGAAATAAATGGGCGATATCGGAATGGTCAAGGGGGGGTTACTTGCCTTGCTGCTCTGCGGCAAAAGGCTGATCGTCAACGGCGTAGTCGTATCCGGCAGCACCGTCAGTCTCGGGGTCCACCGGAGAGAAGAGGGGGGAAGAAACAATAAATACAGGCAAACAGATGCAGCACGATGCATGACATGGCAATAGGCAGTGCTAGGGGTAGTCTAACGCACCAGACGGAGCGGGAGAATATCTGATGATATTTCCCGGGTCTTTGGATTTATCGGACAGACGATCCGGAGGGGAAAAGTTCCATGTTCATCATGCTAGGAGATGCTAGGAGCATGTGACAGATGAATGGATGGCATATTCAGGTTCGTGGGATTTTTCTGATCAACTTTCATGTATAAAGTTTTTTCATCTGAGCTACAGATTATTTACTATGATTTTTCAAAGTTTTAATCATTTTCTGGAATTAACAGAATTAAATTAATTCGAAAAATGCTATTATGAGGTCAGCATGATGTCATCATGACATCAGCAGTCAACAGCACAGTGGCCAGGTCAAATCTGACATGTGGGGCCCTCCTGTCATTGACTCATATTTATTCCAGTGTTTTAAATTAAGCTAAACAGGGATTAATTAGTAAGTGGGTTCCATTTGTCAGTGAGACATTAGGTTTAAACTAATCATTTTTATTAATTTAATTTTCTAATTAGCAACTGACAGGGGTGGCCCACTTGTCATTTGCACAGGAGGACTGGGACCCACCTGTCATTGACTGGACCAGGCCCAGTCAACAGTTGACCTGGTCAACAGGTCAGCGGGGTCGGCCTGGCCCACTGGCCAGTGACCCTGACCATGGCCCCGGCCTGGCCAGGTCAGCGGCGGCCGGCGACTCGCCAGAATGACGCCGGCGAGCTCGTCTCGCGGCGGCGCGGCCTCGGGTGTGGTCGGAAATCGCGCACGGGGCACCGTTCGCCGCGTTCTTGGGCGCGTTCGAAAGCTACGGCTGCGCCGCGTCAAATGGCGGTGGTGCGAGGAGCTGCGGTGGCCGAAATCGAGCGGTGCGACGACGTCGGCGGCGAGGTCTTTCGGGCGAGCTACGGGGACGGCAAAACGTTGCGCGCACGGGCGATCCAAGTAGCTAGGGATGATCTACGTGCGCGCGCGATCACAACGGGCACGAGCCCGAGACCAAATGGTCATCGGAGCCTCGCCGGTGACAAGGCGGGCGGTGGAGCAATCGGGTATCTCCAATGCGGCCACTACGACAACGGGAAGAGACCGGTGAGAGGGGGAGAAGACGCGGCTGCTCACATTGGTCCTGCAGGTGTGCGCTAGCGGGCTCGGGGAAGGGCGACGGTGGTGAATCTGCGCCGGAGACGGAGATGGCCGTGCGGGAAGATGAGCTCGGGGAGGTCGATGTAGCGGCGCCGAGCTCCAATGTGCAGCCTCAGGAGACGTAGTCGAGGTCGGGGAACACGGCGGGCATGGCGGTTCGATGATCGGGGCACGGTGGCCGCGGGATCGAGCGTGGGTCGATGGCGAGCTCTCGGGTGAGGAGAGAAGCGGGCGAGGGAGAAGCGATGGGGAGAACTGGGGTGGTCTAGGGTTTCGGGGGAGGGGAGAGAGCTGGGGGGCTCGTTCTTATCCTCGCGGGAGCGCGTGGATGGCCGACAGCGAGGCAGATCGGCGCTCGAACGGCGTCGGCGCCATGGCCTTCCTCTGTTGGCGCGAGGAGGAAGGAAAGGCCGGAGCTTGCTGGGCCGGGCCAGCCTGTAGCACTTGGGCTACAGTGCTCGGCAGGCCTTTTTCCCTTTTCTTAATTCTTTTCTGTTTTTCGTTTTTTGTTTCTGTTTTGCAAAATGTTTAGTCCCAATTTGATTTTTGTAAAATATGTGACTTGGCCCAATAATTATAGTGCAACATTTACTACTACCATAAAAAGGTTTGGAGTCCATATAATTTCATTTGGAATCCATTTAATTATAAATGGATTAAATACTTCTGTTTTGTTGCTGTTTCTTGCTATTAGAGTCACTTAACTAATTTAGTAATTGTTGATTACAATTTTAGAATTGCCTCTGGATTATTTACAACATTATGAACATTTTAGTTTTCATAATTGAACAACTTTTAAATTCACTTTAATTTTGAATTTCAATTTGAAAAGAGATATGATCCCAATAATGAGTAAGCATTGTTAATCATGGTGACTTGGCATTATCATGTGGGCTTTCTGTAGCTAACCACTGGGGGTGTTACAACTCTCCTCGTCTAACAAGAATTCTCGTCCCGAGAATTTAGAAGTAGAGTAAAGGGGAGAAGGTTTGGTCACGAAATTCTAACGAGTCTTCTTGTTCTTGGTGCCCTCATCGAAGAGGTCGATCCCCTTATGTTGAAGTCTTCAATTCTCTGTTCCAAGTCATCCTGATGAAGTCGTCAGCCTTTCTTCGGGATCTTCATCGTCCTACGAATGCGATTAGAGGGAGAAACTCTGGTAGAACGTATCTCCACCAAGTTGGGCACCTGACAGTGAACTCAAGGAAGAAGACACGAATTATTTCTCGAGTTGTTACTGAGGGAATTCATTGAGAGCAATAGGTGATGGTTCAAAAGTTTCAAACGAGTAGGCAATCATTCGATGCCTAATCAGAAGGTGGAAAAGGGGTTCAGAGCAACAAAATAAATATTGCGTCTGACACAAGAATAGATCATCCCTTACGCGGTGGCTCAGGAATTTCATACGAAGCCAAGTGCAAAAGATACCTTGGAATCAAAGTGGTACAGGAGAGTCAGGTTTCGATCCTGTGGAACTATGGGTTATGGGCCCATCAGTAGGAAAAGCGGTGACATCTTGCACGGTCATGCTAGCAAGACATGTCAGAGGATAGTCTGTCAACTATGTCGGCAACAACATCGGTACCATGGGCGGGGGACGAAGAGAACCGTCTTCCTGCTCGTTGAAACGAGGCGAACCAATAGGCAAAGTTCTCGTCCACCGGCGGTTACCGAAATGTTAACAACAATAGTAACAGGGTCTTACTGACAGAGTAGTACACCAAGGTATTTACGTAAGCAGGGAGTTATCACTGCTCAGATCAAATAAATCTCAAGAAAGGTTAAACAGACCAATGGAAAGGAAAAAGTGATTATCACATTAAACAGACCAATGGAAAGGAAAATGTGTATACACAAGCATCAGGTGTATATCCTTTCCAAGAGCAAGCAGAGCGAGACAATCATAAAAGGCTCCAGGTAGGTAACCATTAAGACTAAGGGGCCAGTAATTTATGATGTTTACCCATACAACGATGTTTGGATAATTGATCAAGAAACATTTAGCATTATGCCTCCAATGTTCTTGTTTTGAGGATCGGTGTATCACAGACATGCTTCGAGATAGCAAAGACATGGTCACCAGATAAAGGTCAGACTTTGGTTACACAAGGATCCAGTAGGAACAACTTATAAAATAAGTCTTATAATTTCCCCATGGAAGAATTGCAATTCTTGCTGAACAAGGCATTATAACAATAGATCATCCGGCCATGGTGTCCGACATGTCATCACCTTATCGGGTACCTAGAGACCAATGTTATAATTCTTGGAAGATATTCCAACCATCATATCTGACTGAGATTCAGATATGTTTGGTATTTCGATACCTCAGACTTAGCAGGCCTGAGAAAGAAAAAGGGATGCAACACAAGTCGACATGATCACGTTGCAAGAATCTCAGAACATGGAATACGGAAGCAAGCTCCGAAACAGGAGTCCATTCTTAACCATGGAGAAGATGAGAAGGTGGCCAATGGGACCAGCAACAATTCATCGGGATTCCATAAAGATGGATTTCCAGAATTATGTGAACAAGGCGCTATCATTGGTCACAGCAGATGATATAACAATGAATGTTCGGGGAGAACTTCCACAATTAAATATTGTTAGATGGGGTAGCACGATCAATGTTAGAACAGAACATAAGCTGGTTAGCAAGGATCTCAAGATACAACATAAAACAAGACCAAGTCTGCGTTTGGGAGGAAAGCAAGGATGTTGTCAACGACAACACAATTTACCAAGGGCAAGGATGATATTTCTGATCATGAATTTAATTGATACCTGGAAGAGCTCAGAATGATGATGGCGATCACGACACATTTGTCGAGAAGTTTCATGAAGATGTAATCGATCAGCGACGACATCAAGCAAAGGAATGGTGAAGCGAAAGGTTATCGGAACCACAGATAAGATTGCTAGCTCAGAATCGATGTTGCCTTTCAAGACAACGAAGATGATGTTGAAAGCTCGATGTAAGCTTAGCACACTGTTGGAATTGTGTTCCGGGGATGAAGGACTTAGGTAGCATGGTCAAGCTTTAGCATGATGATGATGAGGTAGCCAATCAGCTGGGAATGACAAGATCGAGTACAAACTCGTAAACAAAGAAGTTTACTACGAGTTGTTGAATTGCAGTGCGGACTCGATTCACTATTCGATGTTCTCGGTTGATGACAACCCAGAACCCGTGGATTGACTATGACAGGGTAAGGTATTACTTCATCTTAAATTCCTAAGATGTAGTGCAAAGACACGATATCCTTGAGATACCAGGGGGTAATACTCGAAGGTAGATCAAAATAGAGGTTGGGCAGGTGCATTGATCTGCCGAAGACAAGTGCTTGAACTTGTCCAAGAAATGGGATCAAAGAAGAACAATCATGGTCGAAACTATGGTTGCAAAGTACCAATACATAGATGCAAGATCAATCCATACAAAGAGAATGATTATTGTTACAAGGAGCTCCATGATAAGTCATACACCGGGTCCATGGGCATGAACACAAGGTTCAAGGTCGACTCCCACTTGTTCAAGGCATAACCTCTCATTCACTTCTCGCTTTCGATGAAGTTGCAGTGTTGAAATTTTATCGGGCTAAACAACAAAGAATATGACTCGTGAAAACTCTCGGGTTCACACAGATTAGGAAAAGCATAGGTTCAACCCATAGGGGCGTCTTAGGAACATACACCACAAACTTCAAGGGTGAATAACACAAGCTCGACGGTAGAGCATGGTTGACAAAAGCAGAGGATACTCTCTACCAAAGACATTATGTATCAGGGGAAGAATTCACAAGAATTTTGAATATGTATGCCACTATCGGATAATAATCCACCACAAGATCTAGCGGACTACAATTGATGCGATGTGTGTAACGATTCTCAACCAAAAGAAGAAAGAATGCAAAGGCATCAAATCATTGAATTATCTGAATAAGTCGAATCTTGAATACAAAGGAATAACCAATCAGGGTTTGATTTACCTAGAACCAACTCATGTTTTGGAAAGAGGTCTGGGCCGAAAAGATAATTTATAAGGTTCAACTGAGGACTGCGTGCATTCACACACACAGGTTGAATCCATTAAATCAGATGACCATCACAAAGGATTTTAATAATTATTGCTATACATATGGAATTAACCATAATGCAAGCAGGTAAAAAGGTCAAAAGCAATAGGCTACTGCGGATTTCGGGAGATCGAATAGCGTTCCGAAGAATTTTACGAAACACATAACAACTGAGGATGATCGAACCCCCGGTAAGTGTGAGGAATTATTCGTAAGGGCTTTCATGCGATAATGAATTGCAAAGTAGTAAGGTCGAAGGATTGTCGGGACAACGGAGAGTATTCCAGGGCATCTTGTAAATAACAAGAGCAACGGGGAATGATTGTATAAATGACAGTTGCATGGAGTTATCCATAGGGGTTGACGATGGAAGGAATCGCAAAAGCGATGAGCACGAGTTCTCGGAGGAACATCAAAGAGTATCTTCGGAATCTACTGATGAAGCAGGCGATCATCTGGAATGAGGGGCTCTCCGGGAGAAAGTAGTTACAATAACTTAAGGTTAAAGTTAGTAAAATCTTTAACCCGAAAGAGAAGAGAGATCAGAACCCAGAGTATAGACGAGGAATAAAAGATCCTAATACCACCCGATTGAGATGTGGGCCCGTAAGCCACAACATCAGTGTTAGTAAAAGTTTTTCAAATACTGGACTCAACTTCGGCCAAGGAGTTGGAAAGGGGGCTACCTACAGGTAGTCGGCTCTGATACCAACTTGTGACGCCCCCATTCTCGACCGTACGCTAATCATACACACAATGTGTACGATCAAGATTAGGGACTCACTGATTGATACCACAACACAACACTAGACACAAATTAAAGTTATACAGCTTCATATTACGAGCCAGGGGCCTCGAGGGCTCGAATACAAAGCTCGACAAGCACGAGTCAGTGGGAGCAAATAATATCTGAGTACAGACATAAGTTAAACAAGTTTTGCCTTAAGAAGGCTAACACAAACATAAGCAGCGGATCGAAAGAGGCGAGGCCTCCTGCCTGGGAACCTCCTAAATACTCCTGAGCGTCGGCGTTCTCCACGTAGTAGTAGGCTCCAGCGGTGGTGTAGTAGTCGTCTCCGGCGTACTCCATCTCCTGGGCTCCATCGTCTGAACGCAGCAACGTATCGAGGGGGAAAGGGAAAGCAAAGCAGCGGTGAGTACTCATCCAAAGTACTCGCAAGACTGACATCAGATCTATGCTAAGTATGCATCATTATCAAAGAATGGGGTATATCTGGACTGACTACAGAAGCAAGAATAGGGGGAAGGCCTAGTCCTATCGAGGACTAGCATCTTCAACATCTTGCAACATTAGAAGAGTGCAGATTGGTATCTCACATATAGTCATATTATTGTAGCAATTTTATTTAGTAACCACGCCCAGAGATTCTTCCTCGACTCCCTGCGAGGAAGCAATCTCAGAGCCACAATTCATTTCAATTTAAATCACAATTATAGTTGTATAAGGTCAAGGTACAACTCCAAGTCGTCCTGTTACCGTGGGCACGGCTATTCGAATATATTATTCATCCCTGCAGGGGTGCACCACATATTCCCCAACACGCCTGAGTCACCTCCGGCCGGACACACTTTCCTGGGTCATGCCCGGCCTCGGGATATCAGCACGTCGTCGCCCCACCTAGGCTCAACGAAGAGGCCAGCCCGCCGATCAAAATCCTAAGCGCGCGGGTTCGTGGGACCATTTGCCCTTGCACTCCTGCACGATGCAAACGCGGCTGAGGTCAGTCCTAGCACCCCTTAGTAACAAGCGCGATGCCGTTGTGGACCACTCGGGCTCGCGCCGCTCCATTGCTGACGTCCGAAGAGCTTCGGCTGATACAACGACGCTGAGTGCCCATATCTTCCCCACGTGAAGGTTAGTGCGTATTAAGGCCAACGACCTAACTCAGATCAAGTACCCAACCCAGTAGCATTTTATTAATGCGGGGAAAGCGCGACCCATGAAGTGCGGTCCGTCGCCCCGCCTCGAGGACCGTGGCAAGGGCCTCTCCTGCCCGTCCACGCCTCATCAATCATCAAACCATGGGTACCCCTCAGGGCCGGCCCATCACCAACATGTTTCAGTAACCCGGCCATAGTAACTGTGTGGATAAAACATCAAGGCGGAACCTGAGGAATCACCCTCAACGGGCCCCGCTCGATGAAACCGTCAAGGTGGACTTAGAGGAATCACCCTCGAGGGTACCACACTTGAGGGGTTGCACGACAGAGTCATCGTCGGGAGTGGTGAAGGAGGAATCACCCTCGATAACCACGACCGACTAGCTACACTACAGAGCTATCATCATGAGTACTTCACGAGGTGTCACCCTCGGTACTCGATATAGTAGCGCTGCAGAGTCGTACAACTAAGGGGGAGTGCGGTGATGTGAGGGGCCTGACTTGTCGGTCGGTTGACCGAGTCTTCGAGTCGTCGGGTCGTCGATGAAAGAGCAGGGGCAACTGGGACTAAGGGGCCACTAGGGATTCACTGATCAACCTATACTAAACAGTTGGTATGATTGCAGGTAAAGTAACAGTTTATCAAAAACAGGCTATGCATCAGAATAGGAGCTAGCTAATTACAGTAGCAAAATCTAATGCAAGACTAAGAGGGAAAGAAATGGGCGATATCGGAATGCTCAAGGGGGGGTTGCTTGCCTAGCTGCTCTGCGGCAAAAGGCTGATCGTCAACGGCGTAGTCGTATCCGGCAGCACCGTCAGTCTCGGGGTCTACCGGAGAGAAGAGGGGGGAAGAAACAATAAATACAGGTAACAGATGCAGCACGACACATGACATGGCAATATGCAGTGCTAGGGGTAGTCTAACGCAGTACTACACGTGCCAGACGGAGCGGGAGAATATCTGACGATATTTCCTGGGTCTTTGGATTTATCGGACAGACGATCCGGAGGGGAAAAGTTACATGTTCATCATGCTAGGAGCATGTGACAGATGAATGGATGGCATATTCAGGTTCGTGGGATTTTTCTGATCAACTTTCATGTATAAAGTTTTTTCATGTGAGCTACAGATTATTTACTATGATTTTTCAAAGTTTTAATCATTTTCTAGAATTAACAGAATTAAATTAATTCGAAAAATGCTATTATGAGGTCAGCATGATGTCATCATGACATCAGCAGTCAACAGCACAATGGCCAGGTCAAACCTGACATGTGGGGCCCTCCTGTGATTGACTCATATTTATTCCAGTGTTTTAAATTGAGCTAAACAGGGATTAATTAGTAAGTGGGGTCCATTTGTCAGTGAGACATTAGGTTTAAACTAATCATTTTTATTAATTTAATTTTCTAATTAGCAACTGACAGGGGTGGCCCACTTGTCATTTGCACAGGGGGACTGGGACCCACCTGTCATTGACTGGACCAGGTCCAGTCAACAGTTGACCTGGTCAACAGGTCAGCGGGGTCGGCCTGGCCCACTGGCCAGTGACCCTGACCGTGGCCCCGGCCTGGCCAGGTCAGCGGCGGCCGGCGACTCGCCGGAATCACGCCGGCGACCTCGTCTCGCGGCGGCGCGGCGTCGGGTGTGGTCGGAAATCGCGCACGGGGCACCGTTTGTTGGGGAACGTTGCATGGGAAACAAAATTTTTCCTACGCACACACAAGATCTATCCATGGTGATGAGCATCTACGAGAGGGAGAGTGAATCTACATACCCTTGTAGATCGTTAAGCGGGAAGCGTTTGAGCAACGCGGTTGATGTAGTCGAACGTCTTCGTGATCCAAATCACCGAGCGTCCCGCGATCCAATCACGATCCATCCCGATCAAGTACCGAACGGACGGCACCTCCGCGTTCAGCACACGTACAGCTTGATGACGATCTCCGCCGTCTTGATCCAGCAAGAGAGAGCGGAGAGGTAGAAGAGTACTCCAGCAGCACGACGGCGTGGTGGTGGTGGTGGTAGAGCAATTCCGACAGGGCTTCGCCTAAGCACCGTCAAAATCAGCTAGAGGAGAAAACTGCAGAGTTACGGGGGGAGAGAGGGCTGCACCGTGGCTTAGGGTGTTTGGCCCTCTCTCCCCTCTAGTATATATAGGAGGGAGGGGGAGGGGGCTGGCGCACCAGGGTTTCCCCCTATGGTGCGGCCGAACCAGGAGGAGGAGGTGGACTCCTCCACTTTTCCTTGTCCAATTAGGACTCCTTCCTTCTTTGTTTCCCCTTCCCTTTTCTTTGGGGTTTTTCCTTCTCCACTTATTCCAGCCGCATGGGCCTCATAGGGCTGCCTTGCCCAGCCCACTAAGGGCTGGTGCAACCCCCTTTAGGCCCATGTGGCCTCCCGGCGTGGGTGGCCCCTCCCGATGGCCCTCCGGCACCCCCGGTACACTACCGGAAATACCCGAAACTTTTCCGGTGGCCAAAACAGGACTTCCTATATATCAATCTTTACCTCCGGACCATTCCGGAGCTCCTCGTGATGTCCGTGATCTCATCCGGGACTCCGAACAACCTTCGGTCACCAACATGCATAACTCAAATCTACCGAAACGTCACCGAACCTTAAGTGTGCAGACCCTGCGGGTTCGAGAACTATGTAGACATGACCGAGACACCTCTACGGCCAATAACCAATAGCGGGACCTGGATGTCCATATTGGTTCCTACATATTCTACGAAGATCTATATCGGTCGAACCTCTATGTCAAGGATTCAATTAATCCCGTATGCTGTTCCCTTTGTTCTTCGGTATGTTACTTTCCCGAGATTCGATCGTCGGTATCTCTATACGTAGTTCAATCTCATTACTGGCAAGTCTCTTTACTCGTTCCGTAATACAAGATCTCGTGGCTAACACTTTAGTCACATTGCTTGCAAGGCTCATTGTGATGTTGTATTACCGAGTGGGCCCTGAGATACCTCTCCGTCACACGGAGTAACAAATCCCGGTCTTGATCTATGCCAACCCAACAAACACCCTCGGAGATACCTGTAGAGCATCTTTATAGTCACCCAGTTACGTTGCGACGTTTGATACACACAAGGTATTCCTTCGGTGTCAGTGAGTCGCATGATCTCATGGTCATAGGAACAGATACTTGACATGCAGAAAACAATAGCAATAAACTGACACGATCAAATGCTACGTTTATAGTTTGGGTCTTGTCCATCACATCATTCTCCTAATGATGTGATCCCGTTATCAAATGACATCTCATGTCCATGGCCAGGAAACCTTCACCATCTTTTGATCAACGAGCTAGTTAACTAGAGGCATACTAGGGACACAGTGTTGTCTATGTATCCACACATGTACAAGTGTTTCCAATTAATACAATTATAGCATGGATAATAAACGATTATCATGAACAAGGAAATATAATAATAACCAATTTATTATTGCCTCTAGGGCATATTTCCAACACCGTTCGCCGCGTTCTTGGGCGCGTTAGAAAGCTATGGCTGCGCCGCGTCGAATGGCGGTGGTGCGAGGAGCTGCGGTGGCCGGAATCGAGCGGTGCGACGACGTCGGCGGCGAGGTCTTTCGGGCGAGCTATGGGGACGGCAAAACGTTGCGCGCGCGGGCGATCCAAGTAGCTAGGGATGATCTACGTGCGCGCGCGATCACAACGGGCACGAGCCCGAGACCAAATGGTCATCGGAGCCTCGCCGGCGACGAGGCGGGCAGCGGAGCGATCGGGCATCTCCAATGCGGCCACTACGACAACGGGAACAGACCGGTGAGAGGGGGAGAAGACGCGGCTGCTCACATTGGTCCCGCAGGTGTGCGCTAGCGGGCTCGGGGAAGGGCGACGGTGGCGAATCGGCGTCGGAGACGGAGACGGCCGTGCGGGAAGATGAGCTCGGGGAGGTCGATGTAGCGGCGCCGAGCTCCAATGCGCGGCCTCAGGTGACGTAGTCGAGGTCGGGGAACATGGCGGGCATGGCGGTTCGATGATCGGGGCACGGTGGCCGCGGGATCAAGCGTGGGTCGACGGCGAGTTCTCGGGTGAGGAGAGAAGCGGGCGAGGGAGAGGCGATGGGGAGAACTGGGGTGGTCTAGGGTTTCGGGGGAGGGGAGAGAGAGCTGGGGGGCTCGTTCTTATTCTCGCGGGAGTGCGTGGATGGCCGACAGCGAGGCAGATCGGCGCTCGGACGGCGTCGGCGCCATGGCCTTCCTCTGTTGGCGCGAGGAGGAAGGAAAGGCCGGAGCTTGCTGGGCCGGGCCAGCCTGTAGCACTTGGGCTACAGTGCTCGGCAGGCCTTTTTCCCTTTTCTTAATTCTTTTCTATTTTCGTTTTTAGTTTCTGTTTTGCAAAATGTTTAGTCCCAATTTGATTTTTGTAAAATATGTGATTTGGCCCAATAATTATAGTGCAACATTTACTACTACCATAAAAAGGTTTGGAGTCCATATAATTTCATTTGGAATCCATTTAATTATAAATGGATTAAATACTTCTGTTTTGTTGCTGTTTCTTGCTATTAGAGTCACTTAACTAATTTAGTAATTGTTGATTACAATTTTAGAATTGCCTCTGGATTATTTACAACATTATGAACATTTTAGTTTTCATAATTGAACAACTTTTAAATTCACTTTAATTTTGAATTTCAATTTGAAAAGAGATATGATCCCAATGATGAGTAAGCATTGTTAATCATGGTGACTTGGCATTATCATGTGGGCTTTCTGTAGCTAACCACTGGGGGTGTTACAATTCTCCCCTTCACCTGTAGAGTGGTCAAGCTCGAGCTCCTCAAATCCCTCCATTACTTCATCCACCATCACAACAGCATAGCCATGTGGAATCGGAAGGCAGTGAAAAGTTCCGTTGGGTTGAGGAGGTGCAACAGAGCCGACAGCCGCCTTGAAAGTGAGGTTCTGCCATTTCGTCATAAGCTTGCAATGTTGAGCCTCCGTGATAGTATCCACGGGGCAGCTAGGAGCCGTGAAGTCAGGCTGAACGGACTCCGTGGAAGCCACGCTGCTTCTCCGCTGAGATGGCGGGGTAGCTTCTGGGGTAGTTTTGCGCCGCTGAGATGGTTGGCCGGCAGCTCGCTGGCTCTTAGCTTCCTCTAGCTTTTGTAGTCTTGCATTGAGCTTCTACATGTCGCTCAGCTCCGCTTTCCTATTTCTCTCACGGCTTCTGCAACCGCCTGCGTCGGGAAACCCAACCTTCCACGGAACGGAGCCTGGTGTGCCTCGTGTTCGTCCAGGGTGCTCAGCATTCCCTAGGGCCTCAGTCAGCTCGTCCATCTCTCTGTCGGGAATGAACGTCCCTTCCTGCGCTGCAGTGATATACTTCTGAAGCTTCTTGACGGGTATTGCAAGTTGCTCGTCCGTCCAACGGCACTTCCCTGTTTCAGGGTCCAAAGTTCCCCCAACCCTGAAGAACCAAGTCTTTGAACGGTCTGGCTAGTTCAATGTCTGTGGTTCGACCCCTTTAGCAATCAGGTCATTCCCAGCTTTGTCCCACAATGGCCGGGCTTTGAGGTAGCCACCTGACCCCGTGTGATGGTGATACTACTTCTTTGCAGTATTGTTCTTGTTTGTCTCTGACATTTTCTTACTCTTGTCCGATGTCTTGTAGGCCACAAATGCGGGCCAGTGATCTCTTATCTTCTCAAATCGGCCGATGAATTCTGGAGTCTTCCCTTTGTCGACAAACTTTGATTTCAACTCATTCTTCCACCTCCTGAATAGATCTGCCATCTTCTTAAGAGCACACACCTTGACCAGTGGCTCTATAACTGGCTTATTCGGATCCTCCTCTGGCGGTAGGGTGAAATTTTCCTTCAGCGCGGTCCAAAGATCATCTTTCTGTCTATCGGTGACATAATCTCCTTCAGGGACGTCGTCGTCCTTAGGCTTATTCCATTGCTTGATGCTGATCGGGATGTTGTCCCTAACAATAGCTCCGCACTGAGCAGCAAATGCGTACTTGGTCCGCTTGGGTTCAATTGGTAGGCCATCGTCCGCGAGTGCTGTGATCGTGAACCTTTCATCCTTGCGCAACCTTCTCTTCGGGCCTCGTCTCGTTACCGAAGTTTGGCTCGATCCGGAGGGCTATAAAAGAAGAAAGAAGAGTTAATATATGTACATACCAAAACAATTATTGCATCAATTTGCTAGTTAGCACAGGCTTAATTAATATATATACCTCGCCGGACTTTGCAACAGCTCCCTCCTCCGTTCGGTCACCGGAGCCGTCATCATGGTCTCCTTCTTCCTCCGGCATTCGGTCACCGGAGCCATCATGATCATGTCCTTCCTCCTCCATTGTTCGATCACCGGAGCCGTCATCCTCTCCTTCCAGACCATCGGTGTCGTTGAGATACGACAAGACATCACGTCCGGCGAGGACTATCTCCCCCAACAACTGTTCTTGTTCCAAGTCTCTTTGATCCATAGTTTCTGCAAATATTACAACATGGCAATTAATATACAAACATGAATGTCCGACGTCCGGACCGCCTCTCTCATGAATGTCAAACAAGGGATTCTCTTAACCTTTAAGGGATTTAATTAACAAAATGGCGCCATTCTGGATGTGCAGAAAATGGTCCATATTTTTCCTGATCTCATCTACCCTTCTATATGTCACGTTGTTTAGTGTCAAAGGATTCAAGAAAACCATGGCTTCATCATTAGCCGGAAGTAACAGGCGCATAATGGTACGAAGCTCTCCAAAATTGTTTTGGAATGGAGTCCCGGATAGGATAATTAATTAGCTTTTTGGTACGAAGTTCAGCAAGAGCCTTCCGAATATCGCTATTTGGAAGGCCTTTGCTGAAATTCGTACCAAAAAAGCGAATTATTCTATCCAGAACTCCGTTCCAAAACAACTTTGAAGAGCTTCGTAGCATCATACGCCTGTTACTTCCGGCTAATGATGAAGCCATGGATTTCTTCAATACTTTGACAGACAACATGACATATAGAAGAATATATATATAGATGAGATCAGAAAAAAATTGGATCAACTTGTGCACATCCATAATGGGGGCATTCTTGATAAATCTATGCTACCGGAGTTTTCTATATGAACAAGTTATCGGGGAGGGGGGTAGACGACAACGACGCTCACCCCTCATGTCCGACGTCCGACGTCCCCCCTCATAACTAATTCAATGTAATGCAACGATCTCAACGTCGGAATCATCGTCTACCGGGAACGAACAACACCGACAAACAGAGAAATCAACACATTCAATGTAATGCAACAAACACGATGTATGCTATGGCATGTTAAAGCATTGAATTGACCTAGTGCAATAGATAGTCATATTAAGTGAAGTGGAATTCAAATATATGCTAAATTCCAACTTCCACACTATTTATTACTTTATCCTAATCATGAAATGTCCTACTTGGGGATGTTAACTTTCTCAAACATGCATGAACAAGGCATAAACAGATTAATTGGATTTTTCTGATCATTTTTCATATATAATTTATTTTCATCTGAGTTACGGTTGAATTTCTATGATTTTTTCAAAGTTTATAACATTTTCTGGAAATTCCTGAATTATTTTATTACTAGAAATTCAATTAATGCGTCAGCAACACGTCAGCATTGCGTCAGCAACACGTCAACACCCGCGGCTCGTCGCCGGCGAGGCCTGAGACGGCGGAGGTGCTCGGGAACGGTCCTCCGGTGACCAAAATGACGGCGGAGAGGCTTCACGGGGAGCTGGGACTCGCGCGCGTTCATCTGTGCGGTCGGCTTCACCGGAGGTGGCCGGAGCTGAGCACAGTGACGACGGAGGCGGCGACCGGAGCTCGGCCTCGAGCGGGTCCGGGGCTACAGAGCACGGGGAGGCTTGCCAAAGGGCTCTACGGCGTCCTGGCGTCACAAGGAGCACAACCGTGCCACGACTGCAAGCGGCAGAGCTCGGGAGCATGAGGCCCGGCAACAATGGCAACGGCCGGAGCTCGGCCTCGATGGGGACGGCGGCTAGAGGACGAAATCAAGCACGGTACTAGGGGGGAAAGAACCAGGGGGTCACCGCTAGTCCGGAAGGGGCGAGGGCGACGGCGAGGCGACGACGAGCACGACGGGGGCGGCGGGCGAGGGCGACGACGGCGAGCGACGACGTGGGCGGCGAGCGACGGCGACGACGGCGGCGGCGACGGCTGGGGCGACGGCGGGCGGCGGGCCGGTAGCCTGGCGGCGTCGATTTCGTCGGCGTCGTCGGGGGCGAGATGAGAATGCTGAAAATTCCTAAGTGTTGGCTTATATATGGAGAGCATTGGTCCCGGTTGGTGGCAGCAACCGGGACTAAAGGGGTGCATTGGTCCCGGTTGGTGCCACCAACCAGGACCAAAGGTCAGTTTTCAGCAGCCCAAAGGGCGGGAAACAGGGACCTTTGGTCCCGGTTTGTGCCACAAACCGGGACTAAAGGGGTGCATTGGTGCCGGTTTGTGGCACCAACCGGGACCAAAGGGTGGTGCTGCCCGGGGCCAATTTTTTAGTCCCACCTCGCTAGCCGAGAGAGCTCGAGAGTGGTTTATAAGCGCTGCTGCGCACACCCTCTCGACCTCCTCACAACTGCAGGCCTCCGGGCCTAATCTGTCACTGCATGTGGGCCTATTGGGCCTTCTGTGGGCCTGAATCCTGGCCCAACAAGCTGGTTGGGTTTCTAGTCGTATTCAGGCCGTGGTGGCCCAGTAGGTGGCATTTTTTTAAAAAAAAATTCAGTTTTTTGTTTTGTTTTTTGCTTTATTTATTTTATTTTGTTCCTACTTACTGTTTTTCAGTGATTCTTTTTGCTTTTAGGTCACAAAAATTATAAACTTTCTGTTAGTGCCATTAGTTTTCAAATTTGAATAGTTTAAATTTGAATTTTTTGAAATTTGTGTGAATCACTAGTTTGTGAATAACTTTACTAAAAATATATATTTTTGAGTGATTCTTTTTCCTGCTATTTAATATTACTGTGTTTTATCATTATATTCAATTTGGTAAGTTTTAGGTTATTTTAAATGTCTGTTTTAATCAAAAACAAATTTGGTTATTTTAGTTTGCTATTAAAGTTTCTAACAAAAAATTTCTTTATGAAAATTATTTTTGCTATTAATGTTTTCAACAAAAAATTCTTTGATAATTTTAGTTGCATAAATTTTATATAATTTTAGTTTCAAAAATACTAGAGGTTTATAAAAGCTTTTTAGTTGATTCCTTTTGCTATTAGAGTTTTATAAAAGCTTTTTAGTTGATTCTTTTTGCTATTGAAGAATATTATAGTTTTGTTTTAGTTGATCATAACAGAATATTTTAATTGATTATTTTTAGTTCATTCTTTTTGCTATTAGAGTTTCATAAAAGTTTGCTAGTTCATTCTTTTTGCTATTAGTTCATTCTTTGAGCTAAATGACCCTGAGATTGAAAAGCACTACAAATGAACTCTGAAAAGGTTGAAAGTTGGCATGGTATCATCATTTCACCCACATAGCATGTTATAAAAAGTTGAGAGGGTTACGGCAAAAACTGGATGCACTTCGTGTACAAAATGGACAATCTCGTTCGAAGTATCAGGGTTTCGGATGAAAACTCATCTGTTACAAAGGGATTTCATTTTTTGAACTTATTTGAACTCCAGACTTTTTGTGTGTTCAAAATGCACCATTCAAAGCCACATCATCAATTTTCAACCCTTTCTGACTTCATTTGGTATTTTTCATGCATTTACTAATTTTTTTGAGCTAAATGACCCTGAAATTGAAAAGCACTACAAATGAACTCTGAAAAGGTTGAAAGTTGGCATGGTATCATCATTTCACCCACATAGCATGTTATAAAAAGTTGAGAGGGTTACGGCAAAATCTGGATGCACTTCGTGTACAAAACGGACAATCTCTTTCGAAGTATCAGGGTTTCCGACGAAAACTCATCTGTTACAAAAGGCATTTCATTTCTTCACATGTAACTGCAATGATATAGTTGTGGAGAGAAAGTCTTCACTTTTTCTTCGCTTGTGTCCTTTGCTTATTGCGCCGTAACCATGGATAATCTTCATCGTTTAACAGGGTGCTTGGGTCAGCCTTGACTTTGAAGGGAGGAATTTCATGAAACTTTTCATAATCTTCAGACATGTCTGTCTTGCCCTCCAATCCCACGATGTCTCTTTTTCCTGAAAGAACTATGTGGCGCTTTGGCTCATCGTATGATGTATTCGCTTCCTTATCTTTTCTTTTTCTCGGTTTGGTAGACAAGTCCTTCACATAGAAAACCTGCGCCACATCATTGGCTAGGACGAGTGGTTTGTCTGTGTACCCAAGATTGTTCAGATCCACTGTTGTCATTCCGTACTGTGGGTCTTCCTGTACCCCGCCTCTTGACAGATTGACCCATTTGCACTGAAACAAAGGGACCTTGAAATCATGTCCATAGTCAAGTTCCCATATGTCCACTATGTAACCATAATATGTGTCCTTTACCCTCTTTGTTGCTGCATCAAAGCGGACACCGCTGTTTTGGTTGGTGCTCTTTTGATCTTGGGCGATCGTGTAAAATGTATTCCCATTTATCTCGTACCCTTTGGAAGTCAATACAGTCGAAGATGGTCCCCTGGCCAACGAGTATAGCTCATCAGAAACAGTGTTGTCACCCATGAGATGTTTTTGCAACCAACTGCCGAAGTCCTGATGTGTTCATATGTAATCCAGTCGTCACACTACTCCGGGTGTTTGGAGCGCAGAATATTCTTGTGTTCATCGACATACGGGGTCACCAAGGTAGAATTCTGTAGAACTGTGTAGTGTGCTTGAGACCAAGAATGCCCGTCCCTACATATTATTGAGTCCGCTCCTAGCGTGCCTTTTCCAGTCAGTCTCCCCTCAAACCGCGATTGAGGGAGACCAATCTTCTTAAGGTCAGGAATGAAGTCAACACAAAACCCAATGACATCCTCTGTTTGATGGCCCATGGAGATGCTTCCTTCTGGCCTAGCGCGGTTACGAACATATTTCTTTAAGACTCCCATGAACCTCTCAAAGGGGAACATATTGTGTAGAAATACAGGGCCCAGAACGAAAATCTCGTCGACTAGATGAACTAGGACGTGCGTCACGATATTGAAGAAGGATGGTGGGAACACTAGCTCGAAACTAACAAGACATTGCACCAAATCACTCCTTAACCTTGGCAGGATTTCTAGATCGATCACCTTCTGAGAGATTGCATTGAGGAATGCACATAGCTTCACAATGGCTAATCCAACGTTTTCCGGTAGAAGCCCCCTCAATGCAACCGGAAGCAGTTGCGTCATAATCACGTGGCAGTCATGAGACTTTAGGTTCTGGAACTTTTTCTCTGCCATATTTATTATTCCCTTTATATTCGACGAGAAGCCAGACGGGACCTTCATACTGAGCAGACATTCAAAGAAGATTTCCTTCTCTTCTTTGGTAAGAGCGTAGCTGGCAGGACCTTCATACTGCTTTGGATGCATGCCGTCTTTTTCATGCACACGTTGCTGTTCCTCCCGTGCCTCCGGTGTATCTTTTGTCTTCCCATACACTCCCAAGAAGCCTAGCAGGTTCACGCAAAGATTCTTCGTCACGTGCATCACGTCGATTGCAGAGCGGACCTCTAGGTCTTTCCAATAGGGTAGGTCCCAAAATATAGATTTCTTCTTCCACATGGGTGCGCGTCCCGCATTGTCAGTCGGAACAGATAGTCCGCCAGGACCCTTTCCAAAGATTACTTGTAAATCATTGACCATATCAAGTATCTGATCACCAGTACGGAGGGCGGGCTTCTTCCGGTGATCTGCCTCACCTTTGAAATGCTTTCCTTTCTTTCGACATTGATGGTTGGTCGGAAGAAATCGACGATGCCCCAGGTACACATTCTTCCTGCATTTGTCCAAATATATACTATCGGTGTCATCTAAACAGTGTGTGCATGCGTGGCATCCCTTGTTTGTCTGTCCTGAAAGGTTACTGAGAGCAGGCCAATCGTTGATGGTTACAAACAGCAATGCATGTAGGTCAAATTCCTCCTGTTCGTTCTCATCCCACACACGTACACCTCTTCCATTCCATAGCTGTAAAAGTTCATCAACTAATGGCCTTAGGTACACATCAATGTCATTGCCGGGTTGCTTAGGGCCTTGGATGAGCACTGGCATCATAATGAACTTCCGCTTCATGCACAACCAAGGAGGAAGGTTATACATACATAGAGTCACAGGCCATGTGCTATGCTTGCTGCTCTGCTCCCCAAAAGGATTAACGCCATCTGCACTTAAACCAAACAATACGTTCCTTGGGTCACCTGTAAAGTCGCTCCACTTTCTCTCGATCTTTCTCCACAGCGACCCGTCAGCGGGTGCTCTCAACTTCCCGTCTTTCTTATGGTCTTTTATGTGCCATTGCATCAACTCGGCATGCTTTTTGTTTCTGAACAGACGTTTCAACCGTGGTATTATAGGAGCATACCACATCACCTTGGCAGGAACCCTCTTCCCGGTGCGCTGGCCCTCAACATCACCAGGGTCACCTCTTCTGATCTTATACCGCAATGCACCGCATACCGGGCATGCGTTCAAATCCTCGTACGCACCGCGGTAGAGGATGCAGTCATTAGGGCATGCATGTATCTTCTGCACCTCCAATCCTAGAGGGCATAGAACCTTCTTTGCTTCGTACGTACTGTCGGGCAATTCGTTATCCTTTAGAAGCTTGTTCTTCATTATTTTCAGTAGCGAACTAAATCCCTTGTCAGATACACCATTGTCTGCCTTCCATTGCAGCAATTCCAGTGTGGTACCGAGCTTTCTGTTGTCATCTTCGCAATTTGGGTACAACCCTTTTTTGTGATCCTCTAACATGCGATCGAACTTCAACTTCTCCCTTTCACTTTCGCATTCTCTCTGTGCATCAACAATGACCCGGCGAAGATCATCATCGGGCACATCGTCTGGTTCCTCTTGATCTTCAGCTTCCCCCATTGCATCATCACCGTATTCAGGGGGCGGGTAGTTGTCATCATCCTCTTCTTCTTCGTTGTCTTCCATCATAACCCCTCTTTCTCCGTGCTTGGTCCAAACATTATAGTGTGGCATAAAACCCTTCTCAAGCAGGTGGAAGAGAAGGGTTTTAGAGTTGGAGAAAGCCTTCGTATTCTCACAGACAGTACATGGACAATGCATAAAACCATTCAGCTTGTTTGCCTCAGCCGCTTCGAGAAAATTATGCAGGCCCTTAATAAACTCGGAGGTGCGTCGGTCACCGTACATCCATTGCCGGTTCATCTGCGTGCATTATATAATAAAGTGTATTAAAAACCATTACAACATATCATGAATAGAGAAGTGACCAAATTAATAGAAATTCATCATCACATTAAAGCCAAAGTACAGTAGTGACCAAAATAAATACATAACGTTCATACATAGTTCTCATTATTAAACAACATATAGCTCTCTAGAGCATCTAATTAAAACATACATTGAAACTATAAAATTTAAATGCAACAATAAATGCGATCATAACCGCAACTAAGGTAACAATTGATCCAATGGCATAATGATACCAAGCCTCAGTATGAATGGCATATTTTCTAATCTTTCTAATCTTCAAGCGCATTGCATCCATCTTGATCTTGTGATCGTCGACGACATCGGCAACATTCAACTCCAATTTCATCTTCTCCTCTTCAACTCTTTGTAATTTTTCTTTCAAGTAATTGTTTTCTTTTTCAACCAAATTTAACTTCTCGACAAGAATTTCTATGTCGGTTGGAATTTCCGGTTCACATACCTCCTAGATTAAAAAATCTATGTCACGTTGGTCGGCATAATTGTCATAAACACTAAATAAAACAAATAGTTATAAAAGATAATATATACCACATCCGAATCATAGACAGGACGAGGGCCGACGGAGGCGGATACCAAAACCATCGCACTATATAATAACAAACAATAATAAAAGTAAGAAAATTACACAAGTATCTATCTAAATCATACAAGTAAGAACTTTTTTCTTTTAGAAAGAAGATAAGAAGAAGAGGCTAACCACGGTGGTGCCGGCGCCGAGATGTGCGCGGGCGATCGACGGCAGTGAGGACGGGGACGGGACAGGACGGACCGCCAAACCTAGACAAATCTTGAGGAAAATGGAGCTTGGACAAGGAGCTTCGAGAGGAGAAAGCTTAAGTGTGGCTCGGGCATTTCATCGAACACCTCATGTGCATAGGAGGTGAGCTAGAGCACCACAAAGCTCTCCCACGGCCGGCAAAAAAAACAGAGCAGTGCACTGCTTTGCTGGCGGGCAGGGGGTATATATAGGCCAACCATTGGTCCCGGTTTGTGGCTGGAACCGGGACCAAATCCACAAACCAGGACCAATGGTTGTGGGCCAGGAGCGAGGCCCATTGGTCCCGGTTCGTGTCTGGAACCGGGACCAAAGGGGTCAGACGAACCGGGACAATGGCCCACGAGGCCCGTCTGGCGCCCTGGCCTCACGAACCGGGACCGATACCCCCATGGGTCCCGGTTCGTGAGTGAACCGGGATTAATGGGATTTCAGGACTGGACCAAAGCCCTGTTTTCTACTAGTGAACATAAAAGGCCATAATATTGACAAGTACTCCCTTTGTAAAGGAATATAAGAGCGTTTAGATCACTATCTAAACACTCAATATATTTCTTTACGGAGGGAGTAGCTGAAAGTAGAAAAGCAAGTTGCTGCTGGCTTTGTGGAGATTTGCACAACCAGAAAAACACACTTCATAGCTTTAGAAAGCAAACGTAGGATTTTTTAGGGTGCATCTATACAGGCATACAGCAAACATGTATATGATGCACCAGTTTGTTTCTCAAGACTTGCAAGTTACAAGCACAGCTGAAATAATTCACACTTGCTTTGTAGCTGATTCTATTAAGAACTTGGAAGATCTTCTATCTGACATGACAAGTTCTGAAGCCTCCCAGCATAAGTAGCTCGCCATGAGCAACTGGCATCTACACTTTAAATTGAGTTGTATATGCATAGACCAAAGCTAGGAAGTATTTAAAGCGGGATCATGCAGACGATTGAGTCTCTTCAGTAATAATTTCACGCTAGGAATTTGTTGGATTTAAGTGCAGAACTGTGAATGAACGGGAAAACACACACATGCCTGAACTAAGGAACTTTACCTCAAGACATAGAATCCGGTGATTCGACAGGGTCAATAAATTTGCAAGATGGGAACTTATGCATTCAAGATCTAATCTTTACTCCCTCCTATAGAAATATAAGAGCGTTTTAGTTATCTAAACACTCGTATATTTCTTTATGGAAGGAGTACTAGTCAAGCAAGGCCTGAATAATTAACAAGCTGCTACCCCCTAATCCATTACTGTTGTTCTTCTGCATTGCTGGCACGCTGCTCCTACTACGAGAGCAAGCAATGCTGCAAATTACGCTCATGGTGGAGGAGGGGGATTCACAGTGGGCTCGCTCCCGACCCCGCTCGCTCTCTAGGGTTCCTCCCACCCTCCCCCAGCCGCCGCCGGCCTTCCTAGGGCCCCCGCCGCCGCCGGCCGCCGGCCGTCCCCGCCCCCTCCCCCTCATCTCCCCCCTCCCGGATCCGCCCCCGTGCCGCCTCCCCGGGAGGTGGCCGGGGCGGCGCGAGCCCCTCCCCCCCTCGGCCGCCCTCCTCCCCCCTTCCCTCCCTGTCGCCGCCGACGGTCACCCCCGGCGCTTGGCCGGGTGGTGTTGGCGGCGGCGGGGCTGTCTGTCCCCGCTCGCGCGGCTCCCTGCCCGGGGCATGGGGGCGGCGGCAGTGCTCCTCGGCTCGGCGATGACCCGGCGACCCGGCGGCAGTGGCCGGCGGTGCACGAGGTGGTGGTATGGCCCCTTGGCGGCAAGACGGCGTGGTGGCGCAGGTTGGCCGGCGGCGCGCCCCCGGCCCAGATCTGGGCCCTGCGGGCCCCATCTGGGTCCTAGCGGGCCGGCCCCCGGCGTGGCTTCGTCGTTGTCTGTGTGGTGAGGAGGAGGAGCAGCTCGGACGGGGGGCGGTGACGCCGACGGCGTGCCTGCTGCAGCACGATGGCGGGAGCTTTACGGGCGTGGAGGGCCCGGCCGGGCCTGTGGGCCCACGGGCCTGGTATGCTCCTGCTATTGTGTCCGGTCGGCTACCGTCGTTGACGGTGGAGGTTGTGCCCTCCCGCGTGCCGACGGTGCTGCGGCCCCTAGTCCCGGCTCCTATTCCCCGCTGTGCAGGCCTCACTTCGTGGTGCCGTGGTGAGATGGCGTGGAGGCTTCATGACCGCGGTGGCACAAGATGGTGGTCGGTTTGGTGGCAGGCTCTGGAGCATCCGAGGTGAAGGTTGGGATCGGGGGAAACCCCTGTCGGCCTGGCCGACACCGACGCGGCGGTGCCGGTGGGTGCCGCCGGACCTTCCTGGAGGGCGTCGGGGGCTACCCTTCCTCTCGCCTCGTCATGTACCGGGGGAAACCCTTGGTAGCAGCGTCGTCATCGTCGCGGTCCTTCTTGGAGGTGTTGATTGGTACCAGTGCTTCGGAGCCTTGGAGCTTGGTGGGAGATCTTCGGTGGGCGCAGTGGTCGTGAAGCTTCTTCGTTTCCGTCGATCCGCCGTTGTCGGCATTTATTTCTCTTGTTTTTTCTCTTTGGTTTTTTTGGGTGTGATTGTGCTGCTTCCGCCCCATCACCTATCATTGGCTGTATCGGTTGGTTGCTTTGTAATACAAAGCGGGGGGGAAACCCTTTTTTTGGGGGGTTGGGGGGTGGAGGAGTGGGGGCTACAACGGAAGACGCCGCCGTCGGGGCTCTAGTGCCAGGGTAGGAAGAATAGGAGGGCGGGGAGGAGGGTGAGGAAGGACGAGGAGAGTTACCGGAGAAGTATGTCATTGTCGGACTTGTCACCGGCCGCTAGGGTGGGAGAGGCTGCAGCCTGCGGGTTGACAGGATCATATACGTTTGTCAAGTCATTTTCGATCGGCGCCGGGGATGCGGACTCCGGATTCGGAGGCACGCGCCGTCCACCGCGAGAGGCAGAGGGCAAGGGAGAGGGAGGCGGGTCCAACGTGGCTGCGCAGTCCGCCCGACGCCATCGCGTGATGCCGGTGCCAGACGAGGAGGAGCGTCTCCTCCAGTGGATGTACCCTCGGTCACTTTCCACGGCGGAGACGGACGCCCGGCGGATACGGAGGATCAATGCCGCAAAGCTCCGGCTCGGCATTGAGCAATCCGAGCAGGAGGCGGCGAGGGTGGCCAAGCTCAAGCGCAAGCAGGACTGCTTTGTCTGGCGCTTCCAAGGCTACATCGTCATCTCCTCCTCCTCCTCCTCCGACGGGTCTGACTCCGACGTCGACCCACCTCCTGCTGCGGACACCTACAACATCGCCGGCGACCGGAAGGACAAAGGGCCGGCGAGGAAGTGGCGAAGCTACGTCCTCTCATTTTAGATAATCTAGTATTAGTATATGTAGTTAGAATGTGGCGGATCGTTGAACTGTATGAATTATGCCCGTTCGGTGATCTTTTGGTGATGTTTATTTGAATTATGCCCGTTTGGTAACAGTTTGTATGTCCGTTTTCTGTCGTTTTTGATCGTTTAGTGATCTACATGAATTTGTACGGATATAGGGTGCCGGATATGAGATACGCGGGTATGGAGGCGCGGATCTAAAAAGTACCCGGTCAGTGTCCGCGGACGCGTCAGGACGCGTCCGCCGACGTTTGAGGGGTCCGATTTACAAGATCCGGCTATAGATGCTCTTAAGATCCAGCCCACCAGGGTTCAAGTTCTGGTGCTTGCATTATTTCTGGATTTTATTTGAGGACTTTCGGCGATGCGCATTCAGTAGGAGGAGACGTTCCGTCGACGACGAGGCGCCTACGGTGACTTCGTAAATTTCAAGATGATATGGCAGCTCAGTCTCTCGAAGGTGCTCATAGGGATAGGGTGCGCACGTGTTCGTTGATAGAGGTGAGCGTATGCGAGTATGTATGAGCGCTTGCGTCTGTACTTTGTTCAAAAGATAAAAAGTATGGACAAAGGGACAATATCATTACATTTTATTTATTATTTTTCATAAACTTGACACGATGCACGTTTCTTTCTTGTTTTCCACCCATGTGATTATAAACACGTCACATCATCAAGACGCATAATTTTAGCCATATATAGAGACCGAAATTTAAGAGTCTCAAAGACGAAACATGCATGCAGAGACAATCACGTACGAGCACTACGCACTCCAAATTAAGAAATGAAAGCGCCCATGCATATGAGAGAGATCAAATGGAATCTATCATTTTGGCAGCAGCGGGAAGAGGAGGGATGCTCTGGTCATTCCTGAAGAAATCATGGGGATCCACCATGGTCTTCACAGCTGCCAACCTCTTAAAATTCCCTTTGAAATACTCTTCTCCCCAGGTCAAGGTCCCTGTAGTTGACATAGCTGGTCACATTACCGTCCAACTCATTCGTCCCCAGGTCAAGGTCCCTGTAGTTGACATACACGGCCCTTGGGTTGTTGGACACGTAAGGCTCCATCTCCTTGTACAGTCCCCTGACCCAGCTGATTCGCTTCTCCGCTGCTGCCGTCCCGTTGTCGTACCAGAAGGAGTAGTACTGGAGCTGGTAAAGGTTCCCCTGCCGGTGCGGGAAGGGCGTTTCCGACGGCGAGATGCTGCTCATGAAGCCACCGTAAGGGTCCAGCATGAGCAGCGCGGCCTCGGGCTTCAGGAGCCACGCCTCGGCCTTGGAATGGGGTCTTGCACGTGGTCGGACTTGGCCTTGAGATAGTAGCGCGGATTCCACCGTAAGATAGAAGCGATCTTGCATGAGCCGATGAAGGCCGTCGCACCGGCCAAGAAACATGGCCTGGAAATTAGCCTGCTGGTTCAGCACGAGCACGCGGAGGTACAAGTCTTGCGGTGAAGCCGGCGCCATCTCTTGCCATTTGGTAATCAGTTCGATGGCACCTTGGTTCCTTGACCGGATGATGCTAAACACCGTGACGGTCTCCGGCACGGGGACTAGCCGCACCTTCCACGACAGCACGACGCCGAAGCTCACGCCGCCTCCGCCACAGAGAGCCCAGAAGAGGTCCTCCCCCATGCTGCTCCTGTTCATCAGCCTTCCGTCGGCGTCCACGACGACGGCGTCGAGGACGTTGTCGGCGGAGAGGCCGTATTTGCGTGCCAGCGAGCCGAACCCGCCGCCGCTGAGGTGGCCACCGATGCCCATGGTGGGGCACGAGCCCGCCGGGAACCCGAGCGAGCGGCTGGCGGCGCCGACGGCGTAGTAGAGCTCGCCGACGATGGCCCCGGACTCGGCCCACGCGGCCACGCCTCAGCACGCGCCGGGTCTACGTGGATCGCCCGGAGGGCAGCGAGGTCCAGCACCGCGAAGGGCTCGTTGTGGAGGTGGACGGAGGCGTAGGAGAGGCCCTCGTAGTCGTGGCCGCCGCTGCGCACGCGGACGCGGACGCCCTGGCGGCGGCCGCAACGCACGGTGGTCTGCGCGTGGGCGTGTTCGGTGGCCGCGATGATCCCCACAGGCTTGGAGGTGTCCGGCAGGATGTAGCGGAGGTTCCGGGCGGTGGACAGCAGGAGGGCAGAGTAGGACGGGGTTGCCGGGGTCTGGATGAGGCCAGACGGGATGTCCGCGGAGAGGCAGCCAAGGAATTCATCGATTGCAGTGGAAGCTAAAGAGGGCGTGTTTTGACCCGAGAGGATGCCGATGCAGAGGGTTAGGACAAGGTGTAAGAAAATTGTCGTCCTCGGTGTCCGTGCCATGATTGATTTGATGCACAAGTGTGGCAACTATGGCTGTGAGCGTGCTATATACAAGGCGGCAACTATACTATATATAGTAGAAGGAGTGGTTCCACAACTGGCCAATAAGTTCCGTACAAGAAAAATAAAAACGGTGGAGGAAATTAGAGACCAAGTTCGCAAAGTTATTAGAATAGTACCAAGAGTTCAATATATGTTTTGTGAGTTGTTTTAGGGTGATTGACATAGTACTCGGAGTACTAACCAGTACTTTCCCCTCTGATTTTAATTAGCCGTCCGATCTGGTGGAGAAGTAAAAATGATTAAATTTAATATGTTTATTCCGAGAAGGGCATAATGGTCCAGGACGAAATATCTTTCTTTCAACATATCACCTCACGACCAGATCCACGTCTACTCCATCCAATTCAAGGTCTTCATCCGATCTAGTCCTCGCCGTCATGCTCCTGACCTTCACCGTCTACGACATGCCTGGCGAGAGGAATCAATTCATCGTCCTCGTCCTCCACCCCACCAACCCCCCACTCCCTCATTGTCCTCGACGTGCCCCGCGAGGAGAAGAAGAAGAAGGCCGCATCTGCGCCGGCTGAATCGGCCGCGACGGCGGCGGGCGATATCATCTCTTCCCGCCTACCATCCTTAGGTATGAATCCAGCTTGGGTCCGTAGGATCGTTCTGCTCGTTCTCCTGGCCCTTGCGTCCATCCATCGTGCATGCAGTAGCACCTCAACCCTACATGATTATTTAATTTAGCAGTATTTGACATGCGAATTTTGTACCAACAAGAACAAAGAATGCAAAGCTTCATCGTGGCATTGTTTCCCTTGAGCTAATCGCATCATGTGTGTTTAACTAACATGCTGAGGCCATTTCTTACTCCCTTTAGTATCGAAGAAAAAAAGTGACTTACTTGACGTTTGAGATGAAAGCTTCATCAAGACGTTGGAGGCTTGCTTGCATATCGAAAGAAGATGAGATACTGATTCCTTCCTACTTAGTTTACTTTATTCTATGCTAGGATAGTACTTCTTGGACGTTGATGATCGGTTTCCCTCACACTTCAAATGAGCAAAGTCTTTTCCATGCACTTGTCTTTGCCTATGAGATATTTTACACCTGCAACATTGATAAACACCAACTGTTAATTTTATATGTTATATGTAGGAAGACATGGCGGATTTAAGAGATGAGTGTATGTTTGAGTACCATTATGTTATCAGCAAGATTTTTGATAGTGAGGCTGAAGGCTATGAATTCTACAATAAATATGCCCTTGAGAAAGGTTTTTGTGTGAGGAAAAGCTACGTTGAGTGGGATGGATCCAACAATCACATAATTTGAAGGAAAATTGTGTGTAATCGTAAAGGGGTTTGCGAAGAGAAGCACATGAAAAGAAAGATGGAAGATAAAGGAGGCCACGAAGTTTAAGTCGTGTTGGGTCGGTGTAACGCTAAATTGGTCATTGCGAGACATGAGGAAACAGATCGGTGGTTTGTCAAGGATTTCACCGATGAGCACAACCATCCTCTAACCCCACGGGATCTTTCTTGTCTTTTGCATTCACACAGACGAATTAGCGATGAGCAGAAAACGGACATTGCGGACATGAAAAATATGGGATCCGCAAACGCCGTAATTGAGTATATATACTGCATTTATATAAGGAGTATACACTGACTTCTTTGACGAAGAGTATGTACTCACTTTTTAAAGGAGTATTGATTTTAAATTACCACGGCTGCATCCCAGTACATGGCCACAGGATATTCTATGTGACCAACAGTTCACGGAGAGGGAACGGAAGATCATCATTACAGTGATGTGGGCTATATGGCATTCTCGTAATCGTCTTACTCACGATCAGGAAAATATTGATCCGGCCAACACTAGTAGAAATCAGGGCACTAGTCCCGGTTCTGGAACCGGGACAAACCGATCGGGACAAATGCCCAAAACCTTTAGTCCCGGTTTGCTTACGAACCGGGACCAAAGGGGATCCACGTGGCCTCTGCGGGGCGCCCAGGCAGGAGGACCTTTAGTCCCGGTTGGTAACACCGACCGGGACTAAAAGGCAGCCACGCCTCAGCTCCTGCCAGGAGCTGGGTTTTTGTTTTTTGCTTTTTTTTAAAAGGGGGGGGGGGGGGGGGGGTTAGGGGTTTTACTATTGTGTTTCCCCCTTTTATTTTTTGTTTACCATTTTTATTTTACGCTTTTCATTCGACTCGACGCTAGCTACTACATATAGCAATGAAGGAACCATTACACAACATCGTCATGATCAATATATAGAGAGAAGTGATCTCTCTTTCTCCGTGCTTGGTCGAACAATATGCAACAAGTTTTCGTAAATCTATTCGACGCTATTACATATATTACACGTTCATGCATATATACAATATAACATCTATGACGATCCTAACGTCGTCTATTACCAACATCGCATTCGACATCCTTATGGTATTCTCCGTCTTTAGGTATGACATGCTCAACAAAGAATCCCGCCAATTCCTCTTGAATTGCTCGGATGCGATCAGTTGGTAGGAGTTCGTCCCGCTTCTGCCAGATCTAATTTAAAGAAGGGGGTCAATATATGAATGAAACTCAACACAATTGATGGTAATAAAATAAAAATGTGAATATTGTTTACGTACTTCAAATTGTTCTAAAGATATGCCCCGGCCCCGCTCAGAGGTCGAGTGGCGAATGAACTCGCAAACGTAGTAGGCACATAAATTAGTCCCGATTGCCTGCAACAAGCACTTTACGAGAATAGAGTTCAATCAAAATGATAACCAAGCATGATAATGATATTGAAACTAGCATCAATGAGAGATGTGCGGTACTAGAGTAGTACTTACTTTGGGCTGTACAAATTGCAGCTCCGGTTTCCAGCGGACACCCTTAACCTTTTTGGTGAACTTTTTCCAAACCCTACCCGGCAAAGAAAATGATTACTTGATATCAGAAAATGAACGATAGTTGCCGATATGGTGCGATAATGATTGAACTTACTTCTGAAGCATTTGCCTCATGTTCGTCCACTCCTTAGGGTCTTTACGTCTCGAGTCCAAGACAGTTACTTTTCCCTCTTCAAGCTGAATGACTAGCAGAATAAAGTGGAAACTGCGCACGCATAACTCATTAATTGCATTTAACCTCGAGAGTAAGCGAAACAGAATGTGCACAAGATAGTAACACTCACTTGAAGTGGTATGGAAATAGTATTTCCTTTCTGGTTTTTTGTCCAAGTAACGCCTTTAGCAAGTTGTTCTCTGTATCAACGGGAAATTCTTCTAACGTACGTTCATTTATGAAATTTGGGTCAATGAACCCAATGTCATAGATTTGTTGTTGTTTGCATTCGAGGATCTTCAATCTGCATAATATAGTATGAGGATAATTAATACATGCAATGAACGAGCTGAGCTAGAGACTTAATTACAGAAAAAAAATACTTACAGACAATAGGAACTGACGATAGTTTTGTCGAGGGCAGCTTGATTGTATAACTGAAATATTTCTTCAAATTCAACGAACAACACCTGCTCTCCATTGAAGAAGTGCTCATCTTTAATAGCCACAAAGATATTGTCGGCCCCGTCCTTGCAGGCTTTCAAGTACCATTCATGCAATCGTCGCATCATCGTTGGTAGACGGTCGAGCTCCTCACGTGTGACGAGAGGCTTCCCGTTCGCGTATTTTAAGGTTTGTACTACCTCAGCCGTGTCAAACTGTACCGAGTCGGGTAAGTAATCATCAGCAGTGATAGCAAGACCAGTGTCCGCTTTCTCTGGATCATTAGCGATATCGGAAACCACCTTGAGCGGAGGACACGATTGCAGTTCTTGTTCGCCGAGCTGGGGAATTGTTTTCCCACTTCTTGAGCCACTTCTACCTAAGCTTCCCGACCGCCTCGCTTCATCATGTTTCTTTTGAATACATCGGTCATAGTTTGATGGCGGCGGAGGCGGTGGTGGTCACCTAAGGGCATCCAGAGTTCGCTTCACTTTCACCGGATCTATTTTCTCCTCTTTAGGTGGGCGTTTCGGTGCAAGCTGACGTTTCACTTCGGCATCCACGATCTCGTCGAGTTCCTCCTCAGACCTCTCGTAGGGTAACTTGGGAGGAGGCTTGAGGCTTGGGCCGTATTTGAATCTCCTCTGTTTCGTACAGCTGCTAGCCGCCGGAGCGGCGGCGCCACTCTTCCGCTGTTGCTTAGGCGGCGGAGGAGGCGGAGTTCGATGACGCGGTGGAGACAGCTTAGGCGCATTAGGATTCTGCTGAGGGGCCTCCTCCGTCGGAGTCCGCTGAGGCGGCGGAGACGGCTGACGCGCCGGAGACGACTCAGGCGGCGGAGACGATTGACGCACCGGAGACGGCTGAGGGGCCTCCTCCGCCTGAGTCTGCTGAGGCGGCGTCCAGTATGGAAGCACGATGTCACTACTAGGGAAAAGCCTAGCAGTAGCGCGGGTATTATGTATAGCAGTAGCGCGGGCACCTGCGGTACTGATACGGCGCTACAGCTAACCTTTAGCAGTAGCGCGTGTTGGCCCGCGCTACTGCTATACATGCGTAGCAGCAGCGAGCTCCAAAACAGCGCGCTGCTGCTAATATCTGTAGCGCCTTGTATTAGACCGCGCTACTGGTAATGGCACGCTGCTGCTAACTTTACTCCACGCGCTATTGCTAACTTTATTAGTTTCTGATTTTTTTTTCTGCATATTTGTTTTGTATTTGAACAGGCTTTATACAAGAATCTTTGGCACATACAAATGTCATCATCATACACATACAAATGGCTGCGAGACCACGAATGTAATCATAGCATATACATACAAATAGTCTCATCAAATCATGTCATCATCATAATCATCATCCAACACAAAGTGGTCTCTCGTCATCATCTCGAAAATAGCGATACAAGTCTCGAATACTTGCAACTACATCGTCATCCATCTAAACAATGATATACGCGAGAAGAGCTATCACTATGAGTGAGAGCGAAACTATGTAGTACATGAGGCGGCGGTTATGAGCCCTCTCTCGCGCTAGCGTGAGCCTCCTCACGTAACTAGCTTCTGCTTCTTGTCTGCTTTTGAAGCCTTTATGGCTGGCGCCCGAGACCCCCTCCACTTGCGCCTGACACTCGGACCAGTCGTCGTATACTCCCGAAACCTTTCCTTTGTACACGACATAGCACCGGTACTTCGCCATCAAGAATCTAGGTACCTGTTAGAGATGCATCTTCATCAAGAGAATGTACAATCATATGCAACAAAATATACTTGAGCAACACAAAAAAGAAAGGGTTAGCAACTAGATGCAACATATAGTAAACATAAATAATCAACGCAGTTTCATCGTACGCAAACTAATTAACTAGAGGTACGCAGGTCATCGTACCCAAACTAACAAAGTAGCGTTACGCAAGTTCGGTAGGGACCGTGGACATCACAAAGTTTCATCGCTACAGAAAGTATATACAAGTTCAACCGACACATATCATCATCATCGGCATCGTAAATCATTAGAACTTCCATCCTTCCAGATCATCGAGGATGGACCCTAGCTTCTTGAACGGCGTGAGGTCCTAACGTTGCATGCCTATGTAAGTTCGGACGTCAGCTCGCGATATAGGGCCGTGGTGGAACATCCCCTTCACTTCGACGACTTCTTTCATGAAGGGGTCTAGGAGACCCGCGGCTTCACGTTCCGCGTTCTCCTTATCCCATATGGGCCTTTTGCCAAGGTAGCCACGGCTTCCGAGGCGATGCTTCCCCGTGTTTCTTTGCTGAAGGCTCTTGAATTTCGCAGCCTTAGCCTTGGCTGCCTCGGTAGCGCAAGTGTCCTTGAACTTTTCGAACTCCTCTTCCGTAAGTGTCGGATTTTCCTCCAGAATCTTGGACAGGGGTTCCTCAGCCTCAATAGCTCGTTTCACCCTCCCTTTCCAGGAGGCCAAATCATTGCTGAACATGCCCAGGGCGTGATTGTTAATCTTTTTCATCTTCTTATCATCCCACGGGTGTTCTATGGCGTCATCCCGGTCGGGGAACTTGAAACTCTTATGCAGCTTCGTCAGGAGCAACTACATCAAATGTTCTTTACCCCTTATGTCATCGTCGTTGATGCTCGCGCATTCCCGTAGGATGCATCCTACTTGGTTCCCATAGCACTTGCGAGGTTCTTCCGGCTCTAATGGCTCAAACTTGCCAGGGGCCATCTTTGTGATCACCAGTCGTCCGATGCCGAGTTTGTTAGGTTTTCGTATCCTCTGCTTCTTCTACTTCTTCTTTTCGGTAGCGGCATCGGTGCCTGTACCTTCCCCGCCGGTATCTTCCCCACCGGTACCTTCCCCGCCGGTCTCGACGCCGCCATCGGTGCCGGCGCCGTCGGTGTCGATGTCGGCGTCAGTATCATCATCTAGGCCGACCTGCAAACCTTGACTGTGCTTAGCAGACAAAAAGTCGAGGTACTGTTGTTCACCCTCATAATCCATCTCGTCTGCATCTTGGTCAGAAGGCCCGGTTTCTTCGTTGTTTGACATGTTTCCTATGATTAAGTCTCCTCGTTTAATTCTAAAACTATAAAAAAATGAGAAATGACATAAAAAAAGATCTATGTTTGCCGGAATGCCGTTTCCCAGCAAATCCCGGCACTCGGTATGCCTACTTTCTAGCACAAGTCATGCCAAAATTCACGGCAAATTTCGGCATGACCTTTGCTAAAAAGTGGACATATCGAGCGCCTGAAATTCACCGGAGCGGAAATGAATCAACATTCCGGCGAAACATAGGCCACTCGGATCATTTACCCTGCACATAATCATCATTTTCCAAATACGACATGTCCAAAACATCACATGTCCAAATATGACATGTCCAAATTCCAAATATGACATGTCCAAATCACATGTCCACATATCACATGTCCACTTCAAATTTGCATATAAAAGGAAGAAAATTATAGAACTTGAAGAAAAATGCAAGAAGTCATTTTTCTTCACAATATTTGAAACTAAATTCAGCCTACCTAAATTTGAAACTAAAAAATAGCAGCAGTTTGATAACTAGGGTTCATAACTATATAGATAACCTAATTAACCTACTGCCCTAACTAGTTTGATAACTAGGGTTCATAACTAAATAGATAACCTAATTAACCTACTGCCCTAACTAAAACCTAAGTAAATTAACAGAAGAACCCTAGCTAGCAGAGAGAGGAGGAGCGGTGGGGGGTTTACAGAGGGTGCAGGGGCGAGGAGGCAGGCCCGACAACGGCCGAGGTTGGGAGGGGAGGAAGCAGAGGAGGGAGGCGTGACGCGCCGGGGCCGGGGTCGGGGGCGAGGGCGAGGTCGCCGGGGTCGGGGGGTCGGGGGCGAGTGCCGGGGTCGGGGGCGAGCGCCGGGGTCGGGGGCGAGGGCAGGACTCCGGCGAGGTCGAGGGCGAGGGTAGGGCTCCGGCGCTTGAGGCAGGGGCGCGGCGAGGTCGAGGGCGAGACGCGCTCCGGCGGCAACGAGGGGGGAGAAGAGAGAGTGGGGATTTGGGGGAAGAAGCAGAGGCGGGAAGCAGATTTGGGGGTTAAGTCAACATAGCAGTAGCGCGTTTCCTAAAAACGCGCTATAGATAAGTTATCTATAGTGCGTTTCTCCAAGAAGCGCTACTACTATCACAGGTAGCTATAGCGCATTTATCCAAATGGCGCTACTGCTATTTCGACTAGCTATAGCTCTTTTTCGGAAAAGCGCTACTGCTATAACCGGTACCTATAGCAGTTTTCCTGTTTGTTTCTTCTATTGTCTTTTCCTTTATTTTCTCTTCCTTTTCTTTTCTACTTTTTCTTTTCCTTTTTTCCAAGAGCAGGAACGAAGGGAGGGTGATACAATGTATATAACTAAGGCGATATATATTGCATCATTTGACGGTTAAGTATGTATACAAAATAGGAACATATAGATTACATCATTTGACCCATGCATAACGGTTAAGTGTGTACACAAAATAGGAACATATATATTACATCATTTGACCGATAACGGTTCCTCAGCGTCGACGTTGTCGTTTTTGAGTGAGCTTCTTTCCCTTCTTGTTCGTTGAAGAATAATTGAGACCCTCATTGTGACTTTTCCTTTTCCATGGAGTACGATCTTTCTTAGGTAATGTAGTATTGATTCTTCTTTTGACGTATACTTCATCGTCATCGTCATCTTCCCTCATTGGGTTGCCATACTGGTCGTAGTCTTCCTCGTTGGCGACTCCATCCATTCCAATGATGTTCCTTTTGCCTCTCCTCACGACAACACGGCTGGGATTGCACGGGTCGGTTATGAAGAAGCATTGTGTCACGTGCTTAGCGTGTACCCATGGCTCATTTTTTGCGATAGCGTTCACGGTACCGCTCTTGGCGTCGGGTATAGTCATGGTAGTGAAATACCGGTTTTCTCTTTCGACATTCTTAGCCCATCTGACACGGAACATCGTCGCGTTGTGCAGTCCAGAGTAGTCAAGCTCCCAGATCTCCTCGACCCTTCCGTAAAATCTCTCAGTTGCGCCGTTGTCGCTGTCGGTCATGCATTCCATCGTCACCCCTGAGTTCTGATCATCACTGCCCATATCTTTGGCCTCCGTGTAGAACGTGTATCCGTTGATATCGTATGCCTGATAGGTGACGAGGTTGGGCGAGGGGCCATGTGCTAAGGCGTATATGAGCAATCGGTCCTTAGAGCCCTCTTCCGGGGGATTAGCAATAATATGCTATTTGAACCAATGCAGGAAAGTGGAGTTGTGCTCTCTAGTAACTTCGGCGTCCGTCCTGCATACCCCCCGGTCACGATACTTCTTTGCGATAGTTTCTTTGTGCAGTGCCGCGAAAGGATCTACCTGGTGTAGGTGTTGTAGCACTACCAAGTTTGCTCGGTCAAAGTCGTTGCGTCGATCTGAGTAGGCCACATGCAGTTCCCTGCGACCGTTGGAGTGACCTTCTCCTTCGAGCCTCCCATCGTGCTTGTTAACGGGCAAACCAACACCAGGCGGCCGGTCTGCACCATATAGAAAATTCTCGCAGAAAGAGATGCACTCTTGTGTCAGATAGCCCTGGACGATGCTTCCATCCGGACGGGACATGTTACGAACGAATCCTTTGATGATCCCATTCATCCTCTCAAACGGCATCATGTTGTGCAGGAATGACGGCCCCAGGTCTATTATGTCGTCCACAATATGGACACACAGATGCACCATGACGTCAAAGAACGCGGTCGGGAAGTACATCTCAAGCTCACATAGTATGACAACTATCTCTTCCTGTAGCCTTCGGAGCTGCTTCACACTGATTGACTTTCGAGAGATGACGTCGAAAACGTTGCAGAGACCAATAAGCGTGTCACGGACGTGCTTGTCCATTATCCCTCTAAGGGCAACAGGTAGTATCTGCGTCATCATCACATGACAGTCATGGGACTTCATCCCGCTGAACCTTTTCTTCTTCGTGTCTAGATATCTGCTTATCTTGCCACAGTAACCGGAACTAACTTTGATTCCGGTAAGGCACTTGAAGAATTGATCGATATCAGCCGGACTTAAGGTGAAGCAAGAAGGGGGGCAATAATCCTCTTCCTTTACTTTTTTGCCTTTCTTCTCCCGCGCCTCTGTCTCCGTCTCCTCTGACTTTTTACGGGGCGACATGTGCAGATCTGCCCTGATCTCCAAATCTTGCAAGTCTTTTCTTGCCTTCGGCCCATCCTTGGTCTTATCCGGCATGTTCATCAGTGTCGCAAGCAAGCTCTCAAGGACATTCTTACAGATATGCATTTGATCAAGGAAATGAGGTGTGTCGAGTTTGTGCCAGTACTCCAAGTCCCAGAAAACAGACCTCGTCTTCCATACCTTCAGCAGCGGCTCCGGCGCCTTTTTCATCGTCTTTCCCGGCGCGGGGCACTGTTCCCAGTTTTTCAACAGCTCATCGATTTCGGAGCCGCTCCGCTTACGTGGAGGTCCTCGATGCTCAGCCTCACCGTTGAATAGATCTCCATGGTTTCTCCACGGGTCGTCCTTCTCGAGCCATCTTCGATGCCCCATGTACACGATTATCCCAGACCCGCCATCTTTCCTTGACGTTAGCTGCTGAGACGTCGTATCATCCATGCACCGCGTGCATCCGCAATATCCATGGCACACCTGTCCTGCGACATATCCGTAACCGAGATAGTCGTGCACCGTCGTGATCAACGCAGCTCTCATATAGAAATACTCGCCTTTGCTGGCGTCCCATGTCTTGGCCGGTGTTTTCCATAACGTGTCTAACTCCTCTTGAAGTAGCCCCAGATACAGATTAATATTATTTCCCAGTTGTTTCGGCCCTTGAATCAGCATGCTCATGTGTATGTACTTCGACTTCATGCACAACCAGGGGGGGAGGTTGTACATCCGTACAAACACGGGCCATGTGCTATGGTTGGTGTTCTGGTTGCCAAACGGATTCATGCCATCGGTACACGCGCCGAGCACGATGTTCCTTGCATCACATGCGAAATACCGATATTCGCCGTTGAACACTCTCCACTGGCTTCCATCCACGACGTGTCTCAGCGTGCCAGCGCATGAGCTTTGCTTCCTTGGGATCTCCATCGTCGGGCTTCTTCCTCTCCGCGTGCCAGCGCATGAGCTTTGCTTCCTTGGGATCTATGAAATACCGCTGGAGACGGGGAGTGATCGGTAAGTACCATACAACTTTCTGGGGACATTTCTTCCCGGCCTTCTTGTATCGAGAAGCATTGCACACCGGACAGCTTGTTTTTTCCGCGTGCTCCTTCCGATAAATTATGCAATCGTTGATGCATGCATGGTATCTAACGTGCGGCAGTTCAAGAGGGCACACGCTCTTCTTGGCCTCATCCACACTAGTAGGACATAGATTCCCCGCGGGAAGAACATCCTTTAAGTACTTGAGAAGCTCATCGAGGCTAGTGTCGGTCCATTTGTTTTTAGCCTTCGTCTTCAGGAGATCGAGCGTGAAACTCAAGCGGGTCACCTCGGGATTGCAACCATGATACAATGGAGTGTTCGAGTCTACCACCAGTTGCTGCAGCTTGGCCTCCTGTCTAGAAGCAGCTCTCTCAGTACTCGTCTCCTTGCGAAGCAGTGCTTGAACATGAGGGTCCCGCACGATTGAACTTAGTACCGACGAATTCTGTGGCGTGGAGTCCACGTTTTCTCCGCCTCCATGTCCGGCCCCTTCTCCGCCGCCATGTCCGGCCCCTTCTCCGCCGCCATGTCCGGCCCCTTCTCCGCCGCCATGCCCGGCCTCTTCCTCGCCACCATGTCCGGCCCCTTCTCCGCCGCCATTATCGATCATCTCTTCGTCTTGCCCCGTGTCGTCTTTGCCTGCCCCGTCGGCGTCCTCAACATCATCATCCTCATCTTCAATTATCCACCGAGTATAGCCATCCATGAAACCAATCATGAGCAGGTGCGCCATCACACGACCATCGTCATAGGGGTCGAGCCAAGCTCGTCCTTTGCATCTTCGACACGAACATAAAACCTCTGTCAGGTTATTTTCTTTCATGTCCTGCACCGCCGACCGCAACCACCTTTCCACCACCGTTCCACTGACCATCATGAACGCCTGCACGGTAATATTAAACAAATTGATTATAAAAATGCATGCATGCATCAAAGTCATACAAAAATTCGGCATGACCTTCCCTAAAAATAGGACATATAGAGTTTGCCCGGAATTCGCTGAAACGGAAATAAATCGACATTTCGGCAAAACATAGGCAACTCACAAGCACAATTCGGCGGCAACTCATGCCACACACACAATTACCATCATATCGCCCGATTATGTCATATCGCACACATACACATATTTCCATTCTTGCAAAAGCATAAATTTTTAATCACCTATCTCGAGATCGAGCTATGTGATGATGATGTCGATAGGTAGTGTCGCCACACACACCTATGGAATGATCAAAAGTGGACAAAGCTCTTCTTGATAAGGCTATAGATCTAGTTAGGGAGGTACATAGGACACTTCACTAAATGCTAGCTAGATCTACCTAGCTAGCTAGTTTGGGAGGAGACAAGTTCAACTAGTGGAGGGGGAAGGAAAAAGAGAAAGGAGATGCATTAATGGAGGTTGGTGTAGCTAGCTAGGAGTAATAAAGAGAGAGAAAGATAGGTAGAAGAAGGAGAGTAATGGGGGGAGAAGTAGTGAGGAAGAAGCAAAGTGAGGGAGAGAGGAGGTGGGAGCTAGGGGAAAGTGAGGAAGAGAGGAGGGGAGGGGGGGAGGAAAAATGTGGTATATGGCTGCGGCTTAGCAGTAGCACTGGGTACAAAACGCGCTCCTGCTAATAATATAGCAGTAGCGCTCCTCTGTAACACGCACTACTGCTAAACCTAGCGTGGCGGGAACGGTCGGTCAATTTTAGTGGTAGCGAGTTGAACAAAAAGCGCGCTACTACTATCACATTAGCAGTAGCGCGGTTATTGTGGACGCGCTACTGCTAAACCTAGCGTGGCGGGAACGGTCGGTCAATTTTAGTAGCAACGTGGTTCTACCGAGCCGCAATACTGCTAAGTTAGTACCGGTAGCGCCTGTCTTCATACCGCGCTACTGCTAATTAGCAGTAGTGCCCCATCCTATCCCGCGCTGCTGCTAAAATTCTGTGTATAAGGTTTTCCCTAGTAGTGTGTGTTCCTTTCTCCATAGACAGGTAGTCCTTAAGGCATATCGAAGAAGAAGCTCCCCTTCACCTGTAGCGTACTCAAGCTCCAGCCCATCAAATCCGCTGATTATTTCATCCACCCCGACAATAGCAAAGCCAGCTAGAACCGGAGTGCAATGGAAAGATGCATCAGGTCGAGGAGGTAAGACATGGCCGACCGCCGCCTTCAAGGTCTGGTTATGACATTTCGCCATTAGCACACAATGTTCATTTTGCGTGATAGCATCCACGGGGTAGCGAGGAGCCATGCTATCAGGATGAACGAGCTCAGTGGAAGCCACGCTGCTTCTCCGCTGAGATGGTGGGTAGCATCGGGGGTAGTCTCCAATGAAGGATCTTCGTGCCGCTGAGATGATTGGCCGGTAGCTCGCTGGCTCTCAAGTGCCTCTAGTTTCGCTAATCTTTCATTCAACTTCTGCATTTCGCTTGCTTCCTCTTTCTTCTTTCTCTGTCGGCTTCAGTAACCAGCGCTGTTGGGAAACCCAACCTTCCATGGAACGGAGCCTGATGTGCCTCGTGTTCGTCCAGGGTGTTCAGGATTCCCGAGGGCAAATGACAGCTCGTCCTTCTCTCTGTCGGGAACGAACGTCCCTTCCAGCGAATTCTTGATTGTTTCCTCAAGCTTTTTGAATGGTATTGCAAGTTGAGCTTTCGTCCAGACACTTTCCCTGTTTCTTGGTCCAATGTTTCCCCTACCCCGAAGAACCAAGTCCTTGCCCGATCTGGCCAGTGCAATGTCTCTGGTTGGACATCTTTAGCAAGCAGGTCTTGCTCAGCTTTGTCCCACGTAGGCCGGGCTTTTCTGTAGCCACCTGACCCCGTAACATGGCGATACTCCTTCCTTGCGGCATTTTTCTTATTTGTAAGTGACATGTTCTTAGCCTTCTCCGATTTCTTGTAGGCCACAAATGCGGGCCAGTGATCTCTCATCTTCTCATATTGACCTCTGAATTCTGGAGTCTTGTCTTTCTCGACAAACTTCCTGTTCAATACTTTCTTCCAGTTCTTGAATAGTTCTGCCATCTTCTTAAGAGCAAACGCCCTGACCTTTCGCTGTATAACTGGGTTATTCGGATCCTCCTCTGGCGGTAGACTGAAATTTCTAATCAGATTGGTCCAAAGATCATCTTTCAGTCTATCGTTGACATAAGGAACTTGAGGGTCCTTCTTCTTATTCCATTCTTGGCAGCTGATCGGGACGAGGTCCCTAACAACCACTCCGCACTGATGCATAAATTTGTTCTTGGTCCGGTAGGGAGAAATCGGTTGGCCTTCTGGTGAGACTTCTTCGATCGTGAACCTTTCTTGCACCTCCAACCTTCTGATCGGGCCTCGTCTCCTTACCGAAGTGGAGCTCGATCCGGATGGCTAATTAAAAGAAGAAACAAGCGTTAATATATGTACATAAAAAAAATTAATGCATCTAGTCAACAGAGGATTAATTAATATATACCTCGCCGGACTTTGAAGCAGTTATGGCTCCTTCGTCCCCAGTTCGATCACCGGAGCCGTCATGATCTCCTTCGTCCCCAGTTCGATCACCGGAGCAGTCATGATCTCCTTCCTCCTCACCGGAGCCGCCATCCTCTCTTTCCTCACCATCGGTCTCGTTGAGAAACGACAAGCAGGTGAGATCGATATCACCCTCTCGTATTATATCCCCCAACACCTGTTCTTTTTCTAAGTCTCTGTCCGCCATAGTTTCTGCAAATATTACAACGTGGCAATATACAACCATGAGAGATGGATTAGTGGGAAACATCATGCAAAGTTCACAAGTTTTATAACAGTCAGTTTCAGACGATCGTCGAGGACTCCTCCCCCCTTTTGTCCTTAATCTTGTTTTGACCACACAAATTGCATATGACCTCGGATTTAGACGATTTTTATATCAAAATCGACCATTTCTAGCTGCCGACCATCCGCCGTCGGGCATCTGGGCAGCTTCAAGTGCCACAGCGGAGCACGACCATCCGCCGTCGGGCATCTGGGCAGCTTCAAGTGCCACAGCGGAGCACGACCAGGACGGCACATGCGAAGGGTGACAACACGGTGCATGCAAGTGCCACAACGGAGCACGACCAAGACCGCCTCTCTCATCGTCATTTTGACGGGGATGGTTGGTTTCGGGTTCGGGTATTACTGAAACGGGTTTGAACCCGAGACCGCCTCTCTCATGGTCCTCGAGGATACTTGCGGACCCCCACCCCCCTCATGTCGAAGTTATCATTCTACGAACATATGAAAATTCTCAAGTGCATTCTGTTCATATGGTGGGACTGGCAACCTACGAAGCACCGATACAGCGACATTGATACGGGTACGGCGATACGGGATACGGCAATTTCTAATTAAAAACAGCAATAAGGCGATAAGGTAAACATATATGCAAGCCATCAGCATCAACATGCAAGCCATGTTCAATGGGCTCACTGTGGGGGCAGGGGCCGGCGCGGCGACGTCGAGGCCGGCAGGGGCGCGGCGACGGCGACAGGGTAGGGGGAGGCGATGGCGGGGAAGTGCGAGGCGACGGCGACGGCGACGGCGGGGCAGGGCGAGGCGATGGCGACGTAGGGGCAGGGCGCGGTGACGGCGACGACGACGTAGGGGCAGGGGCGCGACGACGGCGGGGCAGGGCGAGGCGACGGCGACGGCGACAGCGGGGCAGGGCGAGGCGATACATGTGTGTGTGGCATGCTGACTGGGATGCACAGTCAACTTTGACTGGGTCAAATCCGCTTGACCAGCCCAAAACCGACTCAAGGGTTGTAATCTGTACATTGTGACAAGTTGAGGGTTGGATCCGACCGGTTTTGTAGTTGAGGGTTGAAAATCAAACCATGTGGTTAGTTGAGGGTTGAAAAGTGGACTTTTCTCGCATTTAAATATTGATGAAGTAGTATATACTACTACCTTTTTTAAGGAGTATAAAGTGCATTTTTTGTAACCAGGATCTACACACTTTTTTAGGAGTATATACTGCCCATCTTTTGAAGAACTATATATTGCATGTTTTAAAGGGGCCTGCTACGCGTCTGCCGGATGATGTTTACAAAACATCCGTCGCCTTGGTAGCCGTAGGATCGCGAGCTAGACAACCGTCGGATCTTCTTCCCGTGCGCATGTATTTTTTCTTTGAAACAAGTCCTATGTTTCTGAAACAAGAATGCTGTTGCAGGAAAAAAAAAATCCGTAATCGTGCGGTAGAGCGGCGTCTTTCACCACCGCAACAAAGTTGTTGTTGCAGAATATTTTGCAACATAGGTCTTGTTACAGAAATCTTTGCAATACATGTCTTGTTGCAGAAAACTTTTGCAACGAAGGTCATGTTGTAGAAAACTTTTGCAACGAAGGTGTTGTTGCAGAAAAAACTTTGCAACAGTGGTAATGTTGCAGAATCTTTTTTGTATTCACCTTCGTATGTTACGGAAAAATGTTTTGCAACATGATTTATGTTGCAGAATATTTTTTTGCAACAGATTGGGTGTTGCAAAAACAGAACACCATCGTCGTTCGCTGCGAGCCCACCAGATGGTGGTGAGGAGGAGCGGCGCCGCCTGCCCCCGCCATCGCGTCGCCGCCGGCGAGCGTCGGACCTCCGACCAGGTCACCTGTCTGCCATCCTCCTCTCCGGCAAGCTGAACGCCATTGATTCCGCTGAGGCACTTACGTAATGTAGAGAGATTGAAGAAGAGATAAGATGAGGGAGAGAGACATGCGTGGTCCAACAGGCCACGTGTCGATCGAAGGAGGCGGCGGATGTCCCACGCTCGATCTGCCGGTTGAGCGATAGACTTTTCCATGTTTTAATGAGGATATGTGAAAAAGTATATACTGCATAAATGGAGCAGTATGTCTACGTGACCCTTAGAAGAAAATGTTGTATTCCTCCGTGTAGTTTGTAGTTTGTCTCAATATCTCAAACGGGCCAATTATAAATATACTCAAGAAAATGACTATTCTGGTGTGGTGTCTGTATTATTTTTTGCGAGTTTGCACGTAGTTAAATTTTGTAGGGCTCATATTTAATTTTTTTTAAGCATATGTGTTTTCGTGATGCAGCATATGGCACTTTTTCTTGACAAAGCATATATCCTTTTTTAGAGAAAGTATGTCCCACTATTTACATGGGAAAGTATATACCCTTTATCCAAACCGATAAGGTTGCTCAAGCAAGGCGGTAGCCCGTTGTGCTGATGTCGAAGTAGTCGAGAGCGTAGGACGGTGTAGTCGTGGTTGAGGTAGCCGTGCGAAGAACACCATGGTCGATGTCGAGTCGGGGTAGCCGGTTTCGAGGTAGTCGTCGAGGAGCCACGTGCGCAAGGAGGCGCCGAGTTAGTCATGGTTGCAGTGGTGTCGAAGTAGTGGTGCGCCGGGAAGAAGAAGAAGTTGAGACGCATTGCGCCGGGATTGCCTAGTCCGGGAACACGTCGTGGACGAAGGCACACATCGTTGTTGCCAGCACCGGGCATGCGTAGACAGACGAAATCGATGTTGACGATGCGTTGCTCCAGGCTTGCCAGACCTGGGAACACATCGGGGACGAAGGCACGCGTCGGTGTTGGCAACACCGGGCATGCATAGACAGGGACCTGCACACAACTTGTACGCGACGTCGAGGAGGCTAGCAAAGAAGGACTCGACGACGGTTGCGGCGCAAATCGGCGGGGGGCCGATGTCGCCCGCGGTGGTCGGAGTAGATGAAGTGGTCAGGGTAGACGACAACGATGCTGGCGATGATGTGGTGCTGAACGAAGAAGAAGGGGGTAGACTGGCGGCGCTGCTCGGGTGAGCGAGCTGCAGCGGCGCCGAAGAAGAGCGGCGACCGCGGCCTGACGGCGGCAGAGGCGGCTGGTTAGGAGCGCGGCGGCGAGGCTCGAAGTAGGTTAGGAAGAACCCGACAGCGTGACGAAGACCAGCGCGGACGGTGGCGTTCCCGCGCCAAGGAAGGCGGCGCGGCGGATACCACATAGAGTCGAAGCGCGGAGACGGCGGAGTGAACCGCGGGCCCCGGCGATGAGGTGGTGGCTGTCTCGTCCTCGGTTCTGGTGAGTTTGTGGTCTCCTCACTCTCCCTTAGGCCCCTGAGATTGTCTTGGCCGTCGAGCCGTGGCTGATTGTGGTGTAGATCATGTTAAGCAGCAATGAGAAGCCTTTGTTCTGAATTCTCAATGAAGGAACAATCACATTTCGTTAAAAGTTCGGTTGCAGTAGTAGTTTCTTCATGGTTTAGAGTCATCCAAGTATGTTGTTATTTTCACCATTTTAGTTAGTAGACTGCATTCTTGAAAGTTGCATATTAATTAGTGCTTCATGTTTGTTTGGGTAGAGTGTTGCTAAATGTTCTTGTTGTAAAAAGACTCAGGGTGATATTTCATTCACTGTTCAAAGATATTGTTTGGAGTTTGGATAAGGCATACTTGAGCAAAGTTATGTTTTTGATTTATTTAAACATTGTCAAATGGATGTGATCCATCAATAGTTGAGTGGGCTGGTGTTGGACTTGTCGGGTTAGATTTTGAAAACCTGTTCTTACAGTGCTTGTTCACACTCTCGACTTGTTTTGAAAATTTTGTCATTCCCACAGGAGATTATTGCCGGATATAATGCCTTGTCTTGTGTTCATAAAGAAACTTGACTCTGGTTCTTTGGATGTTATTATCACAGGAGACAGATCAATATCCATCTAAAGAAAATAAAAGAAAATCCCAGAAGTCATGGTTGTCAAGCTGAAGTGGCTTGCCCTTGCCTCATCTCTCCAGCGACTGATGGATGCTTCCTCCCCCCTCTCAACAGCTGTATGTGGTGAACTTCTATCCCTTCCATCCACCCCCAGATCTGACTTAGATGGCATTTGCAAGTGTGCTGATTTACACCCTTGTGGATGTTATGCACATCACGTTTTGGTTCAGTTTATACTGGAGGATCCCTTTCGGGTGCTCATTTTCTTCTATGAATGAATATGCAGCATCATTTTTTGGTTCAAGCAAACTCGATTTTCTCCCTTTTCGTGTATGATGAACACTTTTGCCTCTTGTGATGATGTGCCTCCTGTCATATGTATTGTTGCACTGCTTGTTGTCTTTGTGAGAGGATTGTGTTGCTTGAATGCTTGAATGCCACTCTAGTCGTTTTGTTTTCAGAAAAAACAAGGAGAAAATATATTATTTCTAGTAGTAGTACACAGATATGAACTGGAGGAGAACCAAATGAAACAGTACAGATGGGAGGAGGACCAAATTGTCTTCAGCTTATCCTTTTTTTCTGAGATGGAATAGTGCTTGTCCTGTGGCTAGAAAATGCAGAACCTTATTTTCTTGAGAGAAATGTCAATGCCAAGAGCTTTACTCGGCATTAATGAAAATCTTAAACATAAACAAGATTTGATTAGCTCTTGGCATTATTTAAAATCTTAAACATAAACAAGCTTAGATAATCTCTTGGCATTATTTAAAATCTGAAACATAAACAAGATCATTATTCATTAGCTAATCTCTATTAAAAATGCGTTCTTTTCCTGATATGGAGCTAGTGCTGTAGCTATGGCTTTTGTGTGATTTATAGTCATGCTTCTTATGTTGCTAGGGTGGTTCACAGTCATGTTGTAGTAGGCTCTTTTGCTGTTGCATGACACACTCTTGGCTGGCTTGTACGTGCTCTGTGTTTTACTGCAAAAAGTGTTTCTTGGAGTTCTGGTCTCTCTCAGATCCCCTAATTTTGTTGTTGTTTTGATTCAAAGCAGTAGGCGCCCTTTATGAACGACATCGACGAGGAACATATGGGACCACATACCCAACCAGTCGAGCTCGACGAGGACATCATCAGGTCATACCTCAACCTCGAGGTGATGATGACACTAACTCCCCACACAAGGTTGCTCTTTGCTCTGCCCTCCCTCCCAAGATGCTTTTTTCCAAGTTATTGCTGCTCTGCCTCTAGCATAGTTTCTAGATACCCGCAGCATGCTCATGTTCACAGTGGACTAGTTTCTAGCTCTAGCCTAGTTGCTACTTCTAACCGAGTTAGTCTTCGAAGTTCCATGGTGTGTACTTGCATGCGCCGCATGAGTTTCTTTACCGTGTGATCCTGTTTGGAACATTTGCTTTCGTGATGTTTCGTGTGAAGTTCAGCAACACCTACATAGTTTCCTATGATCCTGGCATAGAATGGCTTTGATTTTTTTTTTTTTTTTGCGGGTAGAAATTTGTATTACTCAACACCAAAGTTCTTACAATCAATCGCAGCCAGTTCGAAAGCCTCAGGAGGGACAGAACCTAACCAAGTCATGGTTCTACCCTCAATACGAGCAAATTTAGCTAAGCTATCACTAACTTTATTTTGGCTACGATTTACATGAGTAATACAATTTTCACGTAGAGACATAAGATATCTAATCTCCTTGATGATGGACGAATATACCGATCTGTCAACCTCTGAAGCCTGGATCAATTTCACTGCAATTATAGAATCCATCTCGATTTGCACTGGTAACTCACTTCTCTGGATGGAGAAAGATAAACCTTCCATGCATGCACATAATTCAGCTTCAAGTGCATCCCGGCAAGAAAATAACTGCCTATAAGAAGAGAAGATGATGGCTCCCTTGTCGTCTCTTAACACCATTCTGGCACCGGCCGATCCATCAGCAGCAAATGAACCATCAGTACACAACTTAACCCAGCCGGCCTTAGGAGCAGACCACTTGGCGTCTGCTACGACCATTACCGCATGTGGCCGAACCGGAGTATATTTTATGATTGACTTCCCTTTGCTAGGATCAGCAATTAGATCTGTTTTAATGCCAATTAGAGAATCCAAGTAGCTCATCAAGAACCTTCGAGAAGCCTCCATGGGTGGCGGGCATTTATTATGAACAATCTCATTGCGTATATGCCACGCCCTCCACAATGTCATGAGAAGCATCGAACATTCAATATCTGGCAGAGGAGCAAGAGCTTGTAGCAGCCACTCGACACCCGTATTCTGCACAGTAGTAATATTCGGAAGAGACCATACTTCTGCCATAGTATCCCAGAGAACTCTCGAGAGGGTGCAGCGACATAGTGCATGGAAGCAGTCCTCAGACTCTATCGAACACACAGGGCACAAATCACTAGTTTCCAGCCCTCTTGTATGCTTGTTACTCCATGTAGGCAGAGAGTTTGTAGCGACCCGCCATGCGAAATTACGTACTGAGGGAGGAACATCAGTCGACCATATAAATTTCCAGCAGTCCCGACGCCCATCTGGACGTGAGCTGGAGCCCGTCGAAGTGCTACTATGAGCTTCCTCAAAGCCGAACCGGTACGCACTCCTCACTGAATAGGCACCAAACTTGCCAGGGCCCCACGCCAACGTATCATCCTCCTGTCATGGCGACGCCCTGATTTTCAAAATCTCCACAACATCCGCCGGCATAAAGAATTCCTGTAGCAAGCCAACCATCCATGAACCGCTCTCATTAAGCAAATCTGAGACGAAGCGAATTCTGCACCTCCCTTGTAAAGTGAATGGTTTAAAGGAGAAGGGTCTGGGTATCCAATTGTCACGCCACACGCGTATATTTCTTCCGTTCCCAACTCTCCAAATCAGACCCTTCTTCAAGAGTTCAAGACCGTAGCTAATAGCTTGCCAAGAAGAAGAAGCATTTCCGGCGAAAACAATATCCTCAGGTTTACCATCCGGATAGTATCTGGCTTCTAACACTAGTGCGCACAGACTGTCAGGCTTCGAAATTAATCTCCAAGCTTGCCTAGCTAATAGTGCTTGGTTAAAAATTCGGAAATCTCTAAAACCAGCACCTCCTTTACTCTTTGGTTGCAACAGATTATCCCATGCCCGCCAGTGCACTTTCCTCTTCCCCTTCTCAGCTCCCCAATAAAAGGCTCTTACCATTCTGGTAAGTTCATCGCACACCGAAAAGGGTAATTTAAAGACCCCCATCATATAAGTGGGAAGGGCCTGAGCAACAGACTTAATGAGTGTCTCCCTCCTTGGTTGAGCAAGGTGACCATCTCCCCACTGGAGCAATCTTTTAGTTAAGCTCATCTGGAGATTCTGAAATCTTCCCTTAGACATGCGACAATCAGGCGTAGGGAGTCCAAGGTACTTCTCCTCAAAAACCAAACTAATGACATTGAGAACTCCTCTAATTTCCTCCTGTTTGACATAAGGGCAAGCCTCACCAAAAAGAATAGAGCACTTGTCAAAATTCAAACTTTGACCTGTTGGCTTTGATTTTCATAGTAGTATACTTGATATTTTTAGGATGTATTAATCAGCAACTATTTCTCTTTTGATGTGATCCATTGTGAGGCATCTTGATTTCTTTACTGCCTACAAGTGTTTGGCTGTGAGGTCTGATCTACAGGAATTTAGTGCATTCAAAGCCATCGTTTTTTCCTCTCCCTGTTTTGTGTATGATGAACACTTAGGCCTCTTGTGATGTTGTGCCTCCTGTTATACTCCCTCCGTCCGGAAATACTTGTCGGAGAAATGGATGTATCTAGACGTATTTTTAGTTCTAGATATTTTATTTTATTTTAGAAAAGGAGGTTATCCTCCGGCCTCTGCATCAAAAAGATGCATGCGGCCACTTTATTAACGAGTAAAATGTTCAACAAAGTATCCAAGTCTCAAACAAAAACACAGCTCACAACAGAGCCGAAATCCAAAAACAGGATAGCCACAACCGGCGGTGTAAAGAAGAATAGGACGACTAAACACCTATCCTATTACATGACTGTCATCCAAACCGGTTGAAGATAGCCCGTGCTACCGTCTCCCAACGGATAGACCCAGTAACCATACGCACCTGGCCTCCATCGGAGTGAGTAGCGACCACATACGGATTAACATAGTGGCCCGGAAGACAACCTGCAAGAAATGAACATTTGTTGTTCTGTTAAAAACCAAATCATTCCTGCAATTCCAGATATTTTTTATCCATTTTTATCCATTTCTGCGACAAGTAATTCCAGACGAAGGGAGTATATAGTTGTTGTACTTCATGTTGTTGTCTTTAGAAGGATTGTGTTGCTTCAATGCTTGATGTTGGAAAATAGTTGATGTTGCTATCCATCTCTATACTTGTGCTCCTTTCTTTCTAGTTGCTTCAATGGTTCATATTATAAAACAGTTGATGTTTTTATCCAAAGGCCTTTTGGCTGTTTGTGCCAAATCTAATTTCTTCATCTCCTCGCTCTGTGATCTCGAGCAGTACGAATTGTTATATTTTTGTCTCTTGCAATGACGTGCCTATTATAGGTGCTCTAGTTCTTGTATTTTAAAGAGGACCGTCCAACGTCCTTCTGTTTTCGGAAAAATAAGGGAAAAAGATAGGCTTTCTGGTAGTACACACAACTGTTATTTCATGATAAGCACCAATATTAGTTTATATGAAACGTTTTCGTTTCTGTCCAGGACAGGCCGTTGCGGATCCGCCGCCTCACCAAGGTCCCATTCCTGCCCTTGGTTGCACCAGCCTCGTCAGGCAGCTGCAGATCTTGCACCCCTGGAGCATCCCCTGTCTGCAGCAGCTTCTGGATCCAAAGGTAACTATCCATTCATCTCTCTGCCTTTTCTATAGGGTTTTCCAGTTTGCATTCCAGCCGATTCCTATGCCTTTTTCTATTCCATTGTTTTGCACTCTCATGTACCAAACAGGGCCTTCGGGCTTCAACTTGGTTCAAAGTGATTTCCTTCTGAGTATTTTATCATTTTGTAAACATGATGGATCTTGATCTTATTACTAGAGGCATTTTTAATACTATATCACATAGTTGTCACGTGCTCTTACCACCATTTGATAAGCATGTTTTAGTCTCCTAAGTTTGAGATACAATCGAGTACACATGTTGTGCGTGGTATGGGTAACTGACTGACATGGGATTTGAATTCTTGTAGGGTCCCAGCACAGGAGAGCAAGCTCTGTCCACCCAAGCGCCCTGGAACAGGCGACGTGATCAGTGGAGGCGGCGGTTCAATGGAGGCATCCACAGCAGGCATGTGAACTGACAATAATAGGAACTACACCGTCCTGGCAGGCGTCCTCGCTGGCCTGAGCACCCTTTCCGACGATAACTACAGAATTTCTACATCACTGTCTACTCCCAAAGCATCAACAAGGGTATGTATGCATCCCTCCTCCGGCCCCTTCTTTTTTTCTTTTGGTTTTCTTCATCTCCGCATGCATTTGATGCATGCCAAAGAAATTTTGGTTGTATTTATGTGCATCCCCAACTTGTTGTGGTGAACACGGAGATCCATGTTCTTTTTACTACTAGAATAATATGATGAATGCTTTGTTGTGGTGAACTCATTCGTGTCTAGTATGCGTGTGCACCAAGCTGAGAACCTGAATGATGTGTTGTGCTTAGTGGAGCACTCATTTGAATGATTAGAAGACAACTCAAGTTATCCGGGGACCCAACAACCCAAAATTTTGCTTTTGTTTTGATCTCCTTAGGTACAAATATATAAAAACTGACTCTCATTTCGTTTGGTGGAATTTCAAAACATGGGTTTTGTGAATGACTTTGCAGTTCTGAGCTTAAAAGATCAATCTTTCTGGTGTCCATTCCATAGGAGATTATTGCTGGATAAAATGCCTTGTCTTGTGTTCATAGAGGGAGTATCCCTTTGTTCTTTTGATGTTATTATCGTTACAGGAGAGCATATCTGACTCGACGCCATGGGGCTGTTCTTGGGGAGTGAGTGATGACTAGAGGAGGTGGAGGAGCTCTTCCCCCTGCATCCTCTCTCCAGCGAGTGATGGCTGCTTCCTCCTCCCCTCCCAGCGGCCGTACATGGTGAGTTTCTCTCCCTCCCATGCAACCCCAGATCTGACTGGGATGGCACTTGCAATTGTACTGATGTTCCCTTTTGGATGTTATGCACATCACGTTTTGGTTCAGTTTGTACTGGAGCATCCCTTTTTGGATGATCACTTTCTTCAATGAATGAATATGCAACAACATTTTTTGGTTCAATAAAACTCAGTTTTCTCCCTGATTGTGTATGATGAACATTTTTGCCTCTTGTAATGATGTGCCTCCGGTTATATAGTTATTGCACTGCGTGTTATTGTCTTTAGAAGAGGATTGTGTTGCTTGACACTCTAAAACAATTGTTGTTGTTGTCCATCTCTATATATGTGTGCTCCATTTCTTTCTAGTTGCCTCTTTAGTCCTTTTATTTTTTCAACCTCATTTTTCGGGCAAACAAGATGCCAGAAGAATGGAGACGGAGTATATTAGTACCAATCTTCAAGAACAAGGGGGATGTTCAGAGTTGTACTAATTACCGTGGAATCAAACTGATGAGCCATACAATGAAGCTATGGGAAAGAGTCATTGAGCATCGCTTAAGAAGAATGACAAGCGTGACCAAAAATCAGTTTGGTTTCATGCCTGGGAGGTCGACCATGGAAGCCATTTTCTTGGTACGACAACTTATGGAGAGATATAGGAAGCAAAAGAAGGACCTGCATATGGTGTTCATTGACTTGGAGAAGGCCTATGATAAGATACCGCGGAATGTTATGTGGTGGGCCTACGAGGAACACAAAGTCCCAACAAAGTACATTACCCTCATCAAGGACATGTACGATAATGTTGTGACAAGTGTTCGAACAAGTGATGGCGACACTGATGACTTCCCGATTAAGATAGGACTGCATCAAGGGTCAGCTTTGAGCCCTTATCTTTTTGCCTTGGTGATGGATGAGGTCACAAGGGATATACAAGGATATATCCCATGGTGTATGCTCTTTACGGACGATGTGGTGCTAGTCGATGAGAGTCGGACGTGGTCAACACGAAGTTGGAGTTATGGAGGCAAACCTTGGAATCGAAAGGTTTTAGGCTTAGTAGGACTAAAACCGAGTACATGAGGTGCACTTTCAGTACCACTAGGCACGAGGAGGAGGGGGATGTTAGCCTTGATGGGCAGGTGGTGCCTCAGAAGGACACATTTCGATATTTGGGGTCAATGTTGCAGAAGGATGGGGATATCGATGAAGATGTGAACCATCGAATTAAAGCCGGATGGATGAAGTGGCGCCAAGCTTCTGGCATTCTCTGTGACAAGAGGGTGCCACAAAAGCTAAAAGGCAAGTTCTATAGGACGGCGGTTCGACCCGCAATGTTGTATGGCGCTGAGTGTTGGCCGACTAAAAGGCGACATGTGCAACAGTTAGGTGTGGTGGAGATGCGCATGTTGAGATGGATGTGTGGCCACACAAGGAAGGACCGAATTTGGAATGATGATATACGAGATAGAGTTGGGGTAGCGCCAATTGAAGAGAAGCTTGTCCAACATCGTCTGAGATGGTTTGGGCATATTCAGCGCAGGCCTCCAGAAGCCCCAGTGCATAGCGGACGGCTAAAGCATGCTGATAATGACAAAAGAGGCCGGGGTAGACCGAACTTGACATGGGAAGAGTCCGTAAAGAGAGATCTAAAGGATTGGAGCATCACCAAAGAACTAGCCATGGACAGGGGTGCGTGGAAGCTTGCTATCCATATGCCGGAACCATGAGTTGGTCGCGAGATCTTATGGGTTTCACCTCTAGCCTACCCCAACTTGTTTGGGACTAAAGGCTTTGTTGTTGTTGTTGTTGTTGCCTCTTTAGTCCTTTTATTTTCAGAAAAAACAAGGGAAAAAGATATGCTTTCTAGTAGTACACACTACTGGTAGTTAGTTTGTCACCCACACACTTGTTATATGATTTGGTTGTTTGCTCTGATCATGTACTGTTGCTGCTACTTGGTCTTCTGCTGTTCAGTTGACCATCTACTGTTCCTTTGGCCCTTCATCGATGCATGCCAATGTGTTTTGTGCTAGAACAGTCCAATTTGTCATTGTAAGCAGTTATAACAACCTATCTTTGTCCTGTATTGTGTTCATAGAGAAATCTGACTCGATTCTTTGGATATCTATCTAGGGAATGTTGTCCATATCTTGTCTTGTTTTTTCTCTCACCGTCTCTGTCTCCGCCCAGGTCACCCCGGAAGTTTGATATTGGGAAGTGCGAGAAGACCGATGGATGGAACTTGTAGCGCCGCTTGCTTGTAATTGGGTTGCTGTTGGGTGGACGGATGGATATCGGGTGGTGTGAAGTGGCTGATGGATTGTTATTTTGCTGGGTGCGAGCTCTTAGCCTTCACTACAGGAATTAGCTGCTTTGCCATCGGCCATAGCAGACGGCAAAGGCCTGCCTGGCGGACGGCAAAGCCATTACCGTCCGCCAGCAGACGGCCAACAGTCCGGCCGAACAGTAGCCGGCAAAGGCCACTTTGCCGTCTGCTAGCAGACGGCAAAGAAGCCAAGCTCTTTGCCGTCTGCTGGCAGACGGCAAAGCCCCTGGACGGCAGACAAAAGGTGCCAGCCCCGTTAGGGGGCTAACGGCGCTCTTTGCCGTCTGCTGGCAGACGGCAAAGACCTTTGCTTCTTTGCCGTCTGCCAGCAGACGACAAAGAGCTGCAGCTGACGTCAGGCGTCAGCTGGGCCAACGCAGGCTCTTTGCCGTCTGCCAGCAGACGGCAAAGAAGCAAAGGTCTTCGCCGTCTGCCAGCAGACGGCAAAGAGGCCAAATAGGCCAGCCCAGGTTGCACAGGCTGCTGCCACGTGGCCTCTTTGTCGTCTGCTAGCAGACGGCAAAGTGGCTATATTGCCACTGTTTTTCTTCTTAAATTCAATCAATTTCACAGATATATATATATATTCATTTCAAAATATTTCAACAAGTACATATAGCCAACATATCCCTGCCATATGGATATGATCATCCAACACATATATACACCAAATGAAAAGTCCAACATATCCAACAATTAAGCAAAAGGTCCATATAGTTTCATCCATACATACATATATAGGTAGCAAGTTTCACATTGTTCATCCTACAAAATCACAACAAAAAGGAAGGACAAGGAGAAGAGTAGACTCCAACGCAAGCTTCCGTGATCTGAAGCCAATCTGCAAAATGGGAAAGAAGAAACTTAGAAGAAGAAGAAGACTAGAATAAGAAGAAGAAAAAGAAGAAGAAGAAGACTAGAAGAAGAAGAAGAAAAAGAAGAAGAAGAAGAAGAAGAAGAAGAAGAATTTTTCTTCTCTTTCTTTTTCTTCTTCTTATTGCTTACTTGTGTCATTTTAGAGCTAACCTAGTTAAATAGGCCATTTTTGACCTAAATATGCTAAGTATGTCATAAATGAACTAAATAAGCTAAGTATAGGTCATTTCAGAGCTAACCTAGGTAATTATGCCATTTTTGAGCTAATTAAGCATATTAAGTCATTTTGGAGCTAAATAGGTCATTTCTTAAGCATATTATGTCATTTTTGAGCTAGCTAAGCATATTGAGTCATTTCGGAGGAATAAATGCTAAGTATAGGTCACTTTAGAGCTATCCTAGGTTAAATACGTCATTTGTGAGCTAATTAAGGTTATTATGTCATTTTTGAGCTAGCTAACCATATAAATTCATTTTTGGAGGAATAAATGCTAAGTATATGTCATTTTAGAGCTTTCCTAGGTTAAATAGGTCATTTTGGAGCTAAATAGGTGATTTCTTAAGCTAAGCTAAGTATAGGTCATTTGAGAGCTATCCGTGGTAAAATTGGTTATTTTGGAGCTAATTAAGGTTATTATGTCATTTTGGAGGAAATAATGCTAAGTACAGGTCATTTTAGAGCTAAATATGTCATTTCTTAAGCTAAGCTAAGTATAGGTCATTTGAGAGCTATCGATGGTAAAATTGGTCATTTTGGAGCTAAGGTTATAATGTCATTTTCGAGGAAACTAAGCTAAGTATACGGCATTTTGGAGATAAATAGGTCATTTCTTAAGCTAAGTACGCATTTGTTATGCTAAACACTTGCGAAAACTTACCGTCATCACGGAGGTGTAGTTGTAGGTGTAGTTGTACGACCGGTCGCGCCAGTGGCTGACGGAGGAGGATCGGTCGATGCTTGTCGGGAGTAATGCTGCACCAAAGATCATTTCCAATGTCTCGTTAGCATGATGCAACTCAAATGTGAAGACTAGTAACTAATGACCATTCAAATGAAACTCACCGTGCCCGCCGGAGCAATGACTGGCATCGGCGGAGGGGTCGTGCCGGTCTTCTCGCACAGGGTCTGCACATTTGGTTTTGATGAGTCAGTCATATTAGATACTACTGTAAGGAACATTACGTGCATGATTTGGCTAATATGCAGAAGAAACTTACCGCGAACATCTCGTATAGGGCCCGGTTAGCCATCATGTTCCGGTTCCTCTCCTCCTCCAACGCATTAGCTGTCCTGTCCTCAAGCTCCCTCTCCCTCTCCGCCGCATGCCGGTCCCTCTCCTCTAGAAGCGCCTGGGTCTTCGCTCTCTCTGCCTCAATAGCAGCCTGCAACACCACTCGTTAGCATTGTAATCATCGACGGCCGCACACACAATGTAATGAAGGAAAGGTATCTGAGTCCGTATAACTAACCTTGAATTCGAGCTCCACTGGCCGTGCACGAGGCAATATCTCAGGATCGGAGCTGGTCTGGCTCTTCCTGATCTGCGGGAAAGTGCTACTACAACGTATCAGTCCATTCCCATTGGCTAACGAGCCATGCTGCCTCCCGCCACCAGATATCATCACCAGCTCTGGATCAAGAGGTTGCTGGCTCGGGTTAAAGTCCGGCCCTTTCCTCGCCTTCCCCTCGTCTCTATACCTCACAAGCTTGTGGTGGGAGGCGCGGTTGCTGAATTTCTCTGGATCATCGAGGTCAGACTCAGAGAATGCCTTGGCCTTCTTGTACGAGGCAGTATTGGACATGGCATAGAGGTCGAACAGCTGTGGCACTGGAGCCTTGTTCTCTTGCGCCTAAAAGAGAGGTACAGAGTATTAGTTGAGGGCTCAAGCTAGCATGAAGAATAAATTTGCATGAATCATGAAGCAAACAACATACCCAGTTTTCCCCGTACTGATGTAGGTTGACGCTGCCTAGATGGTGTGGGACACCTTTCATTTTGCCATGCTTGTTCTTTGCAGTGTCGTGGGTGGAGCGCCATTGGGGAGAGCACCACTCATCCACCAACGCCTCCCAACAGTCCATCCTATCCGCACACCATCTCGGGGGCACCTAAGTTAAGCAAGAGAAATTTGAGCGCTACGCCTACGAATCAAATCAAGGAAACTAAGTACAAGGCCTTAAGAATAGGTAATTACCTTCATGTACTTCTCCTTACTCAGAAACTTGACGCGGCACTTCTCTCTTTTCCTCCTAATACCAGTCGAGGCGAAGTAGTCTCGAACAGCCTGCGTCCGAGCCTCGTGCCGAAAGTTTTGAAGTAGGCGCCTGCACTCGTTGTCGATAACCCGAGCCGCGGCCTCCTCCTGTCCCTCAGCACACCTGTAGAAGGTCTGCAATAAAACAAGAAAACACGGATTAGTACAATCACTAGGGTTGCCAATCAAAGAAGGAAACACAACGTAGACGGCGAAGGAGAAATTACCCAAAACGTCTGGATCACAATGTCGGCCACCTTGTGGCACTCGACATCGCCGATCCTATGCCCCGGCGGTGCCGGGGCAGCCAAGTAGTGCTCCCAGGTCATTCCTAGCTTTGGAACCCGGCCCTCACCGGGCAACGTGACCCACCCCGGGAAGCTCTGGCGACAAATCACACCAAGGACACTGTTGGGCCTGCGGACACGAGGCTCGTGTGTCCAAAACCTGCAATATGACAAGGCCAACGCATTAGATATTCGAAGAAACGTGAAGGCGAAAGGTTAAAAAAGAGTAAATGCACTTACTTGTCCCCGTTAGGCGCAATCAACCACCTCTGGTCGGGGGTCGCCGGGGTGGGCGGGAGCTTTGTACCACCACGCTGGTAGACTTTGCACCCCTCAACCCACTCACCCTTGCTATAGCTATCAGAACTATAGCCACCCTCAGCACGGCCACTCGACTCCGTCGAGTCCGCCCATGGGTTCCGCTGCGACTCAGCGTGATCCCTGCTGAGCTCCGGAGTCTCGTGGGACGGAGTCTCGTGGGACGAAGGCTCATCGGCCCGACACTCGTCCGCCCGAGGCTCGTCGGCCGTAGTCGCGTCTGCCATAGGCTTGTCGGCCCGAGGCTCGTGGACCGGAGTCCGAGACGGGTCCACCTCAGGCGGCTCCATCTCAGACGGAGCACTCCTGTGGTCCGGTGAATCAGCTGGGGGTGGCGGCGAGGAAGGCGTAGTAGCAGCCTTCCTACCTCTCCCGCCGCCACGTCCACCTCTACCAGCCTTCTTCCCCCCCGACCTCTCCCGGCCGAAGAAGAAGCGACCGCCGGTGGTGTCTGCTGTTGGAAATATGCTCTAGAGGCAATAATAAATTAGTTATTATCTTATTTCCCCGTTCATGATAATGGTTTATTATTCATGCTAGAATTGTATTGACCGGAAACTTAATACATGTGTGAATAGATAAACAAATACTAAGTCCCTAGTAAGCCTCTACTAGACTAGCTCGTTGATCAAAAGATGGTCAAGATTTCCTGACCATGGACATGAGTTGTCATTTGATAACGGGATCACATCATTAGGAGAATGATGTGATGGACTTGACCCAACCATTAGCATAGCATATGATCATTCAGTTTATTGCTACTGCTTTCACTATGTCAAATACACGTTCCTCTGACCATGAGATCATGCAACTCCCGGATACCGTAGGAATACTTTGGGTGTATCAAACGTCACAACGTAACTGGGTGATTATAAAGGTGCACTACAGGTATCTCCGAAAGTGTTTGTTGAGTTGGCATGGATCAAGATTGGGATTTGTCATTCCGTCTGTCGGAAAGGTATCTCTGGGCCCTCTCGGTAATACAGCATCACAGAAGCCTTGCAAGCACCGTGACTAAAGAGTTAGTTGCAAGATGATGTATTACGGAACGAGTAAAGAGACTTGCCGGTAACGAGATTGAACTAGGTATTGGATACCGACGATCGAATCTCGGGCAAGTAACATACCGCCGGACAAAGGGAACAACGTATGTTGACATATGAGGTTCACCTATAAAGATCTTCGTGGAATATGTAGGAACCAATATGAGCATCCAGGTTCCGCTGTTGGTTATTGCCCAGAGAGTCGTCTCGGTCATGTCTACATCATTCCCGAACCCGTAGGGTCCGCACACTTAAGGTTCGATGACGATATAGTATTATATGAGTTATGTGATTGGTGACCGAATGTTGTTCAGAGTCCCGGATGAGATCACGGACATGACGAGGAGTCTCGGAATGTCCGAGAGGTAAAGATTCATATATTGGAAGGCTATATTCGGACGTCGGAAAGGTTCCGAGTGATTCGGGTATTTTTCGGAGTACCGGGGAGTTACGGGAATTCACCGGGAGAAGTAATGGGCCTTATTGGGCCATACGGGAAAAGGAGAGACAGGCCACGTGAGGAGGCGCGCGCCCACCCTTGCCCAAATCGAATTGGACTAGGGGAGGGGGCGCAGCCCCCTCTTTCCTTTCCCTCTCCCTTCCTCCTTTCCTACTCCGTATGGGAGGTGGAATCCTACTAGGACTAGGGAGTCCTAGTAGGACTCCCCACACTTGGCTGCCTCCTCCCCCCTCCCTCCTTTATATACGGAGGAGGGGCACCCCTTGGAGACACACAATTGTCCCATAGCCGTGTGCGGTGCCCCGATCTCCATTTTCCACCTCGGTCATATTTTCGGAGAGCTTAGGCGAAGCCCTGCCGGAATCACTTCACCATCACCGTCGCCACGCCGTCGTGCTGACGGAACTCATCTACTACCTCGACGTCTTGCTGGATCAAGAAGGCGAGGAACGTCACCGAGCTGCACGTGTGTAGAACTCGGAGGTGCCGTACGTTCGGTACTCGATCGGTGGAGCTCGAAGGATTGTTCGACTACATCAACCGCGTTGTGAGACGCTTCCGCTAACGGTCTACGAGGGTACGTAGACACACTCTTCCCTCTCGTAGCGATGCATCTCCATGGATAGATCTTGCGTGAGCGTAGGAAATTTTTGAAATTCATGCTCCGTTTCCCAACAATGGCATCATGAGCCAGGTCTATGCGTAGATGTAATTTGCACGAGTAGAACACAAACGAGTTGTGGGCGTGGGTGTATACATATTGCTTGCCGTTACTAGTTGATACTTGATTCGGCGGTATTGTGAGATGAAGCGGCCCGGACCGACATTACGCGTACGCTTACGCGAGACAGGTTTCACCGCTACGTGTACTCGTTGCATAAAGGTGACTGGCGGGTGTCTGTCTCTCTCACTTTAGTTGAATCGGTTTCAATGAAGAGGGTTCTTTTAGAAGATCAAAAAGCAATCACTATACCACGTTGTGGTTTTGCGTAGGTAAGAACGGTTCTTGCAAACCCGTAGCAGCCACGTAAAACTTGCAACAACAAAGTAGAGGACGTCTAACTTGTTTTTGCAGGGTATGCTGGTGATGTGATATGGTCAAGACATGATGTGATATAAGTTGTTGTATGAGATGATCATGTTTTGTAAGTTATCAGGCAACCGGCAGGAGCCTTATGGTTGTCTCTTTATTGTATGCAATGCCAACGCTATGTAATCGCTTTACTTTACCGCTATGAGTTAGCAGCAGCAGTAGTAGCAATAGCCGGCGAGACGACCACGACGCTACGATGGAGATCAAGGTGTCACGACGCTACGATGGAGATCAAGGTGTCAACCCGGTGACGATGGAGATCATGATGGTGCTTTGCTGATGGAGATCAAAAGCACAAGACGATGATGGCCATATCATGTCACATATATATTGAATTGCATGTGATGTTAATCATTTTATGCATCTTATTTTGCTTAGGACGACGGTAGCATTATAAGATGATCCCTTCACTAAATTTCAAGATAAGTGTTCTCCCCTAGTATGCACCGTTGCGAAGGTTCGACGCTTCTAAGCACCACGTGATGATCGGGTGTGATGGATTCTTTCGTTCGCATACAACGGGTGTAAGCCAGTTTTACACACGCAGAATACTTGGGTTAAACTTGACGAGCCTAGCATATACAGAAATGGCCTCGGAACACAAGAGACCGAAAGGTCGAACATGAGTCATATAGTAGATATGATCAACATGAAAGATGTTCACCATTGATAACTAATCCACCTCACGTGATGATCGGACGTGGTTTAGTTGATGTGGATCATGTTACACTTAGACAACTTGAGGGATGTTAATCTAAGTGGGAGTTCTTAAGTAATTTGATTAATTGAACTTCAATTATCATGAACATAGTCAAAAGTGTCTTAGCAAACTTATGTTGTAGATCGATAGACCACGCTGTAGCTCCCCTGTATTTTAATGCGTTCCTAGAGAAAGTTAAGTTGAAAGTTGATGGAAGCAACTATGCGGACTAGGTCCGTATTCTGAGGATTGTCCTCACTGCTGCACAGAAGGCTTATGTCTTTGATGCACCGCTCGGTGAGCAACCCCTATGGCTTTGTCTGAAGACGTTATGAACATCTGGCAGACAAGAAAAGATGACTACTCGATAGTTCAGTGCGCCATGCTTTGCGGCTTAGAACCGGGGCTCCAAAGATGTTTTGAGCACCATGGAGCATATGAGATGTTCCAAGAGCTGAAAGTTTGTTTTTCAAGCTCACACCCGGGTCGAGAGGTATGACACCTTCGACAAGTTCTATAGCTGCAAGATGGAGGAGAACAGCTTCATTAGTAAGCATGTGCTCAGAATGTCTGAGTACTTCAAATCACTTAAATCAAGTGGGAGTTAGACTTCCGAATAAAACTGGTGATTGATAAAGTTCTTTAGTCACTATCACCAAGCTATTAGATCTTCGTGATGAACTATAAACATGCAAGGGATAGATGATCCTTAAGTTATTCGCGATGCTACAAGCTACGGATGTAGAAATCAAAAAAAGGGAGCATCAAGTGTTGAGGGTTAAATAAGACCACTAGTTTCAAGAAGGGCAAGGGAAAGAAAGGGGAACTTCAAGAAGAACGGTAAAACAGTTGCCGCTCACGCGAAGAAACCCAAGGCTGAACCAAACCCGAGACTTAGTGCTCCCATTGCAAAGGGAAATGTCACAGAGAGCGGAACTTCCCCAAAGTAACTGGCAGATAATAAGACTGGCAATGTCAACAAAGATATTTGATATACATGTTATTGATGTGTACCTTACTAGTACTCGTAGGAGCACCTGGGTATTTGATACTTGTTCAGTTGCTTGCAACTTGAAACATGGAGCTTCGGAATAAACGAGGGCTAGCTAAGAACGAGGTGACGATGTGCATTGGAAGTGTCTCCAAGGTTGATGTGATCACCATCGCCACGCTCTCTCTACCTTCAGGATTAGTGATGAACCTAAATAATTGTTATTTGGTGCTTGCGTTAAGCATGAACATTATATCTGATAGTGTTTATTGCAAGACGGTTATTCAATTTCAGAGAATAATTGTTATTCTATTTATTTGGATAATATCATTAATGATCATGCACTTAAAATGAAAGGTTTATTGAATCTTGATCGTAGTAATACACATGTTCAAAACACAAATGCCAAAAGATAATGATAGTACCACATATTTGTGGCACTGCCGCTTAGGTCATATTGGTGTAAAACGCATGAAGAAACTCCATGCAGATGGACTTTTGGAATCAATTGATTATGAATCATTTGAGACATGTGAACCGTGCCTTATTGGCAAGATGACTAAAACTCCGTTCTCCGGAACAATGGAGCGAGCAACCAACTTATTGGAAATAATACATACCGATGTATGCGGTCCGATAAGTGTTGAGGCGCGCGGTGGATATCGTTATGTTCTCACGTTCACTGATGATTTGAGTAGATATGGTTATGTCTACTTGATGAAGCATAAGTCTGAAACATTTGAAAAGTTCAAAGAATTTCAGAGTGAAGTAGAGAATCATCGTAACAAGAAAATAAAGTTCTTACGATCTGATCGTGGAGGAGAATATTTGAGTTACGAGTTTGGCACTCACTTAAGACAATGTGGAATTGTTTCACAGTTGACGCCACCTGGAACACTACAGCGTAATGGTGTGTCCGAACATCGTAATCGTACACTATTGGATATGGTGCGTTCTATGATGTCTCTTACCGATTTGCCACTATCATTTTGGGGTTATGCATTAGAGACAGCTGCATTCACTTTAAACAGGGCACCGTCTAAATCCGTTGAGACGACACCGTATGAACTGTGGTTTGGTATAAAAAACCTAAGTTGTCATTTCTGAAAGTTTGGGGATGCGATGCTTATGTCAAAAGGCGTCAGCCAGATAAGCTCGAACCCAAAGCGGATAAGTGCGTCTTCATAGGATACCCAAAAGAGAGCGTTGGGTACACCTTCTACCACAGATCCGAAGGCAAATTATTCGTTGCTAAGAATGGATCCTTTCTAGAGAAGGAAGTTTCTCTCGAAAGAAGTGAGTGGGAGGAAAGTAGCACTTGATGAGGTAATTGTACCTCCTCTGGATAGTAGTACGCCACAGAAAGAAATTTCTGTGAAATCGACACAGACCAGAGAAGAAGTTGATGATGATGATCATGAAACTTCGGATCAAGTTGTTACTGAACTTCGAAGGTCAACCAGGACACGTTCCGCACCAGAGTGGTACGGAAATCCAGTCTTGGAGGTCATGTTGCTAGACAACGATGAACCTTCGAACTATGAAGAAGCGATGGCAAGCCCGGATTCCGACAAATGGCTTGAGGCCATGAAATCCGAGATTGGATCCATGTATGAGAACAAAGTGTGGACTTTGGTAGACTTGCCCGATGAACGGCGAGCTATTGAAAATAAATGGATCTTTAAGAAGAAGACGGACGCTGATGGTAATGTCACCGTCTATAAAGCATCACTTGTTGCTAAAGGTTATCGACAAGTTCAAGGAGTTGACTACGATGAGACTTTCTCACCCGTAGCGATGCTAAAGTCTGTCAGAATTATGTTAGCAATTGCCGCGTTTTATGATTATGAAATCTGGCAAATGGACGTCAAAACGGCATTCCTTAATGGATTCCTTAAGGAAGAATTGTATATGATGCAACCGGAAGGTTTTGTCGATCCTAAGGCGCTAACAAAGTATGCAAGCACCAGTGATCCATCTATGGACTGGTGCAAGCATCTCAGAGCTGGAATACTCGCTTTGATGAAGTGATCAAAGCGTTTGGGTTTATGCAAGTTTATGGAGAAACTTGTATTTACAACAAAGTGAGTGGGAGCTCTATAAACATTTCTAATAAGTATATGTGGATGACATATCGTGGATTGGAAATGATGTAGAATTTCTGGAAAGCATAAAGAATTGAAAGGAGTTTTTCAATAAAAACCTGTTTTTGAGTTATCCACGGATTGGGCATCGAGATCTATAGAGATAGATCAAGACACCTGATAAAAGTTCACACATCTTGATAAGATTTTGAAGAAGTTCAAAATGGATCAAGTCAAAAGAAATAAGTTCTTGGCTGGTGTGAAGTGGAGTAAGACTTGAAGATCTAGGTAAAGGTTGTTTACATATTAGGCATCAAGATCTATAGAGATAGATCAAGACGCCTCATTGGACTTTCACAAAGCACATACCGTGACAAGATTTTGAAGAAGTTCAAAATGGATCAGTCAAAGAAAGGGTTCTTGCCTGTATTGCAAGGTGTGAGATTGAGTAAGACTCAAAGCCCGACCACGGCAGAAGACAAAGAGAAGATGAGTGTCATCCCCTATGCCTCAGCCATAGGCTCTATTATGTATGCCATGCTGTGTACCAGACCTGATGTGTGCCTCGCTATTAGCTTGGTGGGAAGGTACCAAAGTGATCCAGGAGTAGATCACTAGACAGCGGTCAAGAATATCCTGAAATACCTGAAAAGGACTAAGGAAGAATTTCTCGGGATTAGAGGTGATAAAGAGTTCGTCGTAAAGGGTTACGTCGATGCAAGCTTTAAACACCGATCCGTAAGACTATGAGTCTCAGACCGGATACGTAAAGTGGGGCAGTCGTTTTTGGAGTAGCTCCAAGCAGAATGTGGTAGCAGCATCTACATATGACATAGAGATTTGCCAAGAACACACGGATCTGAATATTGCAGACCCGTTGACTAAAACCTCTCTCACAAGCAAAACATGATCAGCCCTAGAACTGATTGGATGTTAATTACATGGAGATGTAAACTAGATTATTGACTCTAGTGCAAGTGGGAGACTGTTGGAAATATGCTCTAGAGGCAATAATAAATTAGTTATTACCTTATTTCCCCGTTCATGATAATGGTTTATTATTCATGCTAGAATTGTATTGACCGGAAACTTAATACATGTGTGAATAGATAAACAAATACTAAGTCCCTAGTAAGCCTCTACTAGACTAGCTCGTTGATCAAAAGATGGTCAAGATTTCCTGACCATGGACATGAGTTGTCATTTGATAACGGGATCACATCATTAGGAGAATGATGTGATGGACTTGACCCAACCGTTAGCATAGCATATGATCATTCAGTTTATTGCTACTGCTTTCACTATGTCAAATACACGTTCCTCTGACCATGAGATCATGCAACTCCCGGATACCGTAGGAATACTTTGGGTGTATCAAACGTCACAACGTAACTGGGTGATTATAAAGGTGCACTACAGGTATCTCCGAAAGTGTTTGTTGAGTTGGCATGGATCAAGATTGGGATTTGTCATTCCGTCTGTCGGAAAGGTATCTCTGGGCCCTCTCGGTAATACAGCATCACAGAAGCCTTGCAAGCACCGTGACTAAAGAGTTAGTTTCAATATGATGTATTACGGAACGAGTAAAGAGACTTGCCGGTAACGAGATTGAACTAGGTATTGGATACCGACGATCGAATCTCGGGCAAGTAACATACCGCCGGACAAAGGGAACAACGTATGTTGACATATGAGGTTCACCGATAAAGATCTTCGTGGAATATGTAGGAACCAATATGAGCATCCAGGTTCCGCTGTTGGTTATTGCCCAGAGAGTCGTCTCGGTCATGTCTACATCATTCCCGAACCCGTAGGGTCCGCACACTTAAGGTTCGATGACGATATAGTATTATATGAGTTATGTGATTGGTGACCGAATGTTGTTCGGAGTCCCGGATGAGATCACGGACATGACGAGGAGTCTCGGAATGTCCGAGAGGTAAAGATTCATATATTGGAAGGCTATATTCGGACGTCGGAAAGGTTCCGAGTGATTCGGGTATTTTTCGGAGTACCGGGGAGTTACGGGAATTCACCGGGAGAAGTAATGGGCCTTATTGGGCCATACGGGAAAAGGAGAGACAGGCCACGTGAGGAGGCGCGCGCCCACCCTTGCCCAAACCGAATTGGACTAGGGGAGGGGGCGCAGCCCCCTCTTTCCTTTCCCTCTCCCTTCCCCCTTTCCTACTCCGTATGGGAGGTGGAATCCTACTAGGACTAGGGAGTCCTAGTAGGACTCCCCACACTTGGCTGCCTCCTCCCCCCTCCCTCCTTTATATATGGAGGAGGGGCACCCCTTGGAGACACACAATTGTCCCATAGCCGTGTGCGGTGCCCCGATCTCGGTTTTCCACCTCGGTCATATTTTCGGAGAGCTTAGGCAAAGCCCTGCCGGAATCACTTCACCATCACCGTCGCCACGCCGTCGTGCTGACGGAACTCATCTACTACCTCGACGTCTTGCTGGATCAAGAAGGCGAGGAACGTCACCGAGCTGCACGTGTGTAGAACTCGGAGGTGCCGTACGTTCGGTACTCGATCGGTGGAGCTCGAAGGATTGTTCGACTACATCAACCGCGTTGTGAGACGCTTCCGCTAACGGTCTACGAGGGTACGTAGACACACTCTTCCCTCTCGTAGCGATGCATCTCCATGGATAGATCTTGCGTGAGCGTAGGAAATTTTTGAAATTCATGCTCCGTTTCCCAACATCTGCATACTGAGATCCAACGCTCTCCGGAGGCTATGGGGTGGAATGGAACTACCCCTCCCACCACGCGCCGAGGTAGGAGCCTCGGAGCGCTCTCGACCCGCGCCCACCATCTGTCAACACCTGCAATGACAAAGAGTAAACGAAATTAGTACAACATAAAAAGAATGAATACCTGACATGAATAATATGTATATAATTTAAGTGTATCATCATCATGAACATAATAAAAAATTGAATACCTAAAAAATTGAATACTTAATTTAAGTGTCGGGGTGTCGGGGTCGTGGTGTCGGGGTGTCGTGTCGGGGTCGGGGTGTCGGGGTGTCGTGTCGGGGTCGGGGTGTCGGGTCGGGGTGTCGGGTCGGGGTGTCGTGGTGTCAGGGTGCCGTGTCGGGGTTGGGGTGTCGGGTCGGGGTCGGGGTGTCGGGTCGGGGTGTCGTGGTGTCGGGGTGTCGTGGTGTCGGGGTGTCGTGTCGGGGTCGGGGTGTCGGGGTGTCGTGTCGGGGTCGGGGTGTCGGGGTGTCGGGGGTGTCGTGTCTGGGTGTCGTGGTGTCGGGGTGTCAGGGGTGTCGGGGTGTCGGGGTCAGGGTGCCATGTCGGGGTCGGGGTGTCGGGGTGTCTGGGTCGGGGTGCCGTGTCGGGGTCGGGGTGTCGGGTCGGGGTCGGGGTGTCGGGTCGGGGTGTCATCGTGTCGGGGTCTCGTGGTGTCGGGGTGTCATGGTGTCGGGGTCGGGGTGTCGGGGTGTCGTGTCGGGGTCGGGGTGTCGGGGTGTCGGGGGTGTCGTGTCTGGGTGTCGTGGAGTCGGGGTGTCTGGGGTGTCGGGGTCGGGGTGCCGTGTCGGGGTCGGGGTGTCGGGGTCGGGGTGCCGTGTCGAGGTCGGGGTGTCGGGTCGGGGTCGGGGTGTCGGGTCGGGGTGTCGTGGTGTCGGGGTGTCGTGGTGTCGGGGTGTCGTGTCGGGGTCGGGGTGTCGGGGTGTCGTGTCGAGGTCGGGGTGTCGGGGTGTCGGGGGTGTCGTGTCTGGGTGTCGCGGTGTCGGGGTGTCAGGGATGTCGGGGTGTCGGGGTCGGGGTGCCGTGTCGGGGTCGGGGTGTCGGGGTGTCGTGTCGAGGTCGGGGTGTCGGGGTGTCGGGGGTGTCGTGTCTGGGTGTCGCGGTGTCGGGGTGTCAGGGATGTCGGGGTGTCGGGGTCGGGGTGCCGTGTCGGGGTCGGGGTGTCGGGGTGTCCTTTTCTTTTATTTCCTATCTTTCTTCTACTTCTTCTTCTTTCCTTTTTCTTCTTCTCTTCTTCTTTCCTTTTTCTTCTCCTAAATCTTACTCCTATTACCTAAATAATACAAACAAAGAACAAATCTAAAAGTAAATCTAATACAAATAAAACTTCTGTCCTAATTTGATACCTTGCTAAATTAACCTAGGGTTCATACTAATTAATCTAGGGTTCATACTAATTAACCTAGGGTTCATACTACCTAATTTGAAACCTAGCTATTCATACTAACTAGTGTTAAATCAATTCTGTTTTCTTTAAATAGCAACAATTGCTTTAACTAAAAAAATTAAATAGCAACATTTGCTTTAAATAAAAAATAGCAACTACCTAATATGTCCTAGCTAGGGTTCATACTAACTAGCACTAAAAAAGCCACTAATATAGCACTAACGTAGCACTAACCTAGGGTTCATATGGCACTAATATTGCACAAATTAATCAACCTAGGGTTCATATGGCAGAGAGACACACACACATACACACACAGAGAGCGAGAGAGCAGAGAGCAGAGAAGAGGGGAGGGGAGGAGGGGGGCTTACCTGCCGGTGGCTGCGGGTGGGGGGAGGTGGCTGCGGGAGGAGGATGGCTGCGGGTGGGGGGGGAGCTGGCGCCGGCAAAGGGCGGGCTCTGGGGGGCGGGGGGGCGGTCGACGGGGCGGGCTCCGGGGGGCGGGGGGGGGGCGGTGCGGGGTGGCCGGCGACGGGGCGGGCGCCGGGGGACGGGGGGCGGTGCGGGGCGGCGGAGGGGGGGCGGCGCGGGGCGGCGGAGGGGGAGGGGCGGGGGAGCGGAGGGCGGCGGCGGCGGGAGACGAAAATTAAAAGGGGAGAGAGAGGAGAGAGAGAAGAGAGAGAGGAGGGGGGTAACGGCCGTTAGGGGGTTGTTTTCTTTGCCGTCTGCCAGCGGACGGCAAAGTTTCTTTGCCGTCCGCTGGCAGACGGCAAAGAGGTGGGGTGGGCCGTTGCAGTTAACTGGCCTCCACTGGGCCCCACCCACCTCTTTGCCGTCTGCCAGCGGACGGCAAAGAAACTTTGCCGTCTGCCAACGGACGGCAAAGAGATGGCTGATGGCAAACAGTGTCTTTGCCATCAGCCAGCTCTTTGTCGTCTCCTTTACTAAAGCTGACGGCAAACAACCTGTTTGCCATCTGCCAGCAGACGGCAAAGACCTGGCAGATGGCAAAGACCCTGATTCCTGTAGTGCTTTTGTACTCGACACAAGGAAGGCCTGCCCTGGTGCGTCGGTACCTGTGTTATGACCATTCAATCAAATATAAGAAGAATGACAAGACAAGGAAGGGCCATAAGTGAGTAGTGGAAAGTGTTAGATTCATCCATGAGCTTATTTTTTTTAGTTTGTGGTGGTGTTGAATTAGCTTGTTATCTGCCTGTCACTAGTAGAAAACAGGGCTTTGGTCCAGCCCTGAAAAGCCCATTAATCCCGGTTCACTCACGAACCAGGACCCATGGGGGCATCGGTCCCGGTCCGTGAGGCCTAGGCGCCGGCCGGGCCTCGTGGGCCATTGGTCCCGGTTCGTCTGACCCCTTTGGTCCCGGTTCCAGACACGAACCGGGACCAATGGGCCTGGCTCCTGGCCCACAACCATTGGTCCCGGTTTGTGGCTGGAACTGGGACCAAATGGTGTCCTTTAGTCCCGGTTCCAGCCACAAACCGGGACCAATGGTCGGCCTATATATACCCCCTGCCCGCGAGCAGAGCAGTGCACTGCTCTGTTTTTTTGGCCGGCCGTTGGGAGAGCTTTGTGGTGCTCTAGCTCACCTCCTATGCACATGAGGTGTTCGATGAAATGCCCGAGCCACACTTAAGCTTTCTCCTCTCGAAGCTCCTTGTCCAACCTCCATTTTCCTCAAGATTTGTCTAGGTTTGGTGGTCCGTCCTGTCCCATCCCCGTCCTCACCGCCGTCGATCGCCTGCGCCCATCTCGGCGCCGGCACCACCGTGGTTAGCCTCTTCTTCTTATCTTCTTTCTAAAAGAAAAAAGTTCTTACTTGTATGATTTAGATAGATACTTGTGTAATTTTATTACTTTTATTATTGTTTGTTATTATATAGTGCGATGGTTTTGTTATCCTCCTCCGTTGGCCCTCGTCCTGTCTATGATTCGGATGTGGTATATATTATCTTTTATAACTATTTGTTTTATTTAGTGTTTATGACAATTATGCCGACCAACGTGACATAGATTTTTTAATCTAGGAGGTATGTGAACCGGAAATTCCAACCGACATAGAAATTCTTGTCGAGAAGTTAAATTTGGTTGAAAAAGAAAACAATTACTTGAAAGAAAAATTACAAAGAGTTGAAGAGGAGAAGATGAAGTTGGAGTTGCATGTTGCCGATGTCGTCGACGATCACAAGATCAAGATGGATGCAATGCGCTTGAAGATTAGAAAGATTAGAAAATATGCCATTCATACCGAGGCTTGGTATCATTATACCGTTGGATAAATTGGTACCTTAGTTGCGGTTATGATCGCATTTGTTGTTGCATTTAAATTTTATAGTTTCAATGTATGTTTTAATTAGATGCTCTAGAGAGCTATATGTTGTTCAATAATGAGAACTATGTATGAACGTTATGTATTTATTTTGGTCACTACTGTACTTTGGCTTTAATGTGATGATGAATTTCTATTAATTTGGTTTTTAATACACTTTATTATATAACGCACGCAGATGAACCGGCAATGGATGTACGGTGACCGACGCACCTCCGAGTATATTAAGGGCCTGCATAATTTTCTCGAAGCGGCTGAGGCAAACAAGCACAATGGTTTTAAGCATTGTCCATGTACTGTCTGTGAGAATACGAAGGCTTTCTCCAACTCTAAAACCCTTCACTTCCACCTACTTGAGAAGGGTTTTATGCCACACTATAATGTTTGGACCAAGCACGGATAAAGAGGTGTTGTGATGGAAGACAACGAAGAAGAAGAGGATGATGACAACTACCCGCCCCCTGGATACGGTGATGCTGCAATGGGGGAAGCTGAAGATCAAGAGGAACCAGACGATGTGCCCGATGATGATCTTCGCCGGGTCATTGTTGATGCACGGAGAGAATGCGAAAGTGAAAGGGAGAAGTTGAAGTTCGATCGCATGTTAGAGGATCACAAAAAAGGGTTGTACCCAAATTGCGAAGATGACAACAGAAAGCTCGGTACCACACTGGAATTGCTGCAATGGAAGGCAGACAATGGTGTATCTGACAAGGGATTTAGTTCGCTACTGAAAATGAAGAAGAAGCTTCCAAAGGATAACGAATTGCCCGGCAGTACGTACGAAGCAAAGAAGGTTCTATGCCCTCTAGGATTGGAGGTGCAGAAGATACATGCATGCCCTAATGACTGCATCCTCTACCGCGGTGCGTACGAGGATTTGACCGCATGCCCGGTATGCGGTGCATTGCGGTATAAGATCAGAAGAGATGACCCTGTTGATGTTGAGGGCCAGCGCACCGGGAAGAGGGTTCCTGCCAAGGTGATGTGGTATGCTCCTATAATACCACGGTTGAAACGTTTGTTCAGAAAAAAAAAAGCATGCCGAGTTGATGCAATTAATGGCACATAAAAGACCGTAAGAAAGACGGGAAGTTGAGAGCACCCGCTGACGGGTCGCAGTAGAGAAAGATCGAGAGAAAGTGGAGCGACTTTACAGGTGACCCGAGGAACGTAAGGTTTGGTTTAAGTGCAGATGGCGTTAATCCTTTTGGGGAATAGAGCAGCAAGCATAGCACATGGCCCGTGACTCTATGTATGTATAACCTTCCTCCTTGGTTGTGCACGAAGCGGAAGTTCATTATGATGCCAGTGCTCATCCAAGGCCCTAAGCAACCCGGCAATGACATGGATGTGTACCTAAGGCCATTAGTTGATGAACTTTTACAGCTATGGAATGGAAGGGGTGTACGTGTGTGGGATGAGAACGAACAGGAGGAATTTGACCTACATGCGTTGCTGTTTGTAACCATCAACGATTGGCCTGCTCTCAGTAACCTTTCAGGACAGACAAACAAGGGATACCACACATGCACACACTGTTTAGATGACACCGACAGTATATATTTGGACAAATGCAGGAAGAATGTGTACCTGGTGCATCGTCGATTTCTTCCGACCAACCATCAATGTCGAAAAAAAGGAAAGCATTTCAAAGGTGAGGCAGATCACCGGAAGAAGCCCGCCCTCCGTACTGGTGATCATATACTTTATATGGTCAATGATTTACAAGTAATCTTTGGAAAGGGTCCTGGCGAACTATCTGTTCCGACTGACGATGCGGGACGCGCACCCATGTGGAAGAGGAAATCTATATTTTAGGACCTACCCTATTGGAAAGACCAAGAGGTCCGCTCTGCAATCGACGTGATGCACGTGACGAAGAATCTTTGCGTGAACCTGCTAGGCTTATTGGGAGTGTATGGGAAGACAAAAGATACACCGGAGGCACGGGAGGAACAGCGACGTGTGCATGAAAAAGACGGCATGCATCCAAAGCAGTATGAAGGTCCTGCCAGCTACACTCTTACCAAAGAAGAGAAGGAAATTTTCTTTGAATGCCTGCTCAATATGAGGGTCCCGTCTGGCTTCTCGTCAAATATAAAGGGAATAATAAATATGGCAGAGAAAAAGTTCCAGAACCTAAAGTCTCATGACTGCCACGTGATTATGACGCAACTGCTTCCGGTTGCATTGAGGGGGCTTCTACCGGAAAACGTTCGATTAGCCATTGTGAAGCTATGTGCATTCCTCAATGCAATCTCTCAGAAGGTGATCGATCCAGAAATCCTGCCAAGGTTAAGGAGTGATTTGGTGCAATGTCTTGTTAGTTTCGAGCTGGTGTTCCCACCATCCTTCTTCAATATCATGATGCACGTCCTAGTTCATCTAGTCGACAAGATTGTCGTTCTGGGCCCTGTATTTCTACACAATATGTTCCCCTTTGAGAGGTTCATGGGAGTCTCAAAGAAATATGTTCGTAACCGCGCTAGGCCAGAAGGAAGCATCTCCATGGGCCATCAAACAGAGGATGTCATTGGGTTTTGTGTTGACTTCATTCCTGACCTTAAGAATATTGGTCTCCCTCAATCGTGGTATGAGGGGAGACTCACTGGAAAAGGCACACTAGAAGCGGACTCAATAATATGTAGGGACGGGCATTCTTGGTCTCAAGCACACTACACAGTTCTACAGAATTCTACCTTGGTGACCCCGTATGTCGATGAACACAAGAATATTCTACGCTCCAAACACCCGGAGCAGTGTGACGACTGGATTACATATGAACACAGGACTTTCGGCAGTTGGTTGCAAAAACGTCTCATGGGTGACAACACTGTTTCTGATGAGCTATACTCGTTGGCCAGGGGACCATCTTCGTCTGTATTGACTTACAAAGGGTACGAGATAAATGGGAATACATTTTACACGAGCGCCCAAGATCAAAAGAGCACCAACCAAAACAGCGGTGTCCGCTTTGATGCAGCAACCAAGAGGGGAAAGGAGACATATTATGGTTACATAGTGGACGTATGGGAACTTGACTATGGATATGATTTCAAGGTCCCTTTGTTTCAGTGCAAATGGGTCAATCTGTCAAGAGGCGGGGTACAGGAAGACCCACAGTACGGAATGACAACAGTGGATCTGAACAATCTTGGGTACACAGATGAACCATTCGTCCTAGCCAATGATGTGGCGCAGGTTTTCTATGTGAAGGACATGTCTACCAAACCGAGAAAAAGAAAAGATAAGGAAGCAAATACATCATACGATGAGCCAAAGCGCCACATAGTTCTTTCAGGAAAAAGAGACATCGTGGGATTGGAGGGCAAGACAAACATGTCTGAATATTATGAAAAGTTTCATGAAATTCCTCCCTTCAAAGTCAAGGCTGACCCAAGCACCCTGTTAAACGATGAAGATTATCCATGGTTACGGCGCAATAAGCAAAGGACACAAGCGAAGAAAAAGTGAAGACTTTCTCTCCACAACTATATCATTGCAGTTACATGTGAAGAAATGAAATGCCTTTTGTAACAGATGATTTTTCGTCCGAAACCCTGATACTTCGAAAGAGATTGTCCGTTTTGTACACGAAGTGCTTCCAGTTTTTGCCGTAACCCTCTCAACTTTCTATAACATGCTATGTGGGTGAAATGATGATACCATGCCAACTTTCAACCTTTTCAGAGTTCATTTGTAGTGCTTTTCAATTTCAGGGTCATTTAGCTCAAAAAAATCAGTAAGTGCATGAAAAATACCAAATGAAGTCAGAAAGGGTTGAAAATTGATGATGTGGCTTTGAATGGTGCATTTTGAACACACAAATAGTCTGGAGTTCAAATGAGTTCAAAAAAATGAAATCCCTTTGTAACAGATGAGTTTTCGTCCGAAACCCTGATACTTCGAAAGAGATTGTCCATTTTGAACACGAAGTGCATCCAGTTTTTGCCGTAACCCTCTCAACTTTTTATAACATGCTATGTGGGTGAAAGGATGATACCATGCCAACTTTCAACCTTTTCAGAGTTCTTTTGTAGTGCTTTTCAATTTCAGGGTCATTTAGCTCAAAAAAATCAGTAAATGCATGAAAAATACCAAATGAAGTCAGAAAGGGTTGAAAATTGATGATGTGGCTTTGAATGGTACATTTTGAACACACAAAAAGTCTGGAGTTCAAATAAGTTCAAAAAAATGAAATCCCTTTGTAACAGATGAGTTTTTGTCCGAAACCCTGATACTTCGAAAGAGATTGTCCGTTTTGTACACGAAGTGCATCCAGTTTTTGCCGTAACCCTCTCAACTTTTTATAACATGCTATGTGGGTGAAATGATGATACCATGCCAACTTTCAACCTTTTCAGAGTTCATTTGTAGTGCTTTTCAATTTCAGTGTCATTTAGCTCAAAAAAATTAGTAAATGCATGAAAAATACCAAATGAAGTCAGAAATGGTTGAAAATTGATGATGTGGCTTTGAATGGTGCCTTTTGAATACACAAAAAGTCTGGAGTTCAAATAAGTTCAAAAAAATGAAATCGCTTTGTAACAGATGAGTTTTCGTCCGAAACCCTGATACTTCAAAAGAGATTGTCCATTTTGTACACGAAATGCATCCAGTTTTTGCCGTAACCCTCTCAACTTTTTATAACATGCTATGTGGGTGAAATGATGATACCATGCCAACTTTCAACCTTTTCAGAGTTCATTTGTAGTGCTTTTCAATTTCAGGGTCATTTAGCTCAAAGAATGAACTAATAGGAAAAAGAATTAACTAGAAAACTTTTATGAAACTCTAATAGCAAACAGAATGAACTAAAAATAATCAATTAAATTATTCTGTTATGATCAACTAAAACAAAACTATAATATTCTTCAATAGAAAAAAAATCAACTAAAAAGCTTTTATAAAACTCTAATAGCAAAAGGAATCAACTAAAAAGCTTTTATAAACCCCTAGTATTTTTGAAACTAAAATTATATAAAATTTATGCAACTAAAATTATCAAAGAATTTTTTCTTCAAAACATTAATAGCAAAAAGAATTTTCATAAAGAAATTTTTTGTTAGAAACTTTAATAGCAAATTAAAATAACGAAATCTGTTTTTGATTAAAACAGACATTTAAAATAACCTAAAACTTACCAAATTGAATATAATGATAAAACACAGTAATATTAAATAGGAGGAAAAAGAATCACTCAAAAATATATTTTTTAGTAAAGTTATTCACAAACTAGTGATTCACACAAATTTCAAAAAATTCAAATTTAAACTATTCAAATTTGAAAACTAATGGCACTAACAGAAAGTTTATAATTTTTGTGACCTAAAAGCAAAAAGAATCACTGAAAAACAGTAAGTAGGAACAAAATAAAATAAATAAAGCAAAAAACAAAACAAAAAACTGATTTTTTTTTTAAAATGCCACCTACTGGGCCACCACGGCCTGAATACGACTAGAAACCCAACCAGCTTGTTGGGCCAGGATTCAGGCCCGCAGAAGGCCCAATAGGCCCACAGGCAGTGACAGATTAGGCCCGGAGGCCTGCTGTTGAGAGGAGCTCGAGAGGGTGTGCGCAGCAGCGCTTATAAACCACTCTCGAGCTCTCTCGGCTAGCGAGGTGGGACTAAAAATTTGGCCCCGCGCAGCACCACCCTTTGGTCCCGGTTGGTGCCACCAACCGGGACCAATGCACCCCTTTAGTCCCGGTTTGTGGCACCAACCGGGACCAAAGGTCCCTGTTTCCCGCCCTTTGGGCTGCTAAAAACTGACCTTTGGTCCCGGTTGGTGGCACCAACCGGGACCAATGCACCCCTTTAGTCCCGGTTGCTGCCACCAACCGGGACCAATGCTCTCCATATATAAGCGAACACTTAGGAATTTTCAGCATTCTAATCTCGCCCCCGACGACGCCGACGAAATCGACGCCGCCAGGCTGCCCACCCACCGCCCGCCGTCGCCGTCGCCGTCGCCCCAGCCGTCGCCGCCGCCACCGCCCCCGTCGTCGCCGTCGCTCGCCGCCCCCGTCGTCGCCCGCCGCCCCCGTCATCGCTCGCCGTCGTCGCCCTCGCCCGCCGCTCCCATCGTGCTCGCCGTCGCCTCGCAGTCGCCCTCGCCGTCGCCGTCGCTTCTTCCCCGTCGTCGTCATCGCCGTCGCCGTCGTCGTCCGCCGCTCCCTGCCCCGACGCACCGACCCCCAGTGAGCTCCCCTTCCCCTGCGCTGCCGCCGCCGCCGCCGCTGCCGCCGCCGCCGCTCCTGCGCTGCCGCCGCGCTGCCGCCTCCGCCGCCCCTGGTCTGCCGCCCCTGCGCTGCCGCCGCGCTGCCGCCGCTGCCATTTTTTTTGTTCATAGATTTTTTTTTGTTCATAGCATTTTTTGTATATATGTATGCATTTACTATTAATATACTCCGATGGATGTATATATGTATGTGTGTATGGATGGATGCATTTACTGTTAATATGATTTTTTTTTGTTCATAGCATTTTTTGGTTCATATATTCAAAATGAGTTAATTAAAAGACTCACTAAGTTAAAATTTACCCCCTTCCCGATAACTTCGACATGAGGGGGGGACGTCGGACATGCATGAGAGAGAGGCGGTACGCTCGCCCGACCAACTATCGAGGCCACCCAAACCGTAGAAAAAGAGCGTCGTTGTCGATCTACCCCGGCCCTCCTCGATAATTTCGACACGAGGGGGGACGTCGGACATGCATGAGAGAGAGAGGCGGTCCGCTCGCCCGACCAACTATCGAGGCCACCCAAACCCTAGAAGAAAGAGCGTCGTTGTCGATCTACCCCCTCCCCGATAACTTCGACATGAGGGGGGACGTCGGACATGCATGAGTGAGAGAGGCGGTCCGCTCGCCCGACCAACTAGCGAGGCCACCCAAACCGTAGAAGAAAGAGCGTTGTTGTCGATCTACCCCGGCCCTCCCCGATAATTTCGACATGAGGGGGGACGTCGAACATGCATGAGAGAGAGAGGCGGTCCGCTCGCCCGACCAACTATCGAGGCCACCCAAACCCTAGAAGAAAGAGCGTCGTTGTCGATCTACCCCCTCCCCGATAACTTCGACATGAGGGGGGACGTCGGACATGCATGAGTGAGAGAGGCGGTCCGCTCGCCCAACCAACTATCGAGGCCACCCAAACCCTAGAAGAAAGAGCATCGTTGTCGATCTACCCCCTCCCCGATAACTTCGACATGAGGGGGACGTCGGACATGCATGAGTGAGAGAGGCGGTCCGCTCGCCCGACCAACTATCGAGGCCACCCAAACCCTAGAAGAAAGAGCCTCGTTGTCGATCTACCCCCTCCCCGATAACTTCGACATGAGGGGGAAGTCGGACATGCATGAGAGAGAGGCGGTCCGCTCGCCCGACCAACTATCGAGGCCACCCAAACCCTAGAAGAAAGAGCGTCGTTGTCGATCTACCCCCTCCCCGATAACTTCGACATGAGGGGGAACGTCGGACATGTCATATGGAATTTTTTTTGTTCATATAGAAAACTCCGGTAACATAGATTTATCAAGAATCCCTTGTTTGACATTCATGAGAGAGGCGGTCCGGACGTCGGACATTCATGTTTGTATATTAATTGCCATGTTGTAATATTTGCAGAAACTATGGATCAAAGAGACTTGGAACAAGAACAGGTGTTGGGGGACATAATCCTCGCCGGACGTGATGTCTTGTCGTTTCTCAATGACACCGATGGTCTGGAAGGAGAGGATGACGGCTCCGGTGATCGAACAATGGATGAGGAAGGACATGATCATGATGGCTCCGGTGACTGAATGCCGGAGGAAGAAGGAGACCATGATGACGGCTCCGGTGACCGAACGGAGGAGGGAGCTGTTGCAAAGTCCGGCGAGGTATATATATTAGTTAAGCCTGTGCTGACTAGCTAATTGATGCATTAATTGTTTTGGTATGTACATATATTAACTCTTCTTTCTTCTTTTATAGCCCTCCAGATCGAGCCAAACTTCGGTAACGAGACGAGGCCCGAAGAAGAGGATGCGCAAGGATGAAAGATTCACGATCACAGCACTCGCGGACGATGGCCATCCGATTGAACCCAAGCAGACCAAGGACGCATTTTCTGCTCAGTGCGGAGCTATTGTTAGGGACAACATCCCGATCAGCATCAAGCAATGGAATAAGCCTAAGGACGACGCCCCTGAAGGTGATTATGTCACCGATAGACAGAAAGATGATCTTTGGACTGCGCTGAAGGCAAATTTCACCCTACCGCCAGAGGAGGATCCGAATAAGCCAGTTATAGAGCCACTGGTCAAGGCGTGTGCTCTTAAGAAGATGGCAGATCTATTCAGGAGGTGGAAGAATGAGTTGAAATCAAAGTTTGTCGACAAAGGGAAGACTCCAGAATTCACCGGCCGATTTGAGAAGATAAGAGATCACTGGCCCGCATTTGTGGCCTACAAGACATCGGACAAGAGTAAGAAAATGTCAGAGACAAACAAGCACAATGCTGCAAAGAAGCAGTATCACCATCACACGGGGTCAGGTGGCTACCTCAAAGCCCGGCCGTTATGGGACAAAGCTGAGAATGACCTGATTGCTAAAGGGGTCGTACCACAGACATTGAACTGGCCAGACCGTTCAAGGACTTGGCTCTTCGGGGTTGGGGGAACTTTGGACCCTGAAACAGGGAAGTGCCGTTGGACGGACGAGCAACTTGCAATACCCGTCACGAAGCTTCAGAAGTATATCACCGCAGCGCAGGAAGGGACGTTCATTCCCGACAGAGAGAAGGACGAGCTGACTGAGGCCCTAGGGAATGCTGAGCACCCTGGACGAACACGAGGCACACCAGGCTCCGTTCCGTGGAAGGTTGGGTTTCCCGATGCAGGTGGTTACAGAAGCCGGGAGAGAAAGAGGAAAGCGGAGCTGAGCGACATGCAGAAGATCAATGCAAGACTACAAAAGCTAGAGGAACTTGAGAGCCAGCGAGCTGCCGGCCAACCATCTCAGCGGCACGAAGCTACCCCAGAAGCTACCCCGCCATCTCAGCGGAGAAGCAGCGTGGCTTCCACGGAGCCCGTTCAGCCTGACTTCACGGCTCCTATCTACCCCGTGGATACTATCACGGAGGCTCAACATTGCGAGCTTATGACGAAATGCCGGAACCTCACTTTCAAGGCGGTTGTCGGCTCTGTTGCACCTCCTCAACCCAACGGAACTTTTCACTGCCTTCCGATTCCACATGGCTATGCTGTTGTGATGGTGGATGAAGTAATGGAGGGATTTGAGGAGCTCGAGCTTGACCACTCTACAGGTGAAGGGGAGAATCAGCTGGTTCGTGCTCTGAGGAGTACATGTCTATGGCAGAAGGAGTACATCAAGCTTCCAAACTAGACGCCTCCGCCTCCTCCTCCTCCTCCGGCGAGTCAGGGCACTCCGCCTCCTCCTCCTCCTCCTCCGGCGAGTGATCAGGGCACCCCGCCTCCTTCTTTGGCTCCTCCGACGCGTGAGGGCACTCCACCTCCTCCTTCGCCTACTCCGGCGCGTCGGAGCAGTCCGCCTCCTCCCCCGCCTTGTCGGCAACGGCGGAAGACAGACGCCGCCGCTCCGGCTCCTCCGGCGCATCGGAGCACTCCGCCTCCTTCTCCGCCTCGTAAGCAATGACGGAAGAGAGACGCCGCCGGTCCGGCGGCTAGCAGTACAAGCAGAGGCGGGAGGCAATTCAGATACGGTCCATCTCTCAAGCCTCTGGAAAAGTTACCATATGAGAGGACCGAGTCTGAAAACGAGGAGATATGTCGTGCCCAAGAGAGGGACCATTTTGCAAAGAAAACTCCACCTCCGAAGGATAAGCTAGATCCGGTGAAAGTGAAGCGCACTATCGATGCCCTGAAGCGACCACCATCGCCTCCGCCGGATTCCAACTTTGTCCGCTGTATTAAAAAGACATATCAAGATGCGCGGCAGTCGGGAAGTACTTCCAGTGATGCAAGGTTAGCAAAACGAAGAAGTGGGAAAAAAATTCCCCAGCTCGGCGAACAGGCGAACCAATCGTGCCCCCCGCTCAAGGTGTCTAGCCATATCGTTGCTAATCATCTGGGGATGTTGCCAGGTACCAATCCTGGTGATTACCTGAGCGATGATGTACAGTTTGAGCCGTTGGAGGTGGACGAATTCAGTTACCGGTACGGGCAGCCTCTCGTCAAACCTGATCATCCTCCTGTAATAACGATGATGCGAAAATTCCATGAATGGTAAATGAAAACCTGCAGCGAGTCTGGGAGGGATACTTTGACGCTGAGAATTAAAGAGGAGCACGACCTCGTTGGAATGGATCAGTTGTCTGTTGAATTTGACGAGTTATTCCAGTTATACAATCAAAAGGCCGTCGACAAAACAATCTTGACTTGCTACTGTCTGTAAGTACTACTTCTGTAATTAAGTCTCTATATATAGCTCAGCTCTTTCATTGCATGTATATATAATTATCCTCACTATATTATGCAGATTGAAGATCGTCGAATGCAGAAAAGCACAAATCTATGAGTTTACGGTTAAAAACAATGTCACACAAACCGAGGACAACTTGCTACAATCGTTGCTTAAAAATCAAAACAAAGAGACAATACTCTTTCCTTACAACTTCAAGTGAGTGTTACTGTCTTGTGCATATTCGGTTTCCCTTATTACTCGAGGTTATAGTAATGTAATTGATGAGTTATGCATGCGTGCGCAGGTTCCACTTTATTCTGCTAGAGATTAAGCTTGAGCGGGGAGTAGTAATCGTCTTAGACTCGAAACGAAAAGATCCCCAGGAATATGCGGACATGACTGAAATGCTCCAGAAGTAAGTTCAATCGATCATTATCGCATTATATCGGCAACTTTGTTCATTTCCTGATATCAAGTAATTATTTTCTTTGTCTGGCAGGGTTTGGAAAGAGTTCACCACAATTGTTCCGGCACTGCCGAGGGAGCTGCGATTTACACACCCTAAAGTAAGTACTACTAGCTAGTTCCGCGTATCTCCCATTGATTCTAGTTTCATCAATACCATTTATCATGCTTCATTATCAGTTTGATTGAACTCTATTTCTCGTAAAGTGCTTGTGGCAGGAAACCGGGAATGATTTTTGTGGATACTACGTTTGCGAGTTCATCTACAACGCGACAACCCCTAAGCGGGGCTACTCTGAAAAACAATTTCAAGTGCGTAAGCAATAATATTCACAATTTTATTTTATTACCATGATTTGTGTTGAGTTTCATTCATATATATGTATTGACCCCCTTCTTCAAATTAGATGTGGCAGATGTGGGATGAACTCCTACCACATGATCGCAAACGAGCAATTCAAGAGGAATTGGTGGGATTCTTTCTTGACCACGTCATAAATAAAGCCGGAGAATACCATCTGGAATTTGACATTAGATGTTAGGGATTGTAAGAGATCTTATATTGTATATATGTAGCTAGTAGCGTCGGATAGATATACGAAAACTTGTTGTTCGACCAATCTCTCGGAGAAAGAGAGGTCGATCACTTCTCTCTGTATATGTTCATGACGATCTTGTGTACTTAATGGTTCCTTCATTTGCTTACTAGCTAGCGTGTCAAGTTCTCTCTATAGTAGCTACCGTCGACCAAGCACGGAGAAAGAGAGGACACTTCTCTCTATTAGCTAGCTAACACAATATGAAACCCCTAAATTAACCCTCCAAAACCCCCTAAACACCCCCCCTTTCAAAAAAAAACAAAAACCCCAGCTCCTGCCAGATGCTGACGCGTGGATGCGTTTTGGTCCCGGTTGGTGTGACCAACCGGGACGAAAGGTCCTCCTGCCTGGGCTCACCGCAGTGGCCACGTGGAGCCCCTTTGGTCCCGGTTCGTAAGCGAACCGGGACTAAAGGTTTTGGGCTTTAGTCCCGGCCCTTTAGTCCCGGTTCCAGAACCGGGACAAATGGGCCTCTGGAACCGGGACAAATGGGCCTTTTTCTACTAGTGTGTGTAAATGATTTGGTAAGGTTCATCCACTGTACTAACTGAGTTGGAGGGCATGAACGAAATTCGAAATGAATAGCAGATCCTCATTTTATTGATTTGGATGCTTACCCACCAACGCGTTATGCTGCCGAAATTTCTAACCAAAATTCCTCCGACTTGTTAATTTTTTGGCCTTGTTTGTAATGAAACAAAAGCTTTAGGGTCTACACTGCAAAATGACAGGGTCTATGACAAGTGGGTTCTGTAAATTTTGGCCCCTCGACGAACACTAGGACGAGGGAGATGAGTTGCGAGGGCGGGCGACGACCGTACTTGAGCCGGCGACGAGCAACGGATGCGTCCCTGCTGCGCCTCCGCCTTCCTGTGCAAGCTCCCAGGCCCTGTACGAGGGAGATGAGTCAGCCTCCGGCCCCAACCCTTCAGGAACTTCCTAAGCTGATAAGAGCAAAAGTGCCAATCGTCGATAGGCCCACATGATCTGGGAACTGAGCCAAGGAGGGAAGAGATTTTATCTGAGATCATGGGTTCGAAGCGATCGACAAGGAGCGAAGAAGCCTCAAAGTGGAACCGTCTAGTCACGAGGGAGGGGGCCAGACCCACATCAAGAATGAGATGGGAATGGTCAGAGCCAACGTGAGGGAGAGCAAGTAAGGAAGCCCGAGGGAAAGCCGAATCCCAGGAGTGTTCCACAAACACCCTATCAAGAACAGAACGAGTAGGATCACCCTGATGGTTGGACCAGGAAAAGCGGGCTCCCACTTTGACTCGGCCGTGGCGGGATGGAATAAAAATATTGAAATTTTAAGGGAAATAGGGAGGTGGAGTAAAAATTGTACTCCCATACGACGGATAAGGGATCAGTTAGGATTTTTTAGGGTGCATCTATACAGCAAACATGTATATGATGCACCAGTTTGTTTCTCAAGACTTGCAAGTTACAAGCACAGATGAAATAATTCACACTTGCTTTGTAGCTGATTCTATTAAGAACATGGAAGATCTTCTAACTGACATGACAAGTTCTGAAGCCTCCCAGCATAAGTAGCTCGCCATGAGCAACTGGCATCTACACTTTAAATTGACTTGTATATGCATAGACCAAAGCTAGGAAGTATTTAAAGCGGGATCATGCAGACCATTGAGTCTCTTCAGTAATAATTTCACGCTAGGAATTTGCTGGATTTAAGTGCAGAACTGTGAATGAACGGGAAAACACACACATGCCTGAACTAAAGACTTAGGATCCGGTGATTCGACAGGGTCAATAAATTTGCAAGATGGGAACTTATGCATTCAAGATCTAATCTTCACTCCCTCCTATAGAAATATAAGAGCGTTTTAGTTATCTAAACACTCTTAGACTTCTTCCAATGCAAAGGTGCTTAGATGTGGTGCTAAGTGCATTAAATAGCTTAGCAACTCAGCTCTCCAATGCATAGGTGCTTAGTTTGTTGTTGCTAACCTCACCTTATTTAATGATTTAGCACCTAAACTCTTTCATGCATTGGCCAACTTCTCTCATTTAAGTGATTTGCCTAGGTTCTATAGCTAGAACTGAGATGTCGATCCTCCAGCTGGGTTGGTCTTTGTGATGTAGTGGTACAGTGCTGAAGCTACCACTTTTGGTCGGGTCCTTGGCGGCTTGTTTCCAGTGTGTGTATACCATAGGCGTGTTCACTCTTGGTACTCTTCCTGGCTAGTAGAGCATCGACAAGATATCTGAAAACTACAGACAATTTTTTTTGCACCATTACAGAAATCAAACTGTAAGTCTCAAGATTTTTGCCTCTTTAAGCAACATTATGTGGTTCTCTTCCCTACAATATCATAAACAGAGGGTACAAATGCAATAAGAAAAATAGTAGACTTCCATTACATGTTATGTACCACAGCTCAATGCATGAGATATATGAAGATGCATAGGCAGAAACTCACTTGATGGTTTTCAGAATCTTGAGAGCGCCCACGTAATACTCCTTTTCTACCTTGGATTGTGCATTATGCCTCTAAGGTTACTCAAATTTTGGTTCCCATCTCTGCTGTACGCTGACTTGGCATGTACTTGTGTCAACCTCCGTGATCTCCTACTTGGTTTCTTGAGTAAACCGGAGATGGACAGAAGGTTATAATAAATTATATACACATGAAATTTCAGTTGGAGGAGAACGGTTGATCCTTGAATAAAACTTTTTGGAGACACTGAAACTTTAAATTGAATGTAAACAAGGAACCGGAGATGATTATGCTACATTTCATGGTTAATCCCATGAAACTACATTTCATGGTTAATCCCATGAACCTTGGTTTCATAACTGAGGGAAATACTTACCCACTTTGTGCTGCAATTACCCGTTCCTCTTTGCGGAAAACCCAACGCATATCAGAAGTATGAGCGATCACCACCACATGTCGGCGATTGTCGGTGTCAAAATCGGCGGATATCGGGTAGGGGGTCCCGAGCTGTAGATCTAGAATCGATAGGTAACAGGGGACGAAGGGCAGTGGTGGAGCCAGGATTAAAGCAAGCCACGGGCCCAAAAAAAATTTGCCGCGAGGAAAAACTTAACATGCCGGCTCTGGAGTTGAGGTAAGCACGGGCACTATTGGGGATATAACCCCGAGATATAACCCGCCAGGTGGGGCCGGGTTAGGTTGTTCGCGACTTAAACAAATAAAGCCTTAAGCAGGCCCATAGATCAAGACAAGCCCGGAGGTGACTCACCTAGGTGGGCCGGATGGAGGCCCAGAGCCAGAAGACGATGTATGACCCGGAGGCGTAAGCCGTACGGGGGTGTCTTGCCGGAGAAGGCAAGGCGACTTAGAGGCTAGGTCGGTTACGAAGTATAACCCGGTCAGGACTCTTGTAAGCCCAGGGCCTCGACCTGTGTATATAAAGGCGAGTCCCTGCGGCGTCTTAGAGTAAGAAACAATCCATCGAGAGCTAGATTAAGCGAATCCGCTCCCTTGTAATCGATACCCAATCAATACAACACAAAGGACACTAGTAGAAAATAGGGCTTTCATCCTAGCCGGATCGGAGCAATAGTCCCGGTCGCGTTACGAACCAGGACTAATGTAAGCATTAGTCCCGGTTCGAGCGGCTAGGACGCCGGACGGGACTCAACAGGCATCAGTCCCGGTTCGAATGGGACCTTTAGTCCTGGTTGGAGACACCAACCGGGACTAAAGGGCATCACCCCCTTTTTCCAGTTATTTTTGTTTTTTGCTTTATTTATTTTCTTTTGTTTGTACTTACAGCGAAATATTTAGAGTTTTTGAGTGAATCTTTATGCTTTAGGTCACAAAAATTATAAACTTTCTGTTAGTGCCAGTAGTTTTCAAATTTGAATAGTTTAAATTTGAATTCTTTGAAATTTGTGTGAATCACTAGTTTGTGAATAACTTTACTTTGAAAATAGATTTTTGAGTGATTCTTTTTCCTGCTGTTTAATATTAGTGTGTTTTATCATTATATTCAATTTGGTAACTTTTAGGTTATTTTAAATAGGTGTTTTAATCAAAAACAAATTCTGTTTAGCTCTTTCAGTTTTATAGCTAAAAAAACAATAAATGCATGAAAAATAGCGAATGAAGTGGGAAGGGTTGAAAATTTATGATGTGGCTTTTAATGGTGCATGTTGAACGCACAAAAAGTTTGGAGTTGAAATAAGTTTTAAAAAATGAAATGTCTTTGTAACAGATGAGTTTTCGTCCGAAACCCTGATACTTCAAAAGAGATTGTCGAGTTTGTACACAAAGTGCATCCAGTTTTTGCCGTAACCATCTCAACTTTTTAGCACATGCTATCTGGGTGAAATGATGATACCATGCCAAGTTTCAACCTTTTCAGAGTTCATTTGTAGTGCTTTTCAATTTCAGTGTCATTTAGCTCAAAAAAAATCAATAAATGCATGAAAATTAGAGAAGGAAGTGGGAAAGGGTTGAAAATTGATGATGTGGCTTTGAATGGTGCATGTTGAACGCACAAAAAGTCTGGAGTTGAAATAAGGTTAAAAAATGAAATGCCTTTGTAATAGATGAGTTTTCGTCCGAAACTCTGATACTTCGAAAGGGATTGTCCAGTTTGTACACGAAGTGCATCCAGTTTTTCCCGTAACCCTCTCAACATTTTAGCACATGCTATGCGGGTGAAATGATGATACCATGTCATGTTTCAACCTTTTCAGAGTTCATTTGTAGTGCTTTTCAATTTTAGGGTCATTTAGCTAAAAAAATCAATAAATACATGACAAATAGCGAATGAAGTGGGAAATGGTTGAAAATTGATGATGTGGCTTTGAATGGTGCATGTTGAATGCACAAAAAGTCTGGAGTTGAAATAAGTTTAAAAAAAGTGTTATGAAAAAGTAAAACGGCTATAACTTTTGCATACGATGTCGAATTTTTTTTTTAATATATCAAAATGTTCAGCACGAGAAACCGGTTTCGATGGCAACCGCCATATAGGCTATTTTGTAAATTTTTAGAATCCTCAAATTCCGAAAGGAAGAAAAGTTCTCCTCAAATTTAAGTTTTTTTGAATTTTTGGTCAAACTACTTATTCAAATAATTATAGTTTTTTAGAATAATAGTTTCAAACTCAAATGATGAAACGTGTGACATCATGCTCAAGGGCTTAATAGGATTGATATGATACATATAACATAAATTAATTGAATAAGTAGTTTATTTTTTTAAAACGGTTTAATTCTTTTAGATTTTTGAAATTCGAAAAGAATAAAAATTCACATTTTAAAAATTAATTTTATTTTAAAAAATGATGTCATTTTTGGATTCCTCACATTTTTCTGATAATAATGGATATATTATTTGTCGAATTTGAATTATAGATTTAAAGATATTAATTGTGCCATATTAAATGAATAAATGGCAAAAAATGAATAAATTATTATTATTACTTATTTTATTTTCATTGAAATTCAATATTATTATTACTTATTTTATTTTGAACATTTTATTATTTTGGATTTTTTGTTTTTTGACAATTTTTGAGTTTTTTTGAATTTTTTCCCTTTTTTGAAGTTTTTTATAGTTTTTAAATTAATCATTGTTGTTTGTTAATCATTGTTGTTTATTTTAATAATTGTTTGGAATTCAAAAAATTAAATCATGTGACATCAAGACCTAATAGGATTTATAGCTTACTATTGTCAAGAAAACAGCAAGTGCAGACTTGGAAACTAGGGGAGATAGAACTCCAAAGTTAAGCGTGCTGGGGTTGGAGCATTGAGAGGATGGGTGACCGGTCGGGAAGTTAGACAATTTGAAATGAGTGATCCACGCTGGAGCAGTGAGGAGGGGTGATTAGAGATTAAATTGTCAAATAATTCAAAGATTTGAAAATCAGAAGAAAAAAAATAAAAATAAAAAAAATAAAAAAAAATAAAAAAAAATTCATTAGTCCCGGTTGGTAACAACAACCGTGTTACCAACCGGGACTAAAGGTCCTCCAGCCCCCGCTCCAGAAAGCTGCCACGTGGAGGGCCTTTAGTCCCGGTTCGTAATGCAACCGGGACTAAAGAGGGGGGGGGGCTTTAGTCCCGATTGTTTTGTCCCGGTTGTAGAACCGGGACTAAAGGCCCTCTGGAACCGGGACTAAAGGCCCTTTTTCTACTAGTGGGAGGACGTAGGCTTTTACCTTCGTCGGGAGGGGCCGAACCTGGGTAAACTTGCGTCTTTCGTCCCGACCAACCCCTTCGAGCTAGTCGCCGTAGCGATGGCCTCACCCCTAAGTCCTTTCACTAGGGCATCTTTCATAACAAAACCACGACAGTTGGCGCCCACCATGGGGCTCATGCGCGGTGCTTTGGAGTTCTCGGAGGGCTCTCTCCCAGGGATCGAGGGATACGCCGTTGGCAGGATCACTAAGAGTCGCCGCGGCAGGATCTACATCGACGACGCTGGCTGGGGCCCCGAGGCCGACTCAATCGAGTACGGGCACCGGGTCCCCTTCGGCGGAATCCACGTCTTCATCGGAAAGATCGGCGGATCTAAGCCCGGGCCGGACATCTGCACCAACCTCGTCAAGTCGGCCCGGCGCACGCAGCCCGCCCGGATTCAACCCGGCCAGAAGCGTGTCTTCGTTGGCTTCACACAAGGCGCTGAAGACTCCGCATCGCGAGGAGAAACCCTTGTCTACTCAGAGGATGGGTCATCGAGCGGAGAGACGGAGTCAATTTACCAGCTTTATGACGGCGGTCTTGCGGGCTATGCCGATGGCGACAGTATTCCGGAGCCCTATGATTCGCCAAGCCAAGCCGCCATCTTCATGGCGGGCACGGCGCCGGCTCTCAATAGCACGACGGCGGGAGCGGCAACAGGAACCACCCCGTCAGGGTCCGGGTCAGCCAGGCCGCCGGCTCAAGTTTTGCTGGGACTAATGAATGAGCTGACCGCTCTGCTGGCAACTGACGTCACAGCCGAAACTCTAACGGAGCGCAATGCGGAGATTGCGAGGCTGAAAGGGCTGATGACCAAAGCCCAAGAGGATATCGATGCAATGCAGGTTCAGATGGATGCTGAGTCGGAGCGTCTGAAGGCGGAGCCTTTTCGTTTAGATCTGGATCAACACGCCTCAAAGGCAGTTCTTCGGATGAGGTATCAAACCCGCCTGCCTACACATTATGAGCCGAGGAATCTCTTCAACAATCCAGGGGCAGGACTGAACGCGCCGCTGGCTATAACCCGGGCCATGGAAGTACTTGGGAGTAGGGCGGCCGCTCAGCCCCGACAGCCAGACCCGCCCCGAAGGAATCAGACCCTGCCGCAGCGTTTTGTGACACCGCCTGGTCATTATTCTAACCCGGTGGATAACATGGTAGCAGCGGCTACCAGAGTCAAAGCACTCCCTCTTGCCGAAGGGACGCCCTTCGCCGCAGAGGCCCGGAATGCCATCGAGCTCTTGTAAACAGCGGTGGCTCAACAGGAGAAGTTTACTTACGGTCGAAGTCGCGTGCACTCAACTCCTCTTCCAAGCCGCAGTTACAGCCGACGCATGGAGTCACCGGCAGTCTCCAGCAGCGAGCGACAACGCAACCCGCCCTGTGATGACCCCCCGGAGCCAACGCTCACGCGATTGTGGATAAAGGCAGAGCCCGTCGAGGGGCGGCGGCTGCGACGCCTTACCAGGAGATTCATGAGTCGCCTCCGGTGACCCCTTCAACCTCGGTGGGAGCCGGAGTCACCTCTAGGGCTGTTGGTGTGCCTTGTTTAATACCTGATCTACGCAACGAGCGTTTGCCGAAGGATTTTAAGGGACCGCGCAAAGTGCCTAATTACACAGTTGATCTGCCTCCGGAGGGCTGGATTGAAAGTTACGAATTAGCCATGGAGATGTTGGACGTCTGTGATGCAGTCTGTGCTGCTATGACATGTCAGTTTTTTACTCTTAGATTGTATTTTAGATTATGGATTTGGATAAAATTTTCTTATAACATCTCTATGTTCTTCGCAAAATGCTCCTATCAGAACATGAAGTTTAATAGAACAAACTGAAGCTTAACTTCTTTTATTAGACAACACCAGATAAATCACTACAAAAACAAATCAAAATGCAGGTTGAGTATGTGCGTACTGTTTTATTGTTAATTGTGTTCCCCCTTTTAACTTTGAATTTTGACAATATAGCAAAAAGATCAATCCACTTTGCACAAATAGTTATAACGGACAAATAGTATAACGTCCTCTACATATAACACAACTATGATTATATGTTAGCTTTATAAATACACATTGTTTATGCTACACCTACTTCTAATGATATTGTTACAACAAAATAACACAAATGATTTAATTATTTGTTATAGATATATCAAACCATAGCACATACGAATAAACCTAAATTTAATGATGGTCGGTTTAACTTTTTTCCAAACAAAGCTGAAGCGAGACTATAATGCACCACTACAATTTTAAGTCAATATAATACAAAACATTCTGTTGCACTATTATTTTTCTCTATATCTTAGTAAGCAATTGCATCTTTCTTCTATTAAAGAAGTACTATGGTTCTAGTTTTCTAGCTAGGTGTATATTATCTCTATGAAAATTGGTGTTATGTCCTTAATTAGTTTGTCCCTTCCAATCAAATATTGTGCAGACACAGTTTCATGATGAACTGTATTCTACTTTTGGCAAGATAGTGTCAAAAAAGTCCCCCCTGCAACTCAAGGTTGCACTATCTTCAAGAGAGAACACTGTAATATAATTTTTATTTAACAGAACACAAAGCAACACAAAAATAATATTTGTACAATTGTCATGAGCCATAAGGGAGCACTGCTATAGATCAGCTAACCAGTCAATAAGGGTTTCTCTTATGGCAAAGCATTAACTCTATGAGACGATAATGATCTTCGCGTTCAGTAAAACTTTCCACCTTGCGGAGGAGAGATCCTAATTACAAAAGATTAACTTTTTCTCTCATTTCAAGCACAACAGATTGTAACAGATGACGCTATCAAGAACATAGGGACTCAAGAACATAGAGCACACTATGAGGCAATATCAGAAAGATAAAAGAGGAATCCCACATGACCAAATTAGATACCCAGCTGTACCAAGCGAAAGAGTATTCGGGGAACACATGCAAACAAGCTTAGATTTCACTATTTTATTTTATATACGATGTTAGTATTAACTTGGCTACCAACTACGATGTCGAAATGATAATCAAGGCTTTGGTGCGTGTTCCCAACACAACATGGCTTTAATTTATCAAGGATGTCAATTTTTTTTATCCAGACATGATGATAAATTATTGGTATAAGCAATTAGTCGAGTCTAAGATATATCATCATATGTTCATGATTTTATCGATCACATAATATCATTTATTTTATTTATGTACTATGCTATAACCTTAATAGGACTCTAACTTAGATAAGGAGATATGTTATGCTTAACTCATATCATGGATGTTCAATCTTCTTTATTTTTTGGATGTATCTTAGGTCTGAACTACGGTTTTATGGCTTCTCAGGTCACTGTAGCGTGATAATTATACTGAAGGAGCGATAAACAAATATGTCATTTCTTCTGTATGTTTCAGTAATTCCTTTTACCTAGCGTATGTAATCCACAGACGTGGTTGTCTCTTCACTAGAGGAAAGAGTTCGAGAACTATACAAACTGATTTTCTCAACAACAAAAACATCCAATTGCTAATAAATTATAAAGCTTAAATGTTCAAATAACAAATAAAGGTGGGACATGAAGTTTCTGCTCCCGAGCTCAAATGAGCTCAGTGAACAGTAAAATCGAAAAAAATTCGAAAAATGTTCAAAAAATTCCGAAATTTTTTCGTGAACAACATTGACAAAATATCTAAGTGCGTGCAAACATTCGGCCTGTAATAACATTCCTATAAGGCCTGAAAATAAGGAATGTTATTTGAGGCCAAATTTTTGCATGCACTTAGATATTTTGTCAATGTTGTTCACGAAAAAAATTCAGAATTTTTTGAACATTTTTCGAATTTTTTTCGATTTTACTGTTCACCGAGCTCATTTGAGCTCGGGAGCAGAATGGTACTTTCCATAAAGGTGATGCAATATTTAATACGCTCAAGATATGCAATATTTAATACACTCAAGATGATGCCCTCGCACTTGCGAGGGCCACCCTCCTAGTTTGTGTAAAGGAAAAAAAATCCTCGATGTGTTGTTTTTAATTAACGGATAATAACAATGCACATGTTTTCTTGAGACAATCGATCTTAAGAATAAAAAAAAGACATTCAAGTGTTATTATCATTTGTAACGAATTGAACAATAAAGAGTTCAATGTTTGTGTACCACCTTTATTTTGAGCATCAGGTGTATAGGGTCGAATTACATTTTTTATCAAAATACATTGCAAGCGATCTAGATTCCAATTATTATTTTCGTTTTTATTGGCTATCTTTCTATCTATGTAAAATTTGGCATGCAACCAGTATTGTTTTTTTCAAAAGCCCGTGGCAACGCACGGACAATCTACTAGTATTACTAGTATATTAGTTGGCAGAATCTCGTTCTACGTGCTGGACTGTACCCCAGATGCAACGGGCTAGTGGCACAGGGATCCACATGCTCACGTTCAAGGTTACCGCCGATGTCGAGGGAGCGAGTCCAAACAATGCCGGTGCAGGTCCAGGTCTCCGCTCTATGTACTTGAGTACAACTAGTTGTGTCTTGAATAACGAGCTAGATCGCGACTTCTGGAAACTGATATTTATCTAGACTCGCCGAAAAAAAGGAAGACTAATTAACTCCGTACTACTACTCCCTCCGTCTGGGTTTATTAGGCCTCCTCTTATTTTGGGTTAAAGTTTGACCTATAAATTTAATTAACAAAATGCAAACTACATGTCACAAAAATTATATTGTTGAAAAGCTCTTGCAAATACAAATTCGACGATATAATGTTTCATAGCATATATTTTATAGTTCAGTAGTTTATAGATGATTAATGTCTGACCCAAAATATGAAGGGGCCCAATAAACCCGGACGGAGGTATTACATGGCTACATGCATGTTCGTCTGAGGTGGCTAATTAAGTCAAACCAAGTAGTTTTCTTTCTTCTAAGCGGAGATGTTGTTTGGTGCCATCCAAACCCAGTAGTGGAATATGGAGAGGAAAGCGCACTGCAGTTGAGAGAGAGAGAGAGAGAGAGAGAGAGGAGAATAACAAAGATCCATCCATGGCGGAGACAGCGATCACCGCGGTGCTCTCCAAGTTCGGTGAGCTCGCCGCGAATGAGACCAAGCTGCTGATTCAGGTGGGCGATGACATGATGCTGCTGCGCGACCGGCTGGAGTGGCTGCAGGCCTTCATCCGGGACGCCGACCGCAAGCGCCGGGCCGGCACCGACGGGCTAACCCGGGTGTGGGTGCGCCAGACGCGCGATGTCGCCTTCGAAGCGGAGGACGCGCTCGACGAATTCTTCTTCCACAAGGTACTCTTGTCCTGATTTTTTTTTGTTGGAACACTAGGTGCTCCTGCCCTGCTTAATTAGTTGATATCTCTCTCAATACCGGCCATCTCAGTCAGGCGAAACATACTAAAAATAAAGTAACGTTAGATTTGCTTTTCAGAGTTATTACTTCTTCCGTTCCTAAATATAAGTCTTTTCACTACGGACTACATACGGATGTATATAGATATACTTTAAATAGATCCGCTCATTTTACTCTGTATGTAGTCTGTAATGAAATCTCTAAAAAGATTTATATTTAAGAACGGAGTTAAACACTAACTAGCTCCAAGGGAGCAGTCGACTTCTCTTTGGCATTCAATTTTCCTTTCACGGTTGACTATTATTCTAGACCCTGCGCAGCCTTCAAAGGTAAGACACATGTAATCCTAGAGATCTAGAGTTCATCTTGTGGCCCGGTGCCTCATTCGGTGTCGGACGTGGCTTCCATTCCTGCAGTCGCTGCTCCTGCCTAGGCCCGATTGTCTCGTATCCGATCTATGCTCGGACGGCTTTGAATTGCTTAGGATTTAGTCATGGCGAAATCCCTTCAGCTTATGCTGCCAGCGGCGTCGCCCCTTCTTGGTGGTGCTAACATGGTTATTATCAGTGATCCTCTTCGAGCTTCAGGGAAAACCCTAGGTTCGATTTTCCAGATCGACAACGATGGCATCTTGATGTCATTCTCCTTCATGAAGTCGTTATCTTGTTTTGCTCGCGGCGTCCTCCTTGCTGGATAAGAAGATGCTGATAGTTTGGTTGTTAGTTGGATAGCTTTTCTGGTCGGCGAGTTTAGATGTGTTCTTCTTTGTTTGGGTCGAGCATTTCTTGCCACTTGGCTTCGGGCACCATGTTCAGCCTTTTACGTTTGTGTCATATGTTGTATCTCCTCATACTCATTCTAACTTGTTTTATCAATAAAATGATCCGCAAGTTTTGCGTATTTTTCGTGAAAAAAAATTCATCATGTGATGAAAATTACAAATTGCATGCCAATTATTGTTCTGCCCCACTCTCTACGGCAATAACAAAACTCGTAGTGGAACGTCTGGCTTGTTATATAGATTACTAAATCTTTATCATTTATATTTTCATTAAACATTGCCTCAAAAAAATACATTCATCAAATATTTACGGCTATTTTTGTTGGTTCAATAACACAATAGAACTTTACTTGCAGGCAACATTAGTTTAGCTCTAAAACTTGTTCGAGTGGTTTCTGAAAACTATCTTTATAATTCATGCATCAATTTTCTGGTGACACCAGGTTGGCCTAAGAAGTGACGGTTACCCACGTTGGAAAATTTGGCGTAAACATTTGATGGTCTTCGGTAACCAAATTCTTGTTCGCCATAGGTTGTCTAATCAAATCAAAAGAATCAAGAGCAGACTCAACCAGATCTCAGAAACTCAAAGGGAATATATGATTCAGCATACACCGTTAGCGGCATTGACATCTTCCACCACAGCCATTGCGGCCTGGTAAGTCACTCTGTCTAAAACCTTACCATTTTCCATTACTTACTTGGTTGCAGAAAAATGAAGCTAAAACTAACTTGTTAGGTATTAGCGTTATTTCCAACATGTAACTTTTACCTTCGCGGGGTATGTAGCATAATTATAATTTAAAAGCATATTTTTTTGGGGAAATTTTTAGTCTATTCATCTACAATGAAAATCAGAAACAATAAAAATTACATCCAGCTTCATAGACCACCTAACAACGAGTACAAAAACCGAAGCGAGACGAAGGTGCGTCGCCGTCATCGTCCCTCCCTCGTCGGAGCCAGATAAAACTTGTTGTAGTAGACAGTCGGATAGAACCAGCGCACCAGAACAACAATCGTCGCCGATGATGAGTAGCATAGATCGGAAGAATCCAACCTAAAGACACACACGAATAGGAACGGCGAACAAATCCGAGCAGATACAGCAAACATAGATCAACCGGAGACACATCTCCACACGTCCACCGACGGTGCTAGACGCATCACCGGAATGGGGCTAGGCGGGGAGAACCTTATTTCATCTTCAAGGAGCACCCGCCGTCTCGCCTTCCTAAGCAGGTCACAAAACCAAACAAAACTCAAAGTGACATCTAAAAATGGAGCCCTCTCACCGGTAAGGGCGGGATCCAGCACTAGACCTGGCCATGGCCCGACCCGGCCCGGTCGGCCCGGCCCGAAAAAGCCCGACCCGGCCCGGCCCGACCTTGCCCACGGGCCAGGCTCGGGCCTAGATTTTGAGCCCGGTGGTCGGGCCGGGCCGGGCTCGGGCCTGCAAAAACCCGAGTTTACGCCTACACCGGGCCGGGCCTGCCGGGCCGGGCCGGGCTTTCTTCGGGCTTGGGCACAGAAATTAGGCCCGGTGGCCGGGCCGGGCGGGGCTCGGGCCTGGGTTTTCAATGCCGGGCTTTTTTAGGCCCGGCCCGAGGCCCGGCCCGGCCCGAGGTTTGGCCAGGTATATCCACCACGCCTCCATGTCCCTAAGGCCACCGAAGACAAGGCAGATTGGCAGCTGCGCCGGCTGGAGGCGAAGAAAACCTAAGCTTGGGAGAGAAGGTGGCGGCTAAGTATGGTGGTTGTGGCTTTGACAGGCAATATAATAGTTATCTATACCTACCTAGTAGTAATGAAGTAATATATATTCTTAGAGCATCTATAGCCAAGACTTGCAAATCCGGGCCCTCAAACGCCCGGACACTTCTCAAATACCGTCGTCCACATCTGTGTATCTCATATTCGGTCCATCATATCCATACTAGCATGCAACGTATACAAAAAGAACGTAGATCAACCCACAAACACAGAATCAGACAAAGGAATGCACATTCCGATCATCAAAAGATCACCGTCGGATGTCCAAAAGATCGTCACAGTTCACATAATTCACATAAACGACGGACAGATTTAAACTAGATTACTAAGAACATGAAAATGAAAACGGAGACGGCGAACATTCACCACTTCCTCGCACGGCCCTTTGCCCTTCGGGTCGTCCGGGCAGCTATAGGAGTCGGCGGCTGGTGGGGAATCGAACGAGTCGTCCGATGAGGAGCCGTCATCGTCATCGTCGTCGTCGGAGAGGATGACGAGAACTTTTAGCCGCGCCGCCGGACCTCCTTGTCCTGCTGCCGTTTGAGCTTCGCGAGCCGAGCCGCCTCCGTCAGTGTCTCCGCCGCCTCGCGCTCGGACTGCTCCGCCTCCCTCCTCTCCCTTTGCCGCTGCCACTCGCGGCGGGCGGCACGCGCCTATGATTCTGGTGTGCACGCCCAGGCCGGCGGGGTGGCACAAGCACCCCCCGCTACCCATGTGGGGGAGTAGCAACCAGCGGGGGCAGGGGACGGCGTAGGGAGGCGCGGATTGCGAAGGCCGCATGGCGGAGTTGCGCACGTGCCGGGAGGGGCCAGCGTCGGCGTCCTAGCTGTGCCGGCGGGGAAGCGGCGACGCTGCTGGTCCGGAGTTGCCCCTGGTCTCCACCTTGGACCGCTCCTAGGCGATGCGCAGGGCAAGCTCATAGTCCGGATCTAGGTCGTCGTCAGAGCGGCTACCGGAGCTTGACATTGCGCCGGATTCGATCGGAATCGGTGCGGGAAGAGGCGAGAACGGAGCGAGAGAGGAGAGTAAGTGAGCTAGGGTTTCGGAGTGATGAGCGAGATGGGGTTTTTTGTAGGACAGTCGTGGGGTCGGTGGTATGCCGGGCTTGACAGGCGGGCGTTCCCGGGCGTGCTCGGGCCACCCCATATCCGCCGCTTATTTGGGCTGGATATGAGGGGTGTCGGTCAGTCCGGGTGTTTGAGGCCGGTTTGAGGGGGCCGGTTGGGTCAATTTTTTGTGACCGGTCAGTAACCGGGCGGTCAGCCCAAGCGTTTGAGGGAGGTATGAGGGGTCCAGATGTGGATGCTCTCAGTCCATAATGCTATTTTATATAAAAGCCCTTCACTTTTTCGAAAATAAACCCGCAGCAAAACTGGTGCACCCCAGAATTTCGTAGGCCCTCCGCGTGGGCTTAGCATTTTTTGTTCGGCTGTCCTCGCATGGGCTGAGGTGGGTTGCTGTGCATTTTGGAGCAACCAAAAAAATATATGGTCATAAAGGAGACGAACCCAACCTCTCCGTCAAACCAAACCACCTCAACCAACTCACCTAGGCTGATTTGTACTAAAAATTGGGTCGTTACCGAATTATTAGTCCCACCTCGGTCCTTCCTATCAAATTCTACCAATTTTTATATGTGTCTGTTGTCTGGAAAACAAGCCGGTGATTACACGTCTCAATAAGAAAAGAAATACCTGACAGAGGAGGACATGGACCTGCCATAAAAGTGAGAATTACGACAAATAAGGACCTGTCGAGATTGTATGGAATGGAATTGTGAGTGGAGATGATATTGGCTGCGGGAAATAAATGAGGGACATGCACGCATAATAAATGGAATGGAATTGTGCACCCGAAAAAAAGAGAATGGACTTGTGAGTAGTCTAGACATGACGCTTATACTGGATCCATTAATTTGCAATGTGAGGCAGACAGACAAAAAGAAGAAGAAAAAATAATCAAAGTTTGCATGTTTTTTAACACACTTCACTGCTTCTATTTCTATGCATCGGAAATAAGGCACTTAATTATGTCAAAAAGGTAATGAAAAGACAAAGAGAAATAAGAAAAAAGTCACTTTATACAATAAAAATGCACTTGTGTCAATGCCATAAAAAAACGACGGCTCCTATATAAAAGTGGCACTTACGCCAAAGGATCTGTAGCTGCCATCATGCATAGAAAATTGCCTTTCTTCTATGCATATTAGACCCTCAATGTTTTTCTCGATTCATTACATACGCTGGAAACAAAAAAAATCACAAATACAAATTGGTACAGAATTTGCAAATTTCTCTAACTCTGATAATGACCTATGCAAATCTTTTTTTAGATTCTTTCAAAAGTGCATAGAATAACTGCATTGCACAGAGTAATATATCAATGTGCTATTTTCGGGGACTGAGTAATTGTTATTTCTAAGTCAATGAACAAAATGAAAAGTAATTTTATAAAAATATATTTTATGATATACTCCATTTCTCCGACAATTATTTCCGGACAGAGGGAGTAGAATGCAACACCCTTTTGCTCATGCCGGTGAGCATTCATCTCAATTTGATAATGTTAGTTAATACTAAACTTGCAGTCAAAATAAATGTTACATTTCATTGAATGTTGAACTTTGTATTGTTTATAAAAAAAATCAGTCAGTTCTATTTTTTCAATAATTGTGGAAAGTTCTTTTATCCCCTGATTATCACATTTTGTATGTTTTGTATTCTAGTGAGAGCACGTGAAGTTATTTTTTCTCCCGTTGCAACAGACGGGCATATATGCTAGTAGATATAAATCATTACCCATATGGCTGCGCATTGCCTTTGCTACGTACATGTAAAATAAACACTAATTTATTATTTTTATGACTCAGTTAGGTTGCAATGTTTTTAGAGACAAGTCCACTTTACCAGCCTAGACTCTTTCCTTGGTTTAAATACAACCTTGAACTTCAAATTTTTCTAAAATCCAACCCTGAACGCCGAAAACTGTTTAAATTACCCATTCCTGATTTGTAAGTGGTTTTGTTACAACAGCAACCACATCACTCTATAGGGACCACATGTAAGTGTGACAATCGTCCAACCGACTCCTTCTAGGGTAAGCAATCTCCCTGTTTAACCCGCACCCATCCAATTAATCTCGGGACGGCTGCTGAAGGTGGGGCGTCAGCTCTCCCTCCTCCCTCTCTGATAGGCTTGGTCGGAATCGGCCCGGGGGGAGGGGGTGGTCACACGTCGTCTAGATTCCCTGGACAGTCGTACATGTTAAGCCACATCACTTAGCCACCACACCTCCTTCCGTGCCAAAAGAAGAGCATTGTCCTTACCCTCCAGGTGTCGTGGAATCCGTCGTCGAGTTCTAGTCCATGGGTACAGCTCCGTGCCCTGCCGTTGCCGCCCCTCTTATCCATCCCTCCACCGCCATGTGCCCAACACCAGCCTGACCGACAACCGCTCCAAACTATCACCCATGCCCCGCTGGAGGAGAATAACCCTGTTGCTCTCTCTCTCTTGCCGCCACCTGTGTCCTACAACCTACTAACGCCTTACCTGCTCTAGCGTGCCCTTCTAACGCCCTGTAGGAGACATACCCCGAGCCAGAGGAGCTACGGTTTGGCCTCCCAACTTTACTTGTGGCGGGCGATTCTTGACGGAATTGAATCCAACAAATCTTGGGTAGGGGTCCTGAGCTTTTAGCTTTCGCACGACGATAACAGGACAAACAGGGAACACCGTTTTTTCCTAGGTCCAGGCCCTCTCGAAGTGGTAAAACCAATGTCCTGTTGTGTTTTATTTATTGCTGATGGGGTACATAGTACATGTTGATCTACCTGTAGATCATATGTGAATGAGTTGGCCTCTACGGTCTAAACCCCTCGGCTTCTATAGACATCATGGGTACCTAGGGTTACACATATGTCTGTTACAACCAAAGATAAACATGCCGAAAATTGCTTTCGTGCCTTAGAGTATGCGCCAATTTTTCGAAAGACTCCTTCTTGAGTGCGTTATGGGGCCTTACAAATATGGCCCACTAGTTGGTTGTTTGGGGATCCTCGGCCCAGCCCACCTCTCAAAGCTGATGTGGTTAGCAGCCCCCTATGTAGAACACGATCAGTAGCCCCTGAACTGGTTTTCAAGCTGAGGACCTTGCTGATCCTCAAAAAAAAAAGCTGAGGACCTTGCTGATCCTCAAAAAAAAAAACTGAGGACCTTGCTCGGATCCTCCAAGTCGTTTCTTCATCTTCAGTCTTCGGTTTCGTAGACGAGTTCAACAAACCCAATATCCTTGTCTTCAGAATTAATCCCATGTCCGAGAATATTCTCGGATCCGAAGTCTTGCACTGAAGTGGGTGCCTTAAGAGCTAAGTAAGTTTCTGCCGAGGAGATTTTAGGCCTTGTCCTGACAGTGTTTTGAGTATGCTATCAGACGAGATGTAATGGGCCCTGAGATATGCTTTTATCGGCGTTATTAATCTCTTCCTTCAATTTGTGTGTGCAAGGATGGAATGATGCCCGGGAAACACACGAATGTGCTGCTATAGGACTCAAGCGTCCCATCGTCCCATGACTAGGAATCTCCATATAAGGTTAAGGGAAAAGATAAGAGATTTTACACCCCTTCCACTAGCCTTCTGCCTTGCGCGAATATCATCTGCCTCCTCAGCTCCATCGCCGTTTCGGGAGTTCGACGCCATGGACATTGTTGCAGGCTCATCTACTCGCCCCGCTGGACCCCTCGAGGGAGATAGGAAGAGCTGTTTGGTGGCTCAAGGGCAGCTAGACCGGCTCTCCACCTCTGGATATCTTCACGAGCCGCAGTTCGAACTAATTCGTCCAGGGTTGGTTTCCCTGCACGGCGGCGTTCTTCATGACAACTTCCCCAGACTGCAGATGTAGCAACCTGACACAAATGGATCGGAATCTCTATGCTTATTATGCTAGTCCCTAGATCAATAGCTAGCACACACAGTACTCGATGAAAAACAGAGTCCAATCACACACTTTATTGCATCGATAATCCTTAAATACAATATTTATTACATAAATATGCTTAAAGGCTATCTAAAAACAATTACTGCAGAAGTGTAGAGGACAAGTGAGTCCATGCAACTCCACTGATAAAAACGGAGTGGAGAACAACGACCTATCGCACATTTACTCTTCGTTGGAATAATCTGCAACATGAAACGTTGTAGATAGGTCAATACAATGAATGTATTGGCAAGTCACACCCAATGTGCTATAAGAAATCCACCATATATATGCAAGGGTATATAAAGTGGAAAGCTCCAAGTTTTATTTTGCATAAAGCCATTTTTTCTTATTTTGCAATATCGTGTGTGGTATATTATTCGAAAAAGGCCAGGAGAAAATAAGAGCTATTAATAATACAATACATCGAATCTAACTTTGTTCGAATGAAACTACCTCGCAAAAAACTTAAGAAACAAGGAAAACTGAGATATTTATTATCTAGCCGTAGAACTGGCGAAGCAGGGCATCGTTCAATGGATGCGGCTCCAGGCGGTTCTCCTTGACATTCCGGATCTGATATGCTCCTCCAACGAGCACTTTGTCTATAATGAATGGTCAATCCCTGCCTGCAAACAGTTTATGCTAACCTGGCTTGTGTGGGTGGTTTCGTAGGACTAGATCGCCGACGTTAAGCGCCTTTACTCGGACCTCCCAATGGTGGTAGAGCCGTACCCGTTGTTGATAGAAGGTGGATTGTTCTTTGGCAACGTCTCGCTCCTCATCCAAAGCATTGAGGTCGTCCTGTCAACTATTTTCGCCCTCATGTTCCTCATAAAGACGTACTCGAGGTGCATCCTGAATGAGGTGACTAGGTAGTATGGCCTCAACGCCATAAACCATAAAGAATGGTGTATAGCCTGTGGATCGGTTGGGCGTGGTGCACAGTCCCCATACCACGGAGTCGAGATCCTCGGCCCATTTATTGTCGACTTCCTCTAGATATCGAATTAGGCGAGGTTTTATGCCGCTTAGAATTAATCCATTGGCCCATTCGATATGCCCGGTTTTTTGCAGGTGAGAGATGGAGGCATGGTCAAACTTGATGTTTTGCTTGGCGCACAATTATTTTACCTCCTCGGTCGTGCAGTTGGATCCATTGTTCGTGATTATGCTGTGAGGTTTGCCATAACGGTGCACCACCCCAAATATAAAGTTGATCCCCAATTTAGCCTTTGTTGATGGCATGGGCGCTGCCTCTATTCATTTGGTTAACTTGTCCGCATAGCGGATATTTAAAAAAATGTCATTATTTTTGCAACCTTGTGTATATTTTTAGATTTTTACAATAAAAATAACATCTAATTTGAGGAAATTTTATTTATATTGCTCCTTCACTATTTGTCTTGCTCTATAATTCGTGCGTTCCTTTGGAGCCTTTATCATAAAACAATTTTGGCATGCATATTGTATGCATGATCAGAGTAAATTGAAAAGTATGACTGTGCCTATGCCATTACTGATAAACTACTACAACTAACACCCTTTTAGATCGATTTGTGCATGTTGTACATCAAGATTGGGCAAGTGTACAAGTCTAGGGTTGACACAATATTTTGTTACCTGTTCATTTGTACATAGATACATGCAAACATCCATGGATGGTATGCAAAAATTCATCTCCTTCCACTGGTAGAAAACAGGCCTTTCGTCCGGACCTCTAGTCCCGGCCGGGTTTGGTCCCAGGACTAATGACATCTTACATATTGTGCAAAAAGCCATGACGGGGAACAAATAAATTGGGACTTTGATGCATGTTTTTCATCTCTGTTTGAGAAGTGCACCACACATATAATTATTTTAATTGGATTCACATGTTAATATTTATTTTCATTTTAAGTGATGGGTCGAGACAGCTGATTTTTTTTAATCCTTTACGAGACAAATGCATATTTTTAAATACCATTTTCGTGTTGTGTGAACGTCTCTATAGAGGGAGTGTACTGTATTGGTTCACTCGAGTCTATAGCAAACTGTGAGTATAGTTTTCAAAAAGAAAAAAAAACTGCTATTATTCTGAAACATAGGGGATATGAATAAATGTGTCCAAAACATCAAAGTTTTTTTGTGATTAGAGGGAGTGTACTGTGTATTGGTTCACTCGAGTCTATAGCACCGTAAATAAGGTACGGAGAATAACAAGTGTTCTATATACAACCTATTTTATGTGCATTCGCAAAACAACTATGGATTGGATGTAAACAAACTGACAGTTTATATACTCCAGTCTATGTTTTTTGTTTTGCTACACTTTTGTGAATAACTGTTAGGTTGGTGCCGTTTGGTTCTATGCCTTGAATGGCCATACTTTGTCACACATTTTTGCTAAGCTTGCCTAAGTTTAGTTTAACAAAATAAGAGCCATTAGTCGGCAAGCCTAAGGAAAACATGCCACACTTTTTGTGTCTATGTAATGTGAGACCCTAGTGTGGCTTGTCTAAGGTGTGGCTTGAACCAAACACACAACTAAGTTGGTCAAATATATATGATTTTAGTACACATGCATACTACACTTCTAATATGATTTTAGTACGGCCTAGACAAATATCCACCAGCCGTGCATGAGCCGCATGAACAAAGACAATTTGAGCATGATTGGAGATTGTAGCAGCATTGTAGGTGAAACTAGTATGCGCAGTAGTTCCTTATTGTCTTGAGAGTCACGACACACGACTGCATTTACGGTCCATTAAGAGTTTAAGACCAAGGTGGTATTCATGTCTTATGGAGAACCACATTCGATATATCTTTAGTCATCCTTTCCACCATAGGAGTATTGCTTAAGACTCTACTCCCTCCGTCCCGTAATATAAGAGCACTTTTGACAGTACACTAGTGTAAAAAACACTCTTATATTATTGGGATAGAGGGTGCATTTACAAAAAAGAGTTAGATCATAAATTCCAAATTAAGATACTACCACAAAAAGATCAGTAAGAAAAAAGATGCTGCTATGACTATGAGTACATCTCATGTGCTATTTATGTTTACTCAAAGAATTGTGGAAGACAATGAGAGCTATATAATACTCGTATATGTATTTTTGCAACGTAGGACTAGTCCCTCGCGCCACAAATCTATGCAGCCAATCTAATTTTTTGAGGGAAATGTAATTAGGAAACCACTGTAGCGTCTTGCTTTACTAGTTAGTACTACCTCCGTCCCAAAATAAGTGAGTCACTTAATTTGGGACAGAGGGAGTAGTTACTAGTACTACTACATTAATTCTAGTGTTTTGTAGCATGCATTAGTCCAATCATTGAGCATTAATTAATAAAAGTATTGGATGAACAGGCGGGATGACTATAAGAGTTCGGTGGGCTTTGACGATGATGGGCAGAATCTTGAGCAAATGCTGCTTGGTGAAGGTGAACGTCCGCTCATGTTCATCTCCATAGTTGGGGAAAGTGGTGTTGGAAAGAGAACACTTGGAAAAGTTATCTCTTCAAAGCTGAAGGAGACGTTCCACCCTTTAATCCGGTTCACTGTGCCACAAGGAAGTACCCCGCATTATATCTTGAACAATATCCTGGAGCGTATAAATGAACAGTACAAAGAGCAAAAAAAAGCAGACTCTGGCGAGCCAAATGAATGCGACAGTAATCTAACTGACAAGATCCGTCGCCTTCTTGGTAATAAGACGTACCTGTTGGTTCTTAGTGGCATATGCTCCAAGGCCATGCTCAACTGTGTGAAGGAGAGCCTGCCTGATAACAAGAATGGCAGCAGGGTGATACTGATAGTCGACGATGAGAATGAAGAAGTGGCGTGGCACGCAGATACCATGAACATGGAGGGCATCAGCGGAATCCACCAGTTGAGCCGTTTGAAAAAAGAAAGAAGCGGAAAACTATTCCGTTCAAGGGCCTTCAAGAAAGAAGAGTCAGATGAGGGTTACAAGAGCAAGTACGACCAGATCGTGTACGATATAACAGGGGGCTATCCTCTGGCAATAGTGGTTCTTGCCGGACTCCTTCGATTCAAAGAGAGGCCGGGTCAGTGGGAAGCTGTTCTGCAACAGCTTAGACCTGCACCTGGTATGGAAGCTGTGCTTCAACTGCACAGACCTGGACTTGGAATGGAAGCAGAAGACGGCAAAGATTGTATGGAGTGTCATATTAGCCCTCCTCCAACACAAGTTGATCTGTCAAGCACAAGAACAACGATGGAGAGGGTCTTTTGGGCGAGCTTTGAAGATCTCCCCAACGACCTCAAGTCGTGCTACCTCTACTTTGGCGCTTTCTCCAAGAATATGGGATTCTATGCCGACGAGATCGTGCGGATGTGGATCGGCGAGGGATTCATCAACCCGCAAAAGGGCAAGACCATAGAGGAGTTGGGCAACGGCTACCTCAAGGAGCTGGTCTTGAGATGCATTGCACTACCGGAATTGACGCCGACGCCGACGGCCTTATCTATGCCGACGGCCACCGTCGGCATAGACGGCGGTATGCCGACGGCCTAGCGCCAGCCGTCGGCGTACCCGCCCGTCGGCATACCTCCGTCTATGCCGACGGCCACCGTCGGCATAGGTAGGCCGTCGGCATATCTCTGACTATGCCGACAGTGGCCGTCGGCGTAGCCCGGCCATCGGCATATGTGTGGGCCCGGCCGCCCCGGTTTTAACAGCCGGTTGACGCCGTCATACGTATGCCGACGGCCCTAACGTCGGCCGTCGGCATACCTATCTGCCGCCACGTCATCGATCCGCGGCACCGTGGGCCCGGAGCTATGCCGACGGTTATGCCGTCGGCATAGCTCCAGCCCCACGGTGCCGCGGATCGCTGACGTGGCAGGGAGCTATGCCGACGGCATAGCCGTCGGCATATCTACGTTCATTTTTTTTAAAAAAAATCGTTTTTTTATAATTTTTTATTTTAAAAAATTAATTAAATAGAGCTATGCCGACGGCTATGCCGTCGGCATAGCCCTTCTGTTTTTAGTTTCTGTTTTAAATTGCTTATATCTTTTAAGATATTTGATGTTTTTGAGTGATTCTTTTTGCATTAGATTCAAAATTTTGTCTAGTTTCTGTTTGTGCCATTAGTTTTCAAATTTGAATGGTTTAAATTTGAATTTGTTCAAATTTGCTTCAAACCCTAGATTGTGAATAACTTGAGTTTACAAATAGTTTTTAATTTAATTCTTTTTGCTCCTAGTCACGTGATAGATTGTTGTCACAGTAAGATTTATTTGGTTATTTTTAGAATAATTTAAATTAGGATTTTAATTTCAGGGTCATTTAGCTCAAAAAAATCATTAAATGCATGAAAAACAGCAAATTAAGTTAGAAAGGGTTGAAATTTGAGGATGTGGCTTTGAATGGTGCATATTGAATGCACAAAAAGTCTGGAGTTGAAATAAGTTAAAAAAAATGAAATGCCTTTGTAACAGACGAGTTTTCGTCCGAAACCTTGATACTTCAAATCAGATGGTCCAGTTTGTACACGAAGTGCATCCAGTTTTTGCCGTAACCCTCTCAACTTTTTAGCACAAGCTATGTGGGTGAAATGATGATACCATGCCAAGTTTCAACCTTTTCAGAGTTCATTTGTAGTGCTTTTCAATTTCAGGGTCATTTAGCTCAAAAAAATCATTAAATGCATGAAAAATAGCAAATTAAGTTAGAAAGGGTTGAAATTTGAGGATGTGGCTTTGAATGGTGCATATTGAATGCACAAAAAGTCTGGAGTTGAAATAAGTTAAAAAAAATGAAATGCCTTTGTAACAGACGAGTTTTCGTCCGAAACCTTGATACTTCAAATCAGATGGTCCAGTTTGTACACGAAGTGCATCCAGTTTTTGCCGTAACCCTCTCAACTTTTTAGCACAAGCTATGTGGGTGAAATGATGATACCATGCCAAGTTTCAACCTTTTCAGAGTTCATTTGTAGTGCTTTTCAATTTCAGGGTCATTTAGCTCAAAAAAATCATTAAATGCATGAAAAATAGCAAATGATGTCATATTTGGATTCCTCACATTTTTCTGATAATAATGGATATATTATTTGTCGAATTTCGATTTACAGATTTAAAGATATTAATTATGTCATATTAAATGAATAAATGGCAAAAAAAATTAATAAAATAATATTATTACTTATTTTATTTTCATTGAAATTCAATATTATTAGTACTTATTTTGTTTATTTTAATAATTGTTTAGAATTCAAAAAATTAAATCATGTGACATCAAGACCTAAGGGTTAACATGATTGATAGCTTAAGATTGTCAGGAAAACAACAAGTGCAGACTTGGAAACTAGGGGAGATAGAACCTGAAAGTTAAGCGTGTTGGGGCTGGAGTAGTGAGACGATGGGTGACCGGCCGGGAAGTTAGACGATTTGGAATGAGTGCTGATTAGAGACTAGAGATTAAATTCTGAAGCAGTGAGGAGGGGTGATTAGAGATTAAATTGTGAAAATTTGAAAAAAATAATTTGAAAAAAAAAATTTGAAAAAAAATTAATTAATTAAATTGAGCTATGCCGACGGCTTAACCGTCGGCATAGCTTCGTCCCATTTTTTTGTTTTTTAACAATTTCTTTAAAAAAAATTTAAATAACTAAATTAAGCTATGCCGACGGCAAAGCCGTCGGCATATCTCTGCTGCCAGGAGCTCCCAGCGGCTGCCACGTGGCAGCCCGTGGTTGCCGTCAGGTGAAAATCATTGCCGACGGCGTATATATGCCGACGGCCGTACGGATGCCGTCGGCATATATGCCTATGCCGACGGCTTTCCTATGCCGACGGTCTGACACATCTACGCTGACGTGATCTACGCCGACGGGTTATGCCGACGGGGGCCGTCGGCATATACCTAAGCCGACGGCATGGGGGCCTATGCCGACGGCCGGAGGCCGTCGGCTTAGAGGGGCAGTCCGGTAGTGTTGTTGACATCCTGGAGATGGTTGACGGTGACATTAAGACGGTCAAGGTCCACCCAAGTCTCCTTGTGTTCCTGCACTCAGAGGTTCGCGAGGCCGGCTTTGTTGAGGTTCACGACACGAATCATGTGTTTGTGTCACCATCAGTTCGCCGCCTCTCTTTCCGTAGTTTTGATAGCAAACAAGTCAAGTTCACCAAGAAGCTCCCTAAGCTACGTTCCTTCATTTGCCGCGTGGAGGAGACAGAACAGAGGGATGATGGGCCCGATCTCATGTTCCTGCGTGGATCCAAGTTCCTGCGTCTAATCTATGTGAATGGTTTGAGGCTCCGTGAATTGCCCCATGGTATCGGAGAAATGATTCACTTGCGGTACCTATATGTTCGCTGCAAGGACCTCGAGGAGCTCCCGCCCAGCATTGGGGAGCTGCTCAACTTGCAGACTCTGGACATAAGGAAAACTCAAGTCGTAAACATTGACCCAGGCTTCTGGAAGATAAAGACACTGCGACATGTGCTCGCAGAGCAGCTCACGCTTCCAGAAACCCTGGAGGAAGAACTGGAAGAGCTGCAAACGCTGCATGGTGTGAAGCCCCCGGGACCGGGAGAAGGAGAATGGAATCAAGAGAATTGTCCACTGCGCAAGATGCCCAAACTCCGGTCACTCAATTTGCAGGGAATCGAGCACAGTAGACATGGAGCTGCACTGGAGAGTGCTCTTAAGGACATGTGTTTCCTTGTCGACTTGAGTCTCAAAGGTGATGTCATCCCTCAATGCGTCTTCACTGTAGAGGGCCTCCAATACCTTGAGACGGTACAGCTGGATGGCTCGATGCAGTGGCCTGAGGTCTCAACCAATGTTGGCAAGAACCGGCCAAACTTAGCTCAGATTACTATACTGAAAGAAAGCAATGACGTGGAGCTGGAGAAGATGGGCTTCACGAGCTTCGATACCGTAACAGTTTACAGGCGTTCCAACAAACAAGGAGAAACAGCTGCTGCGGCAAACCAGAACGGTGAGCACAAAGATGAAGCAAGCTCCAGCGCAAAGGAACAACCGGAAGACCAAGGTGACGAAGCTGATGCAAAACCGGAAGACCAAGGTGAGGAAGAAGCTCGAAAGTGATACAGTATCCTGCAGCGCTCTTGGTTTTTCGTATATCCTCCAAATTAACTAATGCTATAAACCTATTTGCCATGCAGGCCTTCTGGGAAAGGTGAGGCAAGTTTGCTCCAAAAAGGGATTATTTTCTATTACCTCTTCAATAGATAATTTGCCATCATATCATGCTGCCCCTCTCCTGGACACGCTGCTGCAGACGATCAAGCCTTCTCAAGAGGCGGAGATGGACGCCTAGTGCGGGAGTGATTTCAACTGTCTTCGTTGTTGGCCTTGTGCACCTCTTTGTTGGATCTGTAATAACTTCAAATTGCGAGTTTAGTTGAGGCAGAGTTTTTTGCCCCGTAGTGTTGATCAAGACCGATCAGTATCAGCGGGTTTTCTCTGTCTTGCCTTGAACTTGTTTCCTTTTATTTCTCCTTGTGTCTGAGTCGGCCAGAAATTGTATCCATCTTTACTACAGTATTTTTACTATTAATAACACTTAAGCTAAACGTCCGTCGCCTGAAAAATAAAAAATTAGGATCAGTTGATCTTTTTTTATATAATTTTGTAAACTTTATTATGTAGCAATGTGCATGGGGATACAAATTATGTCGGGCATTGTTGCTAGCCACAGGTGGCGCCAGACGAAAGGGAGGTAGCCGCTTTGGCCAGAGAATGAGCTTCGCTGTTGTGCTCCCGCTTCTCATGTATGAAGTTGACTGCTTTGAAGGACCCACGACGAAGGTTTATCTCCCGGATGATCAAAGCATAGCGGCCGCATGGAGCAGCCGTGTCAATGCTTGTAGCCACTTCTGCACAATCGGTCTCAATGCACATAGCCGGAAGGCGAAGATCAGAGGCAAGAGCCAAAGCTTCATTACACGCTTGAGCTTCAAGCGATGCTGGATCAACCAGACCATCAAACACCATGACGGAAGCACCAAGATAATTCCCAGACTTGTCCCGGCACACAGTCGCGGCCGCCCCTGGATCCATTCCTAGACAGGCCTCCATTGACATTAATCTTCGCGGCATGCTCAAGCGTAGGAAGCCAAGAGACGCGCGGAGGTCCTGCCCGTGCATGCATGTCCATGCACGCTACATGCAGGTCCTTGGAACGTCCGGATGTTGCATGCCGGCCCTTAAGCTTTGTAGGGGGGCGTGGCGGAATCTGTTCCAAGTCCTCCAGGAATCTCTTAGTGAAGCATGAAGTACGCATCGGACTCTGGAATTGATCATCATGGATAGCACGCCATCACGCCCACCATATTGCCCACATCGTGACAAGTACTCGGGTAAGATCTGCCTGTGGGCGTGGCGGAATCTGTTCCATGTCCTTCAGGAATCTCTTAGTGAAGCATGAAGTACTCATCGGACTCTGGAATTGATCATCATGGATAGCACACCATCACGCCCACCATATTGCCCACATCGTGACAAGTACTCGGGTAAGATCTACCTGTGGAGTTGTGCCAACTAGCCAAAACATCCACATCTTTGCATCGTCCGTCTTGTTTGAAACGATGGCCTCTGTTAGTTCCTCATCCGCTTGTGCCCACACGCATCGATACATCTTGCAGTCAAACAAAGAATGGGCCCGGAGTCGGGGTCTGGATGGCATAGGCTGCAGGCGGGCGTATCTGCCATCTTGCGGTGGTTTCTCACATCGCCCGTAGGGAGAGAGGTATGCGCCAGACGCCATGAAAACACTCTAATTTTTTATGCGAGTTGCATTCCCAAACCTTTGCCCGGGATTTCCGATCGACATCTATGTGAGAATGTCCTTATACATGCTCCAACCAATTTGTGTGTTGCTTTTTTGTTGCTGACAAAACTCAGTAAGCCGACTATACAGAGAACAGTACGTTCTTGTCGTAGTGCCAAGCCCAAAAATCCTCCTGCATTCTCAGACTAAGAGGTATATTCAAGATTTCCGCATTGGACTCATCACTAAATAAATTCATGGCCTCTCCAAATTCGCTTTTATCATTATTCCAATAAGATTCAACACCCTTCAAAATACTGGAATCATTAATTAGTACCTAGAGTTGACACTCTGTCAAACCCACTATCATCAATATAATCATCATAAATAGGAGGCATGTTGTCATCGTAATAAATTTGCTCATCAAAACTTGGGAGACTAAAAATATCATCTTCATCAAACATAGCATCCCCAAGCTTGTAGCTTTACATATCATTAGCATCATGGATATTCATAGAATTCATACTAACAACATTGCAATCATGCTTATCATTCAAGGATTTATTGCCAAACATTTTATTGAATTCTTCTTCTAACACTTTGGCACAATTTTTTGACCCATCATTTTTAAGAAAGACTTCATAAAGGTAAAGTATTTGATGCAACTTCATTTCCATTTTTTTGTAGTTTTCTTTTATAAACCAAACTAGTGATAAACAAGAAACAAAAATATTCAATTGCAAGATCTAAAGATATACCTTCAAGCACTCACCTCCCTAGCAACGGCTCCAGAAAAGAGTTTGATGTCTACTACACAACTTTATTCTTGTAGACGTTGTTGGGCCTCCAAGTGCTGAGTTTTGTAGGAAAGCAACAAATTTCCCTCAAGTGGATGACCTAAGGTTTATCATTCTGCGGGATGTATAGGACGAAGATGGTCTCACTCAAACAACCGTGCACTCTGATACAAGAAATCTCTTGTGTCCCCAACACACCCAATACAATGGTAAATTGTATAGGTGCGCTAGTTCGGCGAAGAGATGGTGATACAAGTGTAGGATGGATAGTAGATATAGGTTTGTAAGCTGAAAATATAAAAATAGCAAGGTAGACAGTATTAAAAAGCAAGCAAAATGATATATCAATGCTTGGAAATAAGGTCCAGGGTTCGTACTTTCACTAGTGCAACCTCTAAACAGTGCTAACGTAATTGAATCATAAAACCATCCCTCAACGTGCGATAAAGAATCACTCCAAAGTTCCTATCTAGCGGAGAACATAAGATGAAATTGTTGTAGGTAGTAGAACCACGTCAAAGTTATCCTTTCCGATCAATCTATTGAGACATCCCTATAAGTGTCACAAACAGTCCTAAAGTTTGTATTAGAATAACACCTATGATACGCATCAACCAACTCTAATGTCACCTAGATACTCCAATGTCACCACAAGTATCTGTGAGTTGATTATTTGACATACTTCAAACAAAGAACTTCAAAGAGTACCCAAGGTTTCTATCGGAGAAAGTAGTATGAAAACGTGCATCAACCTATGTGCATAGATCACCCCAATGTCACAGAATCCGTGAGTTGATGACCATAGCATATATCAAGTGACTCAATAGAATACCCCCATTGTCAATACGGGTATCCACATGCAAGTCATATATCAGGTGTTCTCAAATCCAATCCAACATAACAAAACCTCAAAGGGAAAGACTCAATTCATCACATCAAGATAGCAAGGGTAGAACGTCGTATGATTCAACTATCTTAACAAAGCCCGTGATACATCAAGGTCGTGTCATCTCAAGAACACGAGAGAGAGAGAGAGAGAGAGAGAGAGAGAGAGAAAGAGAGATCAAACACATAGCTACGGGCACATACCATCAGCCTCGAGGGTGAACTACTCCCTCCTCGTCATGGAGACCGTCGGGATGATGAAGATGGCCTCCGGTGATGATTTCCCTTTCCGGCGGGGTGCCGAAACAGGGCTCCGGATGATACCGCTTCGGAACAGAGGCTTGCGGCGGCAGAGCGGAAGTTCTAGATTAACTTTCAGGGGTTTCCGAATATATATATAAGAATTTTCAGCGTTGGAATCAAGCAAAGAGGTGCCACAGGAGGCCCATAAGGTATCTGGGCGCAGCACGCCCTGGTGCCTTGTGGGGCCCCTGTGGGTCTTCTGGTACTCCCCCGAATCATCCTGGGTCCGTTTTTTCCGAAAAAATCGTCAACAAGTTTCAGACGATTCCAAGAACTTTTATTTTCTACACGAAAACAAACACCACAATAATTCTGCTGAAAACAACGTCTGTCCGGGTTAGTTCCATTTAAATGATATGAAAGTGCATGAAAACCATACAAAATTTGGATAAATAGGCCATGAATACTTCAGAAATTATCGATATGTTGGACATGTATCAGATGATGGTGGCACCGACGACTTCGACTTTGACATTGAAGAGTGCCGCCAAATCTTCCCAAGCCGCAAGGACGATGGCACAGGGCCTGACCTCATGGACGGCGGCATGTCTAGGGTGGATTCACTCGAGCTCACAAAGTCTTCGAATTTAACATTGAAGAGTGGTGCCGAATCTTCCACTGCTGCCACGTGCTCTGCAGAGTGCTCGCATTTCCGAGAGTCAACTGGCACGATGATTTGTTGTGAAACTGCACCCACGGTCCTGTGCTGACGGCGGCCGGGATAAACGTGTCAAGAAAAGGGCACTGCTTCCTCAGTAAGCATGTCTTTCTTACCTCCCGCGCCCTGCCTTGACCTCGGGTTCATTACGTGAAGATCAGCGGAGAACCAGTGGTGGTAAAGGAACTGTAGGCAGCTCAAGTGGTGTCAAAGACTACTTTGATGTTAATTTGGCATATAGCAAGACTAGGATGCAACAGACAATGGAGGTGTGTATTAACAAGGTGGAATATGAATCAAGGATTGGGAAGGCTTGGGCCAAATGGTTTCATGCTAATGACATTCCTAGACACAAAGCCAATTGTCCATACTTTATAGGAGCTGTGAAATTGACTCAAGACCTTGGCAAAGGGGTGTCTGCCCCTAAATGCATAGATATTGATGGACTTTATTTGAAGTCCAACTATGAAGAGTTGCAGCAGTATGTGGCTAATTTCAAAAAAGATTGGCCCACATATGGTGTTACTATCATGTCAGATTCATGGACTGGTCCTTCTCGGATGAGCATTATAAACTTTATGGTGTTCTCCAACGGGCGTATGTATTGCCACAAATCTGTTAATGCCATTGGGCACATGCAAAATTCTAAGTTTGTGTATGAGCACATCAAAGAAGTGATCGAAGAGACAGGGCAGGAACATGTTGTCCAGCTTGTGACCGACAATGGCTCTAACTTCAAGAAAGCATGTCTTGATCTTGTTGCTGATTTCCCACACATCACATGGCAGCCATGTGCGGCTCACACGATTAACCTCATGTTAAAGGAGATGTGATGTTTTCCTGAGATTAATACAGTGGTCAACAGCTGTAAGAGAATCTGTAGATTCATGTACAACCATTCAACTTTGCATGCTGAAATGCCGAAGCACATAGGTGGAGAGTTGGTGCGACCGAATGCCACAAGGTTTGGAACTAACTTCATGTTCCTGGAAAGCTTTTGGGATAAGCAAGAGAAATTCAAGGTGTGGATGACATCTCCCGAGTGGAAAAATAGCTCATGGAGTTCCGAGGTTGATTATGACTACACATATGACTGTTTGATAAGTAGGAAATGGTGGGATGGCGTGACGATGGCGTTAGATGTAATCGGCCCAATATATACAATACTTCGATATGCTGATTCACAGAAGCTTGAATCACTTTCTGGATTCATGACAAGGATGATGCATGCTAGGCATCACTTGAGTTCTTCTTTTCCTGAAGAATCTCTAGACCAATACAACTACCTAAAGGTGGTCGACAAAAGAGTTGAGCATTTATACCATAATACATTGATGGTTGCAGGTAATGGTTCTTGTTGTCATAGTATTGTTATTCCTGCAGACATAGTATAGTCGCTGCCACGAAGTTCCTTCCTGCAATAGTATTGTTATTCTTGTTGCCATCTAATTCTGGCTGCCCTGCTATCTATCCATTCTACAGCCGGTGTTCTTGACCCGGAAGGGCACTATAAGCATAACTTGGGAACAAGTCTATCACACAAGAGGGCACTCAATGCAGCACTTAGGAAGTTGGCTACTCCTTTAGAGTTCATTAAAATGATTCCTGAAATTGACATGTATACCAATACAAGAGGGGCTTTCGGAGGCATGCTCCCTCGTAGTGCAGCCACCCAAGAGTGACCCCAATTCAGTGGCGGGAAACATTTGGAGATCGTACACCATTGCTTCAGAAGTATGCTATTCGGATTGTCTCTCAATGCACCTCTTCAAGCGGTTGTGAGCGAAATTGGAGCACATATGCTTTGGTGCATAAACTAGTGAGGAACCGTCTAGGTTTTGAAAAGCTGCACAAGTTGGTTTATTGCCACTACAACCTTGGGCTGCGAATCCGCTTAATTCTTGGTGAGTCAAAAGAGAAAGAGGTTGATCCTTGTATGTTGTTGATGAATACCTCACTCTATGATCATGATAATGAAATCATGGGTTGGTTGGGGCCAACAGACGACTCCATGCCTTCAATGGATGACAACAATGACTAAAATGGTGATGCCTTCAATCCGGTTGTCTTAGAGGTGGGATTGGGACAAGAAAATAGATCTAGAGGTAGTAGGCTGGATGCTGGTGAGGAAGAGGAGGAAGAGGAGGAGGCGGAAGAGGAGGAGGAGGAGGAGGAGGAAGAAGAAGGTGATTGCCCTTTAGTTTATATATCAACACTATATGAATTTATTTATGTGGTTCAAGAGCTAACTAGTGATTTTTGTTGCTAATAATGATGCGATGCTTCCTAGCAACAATGAACCATTGCGAAAGTCTACTAGGAAGAGGAGGAAGAGGTCGGTAATGATCAAGTGTTAACTTTAATTGTTTGCTTGCTGCCTTCTAATGACATGCATCCATATGTTCTATTGGGACATTTACATTTTTTTCCCTAATCTTGCCCCAGTCGCATCTTTACCCCTAAAAAAAACATGTGCTCAACCAGGCATCTTAGTCATAAGAAGTATATGGGCATCTTAGTCAATTGTTGTATTTTTTCTTTAGGTTGGCAAGACCCATGCGAGCTTGAAACAACAGACAATTTTTTTTGTACCATTACAGAAATCAAACTGTTAAGTCTCAAGATTTTTGCCTCTTTAAGCAACATTATGTGTTTCTCTTGTCTACAATATAATAAACAGAGGTTACAAATGCAATAAGAAAAATAATAGTCTTCCATAACATTTACATGTTATGTACCACAGCTATAAACAATGCATGAGATATATGAAGATGCACATACAGAAACTCACTTGATGGTTTTGAGTACCTTGAGAGCGCCCACGTACTACTGCTTTTCTACCTTGGATTGTGCATTACGCTTCTGTTACTCAAATTTTGGTTCCCATCTCAGCTGTACGCTGACTTGGCATGTACTTGTGATAACCTCCGCGATCTCCTACTTGGTTTCTTGAGTAAACTGGAGATGGACAGAAGGTTAGAATAAATTACATAGACATGAAATTTGAGTTGGAGGAGAACGGTTGATCGTTGCTAAAAATTTCAAGAGACACCGAAACTTTAAATTGAATCTAAACAAGGAACCAGAGATGATTACATTACATTTCATGGTTAATCCCACGAAACTTATAATACTTCTGCTTCGGTACACCCCCGTAAACACATCAAGGGTTGAGATTAGCCCATACCCCTTCGTGAGGAGGGGCACGATGGTCTTATTTTCAAAAACCCACACGCCCACCCACACTGAAATTCCTGCCAACTCTGTACAAATACGTGCCAACCCGTGGGGGGCGCCGACCCGTGAGTCACATCTGGCTCGTGACCGTGGCATGGTGGGCCCATGTCGTTAGTGCGGGTCAGTAGGCGACCACAGTCAAATTTGACAGGGCGCTGACGTTTCACGTGCATGCAGGCGGTTCCCGGCCATTACGCGCGATGCGCCTCGTGTGCCGCCCACCTTCCCGCATTAACGCCATCGCGCCTCGCCTGCTGCGTTGCCGCCCGCCTTCACACCTCGCCCGCCTTCCCACTTTGCCTGTCGCGCTCCCGCCTCGCCTGCTGCGCTCCCGCCCTCCTTCCCCTTCGCCTGCCGCGCTGCCGCGCGCCTACCCGCATTAACGCCGGCGCGCTCTCCCACCGCCCACCACCCGACTATATAAAGCCACCCCCCCTCGGCGGCGGGGTAGGAGGGCCAGGAGGAGAGAGGATTGTGGCGGCGCGCCAGGGTTCACCGTTGTCGACCGCGGGGGCTACCTGGGGCTCTGATTTCTGCACTTGTTATGAATCTACTCCCTCCTTTTTTGTGTGTTTGTTCACTCATTTCAGTTGTATGTATCCGTATTAAAATATCCATAACATCTTATATTTGTGAACGTAGGGAGTAGTGCAAAACATTCATGGACATTTGGGTTTAATCAAAAGAGGACAGGTGAAAATCAAAGAAACAACTACCTGACAGTGCGGACGTGAAATAAATTGTTAGAAATCTTCCAGGGCCAGTAGCCTCTTCCACCATAGGTCCAATATCATCCAAAGCGAAATTATTTGCCTGCATCGATAATCACAGTGATATATACGAAGTTAATTAGCAACCGCCGTGTATTATTATACAAGAGTAATATATAACCGAAATATCAACTGAAACAAACAGGAACACGTACTGCAAGGTGACCATAACCAACATGAAGAACACACGGTGTGAGCAGACGCCAGACCTGCCCTTGTCTGACCAGCTTATTGAGCTTCGGTGCATGGCAACATCATCGTACGTATAATCATTAGACATTAGTTCACAATAAATCCAGATAATATTGATCATTGGATACACTGCATGGGGTGTAGTTTTCAGTGGACCGAATGTAATAACCTACCCTCCTTCCCCACAGAGTAAGTTTCTTTTGTGATGCGACATCCAAGACATGAACCCTTCGGTGAAAGCAAACCAGAAAAAAAAAGTCAGCAAGTGCATGCACAAATCAAGAGGCTGCTTTTATCTAAACAAAAGGAAAAAAATATTAAGTTTAACATGGGCGACGTACAGCAGATTGACGGTGAGAAGAGCATTGGTGCAGTCCCTCTTCTGAACCTTCTTCTCTTTGTTGCTTCCATGGTCAAGTAGCCCTGGCGATTTCTGGCTGTCCCTCTTTTTGTTGTTGCTTCCATGGTCAGGTGGCCCCGTGGGCGGCGATTTCCTGTCACCATGTGATGTGTTGTCGATGAGAAGGCCGGCGGCGGAAAAGGACGCGGCACAAAACACGTCGGCGAGGATGCGGCGGCGTGGTGGTGGCTTGGACGACGAGTGTGCAAGTCCTCCAAACCACCGGCTGTTGTTGCCGACCCCTCTCGGCAGGAAGGCATGAAGATGCCGTTGCACGCCCTATCATTGAACCAACCAACTGCAAACACAAATTAGCTCTATATGCTAGCAATCACATATGGCTTAGATAGTTAGATGCAAAACTAGCAGTTCGGGCCAGAAGTAAACTGACGAGGGGCAGATGCATGTTGCAAGTAATATCAGGACAAAGTATGCACCGGCGGCGAGCGGTAGAGGAAACTGCCGGCGAGGTTGGCTTGGCCTGAAGAGGAGATAGAGCCAGAAGCCCAGAAGCATGCGTGGGAGGAAGAGTCCTCCTGAAGGTGCGGAGACGGAGCAGCAGCCCCGTCGCCATTGCCATGGCGACGTTGGGGACTCGTTACGTACGTGCGTGCCGGTCTTTCGTTTCGGTGAAGATCGTTGTGTTGTGTCTTTGCTTAATTATTAGTTTCGAGTCATAGATAGATACATATATAATATACAGTATATAGAAGGTTATATATATATCCTAATCGACGGACGCGCGTGACCACGCCTTGACCAAACAGCCGACACCAAACGCCGAAAAGCGGCTGATCGAGTCGGCGAGATCAATGGCGGCGGCGCTCCTGCAGGTGGCGAGGAGGCTTTGCTTCCGGCTCGGGAAAACAACGGTACTTTCTCTCTTTTCTCCTATATTTTCGACACCTCTCCCTGCTGCCCGCTCTCTCAAGCGGCGTTTCCGGCGTGGGGACAAGATCTGCTAGATGCCACGGCCACTGCTGCCGATCGATACCTCCATCCCCTTTGCCCCGATAAAATCCCAGCCTTTTCTGTTGCTCGACCCCTCCCCCGCCTGAATTCTGCGCAAATCTTAATATTTCCGAGCCGAGGCCGATAATCTTCGACGGATATTGAAACTTTGGGTGAAAAACCCAGCTTACTTCTGATTTTTGTGTGTTGAAGGGTCTTTTCGAGCCAACGGCTGCCCAGAAAGATGTCGTGAACCGGGCTGTCCTGGAATCGATTAAGATTGATGATTTCGATGATTATGCTCTGAAGGCCTTCTGGCGTCACCGGCAGACTGGGGATGCTCCTGGCTTAACCCATGCTCAAGTGACCGAGATTCTCAAGGGAGTGTGTGAGATGCCGAAAAAATATGGCATAACAAGCAAGTGATCTTTGCTATTTTCTAGCTTTGTAAGGTGGAATCGTTGTAGGTCTACCCTTCGATTATAAATGTAGGAGTAAGTAGAATGGGTTCGTGAAGGGTTTTCGAGTTAGAGTAATCCTTCGTATTCTCACAGACAGTACATGGACAATACATAAAATCATTCTGCTTGTTTGTCTCAGCCACTTCGCGAAATTTATGCAGACCATCAATGTACTCGGAGGTGCGTCGGTCACCGTACATCCATTGCCGGTTCATCTGTTAGCAATCACATATGGCTTAGATGCCAAACTAGCAGTTCGGGTCAGAAGTAATCTGACGGGCCGGGGCAGATGCATGTTGCAAGTATATAATATCAGGACAAAGTACGCACCGGCGGCGAGCGGTAGAGGAAACTGCCGGCGAGGTTGGCTTCGCCTGAAGAGGAGATAGAGCCAGAAGCCCAGAAGCATGCGTGGGAGGAAGAGGCCTCCTGAAGGTGCGGAGACGGAGCAGCAGCCGCGTCGCCATTGCCATGGCGACGTTGGGGACTCGTTACGTACGATCGTTGTGTTGTGTCTTTGCTTAATTATTAGTTTCGAGTCATAGATAGATACATATATAATATACAGTATATAGAAGGTTATATATATATCCTAATCGTCGGACGCGCGTGACAACGCCTTGACCAAACAGCCGACACCAAACGCCGAAAAGCGGCTGATCGAGTCGGCGAGATCAATGGCGGCGGCGCTCCTGCAGGTGGCGAGGAGGCTTTGCTTCCGGCTCGGGAAAACAACGGTACTTTCTCTCTTTTCTCCTATATTTTCAACACCTCTCTCAAGCGGCGTTTCCGGCGTGGGGACAAGATCTGCTAGATGCCACGGCCGCTGCTGCCGATCGATACCTCCATCCCCTTTGCCCCGATAAAATCCCAGCCTTTTCTGTTGCTCGACCCCTCCCCTGCCTGAATTCTGCGCAAATCTTAATATTTCCGAGCCGAGGCCGATAATCTTCGACGTATATTGAAACTTTGGGTGAAAAACCCAGCTTACTTCTGATTTTTGTGTGTTGAAGGGTCTTTTCGAGCGTTTTGGTTATCTAAACACTCTTAGACTTCTTCCAATGCAAAGGTGCTTAGATGTGGTGCTAAGTGCATTAAATAGCTTAGCAACTCAGCTCTCCAATGCATAGGTGCTTACTTTGTTATTGCTAACCTCACCTTATTTAATGATTTAGCACCTAAACTCTTTCATGCATTGGCCAACTTCTCTCATTTAAGTGATTTGCCTAGGTTCTATAGCTAGAACTGAGATGTCGATCCTCCAGCTGGGTTGGTCTTTGTGATGTAGTGGTACAGTGCTGAAGCTACCTCTTTTGGTCGGGTCCTTGGCGGCTTGTTTCCAGTGTGTGTATACCATAGGCGTGTTCACTCTTGGTACTCTTCCTGGCTAGTAGAGCATCGACAAGATATCTGAAAACTACAGACAAATTTTTTTGCACCATTACAGAAATCAAACTGTAAGTCTCAAGATTTTTGCCTCTTTAAGCAACATTATGTGGTTCTCTTCCCTACAATATAATAAACAGAGGGTACAAATGCAATAAGAAAAATAGTAGTCTTCCATTACATGTTATGTACCACAGCTCAATGCATGAGATATATGAAGATGCACAGTCAGAAACTCACTTGATGGTTTTCAGCATCTTGAGAGTGCCCACGTAATACTCCTTTTCTACCTTGGATTGTGCATTATGCCTCTAAGGTTACTCAAATTTTGGTTCCCATCTCAGCTGTACGCTGACTTGGCATGTACTTGTGTCAACCTCCGTGATCTCCTACTTGGTTTCTTGAGTAAACCGGAGATGGACAGAAGGTTATAATAAATTATATACACATGAAATTTCAGTTGGAGGAGAACGGTTGATCGTTGAATAAAACTTTTTGGAGACACTGAAACTTTAAATTGAATGTAAACAAGGAACCGGAGATGATTATACTACATTTCATGGTTAATCCCATGAAACTACATTTCATGGTTAATCCCATGAACCTTGGTTTCATAACTGAGGGAAATACTTACCCAATTTGTGCTGCAATTACCCGTTCCTCTTTGCGAAAAATCCAATGCATATCAGAAGTATGAGCGATCACCACCACATGTCGGCGATTGTCGGTGTCAAAACCGGCAGATATCGGGTAGGCGGTCCCGATCTGTAGATCTAGAATCGATAGGTAACAGGGGACGAAGGGCAGTGGTGGAGCCAGGATTAAAGCAAGCCCCGGGCCCAAAAAAATTTGCCGCGAGGAAAAAACTTAACATGCCGGCTCTGGAGTTGAGGTAAGAACGGGCACTGTTGGGGATATAACCCCGTGATATAACCCGCCTGGTGGGGCCGTGTTAAGTTGTTGGCGACTTAAACAAGTAAAGCCTTAAGCAGGCCCGTAGATCAAGACAAGCCCGGAGGTGACTCACCTAGGTGGGCCGGATGGAGGCCCAGAGCCAGAAGACGATGTATGACCCGGAGGCGTAAGCCGTCCGGGGGTGTCTTGCCGGAGAAGGCAAGGCGACTTAGAGGCTAGGTCGGTTACGAAGTATAACCCGGTCAGGACTCTTGTAAGCCCAGGGCCTCGACCTGTGTATGTAAAGGCGAGTCCCTGCGGCGTCTTAGAGTAAGAAACAATCCATCGAGAGCTAGATTAAGCGAATCAGCTCCCTTGTAATCGATACCCAATCAATACAACACAAAGGACACTAGTAGAAAATAGGGCTTTCGTCCTAGCCGGATCGGAGCAATAGTCCCGGTCGCGTTACGAACCGGGACTAATGTAAGCATTAGTCCCGGTTCGAGCGGCTAGGACGCCGGACGGGACTCAACAGGCAACAGTCCCGGTTCGAATGGAACCTTTAATCCCGGTTGGAGACACCAACCGGGACTAAAGGTCTATCTTTAGTCCCAGTTGGAGACACCAACCGGGACTAAAGGGCATCACCCCCTTTTTCCAGTTTTTTTTTGTTTTTTGCTTTATTTATTTTCTTTTGTTTGTACTTACAGCGAAATATTTATAGTTTTTGAGTGACTCTTTTTGCTTTAGGTCACAAAAATTATAAACTTTCTGTTAGTGCCAGTAGTTTTCAAATTGGAATAGTTTAAATTTGAATTCTTTGAAATTTGTGTGAATCACTAGTTTGTGAATAACTTTACTTTGAAAATAGATTTTTGAGTGATTCTTTTTCCTGCTGTTTAATATTAGTGTGTTTTATCATTATATTCAATTTGGTAACTTTTAGGTTATTTTAAATAGGTGTTTTAATCAAAAACAGATTCTGTTTAGCTCTTTCAGTTTTATAGCTAAAAAAAATCAATAAATGCATGAAAAATAGCGAATGAAGTGGGAAAGGGTTGAAAATTGATGATGTGGCTTTTAATGGTGCATGTTGAACGCACAAAAAGTCTGGAGTTGAAATAAGTTTAAAAAAATGAAATGCCTTTGTAACAGATGAGTTTTCGTCCGAAATCCTGATACTTCGAAAGAGATTGTCGAGTTTGTACACAAAGTGCATTCAGTTTTTGCCGTAACCATCTCAACTTTTTAGCACATGCTATCTGGGTGAAATGATGATACCATGCCAAGTTTCAACCTTTTCAGAGTTCATTTGTAGTGCTTTTCAATTTCAGTGTCATTTAGCTCAAAAAAAATCAATAAATGCATGAAAAATAGAGAATGAAGTGGGAAAGGGTTGAAAATTGATGATGTGGCTTTGCATGGTGCATGTTGAACCCACAAAAAGTCTGGAGTTGAAATAAGGTTAAAAATGAAATGCCTTTGTAATAGATGAGTTTTCGTCCGAAACTCTCATACTTCGAAAGGGATTGTCGAGTTTGTACATGAAGTGCATCCAGTTTTTCCCGTAACCCTCTCAACTTTTTAGCACATGCTATGTGGGTGAAATGATGATACCATGTCATGTTTCAACCTTTTCATAGTTCATTTGTAGTGCTTTTCAATTTTAGGGTTATTTAGCTAAAAAAATCAATAAATGCATGACAAATAGCGAATGAAGTGGGAAAGGGTTGAAAATTGATGATGTGGCTTTGAATGGTGCATGTTGAATGCACAAAAAGTCTGGAGTTGAAATAAGTTTAAAAAAGTGTTATGAAAAAGTAAAACGGCTATAACTTTTGCATACAATGTCGAAAAAAAAGTTTAATATATCAAAATGTTCAGCATGAGAAACCGGTTTCGATGGCAACCGCCATAGGCTGTTTTGTAAATTTTTAGAATCCTCAAATTCCGAAAGGAAAAAAAGTTATCCTCAAATTTAAGTTTTTTTGAATTTTTGGTCAAACTACTTATTCAAATAATTATAGTTTTTTAGAATAATAGTTTCAAACTCAAATGGTGAAACGTGTGACATCATGCTCAAGGGCTTAATAGGATTGATTTGATACATATAACATAAATTAATTGAATAAGTAGTTTATTTTTTTTAAAACGGTTTAATTCTTTTAGATTTTTGAAATTCGAAAAGAATAAAAATTCAGATTTTAAAAATTAATTTTATTTAAAACAAATGATGTCATATTTGGATTCCCCACATTTTTCTGATAATAATGGATATATTATTTGTCGAATTTCAATTATAGATTTAAAGATATTAATTATGCCATATTAAATGAATAAATGGAGAAAAATGAATAAAATATTATTATTACTTATTTTATTTTCATTGAAATTCAATATTATTATTACTTATTTTATTTGGAACATTTTATTATTTTGGATTTTTTGTTTTTTGACAATTTTTTAGTTTTTTTGAATTTTTTGCGTTTTTTGAAGTTTTTTATAGTTTTTAAATTAATCATTGTTGTTTGTTAATCATTGTTTTTTATTTTAATAATTGTTTGGAATTCAAAAAATTAAATCATGTGACATCAAGACCTAAGGGTTAATAGGATTGATAACTTACTATTGTCAAGAAAACAACAAGTGCAGACTTGGAAACTAGGGGAGATAGAACTCGAAAGTTAAGCGTGCTGGGGTTGGAGCAGTGAGAGGATGGGTGACCGGTCGGAAAGTTAGACAATTTGAAATGAGTGATCCACGCTGGAGCAGTGAGGAGGGGTGATTAGAGATTAAATTGTCAAATAATTCAAAGATTTGAAAATCAGAAAAAAAAATCAAAAAAATCAAAAAAAATAAAAAAAATCCATTAGTCCCGGTTGGTAACCGGGACTAAAGGTCCTCCAGCCCCCGCTCCAGAAAGCTGCCACGTGGAGGGCCTTTAGTCCCAGTTCGTAATGCAACCGGGACTAAAGGGGGGGGGGGCTTTAGTCCCGATTGTTTTGTCCCGGTTGTAGAACCGGGACTAAAGGCCCTCTGGAACCGGGACTAAAGGCCCTTTTTCTACTAGTGGGAGGACGTAGGCTTTTACCTTCGTCGGGAGGGGCCGAACCTGGGTAAACTTGCGTCTTTCGTCCCGACCAACCCCTTCGAGCTAGTCGCCGTAGCGATGGCCTCACCCCAAAGTCCTTTCACTAGGGCATCTTCCATGACAAAACCACGACAGTTGGCGCCCACCATGGGGCTCATGCGCGGTGGTTTGGAGTTCTCGGAGGGCTCTGTCCCAGGGATCGAGGGATACGCCGTTGGCAGGATCACTAAGAGTCGCCGCGGCAGGATCTACATCGACGACGCTGGCAGGGACCCCGAGGCCGACTTAATCGAGTACGGGCACCGGGTCCCCTTCGGCGGAATCCACGTCTTCATCGGAAAGATCGGCGGATCTAAGCCCGGGCCGGACATCTGCACCAACCTCGTCGAGTCGGCCAGGCGCACGCAGCCCGCCCGGATTCAACCCGGCCGGAAGCGTGTCTTCGTTGGCTTCACACAAGGCGCTGAAGACTCCGCATCGCGAGGAGAAACCCTTGTCTACTCAGAGGACGGGTCATCGAGCGGAGAGATGGAGTCAATTTACCAGCTTTATGACGGCGGTCTTGGGGGCTAGGCCGATGGCGACAGTATTCCGGAGCCCTATGATCCGCCAAGCCAAGCCGCCATCTTCATGGCGGGCACGGCGCCGGCTCTCAATAGCACGATGGCGGGAGCGGCAACAGGAACTGCCCCGTCAGGGTCCGGGTCAGCCAGGCCGCCGGCTCAAGTTTTGCTGGGACTAATGAATGAGCTGATCGCTCTGCTGGCAACTGACGTCAAACCGAAAATCAAACGGAGCGCAATGCGGAGATTGCGAGGCTGAAAGGGCTGATGACCAAGGCCCAAGAGGATATCGATGCAATGCAGGTTCAGATGGATGCTGAGTCGGAGCGTCTGAAGGCGGAGGCTTTTCGTTTAGATCTGGATCAACACGCCTCAAAGGCAGTTCTTCGGATGAGGTATCAAACCCGCCTGCCTACACAGTATGAGCCGAGGAATCTCTTCAACAACCCAGGGGCAGGACTGAACGCGCCGCTGGCTATAACCCGGGCCATGGAAGTGCTTGGGAATAGGGCGGCCGCTCAGCCCCGACAGCTAGACCCGCCCCGAAGGAATCAGACCCCGCCGCAGCGTTTTGTGACACCGCCTGGTCATTATTCTAACCCGGTGGATAACATGGTAGCAGCGGCTACCAGAGTCAATGCACTCCCTCTTGCCGAAGGAACGCCCTTCGCCGCAGAGGCCCGGAATGCCATCGAGCTCTTGTAAACAGCGGTGGCTCAACAGGAGAAGTTTACTTACAGTCGAAGTCGCGTGCACTCAACTCCTCTTCCAAGCCGCAGGTACAGCCGACGCATGGAGTCACCGGCAGTCTCGACCAGCGAGCGACAACGCAACCCGCCCTGTGATGACCCCCCCGGTGCCAACGCTCACGCGATTGTGGATAAAGGCAGAGCCCGTCGAGGGGCGGCGGCTGCGACGCCTTACCAGGAGATTCATGAACCGCCTCTGGTGACCCCTTCAACCTCGGTGGGAGCCGGAGTCACCTCTAGGGCTGTTGGTGTGCCTTGTTTAATACCTGATCTACGCAACGAGCGTTTGCCAAAGGATTTTAAGGGACCTGGATTGAAAGTTACGAATTAGCCTAATTACACAGTTGATCTGCCTCCGGAGGCCTGGATTGAAAGTTACGAATTAGCCATGGAGATGTTGGACGTCTGTGATGCAGTCTGTGCTGCTATGACATGTCAGTTTTTTACTCTTAGATTGTATTTTAGATTATGGATTTGGATAAAATTTTCTTATAACATCTCTATGTTCTTCGCAAAATGCTCCTATCAGAACATGAAGTTTAATAGAACAAACTGAAGCCTAACTTCTTTTATTAGACAACACCAGATAAATCACTAAAAAAACAAATCAAAATGCAGGTTGAGTATGTGCGTACTGTTTTATTGTTAATTGTGTTCCCCCTTTTAACTTTGAATTTTGACAATATAGCTAAAAGATCAATCCACTTTGCACAAATAGTTATAACGGACAAATAGTATAACGTCCTCTACATATTGTCAATGTTGTTCACGAAAAAATTTCAGAATTTTTTGAACATTTTTCAAATTTTTTTCGGTTTTACTGTTCACCGAGCTCATTTGAGCTCGGGAGCAGAATGGTACTTTCCATAAAGGTGATGCAATATTTAATACGCTCAAGATATGCAATATTTAATACACTCAAGATGATGCCCTCGCACTTGCGAGGGCCACCCTCCTAGTTTGTGTAAAGGAAAAAAAATCCTCGATGTGTTGTTTTTAATTAACGGATAATAACAATGCACATGTTTTCTTGAGACAATCGATCTTAAGAATAAAAAAAAGACATTCAAGTGTTATTATCATTTGTAACGAATTGAACAATAAAGAGTTCAATGTTTGTGTACCACCTTTATTTTGAGCATCAGGTGTATAGGGTCGAATTACATTTTTTATCAAAATACATTGCAAGCGATCTAGATTCCAATTATTATTTTCGTTTTTATTGGCTATCTTTCTATCTATGTAAAATTTGGCATGCAACCAGTATTGTTTTTTTCAAAAGCCCGTGGCAACGCACGGACAATCTACTAGTATATTAGTTGGTAGAATCTCGTTCTACGTGCTGGACTGTACCCCAGATGCAACGGGCTAGTGGCACAGGGATCCACATGCTCACGTTCAAGGTTACCGCCGATGTCGAGGGAGCGAGTCCAAACAATGCCGGTGCAGGTCCAGGTCTCCGCTCTATGTACTTGAGTACAACTAGTTGTGTCTTGAATAACGAGCTAGATCGCGACTTCTGGAAACTGATATTTATCTAGACTCGCCGAAAAAAAGGAAGACTAATTAACTCCGTACTACTACTCCCTCGTCTGGGTTTATTAGGCCCCCTCTTATTTTGGGTTAAAGTTTGACCTATAAATTTAATTAACAAAATGCAAACTACATGTCACAAAAATTATATTGTTGAAAAGCTCTTGCAAATACAAATTCGACGATATAATGTTTCATAGCATATATTTTATAGTTCAGTAGTTTATAGATGATTAAAGTCTGACCCAAAATATGAAGGGGCCCAATAAACCCGGACAGAGGTATTACATGGCTACATGCATGTTCGTCTGAGGTGGCTAATTAAGTCAAACCAAGTAGTTTTCTTTCTTCTAAGCGGAGATGTTGTTTGGTGCCATACAAACCCAGTAGTGGAATATGGAGAGGAAAGCGCACTGCAGTTGAGAGAGAGAGAGAGAGAGAGAGAGAGGAGAATAACAAAGATCCATCCATGGCGGAGACAGCGATCACCGCGGTGCTCTCCAAGTTCGGTGAGCTCGCCGCGAATGAGACCAAGCTGCTGATTCAGGTGGGCGATGACATGATGCTGCTGCGCGACCGGCTGGAGTGGCTGCAGGCCTTCATCCGGGACGCCGACCGCAAGCGCCGGGCCGGCACCGACGGGCTAACCCGGTGTGGGTGCGCCAGACGCGCGATGTCGCCTTCGAAGCGGAGGACGCGCTCGACGAATTCTTCTTCCACAAGGTACTCTTGTCCTGATTTTTTTTTTGTTGGAACACTAGGTGCTCCTGCCCTGCTTAATTAGTTGATATCTCTCTCAATACCGGCCATATCAGTCAGGCGAAACATACTAAAAATAAAGTAACGTTAGATTTGCTTTTCAGAGTTATTACTTCTTCCGTTCCTAAATATAAGTCTTTTCACTATGTTAGACAATATATGTATATACGGTACAGATATAAACCGTTGTAGACGTGTGCGTGTATTCTGTTGTAACTACTTAGGTTGTTTAGATTGATCTTATCTCTAGTTAGCTTGGAGATCAATCTAACCCTCCTTCCCGTGTAATCTTCCTTCTATTAAACACGCATGCGTCCCTGCCGAAGGTGCATACGCTTCCAGCCTTGTTCACATGGTATAAGAGCCTTCCCTCTTCCCATCTATGTCCAGCTCTTCCTCCACCGCCGCCATGGCTTCTCCTTCCCTTGCTGCTCTCGGCCATACCATCACCGAGAAGTTGACAAGAGAGAATTTTTTGATGTGGAAGGCCCAGGTCCTTCCCCACATCAGGGCTGCCGGCCTCATGGGCTACCTCGATGGCACCACGGCGGCGCCCCCTGCTGAACTGACCACGGAAAGAGAGGTTTCCGGGAAGAAGGAGTCTTCATCTTCTCCGAATCCTGCTCACATGGCGTGGTACAGTCAGGACCAGCAGGTCCTGAGTTTTTTGCTCGCCTCCCTCTCTCGGGAGGTTCTTCTCCAAGTCCACGATGTCACCAGCTCCGCTGGGGTGTGGGCACTGATTCTCCAGATGTTTGCGTCACAATCTCGTGCGCGTAAGATCCAGCTTCGTGGACAGCTTGGCACTACCCGCAAGGGCGACATGACGGCTGCTGAATACTACACGAAGATGAAGGGCTTTGCTGATGAATTGGCGGCGGCAGGGACTCCAGTTGACGAAGATGAAGTGGTCTCTCACATCCTCCATGGACTGGACTCCGACTACAACTCCTTCGTCTCGGCCATCTCCACTCGTGCGGTGGCTGACAACCCAATTGGCCTGGGTGAGCTCTTCTCCTTGCTGCTCCCAGCGGAGGCCCGCATCAACGCACAAAACAGCAGCGCCGGCCACTCCCTTAATCTTGCATCCCGGGGCGGCCAAACTAGAGGAGCACCTGCTCGTCCTGCTCCTGGAGGGATGGAGTTTCGCTCCAACATCTCCTCGGGCAGCAGCCATCAGGGTGGGGGTGCGCCTCATCAAGGAGGATCTGGCCCTCTCATATGTCAGATTTGCAAGCTCGAAGGCCATGGCGCGTGGTCCTGCAAGAAGAGGTTTGACAAGTCCTACAATAACAACCCGAAGCGCTATGGTGGTCGTGGAAAATCTGCTAACACGGCGACGGCAGCGGGCTCCTACGGTGTAGATACCAACTGGTATCTTGACACTGGCGCTACGGATCATGTAACCGGTGAGCTGGAGAAGCTCACAGTGCGTGATCGCTACACCGGACCGGAACAAATCCACACGGCTAGTGGTCAAGGTATGGAGATTAAACATGTTGGTCATGCACTTCTTCCTACTCCACACCAATCTCTCAAGTTAAACAACATATTGCATGTTCCTAGTACCTCCAAAAGTTTACTTTCTGGTCATCAACTCACAAAAGATAATCATGCATATCTTGTTGTTTACCCGGAGTTCTTTTCTGTGAACGATCAGGAAACGGGGAGAACAATTCTTCACGGTCCAAGTAGAGAGGGATTGTATCCTGTTGCTGGCCACTCGGCTGCTCATGGACGTCAAATTCTTGGAGTTATCAAGCCATCTACCTCTAGATGGCATAGGCGCCTAGGTCATCCATCGCTACCGGTGGTGCAACAAGTTCTTCGCAATAATAGTCTCCCTGTGTCCAATAAAACAGATCATCACCTAGTTTGTGATGCGTGTCAGATGGCTAAGAGCCATCAATTACCATACCCTCGTTCAACTAGCGTGTCTCAAGCTCCTTTAGAGCTCATTTTTTCTGATGTATGGGGCCCTGGGCCTCTTTCTGTTGGTAGGCAAAAATACTATGTCAGTTTTATTGATGATTTCAGTAAATTCAGTTGGATCTATCTTATCAAACATAAGTCAGATGTGTTTCAGAAATTTCATATCTTTCAAGCACTTGTTGAGCGGCTATTTGATCGCAAAATCATTACCATGCAAACAGATTGGGGTGGTGAATACCAAAAGCTCAATCAATTTTTTGAACGCCTAGGTATTACTCACCATGTTTCATGTCCTCATGCGCATCAACAGAATGGTTCTGCTGAACGCAAGCATCGGCATATTGTAGAAGTCGGCCTCTCGCTTCTAGCCCATGCCTCCATGCCACTCAAATTTTGGGACGAGGCCTTTCTCACCGCAGTCTATCTCATAAACCGCCTGCCTAGTAGGGTCATCCACAACCAAACTCCTCTTGAGCGTCTTTTTGGCACCAAACCAGATTACTCATCTCTCCGTATTTTCGGGTGTGCGGTATGGCCTAACTTGCGTCCTTTTAACAAACACAAACTTGAGTATCGTTCGAAACAATGTGCGTTTCTTGGTTATAGTGCTCTTCATAAAGGATATAAATGCCTTGATGTCTCCACTGGACGTGTCTATATCTCTCGTGATGTTATTTTTGATGAGCATATTTTCCCCTTTGCCGCTTTACACCCTAATGCCGGTGCCCAACTTCGTGCGGAACTCGTTCTCCTTCCATCTATTCTCCTTAATCCTTCGAGTCCTGATCCACAGGAGGAAGCACACACTGATCACATGTCAATTTCCAATACTTTTGATCCTGCTTCAGCAAACAGTGTGCAGGAATCTGCAGCAAATGAGGTGGACAGCGGACATGATTTTATGCAGGTAAATCCTGATGCAGCGTCGCCCTCCACAGAAAATCCGCGCGTGGATCCAGGTGCGGATTCACATGCGCGGTCTCCCTCGGGATCCTCGGTGGCAGAGTCTCGACCTGACTCTCCCGTGGGTTCTGCGCACCGATCAGGTGGCGCCCCTGACGCGGATCCATCGCTGTTGCCTAGGCCAGGAGGCTCTTCCCCGGGCCTCGTGCGGCAATCCGGCCCCGCTGCCGCCGCGGGCCACGAGCTGCCTCCCCGCCAGGCCTCGGAGGTGGGCCGTGTCGCCCCGCGTGGCGACTCCTCGCTGGTGAGCGCTGGGGCTCGCTCCTCGGATCTGATGCTGTCTCCCGTGCGGGAGGCTGGGTCGCTGTCCCCTGCCTCGGACTTCGTGTCGCCAGCTGATTCTTCGCCCGTACCTTCTGCTGAGCATCTGGATCACCACATGGCGTCCCCTGATTCGCTGCATGAGTCTGCTGCTGAGTCTGCTGATTCTGCAGCGTCCTCTGGCTCATCTGCGGTGCAACGGATTCGACAACGGCTTCTTCCGCCACCTCCACCTCCGCCTCCGACACGGTCTCATACACGGTCACAAAGCGGTATTTTGAAACCTAAAGAGTATACCGATGGTTGTATTCGTTGGGGTTCCTTTTGTGCTACAGGTGAACCGGAGAACCTCACGGAGGCCTTGACACATCCCAAGTGGAAAGAAGCAATGAATGAAGAATACCGTGCATTATTGGAGAATAAGACATGGCATTTGGTTCCCCCCCGTCGAGGTGTGAACGTCATTGATTGCAAGTGGGTCTATAAGGTAAAACGCAAGTCTGATGGCAGCATTGACAGGTATAAAGCACGTTTAGTAGCAAAAGGATTCAAGCAACGGTATGGTATTGATTATGAAGATACTTTCAGTCCTGTTGTTAAAGCTGCCACTATCAGATTGATTCTTTCCTTAGCAGTCTCTCGTAATTGGTGCATGCGAAAGTTGGATGTAAAGAACGCGTTCTTACATGGTGTTCTGGAAGAGGATGTTTTTATGCGACAACCTCCTGGGTATACAGATCCACGGTCACCTAACTGTTGGGGAACGTTGCATGGGAAACAAAAATTTTCCTACGCACACATAAGATCTATCCATGGTGATGAGCATCTACGAGAGGGAGAGTGAATCTACATACCCTTGTAGATCGCTAAGCGGAAGCGTTAATAAACGCGGTTGATGTAGTCGAACGTCTTCGCGATCCAAATCGCCGAGCGTCCCGCGATCCAATCACGATCCTTCCGATCTAGTGCCGAACGGACGGCACCTCCGCGTTCAACACACGTACGGCTTGATGACGCCTTCACCTCCTCGATCCAGCGAGCGATGGTGAAGTAGTGGTTGAGTTCCAGCAGCACGACGGCGTGGTGATGGTGGTGAGGAACAATCTCTGCAGGGCTTCGCCAAGCACTACGGAGATTATGACGGAGGAACTAGAGGGCTAGGGTTGCCGGCACACGGCTTGGGAAATCCTGATGTATCCCGTGTGCTAGCCCTGCCCCTCTATTTATATGTTGAGCCTTGGGGTCTAAACTTGGAGTAAAAGCCTCCTCCAGGTCGGTTTGGCCCGCAGGGAAAGAGTCCAACTCGGATCCCTGCCGAACCGTGCACAGCCGCGCACAAGCGGTAGTACCGCTTCACACAAGCGGTAGTACCGCTTGGGCGGTAGTACCGCTTCACACAAGCGGTAGTACCGCTCGGGCGGTAGTACCGCTTCACCAAGCGGTAGTACCGCTTACGCGGCAGCAAAACTACTTTTGCACTTTCCAATACCTTGTGGGCTTTATCCCTTTGGCTCATATAAAGTGTTGCTGCACCCGAACACTTCGGTAAACATCCGGAACCCCTTCCGGTGAACTCCGGAACCCTTCCAGAGATCAAAACACTATTATCACATATATCAATCTTTACCTCCGGACTATTCCGGAGATCCTCGTCATGTCCGGGATCTTATCCGGGACTCCGAACAACTTTCGGTCACCAACATAATAACTCAATTATACTAATCGTCACCAAACGTTAAGTGTGTAGACCCTGCGGGTTCGAGAACTATGTAGACATGACCGAGACACCTCTACGGCCAATAACCAATAGCGGGACCTGGATGCCCATATTGGCTCCTACATATTCTACGAAGATCTTTATCGGTCGAACCTCTATGTCAAGGATTCAGTTAATCCCGTATGCTGTTCCCTTTGTTCTTCGGTATGTTACTTGCCCGAGATTCGATCGTCGGTATCACTATACCTAGTTCAATCTCGTTACCGACAAGTCTCTTTACTCGTTCCGTAATACAAGATCTCGTGGCTAACACTTTAGTCACATTGCTTGCAAGGCTCATTGTGATGTTGTATTACCGAGTGGGCCCTGAGATACCTCTCCGTCATACGGAGTAACAAATCCCAGTCTTGATCCATGCCAACCCAACAGACACCCTCGGAGATACCTGTAGAGCACCTTTATAGTCACCCAGTTACGTTGCGACGTTTGATACACACAAGGTATTCCTCCGGTGTTAGTGAGTTGCATGATCTCATGGTCAAAGGAACAGATACTTGACATGCAGAAAACAATAGCAATAAACTGACACGATCAAATGCTACGTTTACAGTTTGGGTCTTGTCCATCACATCATTCTCCTAATGATGTGATCCCGTTATCAAATGACATCTCATGTCCATGGCTAGGAAACCTTAACCATCTTTGATCAACAAGCTAGTCAACTAGAGGCTTACTAGGGACACAGTGTTGTCTATGTACCCACACATGTATTTGAGTTTCCAATCAATACAATTATAGCATGGATAATAAACGATTATCATGAACAAGGAAATATAATAATAACCAATTTATTATTGCCTCTAGGGCATATTTCCAACAGTCTCCCACTTGCACTAGAGTCAATAATCTAGTTCACATCACTATGTGATTTACATTGTAATGAATCGAACACCCATGCAGTTCTGGTGTTGTTCATGTTTAGCCCTTGGAAGAGGTTTAGTCATCGGATCTGCAACATTTAGATCCGTGTGTACTTTGCAAATATTTATGTCGTCCTCCTTGATGTAATCGCGGATGGAATTGAAACGTCGTTTTATGTGTCTGGTCCTCTTGTGAAATCTTGGTTCCTTGGCTAGAGCAATGGCACCAGTGTTATCACAAAACAGAGTCATTGGGTCAAGTGCACTAGGCACTACTCCAAGATCTGTCATGAACTCCTTCATCCAGACACCTTCCTTCGCCGCCTCCGAGGCTGCGATGTACTCCGCTTCGCATGTAGAATCAGCTACCACGCTTTGCTTGGAACTGCACCAGCTAACCGCACCCCCATTAAGAATAAATACGTATCCGGTTTGAGACTTAGAGTCATCCGGATCAGTGTCAAAGCTTGCATCGACGTAACCCTTTACGACGAGCTCTTGATCACCTCCATAAACGAGAAACAAGTCCTTAGTCCTTTTCAGGTACTTCAGGATATTCTTGACCGCCGTCCAGTGTTCCATTCCTGGATCACTTTGAAACCTTCCGACCATACTTATGGCAAGGCTGACATCGGGTCTTGTGCACAGCATTGCATACATGATAGAGCCTATAGCCGAAGCATAGGGGATGACACTCATCTTTTCTCTATCTTCTGCAGTCACTGGGCATTGAGTCTTACTCAACTTCACACCTTGTAAAACAGGCAAGAACCCCTTCTTGGACTGATCCATTTTGAACTTCTTCAAAATCTTATCAAGGTATGTGCTTTGTGAAAGTCCTATTAAGCGTCTTGATCTATCTCTATAGATCTTTATGCCTAATATGAAAGCAGCTTCTCCTAGGTCCTTCATTGAAAAACTCTTGTTCAAATATTCCTTTACGCTTTCCAGCATTTCTATATTGTTTCCAATCAGCAATATGTCATCCACATATAATATTAGAAACGCTATAGAGCTCCCACTCACTTTCTTGTAAATACAAGCTTCTCCGTAAACTTGTATAAACTCGAACGCTTTGATCACCTCATCAAAACGAAGATTCCAACCCCGAGATGCTTGCACCAGTCCATAAATGGATCGCTGGAGTTTGCAAACTTTGTCAGCATTCTCTGGATCGACAAAACCTTCTGGTTGCATCATATACAACTCTTCCTTAAGGTAACCGTTAAGGAACGCTGTTTTGACATCCATCTGCCAAATTTCATAATCGAAAAAGGCAGCTATTGCTAACATGATTCTGACGGACTTAAGCATCGCTACGGGTGAGAAGGTCTCATCGTAGTCAACTCCTTGAACTTGTGAAAAACCCTTTGCCACAAGTCGAGCTTTATAGACGGTGACATTACCGTCCGCGTCCGTCTTCCTCTTAAAGATCCATTTGTTCTGAATGGCCTTACGCCCTTCAGGTAATACTTCCAAAGTCCATACTTTGTTTTCATACATGGATCCCATCTCGGATTTCATGGCCTCTAACCACTTCTCGGAATCCGGGCCCATCATCGCTTCTCCATAGCTCGTAGGTTCATCGTTGTTTAACAACATGACCTCTAAGACAGGGTTGCCGTACCACTCAGGAGTAGTACGCGTCCTTGTCGACCTACGAGGTTCGATAGCAACTTGATCCAAAGCTTCATGATCATCATCATTAACTTCCTCTTCAGCTAATGTAGGCTCCACAGAAACAACTTTCTGCGCTGCGCTACTCTCAGGTTGAAGTAAAGGTTCAATAACCTCATCAAGTTCTATCTTCCTCCCACTCAATTCTTTCGAGAGAAACTCTTTCTCAAGAAATGTTCCGTTTTTAGCGACAAACACTTTGCCTTCGGATCTGAGGTAGAAGGTATACCCAACTGTCTCTTTTGGGTATCCTATGAAGACGCATTTCTCCGCTTTGGGTTCCAGCTTTTCAGGCTGAAGCTTTTTGACATAAGCATCACATCCCCAAACTTTAAGAAACGACAGCTTTGGCTTCTTGCCAAACCAAAGTTCATATGGCGTCGTCTCAACGGATTTCGATGGTGCCCTATTTAAAGTGAATGCAGCTGTCTCTAATGCATAACCCCAAAACGATAGTGGCAAATCGGCAAGAGACATCATAGATCGCACCATATCTAATAAGGTTCGATTACGACGTTCGGACACACCATTACGCTGTGGTGTTCCAGGCGGTGTCAATTGTGAAACAATTCCACACTGTCTTAAGTGACTGCCAAACTCATAACTCAGATATTCTCCTCCTCGATCAGATCGTAGGAATTTAATCTTCTTGTTACGATGATTCTCAACTTCACTCTGAAATTGTTTGAACTTTTCAAATGTTTCAGACTTGTGTTTCATTAAGTAAATATACCCATATCTACTTAAGTCATCAGTGAAGGTGAGAAAGTAACGATAACCACCGCGCGCCTCAATACTCATTGGACCGCACACATCAGTATGTATGATTTCCAATAAGTCACTTGCCCGTTCCATTATTCCAGAGAACGGCGTTTTAGTCATCTTGCCCATGAGGCATGGCTCACATGTGTCAAGTGATTCAAAATCAAGTGACTCCAAAAGTCCATCAGCATGGAGCTTCCTCATGCGTTTTACGCCAATATGACCTAAACGGCAGTGCCACAAGAAAGTGGTATTATCATTATCAATTCTACATCTTTTGGCATCAATGTTATGAACATGTGTATTATTACTATCGAGATTCAATAAGAATAAACCCCTCACATTGGGTGCATGACCATAAAAGATATTACTCATATAAATAGAACAACCATTATTCTCTGATTTAAATGAGTAACCGTCTCGCAATAAACAAGATCCAGATATAATGTTCATGCTTAACGCAGGCACCAAATAACACTTATTTAGGTTCATCACTAATCCCGACGGTAATCGAAGAGCGAGCGTGCCGACGGCGATCACATCAACCTTGGAACCATTTCCCACGCGCATCGTCACTTCGTCCTTTACCAGCCTCCGTCTATTCCGCAGTTCCTGTTTTGAGTTGCAAATATGAGCAACCGCACCGGTATCAAATACCCAGGCACTACAACGAGAGTTGGTAAGGTACACATCAATAACATGTATATCATATATACCTTGTTTGTTTTTGGCCGCCTTCTTGTCAGCCAAATACTTGGGGCAATTCCGCTTCCAGTGTCCAGTTCCCTTGCAATGAAAACACACAGTTTCTGGTTTGGGTCCAGCCTTGGGTTTCTTCACGAGAGGAGCAACTGCTTTGCCACTCTGCTTGGAGTTACCCTTCTTACCCTTGCCATTTTTCTTGAAACTAGTGGTTTTATTGACCATCAACACTTGATGCTCCTTCTGAATTTCAGACTCAGCGGCTTTCAGCATCGCAAACAGCTCGGCGACTGACTTGTTCATCCCGTGCATGTTATAGTTCAACACGAAGCACTTGTAGCTAGGTGGCAATGATTGAAGAACTCTGTCAGTGATAGCCTCTGGCGGAAGGGGCATCCCTAACTCAGCCAGACGGGTGGAGTACCCAGACATTCTGAGCACGTGATCACTGATAGACCCGTTCTCCTCCATCTTGCAAGCATAGAACTTATCGGAGATCTCATATCTCTCGATCCGGGCATTCTTCTGAAAGATAAACTTCAACTCCTGGAACATCTCATATGCTCCATGACGTTCAAAACGTCTTTGAAGTCCCGGTTCTAAGCCATACAACATTGCACATTGAACTATTGAGTAATCATCAGAACGAGCCTGCCAGGCGTTCACAACGTCTAGAGACTCAACTGGAGCGGGTGGATCACCAAGCGGTGCATCAAGGACATAAGCCTTCTGGGAAGCCGTAAGGATAATCCTTAGATTACGGGCCCAGTCCACAAAGTTACTTCCATCATCTTTCAACTTAGCTTTCTCTAGGAACGCATTAAAATTCAGGGGTGCTACTGCGCGAGCCATGATCTACAACATAAATATAGCAAAGACAACTTAGACTATTGTTCTTAGATAATGAGTTTAGTTAATCATATTTTAAAAACTCCCACTCAAATTGACATCCCTCCGATCATTCGAGTGTTACATGATCCAAATCCACCAACTCAAGTCCGATCATCACGTGAGTTGAGGTGGTTTCAATGGTGAACATCTTCATGTTGATCATATCTACTATATGACTCATGTTCGACCTTTCGGTCTCTTGTGTTCCGAGGCCATGTCTGTACATGCTAGGCTCGTCAAGTTTAACCCGAGTGTTCCGCACGTGTAACATGGCTTACACCCGTTGTATGCGAACGTAGAGTCTATCACACCCGATCATCACGGCGTGTCTCGAAACGACGAACTTTCGCAACGGTGCACACTTGGGGAGAACACAATTTATCTTGAAATTTAAGTGAGGGATCACCTTATAATGCTACCGTCGTCCTAAGCAAAATAAGATGCATAAAAGGATTAACATCACATGCAAATCATAAGTGACATGATATGGCCATGAACTTGTGCTTTTGATCTCCATCTCCAAAGCACCGGCATGATCTCCATCGTCACCGGCATGACACCATGATCTCCATCATCTTGATCTCCATCAACGTGTCGCCATAAGGTTGTCGCGCCGACTGTTGCTTCCACGACTATAGCTAACGTTTAGCGATAAAGTAAAGCATTACATAGCGCTTAATGATTGACACGCAGGTCATACAATAATTAAAGACAACTCTATGGCTCCTGCCAGTTGCCGTACTCATCGACATGCAAGTCGTGATATTCTATACAAAACATGATCATCTCATACATCACATATATCTCATCATGTAATTGGCCATATCACATCACAACATACCCTGCAAAAACAAGTTAGACGTCCTCTAATTGTTGTTGCAAATTTTACGTGGCTGCTACGGGTTTGCAAGAACCGTTCTTACCTACGCAAAACCACAACGTGGTGTAGTGATTGCTTTTTGATCTTCTAAAAGAACCCTCTTCATTGAACCGATTCAACTAAAGTGAGAGAGACAGACACCCGCCAGTCACCTTTATGCAACAAGTGCACGCAGCGGTAAAACCAGTCTCGCGTAAGCGTACGCGTAATGTCGGTCCGGGCCGCTTCATCTCACAATGCCGCTGAATCAAGTATCAACTAGTAACGGCAAGCAATATGTATACACCCACGCCCACAACTCGTTTGTGTTCTACTCGAGATCTCATCTACGCATAGACCTAGCTCTGATACCACTGTTGGGGAACGTTGCATGGGAAACAAAAATTTTCCTACGCACACATAAGATCTATCCATGGTGATGAGCATCTACGAGAGGGAGAGTGAATCTACATACCCTTGTAGATCGCTAAGCGGAAGCGTTAATAAACGCGGTTGATGTAGTCGAACGTCTTCGCGATCCAAATCGCCGAGCGTCCCGCGATCCAATCACGATCCTTCCGATCTAGTGCCGAACGGACGGCACCTCCGCGTTCAACACACGTACGGCTTGATGACGCCTTCACCTCCTCGATCCAGCGAGCGATGGTGAAGTAGTGGTTGAGTTCCAGCAGCACGACGGCGTGGTGATGGTGGTGAGGAACAATCTCTGCAGGGCTTCGCCAAGCACTACGGAGATTATGACGGAGGAACTAGAGGGCTAGGGTTGCCGGCACACGGCTTGGGAAATCCTGATGTATCCCGTGTGCTAGCCCTGCCCCTCTATTTATATGTTGAGCCTTGGGGTCTAAACTTGGAGTAAAAGCCTCCTCCAGGTCGGTTTGGCCCGCAGGGAAAGAGTCCAACTCGGATCCCTGCCGAACCGTGCACAGCCGCGCACAAGCGGTAGTACCGCTTCACACAAGCGGTAGTACCGCTTGGGCGGTAGTACCGCTTCACACAAGCGGTAGTACCGCTCGGGCGGTAGTACCGCTTCACCAAGCGGTAGTACCGCTTACGCGGCAGCAAAACTACTTTTGCACTTTCCAATACCTTGTGGGCTTTATCCCTTTGGCTCATATAAAGTGTTGCTGCACCCGAACACTTCGGTAAACATCCGGAACCCCTTCCGGTGAACTCCGGAACCCTTCCAGAGATCAAAACACTATTATCACATATATCAATCTTTACCTCCGGACTATTCCGGAGATCCTCGTCATGTCCGGGATCTTATCCGGGACTCCGAACAACTTTCGGTCACCAACATAATAACTCAATTATACTAATCGTCACCAAACGTTAAGTGTGTAGACCCTGCGGGTTCGAGAACTATGTAGACATGACCGAGACACCTCTACGGCCAATAACCAATAGCGGGACCTGGATGCCCATATTGGCTCCTACATATTCTACGAAGATCTTTATCGGTCGAACCTCTATGTCAAGGATTCAGTTAATCCCGTATGCTGTTCCCTTTGTTCTTCGGTATGTTACTTGCCCGAGATTCGATCGTCGGTATCACTATACCTAGTTCAATCTCGTTACCGACAAGTCTCTTTACTCGTTCCGTAATACAAGATCTCGTGGCTAACACTTTAGTCACATTGCTTGCAAGGCTCATTGTGATGTTGTATTACCGAGTGGGCCCTGAGATACCTCTCCGTCATACGGAGTAACAAATCCCAGTCTTGATCCATGCCAACCCAACAGACACCCTCGGAGATACCTGTAGAGCACCTTTATAGTCACCCAGTTACGTTGCGACGTTTGATACACACAAGGTATTCCTCCGGTGTTAGTGAGTTGCATGATCTCATGGTCAAAGGAACAGATACTTGACATGCAGAAAACAATAGCAATAAACTGACACGATCAAATGCTACGTTTACAGTTTGGGTCTTGTCCATCACATCATTCTCCTAATGATGTGATCCCGTTATCAAATGACATCTCATGTCCATGGCTAGGAAACCTTAACCATCTTTGATCAACAAGCTAGTCAACTAGAGGCTTACTAGGGACACAGTGTTGTCTATGTACCCACACATGTATTTGAGTTTCCAATCAATACAATTATAGCATGGATAATAAACGATTATCATGAACAAGGAAATATAATAATAACCAATTTATTATTGCCTCTAGGGCATATTTCCAACACTAACTTCATATGCAAGCTTGATAAAGCCTTGTATGGTCTGAAACAGGCACCCCGAGCATGGTACTCATGCTTATCGTTCAAGCTTCAGTCACTTGGTTTTACTCCTTCCAAGGCGGATACTTCTTTGTTCTTTTACTCTCGGCATGGGGTCACCATTTTTATGCTTATCTATGTTGATGACATAATTGTTACCAGCTCTTCAGTTCAGGCAGTTGAGGCTCTTCTGAAAGATCTTCGTGTTGATTTTGCACTCAAGGATCTTGGTGATTTGCACTATTTTCTTGGTATTGAGGTAACATCTGTCAGCGATGGCATTATTTTGTCACAGGGCAAATATTTACTGGACTTGCTTGCCCGTGTGCGTATGAAAGGATGCAAACCGGTTAACACACCACTTCCAACCTCAGAAAAATTGTCCTTGTTTGATGGTGAGCCTCTTGGAGGTGATGACTCTACTCAGTATCGGAGTATTGTTGGTGCATTGCAATATTTGACGTTAACTCGTCCTGATATTTGTTTCTCAGTCAACAAAGTTTGTCAGTTTTTACATGCTCCTACTACCACTCATTGGACTGCGGTTAAGCGTATTCTTCGCTATTTGCACGGGACTATGAGTCATGGTCTTCGCCTTGCCAAGTCTGACTCTATGTTGGTTAGTGCTTTCTCTGATGCAGATTGGGCAGGTTGCCCTGATGACAGAAAGTCCACCGGTGGTTTTGCAGTTTTTCTTGGGAGTAACTTGGTGTCCTGGACTGCTCGTAAACAAGCCACTGTGTCTCGGTCTAGCACAGAAGCTGAGTATAAAGCTCTTGCCAATGCCACTGCTGAGATTATTTGGGTGCAGAGTCTTCTGACAGAGTTGGGTGTTCCTCATCCCAAAGCAGCCTCTCTTTGGTGTGACAATCTTGGTGCTACTTATCTATCTGCCAATCCTATCTTTCATGCGCGGACGAAGCATATTGAAATTGATTATCACTTTGTTCGTGAAAGAGTAGCCAACAAATTGTTGCATATCAGGTTCATCTCTACTGGTGATCAAGTGGCGGATGGGTTTACCAAACCTCTCACGGCCAAACAGTTGGAGGTTTTTCGGCGCAATCTCAACTTGGATAGTTGTGATTGAGGGGGAGTGTTAGACAATATATGTATATACGGTACAGATATAAACCGTTGTAGACGTGTGCGTGTATTCTGTTGTAACTACTTAGGTTGTTTAGATTGATCTTATCTCTAGTTAGCTTGGAGATCAATCTAACCCTCCTTCCCGTGTAATCTTCCTTCTATTAAACACGCATGCGTCCCTGCCGAAGGTGCATACGCTTCCAGCCTTGTTCACACACTACGGACTACATACGGATGTATATAGATATACTTTAAATAGATCCGCTCATTTTACTCTGTATGTAGTCTGTAATGAAATCTCTAAAAAGATTTATATGTAATGAAATCTCTAAAAAGATTTATATTTAAGAACGGAGTTAAACACTAACTAGCTCCAAGGGAGCAGTCGACTTCTCTTTGGCATTCAATTTTCCTTTCACGGTTGACTATTATTCTAGACCCTGCGCAGCCTTCAAAGGCAAGACACATGTAATCCTAGAGATCTAGAGTTCATCTTGTGGCCCGGTGCCTCCTTTGGTGTCGGACGTGGCTTCCATTCCTGCAGTCGCTGCTCCTGCCTAGGCCCGATTGTCTCGTATCCGATCTATGCTCGGACGGCTTTGAATTGCTTAGGATTTAGTCATGGCGAAATCCCTTCAGCTTATGCTGCCAGCGGCGTCGCCCCTTCTTGGTGGTGCTAACATGGTTATTATCAGTGCTCCTCTTTGAGCTTCAGGGAAAACCCTAGGTTCGATTTTCCAGATCGACAACGATGGCATCTTGATGTCATTCTCCTTCATGAAGTCGTTATCTTGTTTTGCTCGCGGCGTCCTCCTTGCTGGATAAGAAGATGCTGATAGTTTGGTTGTTAGTTGCATAGCTTTTCTGGTCGGCGAGTTTAGATGTGTTCTTCTTTGTTTGGGTCGAGCATTTCTTGCCACTTGGCTTCGGGCACCATGTTCAGCCTTTTACGTTTGTGTCATATGTTGTATCACCTCATACTCATTCTAACTTGTTTTATCAATAAAATGATCCGCAAGTTTTGCGTATTTTTCGTGAAAAAAAATTCATCATGTGATGAAAATTACAAATTGCATGCCAATTATTGTTCTGCCCCACTCTCTACGGCAATAACAAAACTCGTAGTGGAACGTCTGGCTTGTTATATAGATTACTAAATCTTTATCATTTATATTTTCATTAAACATTGCCTCAAAAAAATACATTCATCAAATATTTACGGCTATTTTTGTTGCTTCAATAACACAATAGAACTTTACTTGCAGGCAACATTAGTTTAGCTCTAAAACTTGTTCGAGTGGTTTCTGAAAACTATCTTTATAATTCATGCATCAATTTTCTGGTGACACCAGGTTGGCCTAAGAAGTGACGGTTACCCACGTTGGAAAATTTGGCGTAAACATTTGATGGTCTTCGGTAACCAAATTCTTGTTCGCCATAGGTTGTCTAATCAAATCAAAAGAATCAAGAGCAGACTCAACCAGATCTCAGAAAATCAAAGGGAATATATGATTCAGCATACACCGTTAGCGGCATTGACATCTTCCACTACAGCCATTGCGGCCTGGTAAGTCACTCTGTCTAAAACCTTACCATTTTCCATTACTTACTTGGTTGCAGAAAAATGAAGCTAAAACTAACTTGTTAGGTATTAGCGTTATTTCCAACATGTAACTTTTACCTTCGCGGGGTATGTAGCATAATTATAATTTAAAAGCATATTTTTTTGGGGAAATTTTTAGTCTATTCATCTACAATGAAAATCAGAAACAATAAAAATTACATCCAGCTTCATAGACCACCTAACGACGAGTACAAAAACCGAAGCGAGACGAAGGTGCGTCGCCGTCATCGTCCCTCCCTCGTCGGAGCCAGATAAAACTTGTTGTAGTAGACAGTCGGATAGAACCAGCGCACCAGAACAACAATCGTCGCCGATGATGAGTAGCATAGATCGGAAGAATCCAACCTAAAGACACACACGAATAGGAACGGCGAACAAATCCGAGCAGATCCACCAAACATAGATCAACCGGAGACACATCTCCACACGTCCACCGACGGTGCTAGACGCATCACCGGAATGGGGCTAGGCGGGGAGAACCTTATTTCATCTTCAAGGAGCACCCGCCGTCTCGCCTTCCTAAGCAGGTCACAAAAACTAACAAAACTCAACGTGACATCTAAAAATGGAGCCCTCTCACCGGCAAGGGTGGGATCCACCACTAGACCTGGCCATGGCCCGACCCGGCCCGGTCGGCCCGGCCCGAAAAAGCCCGACCAGGCCCGGCCCGACCTTGCCCAAGAGCCAGGCTCGGGCCTAGATTTTGAGCCCGGTGGTCGCGCCGGGCCGGGCTCGGGCCTGCGAAAACCCGAGTTTACGCCTACACCGGGCCGGGCCTGCCGGGCCGGGCCGGGCTTTCTTCGGGCTTGGGCACAGAAATTAGGCCCGGTGGCCGGGCCGGGCCGGGCTCGGGCCTGGGTTTTCAACGCCGGGCTTTTTTAGGCCCGGCCCGAGGCCCGGCCCGGCCCGAGGTTTGGCCAGGTATATCCACCACGCCTCCATGTCCCTAAGGCCACCGAAGACAAGGCAGATTGGCAGCTGCGCCGGCTGGAGGCGAAGAAAACCTAAGCTTGGGAGAGAAGGTGGCGGCTAAGTATGGTGGTTGTGGCTTTGACAGGCAATATAATAGTTATCTATACCTACCTAGTAGTAATGAAGTAATATATATTCTTAGAGCATCTATAGCCAAGACTTTCAAATCCTGGCCCTCAAACGCCCGGACACTTCTCAAATACCGTCGTCCACATCTGTGTATCTCATATTCGGTCCATCATATCATTACTAGCATGCAACGTATACAAAAAGAACGTAGATCAACCCACAAACACAGAATCAGACAAAGGAATGCACATTCCGATCATCAAAAGATCACCGTCGGATTTCCAAAAGATCGTCACAGTTCACATAATTCACATAAACGACGGACAGATTTAAACTAGATTACTAAGAACTTGAAAATGAAAACGGAGACGGCGAACATTCACCACTTCCTCGCACGGCCCTTTGCCCTTCGGGTCGTCCGGGCAGCTGTAGGAGTCGGCGGCTGGTGGGGAATCGAACGAGTCGTCCGATGAGGAGCCGTCGTCGTCATCGTCGTCGTCGGAGAGGATGACGAGAACTTTTAGCCGCGCCGCCGGACCTCCCTGTCCTGCTGCCGTTTGAGCTTCGCGAGCCGAGCCGCCTCCGTCAGTGTCTCCGCCGCCTCGCGCTCGGACTGCTCCGCCTCCCTCCTCTCCCTTTGCCGCTGCCACTCGCGGCGGGCGGCACGCGCCTATGATTCTGGTGTGCACGCCCGGGCCGGCGGGGTGGCACAAGCACCCCCCGCTGCCCATGTGGGGGAGTAGCAACCAGCGGGGGCAGGGGACGGCGTAGGGAGGCGCGGATTGCGCAGGCCGCATGGCGGAGTTGCGCACGTGCCGGGAGGGGCCAGCGTCGGCGTCCTAGCTGTGCCGGCGGGGAAGCGGCGAGGCTGCTGGTCCGGAGTTGCCCCTGGTCTCCACCTTGGACCGCTCCTAGGCGATGCGCAGGGCAAGCTCATAGTCCGGATCTAGGTCGTCGTCAGAGCGGCTGCCGGAGCTTGACATTGCGCCGGATTCGATCGGAATCGGTGCGGGAAGAGGCGAGAACGGAGCGAGAGAGGAGAGTAAGTGAGCTAGGGTTTCGGAGTGATGAGCGAGATGGGGTTTTTTGTAGGACAGTCGTGGGGTCGGTGGTATGCCGGGCTTGACAGGCGGGCGTTCCCGGGCGTGCTCGGGCCACCCCATATCCGCCGCTTATTTGGGCTGGATATGAGGGGTGTCGGTCAGTCCGGGTGTTTGAGGCCGGTTTGAGGGGGCCGGTTGGGTCAATTTTTTGTGACCGGTCAGTAACCAGGCGGTCAGCCCAAGCGTTTGAGGGAGGTATGAGGGGTCCAGATGTGGATGCTCTCAGTCCATAATGCTATTTTATATAAAAGCCCTTCACTTTTTCGAAAATAAACCCGCAGCAAAACTGGTGCACCCCAGAATTTCGTAGGCCCTCCGCGTGGGCTTAGCATTTTTTGTTCGGCTGTCCTCGCATGGGCTGAGGTGGGTTGCTGTGCATTTTGGAGCAACCAAAAAAATATATGGTCATAAAGGAGACGAACCCAACCTCTCCGTCAAACCAAACCACCTCAACCAACTCACCTAGGCTGATTTGTACTAAAAATTGGGTCGTTACCGAATTATTAGTCCCACCTCGGTCCTTCCTATCAAATTCTACCAATTTTTATATGTGTCTGTTGTCTGGAAAACAAGCCGGTGATTACACGTCTCAATAAGAAAAGAAATACCTGACAGAGGAGGACATGGACCTGCCATAAAAGTGAGAATTACGACAAATAAGGACCTGTCGAGATTGTATGGAATGGAATTGTGAGTGGAGATGATATTGGCTGCGGGAAATAAATGAGGGACATGCACGCATAATAAATGGAATGGAATTGTGCACCCGAAAAAAAGAGAATGGACTTGTGAGTAGTCTAGACATGACGCTTATACTGGATCCATTAATTTGCAATGTGAGGCAGACAGACAAAAAGAAGAAGAAAAAATAATCAAAGTTTGCATGTTTTTTAACACACTTCACTGCTTCTATTTCTATGCATCGGAAATAAGGCACTTAATTATGTCAAAAAGGTAATGAAAAGACAAAGAGAAATAAGAAAAAAGTCACTTTATACAATAAAAATGCACTTGTGTCAATGCCATAAAAAAACGACGGCTCCTATATAAAAGTGGCACTTACGCCAAAGGATCTGTAGCTGCCATCATGCATAGAAAATTGCCTTTCTTCTATGCATATTAGACCCTCAATGTTTTTCTCGATTCATTACATACGCTGGAAACAAAAAAAATCACAAATACAAATTGGTACAGAATTTGCAAATTTCTCTAACTCTGATAATGACCTATGCAAATCTTTTTTTAGATTCTTTCAAAAGTGCATAGAATAACTGCATTGCACAGAGTAATATATCAATGTGCAATTTTCGGGGACTGAGTAATTGTTATTTCTAAGTCAATGAACAAAATGAAAAGTAATTTTATAAAAATATATTTTATGATATACTCCATTTCTCTGACAATTATTTCCGGACAGAGGGAGTAGAATGCAACACCCTTTTGCTCATGCCGGTGAGCATTCATCTCAATTTGATAATGTTAGTTAATACTAAACTTGCAGTCAAAATAAATGTTACATTTCATTGAATGTTGAACTTTGTATTGTTTATAAAAAAAATCAGTCAGTTCTATTTTTTCAATAATTGTGGAAAGTTCTTTTATCCCCTGATTATCACATTTTGTATGTTTTGTATTCTAGTGAGAGCACGTGAAGTTATTTTTTCTCCCGTTGCAACAGACGGGCATATATGCTAGTAGAGATAAATCATTACCCATATGGCTGCACATTGCCTTTGCTACGTACATGTAAAATAAACACTAATTTATTATTTTTATGACTCAGTTAGGTTGCAATGTTTTTAGAGACAAGTCCACTTTACCAGCCTAGACTCTTTCCTTGGTTTAAATACAACCTTGAACTTCAAATTTTTCTAAAATCCAACCCTGAACGCCGAAAACTGTTTAAATTACCCATTCCTGATTTGTAAGTGGTTTTGATACAACAACAACCACATCACTCTATAGGGACCACATGTAAGTGTGACAATCGTCCAACCAACTCCTTCTAGGGTAACCAATCTCCCTGTTTAACCCGCACCCATCCAATTAATCTCGGGACGGCTGCTGAAGGTGGGGCGTCTGCTCTCCCTCCTCCCTCTCTGATAGGCTTGGTCGGAATCGGCCCGGGGGGAGGGGGTGGTCACACGTCGTCTAGATTCCCTGGACAGTCGTACATGTTAAGCCACATCACTTAGCCACCACACCTCCTTCCGTGCCAAAAGAAGAGCATTGTCCTTACCCTCCAGGTGTCGTGGAATCCGTCGTCGAGTTCTAGTCCGCGGGTACAGCTCCGTGCCCTGCCGTTGCCGCCCCTCTTATCCATCCCTCCACCGCCATGTGCCCAACACCAGCCTGACCGACAACCGCTCCAAACTATCACCCATGCCCCGCTGGAGGAGAATAACCCTGTTGCTCTCTCTCTCTTGCCGCCACCTGTGTCCTACAACCTACTAACGCCTTACCTGCTCTAGCGTGCCCTTCTAACGCCCTGTAGGAGACATACCCCGAGCCAGAGGAGCTACGGTTTGGCCTCCCAACTTTACTTGTGGCGGGCGATTCTTGACGGAATTGAATCCAACAAATCTTGGGTAGGGGTCCTGAGCTTTTAGCTTTCGCACGACGATAACAGGACAAACAGGGAACACCGTTTTTTCCTAGGTCCAGGCCCTCTCGAAGAGGTAAAACCAATGTCCTGTTGTGTTTTATTTATTGCTGATGGGGTACATAGTACATGTTGATCTACCTGTAGATCATATGTGAATGAGTTGGCCTCTACGGTCTAAACCCCTCGGCTTCTATAGACATCATGGGTACCTAGGGTTACACATATGTCCGTTACAACCAAAGATAAACATGCCGAAAATTGCTTTCGTGCCTTAGAGTATGCGCCAATTTTTCGAAAGACTCCTTCTTGAGTGCGTTATGGGGCCTTACAAATATGGCCCACTAGTTGGTTGTTTGGGGATCCTCGGCCCAGCCCACCTCTCAAAGCTGATGTGGTTAGCAGCCCCCTATGTAGAACACGATCAGTAGCCCCTGAACTGGTTTTCAAGCTGAGGACCTTGCTGATCCTCAAAAAAAAAGCTGAGGACCTTGCTGATCCTCAAAAAAAAAAACCGAGGACCTTGCTCGGATCCTCCAAGTCGTTTCTTCATCTTCAGTCTTCGGTTTCGTAGACGAGTTCAACAAACCCAATATCCTTGTCTTCAGAATTAATCCCATGTCCGAGAATATTCTCGGATCCGAAGTCTTGCACTGAAGTGGGTGCCTTAAGAGCTAAGTAAGTTTCTGCCGAGGAGATTTTAGGCCTTGTCCTGACAGTGTTTTGAGTATGCTATCAGACGAGATGTAATGGGCCCTGAGATATGCTTTTATCGGCGTTATTAATCTCTTCCTTCAATTTGTGTGTGCAAGGATGGAATGATGCCCGGGAAACACACGAATGTGCTGCTATAGGACTCAAGCGTCCCATCGTCCCATGACTAGGAATCTCCATATAAGGTTAAGGGAAAAGATAAGAGATTTTACACCCCTTCCACTCGCCTTCTGCCTTGCGCGAATATCATCTGCCTCCTCAGCTCCATCGCCGTTTCGGGAGTTCGACGCCATGGACATTGTTGCAGGCTCATCTACTCGCCCCGCTGGACCCCTCGAGGGAGATAGGAAGAGCTGTTTGGTGGCTCAAGGGCAGCTAGACCGGCTCTCCACCTCTGGATATCTTCACGAGCCGCAGTTCGAACTAATTCGTCCAGGGTTGGTTTCCCTGCACGGCGGCGTTCTTCATGACAACTTCCCCAGACTGCAGATGTAGCAACCCGACACAAATGGATCGGAAGCTCTATGCTTATTATGCTAGTCCCTAGATAAATAGCTAGCACACACAGTACTCGATGAAAAACAGAGTCCAATCACACACTTTATTGCATCGATAATCCTTAAATACAATATTTATTACATAAATATGCTTAAAGGCTATCTAAAAACAATTACTGCAGAAGTGGAGAGGACAAGTGAGTCCATGCAACTCCACTGATAAAAACGGAGTGGAGAACAACGACCTATCGCACATTTACTCTTCGTTGGAATAATCTGCAACATGAAACGTTGTAGATAGGTCAATACAATGAATGTATTGGCAAGTCACACCCAATGTGCTATAAGAAATCCACCATATATATGCAAGGGTATATAAAGTGGAAAGCTCCAAGTTTTATTTTGCATAAAGCCATTTTTTCTTATTTTGCAATATCGTGTGTGGTATATTATTCGAAAAAGGCCAGGAGAAAATAAGAGCTATTAATAATACAATACATCGAATCTAACTTTGTTCGAATGAAACTACCTCGCAAAAAACTTAAGAAACAAGGAAAACTGAGATATTTATTATCTAGCCATAGAACTGGCGAAGCAGGGCATCGTTCAATGGATGCGGCTCCAGGCGGTTCTCCTTGACATTCCGGATCTGATATGCTCCTCCAACGAGCACTTTGTCTATAATGAATGGTCAATCCCTGCCTGCAAACAGTTTATGCTAACCTGGCTTGTGTGGGTGGTTTCATAGGAATAGATCGCCGACGTTAAGCGCCTTTACTCGGATCTCCCAATGGTGGTAGAGCCGTACCCGTTGTTGATAGAAGGTGGATTGTTCTTTGGCAACGTCTCGCTCCTCATCGAAAGCATTGAGGTCGTCCTGTCAACTATTTTCGCCCTCATGTTCCTCATAAAGACGTACTCGAGGTGCATCCTGAATGAGGTGACTAGGTAGTATGGCCTCAACGCCAGAAACCATAAAGAATGGTGTATAGCCTGTGGATCGGTTGGGCGTGGTGCACAGTCCCCATACCACGGAGTCGAGATCCTCGGCCCATTTATTGTCGACTTCCTCTAGATATCGAATTAGGCGAGGTTTTATGCCGCTTAGAATTAATCCATTGGCCCATTCGACATGCCCGTTTTTTTGCAGGTGATAGATGGAGGCATGGTCAAACTTGATGTTTTGCTTGGCGCACAATTATTTTACCTCCTCGGTCGTGCAGTTGGATCCATTGTTCGTGATTATGCTGTGAGGTTTGCCATAACGGTGCACCACCCCAAATATAAAGTTGATCCCCAATTTAGCCTTTGTTGATGGCATGGGCGCTGCCTCTATTCATTTGGTTAACTTGTCCGCATAGCGGATATTTAAAAAAATGTCATTATTTTTGCAACCTTGTGTATATTTTTAGATTTTTTACAATAAAAATAACATCTAATTTGAGGAAATTTTATTTATATTGCTCCTTCACTATTTGTCTTGCTCTATAATTCGTGCGTTCCTTAGGAGCCTTTATCATAAAACAATTTTGGGATGCATATTGTATGCATGATCAGAGTAAATTGAAAAGTATGACTGTGCCTATGCCATTACTGATAAACTACTACAACTAACACCCTTTTAGATCGATTTGTGCATGTTGTACATCAAGATTGGGCAAGTGTACAACTCTAGGGTTGACACAATATTTTGTTACCTGTTCATTTGTACATAGATACATGCAAACATCCATGGATGGTATGCAAAAATTCATCTCCTTCCACTGGTAGAAAACAAGCCTTTCGTCCGGACCTCTAGTCCCGGCCGGGTTTGGTCCCAGGACTAATGACATCTTACATATTGTGCAAAAAGCCATGACGGGGAACAAATAAATTGGGACTTTGATGCATGTTTTTCATCTCTGTTTGAGAAGTGCACCACACGTATAATTATTTTAATTGGATTCACATGTTAATATTTATTTTCATTTTAAGTGATGGGTCGAGACAGCTGATTTTTTTTAATCCTTTACGAGACAAATGCATATTTTTAAATACCATTTTCGTGTTGTGTGAACGTCTCTATAGAGGGAGTGTACTGTATTGGTTCACTCGAGTCTATAGCAAACTGTGAGTATAGTTTTCAAAAAGAAAAAAAAAACTGCTATTATTCTGAAACATAGGGGATATGAATAAATGTGTCCAAAACATCAAAGTTTTTTTGTGATTAGAGGGAGTGTACTGTGTATTGGTTCACTCGAGTCTATAGCACCGTAAATAAGGTACGGAGAATAACAAGTGTTCTATATACAACCTATTTTATGTGCATTCGCAAAACAACTATGGATTGGATGTAAACAAACTGACAGTTTATATACTCCAGTCTATGTTTTTTGTTTTGCTACACTTTTGTGAATAACTGTTAGGTTGGTGCCGTTTGGTTCTATGCCTTGAATGGCCATACTTTGTCACACATTTTTGCTAAGCTTGCCTAAGTTTAGTTTAACAAAATAAGAGCCATTAGTCGGCAAGCCTAAGGAAAACATGCCACAATTTTTGTGTCTATGTAATGTGAGACCCTAGTGTGGCTTGTCTAAGGTGTGGCTTGAACCAAACACACAACTAAGTTGGTCAAATATATATGATTTTAGTACACATGCATACTACACTTCTAATATGATTTTAGTACGGCCTAGACAAATATCCACCAGCCGTGCATGAGCCGCATGAGCAAAGACAATTTGAGCATGATTGAAGATTGTAGCAGCATTGTAGGTGAAACTAGTATGCGCAGTAGTTCCTTATTGTCTTGAGAGTCACGACACACGACTGCATTTACGGTCCATTAAGAGTTTAAGACCAAGGTGGTATTCATGTCTTATGGAGAACCACATTCGATATATCTTTAGTCATCCTTTCCACCATAGGAGTATTGCTTAAGACTCTACTCCCTCCGTCCCGTAATATAAGAGCACTTTTGACAGTACACTAGTGTAAAAAACACTCTTATATTATTGGGATAGAGGGTGCATTTACAAAAAAGAGTTAGATCATAAATTCCAAATTAAGATACTACCACAAAAAGATCAGTAAGAAAAAAGATGCTGCTATGACTATGAGTACATCTCATGTGCTATTTATGTTTACTCAAAGAATTGTGGAAGACAATGAGAGCTATATAATACTCGTATATGTATTTTTGCAACGTAGGACTAGTCCCTCGCGCCACAAATCTATGCAGCCAATCTAATTTTTTGAGGGAAATGTAATTAGGAAACCACTGTAGCGTCTTGCTTTACTAGTTAGTACTACCTCCATCACAAAATAAGTGAGTCACTTAATTTGGGACAGAGGGAGTAGTTACTAGTACTACTACATTAATTCTAGTGTTTTGTAGCATGCATTAGTCCAATCATTGAGCATTAATTAATAAAAGTATTGGATGAACAGGCGGGATGACTATAAGAGTTCGGTGGGCTTTGACGATGATGTGCGGAATCTTGAGCAAATGCTGCTTGGTGAAGGTGAACGTCCGCTCATGTTCATCTCCATAGTTGGGGAAAGTGGTGTTGGAAAGAGAACACTTGGAAAAGTTATCTCTTCAAAGCTGAAGGAGACGTTCCACCCTTTAATCCGGTTCACTGTGCCACAAGGAAGTACCCCGCATTATATCTTGAACAATATCCTGGAGCGTATAAATGAACAGTACAAAGAGCAAAAAAAAGCAGACTCTGGCGAGCCAAATGAATGCGACAGTAATCTAACTGACAAGATCCGTCGCCTTCTTGGTAATAAGACGTACCTGTTGGTTCTTAGTGGCATATGCTCCAAGGCCATGCTCAACTGTGTGAAGGAGAGCCTGCCTGATAACAAGAATGGCAGCAGGGTGATACTGATAGTCGACGATGAGAATGAAGAAGTGGCGTGGCACACAGATACCATGAACATGGAGGGCATCAGCGGAATCCACCAGTTGAGCCGTTTGAAAAAAGAAAGAAGCGGAAAACTATTCCGTTCAAGGGCCTTCAAGAAAGAAGAGTCAGATGAGGGTTACAAGAGCAAGTACGACCAGATCGTGTACGATATAACAGGGGGCTATCCTCTGGCAATAGTGGTTCTTGCCGGACTCCTTCGATTCAAAGAGAGGCCGGGTCAGTGGGAAGCTGTTCTGCAACAGCTTAGACCTGCACCTGGTATGGAAGCTGTGCTTCAACTGCACAGACCTGGACTTGGAATGGAAGCAGAAGACGGCAAAGATTGTATGGAGTGTCATATTAGCCCTCCTCCAACACAAGTTGATCTGTCAAGCACAAGAACAACGATGGAGAGGGTCTTTTGGGCGAGCTTTGAAGATCTCCCCAACGACCTCAAGTCGTGCTACCTCTACTTTGGCGCTTTCTCCAAGAATATGGGATTCTATGCCGACGAGATCGTGCGGATGTGGATCGGCGAGGGATTCATCAACCCGCAAAAGGGCAAGACCATAGAGGAGTTGGGCAACGGCTACCTCAAGGAGCTGGTCTTGAGATGCCTTGTTGACATCCTGGAGATGGTTGACGGTGACATTAAGACGGTCAAGGTCCACCCAAGTCTCCTTGTGTTCCTGCACTCAGAGGTTCGCGAGGCCGGCTTTGTTGAGGTTCACGACACGAATCATGTGTTTGTGTCACCATCAGTTCGCCGCCTCTCTTTCCGTAGTTTTGATAGCAAACAAGTCAACTTCACCAAGAAGCTCCCTAAGCTACGTTCCTTCATTTGCCGCGTGGAGGAGACAGAACAGAGGGATGATGGGCCCGATCTCATGTTCCTGCGTGGATCCAAGTTCCTGCGTCTAATCTATGTGAATGGTTTGAGGCTCCGTGAATTGCCCCATGGTATCGGAGAAATGATTCACTTGCGGTACCTATATGTTCGCTGCAAGGACCTCGAGGAGCTCCCGCCCAGCATTGGGGAGCTGCTCAACTTGCAGACTCTGGACATAAGGAAAACTCAAGTCGTAAACATTGACCCAGGCTTCTGGAAGATAAAGACACTGCGACATGTGCTCGCAGAGCAGCTCACGCTTCCAGAAACCCTGGAGGAAGAACTGGAAGAGCTGCAAACGCTGCATGGTGTGAAGCCCCCGGGACCGGGAGAAGGAGAATGGAATCAAGAGAATTGTCCACTGTGCAAGATGCCCAAACTCCGGTCACTCAATTTGCAGGGAATCGAGCACAGTAGACATGGAGCTGCACTGGAGAGTGCTCTTAAGGACATGTGTTTCCTTGTCGACTTGAGTCTCAAAGGTGATGTCATCCCTCAATGCGTCTTCACTGTAGAGGGCCTCCAATACCTTGAGACGGTACAGCTGGATGGCTCGATGCAGTGGCCTGAGGTCTCATCCAATGTTTGCAAGAACCGGCCAAACTTAGCTCAGATTACTATACTGAAAGAAAGCAATGACGTGGAGCTGGAGAAGATGGGCTTCACGAGCTTCGATACCGTAACAGTTTACAGGCGTTCCAACAAACAAGGAGAAACAGCTGCTGCGGCAAACCAGAACGGTGAGCACAAAGATGAAGCAAGCTCCAGCGCAAAGGAACAACCGGAAGACCAAGGTGACGAAGCTGATGCAAAACCGGAAGACCAAGGTGAGGAAGAAGCTCGAAAGTGATACAGTATCCTGCAGCGCTCTTGGTTTTTCGTATATCCTCCAAATTAACTAATGCTATAAACCTATTTGCCATGCAGGCCTTCTGGGAAAGGTGAGGCAAGTTTGCTCCAAAAAGGGATTATTTTCCTATTACCTCTTCAATAGATAATTTGCCATCATATCATGCTGCCCCTCTCCTGGACACGCTGCTGCAGACGATCAAGCCTTCTCAAGAGGCGGAGATGGACGCCTAGTGCAGGAGTGATTTCAACTGTCTTCGTTGTTGGCCTTGTGCACCTCTTTGTTGGATCTGTAATAACTTCAAATTGCGAGTTTAGTTGAGGCAGAGTTTTTTGCCCCGTAGTGTTGATCAAGACCGATCAGTATCAGCGGGTTTTCTCTGTCTTGCCTTGAACTTGTTTCCTTTTATTTCTCCTTGTGTCTGAGTCGGCCAGAAATTGTATCCATCTTTACTACAGTATTTTTACTATTAATAACACTTAAGCTAAACGTCCGTCGCCTGAAAAATAAAAAATTAGGATCAGTTGATCTTTTTTTTTATAATTTTGTAAACTTTATTATGTAGCAATGTGCATGGGGATACAAATTATGTCGGGCATTGTTGCTAGCCACAGGTGGCGCCAGACGAAAGGGAGGTAGCCGCTTTGGCTAGAGAATGAGCTTCGCTGTTGTGCTCCCGCTTCTCATGTATGAAGTTGACTGCTTTGAAGGACCCACGACGAAGGTTTATCTCCCGGATGATCAAAGCATAGCGGCCGCATGGAGCAGCCGTGTCAATGCTTGTAGCCACTTCTGCACAATCGGTCTCAATGCACATAGCCGGAAGGCGAAGATCAGAGGCAAGAGCCATAGCTTCGTTACACGCTTGAGCTTCAAGCGATGCTGGATCAACCAGACCATCAAACACCATGACGGAAGCACCAAGATAATTCCCAGACTTGTCCCGGCACACAGTCGCGGCCGCCCCTGGATCCATTCCTAGACAGGCCTCCATTGACATTAATCTTCGCGGCATGCTCAAGCGTAGGAAGCCAAGAGACGCGCGGAGGTCCTGCCCGTGCATGCATGTCCATGCACGCTACATGCAGGTCCTTGGAACGTCCGGATGTTGCATGCCGGCCCTTAAGCTTTGTAGGGGGGCGTGGCGGAATCTGTTCCAAGTCCTCCAGGAATCTCTTAGTGAAGCATGAAGTATGCATCGGACTCTGGAATTGATCATCATGGATAGCACGCCATCACGCCCACCATATTGCCCACATCGTGACAAGTACTCGGGTAAGATCTGCCTGTGGGTGTGGCGGAATCTGTTCCATGTCCTTCAGGAATCTCTTAGTGAAGCATGAAGTACTCATCGGACTCTGGAATTGATCATCATGGATAGCACGCCATCACGCCCACCATATTGCCCACATCGTGACAAGTACTCGGGTAAGATCTACCTGTGGAGTTGTGCCAACTAGCCAAAACATCCACATCTTTGCATCGTCCGTCTTGTTTGAAACGATGGCCTCTGTTAGTTCCTCATCTGCTTGTGCCCACACGCATCGATACATCTTGCAGTCAAACAAAGAATGGGCCCGGAGTCGGGGTCTGGATGGCATAGGCTGCAGGCGGGCGTATCTGCCATCTTGCGGTGGTTTCTCACATCGCCGTAGGGAGAGAGGTATGCGCCAACGCCATGAAAACACTCTAATTTTTTATGCGAGTTGCATTCCCAAACCTTTGCCCGGGATTTCCGATCGACATCTATGTGAGAATGTCCTTATACATGCTCCAACCAATTTGTGTGTTGCTTTTTTGTTGCTGACAAAACTCAGTAAGCCGACTATACAGAGAACAGTACGTTCTTGTCGTAGTGCCAAGCCCAAAAATCCTACTGCATTCTCAGACTAAGAGGTATATTCAAGATTTCCGCATTGGACTCATCACTAAATAAATTCATGGCCTCTCCAAATTCGCTTTTATCATTATTCCAATAAGATTCAACACCCTTTAAAATAGTGGGATCATTAATTAGTATCTAGAGTTGACACTCTGTCAAACCCACTATCATCAATATAATCATCATAAATAGGAGGCATGTTGTCATCGTAATAAATTTGCTCATCAAAACTTGGGAGACTAAAAATATCATCTTCATCAAACATAGCATCCCCAAGCTTGTGGCTTTGCATATCATTAGCATCATGGATATTCATAGAATTCATACTAACAACATTGCAATCATGCTTATCATTCAAGGATTTATTGCCAAACATTTTATTGAATTCTTCTTCTAACACTTTGGCACAATTTTTTGACCCATCATTTTTAAGAAAGACTTCATAAAGGTAAAGTATTTGATGCAACTTCATTTCCATTTTTTTGTAGTTTTCTTTTATAAACCAAACTAGTGATAAACAAGAAACAAAAATATTCAATTGCAAGATCTAAAGATATACCTTCAAGCACTCATCTCCCTAGCAACGGCTCCAGAAAAGAGTTTGATGTCTACTACACAACTTTATTCTTGTAGACGTTGTTGGGCCTCCAAGTGCTGAGTTTTGTAGGAAAGCAACAAATTTCCCTCAAGTGGATGACCTAAGGTTTATCATTCTGCTGGATGTATAGGACGAAGATGGTCTCGCTCAAACAACCGTGCACTCTGATACAAGAAATCTTTTGTGTCCCCAACACACCCAATACAATGGTAAATTGTATAGGTGCACTAGTTCGGCGAAGAGATGGTCATACAAGTGTAGGATGGATAGTAGATATAGGTTTGTAATCTGAAAATATAAAAATAGCAAGGTAGACAGTATTAAAAAGCAAGCAAAATGATATATCAATGCTTGGAAATAAGGTCCAGGGTTCGTACTTTCACTAGTGCAACCTCTAAACAGTGCTAACGTAATTGAATCATAAAACCATCCCTCAACGTGCGATAAAGAATCACTCCAAAGTTCCTATCTAGCGGAGAACATAAGATGAAATTGTTGTAGGTAGTAGAACCACGTCAAAGTTATCCTTTCCGATCAATCTATTGAGACATCCCTATAAGTGTCACAAACAGTCCTAAAGTTTGTATTAGAATAACACCTATGATACGCATCAACCAACTCTAATGTCATCTAGATACTCCAATGTCACCACAAGTATCTGTGAGTTGATTATTTGACATACTTCAAACAAAGAACTTCAAAGAGTACCCAAGGTTTCTATCGGAGAAAGTAGTATGGAAACGTGCATCAACCTATGTGCATAGATCACCCCAATGTCACGGAATCCGTGAGTTGATGACCATAGCATATATCAAGTGACTCAATAGAATACCCCCATTGTCAATACGGGTATCCACATGCAAGTCATATATCAGGTGTTCTCAAATCCAATCTAACATAACAAAACCTCAAAGGGAAAGACTCAATTCATCACATCAAGATAGCAAGGGTAGAACGTCGTATGATTCAACTATCTTAACAAAGCCCGTGATACATCAAGGTCGCGTCATCTCAAGAACACGAGAGAGAGAGAGAGAGAGAGAGAGAGAGAGAGAGAGAGAAAGAGAGATCAAACACATAGCTACGGGCACATACCATCAGCCTCGAGGGTGAACTACTCCCTCCTCGTCATGGAGACCGTAGGGATGATGAAGATGGCCTCCGGTGATGATTTCCCTTTCCGGCGGGGTGCCGAAACAGGGCTCCGGATGATACCGCTTCGGAACAGAGGCTTGCGGCGGCAGAGCGGAAGTTCTAGATTAACTTTCAGGGGTTTCCGAATATATATATAAGAATTTTCAGCGTTGGAATCAAGCAAAGAGGTGCCACAGGAGGCCCATAAGGTATCTGGGCGCAGCACGCCCTGGTGCCTTGTGGGGCCCCTGTGGGTCTTCTGGTACTCCCCCGAATCATCCTGGGTCCGTTTTTTCCGAAAAAATCATCAACAAGTTTCAGACGATTCCAAGAACTTTTATTTTCTACACGAAAACAAACACCACGGTAATTCTGCTGAAAACAATGTCTGTCCGGGTTAGTTCCATTTAAATGATATAAAAGTGCATGAAAACCATACAAAATTTGGATAAATAGGCCATGAATACTTCAGAAATTATCGATATGTTGGACATCTATCAGATGATGGTGGCACCGACGACTTCGACTTTGACATTGAAGAGTGCCGCCAAATCTTCCCAAGCCGCAAGGACGATGGCACAGGGCCTGACCTCATGGACGGCGGCATGTCTAGGGTGGATTCACTCGAGCTCACAAAGTCTTCGAATTTAACATTGAAGAGTGGTGCCGAATCTTCCACTGCTGCCACGCGCTCTGCAGAGTGCTCGCATTTCCGAGAGTCAACTGGCACGACGATTTGTTGTGAAACTGCACCCACGGTCCTGTGCTGACGGCGGCCGGGATAAACATGTCAAGAAAAGGGCACTGCTTCCTCAGTAAGCATGTCTTTCTTACCTCCCGCGCCCTGCCTTGACCTCGGGTTCATTACGTGAAGATCAGCGGAGAACCAGTGGTGGTAAAGGAACTGTAGGCAGCTCAAGTGGTGTCAAAGACTACTTTGATGTTGATTTGGCATATAGCAAGACTAGGATGCAACAGACAATGGAGGTGTGTATTAACAAGGTGGAATATGAATCAAGGATTGGGAAGGCTTGGGCCAAATGGTTTCATGCTAATGACATTCCTAGACACAAAGCCAATTGTCCATACTTTATAGGAGCTGTGAAATTGACTCAAGACCTTGGCAAAGGGGTGTCTGCCCCTAAATGCATAGATATTGATGGACTTTATTTGAAGTCCAACTATGAAGAGTTGCAGCAGTATGTGGCTAATTTCAAAAAAGATTGGCCCACATATGGTGTTACTATCATGTCAGATTCATGGACTGGTCCTTCTCGGATGAGCATTATAAACTTTATGGTGTTCTCCAACGGGCGTATGTATTGCCACAAATCTGTTAATGCCATTGGACACATGCAAAATTCTAAGTTTGTGTCTGAGCACATCAAAGAAGTGATCGAAGAGACAGGGCAGGAACATGTTGTCCAGCTTGTGACCGACAATGGCTCTAACTTCAAGAAAGCATGTCTTGATCTTGTTGCTGATTTCCCACACATCACATGGCAGCCATGTGCGGCTCACACGATTAACCTCATGTTAAAGGAGATGTGATGTTTTCCTGAGATTAATACAGTGGTCAACAGCTGTAAGAGAATCTGTAGATTCATGTACAACCATTCAACTTTGCATGCTGAAATGCCGAAGCACATAGGTGGAGAGTTGGTGCGACCGAATGCCACAAGGTTTGGAACTAACTTCATGTTCCTGGAAAGCTTTTGGGATAAGCAAGAGAAATTCAAGGTGTGGATGACATCTCCCGAGTGGAAAAATAGCTCATGGAGTTCCGAGGTTGATTATGACTACACATATGATTGTTTGATAAGTAGGAAATGGTGGGATGGCGTGACGATGGAGTTAGATGTAATCGGCCCAATATATACAATACTTCGATATGCTGATTCACAGAAGCTTGAATCACTTTCTGGATTCATGACAAGGATGATGCATGCTAGGCATCACTTGAGTTCTTCTTTTCCTGAAGAATCTCTAGACCAATACAACTACCTAAAGGTGGTCGACAAAAGAGTTGAGAATTTATACCATAATACATTGATGGTTGCAGGTAATGGTTCTTGTTGTCATAGTATTGTTATTCCTGCAGACATAGTATAGTCGCTGCCACGAAGTTCCTTCCTGCAATAGTATTGTTATTCTTGTTGCCATCTAATTCTGGCTGCCCTGCTATCTATCCATTCTACAGCCGGTATTCTTGACCCGGAAGGGCACTATAAGCATAACTTGGGAACAAGTCTATCACACAAGAGGGCACTCAATGCAGCACTTAGGAAGTTGGCTACTCCTTTAGAGTTCATTAAAATGATTCCTGAAATTGACATGTATACCAATACAAGAGGGGCTTTCGGAAGCATGCTCCCTCGTAGTGCAGCCACCCAAGAGTGACCCCAATTCAGTGGTGGGAAACATTTGGAGATCGTACACCATTGCTTCAGAAGTATGCTATTCGGATTGTCTCTCAATGCACCTCTTCAAGCGGTTGTGAGCGAAATTGGAGCACATATGCTTTGGTGCATAAACTAGTGAGGAACCGTCTAGGTTTTGAAAAGCTGCACAAGTTGGTTTATTGCCACTACAACCTTGGGCTGCGAATCCGCTTAATTCTTGGTGAGTCAAAAGAGAAAGAGGTTGATCCTTGTACGTTGTTGATGAATACCTCACTCTATGATCATGATAATGAAATCATGGGTTGGTTGGGGCCAACAGACGACTCCATGCCTTCAATGGATGACAACAATGACTAAAATGGTGATGCCTTCAATCCGGTTGTCTTAGAGGTGGGATTGGGACAAGAAAATAGATCTAGAGGTAGTAGGCTGGATGCTGGTGAGGAAGAGGAGGAAGAGGAGGAGGAGGAAGAGGAGGAGGAGGAGGAGGAGGAGGAGGAGGAGGAAGAAGAAGGTGATTGCCCTTTAGTTTATATATCAACACTATATGAATTTATTTATGTGGTTCAAGAGCTAACTAGTGATTTTTGTTGCTAATAATGATGCGATGCTTCCTAGCAACAATGAACCATTGCGGAAGTTTACTAGGAAGAGGAGGAAGAGGTCGGTAATGATCAAGTGTTAACTTTAATTGTTTGCTTGCTGCCTTCTAATGACATGCATCCATATGTTCTATTGGGACATTTACATTTTTTTCCCTAATCTTGCCCCAGTCGCATCTTTACCCCTAAAAAAAACATGTGCTCAACCGGGCATCTTAGTCATAAGAAGTATATGGGCATCTTAGTCAATTGTTGTATTTTTTCTTTAGGTTGGCAAGACCCATGCGAGCTTGAAACAACAGACAATTTTTTTTGTACCATTACAGAAATCAAACTGTTAAGTCTCAAGATTTTTGCCTCTTTAAGCAACATTATGTGTTTCTCTTGTCTACAATATAATAAACAGAGGTTACAAATGCAATAAGAAAAATAATAGTCTTCCATAACATTTACATGTTATGTACCACAGCTATAAACAATGCATGAGATATATGAAGATGCACATACAGAAACTCACTTGATGGTTTTGAGTACCTTGAGAGCGCCCACGTACTACTGCTTTTCTACCTTGGATTGTGCATTACGCTTCTGTTACTCAAATTTTGGTTCCCATCTCAGCTGTACGCTGACTTGGCATGTACTTGTGTCAACCTCCGCGATCTCCTACTTGGTTTCTTGAGTAAACTGGAGATGGACAGAAGGTTAGAATAAATTACATAGACATGAAATTTGAGTTGGAGGAGAACGGTTGATCGTTGATAAAAATTTCAAGAGACACCGAAACTTTAAATTGAATCTAAACAAGGAACCAGAGATGATTACATTACATTTCATGGTTAATCCCACGAAACTTATAATACTTCTGATTCGGTACACCCCCCTAAACACATCAAGGGTTGAGATTAGCCCATACCCCTTCGTGAGGAGGGGCACGATGGTCTTATTTTCAAAAACCAACACGCCCACCCACACCGAAATTCCTGCCAACTCTGTACAAATACGTGCCAACCCGTGGGGGGCGCCGACCCGTGAGTCACATCTGGCTCGTGACCGTGGCATGGTGGGCCCATGTCGTTAGTGCGGGTCAGTAGGCGACCACAGTCAAATTTGACAGGGCGCTGACGTTTCACGTGCATGCAGGCGGTTCCCGGCCATTACGCGCGATGCGCCTCGTGTGCCGCCCACCTTCCCGCATTAACGCCATCGCGCCTCGCCTGCTGCGTTGCCGCCCGCCTTCACACCTCGCCCGCCTTCCCACTTTGCCTGTCGCGCTCCCGCCCTCCTTCCCCTTCGCCTGCCGCGCTGCCGCGCGCCTACCCGCATTAACGCCGGCGCGCTCTCCCACCGCCCACCACCCGACTATATAAAGCCACCCCCCGTCGGCGGCGGGGTAGGAGGGCCAGGAGGAGAGAGGATTGTGGCGGCGCGCCAGGGTTCACCGTTGTCGACCGCGGGGGCTACCTGGGGCTCTGATTTCTGCACTTGTTATGAATCTACTCCCTCCTTTTTTGTGTGTTTGTTCACTCATTTCAGTTGTATGTATCCGTATTAAAATATCCATAACATCTTATATTTGTGAACGTAGGGAGTAGTGCAAAACATTCATGGACATTTGGGTTTAATCAAAAGAGGACAGGTGAAAATCAAAGAAACAACTACCTGACAGTGCGGACGTGAAATAAATTGTTAGAAATCTTCCAGGGCCAGTAGCCTCTTCCACCATAGGTCCAATATCATCCAAAGCGAAATTATTTGCCTGCATCGATAATCACAGTGATATATACGAAGTTAATTAGCAACCGCCGTGTATTATTATACAAGAGTAATATATAACCGAAATATCAACTGAAACAAACAGGAACACGTACTGCAAGGTGACCATAACCAACAGGAAGAACACACGGTGTGAGCAGACGCCAGACCTGCCCTTGTCTGACCAGCTTATTGAGCTTCGGTGCATGGCAACATCATCGTATAATCATTAGACATTAGTTCACAATAAATCCAGATAATATTGATCATTGGATACACTGCATGGGGTGTAGTTTTCAGTGGACCGAATGTAATAACCTACCCTCCTTCCCCACAGAGTAAGTTTCTTTTGTGATGCGACATCCAAGACATGAACCCTTCGGTGAAAGCAAACCAGAAAAAAAAAGTCAGCAAGTGCATGCACAAATCAAGAGGCTGCTTTTATCTAAACAAAAGGAAAAAAAATATTAAGTTTAACATGGGCGACGTACAGCAGATTGACGGTGAGAAGAGCATTGGTGCAGTCCCTCTTCTGAACCTTCTTCTCTTTGTTGCTTCCATGGTCAAGTAGCCCTGGCGATTTCTGGCTGTCCCTCTTTTTGTTGTTGCTTCCATGGTCAGGTGGCCCCATGGGCGGCGATTTCCTGTCACCATGTGATGTGTTGTCGATGAGAAGGCCGGCGGCGGAAAAGGACGCGGCACAAAACACGTCGGCGAGGATGCGGCGGCGTGGTGGTGGCTTGGACGACGAGTGTGTAAGTCCTCCAAACCACCGGCTGTTGTTGCCGACCCCTCTCGGCAGGAAGGCATGAAGATGCCGTTGCACGCCCTATCATTGAACCAACCAACTGCAAACACAAATTAGCTCTATATGCTAGCAATCACATATGGCTTAGATAGTTAGATGCAAAACTAGCAGTTCGGGCCAGAAGTAAACTGACGAGGGGCAGATGCATGTTGCAAGTAATATCAGGACAAAGTATGCACCGGCGGCGAGCGGTAGAGGAAACTGCCGGCGAGGTTGGCTTGGCCTGAAGAGGAGATAGAGCCAGAAGCCCAGAAGCATGCGTGGGAGGAAGAGGCCTCCTGAAGGTGCGGAGACGGAGCAGCAGCCGCGTCGCCATTGCCATGGCGACGTTGGGGACTCGTTACGTACGTGCGTGCCGGTCTTTCGTTTCGGTGAAGATCGTTGTGTTGTGTCTTTGCTTAATTATTAGTTTCGAGTCATAGATAGATACATATATAATATACAGTATATAGAAGGTTATATATATATCCTAATCGACGGACGCGCGTGACCACGCCTTGACCAAACAGCCGACACCAAACGCCGAAAAGCGGCTGATCGAGTCGGCGAGATCAATGGCGGCGGCGCTCCTGCAGGTGGCGAGGAGGCTTTGCTTCCGGCTCGGGAAAACAACGGTACTTTCTCTCTTTTCTCCTATATTTTCGACACCTCTCCCTGCTGCCCGCTCTCTCAAGCGGCGTTTCCGGCGTGGGGACAAGATCTGCTAGATGCCACGGCCACTGCTGCCGATCGATACCTCCATCCCCTTTGCCCCGATAAAATCCCAGCCTTTTCTGTTGCTCGACCCCTCCCCCGCCTGAATTCTGCGCAAATCTTAATATTTCCGAGCCGAGGCCGATAATCTTCGACGGATATTGAAACTTTGGGTGAAAAACCCAGCTTACTTCTGATTTTTGTGTGTTGAAGGGTCTTTTCGAGCCAACGGCTGCCCAGAAGGATGTCGTGAAACGGGCTGTCCTGGAATCGATTAAGATTGATGATTTCGATGATTATGCTCTGAAGGCCTTCTGGCGTCACCGGCAGACTGGGGATGCTCCTGGCTTAACCCATGCTCAAGTGACCGAGATTCTCAAGGGAGTGTGTGAGATGCCGAAAAAATATGGCATAACAAGCAAGTGATCTTTGCTATTTTCTAGCTTTGTAAGGTGGAATCGTTGTAGGTCTACCCTTCGATTATAAATGTAGGAGTAAGTAGAATGGGTTCGTGAAGGGTTTTCGAGTTAGAGTAATCCTTCGTATTCTCACAGACAGTACATGGACAATACATAAAATCATTCTGCTTGTTTGTCTCAGCCACTTCGCGAAATTTATGCAGACACTCAATGTACTCGGAGGTGCGTCGGTCACCGTACATCCATTACCGGTTCATCTGCTAGCAATCACATATGGCTTAGATGCCAAACTAGCAGTTCGGGTCAGAAGTAATCTGACGGGCCGGGGCAGACGCATGTTGCAAGTATATAATATCAGGACAAAGTATGCACCGGCGGCGAGCGGTAGAGGAAACTGCCGGCGAGGTTGGCTTGGCCTGAAGAGGAGATAGAGCCAGAAGCCCAGAAGCATGCGTGGGAGGAAGAGGCCTCCTGAAGGTGCGGAGACGGAGCAGCAGCCGCGTCGCCATTGCCATGGCGACGTTGGGGACTCGTTACGTACGATCGTTGTGTTGTGTCTTTGCGTAATTATTAGTTTCGAGTCATAGATAGATACATATATAATATACAGTATATAGAAGGTTATATATATATCCTAATCGTCGGACGCGCGTGACAACGCCTTGACCAAACAGCCGACACCAAACGCCGAAAAGCGGCTGATCGAGTCGGCGAGATCAATGGCGGCAGCGCTCCTGCAGGTGGCGAGGAGGCTTTGCTTCCGGCTCGGGAAAACAACGGTACTTTCTCTCTTTTCTCCTATATTTTCGACACCTCTCTCAAGCGGCGTTTCCGGCGTGGGGACAAGATCTGCTAGATGCCACGGCCGCTGCTGCCGATCGATACCTCCATCCCCTTTGCCCCGATAAAATCCCAGCCTTTTCTGTTGCTCGACCCCTCCCCTGCCTGAATTCTGCGCAAATCTTAATATTTCCGAGCCGAGGCCGATAATCTTCGACGTATATTGAAACTTTGGGTGAAAAACCCAGCTTACTTCTGATTTTTGTGTGTTGAAGGGTCTTTTCGAGCGTTTTGGTTATCTAAACACTCTTAGACTTCTTCCAATGCAAAGGTGCTTAGATGTGGTGCTAAGTGCATTAAATAGCTTAGCAACTCAGCTCTCCAATGCATAGGTGCTTAGTTTGTTATTGCTAACCTCACCTTATTTAATGATTTAGCACCTAAACTCTTTCATGCATTGGCCAACTTCTCTCATTTAAGTGATTTGCCTAGGTTCTATAGCTAGAACTGAGATGTCGATCCTCCAGCTGGGTTGGTCTTTGTGATGTAGTGGTACAGTGCTGAAGCTACCTCTTTTGGTCGGGTCCTTGGCGGCTTGTTTCCAGTGTGTGTATACCATTGGCATGTTCACTCTTGGTACTCTTCCTGGCTAGTAGAGCATCGACAAGATATCTGAAAACTACAGACAAATTTTTTTGCACCATTACAGAAATCAAACTGTAAGTCTCAAGATTTTTGCCTCTTTAAGCAACATTATGTGGTTCTCTTCCCTACAATATAATAAACAGAGGGTACAAATGCAATAAGAAAAATAGTAGTCTTCCATTACATGTTATGTACCACAGCTCAATGCATGAGATATATGAAGATGCACAGTCAGAAACTCACTTGATGGTTTTCAGCATCTTGAGAGTGCCCACGTAATACTCCTTTTCTACCTTGGATTGTGCATTATGCCTCTAAGGTTACTCAAATTTTGGTTCCCATCTCAGCTGTACGCTGACTTGGCATGTACTTGTGTCAACCTCCGTGATCTCCTACTTGGTTTCTTGAGTAAACCGGAGATGGACAGAAGGTTATAATAAATTATATACACATGAAATTTCAGTTGGAGGAGAACGGTTGATCGTTGAATAAAACTTTTTGGAGACACTGAAACTTTAAATTGAATGTAAACAAGGAACCGGAGATGATTATACTACATTTCATGGTTAATCCCATGAAACTACATTTCATGGTTAATCCCATGAACCTTGGTTTCATAACTGAGGGAAATACTTACCCACTTTGTGCTGCAATTACCCGTTCCTCTTTGCGGAAAATCCAACACATATCAGAAGTATGAGCGATCACCACCACATGTCGGCGATTGTCGGTGTCAAAACCGGTGGATATCGGGTAGGGGGTCCCGAGCTGTAGATCTAGAATCGATAGGTAACAGGGGACGAAGGGCAGTGGTGGAGCCAGGATTAAAGCAAGCCCCGGGCCCAAAAAAAATTTGCCGCGAGGAAAAAACTTAACATGCCGGCTCTGGAGTTGAGGTAAGCACGGGCACTGTTGGGGATATAACCCCGTGATATAACCCGCCTGGTGGGGCCGTGTTAAGTTGTTGGCGACTTAAACAAGTAAAGCCTTAAGCAGGCCCGTAGATCAAGACAAGCCCGGAGGTGACTCACCTAGGTGGGCCGGATGGAGGCCCAGAGCCAGAAGACGATGTATGACCCGGAGGCGTAAGCCGTCCGGGGGTGTCTTGCCGGAGAAGGCAAGGCGACTTAGAGGCTAGGTCGGTTACGAAGTATAACCCGGTCAGGACTCTTGTAAGCCCAGGGCCTCGACCTGTGTATGTAAAGGCGAGTCCCTGCGGCGTCTTAGAGTAAGAAACAATCCATCGAGAGCTAGATTAAGCGAATCAGCTCCCTTGTAATCGATACCCAATCAATACAACACAAAGGACACTAGTAGAAAATAGGGCTTTCGTCCTAGCCGGATCGGAGCAATAGTCCCGGTCGCGTTACGAACCGGGACTAATGTAAGCATTAGTCCCGGTTCGAGCAGCTAGGACGTCGGACGGGACTCAACAGGCAACAGTCCCGGTTCGAATGGGACCTTTAGTCCCGGTTGGAGACACCAACCGGGACTAAAGGTCTATCTTTAGTCCCAGTTGGAGACACCAACCGGGACTAAAGGGCATCACCCCCTTTTTCCAGTTTTTTTTGTTTTTTGCTTTATTTATTTTCTTTTGTTTGTACTTACAGCGAAACATTTAGAGTTTTTGAGTGAATCTTTTTGCTTTAGGTCACAAAAATTATAAACTTTCTGTTAGTGCCAGTAGTTTTCAAATTGGAATAGTTTAAATTTGAATTCTTTGAAATTTGTGTGAATCACTAGTTTGTGAATAACTTTACTTTGAAAATAGATTTTTGAGTGATTCTTTTTCCTGCTGTTTAATATTAGTGTGTTTTATCATTATATTCAATTTGGTAACTTTTAGGTTATTTTAAATAGGTGTTTTAATCAAAAACAGATTCTGTTTAGCTCTTTCAGTTTTATAGCTAAAAAAATTAATAAATGCATGAAAAATAGCGAATGAAGTGGGAAAGGGTTGAAAATTGATGATGTGGCTTTTAATGGTGCATGTTGAACGCACAAAAAGTCTGGAGTTGAAATAAGTTTAAAAAAATGAAATGCCTTTGTAACAGATGAGTTTTCGTCCGAAATCCTGATACTTCGAAAGAGATTGTCGAGTTTGTACACAAAGTGCATCCAGTTTTTGCCGTAACCATCTCAACTTTTTAGCACATGCTATCTGGGTGAAATGATGATACCATGCCAAGTTTCAACCTTTTCAGAGTTCATTTGTAGTGCTTTTCAATTTCAGTGTCATTTAGCTCAAAAAAAATCAATAAATGCATGAAAAATAGAGAATGAAGTGGGAAAGGGTTGAAAATTGATGATGTGGCTTTGCATGGTGCATGTTGAACGCACAAAAAGTCTGGAGTTGAAATAAGGTTAAAAAATGAAATGCCTTTGTAATAGATGAGTTTTCGTCCGAAACTCTCATACTTCGAAAGGGATTGTCGAGTTTGTACACGAAGTGCATCCAGTTTTTCCCGTAACCCTCTCAACTTTTTAGCACATGCTATGTGGGTGAAATGATGATACCATGTCATGTTTCAACCTTTTCATAGTTCATTTGTAGTGCTTTTCAATTTTAGGGTTATTTAGCTCAAAAAAATCAATAAATGCATGACAAATAGCGAATGAAGTGGGAAAGGGTTGAAAATTGATGATGTGGCTTTGAATGGTGCATGTTGAATGCACAAAAAGTCTGGAGTTAAAATAAGTTTAAAAAAGTGTTATGAAAAAGTAAAACGGCTATAACTTTTGCATACGATGTCGAAAAAAAAAGTTTAATATATCAAAATGTTTAGCATGAGAAACCGGTTTCGATGGCAACCGCCATAGGCTGTTTTGTAAATTTTTAGAATCCTCAAATTCCGAAAGGAAAAAAAGTTATCCTCAAATTTAAGTTTTTTTGAATTTTTTGTCAAACTACTTATTCAAATAATTATAGTTTTTTAGAATAATAGTTTAAAACTCAAATGGTGAAACGTGTGACATCATGCTCAAGGGCTTAATAGGATTGATATGATACATATAACATAAATTAATTGAATAAGTAGTTTATTTTTTTAAAATGGTTTAATTCTTTTAGATTTTTGAAATTCGAAAAGAATAAAAATTCAGATTTTAAAAATTAATTTTATTTAAAACAAATGATGTCATATTTGGATTCCCCGCATTTTTCTGATAATAACGGATATATTATTTGTCGAATTTCAATTACAGATTTAAAGATATTAATTATGCCATATTAAATGAATAAATGGAGAAAAATGAATAAAATATTATTATTACTTATTTTATTTTCATTGAAATTCAATATTATTATTACTTATTTTATTTGGAACATTTTATTATTTTGGATTTTTTGTTTTTTGACAATTTTTTAGTTTTTTTGAATTTTTTGCCTTTTTTGAAGTTTTTTATAGTTTTTAAATTAATCATTGTTGTTTGTTAATCATTGTTTTTTTATTTTAATAATTGTTTGGAATTCAAAAAATTAAATCATGTGACATCAAGACCTAAGGGTTAATAGGATTGATAACTTACTATTGTCAAGAAAACAACAAGTGCAGACTTGGAAACTAGGGGAGATAGAACTCGAAAGTTAAGCGTGCTGACGTTGGAGCAGTGAGAGGATGGGTGACCGGTCGGGAAGTTAGACAATTTGAAATGAGTTATCCACGCTGGAGCAGTGAGGAGGGGTGATTAGAGATTAAATTGTCAAATAATTCAAAGATTTGAAAATCAGAAAAAAAAATAAAAAAAATCCATTAGTCCCGGTTGGTAACCGGGACTAAAGGTCCTCCAGCCCCCGCTCCAGAAAGCTGCCACGTGGAGGGCCTTTAGTCCCAGTTCGTAATGCAACCGGGACTAAAGGGGGGGGGGCTTTAGTCCCGATTGTTTTGTCCCGGTTGTAGAACCGGGACTAAAGGCCCTCTGGAACCGGGACTAAAGGCCCTTTTTCTACTAGTGGGAGGACGTAGGCTTTTACCTTCGTCGGGAGGGGCCGAACCTGGGTAAACTTGCGTCTTTCGTCCCGACCAACCCCTTCGAGCTAGTCGCCGTAGCGATGGCCTCACCCCAAAGTCCTTTCACTAGGGCATCTTCCATGACAAAACCACGACAGTTGGCGCCCACCATGGGGCTCATGCGCGGTGGTTTGGAGTTCTCGGAGGGCTCTGTCCCAGGGATCGAGGGATACGCCGTTGGCAGGATCACTAAGAGTCGCCGCTGCAGGATCTACATCGACGACGCTGGCAGGGACCCCGAGGCCGACTTAATCGAGTACGGGCACCGGGTCCCCTTCGGCGGAATCCACGTCTTCATCGGAAAGATCGGCGGATCTAAGCCCGGGCCGGACATCTGCACCAACCTCGTCGACTCGGCCAGGCGCACGCAGCCCGCCCGGATTCAACCCGGCCGGAAGCGTGTCTTCGTTGGCTTCACACAAGGCGCTGAAGACTCCGCATCGCGAGGAGAAACCCTTGTCTACTCAGAGGACGGGTCATCGAGCGGAGAGACGGAGTCAATTTACCAGCTTTATGACGGCGGTCTTGGGGGCTATGCCGATGGCGACAGTATTCCGGAGCCCTATGATCCGCCAAGCCAAGCCGCCATCTTCATGGCGGGCATGGCGCCGGCTCTCAATAGCACGACGGCGGGAGCGGCAACAGGAACTGCCCCGTCAGGGTCCGGGTCAGCCAAGCCGCCGGCTCAAGTTTTGCTGGGACTAATGAATGAGCTGACCGCTCTGCTGGCAACTGACGTCAAACCGAAAATCAAACGGAGCACAATGCGGAGATTGCGAGGCTGAAAGGGCTGATGACCAAGGCCCAAGAGGATATCGATGCAATGCAGGTTCAGATGGATGCTGAGTCGGAGCGTCTGAAGGCGGAGGCTTTTCGTTTAGATCTGGATCAACACGCCTCAAAGGCAGTTCTTCGGATGAGGTATCAAGCCCGCCTGCCTACACAGTATGAGCCGAGGAATCTCTTCAACAACCCAGGGGCAGGACTGAACGCGCCGCTGGCTATAACCCGGGCCATGGAAGTGCTTGGGAATAGGGCGGCCGCTCAGCCCCGACAGCCAGACCCGTCCCGAAGGAATCAGACCCCGCCGCGGCGTTTTGTGACACCGCCTGGTCATTATTCTAATCCGGTGGATAACATGGTAGCAGCGGCTACCAGAGTCAATGCACTCCCTCTTGCCGAAGGGACGCCCTTCGCCGCAGAGGCCCGGAATGCCATCGAGCTCTTGTAAACAGCGGTGGCTCAACAGGAGAAGTTTACTTACAGTCGAAGTCGCGTGCACTCAACTCCTCTTCCAAGCCGCAGTTACAGCCGACGCATGGAGTCACCGGCAGTCTCGACCAGCGAGCGACAACGCAACCCGCCCTGTGATGACCCCCCCGGTGCCAACGCTCACGCGATTGTGGATAAAGGCAGAGCCCGTCGAGGGGCGGCGGCTGCGACGCCTTACCAGGAGATTCATGAGCCGCCTCTGGTGACCCCTTCAACCTCGGTGGGAGCCGGAGTCACCTCTAGGGCTGTTGGTGTGCCTTGTTTAATACCTGATCTACGCAACGAGCGTTTGCCGAAGGATTTTAAGGGACCTGGATTGAAAGTTACGAATTAGCCTAATTACACAGTTGATCTGCCTCCGGAGGCCTGGATTGAAAGTTACGAATTAGCCATGGAGATGTTGGACGTCTGTGATGCAGTCTGTGCTGCTATGACATGTCAGTTTTTTACTCTTAGATTGTATTTTAGATTATGGATTTGGATAAAATTTTCTTATAACATCTCTATGTTCTTCGCAAAATGCTCCTATCAGAACATGAAGTTTAATAGAACAAACTGAAGCTTAACTTCTTTTATTAGACAACACCAGATAAATCACTAAAAAAACAAATCAAAATGCAGGTTGAGTATGTGCGTACTGTTTTATTGTTAATTGTGTTCCCCCTTTTAACTTTGAATTTTGACAATATAGCTAAAAGATCAATCCACTTTGCACAAATAGTTATAACGGACAAATAGTATAACGTCCTCTACATATTGTCAATGTTGTTCACGAAAAAATTTCAGAATTTTTTGAACATTTTTCGAATTTTTTTCGATTTTATTGGTATAAGCAATTAGTCGAGTCTAAGATATATCATCATATGTTCATGATTTTATCGATCACATAATATCATTTATTTTATTTATGTACTATGCTATAACCTTAATAGGACTCTAACTTAGATAAGGAGATATGTTATGCTTAACTCATATCATGGATGTTCAATCTTCTTTATTTTTTGGATGTATCTTAGGTCTGAACTACGGTTTTATGGCTTCTCAGGTCACTGTAGCGTGATAATTATACTGAAGGAGCGATAAACAAATATGTCATTTCTTCTGTATGTTTCAGTAATTCCTTTTACCTAGCGTATGTAATCCACAGACGTGGTTGTCTCTTCACTAGAGGAAAGAGTTCGAGAACTATACAAACTGATTTTCTCAACAACAAAAACATCCAATTGCTAATAAATTATAAAGCTTAAATGTTCAAATAACAAATAAAGGTGGGACATGAAGTTTCTGCTCCCGAGCTCAAATGAGCTCAGTGAACAGTAAAATCGAAAAAAAATCGAAAAATGTTCAAAAAATTCTGAAATTTTTTCGTGAACAACATTGACAAAATATCTAAGTGCGTGCAAACATTCGGCCTGTAATAACATTCCTATAAGGCCTGAAAATAAGGAATGTTATTTGAGGCCAAATTTTTGCATGCACTTAGATATTTTGTCAATGTTGTTCACGAAAAAAATTCAGAATTTTTTTAACATTTTTCGAATTTTTTTCGATTTTACTGTTCACCGAGCTCATTTGAGCTCGAGAGCAGAATGATACTTTCCATAAAGGTGATGCAATATTTAATACGCTCAAGATATGCAATATTTAATACACTCAAGATGATGCCCTCGCACTTGCGAGGGCCACCCTCCTAGTTTGTGTAAAGGAAAAAAAATCCTCCATGTGTTGTTTTTAATTAACGGATAATAACAATGCACATGTTTTCTTGAGACAATCGATCTTAAGAATAAAAAAAAGACATTCAAGTGTTATTATCATTTGTAACGAATTGAACAATAAAGAGTTCAATGTTTGTGTACCACCTTTATTTTGAGCATCAGGTGTATAGGGTCGAATTACATTTTTTATCAAAATACATTGCAAGCGATCTAGATTCCAATTATTATTTTCGTTTTTATAGGCTATCTTTCTATCTATGTAAAATTTGGCATGCAACCAGTATTGTTTTTTTCAAAAGCCCGTGGCAACGCACGGACAATCTACTAGTATATTAGTTGGTAGAATCTCGTTCTACGTGCTGGACTGTACCCCAGATGCAACGGGCTAGTGGCACAGGGATCCACATGCTCACGTTCAAGGTTACCGCCGATGTCGAGGGAGCGAGTCCAAACAATGCCGGTGCAGGTCCAGGTCTCCGCTCTATGTACTTGAGTACAACTAGTTGTGTCTTGAATAACGAGCTAGATCGCGACTTCTGGAAACTGATATTTATCTAGACTCGCCGAAAAAAAGGAAGACTAATTAACTCCGTACTACTACTCCCTCGTCTGGGTTTATTAGGCCCCCTCTTATTTTGGGTTAAAGTTTGACCTATAAATTTAATTAACAAAATGCAAACTACATGTCACAAAAATTATATTGTTGAAAAGCTCTTGCAAATACAAATTCGACGATATAATGTTTCATAGCATATATTTTATAGTTCAGTAGTTTATAGATGATTAAAGTCTGACCCAAAATATGAAGGGGCCCAATAAACCCGGACAGAGGTATTACATGGCTACGTGCATGTTCGTCTGAGGTGGCTAATTAAGTCAAACCAAGTAGTTTTCTTTCTTCTAAGCGGAGATGTTGTTTGGTGCCATACAAACCCAGTAGTGGAATATGGAGAGGAAAGCGCACTGCAGTTGAGAGAGAGAGAGAGAGAGAGAGAGAGGAGAATAACAAAGATCCATCCATGGCGGAGACAGCGATCACCGCGGTGCTCTCCAAGTTCGGTGAGCTCGCCGCGAATGAGACCAAGCTGCTGATTCAGGTGGGCGATGACATGATGCTGCTGCGCGACCGGCTGGAGTGGCTGCAGGCCTTCATCCGGGACGCCGACCGCAAGCGCCGGGCCGGCACCGACGGGCTAACCCGGGTGTGGGTGCGCCAGACGCGCGATGTCGCCTTCGAAGCGGAGGACGCGCTCGACGAATTCTTCTTCCACAAGGTACTCTTGTCCTGATTTTTTTTTTGTTGGAACACTAGGTGCTCCTGCCCTGCTTAATTAGTTGATATCTCTCTCAATACCGGCCATATCAGTCAGGCGAAACATACTAAAAATAAAGTAACGTTAGATTTGCTTTTCAGAGTTATTACTTCTTCCGTTCCTAAATATAAGTCTTTTCACTACGGACTACATACGGATGTATATAGATATACTTTAAATAGATCCGCTCATTTTACTCTGTATGTAGTCTGTAATGAAATCTCTAAAAAGATTTATATGTAATGAAATCTCTAAAAAGATTTATATTTAAGAACGGAGTTAAACACTAACTAGCTCCAAGGGAGCAGTCGACTTCTCTTTGGCATTCAATTTTCCTTTCACGGTTGACTATTATTCTAGACCCTGCGCAGCCTTCAAAGGCAAGACACATGTAATCCTAGAGATCTAGAGTTCATCTTGTGGCCCGGTGCCTCCTTTGGTGTCGGACGTGGCTTCCATTCCTGCAGTCGCTGCTCCTGCCTAGGCCCGATTGTCTCGTATCCGATCTATGCTCGGACGGCTTTGAATTGCTTAGGATTTAGTCATGGCGAAATCCCTTCAGCTTATGCTGCCAGCGGCGTCGCCCCTTCTTGGTGGTGCTAACATGGTTATTATCAGTGCTCCTCTTCGAGCTTCAGGGAAAACCCTAGGTTCGATTTTCCAGATCGACAACGATGGCATCTTGATGTCATTCTCCTTCATGAAGTCGTTATCTTGTTTTGCTCGCGGCGTCCTCCTTGCTGGATAAGAAGATGCTGATAGTTTGGTTGTTAGTTGGATAGCTTTTCTGGTCGGCGAGTTTAGATGTGTTCTTCTTTGTTTGGGTCGAGCATTTCTTGCCACTTGGCTTCGGGCACCATGTTCAGCCTTTTACGTTTGTGTCATATGTTGTATCACCTCATACTCATTCTAACTTGTTTTATCAATAAAATGATCCGCAAGTTTTGCATATTTTTCGTGAAAAAAAATTCATCATGTGATGAAAATTACAAATTGCATGCCAATTATTGTTCTGCCCCACTCTCTACGGCAATAACAAAACTCGTAGTGGAACGTCTGGCTTGTTATATAGATTACTAAATCTTTATCATTTATATTTTCATTAAACATTGCCTCAAAAAAATACATTCATCAAATATTTACGGCTATTTTTGTTGGTTCAATAACACAATAGAACTTTACTTGCAGGCAACATTAGTTTAGCTCTAAAACTTGTTCGAGTGGTTTCTGAAAACTATCTTTATAATTCATGCATCAATTTTCTAGTGACACCAGGTTGGCCTAAGAAGTGACGGTTACCCACGTTGGAAAATTTGGCGTAAACATTTGATGGTCTTCGGTAACCAAATTCTTGTTCGCCATAGGTTGTCTAATCAAATCAAAAGAATCAAGAGCAGACTCAACCAGATCTCAGAAAATCAAAGGGAATATATGATTCAGCATACACCGTTAGCGGCATTGACATCTTCCACTACAGCCATTGCGGCCTGGTAAGTCACTCTGTCTAAAAACCTTACCATTTTCCATTACTTACTTGGTTGCAGAAAATTGAAGCTAAAACTAACTTGTTAGGTATTAGCGTTATTTCCAACATGTAACTTTTACCTTCGCGGGGTATGTTGCATAATTATAATTTAAAAGCATATTTTTTTGGGGAAATTTTTAGTCTATTCATCTACAATGAAAATCAGAAACAATAAAAATTACATCCAGCTTCATAGACCACCTAACGACGAGTACAAAAACCGAAGCGAGACGAAGGTGCGTCGCCGTCATCGTCCCTCCCTCGTCGGAGCCAGATAAAACTTGTTGCAGTAGACAGTCGGATAGAACTAGCGCACCAGAACAACAATCGTCGCCGATGATGAGTAGCATAGATCGGAAGAATCCAACCTAAAGACACACACGAATAGGAACGGCGAACAAATCCGAGCAGATCCACCAAACATAGATCAACCGGAGACACATCTCCACACGTCCACCGACGGTGCTAGACGCATCACCGGAATGGGGCTAGGCGGGGAGAACCTTATTTCATCTTCAAGGAGCACCCGCCGTCTCGCCTTCCTAAGAAGGTCACAAAACCTAACAAAACTCAAAGTGACATCTAAAAATGGAGCCCTCTCACCGGCAAGGGCGGGATCCACCACTAGACCTGGCCATGGCCCGACCCGGCCCGGTCGGCCCGGCCCGAAAAAGCCCGACCCGGCCCGGCCCGACCTTGCCCACGGGCCAGGCTCGGGCCTAGATTTTGAGCCCGGTGGTCGCGCCGGGCCGGGCTCGGGCCTGCGAAAACCCGAGTTTACGCCTACACCGGGCCGGGCTTTCTTCGGGCTTGGGCACAGAAATTAGGCCCGGTGGCCGGGCCGGGCCGGGCTCGGGCCTGGGTTTTCAACGCCGGGCTTTTTTAGGCCCGGCCCGAGGCTCGGCCCGGCCCGAGGTTTGGCCAGGTATATCCACCACGCCTCCATGTCCCTAAGGCCACCGAAGACAAGGCAGATTGGCAGCTGCGCCGGCTGGAGGCGAAGAAAACCTAAGCTTGGGAGAGAAGGTGGCGGCTAAGTATGGTGGTTGTGGCTTTGACAGGCAATATAATAGTTATCTATACCTACCTAGTAGTAATGAAGTAATATATATTCTTAGAGCATCTATAGCCAAGACTTGCAAATCCTGGCCCTCAAACGCCCGGACACTTCTCAAATACCGTCGTCCACATCTGTGTATCTCATATTCGGTCCATCATATCATTACTAGCATGCAACGTATACAAAAAGAACGTAGATCAACCCACAAACACAGAATCAGACAAAGGAATGCACATTCCGATCATCAAAAGATCACCGTCGGATTTCCAAAAGATCGTCACAGTTCACATAATTCACATAAACGACGGACAGATTTAAACTAGATTACTAAGAACTTGAAAATGAAAACGGAGACGGCGAACATTCACCACTTCCTCGCACGGCCCTTTGCCCTTCGGGTCGTCCGGGCAGCTGTAGGAGTCGGCGGCTGGTGGGGAATCGAACGAGTCGTCCGATGAGGAGCCGTCGTCGTCATCGTCGTCGTCGGAGAGGATGACGAGAACTTTTAGCCGCGCCGCCGGACCTCCCTGTCCTGCTGCCGTTTGAGCTTCGCGAGCCGAGCCGCCTCCGTCAGTGTCTCCGCCGCCTCGCGCTCGGACTGCTCCGCCTCCCTCCTCTCCCTTTGCCGCTGCCACTCGCGGCGGGCGGCACGCGCCTATGATTCTGGTGTGCACGCCCGGGCCGGCGGGGTGGCACAAGCACCCCCCGCTGCCCATGTGGGGGAGTAGCAACCAGCGGGGGCAGGGGACGGCGTAGGGAGGCGCAGATTGCGCAGGCCGCATGGCGGAGTTGCGCACGTGCCGGGAGGGGCCAGCGTCGGCGTCCTAGCTGTGCCGGCGGGGAAGCGGCGAGGCTGCTGGTCCGGAGTTGCCCCTGGTCTCCACCTTGGACCGCTCCTAGGCGATGCGCAGGGCAAGCTCATAGTCCGGATCTAGGTCGTCGTCAGAGCGGCTGCCGGAGCTTGACATTGCGCCGGATTCGATCGGAATCGGTGCGGGGAGAGGCGAGAACGGAGCGAGAGAGGAGAGTAAGTGAGCTAGGGTTTCGGAGTGATGAGCGAGATGGGGTTTTTTGTAGGACAGTCGTGGGGTCGGTGGTATGCCGGGCTTGACAGGCGGGAGTTCCCGGGCGTGCTCGGGCCACCCCATATCCGCCGCTTATTTGGGCTGGATATGAGGGGTGTCGGTCAGTCCGGGTGTTTGAGGCCGGTTTGAGGGGGCCGGTTGGGTCAATTTTTTGTGACCGGTCAGTAACCGGGCGGTCAGCCCAAGCGTTTGAGGGAGGTATGAGGGGTCCAGATGTGGATGCTCTTAGTCCATAATGCTATTTTATATAAAAGCCCTTCACTTTTTCGAAAATAAACCCGCAGCAAAACTGGTGCACCCCAGAATTTCGTAGGCCCTCCGCGTGGGCTTAGCATTTTTTGTTCGGCTGTCCTCGCATGGGCTGAGGTGGGTTGCTGTGCATTTTGGAGCAACAAAAAAAATATATGGTCATAAAGGAGACGAACCCAACCTCTCCGTCAAACCAAACCACCTCAACCAACTCACCTAGGCTGATTTGTACTAAAAATTGGGTCGTTACCGAATTATTAGTCCCACCTCGGTCCTTCCTATCAAATTCTACCAATTTTTATATGTGTCTGTTGTCTGGAAAACAAGCCGGTGATTACACGTCTCAATAAGAAAAGAAATACCTGACAGAGGAGGACATGGACCTGCCATAAAAGTGAGAATTACGACAAATAAGGACCTGTCGAGATTGTATGGAATGGAATTGTGAGTGGAGATGATATTGGCTGCGGGAAATAAATGAGGGACATGCACGCATAATAAATGGAATGGAATTGCGCACCCGAAAAAAAGAGAATGGACTTGTGAGTAGTCTAGACATGACGCTTATACTGGATCCATTAATTTGCAATGTGAGGCAGACAGACAAAAAGAAGAAGAAAAAATAATCAAAGTTTGCATGTTTTTTAACACACTTCACTGCTTCTATTTCTATGCATCGGAAATAAGGCACTTAATTATGTCAAAAAGGTAATGAAAAGACAAAGAGAAATAAGAAAAAAGTCACTTTATACAATAAAAATGCACTTGTGTCAATGCCATAAAAAAACGACGGCTCCTATATAAAAGTGGCACTTACGCCAAAGGATCTGTAGCTGCCATCATGCATAGAAAATTGCCTTTCTTCTATGCATATTAGACCCTCAATGTTTTTCTCGATTCATTACATACGCTGGAAACAAAAAAAATCACAAATACAAATTGGTACAGAATTTGCAAATTTCTCTAACTCTGATAATGACCTATGCAAATCTTTTTTTAGATTCTTTCAAAAGTGCATAGAATAACTGCATTGCACAGAGTAATATATCAATGTGCTATTTTCGGGGACTGAGTAATTGTTATTTCTAAGTCAATGAACAAAATGAAAAGTAATTTTATAAAAATATATTTTATGATATACTCCATTTCTCCGACAATTATTTCCGGACAGAGGGAGTAGAATGCAACACCCTTTTGCTCATGCCGGTGAGCATTCATCTCAATTTGATAATGTTAGTTAATACTAAACTTGCAGTCAAAATAAATGTTACATTTCATTGAATGTTGAACTTTGTATTGTTTATAAAAAAAATCAGTCAGTTCTATTTTTTCAATAATTGTGGAAAGTTCTTTTATCCCCTGATTATCACATTTTGTATGTTTTGTATTCTAGTGAGAGCAGGTGAAGTTATTTTTTCTCCCGTTGCAACAGACGGGCATATATGCTAGTAGAGATAAATCATTACCCATATGGCTGCGCATTGCCTTTGCTACGTACATGTAAAATAAACACTAATTTATTATTTTTATGACTCAGTTAGGTTGCAATGTTTTTAGAGACAAGTCCACTTTACCAGCCTAGACTCTTTCCTTGGTTTAAATACAACCTTGAACTTCAAATTTTTCTAAAATCCAACCCTGAACGCCGAAAACTGTTTAAATTACCCATTCCTGATTTGTAAGTGGTTTTGTTACAACAGCAACCACATCACTCTATAGGGACCACATGTAAGTGTGACAATCGTCCAACCGACTCCTTCTAGGGTAACCAATCTCCCTGTTTAACCCGCACCCATCCAATTAATCTCGGGACGGCTGCTGAAGGTGGGGCGTCTGCTCTCCCTCCTCCCTCTCTGATAGGTTTGGTCGGAATCGGCCCGGGGGGAGGGGGTGGTCACACGTCGTCTAGATTCCCTGGACAGTCGTACATGTTAAGCCACATCACTTAGCCACCACACCTCCTTCCGTGCCAAAAGAAGAGCATTGTCCTTACCCTCCAGGTGTCGTGGAATCCGTCGTCGAGTTCTAGTCCGCGGGTACAGCTCCGTGCCCTGCCGTTGCCGCCCCTCTTATCCATCCCTCCACCGCCATGTGCCCAACACCAGCCTGACCGACAACCGCTCCAAACTATCACCCATGCCCCGCTGGAGGAGAATAACCCTGTTGCTCTCTCTCTCTTGCCGCCACCTGTGTCCTACAACCTACTAACGCCTTACCTGCTCTAGCGTGCCCTTCTAACGCCCTGTAGGAGACATACCCCGAGCCAGAGGAGCTACGGTTTGGCCTCCCAACTTTACTTGTGGCGGGCGATTCTTGACGGAATTGAATCCAACAAATCTTGGGTAGGGGTCCTGAGCTTTTAGCTTTCGCACGACGATAACAGGACAAACAGGGAACACCGTTTTTTCCTAGGTCCAGGCCCTCTCGAAGAGGTAAAACCAATGTCCTGTTGTGTTTTATTTATTGCTGATGGGGTACATAGTACATGTTGATCTACCTGTAGATCATATGTGAATGAGTTGGCCTCTACGGTCTAAACCCCTCGGCTTCTATAGACATCATGGGTACCTAGGGTTACACATATGTCTGTTACAACCAAAGATAAACATGCCGAAAATTGCTTTCGTGCCTTAGAGTATGCGCCAATTTTTCGAAAGACTCCTTCTTGAGTGCGTTATGGGGCCTTACAAATATGGCCCACTAGTTGGTTGTTTGGGGATCCTCGGCCCAGCCCACCTCTCAAAGCTGATGTGGTTAGCAGCCCCCTATGTAGAACACGATCAGTAGCCCCTGAACTGGTTTTCAAGCTGAGGACCTTGCTGATCCTAAAAAAAAAAAGCTGAGGACCTTGCTGATCCTCAAAAAAAAAAAAACCGAGGACCTTGCTCGGATCCTCCAAGTCGTTTCTTCATCTTCAGTCTTCGGTTTCGTAGACGAGTTCAACAAACCCAATATCCTTGTCTTCAGAATTAATCCCATGTCCGAGAATATTCTCGGATCCGAAGTCTTGCACTGAAGTGGGTGCCTTAAGAGCTAAGTAAGTTTCTGCCGAGGAGATTTTAGGCCTTGTCCTGACAGTGTTTTGAGTATGCTACCAGACGAGATGTAATGGGCCCTGAGATATGCTTTTATCGGCGTTATTAATCTCTTCCTTCAATTTGTGTGTGCAAGGATGGAATGATGCCCGGGAAACACACGAATTTGCTGCTATAGGACTCAAGCGTCCCATCGTCCCATGACTAGGAATCTCCATATAAGGTTAAGGGAAAAGATAAGAGATTTTACACCCCTTCCACTCGCCTTCTGCCTTGCGCGAATATCATCTGCCTCCTCAGCTCCATCGCCGTTTCGGGAGTTCGACGCCATGGACATTGTTGCAGGCTCATCTACTCGCCCCGCTGGACCCCTCGAGGGAGATAGGAAGAGCTGTTTGGTGGCTCAAGGGCAGCTAGACCGGCTCTCCACCTCTGGATATCTTCACGAGCCGCAGTTCGAACTAATTCGTCCAGGGTTGGTTTCCCTGCACGGCGGCGTTCTTCATGACAACTTCCCCAGACTGCAGATGTAGCAACCCGACACAAATGGATCGGAATCTCTATGCTTATTATGCTAGTCCCTAGATCAATAGCTAGCACACACAGTACTCGATGAAAAACAGAGTCCAATCACACACTTTATTGCATCGATAATCCTTAAATACAATATTTATTACATAAATATGCTTAAAGGCTATCTAAAAACAATTACTGCAGAAGTGTAGAGGACAAGTGAGTCCATGCAACTCCACTGATAAAAACGGAGTGGAGAACAACGACCTATCGCACATTTACTCTTCGTTGGAATAATCTGCAACATGAAACGTTGTAGATAGGTCAATACAATGAATGTATTGGCAAGTCACACCCAATGTGCTATAAGAAATCCACCATATATATGCAAGGGTATATAAAGTGGAAAGCTCCAAGTTTTATTTTGCATAAAGCCATTTTTTCTTATTTTGCAATATCGTGTGTGGTATATTATTCGAAAAAGGCCAGGAGAAAATAAAAGCTATTAATAATACAATACATCGAATCTAACTTTGTTCGAATGAAACTACCTCGCAAAAAACTTAAGAAACAAGGAAAACTGAGATATTTATTATCTAGCCGTAGAACTGGCGAAGCAGGGCATCGTTCAATGGATGCGGCTCCAGGCGGTTCTCCTTGACATTCCGGATCTGATATGCTCCTCCAACGAGCACTTTGTCTATAATGAATGGTCAATCCCTGCCTGCAAACAGTTTATGCTAACCTGGCTTGTGTGGGTGGTTTCGTAGGAATAGATCGCCGACGTTAAGCGCCTTTACTCGGACCTCCCAATGGTGGTAGAGCCGTACCCGTTGTTGATAGAAGGTGGATTGTTCTTTGGCAACGTCTCGCTCCTCATCGAAAGCATTGAGGTCGTCCTGTCAACTATTTTCGCCCTCATGTTCCTCATAAAGACGTACTCGAGGTGCATCCTGAATGAGGTGACTAGGTAGTATGGCCTCAACGCCAGAAACCATAAAGAATGGTGTATAGCCTGTGGATCGGTTGGGCGTGGTGCACAGTCCCCATACCACGGAGTCGAGATCCTCGGCCCATTTATTGTCGACTTCCTCTAGATATCGAATTAGGCGAGGTTTTATGCCGCTTAGAATTAATCCATTGGCCCATTCGACATGCCCGGTTTTTTGCAGGTGATAGATGGAGGCATGGTCAAACTTGATGTTTTGCTTGGCGCACAATTATTTTACCTCCTCGGTCGTGCAGTTGGATCCATTGTTCGTGATTATGCTGTGAGGTTTTCCATAACGGTGCACCACCCCAAATATAAAGTTGATCCCCAATTTAGCCTTTGTTGATGGCATGGGCGCTGCCTCTATTCATTTGGTTAACTTGTCCGCATAGCGGATATTTAAAAAAATGTCATTATTTTTGCAACCTTGTGTATATTTTTAGATTTTTTACAATAAAAATAACATCTAATTTGAGGAAATTTTATTTATATTGCTCCTTCACTATTTGTCTTGCTCTATAATTCGTGCGTTCCTTAGGAGCCTTTATCATAAAACAATTTTGGCATGCATATTGTATGCATGATCAGAGTAAATTGAAAAGTATGACTGTGCCTATGCCATTACTGATAAACTACTACAACTAACACCCTTTTAGATCGATTTGTGCATGTTGTACATCAAGCTTGGGCAAGTGTACAACTCTAGGGTTGACACAATATTTTGTTACCTGTTCATTTGTACATAGATACATGCAAACATCCATGGATGGTATGCAAAAATTCATCTCCTTCCACTGGTAGAAAACAGGCCTTTCGTCCGGACCTCTAGTCCCGGCCGGGTTTGGTCCCAGGACTAATGACATCTTACATATTGTGCAAAAAGCCATGACGGGGAACAAATAAATTGGGACTTTGATGCATGTTTTTCATCTCTGTTTGAGAAGTGCACCACACATATAATTATTTTAATTGGATTCACATGTTAATATTTATTTTCATTTTAAGTGATGGGTCGAGACAGCTGATTTTTTTTAATCCTTTACGAGACAAATGCATATTTTTAAATACCATTTTCGTGTTGTGTGAACGTCTCTAGAGAGGGAGTGTACTGTATTGGTTCACTCGAGTCTATAGCAAACTGTGAGTATAGTTTTCAAAAAGAAAAAAAAAACTGCTATTATTCTGAAACATAGGGGATATGAATAAATGTGTCCAAAACATCAAAGTTTTTTTGTGATTAGAGGGAGTGTACTGTGTATTGGTTCACTCGAGTCTATAGCACCGTAAATAAGGTACGGAGAATAACAAGTGTTCTATATACAACCTATTTTATGTGCATTCGCAAAACAACTATGGATTGGATGTAAACAAACTGACAGTTTATATACTCCAGTCTATGTTTTTTGTTTTGCTACACTTTTGTGAATAACTGTTAGGTTGGTGCCGTTTGGTTCTATGCCTTGAATGGCCATACTTTGTCACACATTTTTGCTAAGCTTGCCTAAGTTTAGTTTAACAAAATAAGAGCCATTAGTCGGCAAGCCTAAGGAAAACATGCCACACTTTTTGTGTCTATGTAATGTGAGACCCTAGTGTGGCTTGTCTAAGGTGTGGCTTGAACCAAACACACAACTAAGTTGGTCAAATATATATGATTTTAGTACACATGCATACTACACTTCTAATATGATTTTAGTACGGCCTAGACAAATATCCACCAGCCGTGCATGAGCCGCATGAGCAAAGACAATTTGAGCATGATTGAAGATTGTAGCAGCATTGTAGGTGAAACTAGTATGCGCAGTAGTTCCTTATTGTCTTGAGAGTCACGACACACGACTGCATTTACGGTCCATTAAGAGTTTAAGACCAAGGTGGTGTTCATGTCTTATGGAGAACCACATTCGATATATCTTTAGTCATCCTTTCCACCATAGGAGTATTGCTTAAGACTCTACTCCCTCCGTCCCGTAATATAAGAGCACTTTTGACAGTACACTAGTGTAAAAAACACTCTTATATTATTGGGATAGAGGGTGCATTTACAAAAAAGAGTTAGATCATAAATTCCAAATTAAGATACTACCACAAAAAGATCAGTAAGAAAAAAGATGCTTCTATGACTATGAGTACATCTCATGTGCTATTTATGTTTACTCAAAGAATTGTGGAAGACAATGAGAGCTATATAGTACTCGTATATGTATTTTTGCAACGTAGGACTAGTCCCTCGCGCCACAAATCTATGCAGCCAATCTAATTTTTTGAGGGAAATGTAATTAGGAAACCACTGTAGCGTCTTGCTTTACTAGTTAGTACTACCTCCGTCCCAAAATAAGTGAGTCACTTAATTTGGGACAGAGGGAGTAGTTACTAGTACTACTACATTAATTCTAGTGTTTTGTAGCATGCATTAGTCCAATCATTGAGCATTAATTAATAAAAGTATTGGATGAACAGGCGGGATGACTATAAGAGTTCGGTGGGCTTTGACGATGATGTGCGGAATCTTGAGCAAATGCTGCTTGGTGAAGGTGAACGTCCGCTCATGTTCATCTCCATAGTTGGGGAAAGTGGTGTTGGAAAGAGAACACTTGGAAAAGTTATCTCTTCAAAGCTGAAGGAGACGTTCCACCCTTTAATCCGGTTCACTGTGCCACAAGGAAGTACCCCGCATTATATCTTGAACAATATCCTGGAGCGTATAAATGAACAGTACAAAGAGCAAAAAAAAGCAGACTCTGGCGAGCCAAATGAATGCGACAGTAATCTAACTGACAAGATCCGTCGCCTTCTTGGTAATAAGACGTACCTGTTGGTTCTTAGTGGCATATGCTCCAAGGCCATGCTCAACTGTGTGAAGGAGAGCCTGCCTGATAACAAGAATGGCAGCAGGGTGATACTGATATTCGACGATGAGAATGAAGAAGTGGCGTGGCACGCAGATACCATGAACATGGAGGGCATCAGCGGAATCCACCAGTTGAGCCGTTTGAAAAAAGAAAGAAGCGGAAAACTATTCCGTTCAAGGGTCTTCAAGAAAGAAGAGTCAGATGAGGGTTACAAGAGCAAGTACGACCAGATCGTGTACGATATAACAGGGGGCTATCCTCTGGCAATAGTGGTTCTTGCTGGACTCCTTCGATTCAAAGAGAGGCCGGGTCAGTGGGAAGCTGTTCTGCAACAGCTTAGACCTGCACCTGGTATGGAAGCTGTGCTTCAACTGCACAGACCTGGACTTGGAATGGAAGCAGAAGACGGCAAAGATTGTATGGAGTGTCATATTAGCCCTCCTCCAACACAAGTTGATCTGTCAAGCACAAGAACAACGATGGAGAGGGTCTTTTGGGCGAGCTTTGAAGATCTCCCCAACGACCTCAAGTCGTGCTACCTCTACTTTGGCGCTTTCTCCAAGAATATGGGATTCTATGCCGACGAGATCGTGCGGATGTGGATCGGCGAGGGATTCATCAACCCGCAAAAGGGCAAGACCATAGAGGAGTTGGGCAACGGCTACCTCAAGGAGCTGGTCTTGAGATGCCTTGTTGACATCCTGGAGATGGTTGACGGTGACATTAAGACGGTCAAGGTCCACCCATGTCTCCGATCGACATCTATGTGAGAATGTCCTTATACATGCTCCAACCAATTTGTGTGTTGCTTTTTTGTTGCTGACCAAACTCAGTAAGCCGACTATACAGAGAACAGTACGTTCTTGTCGTAGTGCCAAGCCCAAAAATCCTCCTGCATTCTCAGACTAAGAGGTATATTCAAGATTTCCGCATTGGACTCATCACTAAATAAATTCATGGCCTCTCCAAATTCATTTTTATCATTATTCTAATAAGATTCAACACCCTTCAAAATAGTGGGATCATTAATTAGTACCTAGAGTTGACACTCTGTCAAACCCACTATCATCAATATAATCATCATAAATAGGAGGCATGTTGTCATCGTAATAAATTTGCTCATCAAAACTTGGGAGACTAAAAATATCATCTTCATCAAACATAGCATCCCCAAGCTTGTGGCTTTGCATATCATTAGCATCATGGATATTCATAGAATTCATACTAACAACATTGCAATCATGCTTATCATTCAAGGATTTATTGCCAAACATTTTATTGAATTCTTCTTCTAACACTTTGGCACAATTTTTTGACCCATCATTTTTAAGAAAGACTTCATAAAGGTAAAGTATTTGATGCAACTTCATTTCCATTTTTTTGTAGTTTTCTTTTATAAACCAAACTAGTGGTAAACAAGAAACAAAAATATTCAATTGCAAGATCTAAAGATATACCTTCAAGCACTCACCTCCCTAGCAACGGCTCCAGAAAAGAGTTTGATGTCTACTACACAACTTTATTCTTGTAGACGTTGTTGGGCCTCCAAGTGCTGAGTTTTGTAGGAAAGCAACAAATTTCCCTCAAGTGGATGACCTAAGGTTTATCATTCTGCTGGATGTATAGGACGAAGATGGTCTCGCTCAAACAACCGTGCACTCTGATACAAGAAATCTCTTGTGTCCCCAACACACCCAATACAATGGTAAATTGTATAGGTGCGCTAGTTCGGCGAAGAGATGGTGATACAAGTGTAGGATGGATAGTAGATATAGGTTTGTAATCTGAAAATATAAAAATAGCAAGGTAGACAGTATTAAAAAGCAAGCAAAATGATATATCAATGCTTGGAAATAAGGTCCAGGGTTCGTACTTTCACTAGTGCAACCTCTAAACAGTGCTAACGTAATTGAATCATAAAATCATCCCTCAACGTGCGATAAAGAATCACTCCAAAGTTCCTATCTAGCGGAGAACATAAGATGAAATTGTTGTAGGTAGTAGAACCACGTCAAAGTTATCCTTTCCGATCAATCTATTGAGACATCCCTATAAGTGTCACAAACAGTCCTAAAGTTTGTATTAGAATAACACCTATGATACGCATCAACCAACTCTAATGTCACCTAGATACTCCAATGTCACCACAAGTATCTGTGAGTTGATTATTTGACATACTTCAAACAAAGAACTTCAAAGAGTACCCAAGGTTTCTATCGGAGAAAGTAGTATGGAAACGTGCATCAACCTATGTGCATAGATCACCCCAATGTCACGGAATCCGTGAGTTGATGACCATAGCATATATCAAGTGACTCAATAGAATACCCCCATTGTCAATACGGGTATCCACATGCAAGTCATATATCAGGTGTTCTCAAATCCAATCCAACATAACAAAACCTCAAAGGGAAAGACTCAATTCATCACATCAAGATAGCAAGGGTAGAACGTCGTATGATTCAACTATCTTAACAAAGCCCGTGATACATCAAGGTCGCGTCATCTCAAGAACACGAGAGAGAGAGAGAGAGAGAGAGAGAGAGAAAGAGATCAAACACATAGCTACGGGCACATACCATCAGCCTCGAGGGTGAACTACTCCCTCCTCGTCATGGAGACCGTCGGGATGATGAAGATGGCCTCCGGTGATGATTTCCCTTTCCGGCGGGGTGCCGAAACAGGGCTCCGGATGATACCGCTTCGGAACAGAGGCTTGCGGCGGCAGAGCGGAAGTTCTAGATTAACTTTCAAGGGTTTCCGAATATATATATAAGAATTTTCAGCGTTGGAATCAAGCAAAGAGGTGCCACAGGAGGCCCATAAGGTATCTGGGCGCAGCACGCCCTGGTGCCTTGTGGGGCCCCTGTGGGTCTTCTGGTACTCCCCCGAATCATCCTGGGTCCGTTTTTTCCGAAAAAATCATCAACAAGTTTCAGACGATTCCAAGAACTTTTATTTTCTACACGAAAACAAACACCACGGTAATTCTGCTGAAAACAACGTCTGTCCGGGTTAGTTCCATTTAAATGATATAAAAGTGCATGAAAACCATACAAAATTTGGATAAATAGGCCATGAATACTTCAGAAATTATCGATATGTTGGACATGTATCAGATGATGGTGGCACCGACGACTTCGACTTTGACATTGAAGAGTGCCGCCAAATCTTCCCAAGCCGCAAGGACGATGGCACAGGGCCTGACCTCATGGACGGCGGCATGTCTAGGGTGGATTCACTCGAGCTCACAAAGTCTTCGAATTTAACATTGAAGAGTGGTGCCGAATCTTCCACTGCTGCCACGCGCTCTGCAGAGTGCTCGCATTTCCGAGAGTCAACTGGCACGACGATTTGTTGTGAAACTGCACCCACGGTCCTGTGCTGACGGCGGCCGGGATAAACGTGTCAAGAAAAGGGCACTGCTTCCTCAGTAAGCATGTCTTTCTTACCTCCCACGCCCTGCCTTGACCTCGGGTTCATTACGTGAAGATCAGCGGAGAACCAGTGGTGGTAAAGGAACTGTAGGCAGCTCAAGTGGTGTCAAAGACTACTTTGATGTTGATTTGGCATATAGCAAGACTAGGATGCAACAGACAATGGAGGTGTGTATTAACAAGGTGGAATATGAATCAAGGATTGGGAAGGCTTGGGCCAAATGGTTTCATGCTAATGACATTCCTAGACACAAAGCCAATTGTCCATACTTTATAGGAGCTGTGAAATTGACTCAAGACCTTGGCAAAGGGGTGTCTGCCCCTAAATGCATAGATATTGATGGACTTTATTTGAAGTCCAACTATGAAGAGTTGCAGCAGTATGTGGCTAATTTCAAAAAAGATTGGCCCACATATGGTGTTACTATCATGTCAGATTCATGGACTGGTCCTTCTCGGATGAGCATTATAAACTTTATGGTGTTCTCCAACGGGCGTATGTATTGCCACAAATCTGTTAATGCCATTGGACACATGCAAAATTCTAAGTTTGTGTATGAGCAATCAAAGAAGTGATCGAAGAGACAGGGCAGGAACATGTTGTCCAGCTTGTGACCGACAATGGCTCTAACTTCAAGAAAGCATGTCTTGATCTTGTTGCTGATTTCCCACACATCACATGGCAGCCATGTGCGGCTCACACGATTAACCTCATGTTAAAGGAGATGTGATGTTTTCCTGAGATTAATACAGTGGTCAACAGCTGTAAGAGAATCTGTAGATTCATGTAAAACCATTCAACTTTGCATGCTGAAATGCCGAAGCACATAGGTGGAGAGTTGGTGCGACCGAATGCCACAAGGTTTGGAACTAACTTCATGTTCCTGGAAAGCTTTTGGGATAAGCAAGAGAAATTCAAGGTGTGGATGACATCTCCCGAGTGGAAAAATAGCTCATGGAGTTCCGAGGTTGATTATGACTACACATATGATTGTTTGATAAGTAGGAAATGGTGGGATGGCGTGACGATGGCGTTAGATGTAATCGGCCCAATATATACAATACTTCGATATGCTGATTCACAGAAGCTTGAATCACTTTCTGGATTCATGACAAGGATGATGCATGCTAGGCATCACTTGAGTTCTTCTTTTCCTGAAGAATCTCTAGACCAATACAACTACCTAAAGGTGGTCGACAAAAGAGTTGAGCATTTATACCATAATACATTGATGGTTGCAGGTAATGGTTCTTGTTGTCATAGTATTGTTATTCCTGCAGACATAGTATAGTCGCTGCCACGAAGTTCCTTCCTGCAATAGTATTGTTATTCTTGTTGCCATCTAATTCTGGCTGCCCTGCTATCTATCCATTCTACAGCCGGTGTTCTTGACCCGGAAGGGCACTATAAGCATAACTTGGGAACAAGTCTATCACACAAGAGGGCACTCAATGCAGCACTTAGGAAGTTGGCTACTCCTTTAGAGTTCATTAAAATGATTCCTGAAATTGACATGTATACCAATACAAGAGGGGCTTTCGGAGGCATGCTCCCTCGTAGTGCAGCCACCCAAGAGTGACCCCAATTCAGTGGTGGGAAACATTTGGAGATCGTACACCATTGCTTTAGAAGTATGCTATTCGGATTGTCTCTCAATGCACCTCTTCAAGCGGTTGTGAGCGAAATTGGAGCACATATGCTTTGGTGCATAAACTAGTGAGGAACCGTCTAGGTTTTGAAAAGCTGCACAAGTTGGTTTATTGCCACTACAACCTTGGGCTGCGAATCCGCTTAATTCTTGATGAGCCAAAAGAGAAAGAGGTTGATCCTTGTACGTTGTTGATGAATACCTCACTCTATGATCATGATAATGAAATCATGGGTTGGATGGGGCCAACAGACGACTCCATGCCTTCAATGGATGACAACAATGACTGAAATGGTGATACCTTCAATCCGGTTGTCTTAGAGGTGGGATTGGGACAAGAAAATAGATCTAGAGGTAGTAGGCTGGATGCTGGTGAGGAAGAGGAGGAAGAGGAGGAGGAGGAAGAGGAGGAGGAGGAGGAGGAGGAGGAGGAAGAAGAAGGTGATTGCCCTTTAGTGGTTCAAGAGCTAACTAGTGATTTTTGTTGCTAATAATGATGCGATGCTTCCTAGCAACAATGAACCATTGCGGAAGTCTACTAGGAAGAGGAGGAAGAGGTCGGTAATGATCAAGTGTTAACTTTAATTGTTTGCTTGCTGCCTTCTAATGACATGCATCCATATGTTCTATTGGGACATTTACATTTTTTTCCCTAATCTTGCCCCAGTCGCATCTTTACCCCTAAAAAAAACATGTGCTCAACCGGGCATCTTAGTCATAAGAAGTATATGGGCATCTTAGTCAATTGTTGTATTTTTTCTTTAGGTTGGCAAGACCCATGCGAGCTTGAAACAACAGACAATTTTTTTTGTACCATTACAGAAATCAAACTGTTAAGTCTCAAGATTTTTGCCTCTTTAAGCAACATTATGTGTTTCTCTTGTCTACAATATAATAAACAGAGGTTACAAATGCAATAAGAAAAATAATAGTCTTCCATAACATTTACATGTTATGTACCACAGCTATAAACAATGCATGAGATATATGAAGATGCACATACAGAAACTCACTTGATGGTTTTGAGTACCTTGAGAGCGCCCACGTACTACTGCTTTTCTACCTTGGATTGTGCATTACGCTTCTGTTACTCAAATTTTGGTTCCCATCTCAGCTGTACGCTGACTTGGCATGTACTTGTGTCAACCTCCGCGATCTCCTACTTGGTTTCTTGAGTAAACTGGAGATGGACAGAAGGTTAGAATAAATTACATAGACATGAAATTTGAGTTGGAGGAGAACGGTTGATCGTTGATAAAAATTTCAAGAGACACCGAAACTTTAAATTGAATCTAAACAAGGAACCAGAGATGATTACATTACATTTCATGGTTAATCCCACGAAACTTATAACACTTCTGCTTCGGTACACCCCCCTAAACACATCAAGGGTTGAGATTAGCCCATACCCCTTCGTGAGGAGGGGCACGATGGTCTTATTTTCAAAAACCCACACGCCCACCCACATCGAAATTCCTGCCAACTCTGTACGAATACGTGCCAACCCGTGGGGGGCGCCGACCCGTGAGTCACATCTGGCTCGTGACCGTGGCATGGTGGGCCCATGTCGTTAGTGCGGGTCAGTAGGCGACCACAGTCAAATTTGACAGGGCGCTGACGTTTCACGTGCATGCAGGCGGTTCCCGGCCATTACGCGCGATGCGCCTCGTGTGCCGCCCACCTTCCCGCATTAACGCCATCGCGCCTCGCCTGCTGCGTTGCCGACCGCCTTCACACCTCGCCCGCCTTCCCACTTTGCCTGTCGCGCTCCCGCCTCGCCTGCTGCGCTCCTGCCCTCCTTCCCCTTCGCCTGCCGCGCTGCCGCGCGCCTACCCGCATTAACGCCGGCGCGCTCTCCCACCGCCCACCACCCGACTATATAAAGCCACCCCCCCTCGGTGGCGGGGTAGGAGGGCCAGGAGGAGAGAGGATTGTGGCGGCGCGCCAGGGTTCACCGTTGTCGACCGCGGGGGCTACCTGGGGCTCTGATTTCTGCACTTGTTATGAATCTACTCCCTCCTTTTTTGTGTGTTTGTTCACTCATTTCAGTTGTATGTATCCGTATTAAAATATCCATAACATCTTATATTTGTGAACGTAGGGAGTAGTGCAAAACATTCATGGACATTTGGGTTTAATCAAAAGAGGACAGGTGAAAATCAAAGAAACAACTACCTGACAGTGCGGACGTGAAATAAATTGTTAGAAATCTTCCAGGGCCAGTAGCCTCTTCCACCATAGGTCCAATATCATCCAAAGCGAAATTATTTGCCTGCATCGATAATCACAGTGATATATACGAAGTTAATTAGCAACCGCCGTGTATTATTATACAAGAGTAATATATAACCGAAATATCAACTGAAACAAACAGGAACACGTACTGCAAGGTGACCATAACCAACATGAAGAACACACGGTGTGAGCAGACGCCAGACCTGCCCTTGTCTGACCAGCTTATTGAGCTTCGGTGCATGGCAACATCATCGTATAATCATTAGACATTAGTTCACAATAAATCCAGATAATATTGATCATTGGATACACTGCATGGGGTGTAGTTTTCAGTGGACCGAATGTAATAACCTACCCTCCTTCCCCACAGAGTAAGTTTCTTTTGTGATGCGACATCCAAGACATGAACCCTTCGGTGAAAGCAAACCAGAAAAAAAAAGTCAGCAAGTGCATGCACAAATCAAGAGGCTGCTTTTATCTAAACAAAAGGAAAAAAAATATTAAGTTTAACATGGGCGACGTACAGCAGATTGACGGTGAGAAGAGCATTGGTGCAGTCCCTCTTCTGAACCTTCTTCTCTTTGTTGCTTCCATGGTCAAGTAGCCCTGGCGATTTCTGGCTGTCCCTCTTTTTGTTGTTGCTTCCATGGTCAGGTGGCCCCGTGGGCGGCGATTTCCTGTCACCATGTGATGTGTTGTCGATGAGAAGGCCGGCGGCGGAAAAGGACGCGGCACAAAACACGTCGGCGAGGATGCGGCGGCGTGGTGGTGGCTTGGACGACGAGTGTGCAAGTCCTCCAAACCACCGGCTGTTGTTGCCGACCCCTCTCGGCAGGAAGGCATGAAGATGCCGTTGCACGCCCTATCATTGAACCAACCAACTGCAAACACAAATTAGCTCTATATGCTAGCAATCACATATGGCTTAGATAGTTAGATGCAAAACTAGCAGTTCGGGCCAGAAGTAAACTGACGAGGGGCAGATGCATGTTGCAAGTAATATCAGGACAAAGTATGCACCGGCGGCGAGCGGTAGAGGAAACTGCCGGCGAGGTTGGCTTGGCCTGAAGAGGAGATAGAGCCAGAAGCCCAGAAGCATGCGTGGGAGGAAGAGGCCTCCTGAAGGTGCGGAGACGGAGCAGCAGCCGCGTCGCCATTGCCATGGCGACGTTGGGGACTCGTTACGTACGTGCGTGCCGGTCTTTCGTTTCGGTGAAGATCGTTGTGTTGTGTCTTTGCTTAATTATTAGTTTCGAGTCATAGATAGATACATATATAATATACAGTATATAGAAGGTTATATATATATCCTAATCGACGGACGCGCGTGACCACGCCTTGACCAAACAGCCGACACCAATACCTCCATCCCCTTTGCCCCGATAAAATCCCAGCCTTTTCTGTTGCTCGACCCCTCCCCCGCCTGAATTCTGCGCAAATCTTAATATTTCCGAGCCGAGGCCGATAATCTTCGACGGATATTGAAACTTTGTGTGAAAAACCCAGCTTACTTCTGATTTTTGTGTGTTGAAGGGTCTTTTCGAGCCAACGGCTGCCCAGAAGGATGTCGTGAAGCGGGCTGTCCTGGAATCGATTAAGATTGATGATTTCGATGATTATGCTCTGAAGGCCTTCTGGCGTCACCGGCAGACTGGGGATGCTCCAGGCTTAACCCATGCTCAAGTGACCGAGATTCTCAAGGGAGTGTGTGAGATGCCGAAAAAATATGGCATAACAAGCAAGTGATCTTTGCTATTTTCTAGCTTTGTAAGGTGGAATCGTTGTAGGTCTACCCTTCGATTATAAATGTAGGAGTAAGTAGAATGGGTTCGTGAAGGGTTTTCGAGTTAGAGTAATCCTTCGTATTCTCACAGACAGTACATGGACAATACATAAAATCATTCTGCTTGTTTGTCTCAGCCACTTCGCGAAATTTATGCAGACCCTCAATGTACTCGGAGGTGCGTCGGTCACCGTACATCCATTGCCGGTTCATCTGCTAGCAATCACATATGGCTTAGATGCCAAACTAGCAGTTCGGGTCAGAAGTAATCTGACGGGCCGGGCCAGATGCATGTTGCAAGTATATAATATCAGGACAAAGTATGCACCGGCGGCGAGCGGTAGAGGAAACTGCCGGCGAGGTTGGCTTGGCCTGAAGAGGAGATAGAGCCAGAAGCCCAGAAGCATGCGTGGGAGGAAGAGGCCTCCTGAAGGTGCGGAGACGGAGCAGCAGCCGCGTCGCCATTGCCATGGCGACGTTGGGGACTCGTTACGTACGATCGTTGTGTTGTGTCTTTGCTTAATTATTAGTTTCGAGTCATAGATAGATACATATATAATATACAGTATATAGAAGGTTATATATATATCCTAATCGTCGGACGCGCGTGACAACGCCTTGACCAAACAGCCGACACCAAACGCCGAAAAGCGGCTGATCGAGTCGGCGAGATCAATGGCGGCGGCGCTCCTGCAGGTGGCGAGGAGGCTTTGCTTCCGGCTCGGGAAAACAACGGTACTTTCTCTCTTTTCTCCTATATTTTCGACACCTCTCTCAAGCGGCGTTTCCGGCGTGGGGACAAGATCTGCTAGATGCCACGGCCGCTGCTGCCGATCGATACCTCCATCCCCTTTGCCCCGATCAAATCCCAGCCTTTTCTGTTGCTCGACCCCTCCCCTGCCTGAATTCTGCGCAAATCTTAATATTTCCGTGCCGAGGCCGATAATCTTCGACGTATATTGAAACTTTGGGTGAAAAACCCAGCTTACTTCTGATTTTTGTGTGTTGAAGGGTCTTTTCGAGCGTTTTGGTTATCTAAACACTCTTAGACTTCTTCCAATGCAAAGGTGCTTAGATGTGGTGCTAAGTGCATTAAATAGCTTAGCAACTCAGCTCTCCAATGCATAGGTGCTTAGTTTGTTACTGCTAACCTCACCTTATTTAATGATTTAGCACCTAAACTCTTTCATGCATTGGCCAACTTCTCTCATTTAAGTGATTTGCCTAGGTTCTATAGCTAGAACTGCGATGTCGATCCTCCAGCTGGGTTGGTCTTTGTGATGTAGTGGTACAGTGCTGAAGCTACCTCTTTTGGTCGGGTCCTTGGCGGCTTGTTTCCAGTGTGTGTATACCATAGGCGTGTTCACTCTTGGTACTCTTCCTGGCTAGTAGAGCATCGACAAGATATCTGAAAACTACAGACAAATTTTTTTGCACCATTACAGAAATCAAACTGTAAGTCTCAAGATTTTTGCCTCTTTAAGCAACATTATGTGGTTCTCTTCCCTACAATATAATAAACAGAGGGTACAAATGCAATAAGAAAAATAGTAGTCTTCCATTACATGTTATGTACCACAGCTCAATGCATGAGATATATGAAGATGCACAGTCAGAAACTCACTTGATGGTTTTCAGCATCTTGAGAGTGCCCACGTAATACTCCTTTTCTACCTTGGATTGTGCATTATGCCTCTAAGGTTACTCAAATTTTGGTTCCCATCTCAGCTGTACGCTGACTTGGCATGTACTTGTGTCAACCTCCGTGATCTCCTACTTGGTTTCTTGAGTAAACCGGAGATGGACAGAAGGTTATAATAAATTATATACACATGAAATTTCAGTTGGAGGAGAACGGTTGATCGTTGAATAAAACTTTTTGGAGACACTGAAACTTTAAATTGAATGTAAACAAGGAACCGGAGATGATTATACTACATTTCATGGTTAATCCCATGAAACTACATTTCATGGTTAATCCCATGAACCTTGGTTTCATAACTGAGGGAAATACTTACCCACTTTGTGCTGCAATTACCCGTTCCTCTTTGCGGAAAATCCAACGCATATCAGAAGTATGAGCGATCACCACCACATGTCGGCGATTGTCGGTGTCAAAACCGGCGGATATCGGGTAGGGGGTCCCGAGCTGTAGATCTAGAATCGATAGGTAACAGGGGACGAAGGGCAGTGGTGGAGCCAGGATTAAAGCAAGCCCCGGGCCCAAAAAAAATTTGCCGCGAGGAAAAAACTTAACATGCCGGCTCTGGAGTTGAGGTAAGCACGGGCACTGTTGGGGATATAACCCCGTGATATAACCCGCCTGGTGGGGCCGTGTTAAGTTGTTGGCGACTTAAACAAGTAAAGCCTTAAGCAGGCCCGTAGATCAAGACAAGCCCGGAGGTGACTCACCTAGGTGGGCCGGATGGAGGCCCAGAGCCAGAAGACGATGTATGACCCGGAGGCGTAAGCCGTCCGGGGGTGTCTTGCCGGAGAAGGCAAGGCGACTTAGAGGCTAGGTCGGTTACGAAGTATAACCCGGTCAGGACTCTTGTAAGCCCAGGGCCTCGACCTGTGTATGTAAAGGCGAGTCCCTCCGGCGTCTTAGAGTAAGAAACAATCCATCGAGAGCTAGATTAAGCGAATCAGCTCCCTTGTAATCGATACCCAATCAATACAACACAAAGGACACTAGTAGAAAATAGGGCTTTCGTCCTAGCCGGATCGGAGCAATAGTCTCGGTCGCGTTACGAACCGGGACTAATGTAAGCATTAGTCCCAGTTCGAGCGGCTAGGACACCGGACGGGACTCAACAGGCAACAATCCCGATTCGAATGGGACCTTTAGTCCCGGTTGGAGACACCAACCGGGACTAAAGGTCTATCTTTAGTCCCGGTTGGAGACACCAACCGGGACTAAAGGGCATCACCCCCTTTTTCCAGTTTTTTTTTGTTTTTTGCTTTATTTATTTTCTTTTGTTTGTACTTACAGCGAAATATTTAGAGTTTTTGAGTGAATCTTTTTGCTTTAGGTCACAAAAATTATAAACTTTCTGTTAGTGCCAGTAGTTTTCAAATTGGAATAGTTTAAATTTGAATTCTTTGAAATTTGTGTGAATCACTAGTTTGTGAATAACTTTACTTTGAAAATAGATTTTTGAGTGATTCTTTTTCCTGCTGTTTAATATTAGTGTGTTTTATCATTATATTCAATTTGGTAACTTTTAGGTTATTTTAAATAGGTGTTTTAATCAAAAACAGATTCTGTTTAGCTCTTTCAGTTTTATAGCTAAAAAAAATCAATAAATGCATGAAAAATAGCGAATGAAGTGGGAAAGGGTTGAAAATTGATGATGTGGCTTTTAATGGTGCATGTTGAACGCACAAAAAGTCTGGAGTTGAAATAAGTTTAAAAAAATGAAATGCCTTTGTAACAGATGAGTTTTCGTCCGAAACTCTCATACTTCGAAAGGGATTGTCGAGTTTGTACACGAAGTGCATCCAGTTTTTCCCGTAACCCTCTCAACTTTTTAGCACATGCTATGTGGGTGAAATGATGATACCATGTCATGTTTCAACCTTTTCATAGTTCATTTGTAGTGCTTTTCAATTTCAATGTCATTTAGCTCAAAAAAAATCAATAAATGCATGACAAATAGAGAATGAAGTGGGAAAGGGTTGAAAATTGATGATGTGGCTTTGAATGGTGCATGTTGAATGCACAAAAAGTCTGGAGTTGAAATAAGGTTAAAAAAGTGTTATGAAAAAGTAAAACGGCTATAACTTTTGCATACGATGTCGAAAAAAAAAGTTTAATATATCAAAATGTTTAGCATGAGAAACCGGTTTCGATGGCAACCGCCATAGGCTGTTTTGTAAATTTTTAGAATCCTCAAATTCCGAAAGGAAAAAAAGTTATCCTCAAATTTAAGTTTTTTTGAATTTTTGGTCAAACTACTTATTCAAATAATTATAGTTTTTTAGAATAATAGTTTCAAACTAAAATGGTGAAACGTGTGACATCATGCTCAAGGGCTTAATATGATTGATATGATACATATAACATAAATTAATTGAATAAGTAGTTTATTTTTTTAAAACGGTTTAATTCTTTTAGATTTTTGAAATTCGAAAAGAATAAAAATTCAGATTTTAAAAATTAATTTTATTTAAAACAAATGATGTCATATTTGGATTCCCCACATTTTTCTGGTAATAATGGATATATTATTTGTCGAATTTCAATTATAGATTTAAAGATATTAATTATGCCATATTAAATGAATAAATGGAGAAAAATGAATAAAATATTATTATTACCTATTTTATTTTCATTGAAATTCAATATTATTATTACTTATTTTATTTGGAACATTTTATTATTTTGGATTTTTTGTTTTTTGACAATTTTTTAGTTTTTTTTGAATTTTTTGCCTTTTTTGAAGTTTTTTATAGTTTTTAAATTAATCATTGTTGTTTGTTAATCATTGTTTTTTATTTTAATAATTGTTTGGAATTCAAAAAATTAAATCTTGTGACATCAAGACCTAAGGGTTAATAGGATTGATAACTTACTATTGTCAAGAAAACAACAAGTGCAGACTTGAAAACTAGGGGAGATAGAACTCGAAAGTTAAGCGTGCTGGCGTTGGAGCAGTGAGAGGATGGGTGACCGGTCGGGAAGTTAGACAATTTGAAATGAGTGATCCACGCTGGAGCAGTGAGGAGGGGTGATTAGAGATTAAATTGTCAAATAATTCAAAGATTTGAAAATCAGAAAAAAAAATCAAAATAATAAAAAAAAAAATCCATTAGTCCCGGTTGGTAACCGGGACTAAAGGTCCTCCAGCCCCCGCTCCAGAAAGCTGCCACGTGGAGGGCCTTTAGTCCCAGTTCGTAATGCAACCGGGACTAAAGGGGGGGGCTTTAGTCCCGATTGTTTTGTCCCGGTTGTAGAACCGGGACTAAAGGCCCTCTGGAACCGGGACTAAAGGCCCTTTTTCTACTAGTGGGAGGACGTAGGCTTTTACCTTCGTCGGGAGGGGCCGAACCTGGGTAAACTTGCGTCTTTCGTCCCGACCAACCCCTTCGAGCTGGTCGCCGTAGCGATGGCCTCACCCCAAAGTCCTTTCACTAGGGCATCTTCCATGACAAAACCACGACAGTTGGCGCCCACCATGGGGCTCATGCGCGGTGGTTTGGAGTTCTCGGAGGGCTCTGTCCCAGGGATCGAGGGATACGCCGTTGGCAGGATCACTAAGAGTCGCCGCGGCAGGATCTACATCGACGACGCTGGCAGGGACCTCGAGGCCGACTTAATCGAGTACGGGCACCGGGTCCCCTTCGGCGGAATCCACGTCTTCATCGGAAAGATCGGCGGATCTAAGCCCGGGCCGGACATCTGCACCAACCTCGTCGAGTCGGCCAGGCGCACGCAGCCCGCCCGGATTCAACCCGGCCGGAAGCGTGTCTTCGTTGGCTTCACACAAGGCGCTGAAGACTCCGCATCGCGAGGAGAAACCCTTGTCTACTCAGAGGACGGGTCATCGAGCGGAGAGACGGAGTCAATTTACCAGCTTTATGACGGCGGTCTTGGGGGCTATGCCGATGGCGACAGTATTCCGGAGCCCTATGATCCGCCAAGCCAAGCCGCCATCTTCATGGCGGGCACGGCGCCGGCTCTCAATAGCACGACGGCGGGAGCGGCAACAGGAACTGCCCCGTCAGGGTCCGGGTCAGCCAGGCCGCCGGCTCAAGTTTTGCTGGGACTAATGAATGAGCTGACCGCTCTGCTGGCAACTGACGTCACAACCGAAAATCAAACGGAGCGCAATGCGGAGATTGCAAGGCTGAAAGGGCTGATGACCAAGGCCCAAGAGGATATCGATGCAATGCAGGTTCAGATGGATGCTGAGTCGGAGCGTCTGAAGGCAGAGGCTTTTCGTTTAGATCTGGATCAACACGCCTCAAAGGCAGTTCTTCGGATGAGGTATCAAACCCGCCTGCCTACACAGTATGAGCCGAGGAATCTCTTCAACAACCCAGGGGCAGGACTGAACGCGCCGCTGGCTATAACCCGGGCCATGGAAGTGCTTGGGAATAGGGCGGCCGCTCAGCCCCGACAGCCAGACCCGCCCCGAAGGAATCAGACCCCGCCGCAGCGTTTTGTGACACCGCCTGGTCATTATTCTAACCCGGTGGATAACATGGTAGCAGCGGCTACCAGAGTCAATGCACTCCCTCTTGCCGAAGGGACGCCCTTCGCCGCAGAGGCCCGGAATGCCATCGAGCTCTTGTAAACAGCGGTGGCTCAACAGGAGAAGTTTACTTACAGTCGAAGTCGCGTGCACTCAACTCCTCTTCCAAGCCGCAGTTACAGCCGACGCATGGAGTCACCGGCAGTCTCGACCAGCGAGCGACAACGCAACCCGCCCTGTGATGACCCCCCCCCGGTGCCAACGCTCACGCGATTGTGGATAAAGGCAGAGCCCGTCGAGGGGCGGCGGCTGCGACGCCTTACCAGGAGATTCATGAGCCGCCTCTGGTGACCCCTTCAACCTCGGTGGGAGCCGGAGTCACCTCTAGGGCTGTTGGTGTGCCTTGTTTAATACCTGATCTACGCAACGAGCGTTTGCCGAAGGATTTTAAGGGACCTGGATTGAAAGTTACGAATTAGCCTAATTACACAGTTGATCTGCCTCCGGAGGCCTGGATTGAAAGTTACGAATTAGCCATGGAGATGTTGGACGTCTGTGATGCAGTCTGTGCTGCTATGACATGTCAGTTTTTTACTCTTAGATTGTATTTTAGATTATGGATTTGGATAAAATTTTCTTATAACATCTCTATGTTCTTCGCAAAATGCTCCTATCAGAACATGAAGTTTAATAGAACAAACTGAAGCTTAACTTCTTTTATTAGACAACACCAGATAAATCACTAAAAAAACAAATCAAAATGCAGGTTGAGTATGTGCGTACTGTTTTATTGTTAATTGTGTTCCCCCTTTTAACTTTGAATTTTGACAATATAGCTAAAAGATCAATCCACTTTGCACAAATAGTTATAACGGACAAATAGTATAACGTCCTCTACATATAACACAACTATGATTATATGTTAGCTTTATAAATACACATTGTTTATGCTACACCTACTTCTAATGATATTGTTACAACAAAATAACACAAATGATTTATTTATTTGTTATAGATATATCAAACCATAGCACATACGAATAAACCTAAATTTAATGATGGTCGGTTTAACTTTTTTCCAAACAAAGCTGAAGCGAGACTATAATGCACCACTACAATTTTAAGTCAATATAATACAAAACATTCTGTTGCACTATTATTTTTCTCTATATCTTAGTAAGCAATTGCATCTTTCTTCTATTAAAGAAGTACTATGGTTCTAGCTTTCTAGCTAGGTGTATATTATCTCTATGAAAATTGGTGTTATGTCGTTAGTTTGTCCCTTCCAATCAAATATTGTGCAGACACAGATTCATGATGAACTGTATTCTACTTTTGGCAAGATAGTGTCAAAAAAGTCCCCCCTGCAACTCAAGGTTGCACTATCTTCAAGGGAGAACACTGTAATATAATTTTTATTTAACAGAGCACAAAGCAACACAAAAATAATATTTGTACAATTGTCATGAGCCATAAGGGAGCACTGCTATAGATCAGCTAACCAGTCAATAAGGGTTTCTCTTATGGCAAAGCATTAACTCTATGAGACGATAATGATCTTCGCGTTCAGTAAAACTTTCCACCTTGCGGAGGAGAGATCCTAATTACAAAAGATTAACTTTTTCTCTCATTTTAAGCACAACAGATTGTAACAGATGACGCTATCAAGAACATAGGGACTCAAGAACATAGATCACACTATGAGGCAATAGAAGAAAGATAAAAGAGGAATCCCACATGACCAAATTAGATAGCCAGCTGTACCAAGCGAAAGAGTATTCAGGGAACACATGCAAACAAGCTTAGATTTCACTATTTTATTTTATATACGATGTTAGTATTAACTTGGCTACCAACTACGATGTCGAAATGATAATCAAGGCTTTTGTGCCTGTTCCCAACACAACATGGCTTTAATTTATCAAGGATGTCAATTTTTTTTATCCAGACATGATGATAAATTCTTGGTATAGTCAATTAGTCGAGTCTAAGATATATCATCATATGTTCATGATTTTATCGATCACATAATATCATTTATTTTATTTATGTACTATGCTATAACCTAAATAGGACTCTAACTTAGATAAGGAGATATGTCATGCTTAACTCATATCATGGATGTTCAATCTTCTTTATTTTTTGGATGTATCTTAGGTCTGAACTACGGTTTTATGGCTTCTCAGGTCACTGTAGCGTGATAATTATACTGAAGGAGCGATAAACAAATATGTCATTTCTTCTGTATGTTTCAGTAATTCCTTTTACCTAGCGTATGTAATCCACAGACGTGGTTGTCTCTTCACTAGAGGAAAGAGTTCGAGAACTATACAAACTGATTTTCTCAACAACAAAAACATCTAATTGCTAATAAATTATAAAGCTTAAATGTTCAAATAACAAATAAAGGTGATGCAATATTTAATACACTCAAGATATGCAATATTTAATACACTCAAGATGATGCCCTCGCATTTGCGAGGGCCACCCTCCTAGTTTGTGTAAAGGAAAAAAAATCCTCCATGTGCTGTTTTTAATTAACGGATAATAACAATGCACATGTTTTCTTGAGACAATCGATCTTAAGAATAAAAAAAAGGCATTCAAGTGTTATTATCATTTGTAACGAATTGAACAATAAAGAGTTCAATGTTTGTGTACCACCTTTATTTTGAGCATCAGGTGTATAGGGTCGAATTACATTTTTTATCAAAATACATTGCAAGCGATCTAGATTCCAATTATTATTTTCGTTTTTATTGGCTATCTTTCTATCTATGTAAAATTTGGCATGCAACCAGTATTATTTTTTTCAAAAGCCCATGGCAACGCACGGACAATCTACTAGTATTACTAGTATATTAGTTGGCAGAATCTCGTTCTACGTGCTGGACTGTACCCCAGATGCAACTGGCTAGTGGCACAGGGATCCACATGCTCACGTTCAAGGTTACCGCCGATGTCGAGGGAGCGAGTCCAAACAATGCCGGTACAGGTCCAGGTCTCCGCTCTCTGTACTTGAGTACAATATAGTTGTGTCTTGAATAACGAGCTAGATCGCGACTTCTGGAAACTGATATTTTTCTAGACTCGCCGAAAAAAAGGAAGACTAATTAACTCCGTACTACTACTCCCTCCGTCCGAGTTTATTAGGCCCCCTCTTATTTTGGGTTAAAGTTTGACCTATAAATTTAATTAACAAAATGCAAACTACATGTCACAAAAATTATATTGTTGAAAAGCTCTTTCAAATACAAATTCGACGATATAATGTTTCATAGCATATATTTTATAGTTCAGTAGTTTATAGATGATTAAAGTCTGACCCAAAATATGAAAGGGCCCAATAAACCCGGACGGAGGTATTACATGGCTACATGCATGTTCGTCTGAGGTGGCTGCTGATTCAGGTGGGCGATGACATGATGCTGCTGCGCGACCGGCTGGAGTGGCTGCAGGCCTTCATCCGGGACGCCGACCGCAAGCGCCGGGCCGGCACCGACGGGCTAACCCGGGTGTGGGTGCGCCAGACGCGCGATGTCGCCTTCGAAGCGGAGGACGCGCTCGACGAATTCTTCTTCCACAAGGTACTCTTGTCCTGATTTTTTTTTTTGTTGGAACACTAGGTGCTCTGCCCTGCTTAATTAGTTGATATCTCTCTCAATACCGGCCATATCAGTCAGGTGAAACATACTAAAAATGAAGTAACGTTAGATTTGCTTTTCAGAGTTATTACTTCTTCCGTTCCTAAATATAAGTCTTTTCACTACGGACTACATACGGATGTATATAGATATACTTTAAATAGATCCGCTCATTTTACTCTGTATGTAGTCTGTAATGAAATCTCTAAAAAGATTTATATTTAAGAACGGAGTTAAACACTAACTAGCTCCAAGGGAGCAGTCGACTTCTCTTTGGCATTCAATTTTCCTTTCACGGTTGACTATTATTCTAGACCCTGCGCAGCCTTCAAAGGCAAGACACATGTAATCCTAGAGATCTAGAGTTCATCTTGTGGCCCGGTGCCTCCTTCGGTGTCGGACGTGGCTTCCATTCCTGCAGTCGCTGCTCCTGCCTAGGCCCGATTGTCTCGTATCCGATCTATGCTCGGACGGCTTTGAATTGCTTAGGATTTAGTCATGGCGAAATCCCTTCAGCTTATGCTGCCAGCGGCGTCGCCCCTTCTTGGTGGTGCTAACATGGTTATTATCAGTGCTCCTCTTCGAGCTTCAGGGAAAACCCTAGGTTCGATTTTCCAGACCGACAACGATGGCATCTTGATGTCATTCTCCTTCATGAAGTCGTTATCTTGTTTTGCTCGCGGCGTCCTCCTTGCTGGATAAGAAGATGCTGATAGTTTGGTTGTTAGTTGGATAGCTTTTCTGGTCGGCGAGTTTAGATGTGTTCTTCTTTGTTTGGGTCGAGCATTTCTTGCCTCTTGGCTTCGGGCACCATGTTCAGCCTTTTACGTTTGTGTCATATGTTGTATCACCTCATACTCATTCTAACTTGTTTTATCAATAAAATGATCCGCAAGTTTTGCGTATTTTTCGTGAAAAAAAATTCATCATGTGATGAAAATTACAAATTGCATGCCAATTATTGTTCTGCCCCACTCTCTACGGCAATAACAAAACTCGTAGTGGAACGTCTGGCTTGTTATATAGATTACTAAATCTTTATCATTTATATTTTCATTAAACATTGCCTCAAAAAAATACATTCATCAAATATTTACGGCTATTTTTGTTGGTTCAATAACACAATAGAACTTTACTTGCAGGCAACATTAGTTTAGCTCTAAAACTTGTTCGAGTGGTTTCTGAAAACTATCTTTATAATTTATGCATCAATTTTCTGGTGACACCAGGTTGGCCTAAGAAGTGACGGTTACCCACGTTGGAAAATTTGGCGTAAACATTTGATGGTCTTCGGTAACCAAATTCTTGTTCGCCATAGGTTGTCTAATCAAATCAAAAGAATCAAGAGCAGACTCAACCAGATCTCAGAAAATCAAAGGGAATATATGATTCAGCATACACCGTTAGCGGCATTGACATCTTCCACTACAGCCATTGCGGCCTGGTAAGTCACTCTGTCTAAAACCTTACCATTTTTTATTACTTACTTGGTTGCTGAAAAATGAAGCTAAAACTAACTTGTTAGGTATTAGCGTTATTTCCAACATGTAACTTTTACCTTCGCGGGGTATGTAGCATAATTATAATTTAAAAGCATATTTTTTTGGGGAAATTTTTAGTCTATTCATCTACAATGAAAATCAGAAACAATAAAAATTACATCCAGCTTCATAGACCACCTAACGACGAGTACAAAAACCGAAGCGAGACGAAGGTGCGTCGCTGTCATCGTCCCTCCCTCGTCGGAGCCAGATAAAACTTGTTGTAGTAGACAGTCGGATAGAACCAGCGCACCAGAACAACAATCGTCGCCGATGATGAGTAGCATAGATCGGAAGAATCCAACCTAAAGACACACACGAATAGGAACGGCGAACAAATCCGAGTAGATCCACCAAACATAGATCAACCGGAGACACATCTCCACACGTCCACCGACGGTGCTAGACGCATCACCGGAATGGGGCTAGGCGGGGAGAACCTTATTTCATCTTCAAGGAGCACTCGCCGTCTCGCCTTCCTAAGCAGTTCACAAAACCTAACAAAACTCAAAGTGACATCTAAAAATGGAGCCCTCTTACCGGCAAGGGCGGGATCCACCACGCCTCCATGTCCCTAAGGCCACCGAAGACAAGGCAGATTGGCAGCTGCGCCGGCTGGAGGCGAAGAAAACCTAAGCTTGGGAGAGAAGGTGGCGGCTAAGTATGGTGGTTGTGGCTTTCACAGGCAATATAATAGTTATCTATACCTACCTAGTAGTAATGAAGTAATATATATTCTTAGAGCATCTATAGCCAAGACTTGCAAATCCGGGCCCTCAAACGCCCGGACACTTCTCAAATACCGTTGTCCACATCTGTGTATCTCATATTCGGTCCATCATATCCATACTAGCATGCAACGTATACAAAAAGAACGTAGATCAACCCACAAACACAGAATCAGACAAAGGAATGCACATTCCGATCATCAAAAGATCACCGTCGGATGTCCAAAAGATCATCACAGTTCACATAATTCACATAAATGACGGACAGATTTAAACTAGATTACTAAGAACTTGAAAATGAAGACGGAGACGACGAACATTCACCACCTCCTCGCACGGCCCGTTGCCCTTCGGGTCGTCCGGGCAGCTGTAGGAGTCGGCGGCTGGTGGGGAATCGAACGAGTCGTCCGATGAGGAGCCGTCGTCGTCGGAGAGGATGACGAGAACTTTTAGCCGCGCCGCCAGACCTCCCTGTCCTGCTGCCGTTTGAGCTTCGCGAGCCGAGCCGCCTCCGTCAGTGTCTCCGCCGCCTCGCACTCGGACTGCTCCGCCTCCCTCCTCTCCCTTTGCCGCTGCCACTCGCGGCGGGTGGCACGCGCCTATGATTCCGGTGTGCACGCCCGGGCCGGCGGGGTGGCACAAGCACCCCCCGCTGCCCATGTGGGGGAGCAGCAACCGGCGGGGGCAGGGGACGGCGTAGGGAGGCGCGGATTGCGCAGGCCGCATGGCGGAGTTGCGCACGTGCCGGGAGGGGCCAGCATCGGCGTCCTAGCTGCGCCGGCGGGGAAGCGGCGAGGCTGCTGGTCCGGAGCTGCCCCTGGTCTCCACCTTGGACCGCTCCTAGGCGATGCGCAGGGCAAGCTCATAGTCCGGATCCAGGTCGTCGTCGGAGCGGCTGCCGGAGCTTGACATTGCGCCGGATTCGATCGGAATCGGTGCGGGGAGAGGCGAGAACGGAGCGAGAGAGGAGAGTAAGTGAGCTAGGGTTTCGGAGTGATGAGCGAGATGGGGTTTTTTGTAGGACAGTCGTGGGGTCGGTGGTATGCCAGGCCTGACAGGCGGGCGTTCCCGGGCGTGCTCGGGCCACCCCATATCCGCCCCTTATTTGGGCTGGATATGAGGGGTGTCGGTCAGTCCGGGTGTTTGAGGCCGGTTTGAGGGGGCCGGTTGGGTCAATTTTTTGTGACCGGTCAGTAACCGGGCGGTCAGCCCAAGCGTTTGAGGGAGGTACGAGGGGTCCAGATGTGGATGCTCTTAGTCCATAATGCTATTTTATATAAAAGCCCTTCACTTTTTCGAAAATAAACCCGCAGCAAAACTGGTGCACCCCAGAATTTCGTAGGCCCTCCGCGTGGGCTTAGCATTTTTTGTTCGGCTATCCCTCGCATGGGCTGAGGTGGGTTGCTGTGCATTTTGGAGCAACCAAAAAAATATATGGTCATAAAGGAGACGAACCCAACCTCTCCGTCAAACCAAACCACCTCAACCAACTCACCTAGGCTGATTTGTACTCAAAATTGGGTCGTTACCGAATTATTAGTCCCACCTCGGTCCTTCCTATCAAATTCTACCAATATGTGTCTGTTGTCTGGAAAACAAGCCGGTGATTACACGTCTCAATAAGAAAAGAAATACCTGACAGAGGAGGACATGGACCTGCCATAAAAGTGAGAATTACGACAAATAAGGACCTGTCGAGATTGTATGGAATGGAATTGTGAGTGGAGATGATATTGGCTGCGGGAAATAAATGAGGGACATGCACGCATAATAAATGGAATGGAATGGAATGGAATTGTGCACCCGAAAAAAAGAGAATGGACTTGTGAGTAGTCTAGACATGACGCTTATACTGGATCCATTAATTTGCAATGTGAGGCAGACAGACAAAAAGAAGAAGAAAAAATAATCAAAGTTTGCATGTTTTTTAACACACTTCACTGCTTCTATTTCTATGCATCGGAAATAAGGCACTTATGTCAAAAAGGTAATGAAAAGACAAAGAGAAATAAGAAAAAAGTCACTTTATACAATAAAAATGCACTTGTGTCAATGACATAAAAAAACGACGGCTCCTATATAAAAATGGCACTTACGCCAAAGGATCTGTAGCTGCCATCATGCATAGAAAATTGCCTTTCTTCTATGCATATTAGACCCTCAATTTTTTTTCTCGATTCATTACATACGCTGGAAACAAAAAAAATCACAAATACAAATTGGTACAGAATTTGCAAATTTCTCTAACTCTGATAATGACCTATGCAAATCTTTTTTTAGATTCTTTCAAAAGTGCATAGAATAACTGCATTGCACAGAGTAATATATCAATGTGCTATTTTCGGGGACTGAGTAATTGTTATTTCTAAGTCAATGAACAAAATGAAAAGTAATTTTATAAAAATATATTTTATGATATACTCCATTTCTCCGACAATTATTTCCGGACAGAGGGATTTGAATGCAACACCCTTTTGCTCATGCCGGTGAGCATTCATCTCAATTTGATAATGTTTGTTAATACTAAACTTGCAGTCAAAATAAATGTTACATTTCATTGAATGTTGAACTTTGTATTGTTTATAAAAAAAATCAGTCAGTTCTATTTTTTCAATAATTGTGGAAAGTTCTTTTATCCCCTGATTATCACATTTTGTATGTTTTATATTCTAGTGAGAGCACGTGAAGTTATTTTTTCTCCCGTTGCAACAGACGGGCATATATGCTAGTAGAGATAAATCATTACCCATATGGCTGCGCATTGCCTTTGCTACGTACATGTAAAATAAACACTAATTTATTATTTTTATGACTCAGTTAGGTTGCAATGTTTTTAGATGTAGGAGATATGCCCTAGAGGCAATAATAAATGTTATTGATTATCTCCCTGTTCATAATTATGTTTATGTTCCATGCTATAACTGCTATGGTTCTCAAGTCTACAATAACCACGAGGCTTGAAGGAAGACTCATATGCACGTGTGGAATAATAAACGGTAAAATGTATTCCTAGTCAAGCCTCTATGACTGGCTCAAGTATTGCATGATGATCCTGTTTTCCTGATCATGGGCATGGCTATGCCGGCAATTTTGAGGGCACAATGTTAGAAGAACATTTGTGTTGAATCGACCCGAATTGATGTTATGCTATGAGATACATTCGTCATAAGTTAATGGTTAATAACACAGGAAGTTAATGTTTGCATAATTCCTTAGACCATGAGAGTATCGAGTTTCTTCATGCTTGCTTCATGAACTTTGGGGTTTGTTAAATGTCATCCGTAAATGGGTGGCTATTACGGCGGCTTACGGGTTCATGGAAAAGTATGTCAAGTAACTTGATAGCTTAAGATTGGGATTTGCTCCTCCGACGATGGAGAGATATCTCTGGGCCCTCTCGGTGTTACGGTATCCATCATCGTCTGGCCAGACACAGGGTGATTTGATCACGGGGATGCCGGAACACGGGAACGAGAAAAGAGAACAATACCGGTAACGAGGTAACTGGCATAGTGGACAAGTTGTTGATCCACGGGGATGCCTACATGTCTCACCTCGGGTATTTGTAACATATCGCGAAGCAACAGGAATAGCACACGGCAACTGGAGGTTCACTCGAATATTCATTCGTGTGGGTATAGGGATCAATATGGGTGTCCACGGCTCCGATGTTGATCATTGATCGGAAGGGGTTCCGGGTCATGTCTATGCTTCACCGAACCTATAGGGTCACACGCTTAAGGGTCATCTATCTGCTGAATACTAGACAGGGAGTCTGAGAGAAAAACACCGAAAAAGTTTCAGACACCGGAAAAGTTTCGGACAACGGAAAAGTTCCGCAGAGAGAACACCGGAACAGTTTCGGTAAAACTGAAAAGTTGTTTCAGGGGATACCATAAAGTCAAATTGGTTTTGGCACATGCCTGATAATTCTTGGAGGGTGCCAGAATCCTTCTGGAAACTTTCTGGAATTTTCCGGGATGAAAACCGGAAATGTTCCGGAGCTGCCGAAACTGCTCCAGATGCTTTTCGCAGATGAAAATCACTAATCCGGAATTGTTCCGGATGGCATTGAAAATTATTTTGGTGGGTACTGGAAATGTTCTAAGCCCACATAAATATTTTCAGTTCGACCAGATGCTGAAAAATGTCGTCGTGAATAGTGAAAGTGCTTTTTGGGATATTTTTGGAAAAGTGCCTTTTGGGATATTTTCCCAAAAGGCTTCTAGAAGGGATGGATGGATGGGGACCACCTTGGGGGGGCCCCACAAGGGTTGTGGCCGGCCAAGAAGGGGGCTCCACCTTGGAGCCCCACTTGCCCACTTGCTTTCCCATTTTGCCCTTGGAAAGTGTTTCCTTCATGAGCAAGTTTTGGTATTTTTGAAATGCCCATCCTACCCCTTGGTTTTCCTATAAATAGGAGGTGAGGGGGCTGCCCAAACCTCAATCCTTGCTCTCATACACAAGCCATGCATGATCTGGCATTCTCTCTCCCTCCCAGCGAAATAGTTTCGTAGAGCCGAAAGGTTGTCTGGGTTCCGGTGGGAACTAGTTCTGGACGGCGAAGCCCTGCCGGATAGATGACACCGTATGTGTGCAACTCTGTAGAGAGATCGTAGTTTCGGTCTTAGTTCGAGAGTGCCTCCCGAAGGGCTGTCCGTGTGACCGTCTGAGTTTTGGAGGTCCTCCCGAAGGGCTGTCCGAGTGACAGTCCGAGTTTCGGAGGTCCTCCCGAAGGGCTGTCTGCGACACCGTCCGGGGGGCTGTGCGACCGCCTCCCGGAGGGCTGTCCGAGGGGCTGATGAGGGTATACATCCTCGCGGTTGGGAGGTTGTAAATCCTAGCTGCGGGGATCTGCACCGCCGATCGTCATCGACTCTACTTCCGCTGCGCTACGAGTCGGTAACGAAAATGATCAAACCTTGTATGCAGTCTCCATAGTGGTCCTGGGCTGGTGCGTAGGTCGGAAATTTTTTGTTTTCTGCTGCGTTACCCTACAGTGGCATCAAGAGCCATGCTATGCGTAGATGCAGGTTGCGATCTAGAATACATAGAGATGTATGGGTGTTGCACAATATAATTAGGTAGTAGATGAGATCTATTGCTGAAAATTATTTATGCGGGTAGCAGATGAAATCTGTTACCCGATGTTCCTGTTGCTTCCCCTGAATTTGCTTAGTCCTGATCTTGACGGCATGGTGGAATCTCACAAAGTTCTGGCAATCCGCGATCCTTTCATGCTGCTCCTGAGTATGCTGATTGACAGATCAACGAAGTGCTAATAGTTCTTTGGGTTCCACCATAGTTGAGAAAGATGGATGTTTCGCAGACGAAAGGGCAATGCAGATGTGATCTGCACGGGGGTCACGCGTATGACGAAGTTTAGTATGGGGCTCGAGATTTTATTATCTCGTGTTTCATACACCCTGGAATGTTAATCTAGCGACTTGGATTATCATGCTTGATGATGGACGTTGGTAGCTTCGGTTTGTTTCGAAACCTTAGAAGCCACGTAAAATAAATTTTTGCATAAACCAATTAGAGGCGTCTAACTTGGTTTTGCAGGATGGATTGCATGTGCATATGATGTGGTATAGCAGTGCTCATATAAATTTGATTATGTATGAGATGACTATATGATGTAAATTAACATAACCTACGTGTCATGATTCGGCATGATGGCTGGAGCCATATGATTGCACTTTAATGACCTGCGTGTCAACCTTATGTAATGCACTTATTTTATTAGCTATAGAGATAGCAATATTATTTGGTGCATCGACAAGGTGGTGGCAATCTTCGCGGAGGTGAACACCAAAGCGAATGCCGAAGACGAAGAAATAAAAGACTTCTCCGTCAGAAAGGGCTATACCATATCATGCTATTATGAATTGCCTGAGATGTTTATCCCTTTGTTGCACCCTTCTTGATTGCGCGGTAGTCGCTTTTTATTAGGGTGATCTCTCACTAAAATATCAAGTAGTTAGTGTTCTCCCAAGTGTAGCACCGTCACGGCACCTAACTTTTCGGGGTATCACAGGATCTCCCTGGGTACGAACGATTAGGGATGTGTGAGGCGGGTGAGTTGAGACCTCGCAGCGAGATCACTTGGTTGTCTTGACGTTCTGGAAGGATCTCCCTGAGCTCGGAACACGCCCATCGAAAGATGAACAAGAGTCACATAGAGATGTGATTGGCAAGTTTGCCTACCGATTGAAGTTCGCGCCATCAGTGTTCATCTCGTTCAATGGCGTTGAATGGATATGCAGATCTTGTATCACTCACAATCAATTATGAGAGATATTGATTTGAGTGGGAGCGCACTGTTGAATTAACTTGTTTAATTCTCAGTGCAATTAATTTTGAACACTGTCTAAGTGTGGTTTGCATAATAGTTGTAGAATAATGGCTCGCGTTTCCACCTTCCCTATTAAAATTGAATAGCTGTTAAATATCTGGTTAAAACTTTACGGTTGGTAACGTAATGTGAGGATTGTCCTCAAGAGTGCCGAGAAGGACTTTGTCCTATCGCATGCTTTCAGTATTCTCCCGCTAATGCTATGGATCATATGACTCTAGTCCTTCGATCCAAAAGCTAAAAATCCGTTACGGTCAAGTGAAATATGTTTGCTTCCATGAGACCCGAACTTCGAAAGTTTTGGGATAGTTATGTGATATTCATGGAACTGAAAATTAATTTTCAAATACAAACAAAGGCTGAAAGATATGAGATATCTAAAGCCATGTTTGTTTGCAAACTATTAGTAAAAGTGTTTACTGGGCATTTGACTGATAAGAGAGGGATCCAGGAGAACGCCTGTCATATGATGAAAGGTGAATAAAACAACATCTTAAAGAGAAAGGAAGTGTCCGAAGGGTGTTAGTGAGACTTTCACGCCTAGGAAGTCCGGGGCTAACGCCACTCTTAAGTTGGATGCTTCTTCTGGGAGTAGGAGAAATACTGAAAGTTAAAACTGTTAGAAGTATAATGGCAAAAGGAAAGAAGACTGGGATATCCAGCTCATGTATGAATGTCATACAAGTTTTTGTTGTATAGAAGGCTGGTCAAAGATATAGTTCTTGGGAATTATGGTTAAACATGTTAATCACTAATTCTTGGGTATTGTGAGTTAATCACAAAGATACCCGCTCGATTGCACTCTGTTGCAACTCGATGTAAGAACTACTACGGCCTAAAAGACTAGCCAGGAATGAGGTTTAGATACACACAGGGAACATAGTAAATGTTACTATACCTTCCATTAGTGTATTCCCTATGTATTTACTTTCATAATTCATTTTAGAGTTTTACACTCTAGCCCATTGCATAAAGTATCTTGCAAGAAGGTTATTCATAAGAGAACTTTTGATGTTCGATGTTATGAATAACATAAGGGCCATACTTTCATTATGAATGAGATGTATGTTATGAATATTGATATTAATACATTGCCTCTGTATTTACTTTCATAATTCATTTTAGAGTTTCATACACTCTAGCCCATTGCACAATGTTTGTTGCAAAAGAGTTGTTCATAAAACAACAATTGTTGTTCAGTATTATGAATAACATGAAGGGCGATGCTTCCATCCTAGATGGGATGTATGTTATAAATATTGATGGAAATATGATACATCCATAACACTGACGCTAAATGTCGCAAGACTAAAAGAATACCACACAAGTGTGGCACTGCATTTGGTCACATTGGAGAAACCCGCATGGAAAATTCCATTATGATGGATTTTGAAGTCATTTGATTTTGAATCATCTGACACTTACAACTTTCCTCTGAAAAGTGAAGTGACTGAAATACCGTTCACAGGCCATAAGGAACGAGCAAAGAACATATTGGTGATCATACATTATGATGTGTGTAGTCCAATAAATGTTGTTGCAAGTAGTGGATTTATATATCTTCAGAAATGACTCAAGTAGATATATGGATATTTACTTGATGAGACGTAAGTCTAGATCTTTTGAATTCATTCATAAGGTTTTCAAAAATTGAAGTAGAAGTTATTGTAACAAGAAAATTATGTTTCTACAATTCGATTGCAGAAAGGAATATTTGAGTTACAAGTTTAGCGAATGTCTGATGAGTTGTGAAAGGGGTTTCATAACTTGCACCTCCCGGAACACCACTGCAATTGGAAAGTCCGTGAAGATGTAATCAAACCATTTATGACATGGTAAGATCAAAGATGACTTAAATAAATTTGCCATTATCCCTTTTAAAGAGATGCTTTAGAGACTGCGGCTTTTACACTGAAAAGAGCTCCATCAGGTCTGTTGAAATGAGGTCATGGTATGGTACGCCCAACCATGTTATATCTTTTCTTAACATTTGGAATATGGGGCTTGTGTAAAAGGTTACAAACCTATTCCAAATCAGACAAGTGCTACTTTGTAAGGTTATCCCAAGTCATTGGGTATTCCCCCACCACTATACCGAGGCAAACGATTTTGCCACAAAAACGGTATGCTTTTGAAGAGAATAGTTCTTGCAAAAGGTGAGTGGGAGGACAGTGCAACTCGACGAGATAACCAGTATCTTCGTCATCAGATCAAAGGAAAGAAACCTTGGAAGTGATTCCGGAGTTTCCTACTGCGACTGATAAGGAAGTCTCTACAATAAAATGTATGGACTTCGGTCAAACTTGCAGCTGAACCACGTAGGCAAAGCTCGTGCAAACCTATCAGGTGCGCAAACGAGATATTGTTGTTAGACAACAGTATACCTACAATACACAAGGAAGCGTTGATGGGCCCTGACTCCGGAATTGGCTAAATGCCAATACAATCCGAGATAGTTTCCATATAAGTGATTCGAGATTAAAATCTTGATACACCTTTCAGAAGGCTTAGAGTCTAACGAATATTTATGGAACTAAAAATTGATACGGATAAAATGTTTTATCCATAAAGCTCGACTTGTTGCAATAACAAGTTCAAGGAGTTGACTACGATGAGATTGTCTCACCATAGCGATGCTTGAAGTCGGTTCGGGTTGAACTAGCAATTAATACATATTTCAATCATGAGATATGAAACATGGATGACAAAAGGATTTCCATCTCATGGAAATGAAACCTAGGACTTGTATGTGATACAGTCCAAAGTAATTTGTCAATCCAGAGGATGCTAGTAAGTATGCAAACTTTAGAGTTCCAGCAATGGACAGAAGAGAGCAAAGTGGAGTTGGAATCTTCGTTTTTGATTGAATGGTTAAAGGGGTTTGACTTTATCAAATGGGTATCGAAGATGCTTGTGATTCAAGAAAGTAAGTGGGAGCATAATAATATTTCTAAAAACCGTGTGTACTTGACACATTGTTGATTGGAAATAAATTTCTTGACACGAATTATTACTTCATTTGAAAATAGCTTTTCGATGAAGTATTTAGGCTCAATAGCCTCAATATTAGGCATGATGATCTATGGAGATAGATTTGCCTAATGGGGCTAAGCAATGAATACATATTGACAAGATGCTAAAACCTTTTAGCATTTAAAACGCCAAGGAGTGATTCTTGCCGAAGTCACATGGAAAGAGTTTTTGCAAGACTCAGTGTCCCAAAACACTGATGAGTGAAATACATGATGCAGTTTCCACACACTCTTGTGTTTGGATTAATCATGTATTCCATGGTATGTAAAACAACCAGATATGTCCGATACTCCAAAAGTTGTTGCGAGTATGGATACCAAAGTGATCAAAGTACTGATCATAGGACAACAGTGAAAGATGTCATTGAGTACTAGAGTAGTAGTGATGACATGTTTTCTCGCAAGCAGAGATTATGAAGTGCTCGTTGTAAGTAGTTACATCGATACAGTCTTCATCAATGCTCCATGCGATTTTCGATTTAAGTTAAGGGTTTTGTGTAATACACAACATAGTGGCACGGTAGTTGGAAATTGTTCCAAACAAGATACTGTGGCGAATTCTATAACAAAGGCTAAGTATGTTGACGCTTTAGAAGCGACAAAGAAGTTGTTGAATCATATAGTTCATTCATGAACTTAGTATGGTTCCAAGATGGCTTTGGTCTATGGGACACTATTGCAGATAGTTGCTCCATAGCTGAGTCTGAGGAATCAGGTTTCGACCAATGATTCACACATATACAAAGCCAAATCCACACAAAATATGAATTTTGTGAAAGCGTGAAAACGCAAGGATATGCAAAGTTACACACGGAGTTGAAGTTGTCAGATCCGTTGGACATCAGGCTATACCACATGCGAAGCATATTTTACACCAGTATGCCATAGGTGTAAAGTGCATTAGCATTGACTAGATTATTGACTCTAGTGCAAGTGGGAGTCTGTAGGAGATATGCCCTAGAGGCAATAATAAATGTTATTGATTATCTCCCTGTTCATAATTATGTTTATGTTCCATGCTATAACTGCTATGGTTCTCGAGTCTACAATAACCACGAGGCTTGAAGGAAGACTCATATGCACGTGTGGAATAATAAACGGTAAAATGTATTCCTAGTCAAGCCTCTATGACTGGCTCAAGTATTGCATGATGATCCTGTTTTCCTGATCATGGGCATGGCTATGCCGGCAATTTTGAGGGCACAATGTTAGAAGAACATTTGTGTTGAATCGACCCGAATTGATGTTATGCTATGAGATACATTCGTCATAAGTTAATGGTTAATAACACAGGAAGTTAATGTTTGCATATTTCCTTAGACCATGAGAGTATCGAGTTTCTTCATGATTGCTTCATGAACTTTGGGGTTTGTTAAACATCATCCGTAAATGGGTGGCTATTACGGCGGCTTACAGGTTCATGGAAAAGTATGTCAAGTAACTTGATAGCTTAAGATTGGGATTTGCTCCTCCGACGATGGAGAGATATCTCTGGGCCCTCTCGGTGTTACGGTATCCATCATCGTCTGGCCAGACACAGGGTGATTTGATCACGGGGATGCCGGAACACGGGAACGAGAAAAGAGAACAATACCGGTAACGAGGTAACTGGCATAGTGGACAAGTTGTTGATCCACGGGGATGCCTACATGTCTCACCTCGGGTATTTGTAACATATCGCGAAGCAACAGGAATAGCACACGGCAACTGGAGGTTCACTCGAATATTCATTCGTGTGGGTATAGGGATCAATATGGGTGTCCACGGCTCCGATGTTGATCATTGATCGGAAGGGGTTACGGGTCATGTCTATGCTTCACCGAACTTATAGGGTCACACGCTTAAGGGTCATCTATCTGCTGAATACTAGACAGGGAGTCTGAGAGAAAAACACCGAAAAAGTTTCAGACACCGGAAAAGTTTCGGACAGCGGAAAAGTACCGCAGAGAGAACACCGGAACAGTTTCGGTAAAACTGAAAAGTTGTTTCAGGGGATACCATAAAGTCAAATTGGTTTTGGCACATGCCTGATAATTCTTGGAGGGTGCCAGAATCATTCTGGAATTTTCCGGGATGAAAACCGGAAATGTTCCGGAGCTGCCGAAACCGCTTCAGATGCTTTTCGCAGATGAAAATCACTAATCCGGAATTGTTCCGGATGGCATTGAAAATTATTTTGGTGGGTACTGGAAATGTTCTAAGCCCACATAAATATTTTCAGTTCGACCAGAAGCTGAAAAATGTCGTCGTGAATAGTGAAAGTGCTTTTTGGGATATTTTTGGAAAAGTGCCTTTTGGGATATTTTCCCAAAAGGCTTCTAGAAGGGATGGATGGATGGGGACCACCTTGGGGGGGCCCCACAAGGGTTGTGGCCGGCCAAGAAGGGGGCTCAACCTTGGAGCCCCACTTGCCCACTTGCTTTCCCATTTTGCCCTTGGAAAGTGTTTCCTTCATGAGCAAGTTTTGGTATTTTTGAAATGCCCATCCTACCCCTTGGTTTTCCTATAAATAGGAGGTGAGGGGGCTGCCCAAACCTCAATCCTTGCTATCATACACAAGCCATGCATGATCTGGCATTCTCTCTCCCTCCCAGCGAAATAGTTTCGTAGAGCCGAAAGGTTGTCTGGGTTCCGGTGGGAACTAGTTCTGGACGGCGAAGCCCTGCCGGATAGATGACACCGTATGTGTGCAACTCTGTAGAGAGATCGTAGTTTCGGTCTTAGTTCGAGAGTGCCTCCCGAAGGGCTATCCGTGTGACCGTCTGAGTTTTGGAGGTCCTCCCGAAGGGCTGTCCGAGTGACAGTCCGAGTTTCGGAGGTCCTCCCGAAGGGCTGTCCGCGACACCGTCCGGGGGGGCTGTGCGACCGCCTCCCGGAGGGCTGTCCGAGGGGCTGATGAGGGTATACATCCTCGCGGTTGGGAGGTTGTAAATCCTAGCTGCGGGGATCTGCACCGCCGATCGTCATCGACTCTACTTCCGCTGCGCTACGAGTCGGTAACGAAAATGATCAAACCTTGTATGCAGTCTCCATAGTGGTCCTGGGCTGGTGCGTAGGTCAGAAAATTTTTGTTTTCTGCTGCGTTACCCTACATTAGAGACAAGTCCACTTTACCAGCCTAGACTCTTTCCTTGGTTTAAATACAACCTTGAACTTCAAATTTTTCTAAAATCCAACCCTGAACGCCGAAAACTGTTTAAATTACCCATTCCTGATTTGTAAGTGGTTTTGTTACAACAGCAACCACATCACTCTATAGGGACCACATGTAAGTGTGACAATCGTCCAACCGACTCCTTCTAGGGTAACCAATCTCCCTGTTTAACCCGCACCCATCCAATTAATCTCGGGATGGCTGCTGAAGGTGGGGCGTCTGCTCTCCCTCCTCCCTCTCTGATTGGCTTGGTCGGAATCGGCCAGGGGGGAGGGGGCGGTCACACGTCTTCTAGATTCCCTGGACAGTCATACATGTTAAGCCACATCATTTAGCCACCACACCTCCTTCCGTGCCAAAAGAAGAGCATTGTCCTTACCCTCCAGGTGTCGTGGAATCCGTCGTCGAGTTCTAGTCCGTGGGTACAGCTCCGTGCCCTGCCGTTGCCGCCCCTCTTATCCATCCCTCCACCGCCATGTGCCCAACACCAGCCTGACCGACAACCGCTCCAAACTATCACCCATGCCCTGCTGGAGGAGAATAACCCTGTTGCTCTCTCTCTCTCTCTCTCTTGCCGCCACATGTGTCCTACAACCTACTAACGCCTTACCTGCTCTAGCGTGCCCTTGTAACGCCCTGTTGGAGACATACCCTGAGCCAGATAACTTTGTCTTCAGAATTAATCCCAAAAAAAAGCTGAGGACCTTGCTCGGATCCTCCAATTCGTTTCTTCATCTTCAGTCTTCGGTTTCGTAGACGAGTTCAACAAACCCAATATCCTTGTCTTCAGAATTAATCCCATGTCCGAGAATATTCTCGGATCCGAAGTCTTGCACTGAAGTGGGTGCCTTAAGAGCTAAGTAAGTTTCTGCCGAGGAGATTTTAGGCCTTGTCCTGACAGTGTTTTGAGTATGCTACCTAGTCGGAGCCCACAATTGATGTGTCCTATCAGACGAGATGTAATGGGCCCTGAGATATGCTTTTATCGGCGTTATTAATCTCTTCCCTCAATTTGTGTGTGCAAGTATGGAACTATTCCCGGGAAACACACGGATTTGCTGCTATAGGACTCAAGCGTCCCATCGTCCCATGACTAGGAATCTCCATATAAGGTTAAGGGAAAAGATAAGAGATTTTACACCCCTTCCACTCGCCTTCTGCCTTGCGTGAATATCATCTGCCTCCTCAGCTCCATCGCCGTTTCGGGAGTTCGACGCCATGGATATTGTTGCAGGCTCATCTACTCGCCCCGCTGGACCCCTCGAGGGAGATAGGAAGAGCTGTTTGGTGGCTCAAGGTCAGCTGGACCGGCTCTCCACCTCTGGATATCTTCACGAGCCGCAGTTCGAACTAATTCGTCCAGGGTTGGTTTCCCTGCACGGCGGCGTTCTTCATGACAACTTCCCCAGACTGCAGATGTAGCAACCCGACCCAAATGGATCGGAATCTCTATGCTTATTATGCTAGTCCCTAGATCAATAGCTAGCACACACAGTACTCGATGAAAAACAGAGTCCAATCACACACTTTATTGCATCGATAATCCTTAAATACAATATTTATTACATAAATATGGTTAAAGGCTATCTAAAGACAATTACTGCAGAAGTGTAGAGGACAAGTGAGTCCATGCAACTCCACTGATAAAAACGGAGTGGAGAACAACGACCTATCGCACATTTACTCTTCGTTGGAATAATCTGCAACATGAAACGTTGTAGATAGGTCAATACAATGAATGTATTGGCAAGTCACACCCAATGTGCTATAAGAAATCCACCATATATATGCAAGGGTATATAAAGTGGAAAGCTCCAAGTTTTATTTTGCATAAAGCCATTTTTTCTTATTTTGCAATATCGTGTGTGGTATATTATTCGAAAAAGGCCAGGAGAAAATAAGAGCTATTAATAATACAATACATCGAATCTAACTTTGTTCGAATGAAACTACCTAGCAAAAAACTTAAGAAACAAGGAAAACTGAGATATTTATTATCTAGCCATAGAACTGGCGAAGCAGGGCATCGTTCAATGGATGCGGCTCCAGGCGGTTCTCCTTGACATTCCGGATCTGATATGTTCCTCCAACGAGCACTTTGTCTTTAATGAATGGTCAATCCCTGCCTGCAAACAGTTTATGCTAACCTGGCTTGTGTGGGTGGTTTCGTAGGACTAGATCGCCGACGTTAAGCACCTTTACTCGGACCTCCCAATGGTGGTAGAGCCGTACCCGTTGTTGATAGAAGGTGGATTGTTCTTTGGCAACGTCTCGCTCCTCATCCAAAGCGTTGAGGTCGTCCTGTCAACTATTTTCGGCCTCATGTTCCTCGTAAAGATGTACTCGAGGTGCATCCTGAATGAGGTGACTAGGTAGTATGGCCTCAACGCCATAAACCATAAAGAATGGTGTATAGCCTGTGGATCGGTTGGGCGTGGTGCACAGTCCCCATACCACGGAGTCGAGATCCTCGGCCCATTTATTGTCGACTTCCTCTAGATATCGAATTAGGCGAGGTTTTATGCCGCTTAGAATTAATCCATTGGCCCATTCGACATGCCCGTTTTTTTGCAGGTGATAGATGGAGGCATGGTCAAACTTGATGTTTTGCTTGCGCACAATTATTTTACCTCCTCGGTCGTGCAGTTGGATCCATTGTTCGTGATTATGCTGTGAGGTTTGCCATAACGGTGCACCACCCCAAATATAAAGTTGATCCCCAATTTAGCCTTTGTTGATGGCATGGGCGTTGCCTCTATTCATTTGGTTAACTTGTCCGCATAGAGGATATTTAAAAAAATGTCATTATTTTTGCAACCTTGTGTATATTTTTAGATATTTTACAATAAAAATAACATATAATTTGAGGAAATTTTATTTATATTGCTCCTTCACTATTTGTCTTGCTCTATAATTCTTGCGTTCCTTAGGAGCCTTTATCATAAAACAATTTTGGCATGCATATTGTATGCATGATCAGAGTAAATTGAAAAGTATGACTGTGCCTATGCCATTACTGATAAACTACTACAACTAACACCCTTTTAGATCGATTTGTGCATGTTGTACATCAAGATTGGGCAAGTGTACAACTCTAGGGTTGACACAATATTTTGTTACCTGTTCATTTGTACATAGATACATGCAAACATCCATGGATGGTATGCAAAAATTCATCTATTTCCACTGGTAGAAAACAGGCCTTTCGTCCGGACCTCTAGTCCCGGCCGGGTTTGGTCCCAGGACTAATGACATCTTACATATTGTGCAAAAAGCCATGACGGGGAACAAATAAATTGGGACTTTGATGCATGTTTTTCATCTCTGTTTGAGAAGTGCACCACACATATAATTATTTTAATTGGATTCACATGTTAATATTTATTTTCATTTTAAGTGATGGGTCGAGACAGCTGATTTTTTTTAATCCTTTACGAGACAAATGCATATTTTTAAATACCATTTTCGTGTTGTGTGAACGTCTCTATAGAGGGAGTGTACTGTATTGGTTCACTCGAGTCTATAGCAAACTGTGAGTATAGTTTTCAAAAAGAAAAAAAAAACTGCTATTATTCTGAAACATAGGGGATATGAATAAATGTGTCCAAAACATCAAAGTTTTTTTGTGATTAGAGGGAGTGTACTGTGTATTGGTTCACTCGAGTCTATAGCACCGTAAATAAGGTACGGAGAATAACAAGTGTTCTATATACAACCTATTTTATGTGCATTCGCAAAACAACTATGGATTGGATGTAAACAAACTGACAGTTTATATACTCCAGTCTATGTTTTTTGTTTTGCTACACTTTTGTGAATAACTGTTAGGTTGGTGCCGTTTGGTTCTATGCCTTGAATGGCCATACTTTGTCACACATTTTTGCTAAGCTTGCCTAAGTTTAGTTTAACAAAATAAGAGCCATTAGTCGGCAAGCCTAAGGAAAACATGCCACACTTTTTGTGTCTATGTAATGTGAGACCTTAGTGTGGCTTGTCTAAGGTGTGGCTTGAACCAAACACACAACTAAGTTGGTCAAATATATATGATTTTAGTACACATGCATACCACACTTCTAATATGATTTTAGTACGGCCTAGACAAATATCCACCAGCCGTGCATGAGCCGCATGAACAAAGACAATTTGAGCATGATTGGAGATTGTAGCAGCATTGTAGGTGAAACTAGTATGCGCAGTAGTTCCTTATTGTCTTGAGAGTCACGACACACGACTGCATTTACGGTCCATTAAGAGTTTAAGACCAAGGTGGTATTCATGTCTTATGGAGAACCACATTCGATATATCTTTAGTCATCCTTTCCACCATAGGAGTATTGCTTAAGACTCTACTCCCTCCGTCCCGTAATATAAGAGCACTTTTGACAGTACACTAGTGTAAAAAACACTCTTATATTATTGGGATAGAGGGTGCATTTACACAAAAGAGTTAGATCATAAATTCCAAATTAAGATACTACCACAAAAAGATCAGTAAGAAAAAAGATGCTGCTATGACTATGAGTACATCTCATGTGCTATTTATGTTTACTCAAAGAATTGTGGAAGACAATGAGAGCTATATAATACTCGTATATGTATTTTTGCAACGTAGGACTAGTCCCTCGCGCCACAAATCTATGCAGCCAATCTAATTTTTTGAGGGAAATGTAATTAGGAAACCACTGTAGCGTCTTGCTTTACTAGTTAGTACTACCTCCGTCCCAAAATAAGTGAGTCACTTAATTTGGGACAGAGGGAGTAGTTACTAGTACTACTACATTAATTCTAGTGTTTTGTAGCATGCATTAGTCCAATCATTGAGCATTAATTAATAAAAGTATTGGATGAACAGGCGGGATGACTATAAGAGTTCGGTGGGCTTTGACGATGATGTGCGGAATCTTGAGCAAATGCTGCTTGGTGAAGGTGAACGTCCGCTCATGTTCATCTCCATAGTTGGGGAAAGTGGTGTTGGAAAGAGAACACTTGGAAAAGTTATCTCTTCAAAGCTGAAGGAGACGTTCCACCCTTTAATCCGGTTCACTGTGCCACAAGGAAGTACCCCGCATTATATCTTGAACAATATCCTGGAGCGTATAAATGAACAGTACAAAGAGCAAAAAAAAGCAGACTCTGGCGAGCCAAATGAATGCGACAGTAATCTAACTGACAAGATCCGTCGCCTTCTTGGTAATAAGACGTACCTGTTGGTTCTTAGTGGCATATGCTCCAAGGCCATGCTCAACTGTGTGAAGGAGAGCCTGCCTGATAACAAGAATGGCAGCAGGGTGATACTGATAGTCGACGATGAGAATGAAGAAGTGGCGTGGCACGCACATACCATGAACATGGAGGGCATCAGCGGAATCCACCAGTTGAGCCGTTTGAAAAAAGAAAGAAGCGGAAAACTATTCCGTTCAAGGGCCTTCAAGAAAGAAGAGTCAGATGAGGGTTACAAGAGCAAGTACGACCAGATCGTGTACGATATAACAGGGGGCTATCCTCTGGCAATAGTGGTTCTTGACGGACTCCTTCGATTCAAAGAGAGGCCGGGTCAGTGGGAAGCTGTTCTGCAACAGCTTAGACCTGCACCTGGTATGGAAGCTGTGCTTCAACTGCACAGACCTGGACTTGGAATGGAAGCAGAAGACGGCAAAGATTGTATGGAGTGTTATATTAGCCCTCCTCCAACACAAGTTGATCTGTCAAGCACAAGAACAACGATGGAGAGGGTCTTTTGGGCGAGCTTTGAAGATCTCCCCAACGACCTCAAGTCGTGCTACCTCTACTTTGGCGCTTTCTCCAAGAATATGGGATTCTATGCCGACGAGATCGTGCGGATGTGGATCGGCGAGGGATTCATCAACCCGCAAAAGGGCAAGACCATAGAGGAGTTGGGCAACGGCTACCTCAAGGAGCTGGTCTTGAGATGCCTTGTTGACATCCTGGAGATGGTTGACGGTGACATTAAGATGGTCAAGGTCCACCCAAGTCTCCTTGTGTTCCTGCACTCAGAGGTTCGCGAGGCCGGCTTTGTTGAGGTTCACGACACGAATCATGTGTTTGTGTCACCATCAGTTCGCCGCCTCTCTTTCCGTAGTTTTGATAGCAAACAAGTCAAGTTCACCAAGAAGCTCCCTAAGCTACGTTCCTTCATTTGCCGCGTGGAGGAGACAGAACAGAGGGATGATGGGCCCGATCTCATGTTCCTGCGTGGATCCAAGTTCCTGCGTCTAATCTATGTGAATGGTTTGAGGCTCCGTGAATTGCCCCATGGTATCGGAGAAATGATTCACTTGCGGTACCTATATGTTCGCTGCAAGGACCTCGAGGAGCTCCCGCCCAGCATTGGGGAGCTGCTCAACTTGCAGACTCTGGACATAAGGAAAACTCAAGTCGTAAACATTGACCCAGGCTTCTGGAAGATAAAGACACTGCGACATGTGCTCGCAGAGCAGCTCACGCTTCCAGAAACCCTGGAGGAAGAACTGGAAGAGCTGCAAACGCTGCATGGTGTGAAGCCCCCGGGACCGGGAGAAGGAGAATGGAATCAAGAGAATTGTCCACTGCGCAAGATGCCCAAACTCCGGTCACTCAATTTGCAGGGAATCGAGCACAGTAGACATGGAGCTGCACTGGAGAGTGCTCTTAAGGACATGTGTTTCCTTGTCGACTTGAGTCTCAAAGGTGATGTCATCCCTCAATGCGTCTTCACTGTAGAGGGCCTCCAATACCTTGAGACGGTACAGCTGGATGGCTCGATGCAGTGGCCTGAGGTCTCATCCAATGTTGGCAAGAACCGGCCAAACTTAGCTCAGATTACTATACTGAAAGAAAGCAATGACGTGGAGCTGGAGAAGATGGGCTTCACGAGCTTCGATACCGTAACAGTTTACAGGCGTTCCAACAAACAAGGAGAAACAGCTGCTGCGGCAAACCAGAACGGTGAGCACAAAGATGAAGCAAGCTCCAGCGCAAAGGAACAACCGGAAGACCAAGGTGACGAAGCTGATGCAAAACCGGAAGACCAAGGTGAGGAAGAAGCTCGAAAGTGATACAGTATCCTGCAGCGCTCTTGGTTTTTCGTATATCCTCCAAATTAACTAATGCTATAAACCTATTTGCCATGCAGGCCTTCTGGGAAAGGTGAGGCAAGTTTGCTCCAAAAAGGGATTATTTTCCTATTACCTCTTCAATAGATAATTTGCCATCATATCATGCTGCCCCTCTCCTGGACACGCTGCTGCAGACGATCAAGCCTTCTCAAGAGGCGGAGATGGACGCCTAGTGCGGGAGTGATTTCAACTGTCTTCGTTGTTGGCCTTGTGCACCTCTTTGTTGGATCTGTAATAACTTCAAATTGCGAGTTTAGTTGAGGCAGAGTTTTTTGCCCCGTAGTGTTGATCAAGACCGATCAGTATCAGCGGGTTTTCTCTGTCTTGCCTTGAACTTGTTTCCTTTTATTTCTCCTTGTGTCTGAGTCGGCCAGAAATTGTATCCATCTTTACTACAGTATTTTTACTATTAATAACACTTAAGCTAAACGTCCGTCGCCTGAAAAATAAAAAATTAGGATCAGTTGATCTTTTTTTTTTATAATTTTGTAAACTTTATTATGTAGCAATGTGCATGGGGATACAAATTATGTCGGGCATTGTTGCTAGCCACAGGTGGCGCCAGACGAAAGGGAGGTAGCCGCTTTGGCCAGGGAATGAGCTTCGCTGTTGTGCTCCCGCTTCTCATGTATGAAGTTGACTGCTTTGAAGGACCCACGACGAAGGTTTATCTCCCGGATGATCAAAGCATAGCGGCCGCATGGAGAAGCCGTGTCAATGCTTGTAGCCACTTCTGCACAATCGGTCTCAATGCACATAGCCGGAAGGCGAAGATCAGAGGCAAGAGCCATAGCTTCGTTACACGCTTGAGCTTCAAGCGATGCTGGATCAACCAGACCATCAAACACCATGACGGAAGCACCAAGATAATTCCCAGACTTTGTCCCGGCACACAGTCGCGGCCGCCCCCTGGATCCATTCCTAGACAGGCCTCCATTGACATTAATCTTCGCGGCATGCTCAAGCGTAGGAAGCCAAGAGACGCGCGGAGGTCCTGCCCGTGCATGCATGTCCATGCACGCTACATGCAGGTCCTTGGAACGTCCGGATGTTGCATGCCGGCCCTTAAGCTTTGTAGGGGGGCGTGGCGGAATCTGTTCCAAGTCCTCCAGGAATCTCTTAGTGAAGCATGAAGTACGCATCGGACTCTGGAATTGATCATCATGGATAGCACGCCATCACGCCCACCATATTGCCCACATCGTGACAAGTACTCGGGTAAGATCTGCCTGTGGGCGTGGCGGAATCTGTTCCAATTCCTTCAGGAATCTCTTAGTGAAGCATGAAGTACTCATCAGACTCTGGAATTGATCATCATGGATAGCACGCCATCACGCCCACCATATTGCCCACATCGTGACAAGTACTCGGGTAAGATCTACCTGTGGAGGTGTGCCAACTAGCCAAAACATCCACATCTTTGCATCGTCCGTCTTGTTTGAAACGATGGCCTCTGTTAGTTCCTCATCCGCTTGTGCCCACACGCATCGATACATCTTGCAGTCAAACAAAGAATGGGCCCGGAGTCGGGGTCTGGATGGCATAGGCTGCAGGCGGGCGTATCTGCCATCTTGCGGTGGTTTCTCACATCGCCCGTAGGGAGAGAGGTATGCGCCAGACACCATGAAAACACTCTAATTTTTTATGCGAGTTGCATTCCCATACCTTTGCCCGGGATTTCCGATCGACATCTATGTGAGAATGTCCTTATACATGCTCCAACCAATTTGTGTGTTGCTTTTTTGTTGCTGACAAAACTTAGTAAGCCGACTATACAGAGAACAGTATGTTCTTGTCGTAGTGCCAAGCCCAAAAATCCTCCTGCATTCTCAGACTAAGAGGTATATTCAAGATTTCCGCATTGGACTCATCACTAAATAAATTCATGGCCTCTCCAAATTCACTTTTATCATTATTCCAATAAGATTCAACACCCTTCAAAATAGTGGGATCATTAATTAGTACCTAGAGTTGACACTCTGTCAAACCCACTATCATCAATATAATCATCATAAATAGGAGGCATGTTGTCATCGTAATAAATTTGCTCATCAAAACTTGGGAGACTAAAAATATCATCTTCATCAAACATAGCATCCCCAAGCTTGTGGCTTTGCATATCATTAGCATCATGGATATTCATAAAATTCATACTAACAACATTGCAATCATGCTTATCATTCAAGGATTTATTGCCAAACATTTTATTGAATTCTTCTTCTAACACTTTGGCACAATTTTTTGACCCATCATTTTTAAGAAAGACTTCATAAAGGTAAAGTATTTGATGCAACTTCATTTCCATTTTTTTGTAGTTTTCTTTTATAAACCAAACTAGTGATAAACAAGAAACAAAAATATTCAATTGCAAGATCTAAAGATATACCTTCAAGCACTCACCTCCCTAGCAACGGCTCCAGAAAAGAGTTTGATGTCTACTACACAACTTTATTCTTGTAGACGTTGTTGGGCCTCCAAGTGCTGAGTTTTGTAGGAAAGCAACAAATTTCCCTCAAGTGGATGACCTAAGGTTTATCATTCTGCGGGATGTATAGGACGAAGATGGTCTCTCTCAAACAACCGTGCACTCTGATACAAGAAATCTTTTGTGTCCCCAACACACCCAATACAATGGTAAATTGTATAGGTGCGCTAGTTCGGCGAAGAGATGGTGATACAAGTGTAGGATGAATAGTAGATATAGGTTTGTAATCTGAAAATATAAAAATAGCAAGGTAGACAGTATTAAAAAGCAAGCAAAATGATATATCAATGCTTGGAAATAAGGTCCAGGGTTCGTACTTTCACTAGTGCAACCTCTAAACAGTGCTAACGTAATTGAATCATAAGACCATCCCTCAACGTGCGATAAAGAATCACTCCAAAGTTCCTATCTAGCGGAGAACATAAGATGAAATTGTTGTAGGTAGTAGAACCACGTCAAAGTTATCCTTTCCGATCAATCTATTGAGACATCCCTATAAGTGTCACAAACAGTCCTAAAGTTTGTATTAGAATAACACCTATGATACGCATCAACCAACTCTAATGTCACCTAGATACTCCAATGTCACCACAAGTATCTGTGAGTTGATTATTTGACATACTTCAAACAAAGAACTTCAAAGAGTACCCAAGGTTTCTATCGGAGAAAGTAGTATGAAAACGTGCATCAACCTATGTGCATAGATCACCCCAATGTCACGGAATCCGTGAGTTGATGACCATAGCATATATCAAGTGACTCAATAGAATACCCCCATTGTCAATACGGGTATCCACATGCAAGTCATATATCAGGTGTTCTCAAATCCAATCCAACATAACAAAACCTCAAAGGGAAAGACTCAATTCGTCACATCAAGATAGCAAGGGTAGAACGTCGTATGATTCAACTATCTTAACAAAGCCCGTGATACATCAAGGTCGTGTCATCTCAAGAACACGAGAGAGAGAGAGAGAGAGAGAGAGAGAGAGAGATATCAAACACATAGCTACGGGCACATGCCATCAGCCTCGAGGGTGAACTACTCCCTCCTCGTCATAAAGACCGTCGGGATGATGAAGATGGCCTCCGGTGATGATTTCCCTTTCCGGCGGGGTGCCGAAACAGGGCTCCGGATGATACCGCTTCGGAACAGAGGCTTGCGGCGGCAGAGCGGAAGTTCTAGATTAACTTTCAGGGGTTTCCGAATATATATATAAGAATTTTCAGCGTTGGAATCAAGCAAAGAGGTGCCACAGGAGGCCCACAAGGTATCTGGGCGCAGCACCCCCTGGGCACGCCCTGGTGCCTTGTGGGGCCCCTGTGGGTCTTCTGGTACTCCCCCGAATCATCCTGGGTCCGTTTTTTCCGAAAAAATCATCAACAAGTTTCAGACGATTCCAAGAACTTTTATTTTCTACACGAAAACAAACACCACGGTAATTCTGCTGAAAACAACGTCTGTCCGGGTTAGTTCCATTTAAATGATATAAAAGTGCATGAAAACCATACAAAATTTGGATAAATAGGCCATGAATACTTCAGAAATTATCGATATGTTGGACATGTATCAGATGATGGTGGCACCGACGACTTCGACTTTGACATTGAAGAGTGCCGCCAAATCTTCCCAAGCCGCGAGGACGAAGGCACAGGGCCTGACCTCATGGATGGCGGCATGTCTAGGGTGGATTCACTCGAGCTCACAAAGTCTTCGAATTTAACATTGAAGAGTGGTGCCGAATCTTCCACTGCTGCCACGCGCTCTGCAGAGTGCTCGCATTTCCGAGTGTCAACTGGCACGACGATTTGTTGTGAAACAGCACCCACGGTCCTGTGCTGACGGCGGCCGGGAAAAACGTGTCAAGAAAAGGGCACTGCGTTCTCAGTAAGCATGTCTTTCTTACCTCCCGCGCCCCGCCTTGACCTCGGGTTCATTACGTGAAGATCAGCGGAGAACCAGTGGTGGTAAAGGAACTGTAGGCAACTCAAGTGGTGTCAAAGACTACTTTGATGTTGATTTGGCATATAGCAAGACTAGGATGCAACAGACAATGGAGGTGTGTATTAACAAGGTGGAATATGAATCAAGGATTGGGAAGGCTTGGGCCAAATGGTTTCATGCTAATGACATTCCTAGACACAAAGCCAATTGTCCATACTTTATAGGAGCTGTGAAATTGACTCAAGACCTTGGCAAAGGGGTGTCTGCCCCTAAATGCATAGATATTGATGGACTTTATTTGAAGTCCAACTATGAAGAGTTGCAGCAGTATGTGGCTAATTTCAAAAAAGATTGGCCCACATATGGTATTACTATCATGTCAGATTCATGGACTGGTCCTTCTCGGATGAGCATTATAAACTTTATGGTGTTCTCCAACGGGCATATGTATTGCCACAAATCTGTTAATGCCATTAGACACATGCAAAATTCTAAGTTTGTGTATGAGCACATCAAAGAAGTGATCAAAGAGACAGGGCAGGAACATGTTGTCCAGATTGTGACCGACAATGGCTCTAACTTCAAGAAAGCATGTCTTGATCTTGTTGCTGATTTCCCACACATCACATGGCAGCCATGTGCGGCTCACATGATTAACCTCATGTTAAAGGAGATGTGATGTTTTCCTGAGATTAATACAGTGGTCAACAGTTGTAAGAGAATCTGTAGATTCATGTACAACCATTCAACTTTGCATGCTGAAATGCCGAAGCACATAGGTGGAGAGTTGGTGCGACCGAATGCCACAAGGTTTGGAACTAACTTCATGTTCCTGGAAAGCTTTTGGGATAAGCAAGAGAAATTCAAGGTGTGGATGACATCTCCCGAGTGGAAAAATAGCTCATGGATTTCCGAGGTTGATTATGACTACACATTTGATTGTTTGATAAGTAGGAAATGGTGGGGTGGCGTGACGATGGCGTTAGATGTAATCGGCCCAATATATACAATACTTCGATATGCTGATTCACAGAAGCTTGAATCACTTTCTGGATTCATGACAAGGATGATGCATGCTAGGCATCACTTGAGTTCTTCTTTTCCTGAAGAATCTCTAGACCAATACAACTACCTAAAGGTGGTCGACAAAAGAGTTGAGCATTTATACCATAATACATTGATGGTTGCAGGTAATGGTTCTTGTTGTCATAGTATTGTTATTCCTGCAGACATAGTATAGTCGCTGCCACGAAGTTCCTTCCTGCGATAGTATTGTTATTCTTGTTGCCATCTAATTCTGGCTGCCCTGCTATCTATCCATTCTACAGCCGGTGTTCTTGACCCGGAAGGGCACTATAAGCATAACTTGGGAACAAGTCTATCACACAAGAGGGCACTCAATGCAGCACTTAGTAAGTTGGCTACTCCTTTAGAGTTCATTAAAATGATTCCTGAAATTGACATGTATACCAATACAAGAGGGGCTTTCGGAGGCATGCTCCCTCGTAGTGCAGCCACCCAAGAGTGACCCCAATTCAGTGGTGGGAAACATTTGGAGATCGTACACCATTGCTTCAGAAGTATGCTATTCGGATTGTCTCTCAATGCACCTCTTCAAGCGGTTGTGAGCGAAATTGGAGCACATATGCTTTGGTGCATAAACTAGTGAGGAACCGTCTAGGTTTTGAAAAGCTGCACAAGTTGGTTTATTGCCACTACAACCTTGGGCTGCGAATCCGCTTAATTCTTGGTGAGTCAAAAGAGAAAGAGGTTGATCCTTGTACGTTGTTGATGAATACCTCACTCTATGATCATGATAATGAAATCATGGGTTGGTTGGGGCCAACAGACGACTCCATGCCTTCAATGGATGACAACAATGACTAAAATGGTGATGCCTTCAATCCGGTTGTCTTAGAGGTGGGATTGGGACAAGAAAATAGATCTAGAGGTAGTAGGCTGGATGCTGGTGAGGAAGAGGAGGAAGAGGAGGAGGAGGAGGAGGAGGAGGGGGAGGAAGAAGGTGATTGCCCTTTCGTTTATATATCAACACTATATGAATTTATTTATGTGGTTCAAGAGCTAACTAGTGATTTTTGTAGCTAATAATGATGCGATGCTTCCTAGCAACAATGAACCATTGCGGAAGTCTACTAGGAAGAGGAGGAAGAGGTCGGTAATGATCAAGTGTTAACTTTAATTGTTTGCTTGCTGCCTTCTAATGACATGCATCCATATGTTCTATTGGGACATTTACATTTTTTTTCCCTAATCTTGCCCCAGTCGCATCTTTACCCCTAAAAAAAACATGTGCTCAACCGGGCATCTTAGTCATAAGAAGTATATGGGCATCTTAGTCAATTGTTGTATTTTTTCTTTAGGTTGGCAAGACCCATGCGAGCTTGAAACAACAGACAATTTTTTTTGTACCATTACAGAAATCAAACTGTTAAGTCTCAAGATTTTTGCCTCTTTAAGCAACATTATGTGTTTCTCTTGTCTACAATATAATAAACAGAGGTTACAAATGCAATAAGAAAAATAATAGTCTTCCATAACATTTACATGTTATGTACCACAGCTATAAACAATGCATGAGATATATGAAGATGCACATACAGAAACTCACTTGATGGTTTTGAGTACCTTGAGAGCGCCCACGTACTACTGCTTTTCTACCTTGGATTGTGCATTACGCTTCTGTTACTCAAATTTTGGTTCCCATCTCAGCTGTACGCTGACTTGGCATGTACTTGTGTCAACCTCCGCGATCTCCTACTTGGTTTCTTGAGTAAACTGGAGATGGACAGAAGGTTAGAATAAATTACATAGACATGAAATTTGAGTTGGAGGAGAACGGTTGATCGTTGATAAAAATTTCAAGAGACACCGAAACTTTAAATTGAATCTAAACAAGGAACCAGAGATGATTACATTACATTTCATGGTTAATCCCACGAAACTTATAACACTTCTGCTTCGGTACACCCCCCTAAACACATCAAGGGTTGAGATTAGCCCATACCCCTTCGTGAGGAGGGGCACGATGGTCTTATTTTCAAAAACCCACACGCCCACCCACATCGAAATTCCTGCCACCTCTGTACGAATACGTGCCAACCCGTGGGGGGCGCCGACCCGTGAGTCACATTTGGCTCGTGACTGTGGCATGGTGGGCCCATGTCGTTAGTGCGGGTCAGTAGGCGACCACAGTCAAATTTGACAGGGCGCTGACGTTTCACGTGCATGCAGGCGGTTCCCGGCCATTACGCGCGATGCGCCTCGTGTGCCGCCCACCTTCCCGCATTAACGCCATCGCGCCTCGCCTGCTGCGTTGCCGACCGCCTTCACACCTCGCCCGCCTTCCCACTTTGCCTGTCGCGCTCCCACCTCGCCTGCTGCGCTCCCGCCCTCCTTCCCCTTCGCCTGCCGCGCTGCCGCGCGCCTACCCGCATTAACGCCGGCGCGCTCTCCCACCGCCCACCACCCGACTATATAAAGCCACCCCCCTCGGTGGCGGGGTAGGAGGGCCAGGAGGAGAGAGGATTGTGGCGGCGCGCCAGGGTTCACCGTTGTCGACCGCGGGGGCTACCTGGGGCTCTGATTTCTGCACTTGTTATGAATCTACTCCCTCCTTTTTTGTGTGTTTGTTCACTCATTTCAGTTGTATGTATCCGTATTAAAATATCCATAACATCTTATATTTGTGAACGTAGGGAGTAGTGCAAAACATTCATGGACATTTGGGTTTAATCAAAAGAGGACAGGTGAAAATCAAAGAAACAACTACCTGACAGTGCGGACGTGAAATAAATTGTTAGAAATCTTCCAGGGCCAGTAGCCTCTTCCACCATAGGTCCAATATCATCCAAAGCGAAATTATTTGCCTGCATCGATAATCACAGTGATATATACGAAGTTAATTAGCAACCGCCGTGTATTATTATACAAGAGTAATATATAACCGAAATATCAACTGAAACAAACAGGAACACGTACTGCAAGGTGACCATAACCAACATGAAGAACACACGGTGTGAGCAGACGCCAGACCTGCCCTTGTCTGACCAGCTTATTGAGCTTCGGTGCATGGCAACATCATCGTATAATCATTAGACATTAGTTCACAATAAATCCAGATAATATTGATCATTGGATACACTGCATGGGGTGTAGTTTTCAGTGGACCGAATGTAATAACCTACCCTCCTTCCCCACAGAGTAAGTTTCTTTTGTGATGCGACATCCAAGACATGAACCCTTCGGTGAAAGCAAACCAGAAAAAAAAAGTCAGCAAGTGCATGCACAAATCAAGAGGCTGCTTTTATCTAAACAAAAGGAAAAAAAATATTAAGTTTAACATGGGCGACGTACAGCAGATTGACGGTGAGAAGAGCATTGGTGCAGTCCCTCTTCTGAACCTTCTTCTCTTTGTTGCTTCCATGGTCAAGTAGCCCTGGCGATTTCTGGCTGTCCCTCTTTTTGTTGTTGCTTCCATGGTCAGGTGGCCCCGTGGGCGGCGATTTCCTGTCACCATGTGATGTGTTGTCGATGAGAAGGCCGGCGGCGGAAAAGGACGCGGCACAAAACACGTCGGCGAGGATGCGGCGGCGTGGTGGTGGCTTGGACGACGAGTGTGCAAGTCCTCCAAACCACCGGCTGTTGTTGCCGACCCCTCTCGGCAGGAAGGCATGAAGATGCCGTTGCACGCCCTATCATTGAACCAACCAACGGCAAACACAAATTAGCTCTATATGCTAGCAATCACATATGGCTTAGATAGTTAGATGCCAAACTAGCAGTTCGGGCCAGAAGTAAACTGACGAGGGGCAGATGCATGTTGCAAGTAATATCAGGACAAAGTATGCACCGGCGGCGAGCGGTAGAGGAAACTGCCGGCGAGGTTGGCTTGGCCTGAAGAGGAGATAGAGCCAGAAGCCCAGAAGCATGCGTGGGAGGAAGAGGCCTCCTGAAGGTGCGGAGACGGAGCAGCAGCCGCGTCGCCATTGCCATGGCGACGTTGGGGACTCGTTACGTACGTGCGTGCCGGTCTTTCGTTTCGGTGAAGATCGTTGTGTTGTGTCTTTGCTTAATTATTAGTTTTGAGTCATAGATAGATACATATATAAAATTAGCAAACATGCCCGTGCGTTGCAACGGGAGAAAAAAAATTATAATTTTAAATGGCAATGATCACATTTTACTACATCATCGAGATACACTATCAATCTCATTTTTATGAAATCGTGAACAATTTTTAAAAATCATGAACATTTTTTTAAACTCTTGAACATATTTGAAATTATGAACATTTTTTTAATTCACGAACATTTTGTAAAATCAATAACATTTTTTGAATTCTTGAACATATTATACTATTTGCAAACATTTTTGTTTAATCGGCGAACATTTCTAGAATCGACTAACATTTTTTGGGATTTGATGAAATAATTTTCTAAACTAATGTACATTTTTTGAACTGCATGATTGTTTTTGAATCAGCATATATTTTGTGAATCAATAAACTATATATTTTAATTTATGAACATTTTTTGAATTTTTATGCCATTTTTTAATACATGAATATTTTTGAATTGGCGAAATATTGTGAAATTTCAAAACATTTTTAATACATGACCTTTTTTAGAAAATTCATTAACGTATTTTTATTTACCGAACATTTATTAGAAAATTTGCTAATGTTTTTGAAAAATCACAAACAATTTCTGAAGCCACAAACATTTATGAATTATTAAGCATTTATTTCAAAATTCCGATTTTTTTATTTTTTGAAACTTTTTTTAAATTCTCAAATTATTTAAAGTAGAAAAAAACAAGAATGGAAAAGAAAAACCAAAAACTGAAAATTGGTCGTCCATATATGGGCCGGCCCAGGCGAGCTGTGTCGTTTTCTTCCATGCAGGGCGCAGTATAGGAGATTCTAACATGGGCCGCCCCAGGCCGAATTTTTCTGTCTGGAACATTTTTTATAACTTATAGGTGGTATTGGTGGGTAATATTTTGCAACTTCAGGGGCAATTTCAATGACGTACGGGCAGAAGCACTCCATACTTTAATAGTAGGTATAGATACAGTATATAGAAGGTTATATATATATCCTAATCGACGGACGCGCGTGACCATGCCTTGACCAAACAGCCGACACCAAACGCCGAAAAGCGGCTGATCGAGTCGGCGAGATCAATGGCGGCGGCGCTCCTGCAGGTGGCGAGGAGGCTTTGCTTCCGGCTCGGGAAAACAACGGTACTTTCTCTCTTTTCTACTATATTTTCGACACCTCTCCCTGCTGCCCGCTCTCTCAAGCGGCGTTTTCGGCGTGGGGACAAGATCTGCTAGATGCCACGGCCGCTGCTGCCGATCGATACCTCCATCCCCTTTGCCCCGATAAAATCCCAGCCTTTTCTGTTGCTCGACCCCTCCCCCGCCTGAATTCTGTGCAAATCTTAATATTTCCGAGCCGAGGCCGATAATCTTCGACGGATATTGAAACTTTGGGTGAAAAACCCAGCTTACTTCTGATTTTTGTGTGTTGAAGGGTCTTTTCGAGCCAACGGCTGCCCAGAAGGATGTCGTGAACCGGGCTGTCCTGGAATTGATTAAGATTGATGATTTCGATGATTATGCTCTGAAGGCCTTCTGGCGTCACCGGCAGACTGGGGATGCTCCAGGCTTAACCCATGCTCAAGTGACCGAGATTCTCAAGGGAGTGTGTGAGATGCCAAAAAAATATGGCATAACAAGCAAGTGATCTTTGCTATTTTCTAGCTTTGTAAGGTGGAATCGTTGTAGGTCTACCCTTCGATTATAAATGTAGGAGTAAGTAGAATGGGTTCGTGAAGGGTTTTCGAGTTAGAGTAATCCTTCGTATTCTCACAGACAGTACATGGACAATATATAAAACCGTTCTGCTTGTTTGCCTCAGCCACTTCGCGAAATTTATGCAGACCCTCAATGTACTCGGAGGTGCGTCGGTCACCGTACATCCATTGCCGGTTCATCTGCGTGCATTATATAATTAAGTGTATCAAAAATCATTACAGAACATCATGAATAGAGAAGTGACCAAATTAATACAAGTTCATCATCACATTAAAACCAAAGTACAGTAGTGATCAAATGTTATTACTGAAAAAATAAATACATAAAGTTCATACATAGTTCTCATAGAACAACATACAGCTTTCTAGAGCATCAAATTAAAACATAAATTGAAACTAACATACAACTATGTAAAACATTTAAATGCAACAACAAATGCGATCATAATCGCAACTAAGGTAACAATTGATCCAACAGCATAATGATACCAAGCCTCATTATCAATGGCATATTTTTTTATCTTTCTAATCTTCAAGCGCATTGCATCCATCTTGATCTTGTGGTCATCGACGACATCAGCAACATGCAACTCCAATTTCATCTTCTCCTCCTCAATTCTTTTCATTTTTTCTTTCAAATACTCGTTTTCTTTTTCAACTAAATTTAACCTCTTGACAAGAGGGTCGGTTGGAATTTCCGGTTCACATACCTCCTAGATAAAAACATCTATGTCACGTTGGTCGGCATAATTGTCATAAACACCAAATGAAACAAATAGTTATAAAAGATAATATACCACATCCGAATCATAGACCGGACGAGGGCCGACGGGGGCGGATACCAAAACCATGGCACTATATAATAACAAACAATAATAAAAATAAGAAATTTATACAAGTATATGTAAATCATACAAGTAAGAATTTTTTTCTTTTAAAAAGAAGATAAGAACAAGAGGCTCACCACGGTGGTGCCGGCGACGAGATCGGCGCGGGCGTTCGACGACGGTGATGACGGGGACGGGACGGGACGGACCGCCAAACCTAGACAAATCTTGGGAAAAATGGAGCTTGGAGGTCGAGCTTGGAGAGAAGAAAGCTTAAGCGTGGCTCGAGCATTTCATCGAACACCTCGTGTGCATAGGAGGTGAGAGCAGAGCAGCACACACCTCCCACACGCCGGCCGGCCAAAAAACAGAGGAGTGAGCGGGCAGGGGCAAGCATATATATAGGCATCTCTTTAGTCCCGGTTGGTGGCTGGAACCGGGACTAAAGGGCAGCCCCTTTAGTCCCGGTTGGTGGCTGGAACCGGGAAGGGCAGTCTTCTGTCCCGGTTCCAGCCACCAACCGGGACTAAAGGGGCTGCGCCAGGAGCGAGGACCTTTAGTCCCGGTCCGTGTCTGGAACCGGGACTACAGGGGTCAGACGAACCGGGACTGGTGCCTGCCGAGGCCCGGCCGGCGTCCTGGCGTCACGAACCGGGACTGATGCACCCATTAGTCCCAGTTCGTAACACGACCGGGACTAATGCACTTATCTGGCCTGGACCAAAGCCCTGTTTTCTACTAGTGCTACATCGTCATCTCCTCCTCCTCCTCCTCCTCCGACGGGTCTGACTCCGACGGCTCCGACGTCGACCCACTTCCTGCTGCGGACACCTACAACATCGCCGGCGACCGGAAGGACAAAGGGCCGGCGAGGAAGTGGTGAAGCTACGTCCTCTCCTTTTAGATAATCTAGTATTAGTATATGTAATTAGAATGTGGCGGATCGTTGAACTGTATGAATTATGCCCGTTCGGTGATCTTTTGGTGATGTTTATGTGAATTATGCCTGTTTGGTAACAGTTTATATGTCCGTTTTCTATCGATTTTGATCGTTTAGTGATCTTCATATTACTTTGCATGAATTTGTACGGGTATAGGATGCCGGATATGAGATAAGCGGGTGTGGAGGCGCGGATTTAAAAAGTACCCGGTCAGTGTCTGCGGACGCGTCGGGACGCGTCCGCCGATGTTTGAGGGGTCCGATTTACAAGATCCGGCTATAGATGCTCTTAAGACCTTGTATCGTGATGCAAATAAAAAGGGTTAACCAATGGCTTGGTCAGGGCTTGCGACCGTTGATCGTGTTTGCACGACGGAGGTCAGTGTACCTTATAAGAGTCCTTGATACCACCTGCCTAGGTGTTTATTTGAGGGGTCTCTGGATGCGGCCTGCGGGTTGACAGGATCGTATACGTGTGTCAAGTCCTTCTCGATCGGTCTCTCGTGCACACACACAAAGAAAAGTTTCCTTTCTTTCTTTCTTGCCAAGGCAGCAGCAAACCGATCACACAACAGAGAAGCACGGGCCCCATGGTTGAATGGTTAGAGGGATAGTGCTATCTCCAGTCCACTAGGGTCCAAGTTCTGCTGCTTGCATTATTCCTGGATTTTATTTTAGGATTTTCAGCGATGCGCATTCAGTAGGAAGAGACGTTCCCATCGACGACGAGGCGCCTACGGTGGCTTCGTAAATTTCAAGATGATATGCCGGTTCAGTCTCTCGAAGGTGCTCATAGAGATAGGGTGTGCGTGTGTTCGTTCATAGAGGTGAGCGTATGCGCGTATGTATGAGCAGCATTATTCCTGGATTTTATTTTAGGATTTTCGGCGATGCGCATTCAGTAGGAGGAGACGTTCCCATCGAGGACGAGGCGCCTACGGTGGCTTCGTAAATTTCAAGATGATATGCCGGTTCAGTCTCTCGAAGGTGCTCATAGAGATAGGGTGTGCGTGTGTTCGTTCATAGAGGTGAGCGTATGCGCGTATGTATGAGCGCTTGCGTCTACTTTGTTCAAAAGAAAAAAAGTTTGGACAAAGGGATAATATCATTCCATTTTATTTGTTATGTTTCATAAACTTGAGACGATACACGTTTCTTTCTTGTTTTCCACCCATGTGATTATAAACACGTAACATCACCAAGACGCATAATTTTAGCCATATATAGAGACCGAAATTAAGAGTTTCAAAGACGAAACATGCATGCAGAGACAATCACGTACGAGCACTACGCACTCCAAATTAAGAAATGAAAGCGCCCATGCATATGAGAGAGATCAAATGGAATCTATGATTTTGGCAGCAGCGGGAAGAGGAGGGATGCTCTGCTCATTCCTGAAGAAATCATGGGGATCCACCATGGTCTTGACAGCTGCCAACCTCTTGAAATTCCCTTTGAAATACTTGTCTCCCCAGACTCTAGCCTTGTGATAGCTGGTCACGTTACCGTCCAACTCATTCGTCCCCAGGTCAAGGTCCCTGTAGTTGACATACACGGCCCTTGGGTTGTTGGACACGTAAGGCTCCATCTCCTTGTACAGTCCCCTGACCCAGCTCATTCGCTTCTCCGCTGCTGCCGCCCCGTCCTCGTACCAGAAGGAGTAGTACTGGAGCTGGTAAAGGTTCCCCTGCCGGTGCGGGAAGGGCGTTTCCGACGGCGAGATGCTGCTCATGAAGCCACCGTAAGGGTCCAGCATGAGCAGCGCGGCCTCGGGCTTCTGGAGCCACGCCGTCCATATGCCCTCCCACACGTCCCTTGGAATGGGGTCTTGCACGTGGTCGGATTTGGCCTTGAGATAATAGCGCGGATTGCTGCTCCTGTTGAGGAGCTGCTCCAGCGGCATGGACGTCGTGGAGAAGCCGAAGAAGACCGTGGACTGCACCCAGCTCACCTCCTCGCAGTCTTGCTCCGTCATTCCAAGCTCAGGGAAGCGATCTTGCATGAGCCGATGGAGGCCGCCGCACCGGCCAAGAAACATCCCCTGGAAATTAGCCTGCTGGTTCAGCACCAGCACGCGGAGGTACAGGTCTTGTGGTGAAGCCGGCGCCATCTCTTGCCATTTGGTAATCAATTCGATGGCAGCTTGGCTCCTTGACCGGATGATGCTAAACACCGTGACGGTCTCCGGCACGGGGACTAGCCGCACCTTCCACGACAGCACGACGCCGAAGCTCTCGCCGCCTCCGCCACAGAGAGCCCAGAAGAGGTCCTCCCCCATGCTGCTCCTGTTCATCAGCCTTCCGTCGGCGTCCACGACGACGGCGTCGAGGACGTTGTCGGCGGAGAGGCCGTACTTGCGTGCCAGCGAGCCGAACCCGCCGCCGCTGACGTGGCCACCGATGCCCATGGTGGGGCACGAGCCCGCCGGGAACCCGAGCGAGCGGCTGGCGGCGCCGACGGCGTAGTAGAGCTCGCCGACGGTGGCCCCGGACTCGGCCCATGCCTCAGCACGCGCCGGGTCGACGTGGATCGCCCGGAGAGCGGCGAGGTCCAGCACCGCGAAGGGCTCGTTGTGGAGGTGGACGGAGGCGTAGGAGAGGCCCTCGTAGTCGTGGCCGCCGCTGCGCACGCGGACGCGGACGCCGTGGCGGCGGCCGCAGCGCACGGTGGTCTGCGCGTGGGCGTGCTCGGTGGCCGCGATGATGCCCACAGGCTTCGAGGTGTCTGGCAGGATGTAGCGGAGGTTCCGGGCGGTGGACAGCAGGAGGGCAGAGTAGGACGGGGTTGCCGGGGTCTGGATGAGGCCAGACGGGATGTCAGCGGAGAGGCAGCCAAGGAATTCATCGATTGCAGTGGAAGCTAAAGAGGGCGTGTTTTGACCCGAGAGGATGCCGATGCAGATGGTTAGGACAAGGTGTAAGAAAATTGTAGTCCTCGGTGTCCTTGCCATGATTGATCGATGCACAAGTGTGGCAGCTATGGCTGTGAGCGTGCTATATACAAGGAGACAACTATACTATATATAGTAGAAGGAGTGGTTCCACAACTGGCCAATAAGTTCCGTACAAGAAAAATAAAAACGGTGGAGGAAATTAGACACCAACTTCGCAAAGTTATTAGAATATAGTACCAAGAGTTCAATATATGTTTTGTGAGTTGTTTTACGGTGATTGGCATAGTACTCGGAGTACTTACCCCTCTGGTTTTTATTAGACGTCCGATCTGGTGGAGAAGTAAAAATGATTAAATTTAATATGTTTATTCCGAGAAGGGCATAATGGTCCAGGACGAAATATCTTTCTTTCAACCGATCACCTCACGACCAGATCCACGTCTACTCCATCCAGTTCAAGGTCTTCATCCGATCTAGTCCTCGTCGTCGTGCTCCTGACCTTCACCGTCTACGACGTGCCCGGCGAGAGGAATCAATTCATCGTCCTCGTCCTCCACCCCACCAACCCCCCACGCCCTCATTGTCCTCGATGTGCCCGACGAGGAGAAGAAGAAGAAGGCCGCATCTGCGCCGGCTGAATCGGCCGCGACGGCGGCGGGCGATATCATCTCTTCCCGCCTACCATCCTTAGGTATGAATCCGGCTTGGGTCCGTAGGATCATTCTGCTCGTTCTCCTGGCCCTTGCGCCTATCCACCGTGCATGCAGTAGCACCTCAACCCTAGATGATTATTTAATTTAGCAGTATTTGCCATGCGAGATTTGTACCAACAAGAACAACGAATGGAAAGCTTCATCGTGGCATCGTTTCCCTTGAGCTAATCGCATCATGTGTGTTTAACTAACATGCTGAGGCCATTGCTTACTCCCTTTAGTATCGAAGAAAAAAAGTGACTTACTTGATGTTTGAGATGAAAGCTTCATCATGACGTTGGAGGCTTGCTTGCATATGGAAAGAAGATGAGATACTGATTCCTTCCTACTTAGTATCGAAGAAAAAAAGTGACTTACTTGATGTTTGAGATGAAAGCTTCATCATGACGTTGGAGGCTTGCTTGCATATGGAAAGAAGATGAGATACTGATTCCTTCCTACTTAGTTTAGTTTATTCTATTCATCATCACTTTAGGTTTCCATAGTGCATGCAATATAATTCAGGTTTTCAATCATCCATGCTAGGATAGTACTTCTTGGGCGTTGATGATCGGTTGCCCTAACACGTCAAACGAGCAAAGTCTTTTCCATGCACTTGTCTTTGCCTATGAGCTATTTTACACCTGCAACATTGATAAACACCAACTGTTAATTTTATATGTTATATGCAGGAAGCCATGGCGGATTTAAGAGATGAGTGTATGTTTGAGTACCATTATGTTGTCAGCAAGATGTTTGATAGCGAGGCTGAAGGCTATGAATTCTACAACTAATATGCCCTTGAGAGAGGTTTTAGTGTGAGGAAAAGCTACGTTGAGTGGGATGGATCCAACAATCACATAATTTGAAGGAAAATTGTGTGTAATCGTCAAGGGGTTTGCGAAGAAAAGCGCATGAAAAGAAAGATGGAAGATAGAAAGAGGAGGCCACGAAGTTTAACTCGTGCTGGGTGTAACACTAAATTGGTCATTGCGAGACAGGAGGAAACAGGTCGCTGGTTTATCAAGGATTTTACCGATGAGCACAACCATCCTCTAACCCCACGGGATCTTTCTTGTCTTTTGCATTCACACAGACGAATTACCGATGAGCAGAAAGCGGACATTGCGGACACCGTAATTGAGTATATATACTGCATTTATATAAGGAGTATACACTGACTTCTTTGACGAAGAGTATGTACTCACTTTTTAAAGGAGTATCTACTGAATTTTATTTCGAGTACATACTGAATTTATTTCTGAAGAAGTATATATTAACTATTTTTCAGAGATATATTGTCTTTTAAAAGGAGTGCATACTATTTTTTGAAGGAGTATCAGCATTTAAATATTGATGAAGTAGTATATACTACTACCTTTTTTAAGGAGTATAAAGTGCATTTTTTGTAAGCAGTATCTACACACCTTTTTAGGAGCATCTACTGACGTTACTAGACACTACCGGACTGCCCCTCTAAGCCGACGGCCTCCGGCCGTCGGCATAGGCCCCCATGCCGTCGGCTTACGTCTATGCCGACGGCCCCCATCGGCATATCCCCGTCGGCGTAGATCACGTCAGCGTAGATGTGTCAGACCGTCGGCATAGGAAAGCCGTCGGCTTAGGCATATATGCCGACGGCATCCGTACGCCCGTCGGCATATATACGCCGTCGGCAATGATTTTCACCTGACGGCAACCGACGGCGCCGTCAAACGAGCTGACAAACCACGGGCTGCCACGTGACAGTGTATGCCGACGGCAAGCCGTCGGCATATCCTGCCACGTGGCAGCCGCTGGGAGCTCCTGGCAGCAGAGATATGCCGACGGCTTTGCCGTCGGCATATATGGCCAGCTATGCCGACGGCAAAGCCGTCGGCATATCTCTGCCACGTGGCAGCCGCTGGGCACTCCTGGGCATAGATATGCCGACGGCTTTGCCGTCGGCATAGATCTGTGCTGTTTTTTTTATATTTGCTCTGTTTTCTCTGTTTCAATTCTTTTTGACAGCATTTCAAACCAGAAAATATGGGATTATGCAGATATACACAGAAATATGACAGATCATCATCAAGTTCATCATCTAAAGATACTCAAGATCATCATCATCATCTAAACATACTCAAGTTCATCATCTAAAGATCATCATCGGCGAAACTTCATGAACATAAGTATTGCAAGACATGGAACATCATCATCGTCATCTAAAGAAACTAACAAGTAGGAACATGAAAAGTATGGCACGACGGCCACATGCACGGGTATCATCATCGACATCAAGCAAGACCACCGCCGCCAAAACCACCACCGCCAAGACCACCACCGCCAGAACCACCACTGCCAAGACCGCCACCGCCAAGACCAGCACCACTCTGCCAGATCGGAGTGACTGGGGTCGACGAAGCAGGAGTCGAGCCACCGGTCCCCTACATGTTTGAGAAAAGATTCTAACGGTAAATATGATATGATAGTGTTGAATGAACGAGAACTAGTTTGTCAGTAGTTAGGCAAATGTACTAACCGGAGTATCACTGCCTAGTGCCACCCATTCATCGAATGTGGGCACGTGTGGGGGTTCTCCCGCAGGTGGTGGTGGGGGTCCCATTTGTGGTGGATCCGTGCGGTTACTCCAAGACGCCAACATAGCCTGGATGTTAGTTAAACAAGCAAACTAGAAGGTCAGAAGGAATGAAAGTGCAAAAATTTAGCTTGGTTTTAAGAGGGCAAAACTAACCGCCATCATCTGACGGTTGTAATCCTCGTTTGCCTTCACTCGTTGCAAGTACTCCCGCACCTCGAGATTCCTATGCTCGACAAAGGCCTTATATGCCTACAAAATTTAGGTTGTTTCTAAGTGAGCAATGTTGAAAATAAACTGAGAAAGTTAGAGAGAAAGAAGATAAAGGGGAAGTACTTACAACATGCTGGCGGGCTAAGGGAGGCTGCGAACGCCCCGTACTCTGTAACGGGCTCGAGTTGGTAGCCTGAAGCCGTGTGTACGAGACCGAAGGAGTGATCAAGCCATCGAAACACGGATACCGGCCATGGGGCTTCCAGCCTCGGCTGTATGGATTAGACGACATACCATACGGATTGAACCCATCACCTGATATAGCAATTCTGACATTCCCAGCCTCGGCTGCTTCCTCCGGGTATTCTATATCGAATGACTTCCATGCTTCACCTTCTGATGGATGTACAATTTTATTTGGATTGTACCTTTTCCCTTCCTTGTGCCACTTCATCATTTTGGCAGACTCCTCGGTGATGAAAAGGCGCTGCAGTCTTTTTATAAAATCAAGATACCGAAGAACCTTCACAGGGATTTTTAGCTGCTGCTTCTGACCCTGCTCATCGACCACCTCAATATACCGAGAGGAACCGCACTTCCTACAGTAGTTGTCATTCGCATACTCATGCCTAAACAAAAGGCAATTCTTTGGACAAACATGTATTTTCTCATAATCCATGGAGAGCGCCTTCATGATTTTCTTCGTAGCGTACATGGTTTTCGGCAGTTCATGGCCCTCAAGGAGGCTGTTAGCCCATACTCCCACAAATGCTTCGAAGCAACCTCGACTACAGCCGTACTCGGCCTTGACTGCCATCAGTTGCGAGATGGCATCCAGCACAGAGAGCTTGGCACCCTCATAAAGAGGTTTCTTTGACGAGGCCAAGATATCCAGGAAGGCCTTTGCGGTTTCCTCCGGCTCCTCCGGTTCATTCGCTGAATGTGACGGAGGTGTCGGCTGTGCAGCAAAGACATCATCTAGCATGTCTCTAACCCCATCGTCCTCATAACCAGCGACGCGTTGTCGTATCACCTCCTCTCTACCACGGTCCCGCTGGGCAAAGTTTATCGGCATATTAAAGTTGGGCATAAATCCATGCGTGCGAAGGTGCAAAGTCATCTCACTCTTATCTCTGCGCATACGTCTCTTACATTTGGCACAGGGGCATTCTGGCACAATCCTCATTGGACTACGGAATATCTCTTTCAAAAATACATCAGTTTTCTCGACCCACTCAGTTGTTACTTCATTCCGACGGAAAAACCCACTATACATCCACTGATTATCTGCCATCTCTGCTTTATTGGAAGCCACACAAAAAAAATTAAGAATTCATTTAAATTACTCACATCAATATTTTATTTTTTACAGGGTTGACGAGAAACTACATTTAATCCACCTACATCTCTAATAGGTAAAGATGGGTCCTAATCCCACCCGAGAATGTGTAGATTGAGTACGTTGTCCATGCTCTACCCCATTCCGAGACAAAATTTCGGCAGCACCTCCCCACTGTTCTCCAAATACACGTCTCGGCAAAATGCCGAGAGAATGTGCATCCGGAGAACAACGGGGAGGCGTCGCCGAAATCCTGTCTCGGAACGGGGTAGAGCATGAACAACGTACCCAATCTACACATCCTCGGGCTGTCCGTGGAAAGCGCTGGACAATCCGAAAGAGCTGCGGTGATAAATATGCAATTGAATGCATATTTATCGATGCAACCCTTTCGGACGGGAGACGCCTAGGTTACGCGACTTGATGTGAAAATGAAATCTAGTGACATGGAAAAAACTGGACGAGGTCATGGAATTGTTGCTCACCCTCCGATGTAGAGGATGTAGTCGATCAAAGGACGGACGATCGTGGACCAACACCTCCAACGTCGACGATCACTCCACGAAGATGGAACACCACAAATCCTGTTAATTCCACTGAGTGATAAAAATTTAGGTCATCACCTCACATTAAGCATTGACACTTTTAACTATGAAAAAAAATAATGTTTCGTCAAGTGTCAAATTTTGTCCTTCAATTTTTTTAGCAAGATCATCATGATTAAATAACCACTCATCATATCCCAATTTTGGAGCACATCTCACATAGCTACTTAACATTAAGCATTGACACTTAAAACTATGAAAACAAATCATATTTCGTCAAGTGTCAAATTTTGTCCGGTTCAAATGACAAGATCATCATGATAAACATAATGCAACCTAACAACCTAACATCCTAACATCTAACATTCACCTATGTATCAACCTAACAACCTAACATCCAACATCTAACCTAACAATCTAACATCCAACATCCATCCATGCATCCATTCATCCATCCAACTATAGCAAAAAAATGCATCCATTCATCCATGCATCCATTCATCCATCCTCACCGAGAGGGGCATGGCAGGGGGCGGCGGTGGAGGGGCTGGTGAGGCAGGGGCGGCCGGGGACGGGAGGGCCGGGGCAGGCCGGAGCCGGCCGGAGAAGCAGCGGCGCCCGGCGCGCGGGCCGGAAGGAGCCGCGGCCGGCGCACGGTCGGGGGAGGCCGGGGCGACGGGGGCTGGGGCGGCGGGGGAGGGCGGCGGCGGGGGAGGCTGGGGCGGCGGGGGAGGGCGGCGGCGGGGGCAGCGGCGAGGGCTGGGGCGGCGGGGGAGGGCGGCGGCGGGGGCAGCGGCGAGGGGACGGGGTGGAGAGGGCGGCGGCGGCGGGCTGGGGCGGCGGGGGAGGGCGGCGGCGGGGGCAGCGGCGAGGGGGCGGGGTGGAGAGGGCGGCGGCAGGGAGCGGGGCCCAATGCGGCGGCGGCGGCGCGGGTCGGGGTGGGGGGCGCGCGGGCTCGGGGTGGGGGGAGGAATGAGTGGAGTGGGGCGCTGCGGGGATGGATAAGGCGAACTATGCCGACGGCTAAGCCATCGGCATAGGTTATGAAGCCACGTGGCACCTATGCCGACGGCTTAGCCGTAGGCATATTTTTTTTTTAGCAACAAATTTAAATTTTTAAAATAAATCTACTACTAATTTATTTTTTTATTAGCAACAATTTTTTTTTATTAGCAACAAATAAATCCATGTAGACCCGACGCGTCGGTTTGCCCCCTCCAGGTGCCGGCGGCGGCGCCGTCCGTGAGGGGGGCACGTACCCCGGAGCCGCGTGCCGCCTCTTCGGACATGCCACAACACCACCCCGCATGTATGAGGGGCCGGTGAGACGCTCCGGTGGCACTGCTACCCCCCAGGGCCCCCGTCCCGCCTAACCCTGGAGCGGTTGACCACGAGATCTAGCCCTTTGACTTTTCACGGACGGGCTTTGACCAGTGCACCTCTCCACCCGGTTGTGTCAGCTCATCCCAGAGGGACACCTGGGAGCAACATCCGGGCCAAACCCACAGCTACATCCCCTCCGTGTAGACCCGACGCGTCCGTTTCCCCCCTCCAGGTGCCGGCGGCGGCGCCGTCCGTGAGGGGGGCCACACCCCGGAGACGCGTGCCGCCTCTTCGGACATGCCACAACACCACCCCGCATGTATGAGGGGCCGGTGCGACGCTCCGGTGGCATTGCTACCCCCCCAGGGCCCCCGTCCCGCCTAACCCTGGAGCGGTTGACCACGAGATCTAGCCCTTTGACTTTCCACGGACGGGCTTTGACCAGTGGACCTCTCCACCCGGTTGTGTCAGGTCAGCCCAGAGGGACACCTGGGAGCAACATCCGGGCCAAACCCACAGCTACATCCCCTCCGTGTAGACCCGACGCGTCCGTTTCCCCCCTCCAGGTGCCGGCGGCGGCGCCGTCCGTGAGGGGGGCCACACCCCGGAGACGCGTGCCGCCTCTTCGGACATGCCACAACACCACCCCGCATGTATGAGGGGCCGGTGCGACGCTCCGGTGGCATTGCTACCCCCGAGGGCCCCCGTCCCGCCTAACCCTGCAGCGGTTGACCACGAGATCTAACGCTTTGACTTTCCACGGACGGGCTTTGACCAGTGGACCTCTCCACCCGGTTGTGTCAGGTCAGCCCAGAGGGACACCTGGGAGCAACATCCGGGCCAAACCCACAGCTACATCCCCTCCGTGTAGACCCGACGCGTCCGTTTCCCCCCTCCAGGTGCCGGCGGCGGCGCCGTCCGTGAGGGGGGCCACACCCCGGAGACGCGTGCCGCCTCTTCGGACATGCCACAACACCACCCCGCATGTATGAGGGGCCGGTGCGACGCTCCGGTGGCATTGCTACCCCCCCAGGGCCCCCGTCCCGCCTAACCCTGCAGCGGTTGACCACGAGATCTAACGCTTTGACTTTCCACGGACGGGCTTTGACCAGTGGACCTCTCCACCCGGTTGTGTCAGGTCAGCCCAGAGGGACACCTGGGAGCAACATCCGGGCCAAACCCACAACTACATCCCCTCCGTGTAGAGCCGACGCGTCCGTTTCCCCCCTCCAGGTGCCGGCGGCGGCGCCGTCCGTGAGGGGGGCCACACCCCGGAGACGCGTGCCGCCTCTTCGGACATGCCACAACACCACCCCGCATGTATGAGGGGCCGGTGCGACGCTCCGGTGGCATTGCTACCCCCCCAGGGCCCCTGTCCCACCTAACCCTGCAGCGGTTGACCACGAGATCTAACGCTTTGACTTTTCACGGACGGGCTTTGACCAGTGGACCTCTCCACCCGGTTGTGTCAGGTCAGCCCAGAGGGACACCTGGGAGAAACATCCGGGCCAAACCCACAGCTACATCCCCTCCGTGTAGACCCGACGCGTCCGCTTCCCCCCTCCAGGTGCCGGCGGCGGCGCCGTCCGTGAGGGGGGCCACACCCCGGAGACGCGTGCCGCCTCTTCGGACATGCCACAACACCACCCCGCATGTATGAGGGGCCGGTGCGACGCTCCGGTGGCAATGCTACCCCCCCCCAGGGCCCCCGTCCCGCCTAACCCTGCAGCGGTTGACCACGAGATCTAGCCCTTTGACTTTTCACGGACGGGCTTTGACCAGTGGACCTCTCCACCCGGTTGTGTCAGGTCAGCCCAGAGGGACACCTGGGAGCAACATCCGGGCCAAACCCACAGCTACATCCCCTCCGTGTAGACCCGACGCGTCCGTTTCCCCCCTCCAGGTGCCGGCGGCGGCGCCGTCCGTGAGGGGGGCCACACCCCGGAGACGCGTGCCGCCTCTTCGGACATGCCACAACACCACCCCGCATGTATGAGGGGCCGGTGCGACGCTCCGGTGGCATTGCTACCCCCCCAGGGCCCCCGTCCCGCCTAACCCTGTAGCGGTTGACCACGAGATCTAACGCTTTGACTTTCCACGGACGGGCTTTGACCAGTGGACCTCTCCACCCGGTTGTGTCAGGTCAGCCCAGAGGGACACCTGGGAGCAACATCCGGGCCAAACCCACAGCTACATCCCCTCCGTGTAGACCCGACGCGTCCGTTTCCCCCCTCCAGGTGCCGGCGGCGGCGCCGTCCGTGAGGGGGGCCACACCCCGGAGACGCGTGCCGCCTCTTCGGACATGCCACAACACCACCCCGCATGTATGAGGGGCCGGTGCGACGCTCCGGTGGCATTGCTACCCCCCCAGGGCCCCCGTCCCGCCTAACCCTGGAGCGGTTGACCACGAGATCTAGCCCTTTGACTTTCCACGGACGGGCTTTGACCAGTGGACCTCTCCACCCGGTTGTGTCAGGTCAGCCCAGAGGGACACCTGGGAGCAACATCCGGGCCAAACCCACAGCTACATCCCCTCCGTGTAGACCCGACGCGTCCGTTTCCCCCCTCCAGGTGCCGGCGGCGGCGCCGTCCGTGAGGGGGGCCACACCCCGGAGACGCGTGCCGCCTCTTCGGACATGCCACAACACCACCCCGCATGTATGAGGGGCCGGTGCGACGCTCCGGTGGCATTGCTAACCCCCAGGGCCCCCGTCCCGCCTAACCCTGCAGCGGTTGACCACGAGATCTAACGCTTTGACTTTCCACGGACGGGCTTTGACCAGTGCACCTCTCCACCCGGTTGTGTCAGGTCAGCCCAGAGGGACACCTGGGAGCAACATCCGGGCCAAACCCACAGCTACATCCCCTCCGTGTAGACCCGACGCGTCCGTTTCCCCCCTCCAGGTGCCGGCGGCGGCGCCGTCCGTGAGGGGGGCCACACCCCGGAGACGCGTGCCGCCTCTTCGGACATGCCACAACACCACCCCGCATGTATGAGGGGCCGGTGCGACGCTCCGGTGGCATTGCTACCCCCCCAGGGCCCCCGTCCCGCCTAACCCTGCAGCGGTTGACCACGAGATCTAACACTTTGACTTTCCACGGACGGGCTTTGACCAGTGGACCTCTCCACCCGGTTGTGTCAGGTCAGCCCAGAGGGACACCTGGGAGCAACATCCGGGCCAAACCCACAACTACATCCCCTCCGTGTAGAGCCGACGCGTCCGTTTCCCCCCTCCAGGTGCCGGCGGCGGCGCCGTCCGTGAGGGGGGCCACACCCCGGAGACGCGTGCCGCCTCTTCGGACATGCCACAACACCACCCCGCATGTATGAGGGGCCGGTGCGACGCTCCGGTGGCATTGCTACCCCCCCAGGGCCCCTGTCCCACCTAACCCTGCAGCGGTTGACCACGAGATCTAACGCTTTGACTTTTCACGGACGGGCTTTGACCAGTGGACCTCTCCACCCGGTTGTGTCAGGTCAGCCCAGAGGGACACCTGGGAGAAACATCCGGGCCAAACCCACAGCTACATCCCCTCCGTGTAGACCCGACGCGTCCGCTTCCCCCCTCCAGGTGCCGGCGGCGGCGCCGTCCGTGAGGGGGGCCACACCCCGGAGACGCGTGCCGCCTCTTCGGACATGCCACAACACCACCCCGCATGTATGAGGGGCCGGTGCGACGCTCCGTGGCAATGCTACCCCCCCCAGGGCCCCCGTCCCGCCTAACCCTGCAGCGGTTGACCACGAGATCTAGCCCTTTGACTTTTCACGGACGGGCTTTGACCAGTGGACCTCTCCACCCGGTTGTGTCAGGTCAGCCCAGAGGGACACCTGGGAGCAACATCCGGGCCAAACCCACAGCTACATCCCCTCCGTGTAGACCCGACGCGTCCGTTTCCCCCCTCCAGGTGCCGGCGGCGGCGCCGTCCGTGAGGGGGGCCACACCCCGGAGACGCGTGCCGCCTCTTCGGACATGCCACAACACCACCCCGCATGTATGAGGGGCCGGTGCGACGCTCCGGTGGCATTGCTACCCCCCCAGGGCCCCCGTCCCGCCTAACCCTGTAGCGGTTGACCACGAGATCTAACGCTTTGACTTTCCACGGACGGGCTTTGACCAGTGGACCTCTCCACCCGGTTGTGTCAGGTCAGCCCAGAGGGACACCTGGGAGCAACATCCGGGCCAAACCCACAGCTACATCCCCTCCGTGTAGACCCGACGCGTCCGTTTCCCCCCTCCAGGTGCCGGCGGCGGCGCCGTCCGTGAGGGGGGCCACACCCCGGAGACGCGTGCCGCCTCTTCGGACATGCCACAACACCACCCCGCATGTATGAGGGGCCGGTGCGACGCTCCGGTGGCATTGCTACCCCCCCAGGGCCCCCGTCCCGCCTAACCCTGGAGCGGTTGACCACGAGATCTAGCCCTTTGACTTTCCACGGACGGGCTTTGACCAGTGGACCTCTCCACCCGGTTGTGTCAGGTCAGCCCAGAGGGACACCTGGGAGCAACATCCGGGCCAAACCCACAGCTACATCCCCTCCGTGTAGACCCGACGCGTCCGTTTCCCCCCTCCAGGTGCCGGCGGCGGCGCCGTCCGTGAGGGGGGCCACACCCCGGAGACGCGTGCCGCCTCTTCGGACATGCCACAACACCACCCCGCATGTATGAGGGGCCGGTGCGACGCTCCGGTGGCATTGCTAACCCCCAGGGCCCCCGTCCCGCCTAACCCTGCAGCGGTTGACCACGAGATCTAACGCTTTGACTTTCCACGGACGGGCTTTGACCAGTGGACCTCTCCACCCGGTTGTGTCAGGTCAGCCCAGAGGGACACCTGGGAGCAACATCCGGGCCAAACCCACAGCTACATCCCCTCCGTGTAGACCCGACGCGTCCGTTTCCCCCCTCCAGGTGCCGGCGGCGGCGCCGTCCGTGAGGGGGGCCACACCCCGGAGACGCGTGCCGCCTCTTCGGACATGCCACAACACCACCCCGCATGTATGAGGGGCCGGTGCGACGCTCCGGTGGCATTGCTACCCCCCCAGGGCCCCCGTCCCGCCTAACCCTGCAGCGGTTGACCACGAGATCTAACACTTTGACTTTCCACGGACGGGCTTTGACCAGTGGACCTCTCCACCCGGTTGTGTCAGGTCAGCCCAGAGGGACACCTGGGAGCAACATCCGGGCCAAACCCACAACTACATCCCCTCCGTGTAGACCCGACGCGTCCGTTTCCCCACTCCAGGTGCCGGCGGCGGCGCCGTCCGTGAGGGGGGCCACACCCCGGAGACGCGTGCCGCCTCTTCGGACATGCCACAACACCACCCCGCATGTATGAGGGGCCGGTGCGACGCTCCGGTGGCATTGCTACCCCCCCAGGGCCCCTGTCCCACCTAACCCTGCAGCGGTTGACCACGAGATCTAACGCTTTGACTTTTCACGGACGGGCTTTGACCAGTGGACCTCTCCACCCGGTTGTGTCAGGTCAGCCCAGAGGGACACCTGGGAGAAACATCCGGGCCAAACCCACAGCTACATCCCCTCCGTGTAGACCCGACGCGTCCGCTTCCCCCCTCCAGGTGCCGGCGGCGGCGCCGTCCGTGAGGGGGGCCACACCCCGGAGACGCGTGCCGCCTCTTCGGACATGCCACAACACCACCCCGCATGTATGAGGAGCCGGTGCGACGCTCCGGTGGCATTGCTACCCCCCCCAGGGCCCCCGTCCCGCCTAACCCTGCAGCGGTTGACCACGAGATCTAGCCCTTTGACTTTTCACGGACGGGCTTTGACCAGTGGACCTCTCCACCCGGTTGTGTCAGGTCAGCCCAGAGGGACACCTGGGAGCAACATCCGGGCCAAACCCACAGCTACATCCCCTCCGTGTAGACCCGACGCGTCCGTTTCCCCCCTCCAGGTGCCGGCGGCGGCGCCGTCCGTGAGGGGGGCCACACCCCGGAGACGCGTGCCGCCTCTTCGGACATGCCACAACACCACCCCGCATGTATGAGGGGCCGGTGCGACGCTCCGGTGGCATTGCTACCCCCCCAGGGCCCCCGTCCCGCCTAACCCTGTAGCGGTTGACCACGAGATCTAACGCTTTGACTTTCCACGGACGGGCTTTGACCAGTGGACCTCTCCACCCGGTTGTGTCAGGTCAGCCCAGAGGGACACCTGGGAGCAACATCCGGGCCAAACCCACAGCTACATCCCCTCCGTGTAGACCCGACGCGTCCGTTTCCCCCCTCCAGGTGCCGGCGGCGGCGCCGTCCGTGAGGGGGGCCACACCCCGGAGACGCGTGCCGCCTCTTCGGACATGCCACAACACCACCCCGCATGTATGAGGGGCCGGTGCGACGCTCCGGTGGCATTGCTACCCCCCCAGGGCCCCCGTCCCGCCTAACCCTGGAGCGGTTGACCACGAGATCTAGCCCTTTGACTTTCCACGGACGGGCTTTGACCAGTGGACCTCTCCACCCGGTTGTGTCAGGTCAGCCCAGAGGGACACCTGGGAGCAACATCCGGGCCAAACCCACAGCTACATCCCCTCCGTGTAGACCCGACGCGTCCGTTTCCCCCCTCCAGGTGCCGGCGGCGGCGCCGTCCGTGAGGGGGGCCACACCCCGGAGACGCGTGCCGCCTCTTCGGACATGCCACAACACCACCCCGCATGTATGAGGGGCCGGTGCGACGCTCCGGTGGCATTGCTACCCCCCAGGGCCCCCGTCCCGCCTAACCCTGCAGCGGTTGACCACGAGATCTAACGCTTTGACTTTCCACGGACGGGCTTTGACCAGTGGACCTCTCCACCCGGTTGTGTCAGGTCAGCCCAGAGGGACACCTGGGAGCAACATCCGGGCCAAACCCACAGCTACATCCCCTCCGTGTAGACCCGACGCGTCCGTTTCCCCCCTCCAGGTGCCGGCGGCGGCGCCGTCCGTGAGGGGGGCCACACCCCGGAGACGCGTGCCGCCTCTTCGGACATGCCACAACACCACCCCGCATGTATGAGGGGCCGGTGCGACGCTCCGGTGGCATTGCTACCCCCCCAGGGCCCCCGTCCCGCCTAACCCTGCAGCGGTTGACCACGAGATCTAACGCTTTGACTTTCCACGGACGGGCTTTGACCAGTGGACCTCTCCACCCGGTTGTGTCAGGTCAGCCCAGAGGGACACCTGGGAGCAACATCCGGGCCAAACCCACAACTACATCCCCTCCGTGTAGACCCGACGCGTCCGTTTCCCCCCTCCAGGTGCCGGCGGCGGCGCCGTCCGTGAGGGGGGCCACACCCCGGAGACGCGTGCCGCCTCTTCGGACATGCCACAACACCACCCCGCATGTATGAGGGGCCGGTGCGACGCTCCGGTGGCATTGCTACCCCCCCAGGGCCCCTGTCCCACCTAACCCTGCAGCGGTTGACCACGAGATCTAACGCTTTGACTTTTCACGGACGGGCTTTGACCAGTGGACCTCTCCACCCGGTTGTGTCAGGTCAGCCCAGAGGGACACCTGGGAGAAACATCCGGGCCAAACCCACAGCTACATCCCCTCCGTGTAGACCCGACGCGTCCGCTTCCCCCCTCCAGGTGCCGGCGGCGGCGCCGTCCGTGAGGGGGGCCACACCCCGGAGACGCGTGCCGCCTCTTCGGACATGCCACAACACCACCCCGCATGTATGAGGGGCCGGTGCGACGCTCCGGTGGCATTGCTACCCCCCCCAGGGCCCCCGTCCCGCCTAACCCTGCAGCGGTTGACCACGAGATCTAGCCCTTTGACTTTTCACGGACGGGCTTTGACCAGTGGACCTCTCCACCCGGTTGTGTCAGGTCAGCCCAGAGGGACACCTGGGAGCAACATCCGGGCCAAACCCACAGCTACATCCCCTCCGTGTAGACCCGACGCGTCCGTTTCCCCCCTCCAGGTGCCGGCGGCGGCGCCGTCCGTGAGGGGGGCCACACCCCGGAGACGCGTGCCGCCTCTTCGGACATGCCACAACACCACCCCGCATGTATGAGGGGCCGGTGCGACGCTCCGGTGGCATTGCTACCCCCCCAGGGCCCCCGTCCCGCCTAACCCTGTAGCGGTTGACCACGAGATCTAACGCTTTGACTTTCCACGGACGGGCTTTGACCAGTGGACCTCTCCACCCGGTTGTGTCAGGTCAGCCCAGAGGGACACCTGGGAGCAACATCCGGGCCAAACCCACAGCTACATCCCCTCCGTGTAGACCCGACGCGTCCGTTTCCCCCCTCCAGGTGCCGGCGGCGGCGCCGTCCGTGAGGGGGGCCACACCCCGGAGACGCGTGCCGCCTCTTCGGACATGCCACAACACCACCCCGCATGTATGAGGGGCCGGTGCGACGCTCCGGTGGCATTGCTACCCCCCAGGGCCCCCGTCCCGCCTAACCCTGCAGCGGTTGACCACGAGATCTAACGCTTTGACTTTCCACGGACGGGCTTTGACCAGTGGACCTCTCCACCCGGTTGTGTCAGGTCAGCCCAGAGGGACACCTGGGAGCAACATCCGGGCCAAACCCACAGCTACATCCCCTCCGTGTAGACCCGACGCGTCCGTTTCCCCCCTCCAGGTGCCGGCGGCGGCGCCGTCCGTGAGGGGGGCCACACCCCGGAGACGCGTGCCGCCTCTTCGGACATGCCACAACACCACCCCGCATGTATGAGGGGCCGGTGCGACGCTCCGGTGGCATTGCTACCCCCCCAGGGCCCCCGTCCCGCCTAACCCTGCAGCGGTTGACCACGAGATCTAACGCTTTGACTTTCCACGGACGGGCTTTGACCAGTGGACCTCTCCACCCGGTTGTGTCAGGTCAGCCCAGAGGGACACCTGGGAGCAACATCCGGGCCAAACCCACAACTACATCCCCTCCGTGTAGACCCGACGCGTCCGTTTCCCCCCTCCAGGTGCCGGCGGCGGCGCCGTCCGTGAGGGGGGCCACACCCCGGAGACGCGTGCCGCCTCTTCGGACATGCCACAACACCACCCCGCATGTATGAGGGGCCGGTGCGACGCTCCGGTGGCATTGCTACCCCCCCAGGGCCCCTGTCCCACCTAACCCTGCAGCGGTTGACCACGAGATCTAACGCTTTGACTTTTCACGGACGGGCTTTGACCAGTGGACCTCTCCACCCGGTTGTGTCAGGTCAGCCCAGAGGGACACCTGGGAGAAACATCCGGGCCAAACCCACAGCTACATCCCCTCCGTGTAGACCCGACGCGTCCGCTTCCCCCCTCCAGGTGCCGGCGGCGGCGCCGTCCGTGAGGGGGGCCACACCCCGGAGACGCGTGCCGCCTCTTCGGACATGCCACAACACCACCCCGCATGTATGAGGGGCCGGTGCGACGCTCCGGTGGCATTGCTACCCCCCCCAGGGCCCCCGTCCCGCCTAACCCTGCAGCGGTTGACCACGAGATCTAGCCCTTTGACTTTTCACGGACGGGCTTTGACCAGTGGACCTCTCCACCCGGTTGTGTCAGGTCAGCCCAGAGGGACACCTGGGAGCAACATCCGGGCCAAACCCACAGCTACATCCCCTCCGTGTAGACCCGACGCGTCCGTTTCCCCCCTCCAGGTGCCGGCGGCGGCGCCGTCCGTGAGGGGGGCCACACCCCGGAGACGCGTGCCGCCTCTTCGGACATGCCACAACACCACCCCGCATGTATGAGGGGCCGGTGCGACGCTCCGGTGGCATTGCTACCCCCCCAGGGCCCCCGTCCCGCCTAACCCTGTAGCGGTTGACCACGAGATCTAACGCTTTGACTTTCCACGGACGGGCTTTGACCAGTGGACCTCTCCACCCGGTTGTGTCAGGTCAGCCCAGAGGGACACCTGGGAGCAACATCCGGGCCAAACCCACAGCTACATCCCCTCCGTGTAGACCCGACGCGTCCGTTTCCCCCCTCCAGGTGCCGGCGGCGGCGCCGTCCGTGAGGGGGGCCACACCCCGGAGACGCGTGCCGCCTCTTCGGACATGCCACAACACCACCCCGCATGTATGAGGGGCCGGTGCGACGCTCCGGTGGCATTGCTACCCCCCCAGGGCCCCCGTCCCGCCTAACCCTGCAGCGGTTGACCACGAGATCTAACGCTTTGACTTTCCACGGACGGGCTTTGACAAGTGGACCTCTCCACCCGGTTGTGTCAGGTCAGCCCAGAGGGACACCTGGGAGCAACATCCAGGCCAAACCCACAGCTACATCCCCTCCGTGTAGACCCGACGCGTCCGTTTCCCCCCTCCAGGTGCCGGCGGCGGCGCCGTCCGTGAGGGGGGCCACACCCCGGAGACGCGTGCCGCCTCTTCGAACATGCCACAACACCACCCGGTTGTGGTAGGTCATCCCATAGAAACACTTGGGAGCAATGTCCCCTCCGTATAGACCCGATGCGGCTGTTTCCGCCCTCCAGGTGCCGGCGGCGGCGCCGTCCGTGAGGGGGGCACACCGCGGACGTGAGGGGGGTTACACTCCGGAGACGGGTGCCGGGCGTTTGCAACCGCCACAAAACTTCTGTCGGCATAGCTGTTTTTGATTTTAATAAAATATAAGGACCTATATTCAAAAGAACATGACGGCACATTATATATTAACGTGCTTGAAAAAAAATACACACTATATATATATTCATAATCTATGGAAAAAAATACAAACTATATATATATTCATATGTATGTTTATATTTACACATAATACATGTCAGTTAATATAATAATACATAAAAAAGCATAAAAAAATAAAAAAATCTAACTATGCCGACGGCATTGCCGTCGGCATAGCTACGCCCAGGGGCGGGACGCGTGCCGCGGATCGCTGACGTGGCAGGTATGCCGACGGCAGCCGTCGGGTTAATATAATACATAAAAAAGCATAAAAAAAGTAAAAAAAAATCTAACTATGCCGACGGCATTGCCGTCGGCATAGCTACGGCCAGGGGCGGGCTGCGTGCCGCGGATCGCTGACGTGGCAGGTATGCCGACGGCAGCGGTCGGCATATGCGCTGGACGGTGCGCCGCGGATCGGTGACGTGGCATGCTGGCCTATGCCGACGGCCCGACGTCTCGACCGTCGGCATAGCTCTGACGACGTTAGCCGCCCGTCACGTATGGGGTCGCCGGTCCCACGACTATGCCGACGGCCGGTGTATGCCGACGGCCGTCGGTGTGCTCGCATCTAGGCCGACAGCCTTTCTGGGCTGACGGCAGCCGTCGGCTTAGATCGGAATACGCCGACGGCCTGAGTACGCCGACGGCCAGGACCAGGCTGTCGGCATAGATACGACTAGGCCGACGGGGGCCGTCGGCATTGTTTTGGCCGTCGGGTTAGCATCCTTTTCCGGTAGTGAGAAGTGGTATGTACTGTCGGAGTATATACTGCCCCTCTTTTGAAGAACTATATACTGCGTGTTTTAATGAGGATATGTGAAACAAGTATATACTGCATAAATGGAGTAGTATGTCTACGTGACCCTTAGAAGAAAATGTTGTATTCCTCCGTGTAGTTTGTAGTTTGTCTCAATATCTCAGACGGGCCAACTATAAATATACTCAACGCGGATGGGTGAGGCGACGCGTGAGGCGACGCCCGGGGCGACACGGGCGCCCGTTTCATCACCGCCCGCCACCTCATCGGCGGCGTCCCAGCCGGCGCCGCTCGATCTCGCGGGCGGAGGGCCGGATCGCGCGACGGAGGAGGATAGATCGGGCGCCGGTACTCCCACCACCTGATCCGCCTCCGCGGGCAAGGTCCAGGACTCCAGGTTGGATGCGGTCGTACCTAGGAGGTGGAGGGCCTGGTTCTCCTCGGAGGACGATGGACCACAAGGACGACAACATTCAGTCCTGCTCAATCTGCATCCGCCGTCTAGATGGATCACGATCAGAGACGCTGACGAGGACATTCTCACCGGCAAATATCTTCAGATCGACGAGGAGGTCCATGAGGGGGATCACATGAAGATTGATCTAGATCCAGGTTGTGGTAGGAAGTCCGATCCTGCCACCACGATCTGATGATTTGCTGGAGGTTCCAGAGGTACGTCCTGTCTATACATCTATTTCCGGTTCTAATCGTCGCCGGCTGGGAGGCTGTTTTTGGGTGTTGGCGCAGGAGGATGACGAGGACGACGAATTCGTGGGGAGGAGCAATGATCTTTGCGCGCAGGTTACATCTCCACCGCTAGGACAAGTCGAAGATGTTGGGTTGCAATGCCCGACGTATCATACTGCTGGTACAGGGGCTCACAAGGACAAGAGGAATGATCCTGGCGGTAAGAAACTGATGATGAAGCCGGCGGCCGCGACGAAGCCATGGATCGGTCCGATTCCTAAGGTTCACTTGCCACCAATCACTTTGGCTGATTATTTTGAATCACAGCGGTGGACAATGGTCACCAACAAGAAACAACGAAGGCCGGCGTTGGGGCAGCCGCCGGCGCCGGCGCCGATCAAGCCGATGAGGGAGGTGCGGGAGGCACGTTTGAATTCTCTGATCGGTCTCAATGGGCCTGATTTTCAACAATCCCAATTGGGCTCAAAAGTACCTGGGTATATGGCCCAGGAGCGAGCCCAATGGGAGTTTGTGCGTTGCGAGAAGGATCTGTCGGACGTAGCGATCACGAGCGATCGTAATCCCGGAGACCCTTCGCACGTGGCTAGGGTTCTATCGCGACGGGCAGCTACAGGTTTCCGAGAGCCCGGGGCTGGGCGTGCTGTGCGCATACCGCCTGCTTCCGGTGCGACGAAGGGGATCATGGCGGGGCGAGGTCATCCGCCGCCGAAGCCTGTCCCCATACCTGCGCGGGAGGCTGGGACTTCAAGGACGACGCCGTCCGTGCATGAGCAAGCGGCTGCGCCGACTGATGTGGCGGCTGGGCGCGGGAACGGTCATGACGGCGGATCTGGACGCCAGCATGGCCGAGGACAGTGGAGCGACGGCGCTATGGCGGGCCGTGGTGGCTTCAACAACCGTGGCAGCTATGGTGCTGGACGTGGATTTGATGGTGGTCATCAGGGCTACCGATCCAGCTGGAATCAATGTGACGAGGGTGGAGGTCGGGGCTTCGGTGGGAGTCCGTGGTATCGGACCTTCAATCCTCCACAAGGCGAGTTCGTGGAAGGAGCCACAGGTCCGCACTATCGGCAGCGGGGTGGGCGTGGTGGCGGTGGGCGTACATTCGGCCGGAATCCACCTCCGCGACGCCCTTTTGTTCCGAGACAAACTGATTCAAGTTCACAGCAAACTCATGATGGTGGGGCGGCAAAGACGGCAGCCCCAAAAGCTGTTGTTGCTGCTGATACTTTGCCAAAGGCAGCGATGACGGAGGTGACGACTTTGGCAACGGTATCTATACCGACCACGACAGCTGCAGATAACAGGGATGCATCTAGTGATAAAGGAAGTGACAAGGCAGACATTGTGCGGGCTAATAAGGCTGCCCGCAAGAAAGAGAAATTGAGTTGTTATCGGTGTGGTGAACCAGGGCATTTTGGCATTGATTGTAAGGCAGAATTATGTGACATCTGTCGGAAACCTGGCCACTCATCGGAGGTTTGTCCGCTGCTGCTGGGACCAAAGCCTGTGGTGAACATATACGGTGTATGCAACAACAGGCTCATGTTCTTTGAGACTCCACATACGGTTACGGTGAACCCACGTTTGGAGAGCTCTAAGTTTGGGATGATCCGAGTTACTCAAGGGACACTGACAGAGGAGCAGGTGTCTCAACAACTCAGGAGGCTGGTTTCTGATTCATTCCAGTGGAATCCCATTAGGATGGAGGAACAGATCTACAGAGTGGAGTTCCCTAGGAGGGAGGACTTTGAGCGCTTATTGACGTTTGGGTGCAGTAAGGTTCCAGGGAGTAAGTGCATCCTTGTGTTCGAGGAGTGCACAAAACCCGAGCCAACGGGAACACCACTATAGCAGGTTTGGATCAGACTCTCAGGTGTTCCAGAGGCTTTGCTTGATGACTTTCTTATTGTCTGGAGCCTCGGTTCTCTAGTAGGGAAAACTGAGGAGGTGGATATGCCATTTACTCGTATGCACGGGATTGCGAGGCTGTGGGTCAGTGTTATTGATGTGGATTATGTTCCAGACTTTGTTCCTTGGGTTTACGGTGGCATGAATTACGATCTCGACGTTGAGGTTGAGGAAACACAAAAGTCAGAAAACAGCACTGGGATCAAAGATGTTGACATGACTGATGGTGGGGACGGTAGTGGTAACAAAGAAACAGATGGAAAGCATGATGGGCATGATGGGAATGAGAAACTAGCTGCAAAGCAGTCTACGGTTGTTGAGTCGCGGACAAACAAGGGGTCTGCACCTGCTGTTACGCCATCAGCCTCTCTCCAGTTTGGTTCTTTCCAGGCAGTTTCTGCTCCAAGTCGCTTTCGATGCGACCGTGTGCAGAGGGAGGACTTACCTGAGACACTTCACTCAGATACGCTTGGGGAGCAGCCTCGTCAGCAGGCGGATGAGGAATCTTCATAGCTGACGTTGCAGTGTCAGTGCATTGTGGAGGTGGAGATGAAGGTGGATCACAACGGGCAGGAGGCCCGTGTGTCTCTTCCGCCATCACCAATAGGTACAGTAACCGGCAAAAACTCGCTAGCACATGAGGAGGTTCCATTATAGACGGAGGAGCGCCGACCGGTTAAAGAGGTTGGCTCTTCGGGCCATATTGCACCACACCATTCCATGATGGCCGCTGAAGACGGCCGAACGACGGAACCTGCCGCTCCAGTCGCCAGGATGGATGCTTCACCAGCAGCTCGGCCTGAGGGGCCGGTACCTGCTGCTCCGGTCCCGGTTGGGTATATGGCAGGCGGCCATAGCCCGGGCGGCGTTGCGAGCGCCGACGTCATTGCTTTTGGAGGGATTCCGGATCCGGCGGCTGGTGACAGACGATACAGTCACCGGATTCAGGGTCAACCGGATGCGGACGACTTACAACTAGGCCGAGTGATGAGGGCCGCCAAGCTTCGTGATAGACTTAGAAGCGGATAGAGCTTTGGATTTAATTAGAAACATAGCGGCAGTGAAGCCGATGAACGATACTGATATTAATAATCTGGGGGTTACCAAATTACAGAAGTTATGTGAGGATCTCAATCCCACGGAGGGATTGCAATATGAGGATGAAGAAGAGGGTTCAGAGGGGTATATGGCCTCTTTGCAACCAAATGTCACTCCCACAAACACTGCCACTGGTCATGAGGACGCAGAGGTGATGACGGATACACCAAAAAGAACCTGGAAGAGGAAGGTTTATTCGACGTCGGCAGTGCATAGGAGTGCGAGAGTAAAACAAAAGAAAAAATTCCATGATGATCTATGAAAGGGATCTTTTGGAATAGCAGAGGTCTAGCGGACTTGGCTAAAATAAGATTTCTTAGAGAATCATCGATTGAGCACAAATTGGATTTCATGGCTCTACTAGAGATGGGTAGAGATAATTATACTCCTCAGTTTCTTAACAACATTTCCGGTGGGGTGGATTTTGATTGGCACTGTATACCTCCAAGGGGCAGGTCCGGAGGGATCCTTCTTGGGGTAAAGTGTGAAACATTAGAAGTATTGAATGTAGTGTATGGAGATTTTGCCGTCAAATTTTGTGTAAGATCGAAAGTTGATGGTTTTAGATGGGCTCTGGTGGCTGTATATGGTGCGGCTCAACCTGAACTTAAATCTGACTTTCTCGCAGATTTGGTGAGAATTTGTGGGAATGAAAGTCTACCTATCCTTGTCGGGGGAGACTTTAACATCATTAGAAGGCAAGAGGAGAAGAACAACGACCATTTCGATGGAAGGTGGTCTTTCATGTTCAACATGATTATCGAGAGTCTCGATTTGAGGGAGATTGACCTCACTGGCAGAAAATTTACATGGGCTAATTCACTACCGGTACCAACATACGAGAAGTTGGACCGAGTTCTTACAAGCGTAGAATGGGAGCAGAAGTACCCTTTAGTAACGGTTCATGCATTACAAAGGGCAATTTCAGACCACACGCCATTATTGGTTGATTCCGGAGAAGCGAATCATGTGGGTAAGAAAAATAATTTCTCTTTTGAATTAAGTTGGTTCGAGAGAGAGGGGTTCATGGATATCATTGCTACAGAATGGGCTAGGGACTCTGGCGGGAAATCTAACATTGATAGGTGGCAAAACAAAATCAGACACTTGCGCCAGTTCTTGAGAGGCTGGGCCAAGAATCAAAGTGGATTATATAGAGTGGAAAGAGAGAGACTCATTCAGATCATCAATGAGTTAGATGTGAAAGCTGAGTCCTCTCTTCTTAATATATCAGATCAGAATATTAAGACTGAGGCTGAAAAGAAGTTACAGACTTTGTTGAGAGAGGAGGAGATGAAATGGGCACTTCGAGCCAAGGTGACGAAGGCGGTCCATGGGGATGATAACACACAGTTCTTCCACATGATTGCGAATGGCAAACATAGGAAGAAAAAAATAATTCAACTTGAGCAGGACGAGGGTACAATTGTAGGACAGGAGAACCTAAAATTGTACATCTCCGAGTACTACAAGAAACTCTTTGGTGCACGTGAAGAGAATTTTGTTACTCTGGATGAGAGTTCAACTCGGGACATACCTCAGCTCAATACAGATGACAATGAGGTATTGCCAGCCCCCTTTACTCAGAAAGAGGTGATTGATGCAATAGCACAAATGAAACCCTGTTTATTTTTCTCTTTTAAAAAGTTAGAAAAGGTCAAATTTCATGGATGGCGTACTTTACAAAAAAAAAATATCTTTCCACCAGATCACGTGTACCATCGCATAACCTTTTTTTCCGAAGGAACTGCGGTGTTCTTGCCCAATACGGCTGTTTCACCTGCTAACTTCTCAATCCAGTCTCTATGCATTGCGTGCGTCGAAGGCCTAAGAAAACCGATGTGCTTACAGTTTGGCATATGTTTCTTTCTTACCTACCATGTGGAATATGTCACATGCAGTCGTGTTGTTGTTTGCTTGTGTTCAGTCCGCTGCTTCCAACGTATGCTGTGCCACTAGAAACCTCATCCCGAGAATTCAACGTTTGATGATTCGTAACTTCTAACACGGGATATCATCACCATTTTTTAATTTGTTTTGCGGGGGAGATATCATCACCATAATTATTGAATTGCCGAGAATTCAACGTTTGATGATTCGTAACTTCTAACACGGGATATCATCACCATTTTTTAATTTGTTTTGCGGGGGAGATATCATCACCATAATTATTGAATTGCCGGGATGAAGTGCTGCTACAGGTATATATACGCACAGAGCGATAACATAAACGTATCAAACTATCAACATCTAGTCGCTATGCGTTGCGTACGTGGAAGGCCTGCTACATGGGGGCCTAAGGGCATCTCCAACCGCAACCCACAAAAAATCCTTCCATATCCGTTCGCGGACAGGGATCAGTCCGCCGACATGGATGTGAGAAGTCAACATACAACACTGACCGCATACATTTGAAACTCATTTCCAACAAACCGCATGAAATTCATGCTAATACAGCCGCATTTTATACAAACATGACGGATTTCGTACAAACCGGACGAACGGTTACATTTTGGAAATATTTTCAACTAAAAAGTTAAAACTAAGTGTATGTACGGCCGCGTGGAGCTTCACTCCCACGACACAGATACACTACACTAGTCTACGGCCGGCTGTGGCTTGTCTTCCCCATGTCCGGCAGCCCGCTCACCGGACTGCCGTTAGCGCCGGAGGTATATGCTTTAGCGCAAAGGGCGGATTGCTTCCCACTGCTCATCGGAGTGGAACCCCCGGCTGATGCTTCAACCGGAGGGGACGGGGGCGCGTCCGCTTACGTGAAGTGCAAGTGAGAGCCGACGATGCTCTAACATAAAGAAGAACCGGGCAAGACACCGGCTGTGTACGCCGGTGTCGCGTCAGTGGTAGTCTTCATGGGACCCAAGCGGCGGCGGCTTCCCGTGTTCTACTTCTCCGGTGATGCCGGCTGGCATGGACGTGCTGGCCGCACCTCGTCCATATTCGTACAGCCGGCTTCTTTCTCTGCGTGCATGGCACGGCTACGCGCGCGTCGACGGAGGATGGCGTGGTCGCAGATACTGGATGCGTTGATGCATGTGCTGTTGGGAAACTTAGTAGAAAACAAAAAATATATCGCACCTACGATCACCCAAGATCAATATGAAGATGAATAACGGGTTGGGATCACGATCGTTACCGTCACCAAGTTGCAGCGAAAGAAGAACGTGTCGGTGTAGATTGTACTTGGAGTCCCTCGAATCATTGATGAACGATCCCGTGAACCTTTGACCGGCTTATCAATTTGTCTTCTTGTTGGCGGCTCGAAATGTACACCATCTTATTTTTCTCTTTACTTGTAGTTGAACTGTAAAACGTCATCGTTCCCAAGACTACCAAGATCTGTAACTGGGTTAGATCTCAAGAATCAACACTAACTTTGGAGAACCTCGTGAGTCAAGGTCTTTTGCCGGCTCAAAATGTTATAAGTTGGCGGGCACCTGAAGAATCCTCCCCTCCGCCTGAGTAAGAGGAGATTGTTGTTTTTACTGATCATCTGCATAGGGGCTTTCGACCACCCGGCTCGAAGTTCTTCAGAGATCTTTTACACTTTTTCAACCTCGGACCTCAGGATATTGGTCCCAATTCGATGACCAATATCTGTCCATTTCAAGTTTTGTGTGAAGTATACCTCTACATCGAGCCGTCTGTGACCCTCTTTAGGGAGTTTTTCTATATCAACCATCAGACTAAGGTCAAGCATGGCTCCAGTACTGAACTTGGCAGCATCTCTATTCAAAAGAGGAAAAACAGTCCTTTCCCCGAGTCGAAATTGGCAAGTCATACGAAGGGGTGGAATAAAACTTGGTTTTATTGTAAAAACACTTCCCCTGCAAGGCAGAATCCTTTGTCGGGTTACCGATTGGAACGGCTTGACGCCAGTTCTGATTTCCCGGGTTGGCCAACTGAAGAGGAGAGAGACTTGCTAGCGCCTATGCGCACCAAACTAAGGGCTTTAACTGCTCATGGCCTTACCAGAATCGACCTGATCCGGTGTTGGATAACTTGGCGAATCCAACCCATCAGCGTGAGAGGCGACTTGATGTGCAATTATACTGTCGAGAAAAAAGATGCTCAACGCTTCAGCGGGAAGGAACTAACTTCTAGTGACATCAACAAGGCTACCAAAAAATTCTTTGCTGACTCAAAGCAGAAGTGTAGCATAACGGGACTGGCTCCATTTTATTTGAAGAATCCAGTTCCTCCGATATGTACTTTACGAATATGCTTCATTTCTTTGTCAATTTCGCTTTAATCGATCATACTTATTATCCGGCTTATATCACACTACTAGAAAAAAGCCTAGTAGTAGCGCGGGTTAAACAGCTAGTAGTAGCGCGGGTGCCCGCGCTACTACTACGGCGCTACAGCTAACTGGTAGTAGTAGCGCGGGTGCACCCGCGCTACTAGTACGTGTCTTAGTAGTAGCGCGTGTGCCACACGCGCTACTACTAACTATCTGTAGCACGTACCTGTGACCCACGCTACTACTACTAATTTCAAAAACCAAAAAAAATAATATCGATCCCGTGCGTGCTTTCAATGGTGCCAATGGTTCGATGCAGCGACGACAGGGGTCGCCGGAGGCGCGGACGCGCGGCGACAGACCAGATCCGGCGGCGGCTGCTGGAGAGGGCCTAGATCCAGGGCAGAGCAAGGCGGCGGCGTGGGGATTCTGTTCGCATCCAAGGCAGAGAGCTCCTGGTCGTCCATGGCGACGACCTGCACGGGCATGGACATGGGAGTGTGAGTCAAACCAGTGGGAGAGAGAGAAAAAGGAAAATGAGGGAGAGAGGAAGGAGATGGAGGGAGCAGCGGGGTTTTGGTCACCGGTGGTGGGGGGCTCTGGCGTGATGCCATGGAGACACTGGGGAAGACCGGCGAGCTCTTGGATGCCGGCGGCCGAGGCGGCGGCCTCTTTACGCGCCATGGAGGAGGAGGCGCGCCTGGGCAGGAGGTCCATGTGAGAGCCTATGGAGAGAGAGGGGCGAGAGGGACGGGAGAGAAGAAGGATTTAGAGGAGGAGATGGGGAGATGGGGCTGTTAAAAAACTCTGTACTTAGTAGTAGCGCGGGTTATAAACCCGCGCTACTACTATGGCCTGTCCTAGGGGGCCACGGTAGATACCACTTACTAGTAGCGAGGGGTATAAACCCGCGCTACTACTATCAACTTAGTAGTAGCGCGGGTTTATAACCCTCGCTACTACTATGGCCTGTCCCCGGGGGGTACGGTAGAGACCACTTAGTAGTAGCGAGGGGTATAAACCCGCGCTACTACTAACAACTTAGTAGTAGCGGGTGGTATAAACCCGTGCTACTAGTAAGTACCAGTAGCGAGGGGTAAAAACCCGCGCTACTAGTAAGCGTCTGTCTATAAGCTTTTTCCTAGTAGTGTCACTGCAGGGAGACTTTGATTTATGGAAAGTCACATCCAAAGCTCCTGCTCCTTCATCAGGGCAAATGGATGACCCGGCTCATGAATCATCCTCGGGAGAAGAATCTGAGGTAGAACTCGACTCGCTTGGCCATTTATTCATTGCACTTGCTAATGCATCCTCTTCCCAGGACAACACCGAAACTAGTCAAGCCGGCAACATTGAGGTAATTTCAATTTCCTCCAACTCATCAAAAACGTATATCCCGAGGAAGCCAAGACGAGCCGTCAGGAAAGTTAAGTTTTCTCACCCAGATGCCCACTTAGACCCCAACTTTCTTTTGAAGAAAACTCAACAAGCCGGCCAGTCGAAGCGCAAGACCCGAAGCAGCTCGGGCGAGTTGGCGCCCGGCTTATCTCTTGAGCCGGCCGCCCGTAGGCAATGTGTTGAGTTGCTGCATAATCCAAATGCTTCTCGTCCAAAAGCCGTCCTTTTTAAGCAACCTCTTAGTCCTTCTAATTCACTTTATCAGGAATCGCCGCCTTCGTCTGGCGACTCAACGGCGACACAGCTTCCACCTTTCACCATCAATCGTGGGTGAGATTCTATTTGAACTGATGCAGTGTATCTTGTCATGATTTGTTCTTTTCCTTAATTCAATATTTGTCTTTGATGACTGTAGGGCCAAAGCTATTTTGAGAAAACAGACAACCGGGTCGTCTTCCAGTGCTGTAGATCATCAAGTTCCACCCGCGCCGCCAGATGAGGCGGCTACTCATGTTGAGCCTTCAGGTGAAGATAACCCGGAATTGAATGATGACCCGACCCTGGATGTGGAGATGGTCCACGCCGACAAGCCAGTTTTTATAGAAAAGATGGCTGAAGACCAAGGTGTACCGTCTGAACCAGTCTTTCAGCCGCCAAATCCTCCTCATCCTGCAAGTCCTGTGGCCAACGTGGATGATGCCAATACATCAACCACTAATGACAACACAGAAGTTGTTGTTGTGAAAGAAAACTTCCAAGCTCCTGGAACTTCATCTGCTTTGGCTAAAGTTGTAGCTAAGCATAAGTCGAAGATGTTGGAGAAGGGGAAAGCAAAGCTGGAACTTACTGAATTTTCTGCTTTCGAGACTGATAATTTGTACAAACAGTATCTAACCCGGCTATCTGAAAGCCGAGAGATTGAGATGAACCTGGTCAGCGTCATGAAGCAAAAATATGAGGTAAGATTTTACCTTCATGCCATTCATGTATACTCTTATAGCCCCCAAGGACCAGCTTAGTATGAAATAGTGAGCTGGTTCTTCAATATAATTGTTAGAATCAACCGTAGCCCCCAAGGGCCGGGTCATTATGATAATAATGAGCCGGGACTTCATGTGATATAAGAATAAAGGTTTCCTCCTGTAGCCCCCAAGTGCCGGGTCATTATGACAATACTGAGCCGGGACTTCATGTGATATCAAAAAATTGTCACCTGTAGCCCCCAAGGGCCGGCTTATCTCGTTGAGGTAGCCGGGTCTTTTTGTTTTTGGAACTAGAGAAGTGAGGTACATTAGCCCCCAAGTGACATGTAGATTGCTTGCAACTGCATGGGACTTATAAGAAATGGATTTGTGAATGTTGTAGCCCCCAAGCACCGGGTCGTCTTCCTACGCCGGCTCGCGGCTCGAATACCTGTTCTCATGCCTTATCTTGTGCAGGAATCGTTAGGCGAAACAGAGTCTGTTGTAGCCGACTTAAAAAGGCGGCTGAAATAGGAGAAAAATCTGAAGGCTGATGCAAACCGTTTGGCATTTCGCCACCAAGATTCTGCCCGCCAGGCAAATAATGTCCTGAATGAAGGCAAGGCCGAGTTTGAAAAGGAAAGCGCCTCCCTTCTGAAGCGTGCTGAGGATGCGGAGAAAACTCTTGGATCTGTGACCAATGAGTTGCGAACATTGATAAAACAACTTAACGAGATGATCACTGCCATCTTTTGTACGTTTTGCTGATCCCTTGTTTTCGGCATAAATTCCGGGTCAATACTTGTGCCGGCTTATGTTGATGCTTATCTTCTTTGTGTGGGTTAAAAAGATCACAATCTTGTCCAAAAGCCAATAGTCAAACTCAAAACAATCTTCACATATGTGGAGCAATTGTTCACAGGATCTGTGTATGCAATCCTCCGATGAACATTAAAGATATGTTGAATCAGCTATCGACAATCCCTCAGTGGGTTCAAGAATTCAAGAAATCGGCGGCTCGAATGGGAGCCAATATGGCACTTGCTAGGGCCAGAGCGTATCTGCCTGAGTTAGATCTTGCAGCGCTGGCAGGCGGGTTTCCAGAGTATAAGATTGACGGCTATGTGTTTTCTAAAGAAGATTTCACCGCATGCTTAAAAGAGACCCGCACACTGGCAACACTTCTCGCAGATGAGCTGGATTTGTCAAGGTATCAAAATGCCTATTCCATGGAGAACAAACGCATTGATCCACCTAAGGACCAATTTTCAGAACTTGTGCCCCCCCCCCCCGCCGTAAGCATTCTTTTGCCCCTGATGTTGACCCGTCTACTATCGTGCCTGGTGACTCAAACTTCAAAGCTTTGACGTCAATCTAGTGGGTGCAAAAGGGCCACCAGACCCAAGAAGATGAGCTAGCGCAAGCGGAGCCAGAAGCTAAGGGTGAAGCTGAAGACGAAGAAGCTACAAGGCAGGAGGCATAAGCCGACCTCCAGTAGTAATAGTTTGATTTTCGTGAAAAACTTGTTATATTTTGTGGCTCCTGATGTAGGCCTATAGTAGAGATAGCAAATTTTGATCTGTCTGTCGTGCCATCGTGTACGTATCTTCTCATTTCGTTGTGGCTATTTTGCCTGAAAACTTGGACTTCCAATGAGTCACCATTTTATGAACTTCATCCACTTTGCCTCTGATGACAACTTTTTGCCCAATGAGCCACCGTTTAGACGGTATCAGCCGGTCAACATGAGCTGGCGAAATAAGATCATCTATAGCCGCTTGTAGCTTTTGAAAGATGTGTATAAAATAACTGGTCATGATATGTTTGCGGTGTCTTAACACTAGTAGAAAACAAGCCATTAGTCCCGGTTGGGAAGGGCCTTTAGTCTCGGTTCCCCAACCGGGACTAAAGTATAGAGACTAAAGGGTCCAAGCCTTTAGTCCCGGTTGGCTACGAACCGGGACTAAACCCTGGCCACGTGGTCGGCAGCGCGCGCCAGGGCATGGGGACCTTTGGTCCCGGTTGGTAACACCAACCGGGACTAAAGGTTTAGGGGTTTAGGGGTTTAGGGGTTTAGGTGTTTAGGGGTTTAGTGTTTATTGTTTATTTTTCCTTTTCATTTTGTGTTTTCCATTTAATTCTTTTTCATTTCAAACATATTTTACGCTACTTCATACTGTACACGTTACGGATATATAATAGAATTTCTCGTAGAACCGATCATATATCATAAAATTTCTCATATATCATAGAATTTCTCGTACGACCACATGCATACACATATATATATATATACAATTTGGTATATACAATTTATCGTACAATTTGCAGATCATTTGCGGATCGGGTAATGGTATTCTCCGTCGGGAGATATGACCTGCTGAAGCAAAAATCCCGCAATTTCCTCTTGAATTGCTCGTATGCGGTCCGTTGGTAGGAGCTTATCCCACATCTCGTGCATCTTTAAAGAAGGAGATCAATATGAACATGTTAGTTGTGCGTATATGTATTAGATCATGATAAAAAAAATGGTGTTTACGTACCCAAAGATCTCTTGCACTCTTGCTGCTTTCGGTTATAAAGTGAATGTTCTCACAAACGTAATATGCACATATTTCAGTCCCCTGTGACTGCCTCATGCACTTTACGAGAATAGAATTCAATCAGATAATAATGAAGCATGACAATGGTATTGAAACTAGAATTAAAGAGATGCGCGGACGTAGATAGTACTACTTAATTACCCTGGGCTTTCGCCATCTCAACTCTGGTTTCCATTCACCGGTGACCTCTTTGATGAAACGTTTCCAAACCCTACCCGGCAAACAAAATGAATAAAGGAGTTATTAATTACTTGATATCAGGAAATGAACTAATAAAGAAGCCGACATAGTGCGTCAATGATTCAAATTACCTTTCGAGCAACGAATGCAAGCTTATGTAATCTTCAGGGTCTTTACTTAGTGAGTCCAGTACTTCAACAGTTCCATCGTCAACTCTAATGATTAGAAGGATCCAGTGGTAGCTGCGCACACGATTTGTATAAGCGGGCATGCATAACTCATCAACTACACTTAACATCGAGTATATATATATAAGCAAAAATAGAATTTGTAGTACAAGACAGTAACACTCACTGGAAGTTCCAAGGTAAAATTATTTCTGGTTTGTACTTTAGGGCCTTCAAAAACCTTAGAAGCAATTTCTCCGTGTCTTTAGGGTGCCTTCTCAACACTTCTTCATTAACGGTATTTGGGTCAATGAACCCAATGCCATAGACTCCAACTCTTTTCAATTCAAAAATCTTCATTCTGCATAATACCACACAAAAGAATATAGTGAGTATAATAACAGGCAATGAACGAGCTGAGCTAGAGACTTAAATTACAGAAAGAAATCACTTACAGACAATAGCAACTGACGATAGATTTGTCGAGTGCTTTTTGATTGAATAACTGAAAAAATTCTTCATTTTCAATCCACAAATCTTTTTCATGCACGTAATGCTCTTTGTCGATTTTCACCATGAGGCTCTCTCGCCCGTCCTTTACTTCTCTCATGTACCAGTCATGCAATTTGTACATTTGCGTTGTTAGAAGCTTCTCGTCGTCAGGAGTGACCAGAGGTTTCCCGGGGACATATTGCCGTGCTATTTCATTCGGATCTAACGGTGGAAATTCCTCGATCTCTAGGAATTGTTCAACGGTGATACCGAGAATTCTAGCATTCTCTCTATCAACGTCGGTTATTACCACGTTATTGGCACTCACCTTGTGCGGGCTGATCGATTGGACTGCCTGTTCTCCGAGCTGGGGAACAGTTTTCCCGCATTTACTGCTACCGCTCGACTTCTGTCTTTTCTATGATTCATAGGACTTGGTAATACAGCGTTCATAGTCTGATACCGGTCTTTTCTCCGCCAGTTTAGCTGCATCAATAAAGTGTTGTACGACCTCATCGGGTATTTTCTCCTTTGGCGGCGGGGGCACTTTCGGTCCAAAATGGGCCCGCAAAGCGAGATTCACTGATTCATCGAGTTCCTCGTCAGTCTTCTCGTAAGATAACTTCTTTTTGGCAGGAGGCTCGGGTTTCTTCTTTTGTGTTCTCTTCCGCTTTGGAGACGCTGTTTTTCAATATCACGTACGTCTCGCGCTAGGCTCCGTCTCGGGGTGGGACGGAGTCTGCTGACGCGGCGGAGCTTGATATCGCGGACTCGCCATGCGCTCCGTCTCGGGGTGGGATGGATTCGGCTGGCGCGGCGGAGATGGATATGGCGGACTCACCCTGTGCTCCGTCTAGGGGAGGGTTGGAGTCTGCTGACGCGGTGCACTTGGAGGAGGAGTCGGTGGCCTTGGCACCGAGTTTGGAAACACGATGCATTCCTTTTTCCATAAAATGACACAACGCCTGGCTTCTCCCAGTGTCCGCTCCCCTTCACCTCCAGGGTAGTCAAGATCTAGTGATTCATATGCCGACACAACTTGATCCACCCCGACACGAGCATAGCCAGGTGGAATCGGATTGCCGTGGAAAGTTGCTTCAGGTCCACTCGGTAAAGCAAAGCCGTCTTCCGCCTTCATGGATATGTTCTTCAGTTTCACGTGTAGCTCACAAGGTGTCGACTCTAGGATATCATCCACGGGGTAGCGAGCCAGCAGTGCATCATCGGCCGGGACCCCCGTGGAACCCACGCTGCTTTTCGGCATAGATGATGGAATGGTACCATCCAATGCTGGATCTGGTTGCTGCTGCTGCTGAGACGCGCCTTGCTGGCTAAGTTTGTTGATTTGCTCCTACTGCATGTTATATTTGCGTTCCAAGTCCTGAATCCGATCTACTTCATGCTTCTTCTTTCTGGCACGACTTCTGTAGCTGTCGTTCCAATCCGCAAACCCCAGAAGCCACGGAACCATGCCTTTGCCTCGTGTTCGTCCCGGGTGTTCAGGATTCTTGAGGCCGCGCGAAAGCTCGTCCTTCTCTCTCTCGGGCTCGTACACACCCGCTCGAGCTTCTGCTATTGCTTTAAGTAACTCGTCTATGGCTTCTTTAAGACTTTCCTGTTCAAGAACCTCCCCTGTCTTTGGGTCCAACTTTCCCCCATGTGCATAAAACCAAGTCCTGCACCTCTCGGGCCAATTCTCTGTTACTGGAGTGACCCCTGCAGCCTTCATGTTTCTCTCAGATTCATCCCAATTAGGCAACCCAGACTTGTAGCCGCCTAGCCCCAGACTATGGTGCCACGTTTTTTTGTTGGCATTTATCTTGTTTATTCTCGACCGTTTCTTAGCTTCTTCTGATTCCTTGAACTTCACAAATTCGTCCCAGTCATCTGCTAACTTCACATATTCTCCTTTGAATTCTGGAGTCTTCTTTTCGTTTTCCACGTAACTTTTCCATAATCTTTTCTTCCAAGACTGGAATTGTGTGGCCATCTTCTTAAGAGCACACTTCTTGACTTTCGCCCGTCGGAGATTCGTGAGATCCTCTGGTAGGGTGAAATGTTTCATGAGCTCCTCCCAAAGCAGATCTTTTGCTCTTTGGCTGACAAAAGAAACTGCTTGGGTATCTTTTGGCTGATTCCATTCTTGAACGGTGATCGGGATTTGGTCCGTAACGATAACTCCGCATTGACGTATAAATTTGTCCGCATTCTCTTTAGGAGCAATCGGTTCGCCATCTGCTCTGATTTGATCGATGTTAAACTTTACGCCTTGTTTCAACTTTTTTGTCGGGCCACGTTTAACCCTTGTAGAAGATTTGCTGGATCCGGAGGGCTAAAAGGAAGAAAGATTCGTTAATATATACAAATCAATCAATACATCTGATGATCACCAGAGGGCAAATTAGTATCTCGCCGGACTCTGTTAAATGGACAAAAATTTCTTCGCCATCGTCATTGTCAGCTGGTTCGCCTTCGTCTCTTGGTTGTTCTTCCTCAATTCCCTCACCGGATGGGTTAAGGTATTGTGAGCCATCATCTACTTCATTCTCTTCGTTTCCAGAGCGTATCAGGTCGTACATGGCATTCTCTTGATCATGGTCTCTGTCTCTACCGTCCATAGCTTAACTAATCCAGAACAAATATAAAACAATTAGAATGCATTCAATAAGCAGAACCGGAGATATGCAAATCAATACAAGGCAATGCAACAATACGATCATATAATATCACTAATACATCATCGAATAGTATCACTAATACATCATCGAATATAATATCACTAATACAGATCTAGTTGACGTCTCGCGGCGCAGGCGGTGGACACCCAAAGATAAGGAACTATGACAGGATCATAGCTCGGGTGTGATCCCTGAAGAACCTGCCAGGTATTGGAGAACCTGGCGTCCAACGCAGCCATGTAGCGTCGGACATGCTCGTCCTCCTCCCTGACACGGCGACATACCACCTCCGTGGGGGCCGGCTCCCTCTGGACCGATAGTGGTCCACGCGACCGCCACCAAATAACCTCCGGGTCGACGACGGGACCCTCATTCCTCACCAAGCTCCATGCCCCGAAAGGCAACACCTCCCAGTGCCAGCCCGGCGGAGCCCAGTCCCGGACATGGCGCCTCTCAAGCAGGTGGTTGCCGCCGAGTCGATGACGAGGATGCGGGATGGGCATCATCGACTCGACGGCTACGCTATGCAATCGATTCGACAGTTAGGCAAGATGCTTTATATGCAATATGTCAATTAGCAAATCAGCAACATCTAAACATTTAAAACATACATTTAAACATGCATCTAAACATCTAAAAAATGAACAAAATTTGAGGAGGAGAGGCATTTTATCTAACATAAAACATACATCAATGCAACAATATAACATGCATTTTATCTAACATACACATACACATCAACATCAAACATACATCAATATAAAACATATGTTTCTTTTCTCTGATGAACATGGAAATTTGTTCAATTAGCATACATAAATAAAAAAACAAAGGCGTGTGGCCTTTTTTTGTTTACATAGTGTCCGACCTCTTTTTGAACACAAGGACACATACACATCAACATAAAACATACAAATACAACAATACAAACATACATCGATATATTCTATTATTTTGCATTTTATTCTCCCGTTTGCTAGTACAACAAATACAAATATGCACGACAATACAACAATACAACAAATACAAATACAAATTTGGAGGAGGACGGATCGGGCTTACAAATATGCGGCACCGGAGACGGATCGGAGCGGTGGAGGAGGACGTACGCCGGAGACGGAGGAGCGCCGGAGACGGAAGAGGACGTACGCCGGAGGCGGGGAGGAGCGGCGCCGGCGCTCGGGCTCGGGCCGCGGCGGCGCTTGTAGGAGCGGTCGGGGATCGAGGCGGGTCGCGCGCGGAGGGAGAGGGGGTCTGGGATTGCGCGGACTGTCGGCTGGGAGGAGCGGGGCCGTCGGAGCTGAGGGCGACGGGATGATCTGGTAGCCTGGCGGCGTAGTGGTGGGATTCGGCGTCGGGGGAGAAAATGAGGAGGGAGAAGGGGGGCTTAAATAGCCCGGGACCTTTAGTCCCGGTTGGTGGCTCCAACCGGGACTAAAGCCCCTTTAGTCCCGGTTGATGATACCAACCGGGACTAAAGGTCCTCCCTTTAGTCCTGGTTGGTGATACCAACCGGACCTAAAGAGGCCTTTTCGGCGGCCCAAAATCGCACGGGAAGGGACCTTTCGTCCCGGTTGGTGATACCAACCGGTACTAAAGGTCTATTTTCTTTTTTTTTCTTTTTTTGTTTTTATATTTAGTTCTGGCTGTGGTGGGAGTTTAGTCCCACCTCGCTAGATGAGGAGCACGACGACCAGCTTATAAGCCCCGCTGTGAGAGAGGCAGCACGAGCCTCTCTCAAACCGAACATGTGCCTACTATGTCGTTGTTACTAAAGTGAAAATAGATGCTCTTATAGAGAAAATTCAACCTAAATTCAAAGTCCTAGTAAATTCAAAGTGCTAGTTAACTAGCACTTTGAATTTAGGTTGATTTTTCTCTATAAGCGCATCTGTTTTCATTTTTGCTATTTTTTATGTTATTTTTTTTGCATATTAAAAGTTCTTAACAGAAAATACTTTATGAATATTCTTTTTGCTATTAAAGTTTTTAACAAAAATAACTTTGATAATTTTAGTTGCATAAATTTTATATAATATTAAGTTAAATAACTTTGATCGGACGAAAACACGTCTATTACAAAAGGATTTCAATTTTTGAAACATATTTTAACTCAAGACTTTTTCTGCATTCAATATGCACCATTCAAAGCCACATGATCACTTTTCATCCCCTTTCTGACTTCATTTGCTATTTTTCATGTATTTCATCATTTATTTTGAGCTAAAATGACACTGAATTGAAAAGCACTGCAAATGAACTCTGAAATGGTTGAAAGTTGGCATAGTATCATAATTTCACCCACATAGAATGTGCTAAAAAGTTGAGAGGGTTACAGGAAAAACTGGATGCACTTCGTGTACAAACTCGACAATCTATTTCGACGTATCAGGGTTTCGGACGAAAACACGTCTATTACAAAGGGATTTCAATTGTTTAAACATATTTTAACTCAAGACTTTTTCTGCATTCAATATGCACCATTCAAAGCCACATCATCACTTTTCAACCCTTTTCTGACTTCATTTGCTATTTTTCATGCATTTCATGATTTATTTTGAGCTAAAATGACACTGAATTGAAAAGCACTGCAAATGAACTCTGAAATGGTTGAAAGTTGGCACGGAATCATAATTTCACCCACATAGCATGTGCTAAAAAGTTGAGAGGGTTACAGGAAAAACTGGATGCACTTTCGTGTACAAACTGGACAATCTCTTTCGAAGTATCAGGGTTTCGGACGAAAACACGTCTATTACAAAGGGATTTCAATTTTTTAAACATATTTTAACTCAAGACTTTTTCTGCATTCAATATGCACCATTCAAAGCCACATCATCACTTTTCAACCCTTTTCTGACTTCATTTGCTATTTTTCATGCATTTCATGATTTATTTTGAGCTAAAATGACCCTGAATTGAAAAGCACTGCAAATGAACTCTGAAATGGTTGAAAGTTGGCATGGTATCATAATTTCACCCACATAGCATGTGCTAAAAAGTTGAGAGGGTTACAGGAAAAACTGGATGCACTTCGTGTACAAACTGGACCATCTCCTTCGAAGTATGAGGATTTCGGACGAAAACTCATCTGTTACAAAGGCATTTCATTTTTTTAACTTATTTCAACTCCAGACTTTTTGTGCATTCAATATGAACCATTCTAAGCCACATCCTCAAATTTCAACCCTTTTTAACTTCATTTGTTATTTTTCATCCATTTAATGAATTGTTTTGAGCTAAATGACCCTGAAATTAAAAAGCACCACAAATGAACTCTGAAAAGGTTGAAAATTGGCATGGTATCATAATTTCACCCACATAGCATGTGCTAAAAAGTTGAGAGGGTTACAAAAAAAACTGGATGCACTTCGTGTAGAAACTGGACAATCTCTTTCGAAGTATCAGGGTTTCGGACGAAAACACGTCTATTACAAAGGGATTTCAACTTTTTAAACATATTTTAACTCAAGACTTTTTCTGCATTCAATATGCACCATTCAAAGCCACATCATCACTTTTCAACCCTTTTCTCACTTCATTTGCTATTTTTCATGCATTTCATGATTTATTTTGAGCTAAAATGACCCTGAATTGAAAAGCACTGCAAATGAACTCTGAAATGGTTGAAAGTTGGCATGGTATCATAATTACACCCACATAGCATGTGCTAAAAAGTTGAGAGGGTTACAGGAAAAACTGGATGCACTTTGTGTACAAACTGGACCATCTCCTTCGAAGTATGAGTGTTTCGGACGAAAACTCATCTGTTACAAAGGCATTTCATTTTTTTAACTTATTTCAACTCCAGACTTTTTGTGCATTCAATATGAACCATTCTAAGCGACATCCTCAAATTTCAACCCTTTCTAACTTCATTTGCTATTTTTCATCCATTTAATGAATTGTTTTGAGCTAAATGACCCTGAAATTAAAAAGCACCACAAATGAACTCTGAAAAGGTTGAAACTTGGCATGGTATCATCATTTCACCCACATAGCATGTGCTAAAAAGTTGAGAGGGTTATAGGAAAAACTGGATGCACTTCGTGTACAAACTGGACAATCTCTTTCGAAGTATGAGGGTTTTGGACGAAAACACGTCTATTACAAAGGGATTTCAATTTTTTAAACATATTTTAACTCAAGACTTTTTCTGCATTCAATATGCACCATTCAAAGCCACATCATCACTTTTCAACCCTTTTCTGACTTCGTTTGCTATTTTTCATGCATTTCATGATTTATTTTGAGCTAAAATGACACTGAATTGAAAAGCACTGCAAATGAACTCTGAAATGGTTGAAAGTTGGCATGGTATCATAATTTCACCCACATAGCATGTGCTAAAAAGTTGAGAGGGTTACAGGAAAAACTGGATGCACTTCGTGCACAAACTGGACAATCTCTTTCGAAGTATCAGGGTTTCGGACGAAAACACGTCTATTACAAAGGGATTTCAATTTTTAAACATATTTTAACTCAAGACTTTTTCTGCATTCAATATGCACCATTCAAAGCCACATCATCACTTTTCAACCCTTTTCTGACTTCATTTGCTATTTTTCATGCATTTCATGATTTATTTTGAGCTAAAATGACCCTGAATTGAAAAGCACTGCAAATGAACTCCGAAATGGTTGAAAGTTGGCATGGTATCATAATTTCACCCACATAGCATGTGCTAAAAAGTTGAGAGGGTTATAGGAAAAACTGGATGCACTTCGTGTACAAACTGGACCATCTCCTTCGAAGTATGAGGGTTTTGGATGAAAACTCATCTGTTACAAAGGCATTTCATTTTTTTAACTTATTTCAACTCCAGACTTTTTGTGCATTCAATATGAACCATTCTAAGCCACACCCTCAAATTTAAATCCTTTCTAACTTCATTTGCTATTTTTCATCCATTTAACGAATTGTTTTGAGCTAAATGACCCTGAAATTAAAAAGCACCACAAATGAACTCTGAAAAGGTTGAAACTTGGCATGGTATCATCATTTCACCCACATAGCATGTGCTAAAAAGTTGAGAGGGTTACAACAAAAACTGGATGCACTTCATGTAAAACTGGACCATCCCGCTACTCACTAGAGAAGAAAAGTGATGACGGTGCAGCCAATCACATCCCAGAGTGGGATCTTGGGGTATAAATTTTTTTCTTCGCGTGTGTCCCTTGATTATTGCGCTGTAACCATGGACAATCTTCATCATTTAACAGGATGCTTGGGTCAGTCTTCACTGCGAAGGGAGGAATGTCATCAAACTTTTCATAATCTTGTGACATGTCTATCTTGTCCTCCACTCCCACGATGTTTCTTTTCCCAGAAACCACTATGTGGCGCTTTGGCTCATCATATGATGTATCCGCTTTCTTATCTTTCCTTTTTCTCGGTTTGGTAGACATGTCCTTCACATAGAAAACTTGCGCCACATCATCGGCTAGAACGAATGGTTCGTCTGCGTGCCCAAGATTGTTGAGATCCACTATTGTCATTCCGTACTGCGGGTCTACCATTACATCTCCTCCAGTCAGATTGGCCCATTTGCACCGGAACAAAGGCACCTTCAAATCACCTCCATAGTCAAGTTCCCATATCTCCTCTATGTAACCATAATATGTGTCCTTTTCCTTGCTGTTTGCCGCATCGTCAAAGCAGACACCACTGTTTTGGTTGGTGCTCTTTTTATCTTGGGCGATCGTGTAAAATGTATTCCCATTTATCTCGTACCCTTGGAAAGTCAATATACACTAGTAGAAAACAGGCCATTAGTCCCGGTTGGGAAGGGCCTTTAGTCCCGGTTCCCCAACCGGGACTAAAGTATAGAGACTAAAGGGTCCAAGCCTTTAGTCCCGGTTGGCTACGAACCGGGACTAAACCCTGGCCACGTGGTCGGCAGCGCGCGCCAGGGCATGGGGACCTTTGGTCCCGGTTGGTAACACCAACCGGGACTAAAGGTTTAGGGGTTTAGGGGTTTAGGGGTTTAGGTGTTTAGGGGTTTAGTGTTTATTGTTTATTTTTCCTTTTCATTTTGTGTTTTCTATTTAATTCTTTTTCATTTCAAACATATTTTACGCTACTACATATTGTACACGCTATGCATATATAATAGAATACTTCGTAGAACCGATCATATATCATAAAATTTCTCGTACAAGCAATCATATATATATCATAGAATTTCTCGTACGATCAGATGCATACACATATATATATACAATTTGGTATATACAATTTCTCTTACAATTTGCAGATCATTTGGGGATCGGGTAATGGTATTCTCCGTCGGGAGATATGACTTGCTCAAGCAAAAATCCCGCAATTTCCTCTTGAATTGCTCGTATGCGGTCTGTTGGTAGGAGCTTATCCCGCATCTCGTGCATCTTTAAAGAAGGTGATCAATATGAACATGTTAGTTGTGTGTATATGTATTAGATCATGATAAAAAAATATGAATGGTGTTTACATACCCAAAGATCTCTTGCACTCCTGTTGCTTTCGGTCATAAAGCGAATGTTCTCGCAAACGTAATATGCACATAGTTCAGTCCCCTGTGCCTGCCTCATGCACTTTACGAGAATAGAATTCAATCAGATAATAATGAAGCATGACAATGGTATTGAAACTAGAATTAAAGAGATGCGCGGACGTAGCTAGTACTACTTAATTACCCTGGGCTTTCGCCATCTCAGCTCCTCTTTCCATTCACCTCTAACATCTTTGGTGAACTTTTCCCAAACCCTGCCCGGCAAACAAAATGAATAAAGGAGTTATTAATTACTTGATATCAGGAAATGAACTAATAAAGAAGCCGACATAGTGCGTCAATGATTGAAATTACCTTTCGAGCACCAAATGCAAGTTTTTGTAATCTTTAGGGTCTTTACTTAGCGAGTCCAGTACTTCAACAGTTCCATCGTCAACTCTAATGATTAGAAGGATCCAGTGGTAGCTGCGCACACGATTTGTATAAGCGGGCATGCATAACTCATCAACTACACTTAACATCAAGTATATATATATAAGCAAAAATAGAATTTGTAGTACAAGAAAGTAACACTCACTGGAAGTTCCAAGGTAAAAGTATTTCTGCTTTGTACTTTAGGGCCTTCAAAAACCTTAGAAGCATTTCTCCGTGTCTTTAGGGTCCCTTCTCAACACTTCTTGATTGACGGTATTTGGGTAAATGAACCCAATGCCATAGACTCCAACTCTTTTCAATTCAAAAATCTTCATTCTACATAATACCACACAAAAGAATATAGTGAGTATAATAACAGGCAATGAACGAGCTGAGCTAGAGACTTAAATTACAGAAAGAAATCACTTATAGACAATAGCAACTGACGATAGATTTGTCGTGTGCTTTTTGATTGAATAACTGAAAAAATTCCGAGTTTTCAATCCACAAAGCATTTTTATGGACGTAATGCTCTTTCTCGACTTTCACCATGAGGCTCTCCATCCCGTTCTTTATTTCTTTCATGTACCAGGCATGCAATTTTTACATTTGCGTTGTTAGAAGCTTCTCGTCGTTAGGACTGACCAGAGGTTGCCCGGGGACATATTGCCGTTCTATTTCCTTCGAATCTAACGGTGGAAATTCCTCGATCTCTAGGAATTGTTCAACGGTGATACCGAGTATTCTAGCAGTCTCTCTATCAGCGTCGATTATTACCACGTTATTGGCACTCACCTTGAGCGGGCTGATCGATTGGACTGCCTGTTCTCCGAGCTGCGGAACAGTTTTCCCGCATTTACTGCTAACGCTCGACTTCTGTCTTTTCTGGGATGATGCATAGGACTTGGTAATACTGCATTCATAGTCTGATACCGGTCTTTTCTCCGCCGGTTTAGCTGCATCAATAAGTGTTGTACGACCTCCTCGGGTATTTTCTCCTTTGGCGGTGGGGGCGATTTCGGTCCAAAATGGGCCTTCAATTCCTTAGCCTCTTGTTCATCGATTTCCTCGGCAGTCATATCGTAAGCTAACTTCTTTTTGGCAGGAGGCTCGGGTTTCTTCTTTTGTGTTCTCTTCCTGTCGTGGTTTCGTCACGGCAGATGCCATGGGTTGGCTTATCGAGAGGGGCCGAAGGACGCCGACGGGCTCCGGGAGCGGGGTTAGGCACAAGCGGTGGCAGATACACGATGTACCCAGGTTCAGGGCCCTCCGTGGGAGGTAACACCCCTAGTCCTGCTTGGTCTAGTTAAGACAATGGTGAGGTTACAATGGTGCTCCTTGAGCTGTGTAGATAGAGGAGGAAGAAGGAGCTAGCTTGCCCTTGCTGCCTCTCTATGTGTGTGTATAGAGTCGACTGGTGGGAATCGCAAACCCCGTTGCATGGGGGAGGCCCGGGGGGTTTTATAGGCCAACCCCCCGGGTTACAATATGAATAAGAGGTTTTGGGGGGCCCCGGCCGGCAGCCTCTCTGGCCGGCTGTGGGGGCCACCGGCTGTGGGGTCTTGTCGCCGGTAGGGCCCGCCGGCTGTCGAGTCCGTCAGGAGCCGGCGGGGCCCGCTTGGTAGATCCCCGTGCCGGTCGCGTCGTGGCACGGGCGGCCCGTCTGGGCGTCGTCTTGTGGCTACCGGCCGAGGCTAGCGGCACGGCCGGTTGCGCTGTAGCCACGCCGAAGCAGGTAATGGAGTGGTTTGGGGGCGTGCCGGCACTGTTGGAAGCCCTGTCGTGGTCGGCTGGGGTCAACAGCCACTGGGGCCTCGCGCCCGTGTGTCAGGGGCCACTGTGGCCACGCCGGGGCAGTAAATGGGGGCCTTGTCTTGTCGCCGAACCGACGTACCGGGAGATGGGACGGGCGTTGGTCCGCCCGAAGGTCGGTGGAGGAGGTCACGTCTTGTCGCCGTACTGACGCGCAAAGAGACGGGACGGGCGTTGGTCCGCCCGAAGGTCGGTTGAGGAGCCGGCGTGGAGGCAGCCGGCCGCTTAGCCAGGCGGCCGGCTCCTCGCCCGGCCGGCCCTGAGAGAGCTGGCAGCGGACGCGACGGCTCCCCGCCAGCCGGCCTTGAGGGAACCGGAGGGCCGCCAGCCGGCCGCGGCCCAGCCGGCGGTGTTGATTTTCTTCGAGCGGGGGAAGGACCCCATAGCTTTGGCCTACCCGGGGGTAATAACCCCGTCAGTAGTCCCCGAAGCAGGGGAGGCCCGCCGACGCGCCGCGGCGGTCCTCGCCGGCTTGAAGATCGCCCTTGCGCCGCGGAGTGCCGCGAGAGTCGGACGCCGTGGGCAAGCAGTGGCCGGCTCCGCAGCCGGCCGATGCTTCGCGGCCGCCTCGGGCTCCTCCCCGGGCAGAGAAGCCGCGCCACGCGGAAGACGCAGCGGGCCGTGGCCTGACAGGCCACGCGGCGGAAAAGACCGGACCACGGGGCGGGGCCCTCCACGACCGCGGTCTCGGCCCATGCGCAGGGATCCTTTACGGCGCGGGCCGACGGTTGGCGTTCCCGAGCGCCATAACGTCCGCCCCACACGCGACGGGAATCGTGGGGGTCGCGCGCAATGAATCCGCCCCCCACAATCGCCCGCACGGGGTTTAAATGGCGAGGGGAGAGGAGCAGAACGGCGCATTCGCTCCCCTTGCCCCTATCGTATCGTCTTCGTCGCCCTCCTCCTCCCGCCACGAGAAAGAGAGAGCAAGAGGGCAGTGCACGCGGGCACGTTGCGCCGCCGTCCGCCGCCGGGGAAAGCCCGCAACGCAGTCTAGCACCCGCGCCCAATGACGCGACCGCGAGCCCCTCCGACGACCATGGCGGTCAAGGGCGCATGGGACGGCAGCATTGTGGAGGAGACATTCATCGAGCACCTTCGCTACCGCCGCAAGCTCCCGGCGGAAGCGCACTTGGAGGCGCGCATCGCCGGGCCGGAGAACTCCCCGACCCCGCGGGAGGGCGAGGTGGTCGTCTTCGCCGACCATTTCCTCCGCGGGTTCGGGCTGCCGGCGAGCGCCTTCTTCCGCCGTTTCCTGACGCGGTTCGGCCTGCAGCCGCACCACCTCGCCCCCAACGCCGTCTTGCAGCTGGCGGCGTTCGTCACCCTTTGCGAAGGGTTCTTGGGGGTGGAGCCGAGGCTTGACTTCTGGAGCCGACTCTTCTTCCTCAAGCGGCAGACAGTGATGAATCCGGCGATGAAGCAGAAGGTGATGACCGCCTGCGGAGGCGCCATGATCCACATCCGCAAGGGGACCGGCTTCGAGAAGCTCCCGCTGCATGAGTCGGTGAAGGGCTGGCAGCGGGGGTTTTTCTATGTGAAGAACGTGAAGCCGGAGGAGGACTACATCAACCTCCTCGACTTCGTCAACCACCCGCCGGTTGCGATGTTAAATTGGCGGGCGGCTCCGCTTCAGGCGCCCGAGACGGCGGACCGGCTCTGTGAGCGCTTGCTCGTGATGACAGGGACGGAGGGGCTGAAGGCCACCGATCTACTGGCCGCGATGGTGGCGCGCCCGGTGCAGTCGCTGCAGAGGCGGCTGCACCTCATCTGCCAGATGGGAGGACGCCACGACCCGTGCCGGCTCTCCACCAAGGAGCTGAAGCCGGCCCACGTGGCGAGGAGGGTAAACGCCATCTCGACGGCGAAGATGAAGGAGGGCGAGTGGCAATGGGGGAAGACCCCGTACAGCCGGAGCCACCCGGCGCCGCGGGTAAGTGTCTAGCCGCCCCCCCTCCTTCCATCTTTTCCGAGGCAGTGCCCCTCCCCTCTTTGGCCTGACGGCGCGCCGCCTTACCCGCACGCAGGTTTTCCCGCTGCTGCAGAACTATGGGAAGCCGGCCGCCGACACGGTGGAGTCGGACCCCGAGGAGGTCGAGGACGCCGACGACGTGGAGCCAGCCGACTCCGAGCGAGCCGGCGCATCTGAAGCCGGCGAGGCGGAGACGGAGACGGAGGGGGCCGAAGAGGCCAAATCGACGGGTGAGTCTCCTCCCCAGACGCACCTACGGGATTGGACCGACGATGATGCTGAGGCGGAGGCGTCGCGTGTTGCAGAGGCTCCGGAGGAGCCCGAAGCTTCGGAGGACGAGGTCTCGGCCCCGCGGAAGCACCAGCATCGAGCCGGCGGCGGCTCCAGCTGGGGCGGCCTGGACGCGGGTGACAAGGGGAAGCGGATGGCCGTCGCCAAGCCGGCGCCCAAGCGCGCGGCGACCGCGCAGCCAGGCGGCAGCCGCGGAGGCGGGGGCAAGAAGCAGAGGGTCTCCCAGGCGGGACCCACGAGGAGGGCGGTCCCCGTCGTCGTTGGGTGAGTCCATCTCCCCCTCCCCCTTGGTCTGTTCCGTTTCCTCCCCGGTCCCTTATTTCGTCATGACCAGGGAGGCGCGCGCCCTGGGGAGGACCCCAGGTGGCGAGGCGGCGAGGACGGCGCCGCCGACAGCCGCCGAGGAGAGGGAGCGCCAGGGGTGGCTCGACCTCGAGGCGGCCCAGCAGGAGCGGCGCGTCGAGGAGCTCCGCCCTTGGGAAGAGGCGGCGGAGAAGCGGGGAGGAACCAGCGGGGGGGCCGCTGGTGGAGCGTGGGAGCAGTTCCCCCATGGCCGGGAGAGGAGGTCGAAGGACCACCACGATCCCGAGCGACGGGCGGAGGCGGACGCGAAGGCCGCGGAGGACGTGGCGGAGATGGACCGCGACGCCGCCCAGCCGGTGGCGGGTGACGTACCGCCGGGGGCGGAGGAGCCTCCCGTAGTCGATATCCCGGCACCGGACGTGCTGGCTTCGGAGGTGCCGGTTTCGGAGGCGCCGGCTCCGGAGGTGAGCCGGCCAGGAACCGCCGGAGGCGGAGCGCTAGAGGCGAGGGCCGCGACGGCCGGGGAGATGGCCGCCGCGGGCGCGTCGGCGGCGGCCCCCGGCGCGACGGCGACGGGAGGAGCCGGTCCCATCGTGGTCTCCGACAAAGGAGGACCCGCGGACGGGGGACGACCGCAGCAGACCTGGGACGCAGCCGGGCGCCCGGCCCTTGGCGACCCGCCGAGCGCTCTTGGGACGGCGGTGGCCGCCGTTGTGGACGCGTTTGCCGCATGCCGCGCCCAGACGTCGCAGGAAGCTCGGGCCGCCAACGACCGGCTGGTGAACCTGGAGCAAGCTGTCGCGGTAAGCTCTCTTCTTTCCTTCTTCTCTTGACTCGGCGTTTTCTGTCTTTTCCAGTGGGGGCGCGCTAGCGCACCCACTGGGTGTAGCCCCCGAGGCTCGAGCCGGTTGGGGCGCAGGCGGGTCGAGCCTAAAGCTGTTTTGTATTCTTGTTGTTTTGCAGGCGGCGCACGACCGCCGGGTGGCCGCGTACAACACCCTGTTGGGGTTGTACCGGGGAGCCGAAAACCGGCTCGCCGTCATGTCCGCGGATCTGCAAGGTAGGTGCTCTTGCGATCTTCCAGTGGGGGCGCGCAAGCGCACCCACTGGGTGTAGCCCCCGGGAATCAGGCCGGCTGCCCCGGAGGCGGGCTGAATCCTTTCTTTGCTTGGTTTCTGACAGCGGCAACCTCTTCTCGTGAAGCCACCCACGCCGAGACGGTCAGCCTCCGGTGCCAGGTGGTGCGGCTTGGCGAGGAGCGAGTCCTCCTGACGACGGAGCGCGACCGGCTCCGCGGGGAGACAGACCAGGCGAAGGCGGAGCGGGAGGAGCGCGAGGCGGCCCACCGCCAAGCGCTGGCGTACCAAGAGGCGGCCCTTCGTCGGGAGGCGGAGGAGCGGGAGAAAGTCCTCCGCCAGGAGCTGGAGGCCAAGGACGCCGCGCTAGCCAAGGCGGCCGAGGATGCGCAGGCGGCCCGGGATGAGCACGAGCGCCAGCGCCAGGAGTGGTTAGCCAAGGACGTGCAGCTGCAGGAGCAAGGGCGCGAGCTGGATCGGATGCTGTGTGGTGAGCTTCTATCGCCTTGCTCTTTTCGCGCCTTGCCCCCGGGTTTTTCTGGCTTGCTGCTTTGCTCATCCCTCGTCTTCTTTTCTTAGGGATTTTCCCCGGTACGCAGGAGGCCGCGGAGGCGGCCGTGGAGGCCCATCGTGAGGTCCGCCGGGCGCAGGGGGAAACCGTTGGACAGCTTGCCCCTGGACCCTGGACGAGGTGGGGATCGCCTCCGCGGAGCGGCTGTCGGAGGTAGTCCGGGCCCTGAAGCGGCTCCAGGCGGCCGGCTCGGCGCTGGTTCGCACTCTTTGGCCCGGCGCGGTGGAGCCGGTCTCCATGAGCCGGCTGTCGAGGTGGCTGGAGTTTGGGACCGCGCGGGTGAATGCCTAGAGGGCTTCCGCGGCGCGCGCCGGTGCGAGCATGGCGCTTCGCATTGCCAGGTCGTAGTACCCCGAGCTGAACCAGGATTTGCTCACGGCCCAGCATGCCGGCACCGACGCGGAGTTGGAGGCGGTGGCCGACGCGCTGGAGGTGAGGGCGAGCGACCTTGCTTCCTTCGCCCTGTGGGATGAGTACGTCCCGGAGCGCGGGGCGGACGGCGTGGTGATCCCGGAGGACCAGTACACGCTCGCCCTGGACGACCCGGAGGGAAGCGCCGCCGAGACAGTCGATGGAGAATCTGACTCCGACGATTACGCCGAGTCCGAGCCGGCTCCGGACGCGGAGGCGGGAGCTTCTACCTCAGCTGCCCCGGAGGCGCCGGCTTCGGAGGCGTCAGCACCGCCGGCTTCGGAGGCGTCGGCACCGGAGGCGAGCCGGCCCGAAGCTGCCACCACTTAGGATTTTTCTCTTCTGCATTTTGTTTAGACTGCAATTCCACCCACTGGGGGTGTGTATGTAATGAACTCGTGGCCGTGGGCCTTTGGCCTGTGGCCGTTTGTCGTTTTAACTTATGCCATTAAAAATTTGTGCGTGCCGGCTCTTCTTTCGCCTTTTGCCTTTTGACTCGTGTCACACGCCGGGATTCCTTCCGGCTTCCGCCCCGCCTGCCAGCCAGCCGGGATCCGGTCTGGGACAGGGACGAGGCTTCACCCTTGGGAAAACAAGCGGGTTCGTAGAGTCAACCGGCTAGGGCTAGGTTGAGCCGGTAGTGGCCAGTTGCTAGAAATAGCATAGTCCGACTGCCACTCGTTGGCTGACTTTTGTGTGAGAAGTTCCTTCGTACCCCGCGGTCCCGTCAGCCGGACAGCCGGGAGCCGGTCTGTAGCTGGTTGGGGGGAGGTAGCAAAAGGTTGCTTGCTCACATCATTTGTCCGCCTCGGAGGGGAGCCGGCGAGCCCCCGGGTCAGGGAGCCGGACCCGGGTGGCGCGCTTTCAAATAATGAGGATCCTTTGGAAGGATTGAAAAAAGGGCGTGCCCCAAGTCCTGGCTTGGGGCCCCCGTTGCATTCATAAGCCCAAAAGGGGAAGATATATACATACATTGGTTTTTTAGCAGTAAAATGGACGGAGGAGCGCCGCGTTCCATGGGCGCTCCGTCTCCTCGCCAGAGGCGTCTCTCTTGCGCTTCTGCGGCTTCTGGGCGTCTATTAGATAGTACGCGTTGTTGTGCAGCGCTCTGCTGATGATGAACGGGCCCTCCCATGGGGAGGACAGCTTGTGCTGGCCGGCGGTTCGCTGGATCTGTCTGAGCACCAAGTCCCCTTCGTAGAAGGAGAGTGGCCGGATCCGCTTGCTGTGGTAGTGCCGGAGCTTCTGCTGGTAGATGGCCGTCCGACTCAGGGCCAGCTCGCGGGCCTCCTCGAGTAGGTCGACGCCGTCTTCTCTTGCCTCCTTCACGTCTTTCTCCGTGTACAGGGAAACCCGAGGCAAATCGAACTCGATGTCGGTGGGGATGATTGCCTCGAACCCGTACACGAGAAAGAAAGGGGTGTAGCCGGTTGACCGGTTGGGCGTGGTCCTGAGGCTCCAGAGGACAGCCGACAGCTCTTCGATCCAGCAGCCGGCTGACCTGATCAGTGGCGTCACGAGCCGGGGCTTGATGCCGGACAGGAGCAGGCCGTTGGCCCTCTCGACCTGACCGTTTGACTGTGGATGGGCGACAGACGCCAAATCAAGCCGGACGCCCTGCTTGGAGCAGAAACGCGCTAGCGCGCCCTTGGCGAAGTTCGTGCCATTGTCGGTGATGATGCTGTGGGGGATGCCGTAGCGGACCGTGATGTCCTCGACGAACCGGACGGCCGTGGGGCCGTCCAGCTTCTTGATGGGCCGGGCCTTGATCCACTTGGTGAATTTGTCGACGGCGACTAGCAGATGTGTCATGCCGCCTCGAGCGGTCTTGAAGGGCCCCACAATGTCCAAACCCCAGACCGCAAAGGGCCACGAGAGGGGGATGGTTTGGAGGGCCGAAGCCGGTAGGTGACTCTGCGTGCTGAAGTGCTGGTAGCCTTCGCACTCGTCGACCAGTTTCTTGGCCGCCTCCAGAGCGGTCGGCCAGTAGAAACCGTGACGGAATGCCTTGGCCACCAGGGACCTGGAGGCGGCGTGATGCGCGCACTCGCCCTGGTGGATGTCGAGGAGGATTTCTTGCCCTTTCTCTGGCTCGACGCAACGTTGGAAAACGCCGGTGGTGCTGCGATGAACCAGCTCGTGGTTGATGATGCCGTAGGCCGGGGCTCGGCGCTGAATTTGCCTTGCAGTGGCCTCGTCGGGGGGGGAGCTCGCCCCGTAGGAGGAACGCCAGGATGGGCTGGGCCCACGAGGGAGCCGAGACGGGTGCCGGCCCGGGCCCAAGCGGGACGTCGAGGACGGCAGGAGCCTCCGGGACCGGCTCGCCAGCCCCCGGGACCGGTTCGCTAGCCCCCGGGACCGGCTCGCCAGCCCCCGGGAGTGAACCGGCGGAAAGAGCGTCGACCACCATCATGACGGCCACGGGCCCGGAGCCGGCTGTTGCGGAGGCGTCCGGCTCGACAGTCGGAACAGGAGACGCCGGACGGGCAGCCGGCGGTGGGGGAGCCGGCAAAGTCGCCGCAGCCGGCGGGGCTGGTTGGACAGCCGGACCCGCCGAAGGACCGGCCGCGTTAGCCGGCACGAAGATGGACTCCGATTCGGGAGAAGGCTTGATGGAAGGTTTTAGCAGCCACTCGAGGGAGACTCCGGCTGGGATGGCCTGCCGGGTGGAGCCGATCTTTGCCAGCGTATCGGCCGCCTCGTTGTCCGCACGGGGGACGTGGTGGAACTCACAGCCCTCGAAGGAGCCGGTGAGCTGTTGGACGAGGAAGCGATAGCTGGCCATGTTGGCGTCCCTGGCGTCCCATTCGCCAGAGACCTGCTGCACCACGAGGTCGGAGTCGCCAAAGCATATGATGCGTTGGATGCCGATCTCCTTGGCGAGTCGGAGGCCGTGGACGAGGGCCTCGTACTCGGCCACGTTGTTGGAGGCGGCGAAGTGGATCTGGAGAGCGTACCGGAGCTGATCTCCCCTGGGAGACGACAAGACGATGCCGGCTCCCAGGCCGGCTCGCATCTTCGAGCCGTCGAAGTGCATGCGCCAGTGCGTGGAGTCGGGAGGAGGCGGCACGAACTGGGTTTCGGCCCAGTCGACGAGGAAATCGGCCATTGCCTAGGATTTGATGGCGGTGCGCGGCTCGTACCGTATCTCGTAGTCGGTCAGGGCGATGGTCCACTTGGCAATCCGGCCGGTGGCGTCTCGGCCGGCCATGATTTCGCCCAACGGCGCTGTGCTCACGATGGTGATGACGTGCTCCTGGAAGTACTGCTTGATCTTCTGGGCGGCGAAGAATATGCCGTACCACATCTTCTGGTAGTGGGGGTAGTTTTTGCTTGGAGGCGGAGAGGACCTCGCTGAGGTAGTAGACGGGGCGGTGGGTCGGCAACGCTTTGCCCTCCTCCGGCCGCTCCACCACTAGGACGACGCTAACGACGCGCGTGGTCGCCGCGATGTAGGCGAGCAAAGGCTCCTTCTCAGCCGGCGCGGCTAGGATGGGCGCGCTGGTGAGAGCCCGCTTGAGGCCGCGGAACGCCTCGTCTGCCTCGTCGGACCAGTCGAACAGGGCCGGCTTCTTCGAGGGGTCCCGGCCCGGCTCGACCAGAGCCGTCTTGCGCAGGAGCCCGTAGAGGGGCAGGGCCTTCTCGCCCAGCCGGCTGATGAACCGGCTGAGGCAGGCGAGGCAGCCGGTGAACTTCTGGACGTCGCGGAGCCGGACCGGCTTGGGCATGCGCTCGATTGCGCTGATCTTCTCGGGGTTAGCTTCGATGCCGTGAGCGGACACGAAGAATCCCAAGAGTTGGCCGGCTGGGACGCCGAAGACACACTTCTCCGGGTTGAGCTTGATCTTGTATTCGCGCAAGTTGGCGAATGTTTCCCGGAGATCGTCGAGGAGGCTGAAGTGCTTCTTGGATTTGACGACGATATCGTCGACGTAGACGTGGACGTTCCTGCCTATCTGAGGCAGGAGACACTTCTGCATGCAGCGCTGGAAGGTAGCGCCTGCATTCTTCAGGCCGAAGGACATGGTGATGTAGCAGTAGGCCCCGAAAGGGGTGATGAAGGAGGTCTTGAGCCGGTCGGCCGGGTCCAGCTTTATCTGGTGGTAGCCGAAGTAGGCGTCCAGGAAAGACAGCAGGTCGCAGCCGGCCGTGGAGTCGATGACTTGATCGATCCACGGCAGGGCGAACGGGTCTTTGGGGCACGCCTTGTTCAGGCTTGTGTAGTCGATACACATGCGCCAGGTCTTGTTCTTCTTCAGCATCAGGACTGGGTTGGCCAGCCAGTCCGGGTGGAACACTTCCATGATGAAGCCGGCTGCAAGTAGCCGGGCGATTTCTTCTCCTATAGTACGCCGCTTCTCCTCGGAGAAACGGCGCAGGGGTTGCTTGACCGGCTTCGCATCCGGTCGTACGTGAAGTTTGTGCTCGGCGAACTTCCTCGGGACACCCGGCATGTCTTTGGGAGACCATGCAAAGATGTCCTGATTCTCATGGAGGAAGTCGACGAGCTCGCCTTCCTATTTGCTGTCGAGGCGGGAGCCGATGGTCACGCACTGGGTGGGGTTAGCCGGATCAAGTGGCACCTGCCTGGTGTCCTTGGACGGCTGGAACGAACCTTCGCCGGCCGACTGGGATGGAGGAGCCGGCACGGCCGGCTGGGCAGAGGCGAAGGCCACTAGCCGGTCGAGCTGCCGCTTCTCCTCCGCTATCTCCAGGGCCTCGGCCAGCCGGCTGCCGTCTCGCGCGCACGCGATTGACATCTGGTATTTGCCGGCGACGGTGATGATGCCCTTGAGGCCCGGCATATTGAGCTTGAGGTAGGCGTAGTGGGGGATCGCCATGAACTTGACGAGAGCCGGCCGGCCCAGCAGTGCGTGGTAGGGACTGTCGAGGTCCACTACCTCGAACCAAACTGGCTCGCGGCGGAAGTGGTCGTGGCCGCCGAAGAGGACGTTGAGCTTGATCTTGCCGACGGGGGTGCAGGACTTTCCCGGCATGATGCCGTGGAAGACGGTCCGGCTCGATTGTAGGTCCTCCACCTTGAGCCCCAATTTGAGCATTGTGTCAAGGTAGAGGATGTTAATGCTGCTGCCCCCATCGATCAACACCCGCGAGAAGCGGCACGGGCGCTTCTCGGAAGCGATGGTGGGATCGAGGACTAGGGCATAGCTGTCGGGGTTTGGCATCACGGCCGGGTGGTCGGCCCGGCTCCACGTGACCGGCTTCTCGGACCAGTGCATGAACTGGGGAGTCGCGGGCATGGTGGCATTCACCTCACGGTGGAGCCGGCGCTGGGCGTGCTTGTCCGTCTCTTCGCTGGTGAATACGACGTAGCAACCGTCTTGGTCGGGGAATTGATCGAGTAGCCGGCCGTCGTTCCGGGCCGGAGCTGGGTCCGCCTGGGCAGGAACGGGAGCCGGGGCCGGAGCCGGAGCCGGCGCGCGGGCTGGCGGCGCGGGGGCAGCCTGGAGGCCGTCTCCCCGGGCCAATCGCTGTGAGAAGCTGCACTGCCGGAGCGTGTGCGTGGCCGGCTTGGCACCGGAATGATTCTTGCAGGGAAGGTCGAGCATCTGCTCGAACGTGAGCTTGGGCTGCCAGGCGGTCTTGCCGGTGCGCGGACGCTGGCCGGCAGCCTGGCCAGCCGGCCGCTCCTCCTCGATAGAGGCAACCTGCCGGCTCCCGTAGCGGGAGTCGGGCTGGTCATTTTTGCGTTTCTTGTTCTGCTGCTGCCGGTTGTCGGCCGCCGCCCGTGGCGCGGCGGGGGGCGTAGCCAGCTTGGCTGGTGCCTTAGCCTTCATCCTCATTGAGGAATCGGCTGTGGCGTATTTGTCCGCCATGGACATTAGGTCCGCCAGGGAGGTTGGCTCGGAGCACAAGAGCTTGTGCTTGAGGTGGCTGCCATCGCAGCAGACTTCGATGAAGTACTGGATGGCCTGCACCTCGTGTACTCCCTCGCAGGAGTTGGGGAGCTCGGTCCAGCGTGTGAGATAGTCGCGGAGGGGTTCCTCCGGCCCCTGGACGCACATGGCCAGCTCGCGGGGCCGGCCCGGCCGCTTGTAAGTGCCGGTGAAGTTGCGGACGAACACCTCTTCGAAGTCCGTCCAGGTGTTGATGCTGCCGGCCGCAAGGCTGTTTAGCCAGGTGCGGGCCGAGCCGATCAGCATGAGGGGGGCGTAGCAGACGGCTACGCGCTTGTTCCCCCTGGCGATGCCGACGGCGGTGGTGTAGTCGATTTGCCAGTCCTCCGGCTTGGCAGCCCCGGTATACTTCGAGGTGTCGCGGGGAAGCGTGAAGCTGGGTGGAAATGGCTCGTTGCGGATCCGAGGGCCGAAGCAGGCCGGGCCAATCGAGCCCTCCTCCTCGAGGAGAGCCGACTGCGCCAGCCGGTCGAGGCGGAGCCGGGCGTCGTTGTCGCTGTGGGGGACCCGCGGGCCGAGCCGGGCCGCGGGTTCGGGTTGGACGGCCGGCGGGATGGATCGCGCCGGATCCTGCCGCGGGGGCGGGGTGTGGCCGCGGCTACGCCGGCTACCGCCAGCCGGAGCCTCGCTCCGGCGGTGGCTGCCAGCCGGATTGTTGCTGCGCCGGCTGTTTACAGCCGGTTGCTCGTCCCCGTGCAACTGGGTGCGCCGAGCGTCGCTTCCCTCGTTCCGCCGGCCGGAGGGATGAGGGGTGTTGGAGTGCTGAGCCGGCTGGCGGTTGGTAGCCCCAGCGCCCTCACCCTCGGGCCGGGGAAGTTCGGAAACGGCCCCACCAGGGGTGAGGATGAGATGTTGGGCGTTGGCGGTGTCGATGAGGTCCTTGATGTGCCGCTCGCGTGCGGCACGCTCCTCGCCCTCCAAGGTTGCCAAATCCTTGTAGGCGACCTTGGCGGCACGCAGGTTGGCCGCGGGGGTGTCGTAGACGGGAAGGCGGCCGCCGAGGATTTCCGCGACCATGCGGCCGCGTTCCCGCACAGCCCCACGCCGGCTGGGCTTGGGGCCAGCCGGGGTGAGACCATACGCGGAGTTGTATTCCCGCTGCGCGGCTTCCATCCGGCGCCGCTCGGCAGCGAGGGCGGTGGCGTCGTTGAACAACAGGAGGCGGGCCGCCTCCAGCTCGGTTCTGGCGGCGGCCGGGTCCGCCGTCTGGGCGATGGGAGTGCCCAGACCCCGGAGGGTAGCGGCGAGCGGGTCGGAGGTACCGGCACGGGCAGCGGCCGCGTCGGCCTCGGCCGCCCGCACACGGCCCGAAGTGGTGGAGGAGGTGGTGACCATCACTCCCACACAAGCGCGGGAGCCGATGGCCTCGCCAGTGGCGAGTGCGCCCACGGACGAGGGAGGGTCAGTGCAGTCGAGCACCCAGCTAGGGTACTCGTCGGCCGCCGGCTCGCCGGCGAGGCTCAGCTTGCTGAACCGCCCAGCGAGCGCGGCGACGTCGAACGCGAGGTCGTGGCGGAGGCACTCGTCGGAGATGCCGGCCACGTCGCCCGCAGGACCTGCCGGAGCAAGCCCCACGAGCAAGCGGTTCCGCCCGGACGCGAGGCGGCCGGGGGAGGTGGTGAAGGGCCCCGCCCGGAGCGTGACTCCGGCCGGCGCCGCGGACGGCCCCACGGTGGGCGCCAACTGTCGTGGTTTCGTCACGGCAGATGCCATGGGTAGGCTTATCGAGAGGGGCCGAAGGACGCCGACAGGCTCCGGGAGCGGGGTTAGGCACAAGCGGTGGCAGACACACGATGTACCCAGGTTCAGGGCCCTCCGTGGGAGGTAACACCCCTAGTCCTGCCTGGTCTAGTTAAGACAATGGTGAGGTTACAATGGTGCTCCTTGAGCTGTGTAGATAGAGGAGGAAGAAGGAGCTAGCTTACCCTTGCTGCCTCTCTATGTGTGTGTATAGAGTCGACTGGTGGGAATCGCGAACCCCGTTGCATGGGGGAGGCCCGGGGGATTTTATAGGCCAACCCCCCGGGTTAGAATATGAATAAGAGGTTTCGGGGGGCCCCGGCCGGCAGCCTCTCTGGCCGGCTGTGGGGGCCACCGACTGTGGGATCTTGTCGCCGGTAGGGCCCACCGGCTGTCGAGTCCGTCAGGAGCCGGCAGGGCCCGCTTTGTGGATCCCCGTGCCGGTCGCGTCGTGGCACGGGCGGCCCGTCTGGGCGTCGTCTTGTGGCTACCGGCCGAGGCTAGCGGCACGGCCAGCTGCACTGTAGCCACGCCGAAGCAAGTAATGGAGTGGTTTGGGGGCGTGCCGGCACTGTTGGAAGCCCTGTCGCGGTCGGCTGGGGTCAACAGCCACTGGGGCCTCGCGCCCGCGTGTCAGGGGCCACTGTGGCCATGCCGGGGCAGTAAATGGGGGCCTTGTCTTGTCGCCGAACCGACGTGCCGGGAGATGGGACGGGCCTTGGTCAGCCCGAAGGTCGGTGGAGGAGGTCACGTCTTGTCGCCGTACTGACGCGCAAAGAGACGGGACGGGCGTTGGTCCGCCCGAAGGTCGGTTGAGGAGCCGGCGTGGAGGCCGGCTCCTCGCCCGGCCGGCCCTGAGAGAGCTGGCAGCGGACGCGCTGGCTCCCCGCCAGCCGGCCTTGAGGGAACCGGAGGGCCGCCAGCCGGCCGCGGCCCAGCCGGCGGTGTTGATTTTCTTCGAGCGGGGGAAGGACCCCATAGCTTTGGCCTACCCGGGGGTAATAACCCCGTCACTTCCGCTTTGGAGACGCTGTTTTTTGATATCGCGGACGTCTCGCACTAGGCTCCGTCTCGGGGTGGGATGGACTCTGCTGACGTGGCGGAGCTTGATATCGCGGACTCGCCATGCGCTCCATCTCGGGGTGGGATGGATTCGGCTGGCGCGGCGGAGATGGATTCGAAAGACTCACCCTGCGCTCCGTCTCGGGGAGGGTTGGAGTCTGCTGACGCGGCGGACTTGGAGGAGGAGTCGGTGGCCTTGGCACCGAGTTTGGAAACACGATGCATACCTTTTTGCATAAAATGACACAACGCCTGGCTTCTCCCAGTGTCCGCTCCCCTTCACCTCGAGGGTAGTTAAGATCTAGTGTTTCATATGCCGGCACAACTTGATCCACCCCGACACGAGCATAGCCAGGTGTAATCGGATTGCCATGGAAAGTTGCTTCATGTCCACTCGGTAAAGCAAAGCCGTCCGCCGCCTTCATGGATATGTTCTTCAGTTTCACGTGTAGCTCACAAGCTGTCGACTCTAAGATATCATCCACGGGGTAGCGAGCCAGCAGTGCATCATCGGCCGGGACCACCGTGGAACCCATGCTGCTTTTCGTCATAGATGATGGAATTGTACCATCCAATGCTGGATCTGGTTGTTGCTGCTGCTGAGACGCGCTTTGCTGGCTAAGTTTGTTGATTTGCTCCTGCTGCATGTTATATTTGCGTTCCAAGTCCTGGATCCGATCTACTTCATGCTTCTTCTTTCTGTCACGACTTCTGTAGCTGTTGTTCCAATCCGCAAACCCCATAAACCACGGAACCATGCCTTTGCCTCGTGTTCGTCCCGGGTGTTTAGGATTCTTGAGGGCGCGCGAAAGCTCGTCGTTCTCTCTCTCCAGCTGGTACACACCCGCTCGAGCTTCTTCTATTGCTTTAATTATCTCGTCCGTGGCATCTTTAAGACTGGCATGTTCAAGAACCTGGCCTGTCTTTGGGTCCAACTTTCCCCCATGTGCATAAAACCAAGTCCTGCACCTCTCGGGCCAAGTATCTGTTACTGGAGAGACCCCTGCAGCCCTCATGTTTCTCTCAGATTCATCCCACTTAGGCAACCTAGATTTGTAGCCGCCTGGCCCCAGACTATGGTGCCACGTTTTTTTGTTGGCATTTATCTTGTTTATTCTCGACCGTTTCTTAGCTTCTTCTGATTCCTTGAACTTCACAAATTCGTCCCAGTCATCTGCTAACTTCACATATTCTCCTTTGAATTCTAGAGTCTTCCTTTCGTTTTCCACGTAACTTTTCCATAATCTTTTCTTCCAAGACTGGAATTGTGTGGCCATCTTCTTAAGAGCACACTTCTTGACTTTCTCCCGTTGGAGATCTGTGAGAGCCTCTGGTAGGGTGAAATGTTTCATTAGCTCCTCCCAAAGCAGATCTTTTGCTCTTTGGCTAACAAAAGAAACTGATTGGGTATCTTTTGGCTGATTCCATTCTTGAATGGTGATCGGGATTTGGTCCCTAACGATAACTCCGCATTGACGTATAAATTTGTCCGCATTCTCTTTAGGAGCAATCGGTTCGCCATCTGCTCTGATTTGATCGATGTTAAACTTTACGCCTTGTTTCAACTTTTTTGTCGGGCCACGTTTAACCCTTGTAGAAGATTTGCTCGATCCGGAGGGCTAAAAGGAAGAAAGATTCGTTAATATATACAAATCAATCAATACATCTGATGATCACCAGAGGGCAAATTAATACCTCGCCGAACTCTGTTAAATGGACAAAAATTTCTTCGCCATCGTCATTGTCAGCTGGTTCGCCTTCGTCTCTTGGTTGTTCTTCCTCAATTCCCTCACCGGATGGGTTAAGGTATTGTGAGCCATCATCTACTTCACTCTCTTCGTTTCTGGAGCGTATCAGGTCGTACATGGCATTCTCTTGATCACGGTTGTATATAGCTTAACTAATCCAGAACAAATATAAAACAATTAGAATGCATTCAATTAAGCAGAACCGGAGATATGCAAATCAATACAAGGCAATGCAACAACAAATGCGATCATATAAACATCAAACATCAAACATCTAAACATCTAAACATGTGAATGGATTTGGGGATCAAGGGCCTCACCTTGACAAACGGGCCGGCCGGACGGGAAGAGCTGGAGGCAGGGGGTCGATGGAGGCGGCGGCACCGGGGTCGGGCGGCGGCACCGAGCGACACCTAATTTATTGAGATGATAAAAGCAACACATTATAATTATGCAAGTATGAAGATACTCTACAATATGTTAATTTTCTGACTTTTCATACCATACCATCAAAGATTCAAATAAACATACTTTTATATTTATTTTCACCATTTACTAGCCTTTACTCCATAATCCTCCTCCTACACAGTGCTACAAATTCCCGCAGGAACGCGCGGAGTATTATTTAATACACTAAATCATTGGGTTTCCAAATGCAACTATATTAAAAAATGTTACATTTGAACTGCATTGCTTCCACTCCAATTTTTCCTGAGCATCAAAATGGATAATAACCTTCCAAATGTCGTCATACAAACTACAAATCAAAGACAATTTCAACTAAGCAATAAAACTTAACCATAGTCCATAATTTGGCCTAACAGAACACAAAAGAATGAACACAAAAGGGGATGGCCATGGCGCCGCCACGCTCGGGCAGGCCGGCGGAACAGAGAGGGGGGAAGGAGGCGGAGGCTCACCGTGGGAGGAGTGGGCACAGCAGGGGCTCGTCGGCGGGCAGCAGGGGGCGGGCCGACGTCGAGGTCTGGCGGCGGCGCGTGGAGGAGCGGCGGCGGCACGTGAAGGAGGCGAGCGGCGGTGGCGCGGGGGCAGAACGGCCGGACGGTGACGTCGATCGAGGGCGCGGGCGGGGCAGCCTGGCGGCGTCGTCGAAGCGGGTGAAGATGGACTGATTTGGGGGAGGAAGAAGCCGTTGTTATATAGAAAGGACCTTTAGTCCCGGTTGGTGGCACCAACCAGGACTAAAGACCCTTTAGTCCCGGTTGGTATCACCAACCGGGACTAAAGGTCCTCCCTTTAGTCCCGGTTGGTGATACCAACCGGGCCTAAAGAGGCCTTTTCGGCGGCCCAAATTCGCGCGGGAAGGGACCTTTAGTCCCGGTTGGTTATACCAACCGGTACTAAAGGTATATTTTCTCTTTTTTTTGTTTTTCTGTTTTTATATTTGGAATAACTGTTTTTATATTTGCAATAACTATTAGAATATTTATAGTTTTTTAATGTATCTTTTTGCTTTAAGTCAAAACAATTACAATCTTTCTGTTAGTGCCAGTAGCTTTCAAATTTAAATAGTTTAAATTTGAATTCTTTTGAATTTTTTGTGAATCACTAGTTTGTGAATAACTTTAGTTTAAAAATAGATTTTTGAGTGATTGTTTTTGCTGTTGTTTAATATTAGTAAGTTTTATCATTATGTTAAATTTTGGAATTTTTAGGATATTTTAAATAGGTGTTTTAATCAATTAGTATGGACAATCTCTTTCGAAGTATCAGGGTTTCGGACGAAAACTCGTCTGTTACAAAAGGATTTCAATTTTTTTAAAATTATTTCAACTCCAGACTTTTTGTGCATTATAAGCCACATCCTAAAATTTCAACCCTATCTAACTTCATTTGCTATTTTTCATGCATTTAATGAATTGTTTTGAGCTAAATGACCCTGAAATTAAAAAGCACCACAAATGAACTCTGAAATGGTTGAAACTTGGCATGGTATTATCATTTCACCCACATAGCATGTGATAAAAAGTTGAGAGGGTTAAGGCAAAAACTGGATGCACTTCGTGTACAAAATGGACAATCTCTTTCGAAGTATCAGGGTTTCGGACAAAAACTCGTCTGTTACAAAAGGATTTCAATTTTTTTAAAATTATTTCAACTCCAGACTTTTTGTGCATTCAATATGAACCATTAGAAGCCACATCCTAAAATTTCAACCCTATCTAACTTCATTTGCTATTTTTCATGCATTTAATGAATTGTTTTGAGCTAAATGACCCTGAAATTAAAAAGCACCACAAATGAACTCTGAAATGGTTGAAACTTGGCATGGTATCATCATTTCACCCACATAGCATGTGCTAAAAAGTTGAGAGGGTTACGGCAAAAACTTGATGCACGTCGTGTACAAAATGGACAATCTCTTTCGAAGTATCAGGGTTTCGGACGAAAACTCGTCTGTTACAAAAGGATTTCAATTTTTTTTAATTATTTCAACTCCAGAATTTTTGTGCATTCAATATGAACCATTGGAAGCCACATCCTAAAATTTCAACCCTATCTAACTTCATTTGCTATTTTTCATCCATTTAATGAATTGTTTTGAGCTAAATGACTCTGAAATTAAAAAGCACCACAAATGAACTCTGAAATGGTTGAAACTTGGCATGGTATTATCATTTCACCCACACAGCATGTGATAAAAAGTTGAGAGGGTTAAGGCAAAAACTGGATGCACTTCGTGTACAAAATGGACAATCTCTTTCGAAGTATCAGGGTTTCGGACGAAAACTCGTCTGTTACAAAAGGATTTCAATTTTTTTTAAATTATTTCAACTCCAGACTTTTTTTGCATTCAATATGAACCATTAGAAGCCACATCCTAAAATTTCAACCCTATCTAACTTCATTTACTATTTTTCATGCATTTAATGAATTGTTTTGAGCTAAATGACCCTGAAATTAAAAAGCACCACAAATGAACTCTGAAATGGTTGAAACTTGGCATGGTATCATCATTTCACCCACATAGCATGTGCTAAAAAGTTGAGAGGGTTACGGCAAAAACTTGATGCACGTCATGTACAAAATGGACAATCTCTTTCGAAGTATCAGGGTTTCGGACGAAAACTCGTCTGTTACAAAAGGATTTCAATTTTTTTTTAATTATTTCAACTCCAGACTTTTTGTGCATTCAATATGAACCATTAGAAGCCACATCCTAAAATTTCAACCCTATCTAACTTCATTTGCTATTTTTCATCCATTTAATGAATTGTTTTGAGCTAAATGACCCTGAAATTAAAAAGCACCACAAATGAACTCTGAAATGGTTGAAACTTGGCATGGTATCATCATTTCACCCACATAGCATGTGCTAAAAAGTTGAGAGGGTTACAACAAAAACTGGATGCACTTCGTGTACAAAATGTACAATCTCTTTCGAAGTATCAGGGTTTCGGACGAAAACTCGTCTGTTACAAAAGGATTTCAATTTTTTTAAATTATTTTAACTCCAGACTTTTTGTGCATTCAATATGAACCATTAGAAGCCACATCCTAAAATTTCAACCCTATCTAACTTCAGTTGCTATTTTTCATGCATTTAATGAATTGTTTTGAGCTAAATGACCCTGAAATTAAAAAGCACCACAAATGAACTCTAAAATGGTTGAAACTTGGCATGGTATCATCATTTCACCCACATAGCATGTGCTAAAAAGTTGAGAGGGTTACGGCAAAAACTGGATGCACTTCATGATATTCTAGTTAATATTATATTTAACTGCAGTGATATTCTAGATATTCTAGCTAATATTTTAGTTGATTATTTTTAGATAAAAGTGTTCGCCATTGCAAACACTACTCGTTGTTTGGATCAGAATACCCCCAAGCAGCAGACCCATGGGGCACTAGTGGTGGTACTAGCGGTACAATCTTCATCACATACATCACACACTACTAGAAAAAAGGCTATTAGTGGCGCACCACATATTGCTATTAGTGGCGCACTATGGGTGCGCCACTATTAACATGCCATTAGTAATGGTTAGTAATGGCGCACCTCTGGTGCGCCACTGGTAAGGCACATACCAGTGGCGCACCATATGGTGCGCCACTACTAGCTTATGGTGTGCCACTGGTATTTCCTGGATGTGCGCCACTGGTATTTAGGATGGTGCGCCACTGCTATTAAAAGTCGGTGCGCCACTGGTAATTAACATGGTGCGCCACTGCTATTTTTATTAGGTGCGCCACTGGTAGAAAATATGGTGCGCCACTAGTATTTTTCTCTGGTGCGCCACTGGTAGTTAATTTCGTGCGCCACTAGTAGAATTTCAAAAATTTATTTTTTTATGCGCTGTCCACGTATTTATACATGTATACATTTTGAATATAGTACAGTACAGTATATACAGTTTGCAAAATTCAAATGCTCATAATTAAAAAAATAAGAATCATAAAAATACAAATTTAGTATCCAAATTCTCAGAATGAAACCATTTATCAAGATAAAATAGTTAAATAATCATTTAAATGCTGGACTATTCTAGAATTACAAAAGTAGTAAACTGACCTAGTTACAAACTAAGAAATAAATAGAAAACCTAAGCTAAAACCTATCTACCTATCTATCCTACACTACCACTTCACCACACAGCCAACAACCTCGTCTGTCTTCATTTCCATGACCACCACTTGGTCATTGTCCAACACCTGCACACAAAAACACAAATAGATAACCCTTGTGTTAAGATTAAAATGTAGGATCCACCAAATGGTTGGAAGTGGCAAGAAGTCTTCAGCAACAATGCGGAGATATTGGCTCTGAGAACAAATTTCTGTTAGCAGCTGTGTCATCAATGCGGGGAATAAATTTTTACCTTGTTGTAAGCAAAACAAGCATGCCACGGATAGCAGGTCAGCAGCTGTGTCATCAAAGCCTTGCCTTCCTGAAATAGAAACACATGATTACCGGCACTAAGATGGGTTCAATCTGGGTTATGAGTTCAGAAATCTATACAGGCTATCTAAATGCAAAGAAAAGAGTTATCGGGCTGTTCGGCTGATGGTTTCTGCGGCTGTTAAGCCGGCTGATGCTATTTTGTTGTGAGAGAAAAACACTGTACCATGGCTGATAAGCCGGGCTGATAAGTTCAAGCGAACAGGGCCGTATTACACAAAATTGCCCACACTTATCAAAGACATATGCATTCCTTATCAACATGGACAATTAAATTACAGAAAAATGAGAGGCTGCTAGTGACCAAAACTGATATGGTTACATGATGGACATATAAAGTTTCCGCGGAGTAAATAACTCAGTCAACTGATACACAAGATAGGGCAACATCTTATATGTTAATGCAGAAGATTCCCTATAGATGAATGTATACCCACATATAAAATTGCTGGATCAGCTAAACATGCCTAATAATAAAAAAGAAACTGACTTAAACTGTTAAGTTCTTAGAGGGGGTACACAGAGCATACCATTTTTAACATGTACTGTGGCTCTCCTCTATCATGGCAATTTCGAGTGGGACGTTGAGCGTGCTTTCTCAATTAATATCTTGGAGTCAGATGACATACAGAATCTATAAGAGAAATTGCAAGAAAATAGATGGTTCAAAGGAGTTTAGTCTAAACAAAAGAAAAACATGGCTGAAAGAGATGTGGGGATGTGTGTGTGTGGGGGTGGGGGGTGGGGGGTGTGTGTGGTAGGTGGTGGCTGCTAGCTGACATGAATAGGTGCATGTGTGGCGCACCGTGGGTCTGGTGCGCCATTACTAGTTAAAACTAGTAATGTGGAATCTGGTTCATTAAAGACCTTAACCGTCAAAACGAAACCATGTTTCGTCTTAAGTTTAACTTCTTTTGTTTCATTCTTGCGCCAATCATTTACTTGGACAAAGTCACAGACATGAGGTCTTGCATAGCAGGGGATGCGCTAGTTGAATTATAGAAGAGAAATTTCACGTCAAAACAAAAACTTAAGTCAAGCATACTTAAATAAGAAGAACGTGTCGTAGAAGTTGCATACCGTTAGATTTTCACATAGCCAAAAGGTAATACATATACATAAGCAAACATTTTTATACTCAAGCCTTTTTTTGCACAGGACAATTCCTTAACTCTCAGATTATTAATAACTGTTTTCTAGTTAAATTTTTTTTACAATGCATTTGAAGCTAACCCTCTCATCTCAAATATCAGAATTCAGAGTTACTACTCACTTAAGTGCAGATGCAAATTAGGTGCAAAAAATCATTCAAGTTGCACTCAGAAAATTATTAAGTGCAGAAAATCACTTAAGTCCACATACTAGTGCAGAAAAACCCCAAAATTGTGAGTAATGCAGCGCGCGACGAGCTATGGCTGCAGGTGCTTCGTCGGGTATGGTTTCAGTGAAGTAAAAAGAAGCAGCAATCAACCTTTCGCTCAAGATTGATTTATGGCTCAACTGCTAGAATGCAGACCAAATCTTGATCACCAAATCTATAATTCAAACTGAATGCTTAATAATTCAATAAAATAGATAAACACATGGGGATACAACACAAAATTCTAGTTCAATCACACTCGATACATACACACAGAGTTGTATTTCAATCCAATTTCAGCTGAAATGTTCAATGCATCAATTAACCTGTTTATTTAGAAAAAGAAATCACCTCTCTATCGAAAGCAGGTCGGCAAGAAGCTGCGTGAGACCGCGGTCCTCCTCGTCCTCAGCGTGGGCGCTTGGAGTCGGAGACGCAGCAGGACCGTGGAGGCAGAGCAGCAGAGGCGGGGCAGATGGAGGGGGCAGGGGAGAGGCTGACGGCGCAGCAGAGGCGGCTGCCAGTGCCGCGCGTTGGGGGAACAGGGCGCACTCGATCTGCTGCAGAGGAGGTGGCACGGTGAGATAGAGAGAGAGGGAGAGGGAGGGAGGGAGATGGAGGGAGGCATACCGTGGCGGGGGGGGAGACCACCGGAGCGGAGGGAGTCGCCGGAGACGGGCAGGGAGGGGGCGCTCGATCTACTGCAGAGGAGGGGGCACGGTGAGAGAGAGAGAGGGGGAGAGGGAGGGAGGGAGGGAGAGGGAGGCATACCGTGCCGGGAGGGGGGGGGGGAGACCACCGGAGTGGAGGGAGTCGCCGGAGACGGGCATGGAGGGGGCGGCGCGAGAGTAGGGTTTGCGCGCGGGAGAGGTGGGGATGGGATCGAGTGCGGCGGCGGCGAGGGAGTAGGGTTTGCGCGAGGGAGAGGTGGGGATTTTGGCCGGTATGGGAGGGGTGCTAGTAATGGCGCACTTTTCTCTGGTGCGCCATACATATGTGCTAGCAATGGCGCACCGTTTAGGGGTGCGCCATAAACATCGGGATAGCAATGGCGCACTTTCTCCTGGTGCGCCATTACTAACTTTTTAAAATAAAAAAATTAGTTGCATGTAATAATATATTTAAGATTACTATTGGCGCACCTCCTAAGAATGCGCCACTAGTAACCAAGGTTACTAATGGCGCACCTAGTGTGTGGTGCGCCATTACTAGTTTTGAAAAAAAAATTGAAAAAAAATTTGTTAGTAGTGGCGCACCGTGAGTGTGGTGCGCCATTACTAGTTTTAACTAGTAATGGCGCACCACACCCACGGTGCGCCACTGGTAAGTCTGGGGAGGGGGGTGTGCCAGGAGAAACTTAGCAGTGGCGCACCACACACCAGGTGCGCCATTAGTAATATAAACATTAGTGGCGCACCACATACATAGTGCGCCACTAATGTCTATATTAGCTATAGCCCTTTTTCTAGTAGTGACAATGCTTCAGAAAGCTTGCTCACATCATACTAAATATTCTTACACACAAACCGTACTTAAACAGGGACATAATAGAAATAATAGTTCAGATATTCATTATAGAAAGTACTGCATAATTGAAGATACCAATCCTACTCGTCCGGATTGCAAACCTACTCATCCGAATCAGGAGACCCCCAAGCACTACATAATACAGATAAAAGTGTTTGCCATTGCAAACACTACTCGTCGTCCAGATCAGAATACCCCCAAGCAGGAGATACTAGCGGTACGAGGTAACGCTACCCATAATTGAAGATTCCAATCCTGCGGTACAACTCGTATGCAACGTACCCATCTATTGCTGCATACTCAATGTTGATAGGGTCAAGTGGGGTCTTCTCCCAATGTTGGTGCCCTGACTTGGGGAATTTTGTCTTCATATCAGCGTAGTCCTCGTCGATCAGGGCGGCTGCCATATCAGCCATTGAAGTCTTGTCATGCTCAAGCCTGAACCTGCCCTGAAGATCAATGTGGCATTCAGCTTGTATCTCAATACCCCAGGTGCGCCTCATCTTGATCTTGTCATTCGTTATATCAACGCTAGCAAAATATATGCCGCTGCGAAGGAACTCCATGAGTTTTGGATAGTGCTTGTCACTACTGCAACAACAAAATGGAACAAATGTGTTAAATACTGTTGCAACAAGTATATTTTAGAACAAGTATAATAAGAATCATAACAAGTATATTTTAGAACAACTATAATAAGAATCATAACAAGTATATTTCGGCACAAGTATAATATAAGAATCATAACAAGTATAATAAGAATCATATAATTAACAAGTATAATAAGAATCATAACAAGTATAATTTGGAATAAGTATAATAAGAATCATAACAAGTATAATAAGAATCATAGCAAGTTTCCTATTCCTATGAATTTCCTATCCTATGAATCAAAAGAAGCCCCTAAACTATGACATGTTCTCCCACGATGGCCAATATGCAACTACAAGGAAAATTCTTTTGCAATTTTCCTATCCTCCTATTCCTCTTCCTATGCAATTTTCCTAATCCTCCTATTCCTATTCAATTTTCTATTCCTATGCAATTTTCCTATGATCGAATCAAAGAAAAACCCCAATTTTCCTATGAATCAAAGAAAAGCCCCAATTTTGCTATGAATCAAAGAAAAGCCCCAATTTTCCTATGCATTTTCCTATGAATCAAGGAAACTATGACATGTTCTCGACATTCCCAATCCTCCTATTCCTATGCAATTTTCCTATCCTATGAATCAAAGAACAGCCCCAATTAAAACTATGACAAGTTTTGTATTACCTTGCCCACTGGAAGACCATGACATGTTGCTTCAAACAAAGTTGGACGACGGCAACATTCCGACCATCGGCCATGTACTCGAGATCGAGGCCCATGAACTTGTGTTTCTCCTCTTGAAGCCATTCCTCAAACATGGAAAGAAAACCCTAGACTTTCGCGCTGTCGTTCGTGTAGACGACATGGAGATTGGTCGTGCCATGTGCGAGCACGTTCCCGTAGCGAGTTCGTGGCTTCATGGTGGAGGATGGGGAAGAAGCAGAGAGGAGAGGGAGATGAACAGAAATGGAGGCCGGTCGCGTTACTGTAGCGTTTCTGATGTAGATGATCTCGCGCGAAACAACTTCCAAGGCGCGGGATTTGAACGGTTGGGACCTTTAGTCCCGGTTTGAGCCACGAACCGGGACTAAAAGGGCTCGCGCCAGGCGAACGGTTGGCACCACCCCTTTAGTCCCGGTTGGTGACACCAACCGGGACTAAAGTGTCCTCACAAACTGGGACTAATGCTTATCCTCACGAACCAGGACTAATGGAGGCATTAGTCCCGGTCCAAAATGCGACCGGGACTAATGCTCCGGTCGAAAGGCCTGATTTCTACTAGTGATAGTCGAAGATGGTCTCTTGGCCAACAAGTACAAGTCATCTTCAACATTGTCGTCATTCATGAGATGTGTTCGCAACCAACCGCCGAAAGCCTCAATGTGTGTACGTTGAATCCAGGGGTCAGACTTCTCCGGGTTCTTCGAGCGTATAATATCCATGTGTTTCTCGATATACAGGGTCACCAAGGTAGAATTCTGTAGAACTGTGTAGTGTGCTTGCGCCCAAGAATGCCCGTCCCTACATATTATTGATTTTGGTCCAAGCGTGCCTTTTCCACGCAGTCTCCCCTCATGCCGCGATTGAGGAACACCAATCGGCTTAATGTCAGGAATAAAGTCAACACAAAACTCAATAACCTCCTCTGTTTCATGGCCCTTGGAGATGCTTCCTTCTGGCCTAGCACGGTTACGAACATATTTCTTTAAGACTCCCATGAACCTCTCAAAGGGGAACATATTGTGTACAAATACAGGACCCAGAATGGCAATCTCTTCGACTAGGTGAACTAGGACGTGCGTCATAATATTGAAGAAGGATGGTGGGAACACCAACTCGAAACTGACAAAACATTGGACCAAATCATTCTGTAAGCTTGGTAGGATTTTCGGATCGATTACCTTCTGAGAAATTGCATTGAGGAATGAACATAGCTTCACAATGGCTAATCGAACATTTTCTGGTAGAAGCCCCCTCAACGCAACCGGAAGCAATTGCGTCATGATCACGTGGCAGTCATGAGACTTTAGGTTCTGAAATTTTTTTCTCTACCATATTTATTATTCCCTTTATATTCGACGAGAAGCCAGACGGGACCTTCATACTGAGCAGGCATTCAAAGAAGATTTCCATCTCTGTTTTGGTAAGAGCGTAGCTGGCAGGACCTTGATACTGCTTTGGATGCATGCCGTCGTTTTCGTGCACACGTTGCTGGTCCTCCCGTGCCTCCGGTGTATATTTTGTCTTCCCATACACGCCCAGGAAGCCTAGAAGGTTCACGCAAAGATTCTTCGTCACGTGCATCACGTCGATTGCAGAGCGGACCTCTAGGTCTTTCCAATAGGGTAGGTCCCAAAATATAGATTTCTTCTTCCACATGGGTGCGCGTCCCTCAGCGTCAGTCGGAACAGATTGTCCGCCAGGACCCTTTCCAAATATTACTTGTAAATCCTTGACCATATCAAGTATATCATCACCAGTACGGAGGACGGGCTTCTTCCGGTGTTCTGCCTCACCTTTGAAATGCTTGCCTTTCTTTCTTAAGGCATGCTTGGTCGGAAGAAATCGACGATGTCCCAGGTACACATTCTTCTTGCATTTGTCCAAATATATACTTTCAGTCTTATCTAAACAGTGCGTGCATGCATGGTATCCCTTGTTTGTCTGTCCTGAAAGGTTACTAAGAGCAGGCCAATCATTGATGGTTACAAATAGCAATGCTCGCAAGTCAAATTCCTCTTGATTGTGCTCATCCCACGCACGTACACCTTTTTTATTCCACAACTGTAAAAGTTCATCAACTAATGGGCTTAGGTACACATCAATGTCCTTGCCGGGTTGCTTAGGGCCTTGGATGAGCACTGGCATCATAATGAACTTCCGCTTCATGCACAACCAAGGAGGAAGGTCATAGATACATAGAGTCACAGGCCATGTGCTATGCTTGCTGCTCTGCTCCCCAAATGGATTAATGCCATCTGCACTTAAACCAAACCATAAGTTCCTTGGGTCATCTGCAAAGTCCGGCCACTCTCTCTCGATTTTTCTCCACTACGACCCATCAGTGGGTACTCTCAACTTCCCGTTTTTCTTACGGTCTTCTTTGTGCCATCGCAACGACTTGGCATACTCTTTGTTTTGGAACAAACATTTCAACCGTGGTATTATAGGAGCATACCACATCACCTTGGCAGGAATCCTCTTCCTGGGGCGCTCGCCCTGAACATCATCACCAGGGTCATCGCGACCGATCTTATATCGCAATACATTGCATACCGGTGATACGTCTCCATCGTATCTACTTTTCCAAACTCTTTTGCCCTTGTTTTGGACTCTAATTTGCATGATTTGAATGGAACTAACCCGGACTGACGCTGTTTTCAGCAGAATTGCCTTGGTGTTATTTTTGTGCAGAAATATAAGTTCTCGGATTGACCTGAAAATTTACGAAGAATATTTTTGGAATTAATAAAAAATACTGGCAAAAGAATCAACCGGAGAAGGTCCACCACCTGGCCACAAGCCAGGGGGCACCCCCCCTAGGGCGCGCCCCCCTGTCTTGTGGGCCCCCTGGAGCTCCGCCGACCTCAATTCCAACTCTATGTATTCCTATTCGTGGAGAAAAAAATCAGAGAGAAGAGTTCGTCGCGTTTCACGATACGGAGCCGCCGCCACCTCCTGTTCTTCCTCGGGAGGGCAGATCTGGAGTCTGATTTGGGCTCCGGAGAGGGGAAATCGACGCCGTCGTCATCACCGACCATCCTTCATCACCAATTTCATGATGCTCTCCGCCATTCGTGAGTAATTCCATAGTAGGCTTGCTGGACGGTGATGGGTTGGATGAGATTTACCATGTAATCGAGTTAGTTTCATTAGGGTTTGATCCCTACTATCGACTATGTTCTGAGATTGATGTTGCTATGACTTTGCTATGCTTAATGCTTGTCACTAGGGCCCGAGTGCCATGATTTGACATCTGAACCTATTATGTTTTCATGAATATATATGTGTTCTTGATCCTATCTTGCAAGTTGTAGACACCTATTACGAGTTATGATCCGCATCCCCCAGGGTGACAATAACTGGGATTCTTTCCGGTGATTACCGTAGTTTGAGGACTTCAAGTATTCACTAAGTGCTAATTCTTTGGTCCGGTTCTCTATTAAAAGGAGGCCTTAATATCCCTTAGTTTCCATTAGGACCCCGCTGCCACGGGAGGGTAGGACAAAAGATGTCACACAAGTTCTTTTCCATAAGCACGTACGACTATATATGGAGTACATGCCTACATTACATTGATGAATTGGAGCTAGTTCTGTGTCACCCTATGTTATAACCGTTGCATGTTGAATGCCATCCGACATAATTATCCATCACTGATACATTGCCTACAAGCTTTTCACATATTGATCTTTGCTAAGTTACTACTCCGTTGCTACTGTTACGATTGCTACAAAACTGCTACTGTCACTTTGCCATCGTTACCGTCACTTCCATACTACTTTGCTACTGAATACTTTGCTGCAGATATTAAGTCTTTCAGGTGTGGTTGAATTGACAACTCAGCTGCTAATACTCGAGAATATTCTTTGGCTCCCCTTGTGTCGAATCAATAAATTTGGGTTGAATACTCTACCCTCAAAAACTGTTGCGACCCCCTATACTTGTGGGTTATCAAGACCTTTTACTGGCGCCATTGCCGGGGAGCATAGCTCTATTCTCTGAATCACTTGGGATTTATATCTGTTGATCACTATGAAGAATCTGAAAGATGCTAAAACCAAGATCTATCCCTCCACTACAAGGAGAGGTAAGGAACTTCCATCTAGCTTTGCACTTGATTCACCTTCTGTTATGAGTAAACTTGCGACACCACCACCTGCTATTGAATCTGATATGTCGCAAGTAATTGATGAAGCCACTTTTGCTATGCCTGATGCTTATGATGAAACTTTGCTTGATACTACTGTGCCACTGGGTGAATTTCTTGATGAACAAATTGCTAGAGTCAATGCTGAAACTGATGATATTTCTGAATCTGATGAAATTATTGAAACTGGACACTATGAGACACCTGCTAGACCTAGCTCTCCTAGATATGAATTGCCTGATATACCTGAGGGTTATGTTATGGAAGGAGAGGTAGCTAGGGACTTTCTTGCTTGTAAGGATAGAGATGATCTTAAGAAATTGCTATGCAAGTGGAAAGAAAATTCTTTGAATGCTAGAATGCAATATGATCCTAAGTTTGCTACTTCACCTATCTTTTGTTACTGATAATGTAGCCCCCAAGTGCCGGGTCAGTAAGAAGTACTGGGCTGGGACTTAGAAAAATATAGAAAGGCCGGCTCATCTCCCTGAGATAACCGGGTTCGTTGATAATGTGATGAGTTGAAAAGCAACTTGCATTAGCCCCCAAGTGTCGTGGTGCATGCTTGCAGCGACATGGGACTTGCATACTTGATACAAACTGGACTTGAATAATGTAGCCCCCAAGTGCCGGGTCGTCTGCCGGCGGCGACTCGGGACTGTTGCTAGAATAATATGACTCATCATAATTTGTTGGATGAATCCTTGACCGTGGTTGTAATATAACCCGGAATGAATATCCTGGAATAATTCCTGTCTTTGACATGAAATCCCTGCCCGTAGTTGCGGTGCAACCTGGCAAATATTTGAGAAAACCATGAGTGTTGTAGTATATTTGAAAACCCGGCATGATATGTAAGTATGAGGAAATGCATGATGTAATGTATGATGTACGATGCAATGTATGATGTTCTTGCTTTGCCTTTTATTCTCAAAATTTCATATGATGGTTCTTCTGGGTGGACTCGATGCTTGAACTCATACCAGTGCAGGGTCTCTAACGAGATTGACCGTCAACTCCTTTGAACGGCTCAGGGTCTCTAGGCGAGATTAACTGATAAGAGCGCAACGAACCCGAGAGAGACACAGCAGGGGTGAGTACCCCTAGAGCCCATAAGCTACTTCTCACGTGACGTAAATCCGTCGTTTGAACCTCCAGGGTACGACGGACCACTTGGCGGAGAGTACGCAGCGGATGGGAGAGTTTGCCTCGCCGCTGTAAGAGGCCCTTGCAGGGGGTAAGTGTACAACTGGCTGCACCCCTGGCAAAGCGGTAGCTACTTACAGGCAGGTATAACCCGGCCTTGCAGATGGGAGAGTTTGCCTCGCCGCTGTAAGAGGCCTTTGCAGGGGGTAAGTTTACATCTCGCTGCACCCCTGGCAAAGCGGCAGCTACTTACAGGCAGGTATAACCCGGCCTTGCAGATCGAAAAGAGGGTAAGTTCATAACTCGCTGCACCCCTAGTGATCTTTGTTGACGGAGTCAACATTTTGGGTCAACAAACCGCCTTGCAGTGGCTGAAAAAGCCTGATCGAGAGGGTTGAAGCTTAACCCGGTGGGTTGAAAGCCCCCAAACGACCTTGTTGACAGAGTCAACGTTTGGGTCCACGACCCGCCTTACGTTGGCTGAAAAGCTTGATCGAGAGGGTTGAAGATTAACCCGGTGGGTTGAAAGCCCCCAAATGACCTTGTTGACGACATCCACTTGGGCACCATTTTGTAAGCCGCTGTATCGTTTGAAGAAACAGCAGAAGCCCCCAAACTGAACGGTGCATCATGGCGGCTCGTCTTCTTGGGTAACTTTTAATCCTTCCGCCAATAATGGAGTAGCCCCCGATTCTTAAGTCGACTCGAAGAGGCGGCTTAAGAGTCTCCACTAAAGGTTGAGGTTGACCGTGGCGGGTTATATATGATCCCGTATGAATTGTTTCAATAATCCGGTCGATGGCTCGTCCCGGCTGGTTGTTGAAGTTAACCAAACTATAGCGGCGGCGGCTTGTGCGCCTGTCCGTTTGGGCGGCTCGTATAGACAAACACTGCCCAATATGCTTATGTAGATCAGACTGCGGGCGACGTCTTGCGCGTCCATTGGGCGGCTTGAACAGGCAAGCACAGCACCAGTATGTTGATGTAGATGTAGGAGTCAGCCGCGCGTTTGAAGACGGTGCGGTTGTGAGAAACGCCCGTGGCGTTGTAAGCCGGTGCGGCGCGGGAGACGGCCGCGGTGTTGTAAAACGGTGCGGTCGCGAGAGACGGCCGCGGCGTTGTAAGCCGGTGCGGTCGCGAGATACGGCCGCGGCGTTGTAAGCCGGTGCGTTCACGAGATACGGCCGCGGTGTTGTAAGCCGGTGCGGTCGCGAGATACGGCCGCGGCGTTGTAAGCCGGATACAGACGGCGATTCGACCGTGGCGTTGTTGGTGAAAACCACGCCGCGGCTACGGCGGCTTGCCGCACTTATTGGGCGGTTCATACTGGCGGGTAAGCGCGCGCGGTACCGGCGAGTTGGTGTAGACCGGGCCGCGGCAGCGGCGGCTTGCACGTGTCTATTGATCAATGCACCACAGTTGAATGCCAGCACATACGATGCTGTCATGCACTCCATCTCCGCGGTATGATGCCACTTTGAGTAACTGTCCTGCGTAAAATATTGCAGGCCAAAGTAACTGTTCTTGAAGGAATTTAATATATACTGATAAGTAGATAGGGCAAATAGCACCTGGTTTATCTGGACGGTAGATGATCCCGTAGATATCAGCTGTGGAGAATGTCCAATAATTTCAACTGCGATTCAACCACTCTCTCCTCTTTGCCGAAGATCATCGATCCCAGCAAACCGTGACGAAGGTGGCGGGTCATAGCGGCGGGAACGACTCGCGGTGAAACTGCGGATGTTGAGGCAAAGGCAGCTCGCAGCGGGAGCGCGGCGGCTCAGGACGAGGCCGAGCGAAGGTGACTCAGCGCGAGATTCGCAGCTGCAACGGTGGTGGCGAGGCGGCGACTTGAAGCGTTATCGCCGCAGAGCCAGAGTAGGGCGGCTCGGAACAGACTCTCCGGGTCGTGTTGACCAATCTTTCTTTTTTTTTTCTTTTTTTTTCAGCCGGCCTGACCCTTTTCCTTATCCTTAGCCAGATGGGCAGTCGGCCACGACAATGGAGCAGCATCAGCTGGCGAGGCGCGTCAGACCCTCGAGCAGGGGTGGGTCAGGGAGGAGGCAGGGCAGCTCGGCGGGCCGGGGGCGAGGCGGCCGACCCGTCCGTGGCGTGGCAGCGGGGCCAACCGGCGGAGCGGAGGTGGTGCCGTGCCATGGTGAAGACGAGCGGGCGAAGCAGCATCTGTGGAGTGAGGCCACGGCAACTTGGACGGCTCGGCGACCGGCGGAGGACCATGGTCCGGGTCGCACCGGTGGCGAGGGCCATGACCGGTGCGGGGCTATGGCAGAGCTGGAGCTGACCCGGCGCGAGCGCTAGGCGGCCGGACGTGAGGCGCGGTAAGTGCGGAAAGGCCACGGTGGCCCGGTGACGGGGGCCTACGCAGCGCTGCAGTGAGCCGGCGGGCGGCATGAGCAGAGGCAGCTTTGAGGAGCTCGGAGGCGAGGCAAGGCGCAGCGGTGAGCCCCGGCGAGGCGAATCCGGCTCCAGGCGCGGTGACAGCGGCGTCGGCGAGTTGCAGCAGTAGCAACGCCGGCGGGTGTAGTGGTGCGGCGGCTCGCGGGACAGCGCCGCAGCGACCGGCAGGAGCGGGGTAAGTGGCAGAGGCGGATGCGGGGCGGCTTGGCGCGACAAGGGCGCGACCGCGAGTGAGGCCGCGGGAGCAGCTCGAGGCGGCGGGTCGCAGCGGCGGCTTGAGGCGGACCGAGGCGGAAGCGGAGCCACTTGGCGAGAGCGGCTCAGGCGCGGATGGCACCGGTGGGAGGAAGCGCGATGCCAAGGCTGCTCGAGGCGGGCCACAGCCAACGGCGAGTAATCGAGGCCCCGGGAGCTGAGGCGTGGCTGGTTTTGAGGCGAGGCCGCGTGCGGCTCGAGGCCTGCTTCTGGCGGGGGCGGCTCAGAAGGCCACAATAGAGGCAGAGTCCGCGGCGGCTGCGACTTTGCGCAGCTGCGGTTGAAGAGGGCTCCGACGAGGCGGCGCGAGCTTGGCGACAGCGGCTTTCCAGCAGCGATTTGAGGCGAGGCCGCGGCGACGGCTCAGAGGCGGCGGCTCATCGAGGGTGAGCGGCTGCTGCAGAGGTGAAACGGCGAGAATCTTGACCCGGCCGTGAGTCGAGCTGGCAGGCGGGGCGCAGTTACGGTCGACGGCAGTGGCGGGTTACGGCGATTTGACCACGGCCGCGAACATGGGCGGCTTGTGGGCGGTGATGAACCGGAGCGGCTGTTGCGGAAACGGCCGGTGATTTGGAGCAGAAGGTGAGGCGACCGGCAGCTCAGGACGGAGTCAGCTCGGAGGCGGAAACGAGTCCGGCGGCTCAACAATGCGGTGATGGCAACGGGCCGGTTCGGAGCAGCGGTTGACGAAGACGGCGGCTTAACGTGGCGTGGCCGCGGTTGCGGCAGCTTTGGCATGAGGCCGACAAGGCAACGGCGGCTCGACGGGACCGGCGGCTCAAGGTGAGGTAGCTTGAGGCAGAGGCGACCCGGCAGCAAGGTTGCTTGGGGTCGACTCGGACCAGGCGAGTTACATCGTTGAAGACAAATCCTCCTCCGGGTCGTAATGCTATTGTACGTACTGGTTTTGGCGAGTTACCAATGGAAACTTGACACGCCGGGAGCGAAATAGACCATAGAAGAAGACGATGGTGTTGGTGACTTGTGACTTCTTTTCTTGGCGACTTGCGGCAGTCATCAGACCACAACCTTAATTTTCTTGAACTTTTAAATTTCCCTGACTATGAATCTGAACCGATGAACTCGAAGCTGATGCAGATCCTTTCCAACCGGCTTTTTTTCATCCGGAAATTGCGAACTTCTCGATCCTTATGAGCGATCCCTCCAAGAACTCAACACCACCGTGCATGGCCCCATGGTGGGCGCCAACTGTCGTGGATTTGTCACGGCAGATGTCCTAGTGTAAGGACTTAGTCGTGAGGCCAACGCATCTAACTGGTAGCTTGAGACGGGTTGAGCGGGACGAGAGACGCGGGGTTTTTTACCCAGGTTCGGCCCCTCTGATGGAGGTAAAAGCCTACGTCCTGCTTTGTGTCTATATTGATGATTATGACGATCTCGGTTACAAGGGTGCGGAGTCGCTACCTCTAATCTCGAGACCCTCTAATCTGACAACTCGGATGACCTGTCTGTCTGACCTGTATCGAGACGTCTAAAACCTGTCCCTCTTGGGGTGACCCGCCCCTCCTTATAAAGGCTGAAGGGGCGGTTTACATGTAGAGCCTAAGTCGGATTGAGACAACTTACTATGACTTCCCATCGCGGGCTTCTTTTCATGGGCTTCTGAGTCCCGGGCTTCTTATCTCTCCCGGGCGGCTTACACCGGGCGGCTTATCTTCAAGACTCGTCTTCGGGGACTCGTCTCCAGGAGCACTGTTTGCCGGGTTAACACTGTTTGCCGGGTTAACATCCTGGCACTGTAGCATGCCGGGGTTAACATCCTGGCACTGTAGCAGCCGGGTTAACATCCTGGCACTGTAGCAGACGGGTTAACATCCTGGCACTGTAGCAGCCGAGTTAACATCCTGGCACTGTAGCAGCTGGGTTAACATCCTGGCACTGTAGCAGCCGGGTTAACATCCTGGCACTGTAGCCGGGTTACAATTGTCTGCCGGGTTACAATTGTCTGCCGGGTTAGAACTGTAACCGGGTCATAATCATTCCGGGTCATACCGCGGGGTATATCCCCGACAGATAAGGATTATGAATTCTCTGTCGATCCTGAGTTAATTACTTTGGTTGAATCTGATCCTTTCCATGGTTATGAATCTGAAACTGTTGTGGCATATCTTACTAAATTGAATGATATAGCCACCCTATTTACTCGTGAGGAAAAAATTCGTTATTATTATATTCTTAAGTTGTTTCCTTTCTCATTAAAGGGTGATGCTAAGATTTGGTTTAATTCTCTTGCTCCTGGTTGTGTGCATAGTCCCCAGGATATATGATTTATTACTTCTCTGAAAAATATTTTCCCGCCCGCAAGAAACAAGCTGCCTTGCAGGAAATATTTAACTTTGTGCAAATTGAAGAAGAGAGTCTCCCACAAGCTTGGGGGAGGCTTCTCCAATTACTTAATGCTTTGCCTGATCATCCTCTCAAGAAAAATGAAATACTTGATATCTTTTATAATGGACTAACCGATGCTTCTAGGGACCGCCTAGATAGTTGTGCTGGTTGTGTTTTCAGGGAACGAACTGTTGAACAAGCTGAATTACTATTGAATAATATATTGAGCAATGATAATGATTGGTCTATTCCCGAACCACCTCCAAAGCCAACTCCGAAGAAAAGAGGTATTCTATTCCTCAGTCCTGAAGATATGCAAGAGGCAAACAAATCTATGAAAGAAAAAGGTATTAAAGCTGAAGATGTTAAGAATCTACCACCTATTGAAGAAATACATGGTCTTGATAACCCTACACAGGTAGTAGAGGTAAATTCTCTCCGTAGATTTGATGAAGGTGATATTCCTTATAATAAGTCTGCTAGCCAATGCTTGGACGAATTTGATAATTTTATTGTTAAGCAAGAAAAATTCAATGCTTATGTTAATTAGTAGACAATTGAAACATAATGCTTACATGCTTGATCGCTTAGGTGATTATATGAGTATAACTATTAATGATCTTAATCTTATAAGTAAACATGCTTCCATGGCAACTACTCAAGTAGAACAAGTACTTAAGGCACAAAATGATTTGCTTAATGAGATGAAGGGTAAGAACAATGATCATTCTGTTAGAGTTGTGACTAGAGGTGGTAAAATGACTCAGGAACCTTTGTATCCTGAGGGCCATCCTAAGAGAATTGAGCAAGATTCTCAGAGAGTTAATACTGATGCACCTAGTCGTCCCGTAATAGTAGGAAAAAGAATGACGATAGGACTTTGCATGCTGCTAGTGAACCTGTTATAGATACTCATGAAAACCCAAATGATATTTCTATTTCTGATGCTAAGACACAGTCTGGTAATGAACATGAGCCTAGTGATAATATTAATGATGATGTTCATGTTGATGCTCAACCTAGTAATGATAATGATGTGGAGATTGAACCTGCTGTTGATCTTGATAACCCACAACCTAAGAACAAAATATATGATAAAAGAGACTTTGTTGCTAGGAAGCATGGTAGAGAAAGAGAACCTTGGGTTCAGAAACCCATGCCCTTTCCTCCTAAGCCATCCAAGAAAAGGGATGATGAGGATTTTGAGTGCTTTGTTGAAATGCTTAGACCTGTCTTTTTGCGTATGCGCTTGACTGATATTCTGAAAATGTCTCCTTATGCTAAGTATATGAAAGATATTGTGACAAATAAAAGAAAGATACCGGAAGCTGAGATTTCCACCATGCTTGCTAATTATACCTTTAAGGGTAGAATACCAAAGAAACTAGGAGATCCCGGAGTACCTACTATACCATGCTCTATTAAAGGAAATTATGTTAAAACTGCTTTATGTGACCTTGGAGCTGGTGTTAGTGTTATGCCTTTCTCTTTGTATCGTAGACTTGATTTGAATAAGTTGATGCCTATTGAAATCTCTTTGCAAATGGCTGATAAATCAACTGCTTTACCCATCGGTATTTGTGAGGATGTGCCTGTTGTGGTTGCAAACGTTACTATCTTAATGGACTTTGTTATTCTTGATATTCCAGAGGACGACAGTATGTCGATCATCCTTGGTAGACCCTTTCTGAATACTGCAGGGGCTGTTATTGATTGCAACAAGGGCAATGTCACTTTTCATGTTAACGGTAATGAGCATATGGTACATTTTCCGAAGAAACAATCTCAAGTTCATAGTATCAACTCCATTGGAAAAATTTCAACGATTATTATTGGAGACTTTGAATTCCCTCTCCCTACTGCCAAAAAGAAATATGATATTCTTATTGTTGGGGACATGCATATCCCCATTGAGGTAACATAGTGTCATTCGAAAATTCTCCGGTTTCGTGTCATTCGAAAAAAGTTTGTCAATAAGACTTGATCAACCTTATTGATGGATTCTTTTTGATGAGCATGAGATGGATGAATTTAGGAGGCACAACCTTCTATACCCAACTTTTATTTTCTGTTCTTTAGATTAAATAAAGTGAAAATACTATTATTCTTCTGTTTTCTGTTTTATCCGTGCAATAGAAAAATGACCTGAAAATAAAAGTCCTCGGAATGCGCTGAAAATGTAGTATGATTTTTTCTGGAATATTTTAGAATTTTTGGCACCGAGAACACATCAGGGGGCTGCACCAGTGGGCCACAAGCTTGCAGGGCGCGCCCCCCTGGCTTGTGGGTCCCACGTGGGGCCCCCTCACTTATTCCAGCACCCATCCACTTCGTCTTACTCCAGAAAAAATCCCACCATTGCTCAAACCCGTGTTCTAGCTCATTTTGCTGCCATTTTCGATCTCCTTGCTCAAAGCTCCATTTGCAAAACTGTTTTAGGGGATTGTTCATCGGTATGTGACTCCTCCAATGGTCCAATTAGTTTTTGTTCTAGTGCTGTATATATTGCAATTTTTTGCTGCTGTGGTGACTTTGTTCTTGAGCTTGCATGTCAAATTTGTATGGTCACAAGTAGTTTTGATGCATGATATAGCCTCTAGGCACTTGTAGGAGTAGTTGCTATGAGTTTTGTTGAGTTTTGTTCACTTTCATTTTGAGTCACTAAAAATTTTAGAAATTTTTCAGAGAAAGAAATGATGAGGAGATTGTTAAGAGGCTCTTCAAGCCGGGGTTCTAAAGAAAATGAAAATGAGAATCCCAGATACAATATTCCCCGCACCGCGGAGGTTCGGCCATGTGAATGGCCAAGTGATGCATTCTTGAGGGCGGCCGGAATTTATGAAGATTTCTATTATCTGGCAGAAAATGCAGGCATCACCGACTTCCTCAACGATAAGTGTGACCAGTACCTCCTACTCACTAATATTTTCGTGCAAAATTTTCACTTTTATCCTAGGAAGAATCCTCCCATGGTAGAGTTTTACTTATATGATGTGCCTAAGGAGATGAAACTTCACGATTTTTGCAAAGTTTGCAAAATACCTTATGAGGGCAGCATCAGTGAACCACGTCCTCTAGACATGGAGGACTTTATTGCCATAATCACTGTGGGGGAAGAGAGAGGGGTGTCAAAGGCAAGAGCGGCTAGTTTACATTTTCCCGCTTTACGCTATTATTCATTATTCGCGGGGAGATGTCTAGTTGGTCGTGGGGAGAGTGGAAGCCTTAGTGCACCTGACCTTGCCATTCTGCGCCATGCTTTACTTGCTGATAGAACTTTTAGTCTGGACGCTATGGTGGCCCAACGGTTGAACTTAAACCGTTCAAAGGGCCCCATATTCGGAGGTATTTATGCATCTCACCTAGCCAAACACTTTAAGATACCCATTAGGCTTGACGAGGAAGAGGAAATGCTGCTACCTACAAGATATTTAGACTATGATAGTATGGTAGCACATGATTTTATTAGGAAGGATAATGATAGGAGGCTGCTTTACAACCTAGTATTTAGTCAGGGTACTTGTGAGATTATTGCTCTGCCTGCTTCTTCTTTGTTCGATATTCATTCAGGCAGGTACACTATTACGCCCGAGGACATCTACAGATATTGGGGCCTGTCTCAACCCCCAGCACCTGAGCCGGCACCAGCCCTTGATCCGTATCAGGATCCCGTTTTTCAGTGGGAGCCACAGGAGCTCCTCAACCAGTGGAACCCTCAATATCCTCCGGAGTACCCAGGAGATGGTTATTTTCAGCCATGGCCCTAGACCAACTTAGGCCAAAAGCCTAAGCTTGGGGGAGTACGTATTTCTCACCGACATTACATTCCTGTTCACACACTCATTTCAGTTGTCGGTGTTCATACTTTTTCATTGTATCATCCATGGTATTTTATTTCTTCTTCTCGTTTTCTTCTTGTGTGTTTATTTAACCTTGAGAAAAATCTAAAACAAAAATTAGTTCTAGCTTTACCTTTTAGGTTGTCTAGTTGTAGTATTAAAAGAAAACCCAAAAAGATTTCTCGTTCTTCTTTTGCTTGTTGGGAGCTTTCCTGTGTAAATAGTTTTTCTCGTTCTTGTTTTGAAATTTCTTTCCTTTGGGACGTAAGGAGAAGACCACAATGAAAATGTTGAGTGGCTCCCATATGCATTATTGTTTATCTATCAGAGAGCCCCTATTACCTTGCCTTCTCCTTTGAGTTATTGTTTGCAGATTCCAGCTTAGTCCAATGCACGTGCACTCTTATTATTATTCACACCATTCGGTCGTGCAAGTGAAAGGCAATAATGACGATATATGATGAAATGATTGAGATGGAGAAAAGCTGGTATGAACTCGACCTATTTTGTTTTTGTAAATATGATTAGCTCATCGTTCTGGATTCAGCTCATTATAGATGAAACATGTTTGCAATGACAATTAGAGATTATAGTTACTCATGCCATGCTTAATTAGCTAGGAGTGTATAATGGTTTGTCTTGAGTGCCAACATGCATTTTAAAATGGTTGTGATGTAGTATGATAGGATGGTATCCTCCTCTGAATGATTCAAGTGGCTTGACTTGGCACATGTTCACGCATGTAGTTGAAACAAAATCAACATAGCCTCCACGATATTTATGTTCATGGTGATTTATATCCTACTCATGATTGCATTCAATGTTGGTTAATCTCAATGCATGTTTATGACTGTTGTCGCTCTCTAGTTGGTCGCTTCCCAGTCTTTTGCTAGCCTTCGCTTGTACTAAGCGGGAATACTGCTTGTGAATCCATTTCCATAAACCCAAAGTTGTTCCATATGAGTCCACCATACCTACCTATATGCGGTATTTACCTGCCGTTCCAAGTAAATTTGCATGTGCCATTCTCTAAACCTTCAAATAATATTCCGTTTTGTATGCCCTAATCGCTCATGTAGTGACAAGGGGCTGTCAGTATCTTCCATGCTAGGTGGGTTATTCTCATGATATGTGTTGATTCACTATCATTCACGAGAAAATGGCTGGTGTTCGGGATGCCCAGTTCCATGCTCAAATTTAAATCAAAATATAATAAAACAAAAATCCCCCAGGATTGTGTTTGTATGGATGGTACCCGTGGATTCGGGCCGCCGTGGAGTGTGATTGATTGGTGGAGGGGGAGTAAAAACTTTACTATTCTGTTTGGGAACCGCCTATAATGTATCTAGCATGGAAGATATCGAGATCTCTTGGTTGTTATGTTGACAATGAAACCATACCACTCAAAATTATTATTCATCCCTGTTTTAAAAGCTCGAGCTCTGGCACCTCTGCAATCAATGCTTCCCTCTGCGAAGGGCCTATATATTTTACTTTACTGTTGAGTCATCATCCTCTTATAAAAACGCACCAAGTAGAGAGCACCACCGTCATTTGTATGCGTTGTTATTAATTGATATTGAGTATGATTGTGACTGGATCTCTTTTACCATGAATTAAAATGTTTAGTCAGTCCTTGTTCTTTAGAGGTGCTCTGCATTTATGTTTTGCGGTCTCAGAAAGGGCTAGCGAGATACCATTATATCATATTGTATCATGATTGTTTTGATAAAATTGTTGTCATCCGAGACTTATTATTATTGCTCGCTAGTTGGTTATGCCATTGATATGAGTAAATGTGAGACTTAAATGTTATTGTGAATGTGGTTAGTCTATAATCTTTGCTGAAAATCTGAACATCAGTTAGACGTATTTACAACAACAAGATCAAACAGAGTTTGTAAAAGTTTTTCTTTATCACTTTCAGTTTGTCAACTGAATTGCTTGAGGACAAGCAATGGGTTAAGCTAGGGGGAGTTGATACGTCTCCATCGTATCTACTTTTCCAAACTCTTTTGCCCTTGTTTTGGACTCTAATTTGCATGATTTGAATGGAACTAACCCGGACTGACGCTGTTTTCAGCAGAATTGCCTTGGTGTTATTTTTGTGCAGAAATAAATATTCTCGGATTGACCTGAAAATTTACGGAGAATATTTTTGGAATTAATAAAAAATACTGGCAAAAGAATCAACCGGAGAAGGTCCACCACCTGGCCACAAGCCAGGGGGGCGCCCCCCCCTAGGGCGCGCCCCCCTATCTTGTGGGCCCCCTGGAGCTCCGCCGACCTCAATTCCAACTCTATATATTCCTATTCGTGGAGAAAAAAATCAGAGAGAAGAGTTCATCGCGTTTCACGATACGGAGCCGCCGCCACCTCTTGTTCTTCCTCGGGAGGGCAGATCTGGAGTCTGATTTGGGCTCCGGAGAGGGGAAATCGACGCCGTCGTCATCAGCAACCATCCTTCATCACCAATTTCATGATGCTCTCTGCCGTTCGTGAGTAATTCCATCGTAGGCTTGCTGGACGGTGATGGGTTGGATGAGATTTACCATGTAATCGAGTTAGTTTCGTTAGGGTTTGATCCCTAGTATCCACTATGTTCTGAGATTGATGTTGCTATGACATTGCTATGCTTAATGCTTGTCACTAGGTCCCGAGTGCCATGATTTCAGATCTGAACCTATTATGTTTTCATGAATATATATGTGTTCTTGATCCTATCTTGCAAGTTGTAGACACCTATTACGAGTTATGATCTGCATCCCCCAGGGTGACAATAACTGGGATTCTTTCCGGTGATTACCGTAGTTTGAGGAGTTCATATATTCACTAAGTACTAATGCTTTGGTCCGGTTCTCTATTAAAAGGAGGCCTTAATAGCCCTTAGTTTCCATTAGGACCCCACGGCCACGGGAGGGTAGGACAAAAGATGTCATGCAAGTTATTTTCCATAAGCACGTATGACTATATATGGAGTACATGCCTACATTACATTGATGAATTGGAGCTAGTTCTGTGTCACCCTATGTTATAACCGTTGCATGATGAATGCCATCCGACATAATTATCCATCACTGATCCATTGCCTACGAGCTTTTCACATATTGATCTTTGCTAAGTTACTACTCCGTTGCTACTGTTACGATTGCTACAAAACTGCTACTGTCACTTTGCCATCGTTACCGTCACTTCCATACTACTTTGCTACTGAATACTTTGCTGCAGATATTAAGTCTTTCAGGTGTGGTTGAATTGACAACTCAGCTGCTAATACTCGAGAATATTCTTTGGCTCCCCTTGTGTCGAATCAATAAATTTGGGTTGAATACTCTACCCTCGAAAACTGTTGCGATCCCCTATACTTGTGGGTTATCAACCGGGCATTCATTCAAATTCTCATACTCACCGCGGTAGAGTATGCAGTCATTAGGGCATGCATGTATCTTCTGCACCTCCAATCATAGAGGGCAGACAACCTTCTTTGCTTCGTATGTACTGTCGGGCAATTCGTTGTCCTTTGGAAGCTTATTCTTCATTATTTTCAGCACCTTTTCAAATGCCTTGTCAGATACACCATTCTCTGCCTTCAATTGCAGCAATTCCAGTGTGGTACCGAGCTTTGTGTTGTCATCTTCGCAATTTGGGTACAACCCTTTTTTGTGATCCTCTAACATGTGCTGCAACTTCAACTTCTCCTTTTCACTTTCGCAGTTTCTCTTTGCATCAGCAATGGCCCGACCAAGATCATCAGTGGGCTCATCTGATGCCTCAACTTCTTCTTATTCATTATCTTCCCCCATTGTAGTACCATCATATTCAGGACACCCAGGATAGTTGTCATCATCCTCTTCTTCTTCATTCTCTTCCATTAGAACCCCTCTTTCTCCGTGCTTGGTCCAACAATTATAGCCGGACATGAAACCGGACGTAAACAGGTGGACGTGAATCTGTTTTGAGCTAGAGTAAGTCTTATCATTCTTACACACACCACATGGACAACACATAAAACCATCCCGCTTGTTTGCCTCGGCCGCACGCAAAAAACTCTGCACGACATTAATGAACTGGGGAGAGCGTCGGTCATCGTACATCCATTGCCAGTTCATCTTCATTACACAACACCGAAAAGACCAAATTAATACAAGTTCATACATAAAGTTCATACACACTTATTTTCTCATAAAACAACATACAACTATCTAGATAAAACATTTAAATGCAACAACAAATGCGATCAAAATCGCAACTAAGGTAGCAATTGATCCAACAGCATAATGATACCAAGCCTCTTTATTAATGGCATATTTTCTAATCTTTCTAATCTTCAAGCGCATTGCATCCATCTTGATCTTGTGATCATCGACGACATCGGCAACGTACAACTCCAATTTCATCTTCTCTTCTTCAACTCTTTTCAATTTTGCTTTCAAATCCTCGTTTTCTTTTTCAACTAAATTTAAATTCTCGACAATAGGGTCGGTTGGCATTTCCGGTTCAACTACCTCCTAGATAAAAATATCTATGTCAACTTGATGGGCATAATTGTCATTAACACAAAATGCAACAAATAGTTATAAAAGAGAATATACCACATCCGAATCGTAAACCGGACGAGGGCCGACGGGCACGGATATCATAACCATGGCACTATATATAAAAACAATCATACAAGTAAGAAAATTATGCAAGTAACTATCTAAATCATACAAATAAGATTTTTTTAATAAAAATGATAAGAACACAAGAAGAGGCTCACCAAGGTGGTGCCGGCGATGGGACGGTGCGGGCGATCGACGGTGGTTAGGACGGGGACGGGAAGGCACACTAAGTAAACCACACCTACACATATGCAAACTAAGGAGTTAATTTGAGCTCAAATTGCATATAAATCAAAAAACTACCACATAATTACACCCAAACTAAAAACCACAAATCACTATGCTTATAAAGCATTGCATGAGCTGATCTAGCAATAAGAGATGAAAGGACAAAGTTGCTAACCTTTGTGGACACTTGGATGGATTGGGGTGCCTCAAATCTTGACAAATCTTGGCAAAAATGGAGGGAGGAGCTCGAGCTAGGGGAAGAACAGAGAGGGGAATTCGAATGGAGAAAACAGAGAAATGGAGTCTGGCTGGACGAAGGGTTTATATAGGGAAAGCTTTAGTCCCGGTTTGTATAACGAACCGGGATTAAAGGTCCACCTATAGTCCCGGTTTGTATCAGAAACCGGGACTAAAAGGGCTCGTGGGGCCCCAGGCTGACACAAGCCTGCCACCACCCCTTTAGTCCCGGTTTGTGATACAAACCGGGACTATAGGTCTCGAATGAACCGGGACTAATGGGGACCGCACACCCCGACCGCTCCTAGCCGTTGGAACCGGGACTAATGGACACATTAGTCCCAGTCCAAAGCCAAACCGGGACTAAAGGTTGAAACGGAAGGCCTGTTTGCTACTAGTGTAACCCAGACATCAAATTTTGATCTGGTAAAAAATATGATAATATTATACCTGGAAAAGATATAAGAAATATAGCATTGTAATAATATAGTGCAGAAAATTTAATAAGACGGCTTGTAAAACTCGGCATAGAGACTGGCTTTCGAGGCTCAAGTTTTGCTTCAATGAAGCAGGTGTGATAACCCATGGTTTATCCTAGCTCTCTGTAAGCCGGCTCTCACGTGACTCAAGCCAGTGTTTTAACCTTGATAAGTTCAGGGTCCAGATGGATTGACTTATCAAGAGTACACGGGGTCACCTGTTCGGAGTAGCATCTTGCAAGCAGGCATGTTTAACCATTTATTTTTATTGGCTTGTAGCCTAGTCAAGAGGGATATTAAAGGCTAACTCGTTGAGTTGGAAGCCCCCAAATGACTTATGTTCAAAGAATAAAGACTCATGCACAATTTGCTAGGCTGAAACGACAGAGACCCCGAGTTTCACGGGTGCCAGCTTTATTATATTTGAACATAGAAAAGTATATACAGAGGTATGTACATTGAGGTGGAGCCTGTGGCTTTAAGTATAATAAGGCCAAAGATGAGCAATGTTCCAAGGCCGGGTTGTTTCCTCTTCAGAGGTGTACGATCCTTCACGTATGTCAATCAGGTAATATGACCCATTATTGAGATTCTTGCTGATGACGAAAGGCCCTTCCCATGGTGGTGAAAGCTTATGCATCCCTGTTTGATCTTGAATCAGACGGAGCACTAAGTCGCCTTCTTGGAAAGTACGGCTTCGAACTCTACACCTGTGATAGAGACGTAGGTCTTGCTGATATATAGCAGATCGGGCTGCTGTCAGGTCAAGTTCCTCTTCTAAGGCATCCAAAGAATCTTGACGTTTCTGCTCGTTGTCTGCTTCAATATAGGTAGTAACCCGGGGGGAATCGTGATGAATATCACTTGGCAGTACCGCCTCAGCTCCATAAACCAGAAAGAACGGTGTATAGCCAGTGGATCTGTTAGGAGTTGTTCTGATGCTCCAAAGTACTGTGGGGAGTTCCTCGATCCAACATCCGGGAGTGCGCTGGAGTGGAACCATAAGCCGGTGTTTGATCCCTCTTAAAATCTCTTGATTAGCTCGTTCGGCCTATCCATTAGACTGCGGATGTGCAACCGCAGCCAAATCGAGCCGGATGTGCTCACGCTGACAAAACTACTCCATATCTCCTTTGGATAAATGAGTGTCGTTGTCAGTGATGATGCTATGAGGATAGCCAAAACGGAAGATCAGTTTTTTCAAAAACTTGACTGCTATCTCAGCGTCACAATTGTTGATAGGTTCCGCCTCAACCCACTTGGTGAATTTATCAACTGCTATCAATAGGTGAGTTTTCTTGTAAGAAGACGGCTTGAACGGGCCGACCATGTCGAGCCCCCAGACCGCAAACGGCCAGGTTATTGGAATCAGGCGCAACTCTTGAGCCGACACATGAGCTTGTCTAGCAAAATGTTGGCATTCGTCGCAGTTGCGCACAATATCCTCTGCATCTGCTTGAGCTGTTAGCCAGTAAAACCCGTGCCAAAAAGCTTTTGTGACAAAGACCATGAGCCGGCGTGATGTCCACAATCTCCTGCATGAATTTCATTGAGAGTCTCCTGGCCTTCCTCAGGGGAAACACAACGCTGAAAAATGCTGGTACTACTTCAACGGTGTAACTCGCCATTGACGATAGTCATGGACTTGGAACGCCGAATTATCCGTCGAGCAATGATTTGCTCAGCTGGGAGCTCACCTCGAGTCAGATAAGCCAAATATGGCACTGTCCAGTCAGGAATAGCGTGAAGAGCCGCCACCAAGTGTGCCTCTGGGTCGGGAATAGCTATGTCCTCCTCTGACGGCAATTTGACCGAAGGGTGGTGAAGCACATCAAGGAACACATTGGAAGGAACCGGCTTGCGCTGAGAGCCAAGACGTGATAAAGCATACGCCGCCTCATTGAGCCGACGATTGATGGCCCACAAGTATAGGGGATCAATTGTAGTCCTTTCGATAAGTAAGAGTGTCGAACCCAACGAGGAGCAGAAGGAAATGGCAAGCGGTTTTCAGAAAGATAATTTCTGCAAGCACTGAAATTGTAGGTAACAGATAGTTTGATAGCAAGGTAATTGGTAACGGGCAAGTAACCGTAACGGTAAACAAGGTGCAGCAAGGTAGCCCAATCCTTTTGAGGCAAAGGACAGGCCAGAACAATCACTAGTAATAGGCAAAGTGTTCTTGAGGGTACACGGGAATTTCGTCTAGTCACTTTTATCATGTTGGTTTGATTCGTGTTCGCAACTTTGATAATTTGATATGTGGGTGGACCGGTGCTAAGGCGCTGTTCTTACTTGAACTAACAACCTACTTATATTAACCCCCTCGCAAGCATCCGCAACTACGAGAAAATTATTAAGACAAAGTCTAACCATAGCATTAAACATGTGGATCCAAATCAGCCCCTTACGAAGTAGCGTATAAACTAGGGTTTAAGCTTCTGTCACTCTAGCAACCAATCATCTAATAACTATGATACGTCTCCATCGTATCTATAATTTTTGATTGTTTCATGCCAATATTATACAACTTTCACATATTTTTTGGCAACATTTTATATGGTTTATTGGACTAACCTATTGATCCAGTGCCCAGTGCCAGTTCCTGTTTGTTGCATGTTTTTTGTTTCGCAGAATTACCATATCAAACGAAGTCCAAACGCGATAAAAATTTACGGAGATTTTGTTTGGAATATTTCTGAAATTTGAGAAGTGGAATCAACGCAAACGGAGGCTCACATCCCCCACGATACATCAGGGCGCGTCCAGGGGGCCCAACCGCGGCATGGTGGGTGCTGCCCACCTCGTACGTCGGTTGGAGCTCTACTTCGGGCGCAAGGAAGCTAATTTTTGGATAAAAATCCCCTCAATATTTCAGCCCGATCAGAGTTACGGATCTCCGGGAATATAAGAAATGGTTATCGGCCAGAAAACAGGAATGCGAAACAGAAGAGAACAGAGAGGGAGATCCAATCTAGGAGGGGCTCCTGCCCCTCCACCGCCATGGCGGCCATGGACCAGAGGGGGAACTCTCCTTCCATCTAGGGGGGAGGCCAAGGAAGAAGAAGAAGGAGGGGGGCTCTCTCCTACTCTCTCCCGGTGGCGCCGGAACGCTGCCGGAGCAAGCATCGTGACGGCGATCTACTCCAACAACTTTGCCGCCGTCAACACCAACTCTCTCCCCCTCTATGCAGTGGTGTAACTCCCCTTCTTCCCGCTGTAATCTCTACTTAAACATGGTGTTCAATGATACGTCTCCAACGCATCTACTTTTCCAAACTCTTTTGCCCTTGTTTTGGACTCTAATTTGCATGATTTGAATGGAACTAACCCGGACTGACGATGTTTTCAGCAGAATTGCCTTGGTGTTATTTTTGTGCAGAAATAAAAGTTCTCGGATTGACATGAAAATTTACGGAGAACATATTTGGAATTAATAAAAAATATTGGCGAAAGAATCAACCGGAGAGGGGCCACCACCTGGTCACAAGCCAGGGGGGCGCCCCCCCCCCCCAAGGACGCGCCCCCTGTCTTGTGGGGCCCCTGTGGCTCCTCCGACCTCGTTTCAACTCCTATATATTCCTATTTGCAGAGAAAAAAATTAGAGAGAAGAGTTCATCGCGTTTTACGATACGGAGCCGCAGCCACCTCCTGTTCTTCCTCGGGAGGGCAGATCTGGAGCCTGATTTGGGCTCCGGAGAGGGGAAATCGACGCCGTCGTCATCACCAACCATCCTTCATCACCAATTTCATGATGCTCTCCGCCGTTCGTGAGTAATTTCATCGTAGGCTTGCTGGACGGTGATGGGTTGGATGAGATTTACCATGTAATTGAGATAGTTTGGTTAGGGTTTGATCCCTAGTATCCATTATGTTCTGAGATTGATGTTGCTATGACTTTGCTATGCTTAATGCTTGTCACTAGGGCCCAAGTGCCATGATTTCAGATCTGAACCTATTATGTTTTCATGAATATATGTGTGTTCCTGATCCTATCTTGCTAGTTGTAGACACCTATTACGAATTATGATCCGCATCCCCCAGGGTGACAATAACTGGGATTCTTTCCGGTGATTACCGTAGTTTCAGGAGTTCATGTATTCACTAAGTGCTAATGCTTTGGTCCGGTTCTCTATTAAAAGGAGGCCTTAATATCCCTTAGTTTCCATTAGGACCCCGTTGCCACGGGAGGGTAGGACAAAAGATGTCATGCAAGTTCTTTTCCATAAGCACGTATGACTATATATGGAATACATGCCTACATTACATTGATGAATTGGAGCTAGTTCTGTGTCACCCTATGTTATAACCGTTGCATGATGAATGCCATCCGACATAATTATCCATCACTGATCCATTGCCTACGAGCTTTTCACACATTGATCTTTGCTAAGTTACTTTTCCGTTGCTACTGTTACAATCACTACAACACTGTTACTGTCACTTTTGCCACCGTTACCGTTACTTCCATACTACTTTGCTACTGAATACTTTGCTGCAGATATTAAGTCTTTCAGGTGTGGTTGAATTGACAACTCAGCTGCTAATACTCAAGAATATTCTTTGGCTCCCCTTGTGTCGAATCAATAAATTTGGGTTGAATACTCTACCCTCGAAAACTATTGCGATCCCCTATACTTGTGGGTTATCATTCAACTCCGTATATTATTTCCCAATGATATGTGGCTATCCTACGATGTTTGAGTAGATCCGCTTTGTCCTATGGGCTAATTGATGATCGTGGTTGGTATGATTGTATATTTTATTATGGTGCTATCCTACGGTGCCCTCCATCTCGCGCAAACGTGAGGGATCCCCGCTGTAGGGTGTTGCAATGTGTTCATGATTTGCCTATGGTGGGTTGCTTGAGTGACAGAAGCATAAACCCGAGTAGGTGGGTTGTTGCATATGGGAATAAAGAGGACTTGATACTTAATGCTATGGTTGGGTTTTACCTTAATGATCTTTAGTAGTTGCGGATGCTTGCTAGAGTTCCAATCATAAGTGCATATGATCCAAGTAGAGAAAGTATGTTAGCTCATGCCTCTCCCTCATGTAAAATTGCAAGAATGATTACCGGTCTAGTTATCAATTGCCTAGGGACAAATAACATTCTTGTTTTACAAAAGCTCTCTACTAAACAACTAACTTTCATTATCTTGCTTTTTACTCGTAGTTTTATTCCCGCAAAGTACTTCTAGTTTTATTCGTGCAAACTATCCTATCACCTACAAAATAGTTTCATGCCTGTTCTAGGTAAAGCAAACGTTAAAGTGTGCGTAGAGTTGTATCGGTGGTCGATAGAACTTGAGGGAATATTTGTTCTACCTTTAGCTCCTCGTTGGGTTCGACACACTTACTTATCGAAAAAGGCTACAAACGATCCCCTACACTTGTGGGTTATCAAGACCTTTTTCTGGTGCCGTTGCCGGGGAGCAATAGCGTGGGGTGAATATTCTCGTGTGTGCTTGTTTTCTTTATCACTAAGTAATTTTTATTTTCTGTTATTAGTTGTTTTATATCTTTAGTCATGGATATGGAACACGAAACACCAAAAAAATTAGTGGTACTTGCTACTCATGGAGATGGGGAACCTCCTAAAACCCTCGATGCTAGTTATGTGAAACACGTTAATTACTCCTTCGATAATCCCGAGAAATACTCAAGGAACTTTATAATGGGATACACATTGGATCAACGTGAGTACTTTAGGGATTATCGCTTATCTCAAAAAGGGAAACACTTATGGGATCAAATTAGAATACTGAAATGGTTTGCTTGGGATGCATGCTCGAGATGTGACTTTACTTGTTGCTCTAATATAGAAGCTCGACACCTTCCCTTTCAATGCAAATTTAATGTTAATGAAACCTTAGCTTCTTATGCTAAAGTTATTTATGATTACTATGATGTGGAACGAATAGAAGAATTTGTTGCTTTTAAAGGTGCTTATGAAATTGCTTCTTTGCTTGAAAAGTATGATGATGATGTTCCTTACGAATCTGAAATTTTATCCATACTTAAATATTTCTATGAGAATTATGATTGCAATGCTGATATTATTGAATTTATTGAAAGGATGACCGCTGCCTTGGAAGAGACTAATATTTTGCAGGAATCTATGGAAGAAGAAATTGCTGAAATTGTGAGCTCATTAGATGAAAAAGATGAGGAGGAGAGCGAAGAACAAAAGGAGAAAGAGCGGATTAGCTATCCGTGCCCACCTTCTAATGAGAGTAACTCTTCAACTCATACATTGTTTAATTACCCTTCGCACATACCGAAGGATGAATGCCATGATGAATGTTATGATAATTGCTATGATCCCTTGGATTCATTTGAAATATCCCTTTTTGATGAACTTGATGCTTGCTATGCTTGTGGCCATGATGCCAATATGAATTATTCTTATGAAGATGAATTTGCTATAGTTCCTAAAGTTAAGCATGAAATTGTTGCTATTGCACCCACACATGATAGTCCTATTAAATTTTTGAATTCTCCCAACTACACTATATCGGAGAAGTTTGCACTTATTAAGGATTATATTGATGGGTTGCGTTTTGCTACTACACATGATGATTTTGATGAGTATAATATCCATGTGCTTGCTGCTCCTACTTGCAATTAGTATGAGAGAGGAACCAAATCTTCACCTCTCTATGTTTCCAATACTATGCAATTGCAAGAAACTGTTTATACTATGCATTGGCCATTACTTAATGTGCATGAATTGTTCTTGTATGACATGCCAATGCATAGGAAGAGAGTTAGACCTCGTCATTGCATGATATACATCACCTTGTGCTCATTACTAAATTACAAATCAATGCTAATTAAAATTGGCTTTGATATACCTTGGGATCCGAGTGGATCCATTACTTGAGCACTTTATGCCTAGCTTAATGGCTTTAAAGAAAGCGCTGCCAAGGAGACAACTCGGAAGTTTTAGAGAGTCATTTATTTCTGTTGTGTGCTTTTATAAGGTTTAAAAACAAAAAAATATAGAGGGGAACCTAAAACTTCACAAAAGGAAAGGTGAAAGTGAGAAGAGATGATGAGCATCATGGAAGTGGGGGACGTCCTTGAACTTTTGTTCATGCCCATGGAAACTTTGTGAATCTTGAATCACGGAAACTTTTCCAACAAAAATAATTATCCCCTTGTACAAATCCATTGTATTATAAAAATAATGTGCCAAGATTTGCCTTTAGGATGATTAGATTGCTTGTTGGTATGTGCGGTGTAAAAACAGAAAAATTGGCTGTAGTGCATGAATTTTCATTTTTTTTACTGGAACGTCAAAAGTTTCTGAATTTTTTACACAGTATTTCTATACAAAATGTTTAAGTTTTCCTAATTATTCAGAATTTTTGGAGTTACAAAAGTATGGTCAAAGTTCAGATTACTACAGACTTTCCTGTTTAAGACAGATTCTGTTTTTGATGCATTGTTTTGCTTGTTTTGATGAAACTATCGATTTTATCGGTGGTGTAAGCCATAGAAATGTTATAATACAGCAGGGATAATGCAAATATAAAATATGAATTGGTTTGCAATAGTACTTAGAGTAATATTTTGCTTTATTATACTAACGGATCTTACCAGTCTTCTGTTATGTTTTGTGTGGATGAAGTGTTCGAAGATCGAGCAGGTCTTGATATGAGGAGAAGAAGGAGAGGCAAGAGTTAAAGCTTGGGGATGCCCAAGGCACCCCAAGTAAATATCCAAGGAGACTCAAGCATCTAAGCTTGGGGATGCCCCGGAAGGCATCCCATCTTTCTTCAACAAGTATCGGTATGTTTTCGGATTCGTTTCATTCATGTGATATGTGCAAATCTTGGAGCGTCTTTTGTGTTTAGTTTTCACTTTTGTTTTATGCACCATGCTGGTATGAGATAGTCCATGGTTGATTTATAGAATGCTCATTGCACTTCACTTATATCTTTTGAGTATGGCTTTATAGAATGCTTCATGTGCTTCACGTATATCATTTGAAGTTTGGATTGCCTGTTTCTCTTCACATAGAAAACCGTTATTCATAGAATGCTCTTTTGCTTCACTTATATTTATTAGAGCATGGTCTTTTGTAGAAATAATTAAACTCTCTTGCTTCACTTAAATTTATTTAGAGAGTCAACAGGAATTGGTCATTTGCATGGTTAGTCATAAAATCCTACATAAAACTTAGGGATCACTGAATATGATACGTTTGATTCCTTGCAATAGTTTTGAGATATAGAGATGATAATATGTGGGAGGTACTAGTGGATGATCGTGTTTAGTAAGATATTGGTGTTAAGGTTTGTGATTCCTGAAGTATGCATGTATAGTCTCCCGTTATGCTAGGCAGTTGGAGCACAATTTATTCTTGATTGTCTATCTTTGTGTGAAGGTCGGGCGCGCGCGATGGTTAACTCCTACCAACCTCCGCCCTAGGAGCATGCGTAGTAATACTTTGCTTCGAGAGAGCTAATAAAACTTTTGCAATAAGTATGTGAGTTCTTTATGACTAATGTGAGTCCATGGATTATACGCACTCTTACCTTTCCTCAATTTGCTAGCCTCTACGGTACCGTGCATTGCCATTTCTCACCTCGAGAGTCGGTGCAAACTTCGCCGGTGCATCCAAACCCCATGATATGATACGCTCTATCACACATAAGCCTTATTATATCTTCCTCAAAACAGCCACCATACCTACCTATTATGGCATTTCCATATCCATTCCGAGATATATTGCCATGCAACTTCCACCGCCTCCGTTTTGATGACTTGAGCATTCATTGTCATATTGCATTACATGATCGTAAGATAGCTAGCATGATGTTTTCATGGCTTGTCCATTTTTTGATATCTTTGCTACGCTAGATCATTGCATTCATATAGAGTCATACTTTGTTTTATTATCGTTGTGATATTGAGTTGTAAGTAAATAGAAGTGTGATGATCATCATTATTCATTATTAGAGCATGCCCCAGTGATGAAAGGATGATGGAAACTATGATTCCCCCACAAGTCGGGATGAGGCTCCGGACAAAGAAAAAAATAGAAAAAAAATAAAAATAAAAAAAGGAAAAAAGGAAAAGAAAGAAAAAAATGAAAGAAGAAGGAATAGGGGCATGCTAATTTCACACTTGTGCTATAAAGTAGCACCATGTTTTTCATATAGAGAGTCTCCTGTGTTGTCACTTTCATATGCTAGTGGGAATTTTTCATATAGTTAGATGCATACCCACTTAGTTTCATATTGAGCTTTCATACACTTATAACTCTTAGTGCATCCATTGCATGGCAATCCCTACTCCTCGCATTGATATCTATTGATGGGCATCTTCATAGCCCGTTGATACGCTGAGTTGATGCGAGACTTTCTTCTCTACTTTTACCCCTTTGAAACCTACCACCATATTCTATTCCACCCATAGTGCTATATCCATGGCTTGCGCTCATGTATTGCATGAGAGTTGAAAATGCTGAAGCGCGTTAAAAAGTATGAACCAATTGCTTGGCTGACACCGGGGTAGTACATGATGTATACTTTCTGTTCAGAAGACAGAGCATGACAAGACTATATGATTTTTTAGGGATAGCGTTCTTTAGCCTTGATATTTTGAAAGACATGATTTTTTGTTGGGATGCCTGAGTATTAATGTCTTCATGTCAAAACTAGACTATTGCTTTGAATCACTTGTGTCCTAATATTCATGCCATGATTAGATATATGATCAAGATTATGCTAGGTAGAATTCCATATCAAAAATTATCTTTTTATCATTTACCTACTCGAGGACGACCAGGAATTAAGCTTGGGGATGCTGATACGTCTCCATCGTATCTATAATTTTTTATTGTTTCATGCCAATATTATACAACTTTAACATATTTTTGGCAACATTTTATATGATTTATTGGACTAACCTATTGATCCAGTGCCCAGTGCCAGTTCCTGTTTGTTGCATGTTTTTTGTTTCGTAGAATTACCATATGAAACGAAGTCCAAACGCGATAAAAATTTACGGAGATTTTTTTTGGAATATTTGTGAATTTTGATAAGTGGAATCAACGCAAACGGAGGCCCACAGACCCCACGATACATCAGGGCGCGGCCAGGGGGGCCAACCGCGGCCTGGTAGGTGCTGCCCACCTCGTACGTTGGTTGGAGCTCTACTTCGGGCGCAAGGAAGCTAATTTTTGGATAAAAATCCCCTCAAAATTTCAGCCCGATCGGAGTTACGGATCTCCGGGAATATAAGAAATGGTTTTCGGCCAGAAAACAGGAACGCGAAATAGAATAGAACAGAGAGGGGGATCCAATCTAGGAGGGGCTCCTGCCCCTCCGCCGCCATGGCGGCCATGGACCAGAGGGGGAACTCTCCTACCATCTAGGGGGGAGTCCAAGGAATAACAAGAAGGAGGGGGGCTCTCTCCCCCTCTCTCCCGGTGGCGCCGGAACGCCGCCGGGGCAAGCATCGTGACGGCGATCTACTCGAACAACTTCGCCGCCGTCAACACCAACTCTCTCCCCCTCCATGCAGCGGTGTAACTCCCCTTCTCCCCGCTATAATCTCTACTTAAACATGGTGTTCAACTCTGTATATTATTTCCCAATGATATGTGGCTATCCTATGATGTTTGAGTAGATCCGCTTTATCCTATGGGCTAATTGATGATCGTGGTTGGTATGATTGTATATTTTATTATGGTGTTGTCCTACGGTGCCCTCCGTCTCACGCAAACGTGAGGGATCCCCGCTGTAGGGTGTTGCAATGTGTTCATGATTTTCCTATGGTGTGTTGCTTGAGTGACAGAAGCATAAACCCGAGTAGGTGGGTTGTTGCATATGGGAGTAAAGAGGACTTGATACTTAATGCTATGGTTGGGTTTTACCTTAATGATCTTTAGTAGTTGCGGATGCTTGATAGAGTTCCAATCATAAGTGCATATGATCCAAGTAGAGAAAGTATGTTAGCTCATGTCTCTCCCTCATGTAAAATTGCAAGAATGATTACCGGTCTAGTTATCAATTGCCTAGGGACAAATAACCTGCTTGTTTGACAAAAGCTCTCTACTAAATAACTAACTTTCATTATCTTGCTTTTTACTCATAGTTTTATTCCCGCTAAGTACTTCTAGTTTTATTCATGCAAACTATCCTATCACCTACAAAATAGTTTCATACCTGTTCTAGGTAAAGCAAACGTTAAAGTGTGCGTAGAGTTGTATCGGTGGTCGATAGAACTTGAGGGAATATTTGTTCTACCTTTAGCTCCTCGTTGGGTTCGACACTCTTACTTATCGAAAAAGGCTACAAATGATCCCCTACACTTGTGGGTTATCAAACTACTCCACAATGCCTTCCCTTAGGCCCACGAATGGTGAAGTGTCATGTAGTCGACGTTCACATGACACCACTAAGGGAATCACAACATACATATCATCAAAATATCGAACACATATCAAATTCACATGATTACTCGCAACATGACTTCTCCCGTGACCTCAAGAACAAAGGTAACTACTCACAAATAATAATCATGCTCAAGATCAGAGGGGTATTGAATAGAATAATGGATCTGAACATATAATATTCCACCAAATAAATCATATAGTAATCAACTACGCAAGGTAATCAACACTACTAGTCACCCACAGGTACCAATCTGAGGTTCCGGTACAAAGATTGAACACAAGAGATGAACTAGGGTTTGAGAGGAGATGGTGCTGTTGAAGATGTTGATGAAGATTGGCCTCCCAAAGATGAGAGGGGTGTTGGTGATGACGATAGCTTTGATTTCCCCCTCCGGGAGGGAAGTTCCCCCGGCGGAATCGCTCCGCCGGAGGGCAAAAGTGCTCCTGCCAAAGTTCCGCCTCGAGGCGGTGGCGCTTCGTCCCGAAAGTCCTCCTCTGATTTTTTCTAGGTCAAGAGTGACCTTATACCAGAAGATGGGCACCGGAGGTGGGCCAGGCTGAGCACAACCCATCAGGGCGCGCCCAGGGGGGCCTGGCATGCCCTGGTGGGTTGTGCCCACCTGGGAGGCCCCCTCCGGTAGTTTTCAGCTCTAGTATTTTTTATAAATGCAAAAATAATCTCCGTAAAATTTCAGCTTCATTGGAGTTGTGCAGAATAGGTATCTCTGACGTGCTTTTCCTGGGTCCAGAATTCTAGCTGCCGGTATTCTCCCTCCTTGTGTAAACCTTGCATATTATGAGAGAAAAGGCATTAGAATCACTCACCAAAGCATTATTATTCAAGAAAACAAAGTAAATAACAGTAGGAAATCATGATGCAAAATGGACGTATCAACTCCCCCAAGCTTAGACCTCGCTTGTCCTCAAGCGAAAGACGATATTGAAAAGCATGTCCACATGGTTTGAGAGAGAGGTGTCTATAAAAACAAAATACGGACATAGAAGCATCATGCTTATTAACATAGCAGCAACAAACTCTAACATAAGAACTTATTTCAATACATTTTTATCATAAGGCTTCTCATGAACAAGTAACAATTCATCACAACATAGAAGTATGAAGCATAAACCTTATTGAGAACCAACAAACTATGTTCTCAGTCAACTTTTCAACTACAATTCATCATATTTTCAGGAAGGGTCTCATGTAGGAGCCTTTTGGCAGGTCCACATACTCAACCATCATTTAGTCTTCTATGATTGCTAACGCTCACGGCATACCCATGAACAAAAAGTTTCAACCGGACACGTAGGATGATAGGGGCTTATATTTTCGCCTCCCAACTTACTCACCTCAAGGGTGATGTCAACAATAATAACTCATGCTCACCCATATCCAACTGGATATATATGCCTAGATCTTTCCTCACCACATGATGCTTACAAAAGAAAAAGTAAAAAGGGATAGGGAAGAATACTTTGACTCTTGCATAAAAGTAAAAGATAGGCCCTTCGCAGAGGGAAGCAGAGGTTGTCATGCGCTTATTGGTTTGTATGCCCAATCCCTTAATGTAAAAGAACATCACGCTATATTGCCCCCTATGATAGCAACCTTTATTATGCAGTCCGTCGCTTTTATTACTTTGCCATCATAAGTTCGTATAACGCTCAATTTTCTCTTACACTAATTGATCAAAACATTTTTAGAAGCAATTTTTATTGCCTTGTTGCACCGATGACAACTTACTTGAAGGATCTTTCTCGATCCATAGGTAGGTATGGTGGACACTCAAAGAAAGAGTTTGGTTTGGGTTTGTGGATGCACAAGTAGTATCTCTACTTAGTGCGGAATTTTTGGCTAGCAAAGATGTTGGGCAAGCACCACATGTTAAAGGATCTATGACAATATAACTTCTATGTGGATATGAACAAACATAAATCATTAAGTTGTCTTCCTCGTCCAACGTCAATAATTTTGACATATAATATTTGATGGGGGTTCACAATCATAAAAGATGTCCAAGATAGTGTATTTGCATGTGAATCTTCTCTTCCTTTATGAATTCTTTAATGAATTGCATCATTGACCAATGCTATGTTTGTCAATCTCCAATAAATTTTACTACTTATACTTTTCCTTATGTGATGTCATCACTAACCATAAGATTAGCATATGATTCTTTTCATTTACTCGATTGCAACAAGAAAGTAGAGAGGCAAAAACTCAAACTAAACTTTATTATATAACTTTCACTCAATTACATAGATAGATAGGCCACGAAACTAACACACGAAAACAGATCATGCTAAACTTTTATTCAACTAAAGCAAAGGGAAACTAAAGATAGAACTAAAATAGGTGAAGGTGAATAAAAGTGGTGGTGATACGATACCGGGGCACCTCCCCCAAGCTTGGCTCAAGCCAAGGGGAGTGGCCATACCCGTGTGCTCAAGTCTCCTTTGGTGGTGGTGATGAAGAAGGTGGAGGTGTTGTGATGTCACACTTTAGCTTCAAAAGATGCTCCAATTTGCGGATGACCCTCCTAAGGTTGTTGATGTGTTCTTGCAGCAAGATATTTTCAAGGATGAGAAATTTATTCTGAACACGAACCGCTTCAGAAGCTCTAAAGGCTTCGATTTCAACAGGGGTGAGATGACTGAAATAAGGTTGAAGGATATCTTCTTCCTCTCCGTCCTTTGCTGACATGAATTGATATCCTTCAGGGAGATGATCCAACATAGCCTCCTTGTCCTTCTCCTCCTTGTTAGCTTCCTCCGGCTCCTCCCTCTTCAACTCTATCTTCATTAGCCAAGCATCTTCTTCCACGTTGTTAGAAGAGGGGGAAGACATGAGGCCTGACTTGACAGATCTGATAGGAAAACAACCAGAAACAAGAAGAGAGGATTTTTCTGCGATGCGGACGTCAAAACAGTCGGGAGTATATATAGAGAATTTTTATTCTTCGGAAACAAGTATTCGGAAGGAAAACGGAGTCGGGAAGGCATCCGAGGTGGGCCCAACCCACCAGGGCGCGCCCAGGGGTGCCTGGCGCGCCCTGGTGTATCGTGCTCACCTCGATCACCTTTCGATTTATTTTTTATTTCCAAAATTCCAAAATATTCCAAAACTGACAAAAAATATTTTTGCGGATTTTTCGGAGTCCGTTTACTTACCGTATCACGTACCTCCTATTTTTAAATAATCTGGAGTGTTCCGGAAGGTTTCTTTTATGTGTTCCTCCGGTGTCATGGTTTGGATATCATTGCTTTCAACGTTAATAGGTGTACCTGAGATATAATGCTTAATTCTTTGTCCATTGACGACCTTCGGGTTAGTACCTTCGGCGTTATTAATCTTGATAGCTCCAGAACGATAAATCTCTTCGATAATATATGGTCCTTCCCATTTTGAGAGAAGCTTTCCTGCAAAAAATCTTAAACGAGAGTTGAACAAAAGAACATAATCTCCTATTTTGAATTCCCGCTTTTGGATCCTTTTGTCATGCCATCTTTTTACTTTTTCTTTGAATAGTTTGGCATTTTCATAGGCTTGGGTTCTCCATTCATCTAGTGAGCTAATGTCAAATAGCCTCTTTTCACCGGCAAGTTTGAAATCATAATTGAGTTCTTTAATTGCACAAAACGCTTTGTGTTCAAGTTTTAAAGGCAAATGACAAGCTTTCCCATATACCATTTTATATGGAGACATACCCATAGGATTTTTATAAGTTGTTCTATAGGCCCAAAGTGCATCATCTAATTTCTTAGACCAATTCTTACGAGACCTATATACAGTTTTTTGTAATATTAATTTTATTTCTCTATTGCTAAGTTCAACTTGACCACTAGATTAAGGATGACAGGGTGATGCAATTCTATGGTTAATATCATATTTAGCAAGCATCTTACGGAAGGCACCATGGATAAAATGTGAACCACCATCGGTCATTAAATATCTAGGGACTCCAAACCTCGGGAAGATAACCTATTTAAACATTTTAATGGAGGTGTGGTGATCGGCAGTACTAGTTGGAATAGCTTCTACCCACTTAGTGACATAATCAACCGCAACCAAAATATGAGTGTACCCATTGGAGGAAGGAAAAGGCCCCATATAATCAAAACCCCAAACGTCAAATGGTTCAACAACAAGTGAATAATTCATAGGACACATATCAAATTCACATGATTACCAGCAACATGACTTCTCCCGTGACCTCAAGAACAAAGGTAACTACTCACAAATAATAATCATGCTCAAGATCAGAGGTGTATTGAATAGCATAATGGATCTGAACATATAATCCACCAAATAAACCATATAGTAATCAACTACGCAAGGTAATCAACACTACTAGTCACCCACAGGTACCAATCTGAGGTTCCGGTACAAAGATTGAACACAAGAGATGAACTAGGGTTTGAGAGGAGATGGTGCTGTTGAAGATGTTGATGAAGATTGAACTCCCAAAGATGAGAGGGGTGTTGGTGATGACGATAGCTTCGATTTCCCCCTCCGGGAAGGAAGTTCCCCCGGCGGAATCGCTCCGCCGGAGGACAAAAGTGCTCCTGCCCAAGTTCCGCCTCGAGGCGGCGGCGTTTCATCCCGAGAGTCCTCCTCTAATTTTTTATAGGTCAAGAGTGACCTTATACCAGAAGATGGGCACCGGAGGTGGGCCAGGCTAAGCACAACCCATCAGGGCGCGCCCAGGGGGGGCTGGCGTGCCCTGGTGGGTTGTGCCCACCTGGGAGGGCCCCTCCGGTAGTTTTCAACTCCAATATTTTTTATTAAATGCAAAAATAATCTTCGTAAAATTTTAGCTTCATTGGAGTTGTGCAGAATAGGTATCTCTGACGTACTTTTCCTGGGTCCAGAATTCCAGCTGCCGGTATTCTCCCTCCTTGTGTAAACCTTGCATATTATGAGAGAAAAGGCACTAGAATCACTCCCCAAAGCATTATTATTCAACAAAACAAAGTAAATAACAGTAGGAAATCATGATGCAAAATGGACGTATCAACGATCAATGTCATCCACTTGATAACCTTGAAAATGACCTGCAATATCCGTGACTGCTCGCCGATAAGCCGCCATCAGAGGATCTTTAGAATCCCAGGTCCCTGAGACTTGTTAAGCCACCAGATCTGAGTCGCCTAGACATCTGACCCGGCTCAAATTCATCTCCTTAGCCATGCGGAACCCATGTAGGAGAGTTTCGTACTCGGCTACATTGTTAGTACAAGGGAACATGAGTCGTAAGACATAGCAGAATTTGTCACCTCGTGGAGAAGACAAAATAACTCCAACCCCCGAGGCCTCCAATTGTCTGGATCCATCGAAGTGTATAGTCCAGTACGTGTTATCTGGCCTGGCCTCTGGGATTTGTAATTCCATCCAGTCATTAATGAAATCTACCAATTCCTGGGATTTGATGGTTGTGCGAGGCATATATTTCACCTGGTGAGGACCAAGCTCAATTGCCCACTTAGCGATCCCACGAGTAGCCTCCCGATTTTGTATGATATCTCCAAGGGCGGCTGAGCTGACCACAGTAATTGGATGCTCCTGGAAATAATGCTTTAGCTTTCGGCTCGCCATGAAAATGCCAAAGACTAACTTTTGCCAATGCGGATACCGCTCTTTTGACAAAGTCAGAACTTCACTGACAAAATAAACAGGCCGTTGTACTGGGTACTCCTTTACTGCCTCCTTGCATTCGATGACAACTGCAATGCTTACTGCTTTGGAGTTTGCAGCAATGTACAGGAGCATAGGCTCTTTGTTAGTCGGGGCGGCTAGGACGGGCGGCTCAGCCAACTGTCTTTTAAGTGCTTCAAAGGCTTCATTGGCAGCATCAGTCCAGATGAAATCGTCTGTCTTTTTCAACAGCTGATACAGAGGAATCACCTTTTCTCCCAGGCGGCTTATAAACCGGCAGCGGGGACACCAAAAATCTGGCGGGCTTAGCAAGCAATGTCACTACCTTGACCTTATCTGGGTTAGCTTCAATACCACGCTCAGAAACTAGAAATCCCAGTAATTTACCTGCAGGAACACCAAAAACACACTTGGCCGGGTTGAGCTTCATTTGGTACACCCGAAGATTATCAAATGTCTCCTTGAGGTCATCCAAAAGCATCTCCATTTTCTGAGATTTTACCACGATATCATCAACATAGGCGTGAAGATTATCAAATGTCTCCTTCAGGTATATCCCCAACACGGCGAGTGGTGGGGTGTGGTGCGCGGGGGCGGTTCAGTGGCGGCGAGGTCTGGCGACAGGGTCAAATTGACGGCGTGCGGAGCGCGGGAAATGTGATTTCCGTAGGTGGGGTGGGGGCGACGACTTCGGGCTGGTGGAGGAGCGGCTGCACGGCCGAATCGGGCGGCGTCGATGCTGAATCGGGCAGTGGCGAGAAATGGAGAAAAAGTTTCCAATTCGCGGCGTCGGGCCGTGGCCGACAGTGGAGAAAGGAAAAAAACCGGCTGCGGGGACGGCGGCTGGGCCGGATCTGGCCTGAGGTGACTGTGGCATGGCGTCGTGGGCGGGCAGGCGACGGTGGCGTGTGCAGCGGGAGGTGGGAGGAATGAGGGAAGGGAAATGAAACGGCATTTGGTGGGTGGCGGGTGTTTTTACATCTCATGTAGGTGGAGATGTATACTTGCATCTCGAGGTGTTCCATTTTACATCTCAGGGAGGCCGGGATGTAAACTTTTTTACATCTACATCATGTGTTGGAGAAGGGTTTTCGGCCTCAGAGATGCAAAAGTTAGTTATTTTTGGCATCTACATCATCTATTGGAGATGCTCTCAACATATCATATATCATATATACCTAAATAGTTGATCTTCACTAACTCAATTATCTTAACATGCAATTATGCCAACTCATCATGTCATCATGCATACTCCACTAACTTTAATTCTCTCAACATGCAACTATGCCAAATCATCATGCCACCATACATGAAAAAATATTCACACCTTAACATGCACCATGAATGCTATTCATTCAATAAATATTCTATAGCTATATAATAATCAAATAAATTTCAATTCCTAATATTGCTAATCCAAATACTAAAGTTTAGTACTATCAAATATCATAGAAATAACTGCATCCACTTCCGGCAACAACGTGTGGGCTATTAGAGTGACTTGCACCAACACCACTCCAATCTGATAGACATTTTTCTTTCTTTCCGAACGACCCATTCCATTACCAATAATAATTGAAGGAAACATTATACTAGCATACAGAAAAACCTACAACTAAAACTAGATATTCACAGACCAAGACCGAAAGCATACACTCCAAAATATGTTAGATTTATAAACCTTACAAAGTAAGAAAACAACAAAGATCCAAACGAACCCATTCTATTTACTCCTACATTTATAATCGAAGGGTAGACTCGCAACGATTCGACCTTATAAAGCTAGAAAATAGCAAAGATCACTTGCTTGTTATGCCATATTTTTTCTACATCTCACACACTCCCTTGAGAATCTCGGTCACTTGAGCATGGGTTAAGCCTGGAGAGCATCCCCAGTCTGCCGGTGACGCCAGAAGGCCTTCAGAGCATAATCATCGAAATCATCAATCTTGATCGATTCCAGGACAGCCCGGTTCACGGCATCCTTCTGGGCAACCGTTGGCTCGAAAAGACCCTTCAACACACAAAGATCAGAAGTAAGCTGGGTTTTTCGCCCCAAGTTTCAATATCCGTCGAAGATTATCGGCCTCGGCTCGGAAAGATTAAGATTTGCGCAGAATTCAGGCGGGGGAGGGGTCGAGCAACAGAAAAGACTAGGATTTTATCATCGATCAGCAGCAACGGCCGTGGCATCTAGCAGATCTTGTCCCCACGCCGGAAACGCCGCTTGAGAGAGCGGGCAGCAGGGAGAGGTGTCGAAAACATAGGAGAAAAGAGAGAAAGTACCGTTGTTTTCCCGAGCCGGAAGCAAAGCCTCGTCGCCACCTGCAGGAGCTTCGCTGCCATTGATCTCAGCCGACTCGATCAGCCGCTTTTCGGCGTTTGGTGTCGGCTGTTTGGTCAAGGCGTGGTCACGCGCGTCCGTCGATTAGGATTTATTAATCTTACCTCTTATCTTTACCTACTATTAAAGTAGGAAAAAGATAACGCCCACACGTGTGGGCGTTTGCATCTCGCCCATACGCATGGATCAACGTCTGTTTGTGTTTGCACGAATCTTGGCATGTTTTGTCAGATTTTTTATGCCACGTAGGACTGGACTCGTGTGTGGGCATTCATCCAGTCGCCCACACGTCCGTTTCACCACGCGGAGCGGCTGGTGTGTGGGCGTTTAGCAGTTCGCCCACACGCCAGTTTTCACGCACGCAGAGGGGCTGGTGTGTGGGCGTTTATCAGTTCGCCCACACGCCCGTCTCCTCTCCCACACCCAAAGCTGTCAGTTGCCATGTGTTTTGCAGGGTACATGGCAACTGCCCTAGTGTGCTTGTAAGCAGATGGCAACTCTCTCTTTACCCGAACATGCTATTTTGCCATGTCTTTTTGTAGTGTTACATGGCAACTGCCTAGTGTTAGTAGGTGGCAACTCCTAAAGTTTTCAAATCATGGCAACTGTAGTAGACCAGACCATACATGGCAACAGCTGCAGTTGTCCATAAAATGGCATCTGGCACTTGACCTGAGATGGCAACTGCAGTTGAGCAACCATGGCAACTGTAGTTGTCAGACATGGCAACTCTAGTTCAGCAACATGGCAACTGCAGTTAAACGAACATGGAAGAGGGTTCGGACCATGGCAACTGCGGGGACGTGTGGTGACTGTCACGCAGGGCGTGCGGGACCGTGAGGTAGGAGGCCGGACGTACAGACGTGTGGGCGTTATCTATTTTGCCCACATGTAGGCGTGTGGGAGGGGCCGCGAGGCAAAAGATCGGGCGTGTGGGCATTACTTGGTTTGCCCACACGTAGACGTGTGGGCTGGTTCTCTTAGATACTACACGAAACGTATGGCCAGACCCCTTAACGCCCACACGTGTGCGCGTTATCGGGACCCTTAAAGTATGGATTGCTTCTGCCGGTGCGTCGTCCGCACTTTTACAGAAAAGCCCCTGTGATTTCTGGTAATAGAACCCGCAGTCCTTTTTAAGTTAAAATAACGTTTCGTTTTTACGTAACGCCCCCTTGGCTTATCCATTCGCGTCCTCCATCGCCGGGTTGACGGGCGAGGAGGCCATGAAGCTCGGGGCGGGGCCTTGTCGCCGGCGCGAGGAGGCGGGGTCAAGGAGGGGCGGCGCGCGGGCGCATGAGGACGAGGAGGCGGGGTCGAGGAGGGCGGTGCGCTGGCACAGGAGGACGAGGAGACGGGGCCGAGAAGGGCGGCGCGCGGGCGCAGGAGGATGCCGGCCGCCGGCTTCTAGCGAGGAGGCGAGGGAGCTCGGGGAGCTCCGGCCGCTGGGATCCGGCCGAGCCTTGACACCGACGAGAGAAGGCGGACGCCGTGGGCGCGTGCTCCGGTAAGGGAGGCCGCCCTTGCTGCGCTCGTGGGTGTTGATGGAGGGTGGAAGGAGAGACAACTTCGGGTGGGTACGCCGGCTGCGAGCATGCGCCGTTGTGACCTTTCGGCCTCTGCCAGTCCTCTCCGGCCTTCTCCTCCCCTTGAAAGCTAATCACTGGATGGAAGGAATCCCCTGTTTTAGTTATTGTTTCTGTCCCCTGGCTCTGTCTGCGATTCTGCTCTTTCTTTCTTCAGTTATCAATTAGCTTTGCTGTGGCATACACATAAATAGATATGCTAGCTTAGTACATATTGGTGGATCCATCCGTAATTAGTAGTGTACTGGATTGTTGGTTGGAAATTTCAGTAACAGCTAGATTCTGTTTGTACACTATAGCCCTGCCACTCTTTGATGCAATAATCCAACTAAAAACCCAACAACTTAGTAGATGAAGTTTATTGTGTGCAGTACAGTTTATACTACTCTTAGATAAATTTACTTTCCGTTTCAGTAATCTTCTGCCATAGCGTACTGACCTGTAGAGGGTCACCTCTCATAATCTGGATTAAGAAACTTCTTCATGGCTGTACTGATTATAACTGCATCTATAATACTGCATCGGGGACTGAATATTTCTTCGTTTGTACCTGTTTGGCATTGTCCATACCACGTTAGCTTTGATATGCATATTGTTTCTGCATTACGACTGAACTCTTTGTTTTCAGTTTGTCTCATATCTGCAGCCACTTGATATTCAGAATTGCACTGCCATACTTGCAATAAATAAAAAATACCCGTTACATGCTTAGTGAAAGTACAATAGGTAATGAAAAGAATGATCAGCTATTTTTGTTACAGTTAGGATTTAGTCAAGCTTGATCTCCCTCTGCATAAAGCTTATTCTGATATGGAGTTGCAAGGTTCCAATAAACAATGGATACACTTTTATAAGTCATAGAGGTTTCTTCGGAATTTAGGCAATTACTCAAATTTGAGGAATATCAATGTTCAATCTATGGACAAATGAGGAAAGCAATGGAAACAACACGCCATCGCGGTCCTGGTGCTTCTCTCTGTGTGTTCCCTTGCTCACCTCGGCACTTGCGGTTTCTACGGCTTCTACAGGTTCGTACTAGATGACTACCCACTGTTTTTTTACCTATTTACAGTTTGATTGCTTCATCAATCCTTTTAGAGGGTCTTGACAGGAAGGACTGGGCAGCCACTGCGCTGGAGTAGACTGTGTGACAGGTTTGCTCGTCTCTCTCCTTCCCATGATCGGTTTCTCTGGTGAAGAAAGCATCACCGTGTTTCAATACATCATGGCTGCAGATCAACAGACACTTGGATGCTCAACATGTATGTGTACATGGTACATGAATGAAGATTAACCGTTCAATCTATTGATTCGGAGTGAGACAAGGCCGAAACAGAATAAGCTCATTTTTTAGGTGAGTTTAAGCCCCAGACCTAGCATTTTAATTACAAATTCAGTTTTTGATCACATCATTTCAGTTTCATTATATACTTAATATTGTGTGGATCAATCAGTTTCGCATAGAAAAGAGATTGCCTAAATTAATGACAGGTTTATCTTGTCTTCTATACAGTATTGCTTCTATAAAAAAATCTGTCTCCTAATCTTTAGTTCTACTGAGAATTGCAGAAGGAAAAATTCAGCAAATGAACTCTAAGTAGGTGTTTTTGGTATTTCCCAATGTAATTAAAAAATTGCTGCTCATAATATGATAGATCCAGTGTCGGAAAAAATATATTTAGCATGAATGTAGGCGCTTTCATATGAAGCTGGACATGTTTAGAGTGATCGACCGGATATCGTTACATATGTCTTCAATATGAAGTTTAATGATTTCTGAGAAGACGTTAAAAGTGGACATTTGTTTGGTACAATTCAAGCATGTAAGTTATTTACATACTGTTTTTTCCCACCTTTGTTTTAATATTTTCATTTATATATTCTAACTTCGTCCATCTATTTCTCTTTCTCTTTTTTGGGTTATCCAGATTTGTACATCATGGAATTCCAGAAAAGGGGCTTGCCTCATACTCATACTTCAATTTGGCTTAAAGCAAGATGGAGAAGGACATGGCGACCACTTGCTAATGCGCCAGCAGGTGCCTACATCTGTTATATGAATTGAATGTCTTGTCATATAGCTTGAAACATCACAGTTGATGATACTCTACATTTATGTTAAAGTGCTTGATGTGGTCACAAAGTTTTTTTCTTGGATCTGATCAAACATATGTTTTTCTCCCATGAAGTTATTTAGACATTTCTTTGGTTTTTTTATGAAGATCAGCAGTGCTCAAGGGAAGTGGCAACTCGTTTCTTTGGTTATCACCTCGGTTGCATAAGCATTAGATGAGGCACGAGCTAGCAAATTTAATTTGTATGATCTGGAGTCACTTTTGTTAGGGATAACATTGATGTGACGACTTATATCTGTGTTTAGCGGGTCATTTGAAGGGCGTTCATCCACCTGCAGCCCGAGCCAGAGCAGTGCCCACGAGCGCGACCAGCGGTGTACTCCCACCTCCCGGCAGGCACGACTGGGTGGACGGAGGACCTGTAGCATCCGCTGTGTCCAGCCAGAGTTTCTGGGACATTCTGCTCCTGCCAGGATGTTGTCTCGCAGGCCCCATCTTGTCCTCCTCTGATTCCCACGGCGACGGTATTGATGGACGGCTGCACGAGGTAGGGGAAGTTGAGGGATGCGGAGGTAAGCGAGGAGGACATGGCAGTCATCACGATACTGTGACTGTTTCATCTGCAATCCACCTCCTTGCATTTGTTCCCTACTAGAATAGAAAGTGGCTTGTTCTGTCAGTTACATATACCCTGAACTCTGATATGCAGTACAATCTTCATAAGGAGTTACCTTGGAACAAGGAAAGTTGCTTTAATTTGTGTTGATAAGACGACGAAAAATTATGGATACAATTCTGGAGGAAATAAATCACTTTGGCTGAACAAGCTACAACCAACTGAGCCATGCAAGTGTTGCCAACTCTAATGACTCACGATGCAGTCACATAGTGCATGGTCACATCTTAGCTTTCATGGTAATTCTGCACTTTGAAGGAAGTTTGTTTCTTTTTGGGGAACCTAATAAAATTTGATCAATTCATGTATAATCTATGGAAGATGCATATATTTTCCAGGATTAATCAGCTTGATTGATAAGTTATTTTTTTCATTTTGCACTTCGTATCTGGTGAAACTTTATTGGCCAGTTTCACATACACATAGAAATAGTGTCATTTTCCTCAATAAAAGGATTAGTGTTGCATGTTGTTAGTAGCATTGGCCAATAATTTCACACCGAATAGAATATAAGATGAGGCACAAACAGATGGATTGCAAGCCAACTGAGCAGTGCACAAGGACAGATAAACTAACGAATGCGAACTCTCTTATTTATTTTGTAATTGTTGCAACACACGTGCTATGATTCATTGTTCGGACAACGACCCGTAGCAACGCACGGGCATATTTACTAGTCTCTACCTAATAATAAAGCAGCTTCTGGTCATACGTCGTCGTCATTTTTACAGAAAACCCCCTGTTTTTATAGCAATCAACCCGCAATCCACCTTAGCCCGACGGTAAGTAAAAAAAAATGTTTCATACGCAGCCCCCGTCGTTGACTGCCTGGCACGAGAACATGAGGGTTCCTCCTCCGCCGCCGCCGCCGCGCCCCCATCTATCCTCTCCGCGGTGCCCGCCGCCGCCGCCGGCGCCCCCATCCATCCTCTCTGCGGTGCCCGCCTCCGCCACCGTGAACCATCCATCCTATCCGCGGTGCCCGTCCTCGCTCCTCCATCACCGAATCTGGTCGAGATCGACAGGATCCGCCGCATCTCGAGCACCCTCGACGGCGCGCTCCTCCAACGTCCCGAGCATCAGCGGCCACCTCCATGGGAGAGCTCCTCCTATCTCAGGATGAGGCGCATGAGCCGAGCCCGGCCATCACACGCCCGTGGCGGTGGCCATCAGCAGCTGCCGCGTCAGCGTTCGGCGGCGGCCGGCCTCCTTAATTACCATCTTGAGCATCAGAACAACGGTGGAACAAAGTAAGGGGCCGGACGGCTTGGGCTAGGTTGTTGGCGCCGCCTCTCACAGCGCCGCTCTTCTTCTACCTTGCGCTGCCTCTCACAGCTCTCTCTCTCTCTCTGGTTGTTTCTCTTAAACACACAAGAACACACTCACGCACACAAGCACCAAGGAAGAAGAACACATGGCTTTGCCAATAGACACCTCCTTGATGCACACCGTGGCTACATTGTTTCCTCAGCCCTCTCAGCCTCCACTTTCATTAACTCAAAGCAGTACATATATACACAAGGACCCATGCACTCACGCCACAACAGCCACGACCTGGAGTCACTCCATGATGCGGATGGCCCGGCCAACCGGCCACTACTCACTAGCACGCGCACTAAGCTAACAAACTACTTGCATGCAGCAAGCTAACAACCCATGCATAAAGCTAGCTAACAACCTTAGCTACCTGCACGACCAAGTTCAGTACTTGGGCAGCCTCATCAACGGCCACAGAGACTCACCCGAACTTGCCGGATCACCCGACTCCTCCTGGTAGTGCAGTCCGTCACGCTCCAGCTTCATCGCGTCTTGCCGCTTCACACGGCGTCGCCGTATCGCACGGCACCATCGACATCTCGTCGTGCTCGCCGCATCGCACGGCAGCCTGACATCTCGTCTCCTTCACACGTACAGCTGAAACTTCACCGGACACTTGACACCCTAGACTAAACTACATGCAAAACTCGAACATGCAGATACATGAAATCAAGATTAAGCCTAACAACGTCAGCAGCTGCCGCGTCAGCGTTCGGCGGCGGCCGGCCTCCTTAATTACCATCTTGAGCATCAGAACAACGGTGGAACAAAGTAAGGGGCCGGACGGCTTGGGCTAGGTCTCCACGACTGTCAGCGCAGGTTGGTCGGCGGCGCTGCTGACCTCCAGACCACCGGCACGCGGCCCTCACGGTCCCGGGCGAGCCGCTCCTGCGCGCCGCCGCGGAGCTTCTCGAGCCGTGGAAGAGCAGGCTGCGGAGGAGGACTGGGACGAGCTGAGCATGGAGCCCAGCAGCCAGAGTACCGCGCCCGCCAGCAGGGCGTCGGCCGCGCGCCTCTCCAGCTTGTCGCCCTGTTCCGACCATCAGCCGAAAACACAACGAACAGTTGTTAGTTACCGGCGGCGATCGGCGGCCCATGTGTCCTTGCGTTTGCTGACGGTCGAAACTCATGAACCTGGGAGAAAAGCTGCAGAGTGAGGCCGACGACGGCGACGACACAGCCGACGGCGTGGAGCGCGGGCGCGAGGAGCTCGACGAGGCCGAGCTGGTGGTCGAACCGGGCGAGCCCCACATGGCAGTCCACGCCTGCAAGGTGCGCCCCCAGATCGTGCGCGTTCACGGCCGCCACCACCGCCAGCGCCACGCCAACCACGGCGAGCCCCGCGTCCCTGGCGCCGACGCCGCCCTCGGACGCGCATAGCGCCGGGAGCCCCGCGGCCAGGGGCAGGGTCCCGAACATGTACGCCCCGGCGTTGATATACTCCCACCGCCGCACCGCCAGCGCCGGCCCGTACAGCCGCGCCTCTAGAGCCGTCACCAGCTTCACCATGGCCCCGACCAAACGACCGAATGCAAGCGAAGCAGTCCCTCGGCAGCTCCGTCGGCGCGCCACGGCGAGCGGTGCGAGTGGGAAGTAAAGTATCGAGAAACTGCCGCGATGAAGAGTCAATGTGGTGGGTCGGGTTGGGAACTTGGAATGCGTAGGCGGAGTCTGGAACGAGTGTGCGTGGCGCCGTGCATGGCGCGTCTGGCGAACAGGTGGTCCGTACTCCCCTCACAGGTGGACGTTTTTCTCTTTTTTTTTGCTATAAGAACCACACAGGTGGACGTTGACGAAGGGAAACGAAGACAGAGCACCTGGATGGCATGCGACATGTGGCAATGCCATGCTCATTTTTGTGTCACATCCTCTGACCTTGCTCTGTTGGGCCGGCAGCCACATCTCGATTTGCAAAGAAACCAAAAAAATAATTGCTAGGTATATAATTCAAAACCAGAACCTCCAACTCAATTCGGCCAAGACTCACAAGTCCACCAAGCAGCTCTTTTCTATACATAAGCAAAGATAAAATCAGTATACGGATAGTTTCGTCCGTGCTACTATTTTTTTTTGTAGAAGGTTGATTTAAAATAGTCCCACCTCGCCTCTGTATATCAAATGCTATCAATTTATAAACACTTCTGTGTTTTCGGATATCAAGGAGTTGTCTTAGGAATTAATAAGCAAAGAGTGCAATGAATAAGGAAAGGAAAAGAGGAAAAAGAAAAGAGGAATGAGTAAGAAAAGTTTGAGACGGGAAAAAAAGCATGACATGCAAGGATTAAGGGGAAGAAATCTTGATGACTAAGGGTGCAGGAAAAGAAGGAAATCTCTAATTAAAACATGGTGTGCAGCCCGTTGCCGGCGATTGGCAACACAGACATATGGGTGCACGTACGTATGCTGGCTGATGAGCATGGTCTTGATTTTGATGTACACACAGAGACGATGTGAAGTAATATTTCCAATATATAAATTATTTTTGGCCTAATAAGAGAGCAAACTAATTAACTATATATTTGAAAAATCATTAAATTCAGAAATTTCCGTACTATAGAAAAAAATGTATGTACAAGAGGAGTATATGTATGCAACATACAAGTAAAGGTGTTATAGTAGAAAGTATATATGAATCGCCATTTAATGGTGACATAAATATCCAGAAATTCCATGATCATCATTTATAAAATGGAATAGAAATCCAATTCATCAATCTATCCCGACGAACGCTAATGAATTTTTTTGTAGATAACAGACAAAAGGAAAATCAACAATCTCTCTTCATGTTGTGTGTCCTAGCTATCATAGAGTGTATATATTCCAGTGTTCGTCGTAAAATGAAAAGGCTCCTCCGGTCTTACACGCAGATCACTTTGTTGTTAACAACATGTGTGGGGAGCCCCCAATGCTATTTTATTGCTTTTAGTAAAGTATTTGTACGTGGGATATATACAGAAAAATTTCAAATAGACCACTTTTATTGGATGTGAATGTTCATCCACACTAAGAAGCCCAAAACACTATTAGTTGCATGTGAGGGTATGCTATTTCTCTTTTTCTCTGAATTTTGTGGGCAGTATCTCTGCTGAACTAGCAGTTCCAGATGAAAAAATGACTAAACTCTACTGTGTTCCTAACTTTATTTTGTTATATGTTGAGGTAGGTACATATATCATTAAGATTACCATTTTCTAATTGGATATGTTTGGATTTTGTGAACAGTTTCAATTTTGACTAAATTTTGCATTACCAGTGAATGTATTTTTGCACATAAAAATCTAACTAAACTTGAATACAAATTAATATTTTTACCCCGTCGCAACGCACGGGAATTTGTGCTAGTCTTACCCCTAATAATAATAAAGCAAATAGTGCTTCTGTTCGTACGTCATTAAGTTACCCTCGAAGTTGACAAAAATTACCCACCAATGCCACCCATAAGTTAAGAAACGATTCGTTTTTTCTTCAGTTGCCACCCGGCGTATTTAGTTCATCTGAAGCTACGCCATAATGTGTCACATGTAAAGGACCGGCCGGCTGGAAAGAGCCTAGCTCTTCTAACCTGGAGACCCAGGTTCGATTCCCTCCTTCTGTCTTTTTTCTTTTTTAAGCCTTTTTTCTTTTCTAACGAGTAGATGGATCGCACAGTGTCATAATTCGGTCCGGCTTCTCTGTTTAACTTTTCTACACTTTTTTTTGGCGGATTCAATACTTTTTAAAATATTCATATCTTTTTAAAATTAACACCAAATTTAATATGTTATTTATGTAAATATGCTATTATCTTACATGTTAATCATTTCAAAATAATTAATACTTTTTTGTATGTGCCATTTTGAAAATGTCTATTACTTTTTTCTTTTTTAAGCCTTTTTTCTTTTCTAATGAGTAGATGGGTCGTACAGTGTCATAATTCTGCCCGGCTTCTCCGTTTAACTTTTCTACACTATTTTTGACAGATTCAGTACTTTTTAAAATATCCATATCTTTCAAAAATTAACACCAAATTTAATATGTTATTTATGCAAATATGCTATTATCTTACATGTTAATCATTTCAAAATAATTAATACTTTTTTGTATGTGCTATTTTGAAAATGTCTATTATATATGTTCCCTACCATTCAAATTAACTAGATAGGATAGTTTGATGCTCTCAAAAATATATTATTGGTGCCGTAGAAGATGTTCATTTCTACCCATTTAGAATTCCTAGCTAGCTTTTGTTCCCTTTTAAAGAAAAAATTACTAGCTATCTTTTGTTCTTTTTCAAAGAAAAACTACTAGCTAGCTTACTGTTGTATATGTACGTGTAGAAATATACGTCTAGATGGTTAGCTACAAATGACATGGACTGAAAACGGGCCATGATGGATTTGGGGGGCAAGGGAGCAAGGGTCTGTAGTTTGCACGAGCGCGACATCAGACGACAATCGGAGGGGAGGAGTTTTCGACCATATATCAATCCTGATCTCTCCTAACACAAACAAGCATGTTTTGCTTGCTGCCACCGGTACTTCAAAGTAATCTACTTGATGCTATTGTTACTATTAAATTTGTTCATAATATTAAGCGCTGGAGTTAATTACGAGAGCTAAACCCCTGCTGAAAAATAGAGACCTAAAAAAACTTAGAAACAGCGGCCCAAAAAGTGTGCGATTCATAAAAATATGTTTTGTTTTGGTTCTATTTTGTTTTTAGGTCTGTATGTAAAAATTGTTACGACTGATGCTAATTTGCAGCACCACTAGCAGCTGTCCTAAAAGTAAAAAAAAAATGCGACGGAAGCCCAAACCGATGAAGCAGGAGAGAGCCACGCCTCATATGATGCATGCAAAATTAAAGAAGGAACATACATGAAGCGCCGGAGTGCGATGAAATTTTCTCCCGTTGCAACGCACGGGCCATTTTCCTAGTTTATTATAAGATGGTTTGCACATCTAAATCTTATCATGTCATTGATTTTACGGGGAGTTCTTTTCAAACTCCATATATATATAACCTTCTATATACGAGAGTGACGTTTTGGCTCCTAGGTGTATATACACCTATTATGAAATACATATAAAAAATACATTTCAAAATGTTCAAAAAATTCAAGAAAAAACCCCGCGTGTACGTCCGGACATCCTATGTTTATATACAAAAATTCGATGAAAAAGGAAAAAATGTGTGGCCTGTATAAAAAAGATAAAAATATGCCTCGTGAATAGCTGTAATCAAGCATCGAAATTTGTCTTTTTTACACAAGCCACAAAAAATGACATTTTTCGTCGAAACTTGGTGCACGCATATATAATGTCCGGATTTACACGCGGGGTTTTTTCTCGAATTTTTTCAACATTTTGAAATGTGTATCTAGACAATGGGTGCATATACACCTATGAGTCAAAGTGAATTTCCGTCTATATACTGTATACATTATATATGTATCTATGACTCCAAACTAATTAAGCAAGACACAACGCAACGACCTCCATCGCAACGAAAGGCCGGCACGCACGTACGTAACGAGTCCACAACGTCACCATGGCAATGGCGACGCGGCTGCTGCTCCGCCTCCGCACCTTCAGGAGGCCTCTTCCTCCCACGCATGCTTCTGGCTCTATCTCCTCTTCAGACCAAGCCAACCTCGCCGGCAGTTTCCTCTACCGCTCGCCGCCGGTGCATACTTTGTCCTGATATTATATACTTGCAACATGCATCTGCCCCGGCCCGTCAGTTTACTTCTGACCCGAACTGCTAGTTTGGCATCTAAGCCATATGTGATTGCTAGCATATAGAGCTAATTTGTGTTTGCCGTTGGTTGGTTCAATGATAGGGCGTGCGACGGCATCTCCATGCCTTCTTGCCGAGAGGGGTCGGCCACAACAGCCGGTGGTTTGGAGGACATGCACACTCGTCGTCCAAGCCACCACCACGCCGCCGCATCCTCGCCGACGTGTTTTGTGCCGCGTCCTTTTCCGGCGCCGGCCTTCTCATCAACAACACATCACATGATGACAGGAAATCGCCAGGGCCACATGACCATGGAAGCAACAAAGAGAAGAAGGTTCAGAAGAGGGACTGCACCAATGCTCTTCTCACCGTCAATCTGCTGTACGTGGCCCATGTTAAACTTAATATTTTTTTCCTTTTGTTTAGATAAAAGCAGCTTCTTGATTTGTGCATGCACTTGCTGACTTTTTTTTTCTGGTTTGGTTTCACCGAAGAGTTCATGTCTTGGATGTCGCATCACAAAAGAAACTTACTCTGTGGGGAAGGAGGGTAGGTTATTACATTTGGTCGACTGAAAACTGCACCCCATGCAGTGTATCCAATGATCTATATTATCTGGATTAATTGTGAACTAATGATTATACGATGACATTGCCATGCACCGAAGCTCAATAAGCTGGTCAGACAAGGGCAGGTCTGGTGTCTGCTCACACCGTGTGTTCTTCATAGTTGGTTATGGTCACCTTGCAGTACGTGTTCCTGTTTGTTTCAGCTGATATTTCGGTTATATATTACTCTTGCATAATAAATCATGGCGGTTGCTAATTAACTTCTTATATATCATTGTGATTATCGATGCAGGCAAATAATTTCGCTGTGGATGATATTGGACCTATGGTGAATGAGAGGTGGAAGCCTTAAGACAAATACTATGGATGATTTGATGAAGGCAAGAAACGAGCACTCTGAAAAGAGGAAGCAAGACAGGCTTGAGATGGAGGGCGAGGTGGGAGGCTATACAAGCAGAGTTTTTTTACAGTACCCTGGTACTCCTTACATTGAGGTGGGAGTACCAACAAAATCTCACCGTTGATTTGAGAGGGCACTTTAGACTTTTTGCCTCATTAGTTCAGGTATATATAATCTTAAGATTTTCCCCTGATCTAATTTCCTAATTCGATCTGCCAAAAAAATCCCATCCGATCGAGTGCACACCGCCGCCTCTGATCGTGCACAATGACGGTTGCCGCATCCTCGTGGAGGAATCCTTCCCAGTCGATATGCATGAAAAATTGGCAACTTTAGCCGCCGGCAAGTGCTTCCGGCGACCCGACCCTCCGCTGGATCTGCGCATTACCTAAACCTCCGTTCCTATAGTTGTCGAGCAATCAGTTCATATTTCCGATTCCAATAATCACACAATTACTAATGATTGTATTTCACCGCATGGCGTTTTATACCTTTTGAGATATGATGTATTGATTTCGTTTTGGGGATGTGAAGAAGTCCTGCTCCATGCATCCCGTGATTCTTGGCTGGGTCGCCAGCTTAATCGCCGACTGTATGTTGATCATATCCCTTAATTAGTGGAGAATTAACGATCAAATCTTAGATTACAAAATTACCCTCAAAGTGGTGGTACTCCCCAACTTTTAATTGTAGTACTCCGAGGCATCTGTACCGGAGTGCCAAACAATCCTATCCATCAGATCAGAGCAAAAGTGGTGGTACTCCCCAACTTATATTCATTTGAGGGTACCATAAAACAACTCATACAAGAAGGCAAATGGTGTCAACTAGACATTGAGGAGGAAAGGCTCCATTTCAACTCCAAATTAAGGCGGATCGGATGAGAGATGTACGCCTATGCGACCATCAGGTCATCATGATGGATCCAAGAACGGTGAGTATTTTGGGAGAAAACGCGGGATCTCATCATAGGTTCGAGGAACCTCGAAGAAGAGCACACAACACATGTCTGGGGAGGAGGGGCCAGTGCACAGAACGAAGCGGTGTTGATTTGAGCATGTCGTAAATTAATGTTTTTGTGCTTGCAACTTTTCAAAAACTACGCTCATGATTGCTTTATGTGCCAAACGTTTCATTTTGGAGGGAATCCATGTGTTTTTTGAGAAAACAAAAAAAATGGCGGCTCTCTGCTTGCACGTCGTCTTGGCAACCTCCATATTCACATGAAACATACTCCATATCACATTATGGAGCTCTGCCATATGGCGAGTTTGCAAGAGTTGCTCTAAGCAAGTAAATGCGTGGATGATGTAGTCGCATGGACGAGTATAATGCAATTGGTTTCACCATGTGCCTCAAAAGCACTATATTTTTGGGGACTGTCTATTTGACAGTCGACTGAAAACCAATTCGGTTTCAGTCAAATTTTTGAGGCAATCAAATTGTTGCCGCTGTATGCCCGTTATTTGTATGTACGCTCTAGTTGTCTGTATGCTATCGGGTCTCTCATTCAATTATTCCCCCCTGACCCGATACCAAAAAAGACCAAAAAGCTAGGACAGATTCAATATGCCCAATCACTCAAAAACACATGACAAACACAACAAATGAGAACACTTGAAAACCGATGATCAAGATATACAACTTTTCGTATGTGAGGCTACCAATCAATGCAATGTATATATGACATGAAAATACAATGTAAAATATTTTGTATATATATGTGCATGTATGAAATATAATATTGACAACATTTTTATGTGATGAGATGTTGTGATTTCTATTGATGTGTAATGGGGTCCCAAAGCTGCAAGCCAAAACTAGCAACAGGTACGTACACTAGCTAACTGTTAATTTGTATCAATTTGCTAACAAATAACTGCTCATATACTATAACACTAATCTTCCTAGAATTGGAGAGCTCATATTGAATTAAGGTCTCCAATTGACATTGTGACACCCGATTTTGACCTGATCAACAATTTTTTAAAGCTCTCTCATTTAATTATTTTATTTATACCTCTATAACATTATACTCCTTAGTTTAGTTTTAAAGAGTCCACGTTCAACTGAGGTTTCCAAGACTCCAATTAAAATTGGGTCACCCGATTTTGACCGGGTCAACAATTTCTCAAAACTCTCTCATTCAATTCTTTAGACAAATACACTATGCTTCCTAATGGGTTTGGCTAATGATTTTGTTCGAACCAACGGTTTTTCAAATCAATCAATAGCAACCGGCCTATAAAAACATATCAATCACGTCCCCGCAGCCGTCGACGTAGGAATTTTTCCACATATATAAAGTTGGTTAGCATATAATATAGAATCACACCACGAAAGGCACATCAAATTACCGAATTATAAATAAAAATAAAACACACTATGTCATTTCCCCCACACATGAAACGAAATATTCCATTAGTTTCAAAATATAAGGGGCATTAGTTTTTTGAAAGTTAAATTATTTAACTTTGACCAGGTTGAGAGCAAAAATATCGGACACATTATTTAAATAAAATATGAAAATTCATTTAACGATGAATCTAATCACAACAATTTTATATTATGGATTTTGATATATTTATCTATAAATTTAATTAAATTTAAAAGGTTTGACATTTTAAAAAAGTAATACACATTGTATTTTGAAACAGAGTGATTAGGCTTTTTAAATCTAACGGCGCGGCAAATGTGCCTAGTCCTTCTAGTATATATACGCATCAAAATTAATTACTAGCTAGCAAACCCATCAGAACAAATAAAGAATTTAATTGGATATTTGGATACACAATACTTCTAACAGATATAGAATTTAGGTCTAATTTAACTAACATTTCCATAATTTGCCCAAATTAACTAGCATTTTCTAGCTACGTGTGTACAGAGATATACATGCATGCACATTTACCAAAAGGGAAAAGAAGATGAAGAAGCTCACCTCGCGAGCACTAGTAGAAAACAGGCCTTCCGTTTCAACCTTTAATCCCGGTTTGGCTTTGGACCGGGACTAATGTGTCAATTAGTCCCGGTTCTAACGGCTAGGAGCGGTCGGGGTGTACGGGCCCCATTAGTCCCGGTTCATTCGAGACCTATAGTCCTGGTTTGTATCACAAACCGGGACTAAAGGGGTGGTGGCAGGCTGGTGTCAGCCTGGGGCCCCCACGAGCCCTTTTAGTCCCGGTTTGTGATACAAACCGGAACTATAGGTGGACCTTTAGTCCCGGTTTGTATAACCAACCGGGACTAAAGCTTTCCCTATATAAACCCTTCGTCCAGCCCGACTCCATTTCTCTGTTTTCTCCATTCGAATTCCCCTCTCTGTTCTTCCCCTAGCTCGAGCTCCTCCCTCCATTTTTGCCAAGATTTGTCAAGATTTGAGGCACCCCAATCCATCCAAGTGTCCACAAAGGTTAGCAACTTTGTCCTTTCATCTCTTATTGCTAGATCAGCTCGTGCAATGCTTTATAAGCATAGTGATTTGTGGGTTTTAGTTTGGGTGTAATTATGTGGTAGTTTTTTGATTTATATGCAATTTGAGCTCAAATTAACTCCTTAGTTTGTATATGTGTAGGTGTGGTTTACTTAGTGTGCCTTCCCGTCCCCGTCCTAACCACCGTCGATCGCCCGCACCGTCCCATCGTCGGCACCACCTTGGTGAGCCTCTTCTTGTGTTCTTATCATTTTTATTAAAAAAATCTTATTTGTATGATTTAGATAGTTACTTGCATAATTTTCTTACTTGTATGATTGTTGTTATATATAGTGCCATGGTTATGATATCCGTGCCCGTCGGCCCTCGTCCGGTTTACGATTCAGATGTGGTATATTCTCTTTTATAACTATTTGTTGCATTTCGTGTTAATGACAATTATGCCCATCAAGTTGACATAGATATTTTTATCTAGGAGGTAGTTGAACCGGAAATGCCAACCGACCCTATTGTCGAGAAGTTAAATTTAGTTGAAAAAGAAAACGAGGATTTGAAAGGAAAATTGAAAAGAGTTGAAGAAGAGAAGATGAAATTGGAGTTGTATGTTGCCGATGTCGTCGATGATCACAAGATCAAGATGGATGCAATGCGCTTGAAGATTAGAAAGATTAGAAAATATGCCATTAATAAAGAGGCTTGGTATCATTATGTTGTTGGATCAATTGCTACCTTAGTTGCGATTTTGATCGCATTTGTTGTTGCATTTAAATGTTTTATCTAGATAGTTGTATGTTGTTTTATGAGAAAATAAGTGTGTATGAACTTTATGTATGAACTTGTATTAATTTGGTCTTTTCGGTGTTGTGTAATGAAGATGAACCGGCAATGGATGTACGATGACCGACGCTCTCCCCAGTTCATTAATGGCGTGCAGATTTTTTTGCGTGCGGCTGAGGCAAACAAGCGGGATGGTTTTATGTGTTGTCCATGTGGTGTGTGTAAGAATGATAAGACTTACTCTAGCTCAAAACAGATTCACGTCCACCTGTTTATGTCCGGTTTCATGTCCGGCTATAATTGTTGTACCAAGCATGGAGAAAGAGGGGTTCTAATGGAAGAGAATGAAGAAGAAGAGGATGACGACAACTATCCTGGGTGTCCTGAATATGATGGTACTACAATGGGGGAAGAGAATGAAGAAGAAGAAGCTGAGGCATCAGATGAGCCCGCTGATGATCTTGGTCGGGCCATTGCTGATGCAAAGAGAAACTGCGAAAGTGAAAAGGAGAAGTTGAAGTTGCAGCGCATGTTAGAGGATCACAAAAAAGGGTTGTACCCAAATTGCGAAGATGACAACACAAAGCTCGGTACCACACTGGAATTGCTGCAATGGAAGGCAGAGAATGGTGTATCTGAGACGGCATTTGAAAAGGTGCTGAAAATAATGAAGAATAAGCTTCCAAAGGACAACGAATTGCCCGACAGTACATACGAAGCAAAGAAGGTTGTCTGCCCTCTAGGATTGGAGGTGCAGAAGATACATGCATGCCCTTATGACTGCATCCTCTACCGCGGCGAGTACGAGAATTTGAATGCATGTCCGGTATGCAATGCATTGCGATATAAGATCGGTCGCGATGACCCTGGTGATGATGTTCAGGGTGAGCGCCCCAGGAAGAGGATTCCTGCCAAGGTGATGTGGTATGCTCCTATAATACCACGGTTGAAAGGTTTGTTCCAAAACAAAGAGCATGCCAAGTCGTTGCGATGGCACAAAGAAGACCGTAAGAAAGACGGGAAGTTGAGAGTACCCGCTGATGAGTCGCAGTGGAGAAAAATCGAGAGAGAGTGGCCGGACTTTGCAGATGACCCAAGGAACTTATGGTTTGGTTTAAGTGCAGATGGCATTAATCCATTTGGGGAGCAGAGCAGCAAGCATAGCACATGGCATGTGACTCTATGTATCTATAACCTTCCTCCTTTGTTGTGCATGAAGCAACCCGGCAACGACATTGATGTGTACCTAAGGCCATTAGTTGATGAACTTTTATAGCTGTGGAATAAAAAAGGTGTACGTGCGTGGGATGAGCACAAACAGTAGGAATTTGACCTGCGAGCGTTGCTATTTGTAACCATCAATGATTTGCATGCTCTTAGTAACCTTTCAGGACAGACAAACAAGGGATACCATGCATGCACGCACTGTTTAGATGAGACTAAAAGTATATATTTGGACAAATGCAAGAAGAATGTGTACCTGGGACCAAGCATGCCTTAAGAAAGAAAGGCAAGCATTTCAAAGGTGAGGCAGAACACCGGAAGAAGCCCGTCCTCCGTACTGGTGATGACATACTTGATATGGTCAAGGATTTACAAGTAATATTTGGAAAGGGTCCTGGCGGACAATGTGTTCCGATTGACGCTCAGGGACGCGCACCCATGTGGAAGAAGAAATCTATATTTTGGGAGCTAGAATATTGGAAAGTCCTAGAGGTCCGCTCTGCAATCGACGTGATGCACGTGACGAAGAATCTTTGCGTGAACCTGCTAGGCTTCCTGGGCGTGTATGGGAAGACAAAAGATACACCGGAGGCACGGGAGGACCAGCAACGTGTGCACGAAAACGACGGCAAGCATCCAAAGCAGTATCAAGGTCCTGCCAGCTACGCTCTTACCAAAGCAGAGAAGGAAATCTTCTTTGAATGCATGCTCAGTATGAAGGTCCCGTCTGGCTTCTCGTCGAATATAAAGGGAATAATAAATATGGCCGAGAAAAAATTCCAGAATCTAAAGTCTCATGACTGCCACGTGATCATGACGCAATTGCTTCCGGTTGCGTTGAGGGGGCTTCTACCAGAAAATGTTCGATTAGCCATTGTGAAGCTATGTTCATTCCTCAATGCAATTTCTCAGAAGGTAATCGATCCGAAATCCTACCAAGCTTACAGAATGATTTGGTCCAATGTCTTGTCAGTTTCGAGTTGGTGTTCCCACCATCCTTCTTCAATATTATGACGCACGTCCTAGTTCACCTAGTCGAAGAGATTGCCATTCATGGGAGTCTTAAAGAAATATGTTCCCCTTTGAGAGGTTCATGGGAGTCTTAAAGAAATATGTTCCTAACCGTGCTAGGCCAGAAGGAAGCATCTCCAAGGGCCATGAAACAGAGGAGGTTATTGAGTTTTGTGTTGACTTTATTCCTGACATTAAGCCGATTGGTGTTCCTCAATCGCGGCATGAGGGGAGACTGCGTGGAAAAGGCATGCTTGGACCAAAATCAATAATATGTAGGGACGGGCATTCTTGGGCGCAAGCACACTACACAGTTCTACAGAATTCTACCTTGGTGACCCCGTATATCGAGAAACACATGGATATTATACGCTCGAAGAACCCGGAGAAGTCTGACCCCTGGATTCAACGTACACACATTGAGGCTTTCGGCGGTTGGTTGCGAACACATCTCATGAATGACGACAATGTTGAAGATGACTTGTACTTGTTGGCCAAGAGACCATCTTCGACTATATTGACTTTCCAAGGGTACGAGATAAATGGGAATACATTTTACACGATCGCCCAAGATAAAAAGAGCACCAACCAAAACAGTGGTGTTCGCTTTGACGATGCGGCAAACACCAAGGAAAAGGACACATATTATGGTTACATAGAGGAGATATGGGAACTTGACTATGGAGGTGATTTGAAGGTCCCTTTGTTCCGGTGCAAATGGGCCAATCTGACTGGAGGAGGGGTAATGGTAGACCCGCAGTACGGAATGACAACAGTGGATCTCAACAATCTTGGGCACACAGACGAACCATTCGTTCTAGCCAATGATGTGGCGCAAGTTTTCTATGTGAAGGACATGTCTACCAAATCGAGAAAAATGAAAGATAAGAAAGCGGATACATCATACGATGAGCCAAAGCACCACATAGTGCTTTCTGGGAAAAGAAACATCGTGGGAGTGGAGGACAAGACAGACATGTCACAAGATTATGAAAAGTTTGATGAAATTCCTCCCTTCGCAGTGAAGACTGACCCAAGCATCCTGTTAAATGATGAAGATTGTCCATGATTACGGCGCAATAATCAAGGGACACACACGAAGAAAAAAATTTATACCCCAAGATCCCACTCTGGGATGTGATTGGCTGCACCGTCATCACTTTTCTTCTCTAGTGAGTAGCCGGGATGGTCCAGTTTTGTACACGAAGTGCATCCAGTTTTTGTTATAACCCTCTCAACTTTTTAGCACATGCTATGTGGGTGAAATGATGATGCCATGCCAAGTTTCAACCTTTTCAGAGTTCATTTGTGGTGCTTTTTAATTTCAGGGTCGTTTAGCTCAAAAAAATCATTAAATGCATGAAAAATAGCAAATGAAGTTAGAAAGGGTTGAAATTTGAATATGTGGCTTAGAATGGTGCATATTGAATTCACAAAAAGTCTAGAGTTGAAACAAGTTTAAAAAAAATGAAATGCATTTGTAACAGATGAGTTTTCGTCCGAAACCCTCATACTTCGAAGGAGATGGTCTAGTTTGTACACGAAGTGCATCCAGTTTTTGCCGTAACCCCCTCAACTTTTTAGCACATGCTATGTGGGTGAAATGATGATACTATGCCAAGTTTCAACCTTTTCAGGGTTCATTTGTAGTGCTTTTTAATTTCAGGGTCGTTTAGCTCAAAAAAATCATTAAATACATGAAAAATAGAAAATGAAGTTAGAAAGGGTTGAAATTTGAAGACGTGGCTTAGAATGGTGCATATTGAAGGCACAAAAAGTCTGGAGTCGAAATAAGGTTAAAAATGAAATACCTTTGTAACAGATGAGTTTTCGTCCGAAACCCACATACTTCGAACGAGATCGTCCAGTTTGTACACGAAGTGCTTCCAGTTTTTGCCGTAACCCTCTCCACTTTTTAGCACATGCTATGTGGGTGAAATGATGATACCATGCCAAGTTTCTATCCTTTTAGATTTCATTTGTAGTGCTTTTTAATTTCAGGCTCATTTAGCTAAAAAAATCATTAAATGCATGAAAAATAGCAAATGAAGTTAGATAGGGTTGAAATTTGAAGATGTGGCTTAGAATGGTGCATATTGAATGCACAAAAAGTCTGGAGTTCATTTGGGTGATTTTGATTAAAACAAATGAAGGTATAAAACTAAAAGAGTTAAACAGAATCTGGTTTTGATTAAAACAACTATTTAAATTATCCTAAAAATTCCCAAGTTTAACACAATGATAAAACATACTAATATTAAACAACAGGAAAAATAATCACTCAAAAATCTATTTTTAAACTAAAGTTATTCACAAATTACTGTTTCACACAAATTTCAAATGAATTCAAATTTAAACTATTTAAATTTAAAAACTACTGGCACTAACAGAAAGTTTGTCATTGTTTTGACCTAAAGCAAAAAAGATTCATTAAAAAACTATAAATATTCTAACAGTTATTCCAAATCTAAAAACAGAAATTAGAAAAACAAAACAAAACAAAAAAGAGAAAATACAGCTTTAGTCCCGGTTGGTGCTACCAACCGGGACTAAAGATCCCTTCCCGTGCGGAATTTGGGCCGCTGTCGTGGTTTTGTCACGGCAGATGTCCGAAGACTTAGGTTCGAGGCCATCGCTAAGGCGGTGGACTCAAAGGGGTTGGTCGAGATGAGGGACGCGAGTTTACCCAGGTTCGGCCCCTCAAGAAGAGGTAAAAGCCTACGTCCTGCTTGTGTTGTATTGATTGGAGTATCGATTACAAGGGAGCGGATTCGCTTGACCTAGCTCTCGATTGATTGGTTTCTGTCTAAGCCGCCCAGGGTCTCACCATTATATAGGAGGTCAAGGCCCTGGGTTACACGAGTCCCAAACCGACTCACACAACGTAATCAATCCTGCCTCTAAGCCGCCTTGCCATATTGGGCAAGTCGTCTCCGGGCGGCTTAACCGCCCGGGTCTCACACCATCTTCTGTCTCTGGGCCTTCGTCTTGGCCCATCTGGTAAGCCACCATGCGGCCTGGCCTTCGTCTTCCGGCCCACCTTAAGAGTCTTGGCTATGAGCCGCCAGGTATGACCCGGCCCCTCCTGGGCGGGTCTTACCACGGGGTTATATCCCCAACATTAGGCCCCAGATTGAATTGAGCCTGTTCATGTCAATCTTCAAACTCACTTGGCGGCGAGTCTCACATTTTCTTCACCTGAAAAAGAAAACTCATAACCCGCCGTGACGTCACGTCAAATATGCTAAAAAAGATTCCGTGACGTGCGCAACAGATCTTCTCATTAAACGGTCGGCCCAAAAATCGAGGCGCCCCCTCCGGTCAATCATCACTGCACCTCTTCGATTTTCGCGCGCACTGTTGCCATCCCATCTCATAAATAGGGATTCGAGGTGCCCTCTTTCCTTTCTCTGCCGCCGCTGTCTTCTTCTTCCTCCTTCAGACCCGCACCTCCAGAGCTCCACCGCGCCGACCGGTCCTCACCGTCGTCCCCAACGTTGGCCGCTGCATCAACCTGGTTCGGACCAGAAATCTCATCAACCCAACCGCATCCGTAAGGTACCATCCTCATCCCTTGTTGAATCTGCAGTCATCTCGTTTAGGATCTTTTCGAGTTCATCGGATTTCTTTAGTGTTCTTCGCTGTTCTTGGCTGTTCTTCGTAATGTAGACCATCAAGTACCCCCTTGAATGTCATAGCGCTTGTCTATCCGCTGCGGTCGTCCTTTTAATGTCAATATCCGCTTGCTATAGATCTGCATATCAATCTTCTCCACGTGTTGTCCGCCTGTTCTTCCACTCCCCCTTTTTAGGTTTTGAATATACTTCATTTATCTTCGCCTGTAGATCTTACAGCCATGGTAATAATATTTGAAACCTGTTTTCCATGCCTAACCCGCCATTGCATTGCCGGCTCTCTGATAAAATATATCGGCGGCTTAACGCCTCATCATCATGCCGACCATAGCTGCCTTAATTATATGACGTTTTTCTAACCCGCCACATTCTGCACCTTCTCAGAGTTTAACCCGCCACCATGTCAAGAGCTCCCGCGTCTTGCGATTGGGTTGGCTCCGGAGTCACCGAGCAGCTTCTGCTTGACTTCGTAGAATCGGCTATTTTGCCGGCTCAGGACGTTATACATTGGCGGGTTCCAGGGCCAGAGATAAGACCCACCCCTCAGGAAGGAGTCGTTGTCGTATTCACGGATCACCTCCTCCGTGGTTTTAGCCCGCCCGGGTCAAAAAAATTCCGAGACGTCCTTCATTCCTTCAAGCTTCATCCTCAAGATATAGGTCCAAACTCCGTCACCAACATGTGTCAGTTTCAAGTCTTATGTGAAGTTTACCTGCAAGAAGATCCGTCTGTTGACCTCTTCTGTGACTACTTTTATGTCAACCGCCAAACTGAAGTGGCAGCTGGACCAAGTTTGGAGCTTGGCGGCGTTTCTATCCAGAGACGGAGAGATTTGCCCTACCCAGCAGCTATCTTACCAAGTCACCCCAAGGATTGGAACAAGACCTGGTTTTATTGCAAGGACACTTCTCCCAAAGAAGAGAATCCGCTGCCGGGTTACCGTCCTACCCGGCTTTGCAACACCGGAGAACTCCCAGACCGGATGTCCACCGCAGAGCGAGCAAAATATGCTCCGGCCTTCGCGAAGATCAGGGCCTTAATGGCGAACGGCTTAACTGGCGTTGATTTAACCCGTTGCTGGGTTTCCTGGAAAATCTTACCACTGAGCCGGCGTGACCGACTCAAGTACGAATTTACGGGTGAACCCAATGACCCTCTCTGCTTCAACGCCACCCCTCTGACAGAACAAGAAATCAATTCTTCCGTCAAGTCATTTCTCGGCGAAAAACAAGAGACTTGCAACAAAATTGGGCTAAAACTTTTTTGCGTCAAGAACCCGGCTCCAGCTGTAAGAAACCCTTTTCCAAAAAACTGGTCATTCTTGTCTTGACCTTTTGCCTTGCTCCTTTTAACCTTTTTTGGCGGCTTATGCACAGGCCGGCTCTACTTTCTGGAAGAAGAAATATAATCCTCATGTGAGGAGGCCTAAGGCGGGTAAAACCCGCACCCATAAGAAGAAGAAAACTTCTGGTCAGGAACTGCCTGATCCTGACGACTCGGAGGTAGAACTTGACTCCCTTGGTCGTCTCTTTATGTAACTTATTGACAACAATTATTCACAGGACGAAACGGAGACCAGCCATGCAGACGCCCTTGAGGTAATTTACATCTCCTCTGATTCAGAAAACTTTCCCCAAGAGAGAACACGGCGGGTCATCCGGAAAGTTCCATTTTCTCACCCTCTTGCTTATTTAGACCCCAACTTTCTTTTGAAAAAGCAACAGCACAACTCCAGACGTCAGACCCGGAGCACTGGCTCTGAAGAGCTTTTGACCGGCTTACCAAACTCTCCGGCTCCTCGGAAACGGCTGCTGAGGTACTCTTTTAACCAAGTCCGATTTTTAACAGTCTTGCATTGCAACCTTACTCTGTTTTTTATCGTCTTAACTTTTTCAGGAGACGCCCCCTTCGTCTGGTGATTCCACTGCATCCAAGTTGCCTCCTCTGAAGATCAACCCGGAGTGCGTACCTTTGTATTTGCACCATACCTTTTTACCATCCTTGTCCTCTATGTGACAATCTTTTTGTTTTCCTGGGCTCAAGCAAAACGAAGGAAGACCGGCGGGTCTACCGCTGCTCCTACTGCCCAAGAGCCGGAGACTGCTAAGCCGGACTCCCCTGCACCTTATGTTGAGCCTACTGAGGCTAGAAAAGATGCACCTGTAGACGCTCCTCAGCCCTCTGAGCCGGCTGATGATGACATGGCCACTCCTGAGAGTCCTCCAAAGGCTGGTCCTAAACCGCCCAGCCCTTCAACAGCCGTCGAAGATACAGCTCATCCAGAAGTTGTTGTCACTGGGACGGGTCATCATTCCCCTGAACCCCATGTGTTAACGAAGCACACCAGCAAGGCTGAAACATGCTCACCAGAAAAACTTGATGTTGAATTCCCCGTTGAGGGAGTCCTGGCTTAAGGGGTCCTCGGATAGCCGACCTGTATCTCATGGGCCAGACTATACGGGCCACTGGGTGAGCATTAGAAGATCAGGGGCCCGGTCGCCAAGGTGGAAGATTGAAGGGACCATGGCGTGTTCTCCAAGATATCAACAGTAGATAGGCATGTTTTTTCCCTTTGATGTGCAACCGACTATGTGTAAACCCTAGGTACCCCCGGCGTCTATATAAGCCAGAGGGTTTTAGGTTGTAGGCCAACGGAACTCATCTAGGGTTTTAGTCATACGATCTCGTGGTAGATCAACTCTGTAATCCTCATACCATCAATATAATCAAGCAGGACGTAGGGTATTACCTCCATAGGAGGGCCCGAACCTGGGTAAAACCTTGTCCCCTTCGTCTCTTGTTACCATCGATCCAAGTCTCACAGCTCGGGACCCCCTACCCGAGATACGCCGGTTTTGACACCGACATTGGTGCTTTCATTGAGAGTTCCGTTGTGATCGCCAAGAGGAATCGATGGCTTGCTTTGTCACCAACAGCGAGATCGGTGCCCGGGGAACTATCGCCCCGGATCAGATCCTCGTGAGCAACGACATCTCATCGCGCGTTTACCCGATCGGCCACCCACGCCAGATCGGAAGCTTTCCCCCCGACCAAGGGATCAGGTTCGGGACCCTAGATTTCACAGCTGATTCCCGGGGAGAACTTGTACTGATGGAATCCTAGACCCCTATGGAGAAGCCCGCAGATCCCGACGCCTCGACGCCGAAGACACTGGGCTTCGTCTCCGGAGATGAAGTTGCTATCTCCGGACCGTCTGGACAACCCGGTCCGGTCGTTGTGACCAGATCTACCATGGTTGAACAGAACCCGAGGCCGCTCTCGCACGGCTCGGGAACTGCGACGCCGCATACCGACCCCACTCGCTTCAGCGACACGCATCCCACCATCGCCTCGTTTCTCAACGAGTTGTTTGATCGGATGGAGACTATGCGAATGGGCGATAACCAGACCCCGGTCTTTGACCGGCTCGGGCTTAAACCCGACGATAGGGAGATTCACATCCCCACGGTCACCCACCTTGTTGCCACCGTCGAGTGTCCGGCTGGGGGCTCGACCTCCCAGCTACCGGAATTAAAAACGGTTTATACTCCAATCTCCGATCACCGAGACCTTGCTTGTAACCCAGACTTTGGCGTTCGCTCCGGAAACAGTCCGGTATCGGCCCCTGATCTATCATACAGTTCGGAATCCGTGATTCCGAACTCCCACCGTGGCGTGGAATCAAACCTTCTCCCACCCACCTCCCAAGCCGATGACTCGAGCATCACATCAGAGCCCAAGTCTTCGGACTTACCGGACACTGTACATTTATCAGGGGAGTTGGTTCATCATTACTGGGCCAGACTACTACTCGCCCGAAACAAAGTACGGGGCCTTAGTGATCAAGAGGTAATGGCAACCTTCGAACGTAACTGCCACGAGAAAGGGATTCTCAATGCCCTGGCACGGCGGCACATTAGTGACTTTACCGAGTTGTCAATCTTGGTACAGAAATATTGTGCCATGGAAAGTGCTTGGCAAGCTGAGCGGCTATTTTCGGAACCAACCTTTACCGAATACCCTAGAGGAGATCGGCAAAAGAGGATACATCCGAATCGGCCAGCCAAACTTGAACCCGCCAAAAAGAGGAACAGGCCCCCCTCAGGGGTCAGTACTGTCCTGGATGGACTACTGGACAAACCTTGCCCTATACACTCCGTATTGCTGAACACAGCTCCGACTCACAGCCTTAGAACTTGCTGGGTCGTCAGGCAGATCGCAAAAAGTGGTGAAGCCATTCTTGAGGCATCACCGTCTAACCGGCGCTCTACAACGCCATCAGAATATAACACCGAAGTCCTGACGATCTACGAAACGTTCCCTTCGAGGAACAGGAGGAAAAGAGCTCTTAAACAACTCGAACAGGTATATCACGTGGCAGCAACAAGTGCATGGGCAGACATACCCATTACCTTCGGAGATGCTGACCGACCAGCCATTCTTCCCGGTCATTCACCGGCCGCACTAGTCCTGAACCCCATCATTCATGGCTTCAGGTTACACAAGGTGCTAATGGACGGCGGCAGTGGTTTAAACCTAATCTACGAGGATACTCTAGAAAAAATGCAGTTCGACCGATCTCGCATCGAACATAGCAACACAACTTTCCGGGGGATAATCCCGGGGAAGGAGGCGCGCTGTTTAGGATGTATCGCCCTGGACGTAGTGTTCGGCACGCCCGACAACTACCGATCTGAAGAACTTCTCTTCCACATCGTGCCCTTCCCCAGTGGCTACCACGCCATGTTGGGATGTGACGCCTTCGCAAAATTCCAGGCTATACCACACTACGGGTATATGAAACTTAAGATGCCAGGACCAAACGGAGTAATCACAACTGCTAGTGATCCGAATATAGCCCTACGGGCCGAAAACAAAACAGCGGCGCTCGCCCTCGAGGCTCTAGCTGAGACCTTTGCCGCAGAAGAGCTGACCGCACTTCGGTCAACAGTAGACAAAGATGATGTGATCCTCAGCAAGAGGCCCAAATCCACGTCCTTTAAACCGGCAAAGGAAATCGTTAAATTTCAGATACACCCGACGGACCCCAACAAGACAGCGTCCATCGGAGCCCAGCTCGATCCCGTAGTGGACGAAGCGCTGCGAGCTTTCTTATAGGAAAACTGGGACATCTTCGCCTGGCATCCTTCCGATATGCCCGGCGTCCCACGACGGCTGGCAGAACATAGTCTGAACATCATCGCAGGCTTTAAGCCCGTCAAGCAGACTCTGCGCCGCTTCTCCGAGCCCAAACGACAAGCTATGGGTGAAGAACTGGCTAAATTGCTGGAGGCCGGATTCATTCGGGACATTAAGCACCCCGAATGGTTGGCAAACCTGGTTATGGTACCAAAGAAAGATAAATCCTGGCGGCTGTGCGTCGACTTTAAAGACCTCAACAAGGCCTTCCCTAAGGACCCTTTCCCTCTACCACGAATAGACCAGATTATTGACGCCACAGCCGGACACGACTCGCTGTGTTTCCTCGATGCTTATTCCGGATACCATCAGATTAAAATGAAGGAATCCGATCAAGCGGCAACCGCCTTCATCACCCCTTACGGGCCGTTTTGCTTCAACACAATGCCTTTCGGGCTAAAGAACGCTGGGGCTACATACCAGCGCATGATCCAGACCTGTATCGAAAAACAGGTTGGCAAAACAGTCGAGGCATACGTGGACGATGTGGTCATTAAAACCAAACACGTCAGCAATTTGATCGACGATTTAAGACAAACCTTTGCCAGCCTACGCGAATATGATATTCGGCTCAATCCAGAGAAGTGTGTATTCGGAGTCCCCGCTGGTAAACTACTCGGATTCATCGTTTCCCATAGAGGAATAGAAGAGAATCCGGCCAAGATCCGTGCCTTATCAGAACTTGCAGTTCCCACAGAGCTAAAGCATGTCCAAAGGTTGGCGGGTTGCGTGGCGGCGTTAAGTCGCTTTATCTCCCGCCTCGGTGAAAAAGCTTTACCGCTGTATAAGTTGCTGAAACGGACCAAGAATTTTGAATGGACCGACGAAGCAAAGGCCGCGTTAGAAGAAATTAAGACACTCCTGGCAAGTAACCCCATACTCACAGCACCAGGCGCGGGTGAGCCCATGCTATTATACATATCGGCCACGAACCAAGTCGTTAGCGCGGTGCTCGTCGTCGAACGAGAGGAGGAGGGACACAAATTCCGGATACAGAAGCCAGTCTATTACGTGTCAGAAGTACTAACGCAATGCAAGTCCAGATACCCGCACAACCAGAAGATAGCCTATACAGTATTTATGGCATCACGGAAACTAAGACACTACTTCCAAGAGTGTTCGGTCACGGTGGCATCCGAAGTACCCCTGAATGATATAATCAATAACAGGGATGCCACCGGCCGCATAGCCAAATGGGCCATTGAGCTCCTTCCTTTTGAGATTACCTACAAACCACGCTGAGCTATTAAATCTCAGGTGTTGGCAGATTTCCTCGCCGAATGGACAAAAGCCGAGCTCCCCAGGGAATATAGTACATACTCCCATTGGACGATGTACTTTGATGGATCCAAAACTTTGGCCGGACTGGGGGCTGGAGTTGTTCTCACATCCCCCACAGGTGACAACGTTCGATACGTGTTGCAGATCATGTATGCCGACTCCAACAATGCAGCCGAATACGAAGCCCTCTTGCACGGTCTTCGGATGGCAGCCTCAATGGGCATACAGCGGCTGGAGGTACGGGGAGATTCTAATCTGGCCATCTCTCAAGTCAACGGTGAGTTCGATGCCAAGAATCCAAAGACGGCGGCATATAGAAACGCTGTCCTCAAGATATCCGCACGGTTCGAGGGGCTGGAATTTCACCACGTCGCCAGAGACGACGACCAAGCTGCCGATATACTGGCTCGCATAGGATCCAAACGCGACCCTGTCCCACCAAACACTTTCCTGGAACGGCTCTTTAAGCCATCCGTGGATTGGCAGGACGATCAAAGGGGCGTCGATCTCACTAGTGCAGACGAGGTTGTTCCCCCTGTAAACGAACCAGACGATCAAATCATCGGCAGCTCCGTAATGGATGAAACGCCCTCGGCTCATGAGGTCATGGCAGTAATCGCGCCATGGACCGAGCCCTTCCTCGCCTACCTTCTTCGCAAAGAACTCCCCGACGATCAGACGGAGGCGCGGCGCATAGTTCGGCGTTCCAAAGCCTTCAAGGTACACGAAGGTGAGTTGTACAAGAAGAGCACCACTGGAATACTACAGCGGTGCATATCTGAGGAAGAAGGGCGGCAGCTCTTAGCCGAAGTCCACGCAGGGATGGGCGGTCATCACGCCGCAGCAAGAGCCTTAGTAAGCAAGGCCTTCCGGGCCGGGTTCTTTTGTCCCACAGCTCGGGCGGACGCCCAGTCACTTGTCAAATATTGCGTGGGGTGTCAACTTTTTGCAAATCAGAGTCACATGCCCCCAACAGCTCTTCGGACTATTCCGATCACCTGGCCCTTCGCGGTCTGGGGGCTGGACATGGTCGGACCACTTAAAGGGGGGACCAAGAAGAATAAATACTTACTGGTCATGGTCGACAAGTTCACCAAATGGATAGAGGCAAAACCTGTCAAATCAGCCAAATCCGGACCAGTGATCGACTTTATATCCGGTGTGGTACACCGTTACGGTGTCCCGCACAGTATAATAACTGACAACGGATCCAATTTCACAGCCCAAGAGCAGAGACTGGTGCATAAAGATGGGCATCAAGCTCGATTATGCATCGGTTTATCACCCGCAGACTAATGGACAAGTCGAATGAGCAAACGGCCTCATAATGAGCGGCATTAAGCCACGTTTGGTCCGGTCTCTGCAAGAGTCTGATTGCCATTGGGTAGAGGAGCTCGACTCCGTTCTATGGGGCTTGCGCACCACCCCAAATAGATCAACGGGATACACACCGTTCTTCATGGTCTATGGGGCCGAAGCGGTCCTTCCTTGTGATATTATTCACGATGCACCAAGGGTGCGCATGTACGAGGAAAGAGAGGCCGAGTTAGATCGGCAGGATGACTTGGACGCCTTGGAAGAGGAGCGTGACATAGCTCGGGCCCGTTCTACCTTTTATCAACAGCAGGCCCGGCGTTACCAGAGCAGGGAGGTCAGGGCACAAGCATACAACGTGGGCGAACTAGTCTTACGGCTCCCGGAGAAGCAGAAGCATAAACTCAAGCCCAAATGGGAAGGCCCCATCATCATCGACGAGGTACTCACAGGAGGGGCTTACCGTCTTCGGCGCAGGACACCCGCCTTGAACCAAACCCATGGAACGCAGCTCGTCTTCGGCGCTTCTACCGCTAGACCGGTGTTGTCATACTTTTTACCCTTCTCTTTTCTTTCTTTTCTTTGTTATTTCTTCTCCCTCCCACCTTGATTTTTGGCAGGTTTGAATTCTTTTTCTTCCCAACTCTATGTTCGGTTCGACCGATCTTGTACTAATGATTTTTAGCCTACACCTTTAAGTGTTAAATCCGAACACAGTACCCGGGGGCTTCTTTTCCGAAGCCAATGCTTTTATGTTATAAGCACTTATGCACATTTATTACGCATACTCTCCTTGTCATTTTTACACCATCTTATGCATCAATTCGAACTAAGAATTTGCCAAGCTGGGTTGCCTTGCTCCTGTGCTTACCCTCTACGTTCCTGATTGTTCGGCTAGAGGGTAAAGGGAGCACCTCTGCGATTGTTATGACCGGGTCATCCGGATACATACCTTAGACAGGTGAAGCCAAAAGCTAGCTATCTTCAGTAGACAATTGATCGGCTACGACGGATTCAACTATGGTCGTCATGACCATTATTCGGGCTTCTTCCCTCACACAAGCCCTTGGCCGCATACTAACAGTATACGGCCTTTTTCCTAGGATTTACGTAGAACCCTGAAGAAAGGTATCGATAGGGGTACTATTTTCTTCGGAAGATGTTTCTTACGCTAAGCAGTAATATAACATATCTCCCTGTGTGCTTTCTGTCTGTTCGCACCACATGGCCGGATTGCCTGGTTCCCCGAACATAATTCCCTCCCCTAGGGTGATAGTTTACAAGGAACACTCCCAAGCTCTTAGTGCGGGAGGCTGAAGCCGATGGCCGGTTAAGACAAAGTTTACAACACAGACGGAGCAACCCTTCGATTATTAAGTACATAGCTACATATGATCATACATCTGGCTGTTGATCGAGATTATCGATTATGGTGTCCAGGGAGCAATCTTCTTGCGAGAGACGGGCGGCAGGCATCACCTGGTCATAAACCAGGTGGAGCGGCACTTCTTGTCCGTCTGACCCTACTGGCCCATGTGACACCCTGGTTTTCGCTCCCTGTTTTTTTCCTTCGCGGGATTTGACTCCCGTCTTTTTTCTTGGTGTTATCGGATTTTTCTGGCTCTTGGGTATGTGAAGATGGTCATCTAGCCTTGCCTTCCCTATACAATCAGAGATTCTCCCCAGTCCAACCTTGCCATCCAAGATCTATCTCCGGACTTTGTCATCAGAACCCTACCTTCCGAGTTGCCGGAAGGGAAACCCTGATCCTTCCAGTTGCAAAGGAACCCCAATTTGCTTTGATCTTCTGCCTCCCAAATATTTTCCCAGTGATCCTCCTTCATCCATAAACCCTGGATATGCAAAAATATTGCCAATTCATTTGCAATATTTTTCATTTATAATTAATTCCTTTTTCTGCCAGTTAAGGGAATTAAATCCAGGAAAATATCTATCCATCTCCAAAGTTCATGAAAACTTCTGGAGATATTCTTTGTGATCATTTTGAGCTCCCACAAAAATATTGGCCATAATTGAATAAGGGAAAATTGTCTTTTCCTATTTAATGCCAATATTGCAATTTGGGCACTTTCTAAAGGAACTACCATTTTGGTAGCCAGGAAAAATCCCAAATAAATTTGGGAGCTTCTCATATCCATATATTCCCCATTTACATCAAAATCCCAAGTTCCATAGTTCAAAATTTGAGCACAACCTCAATTTGCAGATTCTGTCTAGTTGGGCAATTTGCAAAGGAAGTGCTCTATTACTTTATCTATTTGAGCTGAAATTTTTCATGGTGGTTACCATTGCTAAATAACCCATGGATACCAAAAATAAGATCAATCCCTCTATCCATCTTTTCCCAGAAATTTTCTCAAGTTTCTGCCCAGGTTATATCTCTGTGAAGGAAGTACCCTCATGGATGATCAATTTGAGCTGAAACTTTTCCAGCATCCTCATATAATCAAATAATCATCCTCCACCAAGTTTTAGCCAAATCTATGTAGCCAAATTGTCCCAGCAAATTCATTTCCATTCCTGACCAATTGGCAAGTTTGCAAAGGAAGTACCATCTACACTGGTCCATTGGTGCTGACATTTTGTAACAATGATCACCTTAGTAGATGACTACTCCATGCCAAACCCTAGCTCAATTCACTCAGGGATACATCCAGAACCAACCTCAAACACCTTTATGTCAGGAACCTTTCTAGAGCCTCTAGTCCATTCCAGGGCAGATGAGATCAAACCAGAGGCATGGGACCTCGCTTGGATGTCAGGACGACGCAATGGACAAGGTGTTGGGTCAAGTCGTGCCACAGAGCACATTTTGGCATGGTGACCACGCGGCTGGCATGGCCAAATGCGTGCTCTGCACGCCGGGGCCCTCGGCCAACGTCAACCCAGTGCGCTCGCGCCACCCCGGCGCGTCTCGACTTGTCCAGCACCTCCGCGACATCCTAGAACCCCTCTGGACCCTTCTTCCCCCTCCTCGTTCCTTCTCATCGCGCCACGGCGAGCCCCGCCACAGTGCTGGCCGCCCGTGACCACCGTCGTCTTGCTTCGGTTCCTATCTCTCCTTGGCCTCTTCCTCACCGTTGGGTCGCGTCGTCGTCAGGTCGGCACCGCAAGCCTCCGAGACACGTCTCCCTCGAGCTCCAGTACGGGGATGAGGATGCCACGGCGGCAATCCTCATCCGCTCGTCACCGGCCGGCTATAAATAGCCATGGCCCGGAGCTCCCCGAGGACCTCAACGCTCCCAGCCCCCTTCCCTCTCCCTCTAGTGCCCTCCTGCGCTCGCCCCCAATCATTTCCCCCACCGGAGCACTGCAATCTCGCCGGAGTTCGCCCTCGGCCTCCGCCTCCAATTCCCAAGTTCGGCCGTTCCCGGCTCCGTCCGAGCATTCTCCCGGACGCGCCGTTCCCCGGTGAGTCCTCCCGACCACTCGGCCGCTCCAGAGGACCCCCAGGTCGCCGGAGTCGCGGTGAAACCGAACCTCTTCCGCCATCCGCCGTGCCGTGATGCACTCCGCTCCCGTCCTTCTCGGCGTCCGTGACCGGCCGGGATGGAGGCGGCGTTCACTCCCAAGCCCGCCGGTACTCGAGGCACCAGAAATGGTGGCCGAAGCCGTCGGGACTTGCCGTCGGAGCGGCCGGCCTCGCTGTTGTTCCTGCGCGTCGGGAGAGAGCAGAGAGGAGGAAGAAAGGAGGGAGGAGAGAGAAGAGGTGGGGCGGCACCCACATGTCGGCGAGAGGAGACCCGCCAGCTCGGATAAGTGGAAGCGTATTTCCTCTCTGCTACGGCTGAAAATGCGTTTTCTTTTGCAGAAAACGTATTCTACCCAGGGCGCCTTCGGTTTTTGCCGCCAAGGGCTTGTCTGTGAATAAACGTTTTGCAGATTGGTCCCTGAACTTCAAACGGCTATAAATTTTTAACCGAGGCTCCGATTGCGGTGATTCCAAAGCCCACATCTTCGTATCTTCGAGCCCGAACTTTTGGTATCATTTTCACAAGGTGGTCACACAGTGGAAATGACCATTTTGCCCCTGCCTTTCAATCAGCTCCCTCCGAGAGAGAGAACAGCTTCCGGTGACCCTTTCTACGGACTCTCCGCACATCTTCCGGAGTATTTCTTCGACCCCAGGCAAGCCGACCATCTGACATATGCTCTACAGCATCGCTCTATGTTATTCTTGTGTGTTTAATCATTAATTATGCTTGTGATAGAAATAGTTTAACTCCTGCTATGTTGCACTTACTATTTTCATTACTAGTTCATAGTAAATAGTTTAAGTGCCTAGTTGATGCCCTCATAAGTTGTTGTGGTAAACTACATGCTTACTTAATGAACCTAGTCGGTTGATCTAGAGTCACCTGTCCGGGCATACCCGTGCAACCACATCTGCCGGTATGGGACGACCTTGACTTGGTCTGATCGCGTGCTCTTTTATAGGTACCACCCCCGAGGGAAGGTTATGCGTGCGCGCTACCCTGGCCCGGTAGGCGGCGATAACCTTGTGAGCCCAGTTGATGTTGAGTTTGTGCCGGCGTCCCCGTTTGGGACAGTAGGCCCCGTTTGGGTCTACATAGTTTGGCCACGATGGTGGCTGGTGTCATGAGGACACAGGGGCCACCCAAGGCTGACCTCCGGGGGAGGAAGAGTGCCGGTGGTACGATGAAAGAGTCACGGGTCAGGCTGGTTTCGTTGAAGCAACGCTGGTCCACCCGAGTGGGATCTTGAGGCCAGGGCCAGGTGCTTCATGGTGTGGGTAAAGTGCGCAACCTCTGTAGAGTGTAAAAATCTATTCGAATAGCCGAGTCCACGGTATTGGACAGCCCGTCCAGACCTCAGTAGATGGTCAACCGTAGCACTGATAATAATAATGGGAGAACTCATCTTGCATAGACATCAGATGATGTCAGGAATAGGATATGTTAGCCATGGGCTGGCTATGAGATGAGTGGTCGGATGACCACACGAGTTGGATTGGATTTGGATCAGATTCAGATTGGATCATGAGAAGGTTCGGAGTATGGAATATTTACTTAATATGCTTTACCTTATCATATTTACTTTAGTAGTCGTTTTGCTGAATAATCCTGCTAGATAGGTAGGCTATGTCATGATGATTAATATTGCTCTAATAACAAATGTATGCTTGAATGCCATGGATTGCATTGCTTGGTGTATATGTTAGTTTGGTTTGCTTGCGAGTACATTCAAAAGTACTCAGCGGCCTTTAAGGTGGCCAGGTTCACATAAGGATCCGTCGTCCGTCGTCGAGGAGCCAGAGCGTTCGCGGGCTAGAAGAGTAACCTAGTCAGATCCCTGTGGATTGGAGCCGCACCAGGACCATGCTGCCCTAGATAGAGCCTTACCGCTGCCATCACCCTTGTAATATATCCCATGTAAGACCCCTATATCCATTAATAGAAATGCCTGTGTTCATGATACTTGTTGTAAACGCGCATGCCAGAGTGATTTCCTGGGCTGGTATGCGTGGCGACCGTCTGGCTACAGTGGTAATCAGGCGGGGCGCCACAGCCCAACATGAGCCATACGCTCGGGGTCAAATCCGGTATAGCGAGTCTTGATCATCGCCCACGCCTCTCGTGCTCCCTCCCGACAAGCCGATGTCTTCCACAGCTCGAACCTAGCTCGGGCTCCCTTGAAGCGATCGATTAGTTCGGTCATCCCCTCCGGAGGTTGCTCGGTAGGCCACAGTGCCTTCACCATGCTCTTCATGGCCTTCCGATCCCGCTCCTGAAGGGCAGACAGCTTCTTCAGCAGATTCCCCTGATAGGATCCGATTTCCTCTTCGGGTCGCCCGGACAATAGACCTGCACATGAGTCACGGCATGCGTATTACACCTCACTCATAAGAGATACCTTCCGATGTTAGAATCACACTTACCGAACATGCCTCTCTGTAAATTCTGGTTTTCTCCTTGGGCCTGGGCCAATTGAGCCTTTAAGCTCTCAATCTGTTCGGCTTGCTGTCTGTTCTCCTCCTTCAGGCGGTTCTTCTCTTCAAGATGCCGTTGTAAAACGCGATAGCTAGCTTCCTGCTAGGACTCGGCATATTGCTGAGATTCTCGGGCTACATCCAAATCTTTTTGTAATTGCCCTATTGATTCAGCTGATACATGGTACCCTTGCGTAAGCATGGGGATATACTAAAGATCAGCGGAATATATATATTCACCGTGTGCTTCCCGAGTAAAGCTCTTCACTTGCTCCAATTCGGCCTTCACAGATTCGACCTGTGTTCGGCTAGCTTCCAGTTCCTTGGCCAGTTGCTCCCACTGTTGCTTAGAGGCCTGCAATACCAGCAAATTAATACGAGGATCCTTAATTCGGTCGTACCGACCAATTTAAGGCTCGGGGGCTACTGAGTCTACACGAGTGTTCGGACTTTAATATTCGATTACTTACTTGCAGGCTGGACGATATCAATTTCACGGCCTCCCCGAATCCAGCTCGGGCGGCTCCGAGATGTGCATTCGCCGTGCGTAGTGCACCGAACTCTTGTTCGGAAAAGGCCGGATGTCGCAGGGCTTCACGTCGCCACCGATGATGCATAGCACTCCCAACCTCTGATTTGGTGACGGATATGGCGTCACCAGAATCGGCTGGGGCGGGATTGACGGTGGGGGCTCCCGCAGAAGGATCAGCATGGGCGGAAGGCCTAGAATCTTGAGCACCGCCGGACGGCCTGGCGACGTCCTCGGCGGGTGATGGCCGAACCCTTTGCCTGAATATTTTGATAAAAAGGTCTCTTGTCAGACTTTATCGAACCATGATACTAAATCCAGCGATCGAGCGAAATACCTTGGGGATGAACTCGTAGGCGCACTCGCCCCTATGACCGGCTCATTTGCCGGATCCTTGTTGCTTTCCAATCCAGGCGCTGCCGCTGCTGCCGGTGTGTGTCGCGCGGATCTACGGCGCTTGGGTGTAGGAGCTGGCGCGTTGGGGTCAGTAGAGGACACTTGCCTCTTGCGGGAAGTTTTCTTCTTCTTGCTTGTCGCAGGAGAAGGGAAGGATCCAGGGTAATCGGCAATAATAGCCACCTTGGAGCCGTCGAGGCCTTCTTGGTAGAAAACCCCGTCTTCGAGTTCGATTGACAGGTCTGGGTCTTCATGATTGCCCGGATCATCATCACAGGAATATTCCTCGGGCTGAGGGGCCGGACAGTTGACTGTCTCGATAAAGCTCCTCCATTCCTGTTTACATAAAAATAAAAGACTTCGGTCAAGAAGGGACAAATTAAGAATCCGAACTGTGGTCACGGGATTGAAAGGCTCACCCATTTGATGGGATTATGGCTTGAGTATCCTGCCTTGGTCGATCGCTGAATGAAATCTTCTTGCTCCCCTGTGTATAGGTCGGCAAGTGCGGCGGCCAATGCCGTTTGATCGGCAGGACCCAGTCTTCGGGAGCGAGTAGTGTCGCTTGTCCTATTGTAACACCACAAAGGGTGTATCCTCTGTTGGAGGGGTTGGACGCACCGGGTAATGACAGCGGCCATGACATCTATCATGGTCAGCTTATGATGGGCTAGTATCCTCACGCGGGCTGCTAAGCGCTGTACCTCTACGCTGTCCTCTTGGGACAAGCTCTTCAGGCGCCAGTTGTACCTTTTCTTCAAAGGGGCATCGGAGTATTCGGGCAGACCCTTCCGAGCTGGATCGAATAAAGGGACGTCCTCGATATGAAACCATTCCGAAGTCCATAGTTCGGATTCCTTCGGTGTCCCCACGGGGTATCCCGTCCCCGCTATGCGGCATACTTCGGCTCCGCCGACCTGAAAGATTGTCTTATCTCGAGTGCGAGGGACGAGGCAAAAGTATTTCCTCCACAACTCGAAGTGCGCCTCGCAACCCAGGAACATCTCGCAAAGGGCGACGAAACCCGAGATGTGCAGGATAGACCCTGGAGTGAGGTGGTGGAGCTGGATCCCATAAAACACCAGTAGCCCTTTCAGGAATGGATGAATGGGAAACCCGAGGCCTCGCAGGAGGAATGGCACAAAACACACATTCTCCCCCTTATGTGGATGGGGGAAATTCTCCGCGAGGGCCTCGCCGTTGAATGACGTCAAACCGGCGCGGACGGCTGTTAGATCCGAGGAAGGAAGGTACCCTTGGGTCTCGAGGTCACGGAGTCGAAGAAGTGACACGGAGCAGCTGGTCCAGTCCCCGGGACGGGATCCGTAAGGATCCGAGGAGGAACTAGGGGCGCTCGCCATCTTTGGTGGAGACCTTTCGCTGGAGGTTTTTTCTGGTGGAGAACAAGAAGATGTGGCTTGGACCACGACTCAGTTTGTTTAAATGGGTGGTGCCTCATTTGTGTTAGGGGTGGTTTTGTAAAAAGATACTGAACCGCTCGTCTCCCCACGATGCACGAAGTCCAAGAAACACTATTACTATGGACCCGGCAATCCCGCGATGTTTGGGATTTCGCCGATGATAGGACGGTTGCCGAACAAGAAGGATGGAGGGACTCGCCTCGCAAGCCGAAGACATGCAAGATTGTCCGAATATGCCTCGGCGTTGGAGGCTAGTCCGCGGGCTACTGAGGGAGTCCTGGCTTAAGGGGTCCTCGGATAGCCGACCTGTATCTCATGGGCCGGACTATACGGGCCACTGGGTGAGCATTAGAAGATCAGGGGCCCGGTCGCCAAGGTGGAAGATTGAAGGGACCATGGCGTGTTCTCCAAGATATCAACAGTAGATAGGCATGTTTTTTCCCTTTGATGTGCAACCGACTATGTGTAAACCCTAGGTACCCCCGGCGTCTATATAAGCCGGAGGGTTTTAGGTTGTAGGCCAACGGAACTCATCTAGGGTTTTAGTCATACGATCTCGTGGTAGATCAACTCTGTAATCCTCATACCATCAATATAATCAAGCAGGACGTAGGGTATTACCTCCATAGGAGGGCCCGAACCTGGGTAAAACCTTGTCCCCTTCGTCTCTTGTTACCATCGATCCAAGTCTCACAGCTCGGGACCCCCTACCCGAGATCCGCCGGTTTTGACACCGACACCCGTGTTAGAAAAACTGACTGCAGATGAACTACATGCTGGTTATCTGAATCGCCTCTCCACAAGCTGTAATATGGAGTTGAAACTTGTTGGGCTGATGAAGAAAAAATATGAGGTACTCCTCCTCTCTTGTTTTTCCTTATACCCTTATGTAGACCCCAAGAGCTGGTTTAGTATTGCAAATAGTAGACCGGGTCTTCCAATCTTTGTCATTCTCCAGATAGCTTAGCTTGTAGCCCCCAAGTATCGGGTTAATATAGATAATAAGCCGGTACTTACTTGAAAACTAGATCCAAGTGTAGCCCCCAAGTCCGGGTCATTATAATATTGATGAGCCGGAACTTTACTGCTAAAATGAGCCGGAGAAAACTTCATTGTTTGAAAAGCGCCGTGTGTAGCCCACAAGTACCGGCTTAACTTTACGAAGATGAGCCGGAACTTTATTGTAGACTTGGAGAGAAAACACAGACATTAGCCCCCAAGTGTCAAGTATATTGCTTGCAATCTGCTTGAAACTTGTATCATAACAGCTTCATCAATCGTCTACTAACATCTCATCCTGGCGACTTAGAGCTCCTGAACTGTTTTGTTTTTGTACGATACAGGAAGCTTTAGACGCGGCCGAGTCTAATCTGACCGGCTTAAAGGAAAACCTTGCTTCGCAACAAACCGCCCGGTCCGAGGCGGAAGAAAAACTGCGGGTTGCCGTTGAAGAGCTTAAGAAGGTTGAAGCTGACTTTGCTGCCTTCAAAAAGACTGCTGAGTCTACACAAGCCGCCCTGACCAAGCGCGCAGACGATGCTGACCAGCGGCTCAAGCTTGTGTCAGAGGAGCTACAAACCCTCAAGCGTCATATATCCAGAATGACTTCTGCTATCTTTGGTAAGTACTGAATACTTAGAAAATTTCCTTGCCATGTCGAAAGACTGCGCGAGCGGCTTATAATGCCTCACTTCCTTGCAGGTCAAAGAAGCCGCCAATTATCTTCTGATAGCTTGTTGAAGCTGAAAGCAGTATACACCTTGACAGAACAGCTATACTGCGGGACCCTTTGCACCATCAAAGCGATGTTGACTGAAAAAAGCATCCCCAAATTCATGAAGGGAGTGATAGAACTCTTGTCGACTCTGCCCAAGCAAATTGATGAGCTCAAACGATCAGCCGCTAGAAAGGGAGCAATGGCCGCGCTAAGCCGGTCCCTGGCCTTTGCCCCTGAACTGACCGCAGAAGAGATGATGGATGGCTTTCCATCCAAGAAAGATGACGGCTCAGACTTTACCGAAGCTGACTATGCGAAGTGTATGAAGGCCTCCCGAGTACTCGCATCAACACTTGTCAATGAAATTGATCTGACCTCATACTAGGCGGCTTATGGCGAGGATAACAAACGAGTGCGCTGCCCAACTTTTGAAGCCAGGGACTTAACTCCTGCACGCCGTAAGCCACTCTTTGCTCCTGAAATTGACCCATCTCCCCTCTTTGACGAGGCCCAGTTTGAAGCTTTAACAAACTGCAACTGGGATGTGGACAATCTTCAGATCGAAGAGGTCGAAGACCCGACGCAGGATGACCCGCCGTCGAGCTGAACACTTGCTCCTGCCCAACTTTCTGAGCCGCCGAGACTGGAAGTATGTGAAAACTTTAAGTCCGTTGCATTTTGGGCTCCCTGGAGAGCTTTGTAATAGGCGTAGAAAAACTTGATTGCCTCAACCGCGTCACTTGATGCACTTTTATCTGTCTTGTGTTCTGCTCGCAACATCTTGTCATCATATTTCACGGCGGCTCATCTTAGGAGATAAGACCTGAAAAAACAAACAAGACAGAATATGTTCTGTATTGCCGTGAGGGCGGCTTGAAAAAGCACAACCCAGAGATGTTAAATATTTTATGACCTTGCTTTCTCAAAAACTCATATGCCGGCTCTTATGGCATGAACTTGTTGTTTAAACTCTTAACACCACAGGGTCTCTTGTGAGAGTGACCGTCAACTCCTTTGAACGGCTCAGGGTCTCTAGGCGAGATTAACTGGTAAGAGCAACAACAAACCATAAAGAGGCGCAGCAGGGCATGAGCACCCCTAGGGCCCATAAGCTACTTCTCACGTGACATAAATCCGTCGTTTGAACTTTAAACAGTGCAGGGTCTTTAAAAGAGTATATGTTTAAGAGTACGAACGGGCCACATAGTGGAGAGTATGCAGCAGATGGGTGAGTTTATCCTTGCTCTCCGTAAGCCGGCCCTCACGTAACAAGAGCCGCCGGTTTAACCTTGACCAGTACAGGGTCTCTAGCGAGAGTGACTGTCAAATACTTTGTACAACTCAGGGTCTCTAATCGAGATTAACTGGCAAGAGTTCGGCGGGTCACCTAGCGGAGCAGCAGCAGCATACAGGCAGGTTTAACTCGAACTTGCGGTGGCTGAAGAGCCGATCAAGAGGGTGTGTAAGCTAAACCCGGCGGGTTGGAAGCCCCCAAATGACCTTGTTGACGGAGTCAACTTTTTGGGTATATAACCCGGCCTTACGGTGGCTGAATAGCCAATCAAGAGGGTGTGTAAGCTAAACCCTGGCAGGTTAGAAGCCCCCAAATGACCTTGCGGTTGTATCCACTTTTGCACAATCTAAAGTGTATAACAGGCAGAGGCCCCGGCTTGCAGGGATGCCAACTTTATTATATATATATATATATATATATATATATATATATATATATATATATATATATATATATATATAAAAGGTATATACAATGATGATGTACAATGATGGGAGTTGATGACTCAAGTATAGTAAGGCCGCAGATGAGCGATGTTCCACGGCCGGTGGGTCTCCTGCCCAGAAGTACGTGACTCGTCTCGTACGTCAATGAGATAATATGACCCGTTGTTGAGATTTCTGCTGACCACAAAAGGTCCTTCCCATGGAGGAGATAGCTTGTGCGCATCCGTCTAATCTTGAATCAGACGCAACACCAAGTCGCCTTCTTGAAACGTCCGGGTCTTAACTCTGCGGCTATGGTAGCGACGCAGGTCTTGTTGATAAATCGCCGATCGAGCCGCCGCCAGATCACGCTCTTCATCCAAAGCATCTAACGCGTCCTGACGCGCTGTCTCATTATCTGTCTCAACGTAAGCCGCCACCCGCGGTGAGTCATGACGTATATCACTTGGTAACACGGCTTCCGCACCATAAACCATAAAGAAAGGCGTATAGCCTGTTGACCTGTTGGGGGTAGTTTTGATGCTCCATGGAACTGATGGTAACTCTTCTACCCAACAACCCGGCATTCGCTGTAGAGGAACCATAAGCCGGGGGTTGATGCCTCACAAGATCTCCTGGTTAGCACGCTCTGCCTGACCATTGGACTGTGGATGGGCAACAGCAGAGACGTCAAGCCGGAAGTGCTCACTTTCACAGAATGTCTGCATAGCCCCCTTGGATAGGTTTGTTCCATTATCTGTGATGATACTATGAGGGTAGCCAAAACGGTTGATCAATTTTTTGAAAACTGAACCGCCGTAGCCGCGTCACATTTGCTGACCGGCTCAGCCTCAACCCACTTGGTAAACTTATCCACCGCCACCAAAAGGTGGGTCTTCTTGTCTTTAGATCTTTTGAAGGGCCCGACCATATCAAGCCCCCAGACCGCAAACGGCCAGGTAATTGGAATCATCAGCAATTCCTGAACCGGTATGTGAGCACGCCGCCCGAACTTCTGACATCCATCACACTTGGTGACCAAGTCCTCTGCATCCTTATGAGCCGTCAGCCAGAAGAAACCATGCCGGAAAGCCTTGGCCACCAAAGATTTTGAGCCGGCATGATGACCGCAATCGTCGGCGTGAATTTCATTTAAAATCTCCTTACCCTCTTCAGGAGAGACACAATGCTGAAAAACGCCAGTGACGCTGCGCTTATGTAACTCGCCATTGACGATAGTCATGGATTTAGATCGTCTGATGATTTGTCTTGCCAAGGTCTCGTCCTCGGGCAACTCGCCGCGAGTCAAGTACGCCAAGTAAGGCAACGTCCAGTCAGGGATAGCATGCAGAGCCGCCACCAGCTGCCCCTCCGGGTCAGGTATAGCCAGATCCTCCTCTGAAGGTAGCTTAATAGACGGGTGATACAACACATCCAAGAAAACGTTAGGCGGTACCGGCTTACGCTGAGAGCCCAGCCTTGACAATGCATCAGCCGCCTCGTTCTTGCGACGGTCAATATGATCCACCTGATAACCCTTGAAGTGGCCAGCGATGACGTCCACCGCCTAACGATAAGCCGCCATTCGTGGGTCTTTGGAATCCCACGTGCCTGAAACTTGCTGAGCCATGAGGTCTGAGTCGCTGAAGCATCTAACCCGGCTCAGGTTCATTTTCTTAGCCACACGGAGGCCATGAAGTAAAGCCTCATACTCAGCTGCATTGTTAGTACAAGGAAACATCAGCCTTAGCACATAACAGAACTTGTCACCTCTAGGGGAAGTTAAAACAACTCCAGCCCCTGACCCTTCCAATTGCCTGGATCCATCAAAGTGAATTGTCCAATACGTGTTATCCGGCTTCTCCTCGGGCGACTGACACTCTGTCCAGTCGTTTATAAAGTCCACCAGGGCTTGAGACTTGACAGCTGTGCGAGGCACATATTTCAGATTAAGAGGCCCAAGCTCCAATGCCCACTTAGCAATCCTGCCAGTGGCTTCTTTGTTTTGAATTATGTCTCCCAACGGGGCAGAGCTAACCACAGTGATTTGGTGTCCCATGAAGTAATACTTCAACTTACGATTTGCCATGAACACCCCATATATCAGTTTCTGCCAATGTGGGTACCTTTGCTTGGATTCGATCAGGATTTCACTGACGTAATAAACCGGCCTCTGAACCGGGTATTCCTTCCCTGCCTCCTTGCGCTCCACAACAATCGCGGCGCTGACTGCCCTGTTGTTAGCCGCCACGTAGAGGAGCAAAGGTTCCTTCTCAGCCGCAGCGGCCAAGACCGGTGGCACAACCAGCTGCTTCTTGAGCGCCTCAAGCGCCTCACCCGCCGCCTCACTCCAGACAAAGTTGTCTGTTTTCTTCATCATCTGATACAGAGGAATAGCCTTCTCACCCAGGCTTAACGCAGCGATTCGACCCGCCAGGCGCTGAACGTCATTGATGCATGCTGGCTCAGACAGGGAAGTAATAGCCTTTATCTTGTCCGGATTAGCTTCAATGCCATGCTCAGAGACTAGAAATCCCAAGAGCTTGCCTGCAGGAACTTCAAAGACACACTTGGTCGGGTTAAGCATCATCTTGTAGACCCGTAAATTATCGAATGTTTCCTTAAAGTCGTCAAGTAGAGTCTCCTTCTTCTTTGATTTGACCACAATATCATCCACATAAGCATGAACATTGCGCCTAATTTGACCATGAAGACAGTTCTGCACACAACGCTGGTAAGTCGCCTGGGCACTCTTGAGCCCAAAAGGCATAGACACATAGCAGAAAGCACCAAAAGGCGTGATGAAAGCCGTCTTCTCTTGGTCTTTAACTGCCATCTTGATCTGATGATAACCTGAATAAGCGTCCAGGAAGCATAAACTCTCACAACCCGCCGTTGCATCAATAATCTGGTCGATACGGGGGAGAGCAAACGGGTCAACTGGACAGGCCTTGTTAAGATCCGTGTAATCCACACACATACGCCACGTGTCGTTCTTCTTGAGTACCAACACCGGGTTAGCAAGCCACTCCGGGTGAAACACTTCAATGATGAACCCTGCTGCTAAGAGCCAGGCCACCTCTTCCCCAATAGCCTTGCGCCTCTCCTCATTAAACCGGCGGACGAATTGTTTGACCGGCTTAAATTTGGGATCCACATTAAGGTGGTGCTCAGCGAATTCTCTCGGTACACCCGGCATGTCAGAAGGTTTCCATTCAAAGATGTCCCGATTCTCACGGATGAATTCGATGAGCGCGCTTTCCTATTTGGGATCCATATTGGCCCCAATAGTGAACTGTTGTGATGAGTCGCCCGGCGTAAAATCCACCAACTTGGTATCTTCCGCCACAAACTTGAGGGGCGGCTCAGATTCCGTGTTAGGCTTCTTCAGTGGAGTCATATCTTCTGGGTCAACATTTTCCTTATAAAACTTGAGCTCTGCCTCAGCGCAACTTGACTCTGCGTAAGCTGCGTCACCTTCCTCACACTCAAGAGCCGTCTTCCGATCACTGTGCACAGTAATCGTCCCTTTTAAGCCGGGCATCTTGAGCTGCAAGTAAACATAGCAAGGTCTAGCCATGAATTTGGCGTAAGCCGGCCGTCCAAACAGAGCGTGGTATGGGCTCTTGATTTTGACCACCTCAAACCACAAAGACTCCACCCTGTAGTTGAATTCATCACCAAAAGCTACCTCCAAAGAAATCTTTCCCACTGGATAAGCCGACTTTCCAGGCACCACACCATGAAAAACTGTCGACGAGGGTTTAAGATCCTTGTCAAGCAAATTCATCCGGCGGAAAGTGTCATAATACAGGATGTTGATGCTACTGCCACCATCCATGAGTACTTTGGTGAACACATATCCTCCCACTTGGGGGCGACCACCAAAGCCAATTGCCCCGGGTTATCAACACGTGGCGGGTGATCCTCCCTGCTCCAAGTTATGTCGTACTCAGACCCCTTCAAATATTGTGGGAGAGCCGGCATTACCGCATTAACCGCCCGCTTGCGCACCTTCCGGTCTCGCTTGTCGAGGCTGGTTGTAAAAACATGATACTGCCCTCCATTAAGCTGCTTGGGGTTACTCTGATACCCGGACTACTTATTCTGCTGCTGACTTTCCCCGCCAGACTGCTGATGATGACCTCCTTGATTGCCTTGACCCTGGTAGCCAGATCCTGAGCCGCCAGCACCAAAGCCGGCTCCTGAACCGCCCGGCCCTGAGCCGCCTGACGGACCATTAACGTTATTGCGATGCTGTTGAAGGCTGTAATCCCGAAACTGCCGCATAATACTGCAATCCCTCCATGTATGGCCTACCGACTTATCAGGCCGGCTGTGCTCTGGACAAGGTTTATTGAGCATCTCTTCCAGGTTGAAAGGAGCTTTGCCCTTGTTAAAGGGCGGCCTGAAGTTCCCGTTGCCCTTAGCACGATTGTTCCCAGCGCTGGTGTTCGCCACCAATTCTGACCCGCCGTCCGGGTTCTTCCGCTTGCCCGGGTTGCTGTTTCCAGCCGCGTTTTGCTGTTGACCCTTGCCATTGTTATTTTTCTTACCCTGGGCTGACCTCTCATCATCGGAACCAGGGTCTTTCGTATTGTCAGAGTCGGCATACTTGGTGAGAGCCGCCATGAGCTCCCCCATGTCTTGGCATGAGCGTTTGAGCCGGCTAAGCTTCTGCTTTAAAGGCGTGAAGTGGCAATTCTTCTTTAGAATCAAAACCGCTTGAGCCGCCGTAATCTGTTCAGAAGAGTGGATGATGGTTGAGACCCGCCGGACCCAGTGATGAGCTGACTCGTCCTCACGCTGCACACAATGGTCCAAATCCACAATCGTCATGGGCTGCTTGCACGTTCCTTGGAAATTTTTGATGAATTTCGCCTTTAACTCGGCCCAAGAATTAATGGTGTTGGGTGGCAAACCCTTCAGCCACGTGCGAGCCGGCCCTTCCAGCATCATGATGAAATATTTGGCGCATACTGCATCACTGACGTCTAACATCTCCATGGCTAGCTCATAGCTTTCAATCCAAGCCTCCGGAGGTAGGTCAGCAGTATAATTGGGCACCTTGCGAGGACCCTTGAAATCCTTTGGCATACGCTCATTCCGCAAAGCCGGCGCCAAGCACGGCACTCCCACAGCCCTGGAGGTTACTCCCGCTCCTACTGAGACGGAAGGTGCAACTGTGGGTTCCTGATAAGCCGCCGCCGCCGCCAGAGCCGCCGCTTCTCGCTATGTTCTTACCCGATCCACCAGCGCCTGAGCATCCAGAGCCGCCCGATCAACTCGCGGCGGGTTCCGATGTCGTTCACTACTAGAAACCGCCGGTGACTCATAACGCCGGCTATAGCTGCGGCTGGGGATGGGGGTTGAATGCACGCGACTCCGGCTATAAGTGTATTTCTCCTGCTGGGCCACCGCCGTCTGCAGGTATCCGATGGCATTCCGCACCTCCTCTGCGAAGGGCGCCTCATCGGGGATCGGGATTGTACCAAGCCTGGTTGCCGCTGCCACCATGTTCTCCGCCGGGTTAGAATAATGACCCGGTGGTGTTGGAAAAGACGGTGGCGGGTTTTGGTTCCGTCGGGGCGGGTCTGGCTGCTGATGTTGAACCGCCGCCCGGCTTCCAGGTACATTCGCCGTCCGGGTTACGGTCAAAGGCACATTCCGTCCCGTCCCTGGCGTGTTGAAAAGATTTCTGGTTTCATACTGATCCGGCAAGCGGGATTGATGCCTCATCCGATGAACCGCCGCTGCAGACTGCTGCTCTAACTCAAGGCGGAATGCATCCGCCCTAAGACGCTCCGCTTCAGCATCCATCTGAGCCTTCATCGCATTGATTTCCTGTTGGACTCCGGCCATCTGGTTCTTCAACCTCGTGATCTCTGTATTACGGGCCGCTTGGTTTTCAACAGTGACCTCAGTTTCCATCAGGGTTGTAAGCTCGTTCATCAGATCCAGAAGAACCTGAGCCGGCGGCCTGCCAGCCCCAGATCCGGTCGCACCAGCGGCTGTGCTGCTAGGGGCCGACGTTGAACCCGCCATGAAGACGGCAACGTGGCTCGGCGGCTCATAATCCTCCGGCTCATGATACTCTGACTCGGGGTAATGCTCGATGTAGCCCCTGAGCCCACCATTGTGAAGCTGATAGATCGATTCCGTCTCTCCGCTCGAGGATCCATCCTGTGAGCAGATGAGAGTTTCTTCCTGCGACATAGAACCTTCAAGCTCCATGCCCTGGGTGAAGCCGACGAATACATGCTTCCTGCACGGGTTAGCATGGGCGGGTTGCACGCGTCGGGCCGGCTCGATGATGTCAGTGCAGATGTTCGGCCCGGGTTTAGATCCGCCGATCTTGCCGATGAAGACATGAATTCCGCCGAAGGGGACCCGGAAACCATACTCGATTGAGTCGGCCTCGGGGCCCCAGCCGGCGTCGTCGATGCAGAGCTTGCCGCGACGATTCTTGGTCATCCTGCCAATGGCGTACCCCTCGATCCCCGGGAGAGAACGCTTTGAGAACTCAACACCACCGAGTGCTAGCCCCACGGTGGGTGCCAACTGTCATGGTTTTGTCACGGCAGATGTCCGAAGACTTAGGTTCGAGGCCATCGCTAAGGCGGTGGACTCAAAGGGGTTGGTCGAGATGAGGGACGCGAGTTTACCCAGGTTCGGCCCCTCAAGAAGAGGTAAAAGCCTACGTCCTGCTTGTGTTGTATTGATTGGAGTATCGATTACAAGGGAGCGGATTCGCTTGACCTAGCTCTCGATTGATTGGTTTCTGTCTAAGCCGCCCCAGGGTCTCACCTTTATATAGGAGGTCAAGGCCCTGGGTTACACGAGTCCCAAACCGACTCACACAACGTAATCAATCCTGCCTCTAAGTTGCCTTGCCATATTGGGCAAGTCGTCTCCGAGCGGCTTAACCGCCCGGGTCTCACACCATCTTCTGTCTCTGGGCCTTCGTCTTGGCCCATCTGGTAAGCCGCCATGCGGCCTGGCCTTCGTCTTCCGGCCCACCTTAAGAGTCTTGGCTATGAGCCGCCAGGTATGACCCGGCCCCTCCTGGGCGGGTCTTACCACGGGGTTATATCCCCAACATCCGCCGAAAAGATGGGCATTTAGTCCCGGTTGATGGATCCAACCGGGACTAAAGGGAGGACCTTTAGTCCCGGTTGGTGATACCAACCGGGACTAAAGGGTCTTTAGTCCCGGTTGGAGCCACCAACCGGGACTAAAGAGTCTCGGCTATTTAAGCCCTCCTTCTTCCTCCCCAAATCACTCCGTCTTCACGCCCGCTCGACGACGCCGCCAGGCTGCCCCGCGCGCGCCCTCGACGTCGTCGTTCGGCCGCTCTGCTCGCAAGCGCCCCCGAGCCCGCACCGGCGCCGCCACGCTGCCCGCCACCGCCGCTCCTCTGCGCGCGCCCGCCTCGATCCCCGCCCGCTTCTCCAAGCGCCGTCGAGGCCCGAGCCCGTGCCGGCGCCGCTCTTCCCCGCCTCCGACGTCCTCCTCCGTCCCCGAGCCCGTGCCCGCGCCCTCGACGTCGCCGTCTCCGGTCGGTGAGCCTCTCCTCCTCCGTCCACGTCCCCGTCTCTGTCCCCGTCGTCCCCGTCGCCCGCGCCCTTGCTAACTCCGATTAAGTATGTTGCTGGTGGTATATTGCTAGTTGCTATTGTTTTGTGGTTTCTCTCTGCATTATGCCAACCTTTGCTGTGATAAGAACTGCAGTATGTTATGTGCTAGTTTTCCATCCAAAAAAGCCTTTCTAGTTTAAGCTCTACATTTCTAGATATTATGGTAGTTCGACCGCGGAATTTTTTTGTTTCGGTATCTCTGGAATATGAGTGTGTGACTTGTTAGAATTGATCCTATTGATAATAATACATAGAAAGGGCCTGTTATCTCTATCAAGCTGATTCTAATTCGTCAGATATTATTTATTCTAGTATCTGGAACACAAAATAGATAGAGTGGATCAAAAAAATGGAACTATGATTCATACTCACTATTAAGACCTCGCAACCAGACTAAAAAATTCAAGTAGTTCTTAAATAAAAATAAAAAAGAAATTTTCTTCCTTCCGATTTTGTTTGCCCAAAAGATAACTTTTTTTCTCTCGATTTTGTCTGCCCTATTATTTCTTTGCATTGGATGTAGGCTAGTTGATATATGTCAACTATCAAGTATATCGAAGTTGAGTTGATGACTGATCTTATGTTTATTTTTTACATTTTATTGATTTATATCGAAACGCTAAATAGGGTTTAGCACGCTATAGTTGCGCTATAGCATTTCACCGCTTTTGACTACTTTGTGGTTACTGATTAAGTTCCAGCATTCATTCTAATTATAAAATCATGCAATTGTTTATAAGTTCTCAACATCGACGATGCCCATCCCGCATCCTCATCGTCGACTCGGCGGCAACCACCTGCTTGAGAGGCGCCATGTCCGGGACTGGGCTCCGCCGGGCTGGCACTGGGAGGTGCTGCCTTCCAGGGCGCGGAGCTTGGTGAGGAATCAGGGTCCCATCGTCGACCCGGAGGTTATTTGGTGGCAGTCGCGTGGACCACTGTCGGTGCAGAGGGAGCCGGCCCCCGCGGAGGTGGTACGTCGCCGTGTCAGGGAGGAGGACGAGCACGTCCAACGCTACATGGCTGCGTTGGACGCCAGGTTCTCCAATACCTGGCAGGTTCTTCAGGGATCACACCCGAGCTATGATCGTGTCATAGTTCCTTATCTTTGGGTGTCCACCCCCTGTGCCGCGAGACGTCAACTAGATCTGTATTAGTGATATTATATTCGATGATGTATTAGTGATACTATTCGATGATGTATTGGTGATATTATATGATCGTATTGTTGCATTCCTTGTATTGATTTGCATATCTCCGGTTCTGCTTATTGAATGCATTCTAATTGTTTTATATTTGTTCTGGATTAGTTAAGCTATGGACGGTAGAGACAGAGACCATGATTAAGAGAATGCCATGTACGACCTGATACGCTCCGGAAACGAAGAGAATGAAGTAGATGATGGCTCACAATACCTTAACCCATCCGGTGAGGGAATTGAGGAAGAACAACCAAGAGACGAAGGCGACCCAGCTGACAATGACGATGGCAAAGAAATTTTTGTCCATTTAACAAAGTCTCGCGAGGTATTAATTTGCCCTCTGGTGATCATCAGATGTATTGATTGATTTGTATATATTAACGAATCTTTCTTCCTTTTAGCCCTCCGGATCGCGCAAATCTTCTACAAGCAGGGTTAAACGTGGCCCGACAAAAAAGTTGAAACAAGGCGTAAAGTTTAACATCGATCAAATCAGAGCAGATGGCGAACCGATTGCTCCTAAAAAGAATGTGGACAAATTTATACGTCAATGCGGAGTTATCGTTAGGGACCAAATCCCGATCACCGTTCAAGAATGGAATCAGCCAAAAGATACCCAAGCAGTTTCTTTTGTCAGCCAAAGAGCAAAAGATCTGCTTTGGGAGGAGCTCATGAAACATTTCACCCTACCAGAGGATCTCTCGGATCTCCAACGGGAGAAAGTCAAAAAGTGTGCTCTTAAGAAGATGGCCACACAATTCCAGTTTTGGAAGAAAAGATTATGGAAAAGTTACGTGGAAAACGAAAAGAAGACTCCAGAATTCAAAGGAGAATATGTGAAGTTAGCAGATGACTAGGACGAATTTGTGAATTTCAAGGAATCAGAAGAAGCTAAGAAACGGTCGAGAATAAACAAGATAAATGCCAACAAAAAAACGTGGCACCATCGTCTGGGGCCAGGCGGCTACAAGTCTGGGTTGCCTAAGTGGGATGAATCTGAGAGAAACATGAAGGCTGCAGGGGTCACTCCAGTAACAGAGACTTGGCCCGAGAGGAGCAGGACTTGGTTTTATGCACATGGGGGAAAGTTGGACCCAAAGACAGGGGAGGTTCTTGAACAGGCAAGTCTTAAAGAAGCCACAGACGAGTTACTTAAAGCAATAGCAGAAGCTCGAGCGGGTGTGTACGAGCCCGAGAGAGAGAAGTACGAGCTTTCGCGCGCCCTCAAGAATCCTGAACACCCGGGACGATCACGAGGCAAAGGCATGGTTCCGTGGCTTCTGGGGTTTGCGGATTGGAACGACAGCTACAGAAGTCATGCCAGAAAGAAGAAGCATGAAGTAGATCGGATTCAGGACTTGGAACGCAAATATAACATGCAGCAGGAGCAAATCAACAAACTTAGCCAGCAAGGCGCGTCTCAGCAGCAGCAGCAACCAGATCCAGCATTGGATGGTACCATTCCATCATCTATGCCGAAAAGCAGCGTGGGTTCCACGGGGGTCCCGGCCGATGATGCACTGCGGGCTCGCTACCCCGTGGATGATATCCTAGAGTCGACACCTTGTGAGCTACACGTGAAACTGAAGAACATATCCATGAAGGCGGCGGACGGCTTTGCTTTACCGAGTGGACCTGAAGCAACTTTCCACGGCAATCCGATTCCACCTGGCTATGCTCGTGTCGGGGTGGATCAAGTTGTGTCGGCATATGAATCACTAGATCTTGACTAACTTGGAGGTGAAGGGGAGCGGACACTGGGAGAAGCCAGGTGTTGTGTCATTTTATGGAAAAACCAATGCATCGTGTTTCCAAACTCGGTGCCAAGGCCACCGACTCCTCCTCCAAGTCCGCCGCGTCAGCAGACTCCAACCCTCCCCGAGACGGAGCGCAGGGTGAGTCCGCCATATCCATCTCCGCCGCGCCAGCCGAATCCATCCCACCCCGAGACGGAGCGCATGGCGAGTCCGCGATATCAAGCTCCGCCACGTCAGCAGAGTCCATCCCACCCCGAGACGGGGCCTAGCGCGAGACGTCCGCGATATCGATATCCGCCGTCTCCAAAGCGGAAGAGAATACAAAAGAAGAAACCCGAGCCTCCTGCCAAAAAGAAGTTATCTTACGAGAAGACTCACGAGGAACTCGATGAATCAGTGAATCTCGTTGTATTACCAAGTCCTATGAATCCCAGAAAAGACAGAAGTCGAGCGGTAGCAGTAAATGCGGGAAAACTGTTCCCCAGCTCAGAGAACAGGCAGTCCAATCGATTAGCCCACTCAAGGTGAGTGCCAATAACGTGGTAATAACTGACGTTGATAGAGAGAATGCTAGAATGCTCGGTATCACCGTTGAACAATTCCTAGAGATCGAGGAATTTCCACCGTTAGATCCGAAGGAAATAGAACGGCAATATGTCCCCGGGAAACCTCTGGTCAGTCCTGACGACGAGAAGCTTCTAACAACGCAAATGTACAAATTGCATGACTGGTACATGAGAGAAGTAAAGGATGGGCTAGAGAGCCTCATGGTGAAAGTCGACAAAGAGCATTACATCCATGAAAAAGATTTGTGGATTGAAAATGAAGAATTTTTTCAGTTATTGAATCAAAAAGCACTCGACAAATCTATCGTCAGTTGCTATTGTCTGTAAGTGATTTCTTTCTATAATTTAAGTCTCTAGCTCAGCTCGTTCATTGCCTGTTATTATACTCACTATATTCTTTTGTGTGGTATTATGCAGAATGAAGATTTTTGAATTGAAAAGAGCTGGAGTCTATGGCATTGGGTTCATTGACCCAAATACCGTTAATGAAGAAGTGTTGAGACGGAACCCTAAAGACACGGACAAAATGCTTCTAAGGTTTTTGAAGGCCCTAAAGTACAAACCAGAAATACTTTTACCTTGGAACTTCTAGTGAGTGTTACTGTCTTGTACTACAAATTCTATTTTTGCTTATATATATATATATATATATATATATATATATATATATATATATATATATATATATATATATATATATATATATATATATATATACTCGATGTTAAGTGTACTTGATGAGTTATGCATGCCCGCTTATACAAATCGTGTGCGCAGCTACCACTGGATCCTTCTAATCATTAGAGTTGACGATGGAACTGTTGAAGTACTGGACTCGCTAAGTAAAGACCCTGAAGATTACAAAAGCTTGCATTCGATGCTCGAAAGGTAATTTCAATCATTGACGCACTATGTCGGCTTCTTTATTAGTTCATTTCCTGATATCAAGTAATTAATAACTCCTTTATTCATTTTGTTTGTCGGGCAGGGTTTGTAAACGTTTCATCAAAGATGTCACCGGTGAATGGAAACCAGAGTTGAGATGGCGAAAGCCCAGGGTAATTAAGTAGTACTAGCTACGTCCGCGCATCTCTTTAATTCTAGTTTCAATACCATTGTCATGCTTCATTATTATCTGATTGAATTCTATTCTCGTAAAATGCATGAGGCAGGCACAGGGGACTGAAATATGTGCATATTATGTTTGCGAGAACATTTGCTTTATGACCGAAAGCAGCAAGAGTGCAAGAGATCTTTGGGTACGTAAACATCATTCATATTTTTTTATCATGATCTAATACATATACACACAACTAACATGTTCATATTGATCTCCTTCTTCACAGATGCACGAGATGCGGGATAAGCTCCTAAAAAACGGACCGCATACGAGCAATTCAAGAGGAAATTGCGGGTTTTTTGCTTCAGCAGGTCATATCTTCCGACGGAGAATGCCATTACCCGATCCGCAAATGATCTGCAAATTGTACGATAAATTGTATATACCAAATTGTATATATATATGTGTGTGTATGCATGTGGTCGTACGAGAAATTCTATGATATATATATGATTGCTTTTATGAGAAATTCTATAATATATGATCGGTTCTACGAGAAATTCTATTATATATGCATAACGTGTACAGTATGTAGTAGCGTAAAATATGTTTGAAATGAAAAAGAATTAAATGGAAAACACAAAATGAAAAGGAAAAATAAACAATAAACACTAAACCCCTAAACACCTAAACCCCTAAACCCCTAAACCTCTAAACCTTTAGTCCCGGTTGGTGTTACCAACCGGGACCAAAGGTCCCCATGCCCTGGCGCGCGCTGCCGACCACGTGGCCAGGGTTTAGTCCCGGTTCGTAGCCAACCGGGACTAAAGGCTTGGACCCTTTAGTCTCTATACTTTAGTCCCGGTTGGGGAACCGGGACTAAAGGCCCTTCCCAACCGGGACTAATGGCATGTTTTCTACTAGTGGAGCTCCCCCTTGGGTTTGAGGACACCGGTGCCGATGCGACGAGGAAGGAGGTAGCCGACGTCGATTACGACGGAGGCACCCGTGGCCGCGGCGGCGAGCATTGCCGCGGGGGCGCCAATGGTCGCGGCGACACCTGTGGCCGCGGATGCGACCTCGTCCGCTGATTTTAAGGTGGTGGAACCCGGAGCTGCCACAGCTCCGACAGAGGCAGGGCCCGTGGCCGCGGCTGAGATAGATGCGGCATCCATTAGACAAAACTCAGCAAAGAAAGGCCACCATCATGGCCCCCTCACCTGTCAGGCGTGGCCCATATGTCAGTATTCGTCGAGATTTTTCTGTCGGAAACGCAGTGAACTTGAAATTCTGTGAGTTTTTTTTACTCGCCGAGTCGTTTTTCATCAGATTATGTCAAATCTACTGCTCTGCCAACTTGCTTATTACCGCCAAGTCTAATTTTGGATCAAACACGGCAGACATGAGTTTCCGACAGAATGAACTCGACGAAGAATTGGAACTCGGACAAAACGCGATTCTAGTAGTGGACGGGGAATTTTCATTTGTAGTGAGCGGACATGGAATGTAAATGACGTTGGTTGGCTCAAAGCTACAGGGGAGAATTGTAATGGTCTTTTTCTAACCATTTTTTCATTTTTTTGTGAGTTTTTATAATGGTCTGTTATTGCAACCAGACAAAATGCAACGGTCCAGTGAAAGAAAAGGCCACAGATATTGTAAGCACACCACAAGCGCGGTAAAGAAGCCCATACAAACTGTGGCCACTTGGAGATGTTGTTAATTCTTCAATTCTCATATCATGGTCCGTCGCGCCTCACAGCCCTTTTGCTTTGGTAGGCCGTGAGGCGCGACGGACCGTGAAAATTCTGCCCGATACTGGGTAGAACGATCAGCCAATCTCGGACGTCCAACAACATGATCGGACGGCTGGAGGGCTCAAATTGCTGTGAGAGGTCCTAGGTGGCTCAGTTTTACTGTGCCTGGCATATTGGCCTTCCCAGGAGATTCAGTTCTGACTTCTGAACTTGGCTACTGATGCTCTGAGTTGACAGATTGAATACATCCGCACAAACCACCGATGATTCTATCTTCTTCAAAAAAATCGTCTTTACTGTTTTGAAAACATCCCCTGGGTTATTTCATATATAATATAGTTAATATGATGTTACACGTCTACTGCAACTTGGATATATTTTCCTTTATTTAAAGAGAGGAGTTTGAAGTGGAAACTTGCCTAGAATTATTTGATGGCTTCGCTATGTGAAAGCGAAGCAAGAAGGAAATTAAAAGCAGAGAAACAAAGCGACTGAGGTGCCTTCTTTATCGCCCCCGGCCAGCATGAGCGGTAAGAGGAAAAAGAGGATGAAGTCTTCGCTCTGGTTGCATAGACAAAGATTTATCCTCAATTGCATACCGCGACTGAGGTGCCTTCTTTATCTCTCGGATGTTGTCTTCGACTACTCCTCTGGTTCTACTGAGTTTGGTCGTTCGAGAACTCCATCACGGTATCGGGAATGATTTAAAGGTGGCAAATGTCCTCTAGAGTTGTCAAGTGGCCGAAAATCTTTGGGATTGAAATTCTGATTAGTTAGCATTTTTGTTGGGCTGTCAAGCTTAAGCTTAATAATCACCCCCTCTATAAAGAAACGTAAGAGCATCAGTAGTGATCCAAACGCTTTTATATTTCTTTAAAGAGGGAGTTTTGTAAACGTTTGTTGCGCCGGGAATATCCATCCCAGGATAGGAAGAGGCAACGAATTCCCTCAAGAAAAGAGAGAGAGAGAGAGAGAGAGAGATAACGAAAGGCATAGGAGCTTAGGAGGAGGCTTCAATCTTTGTCTATGCCCGCCTGATGCAGCCCGCTGGTAATGCTATTGCACCAATGACGATCCAGTAAAAAAACGAGCACACTTATATACCCATAAAGAAAGCAAGAAAATATCCAAACACAACACTCTTAACCAATAGCAGCAAAGATCCAAATATCCTAGTAACTAATAATTACATATGGGTGCTAAGTTTTTAGACTTGCAGAGCTAGTTCAATCCTCCTGTGCCTCTCCATTGGCCATCACATTGGCTTCCATCTTCATGTTGCCTGTACTGTCATCTTCATTGTTTCTGGATACTGTTGACACACGAACACGTCACCGTGTACTCTCGACGTCGGGAGTGATGCACCGCAGCTCACGTCGAAGGAGGTCTGTCCGGCAGCGCGATACGCAAGACAGCCGGCGGACGCTTTTGCAGACCCGAAGCCCCGCACGCCCGGGAGGGACCCCGTCAGGGAGTGCGGCAGCAATGGGCTGCCCTAGGTCGATTCGCTCGCCCCTAGAGCCTCTGTACTCGCAGCTCTCCAACACGAAGAACGACGAAGAACGAGAGAGAAAAACGATGGAAAGATAAAACGTAGATGAAAAAGTAGTATAATGATTGTTCGATTGTGTGTTGTTTCAATCGGCCATCACCCCCAACATATATAAGAGGCGGCTGGACTTTCCGTACAAGCAAAGGATTCACCTAGGCTTTCCTTACAAGAAAATTACATCAATTCACGTCCTAGAGTCCTAGTTCTGGTCCCACTCGGATTCAGCTCGAATCTGGTCCAATCTTCTGCCTTGCTCCTTGCGTGGGCCGTGGAATCTGCATATGACTTCCGATGGAGACGGTTCAAATACCAATTTTGTGCGATTTGACGAGGCCAACAATCCGTATGTTGATCACTTTTCCAAATAAGGCCATCTTGAATACCCCACGGGGTCATCCTTAATTTCGAGTCGGACTCGTTCATATAGCTGACTAGACCGTCCGACTCTTGTATCGTCTCTGCAGGTCATATACTATGTCGGATGACGATGACTCCAAAAGCAAAGTTGACCGTTTCGACGAGACGAACAACTTTCATGTTGAACACTTTTTCATCCGAGGCCATCTAGATAAGTATTTGAGCTCATCTTCAGCATCTGGTCGGATTGGCCTTGACAGTTTTTACTGTTCACGACGGCAAGCTTTTTCCCCGGCATGGTCACGGCGGCAAGGTACTGTTCACGCGCGAAGCAAGGTACTGTTCATCGCGGGGGGGGGTACTGTTCACTGTTCACCGCGGCAAGCTTTTCCCCCGGCAAGGTACTGTTCACGGCGGCAAGCCTTTCCCCCCGGCAAGGTTACTGTTCACCGCGGCAAACCTTCCCCCCGGCAAGCAAGCCTTTCCCCCGGCAAGGTTACTGTTCACCGCGGCAAGCCTTTCCCCCGGCAAGGTTACTGTTCACCGCGGCAAGCCTTTTCCCCCGGCAGGTTACTGTTCACCGCGGCAAGCCTTTTCCCCCGGCAAGGTACTGTTCACCGCGGCAAGCCTTTCCCCCGGCAAGGTTACTGTTCACCGCGGCAAGGTACTGTTCGCTGTTCACCGCGGCAAGGTTACTGTTCACGCGGCAAGGTACTGTTCACTGTTCACCGCGGCAAGGTTTTTGAGGCAGTAAACGACCTCGGATGAAAATGTTCCCAAAAGCAATTTTGACCGTTTCGACGAGACAAACAACTTTCATGTTGAACGTTTTTCGATCCGAGGCCATCTTGAAGGGCTAATTGCTCACGCATTGCATCAGACACCCATCAGACATGTGTCTGATGGGGCGCGCCGTATTTTGCCTCTTGACAGGGCTGCATTCAAATAGCTCTAACTTTTGCATACGAACCCGGTTTGAGACGATTTTTATATGAAAATCAACCGATTCGACGAGACGAAGATAATTCATGTAGAGCATTCCTTCATCCGAGATTGTCTTGGAGGCGTAATCGACCAAAAAGCACTCAGAACACCTAAATATGACAATCCGAGTGTAGTTTTGGTCTTTGATATGATGCCGAATGATTATGGTCCAAACATCAAAGTTGTTCCACTCGGCAATGTGAAGTTTCTCATGTAGAATATCTTGTCATTTGAGGTCATCTCTATTGCATTTTGTATTGTGCCAAAATCAGGTGTCAACACATGCCCCCTGTTTTTCGGCAAAGCTTGCATGCCGAAAAATAATTTGCACCATGTTTGTTCTAAGGACGATGTCAACACTCCATCGGCCATTCATATTTCTCAGGGCGATAATTATATATCGGTCATGTTTATGCTAAGGGCGATAATCATATATCGGCCATCGCCTAATCAGGCTTCTTGCCACACACTCGGGTGGTACTTTTTCAGATATCTGCCATTGAGAGCTCGAGGTAATAATACTTCTTGCATGGATTCCACCAAATATGAATTTCCAGGAACTACCCTTGCAATCCTAAAAGGACCTTCCCAGTTTGGAGACCACTTCCCGAATTTTCTATCTCTAGAACCAATCGGCAGAATCACTTTCCACACAAGATTGCCAACCTGAAAATTCTTCAACTTGACCTTTTTATTGTAAGCTCTTGCTACCCTCAGCTTGTCCCTCTCTATAGCCTTCAGAGCAGCCAAACGTTTATCGGCAACTTCATCAATGTTGTCCATCATCAAATTGTAAAAGTCCACTGCCGATAAATCATTCTGTTTGGCTATTCTCAAAGCATTCAAATTCACTTCCACTGGTAAAACAGCCTCTTGACCGTATACTAGGTCATACGGAGTTACCTTTGTAGCACCATGCCTTGAGATTCTATGTGCCCATAAAGCTTCAGACAATAACTCATGCCATTTTCTTGGATTATCCTCAATCTTCTTTTTGATGAGCTTGATCAATATCTTATTGCTAGATTCAGCTTGTCCATTAGCTTGGGCATAATACGGAGATGAATTGAGCAACTTTATGTTATATGATTCGGCAAATTCTCTAACTTGATGTGACATGAAAGATGAACCTTGATCTGTAGTCAATGTCTGAGGAACGCCGAATCTATGAATAATGTGCTCAGTTATGAATTGAATTACCTCCGTATGTGTCATGTTCTTGAGAGGTACTGCTTCAGACCATTTGGTGAAATAATCGGTTGCCACCAACACGAACCGATGCCCCTTCGAGGAAGATGGATGAATTTGCCCAATGAAATCTAAACCCCATCCTCTAAAAGGCCACGGCTTGATAATAGGATGTAACATAGCAGCAGGAGCTAATTGAATATCACCAAATTTTTGACAAGCTTCACACCCTTTATAATATCGGAAGCAATCATTGATCATAGTCGGCCAATAAAATCCAGCACGTCGTAATAACCACTTCATCTTGGGAGCCGACTGATGAGTACCACAAATGCCTTCATGTACCTCTCCCATAGCAATTCTTGCTTGGTCCTCGTCCAAACATTTCAAAAGAACATCTTCAACCGTTCGGCGATAAAGACCACCATATCTTATTGTATATTTGAAAGCCATACGCTGAACAGTCCTGTCCACCCTTTCACTTGGATCACGCAAGTAATCCATAATGGGCTTCCTCCAGTCATGATTTTCACCTGCACTAGATTTTTTGTTAGTGGCCGAATCAGTGGGCTCTGGTTCGGCCTCTCCCATATTAGCAAGACAAGACATCGGCTTCTGAGAAATATGAAACATGCCATGATCAACATGATAACCGGATGCTTGTTGTGCCAACTGATTTGCTCTCCAATTGTCATGTCTAGATATATGAGCAATGCTAAAATAATCCAAAGTAGAAATTGTATCTAGACACTTATCAAGATAAACATTAAGTGATTCGTCTAAACATTGAAAGACTTTGGACACTTGCTGCACTACTAATAACGAATCACCAAAAGCCTCAACATGTGTAGCACCTATAGCAAGTAACATCTCCAGGCCGAATAACAATGCCTCATATTCGGCTTGATTATTTGTGCAAAAATATTCTAAGCGGCATGAGGCTTCAAAAACAGCACCATGAGGAGATATATAAACAATACCAACACCTTGGCCATTGCTACAAACTGAACCATCAAAATATAATCTCCATGGTACTAACGAGACAAGGTTTATATCAATATCATGCTTGTCATCAATCCGATGTTCAACAATAAAATCAGCAACAATTTGGCCTTTCATGGATTTTAGAGATTCATAAGCCAAATCATATTCAATTAAAGCATAAGCCCACTTGCCAATTCTACCACTAAGAATTGGCCTATGCAGCATGTATTTGATGACATCGGTTTGACAAGCTATTATGCAAGTACTAGGCACTAGATAATGTCTCAATTTTGTGCAAGCATAATATAAACAGAGGCATAATTTTTCAATAAATGTATACCTTGTCTCGGCGTCCAATAAGCGTCGGCTCAGATATGTAATAGTATGCTCTTTCCCTTTGGTTTCTTGAGTTAAAACAGCACCAATAACACCTTCCTCTGCTGCAATATAAAGCCTAAAGGGTTCTTTGTGCCTGGGTGCTTTCATCACCGGAGGAGTGCACAAATAATTTTTGATCATATCAAATGCTTCTTGTTGTTTTGCCCCCCAAGTAAAATCAGTATCATTCTTTAACCGAAGGATAGGAGTAAATGCATCGACTTTCCCTGACAGATTAGCTATGAACCTTCTCAAATAATTGACCTTGCCAAGGAACTTTTGCATATCTCTCTTGCACGTTGGAGCCTCCACTTTCTGTATGGCCTCTATCTTTTTGGGATCAATCTCTATGCCATCTTCATGAATAATGAAACCCAAAAACTTGCCAGCCGACACGCCGAATGCACACTTCAAAGGATTCATCTTTAGTCCATATTTTTTCATTCTTTCAAAAGCTAAGCGCAAATCGGCTAGATGAGATTCGAAAGCATCCGATTTGACAACAATATCATCAATATAGACTTCAAGTATAATGCCGAGCAGATCATGGAAAATTAAATTCATAGCCCTTTGATATGTGGCACCAGCATTTTTTAATCCGAACGTCATTACTGTCCACTCGAATAAACCAAGAAAACCAGGGCAACGAAAAGCTGTCTTGGACATGTCCTCTTCGGCCATAAAGATCTGATTGTATCCAGCATTACCATCAAGAAAACTAATAACCTTATGTCCAGAAGCATCATTAATAAGCATGTCGGCTATAGGCATGGGATACTCATCTTTGGGTGTAGCTCTATTCAAATCTCTGAAATCAATGCACACCCTTAACTTGCCGGAGCCTTTCTTCTCCACTGGTACAATGTTAGAAATCCACTCGGCATACCTGCAAGGTCTAATAAAATTAGCTTTAAGCAAACGACCGATCTCTTCCTTGATCCGGTCATATGTTTTTGGATTAAATTTTCTGGCCGATTGTTTGTAAGGTCTAAAACCGGCCTTTATAGGCAACCGATGCTCCACTAGCTCTCGGCTTAAACCTGGCATCTCATGATATTCCCATGCAAAGCAACAAACATATTCTTTCAATAGCTCGATCAACTTAGCCTTATGATCGGCTCTTAAATTTTTGTTTACAAATGTCGGCCTAGGAATTGAACCATCTCCTATGTCTATCTCTTCTAATGGATCGGCCGACGTAAAACCTTGTCCTAATTTATCCATATCAACTAACTCCTCTATAGATTCATATATATCGCTCTCATTGGACCGATATTCAACAAGACGCTTTTGCAACCAATCTGAGTTAGAATCCATTTAAATACATCATACCTTGGAGCCGATTACCACCAACCGGCTTTAAAGAAACGGGCACGAAACCACTTTTTGTGGCGCTAAGAAAATCAAATTCAGACAAGTCGCGTCCCGTCAAGCAAGTAGCATTGGGATGTTGCCAATCCACCGATGCATCGGCCAAAGCAACACAAGCCGAGTTATCCGCATGAATGACTTCCACTTCATCATCAACCCACTGGATCAAAAACTGGTGCATAGTAGATGGCACGCACTGGTTTGCATGAACCCAATCACGGCCTAGTATGACGTTGTAGTTACCTTGCACCTCAGCAACAAAGAATGGAGTAGCCAAAGTTTTGCTCCCGACCGTAAGCTCCACATACATCACACCTTTGGATTTAGTTTTCTCTTTGCCTTCAAACCCATTAAGCACCATATTGGTCTTGATTAGTTCTTCATCTGGCAGACCCAATTTTTTGAAGACCGAATAGGGCATAAGATTCACCACAGCACCACCATCAACAAGCATCCGAGCGAGTGGTGATCCGTTGATATGACCTCGGAGGTACAATGGTTTCAAGTGTGTCACTGGTTCTGCATATGAAATAGGCAAAGCTGAATCAGGGTTTCCCATACTAGCAGGCATGTTAGGCATATTCTTCTGAGCATTAGTATTGTCTAAGAAAGCTTGATAGATCAGATTATTGCTATCAGTAATACGACTCTCAATTTCAGCCCATTGCTCAGGAGAAAAGGTAGTACTTACAGAAGGTTTAACCTGCTCAGTTTGAAGAGGAGGAAACTTGATTTCTCCAACCAGAGTGATATTGCCTTGGCGGTCCTTCTTGAAGTTTCCAAGGAACTCCTGCAACTCCTTCTCTTCACGCGCCTTCTTGTACTCCTCATAAGCTTGACGATGCTCGGCCGATAACTCCTCCAGATTGGGCTTGATAATGTTATCGGCGTCAACTTCCGAGGGATTGGGAAGATTGGACATGATGGATGATGATGATGGATCAAAGTTCCCCAGCGGAGTCGCCAAAAAGTGTGTTGACACACGAACACGTCACCGTGTACCCTCGACGCCGGGAGTGATGCACCGCAGCTCACGTCGAAGGAGGTCCATCCGGCAGCGCGATACACAAGACAGCCGGCGGACGCTTTTGCAGACCCGAAGCCCCGCACGCCCGGGAGGGACCCCGTCAGGGAGTGCGGCAGCAATGGGCTGCCCTAGGTCGATTCGCTCGCCCCTAGAGCCTCTGTACTCGCAGCTCTCCAATACGAAGAACGACAAAGAACGAGAGAGAAAAACGATGGAAAGATAAAACGTAGATGAAAAAGTAGTATAATGATTGTTCGATTGTGTGTTGTTTCAATCGGCCATCACCCCCAACATATATAAGAGGCGGCTGGACTTCCCGTACAAGCAAAGGATTCACCTAGGCTTTCCTTACAAGAAAATTACATCAATTCACGTCCTAGAGTCCTAGTTCTGGTCCCACTCGGATTCAGCCCGAATCTGGTCCAATCTTCTGCCTTGCTCCTTGCGTGGGTCGTGGAATCTGCATATGACTTCCGATGGAGACGGTTCAAATACCAATTTTGAGCGCTTTGACGAGGCCAACAATCCGTATGTTGATCACTTTTCCAAATAAGGCCATCTTGAATACCCCACGGGGTCATCCTTAATTTCGAGTCGGACTCGTTCATATAGCTGACTGGACCGTCCGACTCTTGTATCGTCTCTGCAGGTCATATACTACGTCGGATGACGATGACTTCAAAAGCAAAGTTGACCGTTTCGACGAGACGAACAACTTTCATGTTGAACACTTTTTCATCCGAGGCCATCTAGATAAGTATTTGAGCCCATCTTCAGCATCTGGTCGGATTGGCCTTTACAGTTTTTACTGTTCACGACGGCAAGCTTTTTCCCCCGGCATGTTCACGGCGGCAAGGTACTGTTTCACGCGGCAAGGTACTGTTCATCGGGGGGGGGGGGGGGGGGGGGGGGAGGTACTGTTCACTGCGGCAAGCTTTTTCCCCCCCGGGCAAGGTTACTGTTTCACGCGGCAAGGTTACTATTCACTGTTCACCCGCGGCAAGCTTTCCCCCGACAAGGTTACTGTTCACCCGCGGCAAGGTTACTGTTCACGGCGGCAAGCTTTCCCCCCGGCAAGGTTACTGTTCACGGTGGCAAGCCTTCCCCCCCGGCAAGGTTACTGTTCACCGCGGGCAAGCCTTCCCCCCGGCAAGCAAGCCTTTTCCCCGGCAAGGTTACTGTTCACCGCGGCAAGCCTTTCACCCGGCAAGGTTACTGTTCACCGCGGCAAGCCTTTTCCCCCCGGCAGGTTACTGTTCACCGCGGCAAGCCTTTCCCCCGGCAAGGTTACTGTTCACCGCGGTAAGGTACTGTTCACTGTTCACCGCGGCAAGGTTACCGTTCACGCGGCAAGGTACTGTTCACTGTTCACCGCGGCAAGGTTTTTGAGGCAGTAAACGACCTCGGATGAAAATGTGCCCAAAAGCAATTTTGACCGTTTCGACGAGACGAACAACTTTCATGTTGAACGTTTTTCGATCCGAGGCCATCTTGAAGGGCTAATTGCTCACGCATTGCATCAGACACCCATCAGACATGTGTCTGATGGGGCGCGCCGTATTTTGCCTCTTGACAGGGCTGCATTCAAATAGCTCTAACTTTTGCATACGAACCCGGTTTGAGACGATTTTTATATGAAAATCAACCGATTCGACGAGACGAAGATAATTCATGTAGAGCATTCCTTCATCCGAGATTGTCTTGGAGGCGTAATCGACCAAAAAGCACTCAGAACACCTAAATATGACAATCCGAGTGTAGTTTTGGTCTTTGATATGATGCCGAATGATTATGGTCCAAACATCAAAGTTGTTCCACTCGGCAATGTGAAGTTTCTCATGTAGAATATCTTGTCATTTGAGATCATCTCTATTGCATTTTGTATTGTGCCAAAATCAGGTGTCAACAGATACCACGAAGTAGCCAAGCATACCATAAAACCCGAGATCGGTGTATGCAGTCACAAAATCATCGAATCTTTTTGTCGCCCGGTAACGACACCTGCAGGTGAAAACACAACAAAGTGTTAAACAGAATAAAAAGCACAGCATATAGACATGCATATGTTTTCGAGATCATTGTTTACCAGTTGGGGTCATTGGGTCTAGGCTTCACTTGCGCAGCAAGTTGTCGAGTAAGACTAAGACTTTGCAAGCTTTTCCAGGAGAAAGGTTTGTAAGCTTGTGTCCTCCTCACCTCCAGGAGCAAGTCGAACAACTCTTCTCTCTTGTTCTCGAATTGCGTGGTCAGCTCTTCCTTGGCCCCTGCTGTAGCTGCTGGCTGGCCAAGCAACATGAGGAATTCACATTAGTATGATTTCCTTCACGGAATTGTACGCAAGGATGTCTCTGACGGCAAGTCCGCCGGGTCTAATGTAGGACAGAAGACACACCTTGCCAGTCATGGAGGAGGTAGACATGAGCCGGCGGCCAGGAGAAGGGCCGTCTAGCAAGAAGCGTCGTTGTACCTCCGCCACCGGCGTCGATCTCCCCTGCGCTCCACCTCGCTGGAGCGCGCGCTCGCAGAGCCGCCTCGCCGCGCACCGGAGCGCCGCCATCGACGTCGCCGACTCTGCTGCTTCCTCTCGTCTCTTCTGCTGGTGTCGGTTCGAGATTGCTCTGCCTATGCGTGTCGGCCTTTTTTTTAGGTGGATTTAGGAGTGCTCCAGCGTTTAAAGGCCATGGCGGCGAGGGCCTCTGTTGCCGAATCGGATCCGATGTGCTTCCCATATCGCGCGATGGTGTCCGGACCGGAGAAGACATCCTATACGACGAGCGTTGCGTCAACTTCTCGGCGTCCACACAGGTACTCACTCGCGCGGGCCAGCCTGCAACCTAGCGCTACGTCTGTTTTTTTACTAGTTTTCAATATGCTCAAAAAAATTAGTTTTCAATCAGTTTTTGTTTTTGTTTCCTCGAAAAATATGAATAATTAGTTATTGTTTTTGAAAAAACACATGTTTATGCGTTTCTGTAGAAGATGTGGATGTTTTTACAAAATTCTTGAAGCTTTTTAAAAAATTATAAACATTTAAAAAATATATTTTTATTATAAAAAGTGAAAAAAATCTTAAACGTGCATTTTATTTTTTGATTTTTTAAAATGAACTCTATAAACGTAAATATTTTTGAAATAGAGATTTTTATAGAAATTTGTGAACATTTTAAGAAACATTAACATTTTTGAAAACCTGAAAATAATAAAAAGGTAAAGAAAACAACATAAAAAGGGGGAAAAGGAGTAAAAGCTTCTAGAAGGCTCCTAAAACCATGAAAACCGGAATCCCGTAGCACCTAATTGGATTGGCCCATGGTTGAACATATGTCTACGACCGAGGATGACAATGCGAAGAACTGGCTATTCTCCATGTTTGAATCACTTCCTAATGATGAGCTTATCGTCATGGTTGTCACATTCTGGGCCATCTGGTCGGCGCGACGGAAAGTTATACACGAAGGAATCTTTCAAACTCCTTATGCAACCCACTGTTTTATATCAAGCTATACCTCGGAACTGCAACTAAATAGGGAAGCCGGAGAGGGAAGTGCATGGTGGAGCCGTTCCAAGGCCGACTACATGGATCCCTCCACCTGAACAACATATGAAGGTGAATGTGGATGCGGAGGTCGCAAGACAAGGCGGACTTGGGGCTGCAGCGGCAATATGTCATGATCGCAACGGAGTTTTCCAAGGGGACATCGGCAATGGTGTACAGGAACATTGATTATCCTGAAGTTTTGGAGACTTTGGCAATACGTGAAGCTCTTGCACTTTCTGAAGACCTTTATCTGCATAAAATATCAATCGTGTCCGACTGCAAGGTGGTCGTAGAAGCAATCAAAAATGGCACGTCGGCGCAATATGGGGCTGTGGTGCATGAAATCATAGATCGTTCTAGAGTTTTTTCTTCTTGTTTTAATTAGTCATGAATTTAGAACCTCGAATGTTGAGGCTCACAAACTTGCAAAGCATAATTTATCTCTGGGTGTTGGCCATCATGTTTGGTTTGGCCATCCTGAAAACCTTGTTTTCGTCCCTGTAAATTTTGTGACGGGTGAATAAAGCTTTGTGGGTTTGTCTCAAAAAAAAATGTAAAGTCGCTAAAACTATATTTTTGCTCCCTGAAAAAGACTAAAACTGATTGTATTTCCCCTTCACTTTCTTTTTTGGAATTTCAGTCAACACATGTACCTAGACTCGTTCGACGCGGATGATAAAACATCTGAAGTGCTCCCGAGGGTCAAGACATGGGAGAACAAACTCATAGCATTGGTTGTCAAGAAGGACAAGAAGGGCCCCGAGGATAATGGGAAATTACGTGTAATTTTTAGCAAACCATCCTTCTTTTTTCACATGTGTTTTTTTATAGATGCAAAGTGCAATGTTTATGATTTAGCGCCTCTTCCAAAAGATAGCCAAACCACTACTCCGGCCGTTACTCCAGACAATTTCGCTGAAATTCATCTTCAGTCACCGCTGAAGACATTCCGCTAGCCAATTTTCAAGGTGAATAATAGCCAGAGAAAGAACACCCGCCCCTCTCAGCTTCTGGACGTCCTGAAGGGGGGAATCGACCCTTAACAACTACTCCCTCTGTTCCACAATGTAGTGTGTATAGATTTTTTAAAAAGTCAAACCTTATAGACTTTGACCAAGTTTATAGGGAAAAATATATGCATTTAGAATACCAAATACATATCCTAGATACATCACAAGACGTATTTTCATATTGTATAGATTTGGTACTGTAAATATAAATAGTTTTATGTATAAACTTGGTCAAAGTTTGTAAAGTTTGATTTTTCTAAAAATCTATATGCACTACATTATGGAACTGAGGGAGTATGATTTTCTCAATAGTATCATTGGTGAATCCGGGGCGAGGGATGCTACAAAATATTGACAATTCTTAAAACTGTTGCATATCACAAATATTGTTCGCAAAAAAAGACATATCACAAATACTTATGAATTAACTCCTCGGGATATAAGCTGCTAACCTGATACAAAATCTATCTAAGTACTTGCGTATAGTATAGTAACCAACATGTTTCACTAATTTTCATATAGCAGCGGCAATTTAATGTTTTTTGTGACGTTTCCCTGTGCCTCTCTTGCAGTCTGGCTGCTGCCCTCTGCCATGCTTCCTCTTCTGCTTTGGCGCTGGCGTTGGCGCCGCTGGCGTCTGCCGCTGCTGGCGTGACTTCTTCACCATCCTCTCCATTGCCGGAGTCGCGTAAGCCCCCCCGCAGCCCGCGGCCGCCACCGCGACGACCACCACCACCAAAGAGAGAGTCCGGCCGCACCGTGGTGGCGCGCTGCTTCCGGTGCGAGCTCATGCCCGACAGGATGCACGCGCGCCCAACCGTCTGGTACTGCTGCTCGTCTTCCACGAGACCGATGAGCGATGAAGTCGTGCATCTCCTCCAGCTCCTCGCAGCAAAGGTCGTCGAAAGCGCGCGCCGAAGACTCCACGGCCTCAAGCCGCCTCCGCAGTATCCGGCCGCCCTCGGCATGTTCTCCGTGATCGGCAGCCTCGCGTGCGGCCGCCATGTCTTCGGTCGCCGCCACTCGGAGGCGCTCGCACTCCACCTCCATGGACGGCTCCATCTCGGTCACCTCGACCAGCCTTTGGACCTGTCAGGCCTTATACAATGCTAGGTGCTTAGGGAGATGCTTAGAAAATAAAATCGGGTTTTTTCTTAAGCACCGGTGCCTATATCTATAGAAAAGACGTTTAACTAAGCGTCTATCCTGTACAAATAAGCACCGGTGCTTAAAAAAAGTCTGGTTTATTTTCTTAAGCACCTCCCCTAAACACCTTGCATTGTACAAGGCCTTAGGCAGTAGTATGCCATCGTGTACGCACTCTGTAAAGTCACCGCGTACACGTATGAGCACCAGTTCGTGTAGCCAGATCGTGGCACACGTCGGGTAGTTATCCACCCCGTGATCTCCACTAGTTAGAGGTAGCACTAAGCTGTACATATAACCCCTGCCTGTGATGAATGAATGCGTGGTGTGAGTTCTCCCTAATCTCCCTCGTCAACATGGTATCAGACTCTCCCGACCTGCTCAATCCGCTCGCGCAGGTCGCCGGTCCTGCTTCCGCCGCCATGGACGACAACCCCGTCCTCTCTCCTCGCTCCTCTCAGCACGGCGTCGACGGCGTCCTTCACGCCGTTCCCCTGGTTGACGCGCCACCGGCTGATGCAACTGCCGTGGCTGCGCCTGCTCCTCCACCCCCGGCCACGGCTGCAACCCCACCTCTTGCTCTCCCCGCGCCGGTGCGCCATGCTCTGCCTCCCGCCATGCCGATCGCTTCCTCCGTCCCCTCCTCCATCCTGCAGACCATGGATATTCGTCGTCATGTTCCGGTCACCCTCGACCTCCTCGCCGGCAACCACACGCAGTGGCGTCGCCACTTCGACACCGTCATCGGCATGTTCGGCCTCCGCGCCCACGTCGACTCCATGGCCGTGCACCGTCACGATGACCCGGAGTGGGAGATGGCTGACCACGTCGTCGTGCACTGGCTCTCCACCACCATCTCGCCGGAGCTTCTCGACGCCGTCATGCAGCCGGACGACACCGCGCTCACCGTCTGGACTGCCATCGACGGGATCTTCCGGGATAACCAGCTCGCTCGCGCCGTCTACATCGACGCCGAGTACCACGCCGTCGTTCAGGGCGACATGACGGTTATGGCGTACTGCACCAAGCTCAAGCAGTTCACCGATCAGCTCCGCGACCTCGGGCAGACGGTGACCGAGCCGCAGTAGGTCTTCAACCTGCTCCGCGGCCTGAACCGCCAGTACCACTCCGCCATCCCGCACATCACCTCGCAGGTTCCGCTCCCGTCGTTCCTGCAGGTGCGCTCCTTCCTCCTGCTTGAAGAGCACCGAGCCGAGCAGTCGGCTCGCCAGCAGTCTGCGCACGCTCTCGTCGCGGGCCGCGGTGGTCCTTCTACGCCACCAGCACCCCCGCCAAGCCACACCAACCAGGGGCGCGGGCGTCAGCGTCACCGCGGACGCGGCAATGGCGGCGGTGGTCCGTCCTCGCCGTCTCCTCCGGCTCCCCGTCCTCCGATGTACCCCGCGCCGGCGCCCGGCGCCAACTCGTGGACCGGCCTGGTTCAGGCTTGGCCGATGGCCTGGCGCGCGCCCGGAGCTGGCGTGCTCGGCCCACGCCCTGGCACGCCGCACCAGCAAGCCATGTTCGCGGCCCCGTCGCCGGCTGCGCCTCCACCGTATGGCTACGGCGCTCCCCCTCCTAGCTATGGCGCCCCTGCTCCAGGCTATGGCGCCCCTCCTGGCTACGGCAGCCCCGGCGCGAGCTCGTCGACCGCTCCACCCCAGCCCTGGGACATGGCATCGCTGCAGGCTGCCCTTCACAGCGCCTCGGCCGGCCCTTCGTCCTCCGGGAGTGCACCGGAGTGGTACCTCGACTCCGGCGCCGCGTCGCACATGACTTCTTCGCCCGGTAATCTCCTCTCTGCTCGCCCATCCTCTACTGATGCATGCATCATTGTTGGCAGCGGTGAGCGCTTGCCCATCACCCATGTTGGCAATGGCTCGCTGATCACCGGCACATCCCCGATTCCTCTTCGCAATGTTCTTGTTTCCCCTTCTCTTGTCAAAAATCTTCTTTCTGTTCGCCAACTTTGTCGTGACTATCCCATCTCTGTTGAATTTGACGCGTGTGGCTTTTCTGTTAAGGACCTCCAAACCAGGGTGGTGATTCTCCGATGTGATTCCGGCGGTGATCTCTACCCCGTGGTGCGGCCCAAACTTTCTTCCTCGTGCACCTTCGCCGGCGTTGCCATAACCGAACTGTGGCACCAACGCCTCGGGCATCCCGGCGCTGCCTCACTTCGCGCCGTCGCCGACGATCTGCACCTGGAGTTCCGCCGCGAGCCGCCCGTCTGTCATGCCTATCGCTTGGGCAAGCACACTAGGCTTCCGTTTCAGTCATCTAGCACCACTAGTTTTTTCCCTTTCCAGCTTTTACATCTTGATGTATGGACATCTCCCGTTGTAAGCATATCAGGCTATCAATTTTATTTGGTTGTGCTCGATGATTTCAGTCACTACGTCTGGACGTTCCCTCTGAAACACAAGTCTGAAACTCTCTCTTTTCTTGTTGATTTCTTCGCATATGTTCAGACCCAGTTCCAGCTCCCCATCTGAAACTCTCTCTTTTCTTGTTGATTTCAGTCACTACGCCTCACCTGTCCGTACACAAGTCAGCAGAACGGGAAGGCCGAGCGTGCCCTTCGCACGATCAACGACGGGGTCCGCGCACTCCTTTGTCATGGGTCCATGCCGCCGCGATTCTGGGCTGAAGCCCTGAACACCTCCACCTATCTCCTCAATCGCCGGCCGTGCCGCACCTCGGCACCATGCACCCCGCATGAGCTCCTGCTCGGTGTCGCCCCCGATTACTCGCAGCTGCGCGTCTTCGGGTGCTTGTGCTACCTGAACATCACTGCCACTGCTCGCCACAAGCTTGAGCCCCGCTCCATCGCCTGCGTCTTCCTCGGCTATCCTTCTGATCACCGCGGTTTTCGCTGTTTTGATCCCGTCTCGCGCCGCGTCCTGACATCCCGCCATGTTCTCTTTCACGAAACAGTGTTCCCCTTCGCGTCGACACCACCTGCTCACCCGATCTCTTCGTCCGCGCCGCCCGTCTCGTCTCCTGTCTTGCAGGTCCCGCTCGAGGTCAGGAGCCCTGTTGTGCCTGCGCTCTTGCCCAGTTCAACCGCGGGCGTCGGTTCTTCATCGGCCGCCTCAGCGACGCGTGTGCCCAACACGCCCCCGGTGCGTTCCAGCTCCACGGTCGGCTCTTCCACGACCGGCTCGTCTTCATCGGCCGGCGAGCCGCGTCGCCGGCGCCGGCGCCGCGTGCACCGCCCATCGCGCCATCGGCGCCCATGGTCACGCGTGCTCAGCGCGGCATCTTCCGCCCAAACCCGCGCTACTACGACGCGGCCACTGCCTCGACATCCATGTCGGTCTCGCCGGTTCCCAGCTCCGTCCGCGCTGCCGTCCGCGACCCGCACTGGCTTGCTGCCATGCGTGATGAGTATGATGCCCTCGTCCGCAACCGAACGTGGGAGCTGGTGCCACGTCCTCCCGGCGCTAACCTGATCACCGGGAAGTGGGTCTTCAAGCACAAGAACGACGCCGACGGTGCTCTGGCTCGCTACAAAGCACGCTGGGTCGTGCGTGGGTTCCGTCAACACGCCGGCATCGACTACAGCGAGACGTTCTCCCCCGTCGTCAAGCCGGCGACGATTCGCACGGTGCTCACCTTGGCCGCGTCGCGCGGCTGGCCGGTCCATCAACTCAACGTGTCCAATGCTTTTCTTCATGGCAACTTGGAGGAGGAGGTCTACTGTCTTCAGCCCGCAGGCTTCGTCGACCCTGACAAGCCAGAGCACGTCTGCCGCCTCTCCAAGTCTCTGTACGGGCTGAAGCAAGCCCCCCGGGCATGGTTCCTTCGCTTCGCGGGCTTCGTCAAGACACATGGCTTCTCTGCCACGCGCTCGGACTCCTCTCTGTTCACGCTCTGCCGCGGCGCAGACATGGCGTACCTCTTGCTCTACGTTGATGACATTGTGCTCACTGCGTCCACGCCGGCCGTGCTCCAACGCGTCGTCGCCGGCCTCACCAGCGAGTTCGCCATGAAGGACCTCGGGCCTCTGCACTTCTTCCTGGGCATCAAGGTCACGCGGACGCCGGCCGGGTTCTTCCTCTGGATGTGCTTGATCGCGCCGGCATGGACACCTGCCGTCCTTCTCCAACGCCCATCGACACCAAGAGCAAGCTCCCCGCCGCCGACGGGCCGCGCGTGGACGACGCCTCCGCCTACCGCAGCATCGCGGGCGCGCTGCAGTACCTCACCATCACCAGGCCCGAGATCGCCTACGCCGTCCAACAGGTCTGCCTGCAGATGCATGACCCACGCGAGTGCCATCTTGCTCTGGTCAAACGCGTGCTCCGGTATGTTCGCGGCACGGCACACCTCGGGCTGCACTTGCGCGCCTCGCGCACTCTGGATCTCCGCACGTTCACCGACGCCGACTGGGCCGGCTGCCCCGACACGCGGCGCTCCACCTCAGGCTTCTGCGTCTACCTCGGCGATGCCCTCGTCTCCTGGTCCTCCAAACGTCAGGCGACGGTCTCCCGTTCCAGTGCGGAGGCGGAGTACCGTGGTGTTGCCAACGCTGTGGCGGAGTGCGTGTGGCTGCGCCAGCTTCTCGGCGAGCTCTTCCTACCGGTCGACAAGGCGACGCTCGTCTACTGTGACAACGTGTCCGCGGTGTATCTCTCTGCCAACCCAGTTCACCATCGCCGCACGAAGCATGTGGAGCTCGACATCCACTTCGTGCGCGAGCGCGTGGCCCTTGGCGAGTTCCGTGTCCTTCACATCCCCACGCGCCAGCAGCTCGCCGACATCATGACCAAAGGCCTGCCCACGGATGTCTTCTCTGATTTCCGTTCCAGTCTTTGCGTCGCTGCCGCCGACGTCACGACTGCGGGGGGTGTTAGGCAGTAGTATGCCATCGTGTACGCACTCTGTATAGTCACCGCGTACACGTACGAGCACCAGTTCGTGTAGCCAGATCGTGGCACACGTCGGGTAGTTATCCACCCCATGATCTCCACTAGGTAGAGGTAGCACTAAGCTGTACATATAACCCCTGCCTGTGATGAATGAATGCGTGGTGTGAGTTCTCCCTAATCTCCCTCGTCAACGGGACCACCGCGTCGTCTCCGTCGACGGTGGCCGCCTGCCCTGTCGCCGCATCCTGGTATGTGCAGCTCACCTTCACCAGGCCGGTGGCGTCTTCGGCTTCTTCGGCTATGGGCACGTCCATGAGTATCAAGAAGCGCCTCTCCTCGTCTGCGTAGAGCTCGCCGACGTCCACGGAGGAAGCACGGCCATCGGCGTCCACGTGACTGTCGTAGCGGCCGGACATGACCTCCCGGACGTGCACGCCCGGATGCAAGCATGTCACGGCAATGCGTGCCTCCTGCACGACGACCGTGAGGAGCCCGCCGATGCACTGCGCGAACGCGTCCTGGACGATCGCCTGGTTCTCGATGAAGGAAAACGTGCTGCCGGTGGCCTCCGCAATGGTGTGCATGGCCGCCGCGTCGTGGTCCGTGCCGAAACCGAACGTTTGAACCGCCGGAGGCCGGACTCCCGCGCCGTTGTACCCCCTGAGCGAAGGCGGCACCAGGGTGATGTAGCTCGCAGCGTCTCTCCCTGCCGCGGTGAACGTGTCCTGCCCGTCGGAGAGAAGCATGACGCTGGCGACGGCGTTGACGTGCCGGCGGCAGTCAAGCACGTCGGCAGCGACGCGGAGGCCCTCGCCGATCAGGGTGGACACGGTCCGAGCCGGTCCGGTCCCGGTCCGAGCCGTCGTTTGGACCGGCCGCCGGCGGTCCGAGCCGGACCGGACCGAGCAGCCGAGCGGTCTTGTTTTCAGGGACCGGACCGGCGGCGACAAAGCCCGGGCTGGACCGAATGGACCGAACAGACCGGCCAACAACCACCAGCGTCGATGTGTGCGGGTGCAGCGGCGAGGTGGGCGATCGTGCGCGACTGATGTGGCGAAGTGGACGAGCGCGAGAAACTAACTGACAGCTAAAACTCTGGCAATACTGACGAACTGAATTTTCTGAAAGCTTGCAACACTTATCTAACTGACGAACTGAACGTGTGCATGCGTGAGCATGTCCATATCTTGGCTCAGTTTCAGGTTAGTTAGACTTGGCCGTTGTGGGAGCTCGTGGGATAGCACGATTTCAGCTCATGCAGCGGAACGTGGGATGGCACGGCCGAAACACCCGGGAAAAATAGAGAAAAATGCAGAAAAGTTGCAATCGGTTGCACGCAGCGCAAACATCTCGTGTTCATCAGAGTTGTTCCTCGCGTAGAGTTCATCGTCCAGCTATCATGTGCAGCAACAGAAAGGGCTGCCATGCTTGGGATCGACTCGAGGCCATGGCCGAGAACTCCAGATTGGCGGCAGTTCACGCACGACGGCGATGGCGAGCGGCGGCAAGAGGCTACGGCGCACGGGGAGGAGAGGAAGGAAGGAGAAGGCAAGCTCGGGGACATGGCAGTTCACCTCGAGGCTGCCGGTGGCCGCGACGACAAAGAACTGCGGCGGCGGTGACTACGTCTTCTCGGTCCGACCGAGCGGCTCGGTTAAAGACCGGACCGGACCGACATTTTTTCGGGCCGAAAACTGCATCCCGGACCGGCCAGTTTTTCTACCGGTCCTGGATCGTCCGGTCCGGTCCATAACGGGCCACGAGCGGGCCGAGAAGCCCGCTCGTTCCGTCCAGGCTGACTCGCCGATGTTGGTGGCGCCGCTCGCGTAGAGGGACTCCACGGCGAGCTTGGCAGCGGCCTTTCCCGCGTCGGACATGCGCGTGAGGCGGATCAGGCGGCTGGCGTTGTTGGAGAAGGAGACGACGGAGAGGCGGTCGGCCGGGCCGAGGTTGTCGATGACGAACCCCATGGCCTGCTTCAGCAGCGCCAGCTTGCGGCCGGCCATGCTGCCGCTGACGTCAAGCACGGTCACCAGGTCGAGCGACGCGCGCGCCGCCTCGGAGGACGGCGCCTTGGCGTGCACGAGCACCGCGAAGTTCTCCCGAGCGACGTCCCTCGCCAGTGCCGGGACCTCGCAGTGCGTCCTGATGACCACCGCGGCCCCTGATCCGCCGGTATTTGCCGACGCCGCCGGCTGTGCCGGGACGGTCGGCTCGTCGTCCTGGTACGTGCGGCGCACCTGCTGGGACGACGACGACGACGATGGTGGGGTGTTGACGGCGGGGAGGACGGTCCAGTGCGCGCCTTGCAGAGCGGGCAGTCGTGGTTGCCGTGCGCGACGCTGGCGGAGATGCAGCTGAGGTGGAAGGCGTGGGAGCACTCGGCCGTGAAGCCGGCCTGGCCGCGGACCATGCCGCCCAGGCAGATGGCGCAGACGTCGGCGTCATCCGCCATGCGCGCAGCTGCCGAGGATGGTTCGGATCGCATCTGGTGCACGACCGACGGAGTACGTACGGATACGATGTTGTTGTCTCGCTGTTGGATGATGAAGAGACGGCGTACGTATATATAGCGGGTCGGGTCGGGTCGGTTGGGTTACGTGGGGTGCTCGACGTAGTCTGGATCCGGAAACCAAGTTTCGTAGCCCGCGCGGTAACGAGGTGACAATATTTTCTTTCCAAAACATGCATGTAGATATATGGAAACGCAATGAACACCAGGACAAAACTAGTCGTGTGGTGTCGTCCCAAGGGCCAGCTGCAACCTGCACGAAGAGGTATATACTTTTTTTCTACAAGGAACAAGAAGAGGTATACTCCATGCATTTCCAAAAAAAAAATGGTCCTGATATTCACCACACGTGTGGCATATTAGACATGTGTCCACACACCGTGTGTGGCATACGTAGGAGGCAGCCCACACGGTTCGTGTGTGGGCGAACAATAGAACTGCCCACACGTGTGGGCGCGACTACTTCGTGCCACACGCCCAACAAGTACTAGTCATCCCCACCCGCGTGTGTGGCACGAAGCAAATCTGCCCACACGTCCTCGCGCAGCTACGTTAGTTACCCGCGGGATGGCAACTCTAGTTACCCCCGGGGATGGCAACTCTAGTTATCCCGGATGGCAACTGTAGTTGTAAAAGCATGGCAACTCTCTCTGTTTTGGTTAACTATAGTTACCCGCGGGATAACACTTTAGTTACCCGGGGATAGTTGTCATGTGTGTTTACCTAGTTGCCGCGTGTGGTTCAACCATAGTTGCCATGTGTGTTTACCTGGTTGCCACGTGCGCGCAACTGCAGTTGCCATCTAGCAACGAATCGTAGTTGCCATGTGTGTTTACGTAGTTGCCACGTACGCGCACTGCAGTTGCCATCTAACAACGTACGAGTGATGTGTGGGCGAAGAGCAGTTCGCCCACACGCGGTGGACTAGGTGATGACTGTGTGGGCAGAAACCGGTTCGCCCACACGGTGCAGCTGGCAACCGCGTGTTGTGGGTCGTGTGGGCGTTGGAGAGTTCGCCCACACACACGATGATGCCTACGTGGCACAGAAATTCCAACAGATTCCTTTAAAATTCATGCAAAATAGAATCAACGTGGATAAACGCGCGTGGACGAAGTGCAAACTGCCACACGTGTGGGCGTTATCTTTTCCAAAAAAAAAGGTATACTCCATGCAACCGACGTTGCCGTGCCAAACGATAGGGCAGCGGCTAGTAAATTCGGTCGCACATCTCGTGCTCACTCAAGCAAACAAAAGAACGGCTATCCTTCCTTTTTTTTCTTGAAAAAGTTTGTTTAAAATGAATCCAATGTATTATACAGTTTTGTCTAAAATACAAACCATCCCAAACATAATACAAATTACATGACGGTCTCTAGACCACCGAACAACTATTGTCACCGATAGAACGAGTTGTCGACGCGTCACTGTTGCCGCTCCCACACCGAAGTTGTTGATAACCCGAAAGATTTAGTGTGTGTGCCCCAAAAGGCCAATGCCCCGGAGCAGCAGTTGTCACAGTTGACCACTTGAATCGATATGAATAACCTAAAACTAAATCTCGCCACCGCGAATGCTCAGCGAGAAACACTAACCTCGCCGTCCCGAAGAGGTGGCATAAGGCCTATTGTTGTACATCTACCTAAGATATCTACGTTAGATATTGATCTAATCCATTTCGATGGACGGACTTGAGGAGGCGGAAAACCGACTCAAAGATGGAACGCCATCATCCGCTCAGGTGGCTCCCCAACAAGGACTAAAACCTCAGGCAATCTACTAGCTAAAGTCGAGGTACCAAGATTCGCCTCCCAGCCACCGGCCGTCGGAGCGGCACGCAGAGGGGAGGCAAAATCCACGGGCTCACACGCAGAGATTGATGGAAAGAAAGCTTTACCATACTCGCTTTGTGAGAGCGAAAAGAAACGCATGTGCTAATTTCGATCTCTCTTTAGTTTTGACTAAGAGTTTTGGTTTTGAAAAGTTGGCGAAATCAAACAATGTTCATGGATGTAAACAAATGTTTGTCAATATTAAAAATGTTCATCAAATTTAAAAATGCTCGCAAATTTGAAAAAGGTGTTAACGATTTAGAACATTCACGAGTTTAAAAACTCTACAGGAATTTTAGAAACGTTCAAGAAATTAAGAAAATATTCAGAAATTTGAAAATAATATTACTAACAAATTTGAAATATACCATTAAGTTGGAAGAATATTCACAAACTTAAAAGTTGTACGTAAATTTTAAAACCCTAACGAATTTGAAAAAAAACAAAGATTTACACATTCTTATATTTGATATAAATAAATAAATTACGTATAAAACAAACTCAAAAAGGAACAGGACAAAAACCAAGTAAAACAAAAGGACATACAAATAAAAGAAGAAACCTGAGACAAACTTGAAAATTCTTCCCAAAACCAGTGGAAAGGGGACTACATGGGCCGGATAATTACTAAACTCAACTTGGCGAACTAACGTCACGCAACGGAGCTGGTTCCTGTTTGGTGTTTTTTTTAGGGGTCCTGTTTGGTGTTTAAGGCGTAACTTATACTCCAGGTTTTTTTTTTTTTTTTTTTGAGATCAAACTTATACTCCAGGTGGCAGATCCTATTTGGCGCGCGACCATCCCTCCCCCCTCCCCCTCGCCCCAAGCCGGTCCAGCTAGCGAATTCACAATGCGTATGTTTGGGCCGGTCCAACTAGCCGATTCCGGTTTTGGGAAGGTTCTACAAACTGGTTTTTTCTTTTCTTGTTTTTCTTTATTTTATTTTATTTTCATCTTTCCTTTTTATTTTAATTTTCGTTTTCCTTTTCTTTTTTCATTTTCAGCGCAGGCTCCAGGAGCCTCAGTGCATAGCGGACGGCTAAAGCATGTTGATAATGTCAAGAGAGGACGGGGTAGACCGGACTTGACATGAGAAGAGTTCGTAAAGAGAGATATGAAGGATTGGAGCATCACCAAAGAACTAGCCATGGACAGGGGTGCGTGGAAGCTTGCTATCCATGTGCCAGAACCATGAGTTAGTCGCGAGATCTTATGGGTTTCACCTCTAGACTACCCTAACTTATTTGGGACTAAAGGCTCTGTTGTTATTGTTGTTGTTGTTGTTTGTTGTTGTTGTTTTCTTTTTTTATTTTCCTTGTTCTTTTTGTAGGTTTTTTATTTTTCTTGTTTATTTCCAAATTCACAAACATTTTCTGAAATCGCGGAACATTTTCTTCAAATTGGTGATTTTTTTAATTCGAACAATTTTTCAAATCAGTACACATTTTTTGAAATTCTGAATTGGTTCATAAGAATAAAAATGTTCATCGAATTAAAAACAATTCATGAGGCTTTGCCAAAATGTTCATCATATTAAAAAAAATCTTCAAATTCAGAAAATCTTCTCGAATTCAAAGCAATTCATCAAATTCAAAAAATGCTAATTGAATTTATAATTTGTTCATCAAATTCAAAACATGTTCATTAAATTAAAAATGATCATCCAAAATTTAAATTGTGTCCATCTAAATTCAAAAAATGTTCATCAAAATTCAAATACAAAGAGGTGCGGATCTCTCCATCGCTGCTAACTTTTCGTTGTCATTGAACCTGAATTCTAATTCATGTAGTTGAGTATCAAGTGTTGCCCGAAATACTTCCACCTGGAAATAATGCTCCTTAGTAAAACGATCTGGTTGGCGACGAGCACGACCACCACACAGAATGTAAGTTTCTCCCAAATCTGGAATATCAATGGAATGATTTACACAGAACTCAACAACTCTATCAAAAAAGGCCTTCCAACCATCATCTGATCTCATTTCATCAAGACGAACCTTTGTTGTGAACACTAGACACATGGCATTTACTATGTCCTGTGATTTCTTTTGCAAAGCTTGACCAAGATCTTCAGTTATCTCCAATATTTCTTCCATCAGCCATAAGACAAATATGAACTCAAAAGAGGACAAATAGTTGAAAGCAGTGTCTCCATCTGCACGAATTGAGCCAGGTGACCCATCAGATGCTATATCTTGAAGTACTGAATTTACCGTATTAAACACTTTCTTTAGGCTGGATATAGAACCTAAGTGAGATCCCATCTAGTGTCTCCAAGTCGTTTTAGTGTGTAGATCTGGTTTACCCCTTTACCAATTTCAATGTCCTCAATAGCTAGTAAGCGAGCTAGTTCCTCCAACTGGGCGTCACGAAGCTCATCATGGCGCGCAGAGGAGTCAACGGTGTTTACAATAAAAAGAAGTTTATGAAAGAATTGAGCAACGATAACCACTTCCTTCGATGCAGACACTAGCACAAGTTGCAAGCGATAAGCATAGCAATGGACATAATACACATAAGGGCATTCTTTGAGAAAAAGAGCTTGCAAGCCATTGAACTCCCCCCTCATATTACTAGCTTCGTCGTACCCCTGCCCACGAAGGTCCTGAACATCAAAAGCATGTTTGGATAACACAGAACTCAATACCTCTTTAAGTGTTGCGGCTTTGGTGTTCGTCACACGTATCAAGGCAAAGAACCGCTCTTGCAATATACAATCTTCATCAACAAATCTGATGCTCTCTTCTTGCTACATCACATGTCTCGTCCATTAGAATAGAAAACTTAGAATCCCCGATCTCTTCCCTGGTATGTTTCCTAACTTTCAATGCATAAATACCCAAAATCTCCTGTTGGATTTCATGTGATATGTACTTTGAACTGTATTCACTAGTAGAAAACAGGGATTTGGTCCAGCCCTGAAAAGCCCATTAATCCCGGTTCACTCACGAACCGGGACCCATGGGGGCATCGGTCCCGGTTCGTGAGGCCAGGGAGCCGGCCGGGCCTCGTGGGCCATTGGTCCCGGTTCGTCTGACCCCTTTGGTCCCGGTTCCAGAAACGAACCGGGACCAATGGGCCTGGCTCCTGGCCCACAACCATTGGTCCCGGTTTGTGGCTGGAACCGGGACCAAATGGTGTCCTTTAGTCCCGGTTCCAGCCACAAACCGGGAGCAATGGTCGGCCTATATATACCCCCTGCCCGCAAGCGAGCAGTGCACTGCTCTGTTTTTTTGGCCGGCCGTTGGGAGAGCTTTGTGGTTCTCTAGCTCACCTCCTATGCACATGAGGTGTTCGATGAAATGCCCGAGCCACACTTAATCTTTCTCCTCTCGAAGCTCCTTGTCCAAGCTCCATTTTCCTCAAGATTTGTCTAGGTTTGGTGGTCCGTCTTGTCCCGTCACCGTCCTCCCCGCCGTCGATCGCCCGCGCCCATCTCGGCGCCGGCACCACCGTGGTTAGCCTCTTCTTCTTATCTTCTTTCTAAAAGAAAAAAGTTCTTACTTGTATGATTTAGATAGATACTTGTGTAATTTTATTACTTTTATTATTGTTTGTTATTATATAGTGGGATGGTTTTGGTATCCGCACAGATGAGTTTTCGTCCGAAACCCTGATACTTCGAAAGAGATTGTCCGTTTTGTACACGAAGTGCATCCAGTTTTTGTCGTAACCCTCTCAACTTTTTAGCACATGCTATGTGGGTGAAATGATGATACCATGCCAACTTTCAACCTTTTCAGAGTTCATTTGTAATGCTTTTCATTTTTTAGGGTCATTTAGCTCAAAAAAATCAGTAAATGCATGAAAAATCCAGATGAAGTCAGAAAAGGCTGAAAATTGATGATGTGGCTTTGAATGGTGCATGTTGAACACACAAAAAGTCTGGAGTTGAAATAAGTTAAAAAAATAGAATGCCTTTGTAACATAAGAGTTTTCGTCCGAAACCCTGATACTTCGAAAGAGATTGTCCATTTTTTACACGAAGTGCATCTAGTTTTTGCCATAACCCTCTCAACTTTTTAGCACATGCTATGTGGATGAAATTATGATACCATGCCAACTTTCAACCTTTTCAGAGTTCATTTGTAATGCTTTTCAATTTCAGGGTCATTTAGCTTAAAAAATCAGTAAATGCATGAAAAATACCAGATGAAGTCAGAAAGGGTTGAAAATTGATGATGTGGCTTTGAATGGTTCATTTTGAACACACAAAAAGTCTGGAGTTCAAATAAGTTCAAAAAATGAAATACCTTTGTAACAGATGAGTTTTCGTCCGAAACCCTGATACTTCGAAAGAGATTGTCCGTTTTGTACACGAAGTGCATCCAGTTTTTGTCGTAACCCTCTCAACTTTTTAGCACATGCTATGTCGGTGAAATGATGATACCATGCCAACTTTCAACCTTTTCAGAGTTCATTTGTAATGCTTTTCATTTTCAGGGTCATTTAGCTCAAAAAAAATCAGTAAATGCATGAAAAATACCAGATGAAGTCAGAAAGGGCTGAAAATTGATGATGTGGCTTTGAATGGTGCATGTTGAACACACACAAAGTCTGGAGTTGAAATAAGTTAAAAAAATGGAATGCCTTTGTAACATATGAGTTTTCGTCCGAAACCCTGATACTTCGAAAGAGATTGTCCATTTTGTACACGAAGTGCATCTAGTTTTTGCCGTAACCCTCTCAAATTTTTAGCACATGCTATGTGGATGAAATTATGATACCATGCCAACTTTCAACCTTTTCAGAGTTCATTTGTAATGCTTTTCAATTTTAGGGTCATTTAGCTTAAAAAAATCAGTAAATGCATGAAAAATACCAGATGAAGTCAGAAAGGGTTGAAAATTGATGATGTGGCTTTGAATGGTTCATTTTGAACACACAAAAAGTCTGGAGTTCAAATAAGTTCAAAAAAAATGAAATACCTTTGTAACAGATGAGTTTTCGTCCGAAACCCTGATACTTCGAAAGAGATTGTCCGTTTTGTACACGAAGTAAATCCAGTTTTTGTCGTAACCCTCTCAACTTTTTAGCACATGCTATGTGGGTGAAATGATGATACCATGCCAACTTTCAACCTTTTTAGAGTTCATTTGTAATGCTTTTCATTTTCAGGGTCATTTAGCTCAAAAAAATCAGTAAATGCATTAAAAATACCAGATGAAGTCAGAAAGGCCTGAAAATTGATGATGTGGCTTTGAATGGTGCATGTTGAACACACAAAAAGTCTGGAGTTGAAATAAGTTAAAAAAATGGAATGCCTTTGTAACATATGAGTTTTCGTCCGAAACCCTGATACTTCGAAAGAGATTGTCCATTTTGTACACGAAGTGAATCTAGTTTTTGCCGTAACCCTCTCAACTTTTTAGCACATGCTATGTGGATGAAATTATGATACCATGCCAACTTTCAACCTTTTCAGAGTTCATTTGTAATGCTTTTCAATTTCAGGGTCATTTAGCTTAAAAAAATCAGTAAATGCATGAAAAATACCAGATGAAGTCAGAAAGGGTTGAAAATTGATGATGTGGCTTTGAATGGTTCATTTTGAACACACAAAAAGTCTGGAGTTCAAATAAGTTCAAAAAAATGAAATACCTTTGTAACAAATGAGTTTTCGTCCGAAACCCTGATACTTCGAAAGAGATTGTCCGTTTTGTACACGAAGTGCATCCAGTTTTTGTCGTAACCCTCTCAACTTTTTAGCACATGCTATGTGGGTGAAATGATGATACCATGCCAACTTTCAACCTTTTCAGAGTTCATTTGTAATGCTTTTCATTTTCAGGGTCATTTAGCTCAAAAAAATCAGTAAATGCATGGAAAATACCAGATGAAGTCAGAAAGGGCTGAAAATTGATGACGTGGCTTTGAATGGTGCATGTTGAAGACACAAAACGTCTGGAGTTGAAATAAGTTAAAAAATGGAATGCCTTTGTAACATATGAGTTTTCGTCCGAAACCCTGATACTTCGAAAGAGATTGTCCATTTTGTACACGAAGTGCATCTAGTTTTTGTCGTAACCCTCTCAACTTTTTAGCACATGATATGTGGATGAAATTATGATAGCATGCCAACTTTCAACCTTTTCAGAGTTCATTTGTAATGCTTTTCAATTTCAGGGTCATTTAGCTTAAAAATAATCAGTAAATGCATGAAAAATACCAGATGAAGTCAGAAAGGGTTGAAAATTGATGATGTGGCTTTGAATGGTTCATTTTGAACTCCCAAAAAGTCTGGAGTTCAAATAAGTTCAAAAAAATGAAATACCTTTGTAACAGATGAGTTTTCGTCCGAAACCCTGATACTTCGAAAGAGATTGTCCGTTTTGTACACGAAGTGCATCCAGTTTTTGTCGTAACCCTCTCAACTTTTTAACACATGCTATTTGGGTGAAATGATGATACCATGCCAACTTTCAACCTTTTCAGAGTTCATTTGTAATGCTTTTCATTTTCAGGGTCATTTAGCTCAAAAAAAATCAGTAAATGCATGAAAAATACCAGATGAAGTCAGAAAGGGATGAAAATTGATGATGTGGCTTTGAATGGTGCATGTTGAACACACAAAAAGTCTGGAGTTAAAATAAGTTAAAAAATGGAATGCCTTTGTAACATATGAGTTTTCGTCCGAAACCCTGATACTTCGAAAGAGATTGTCCATTTTGTACACGAAGTGCATCTAGTTTTTGCCGTAACCCTCTCAACTTTTTAGCACATGCTATGTGGGTGAAATGATGATACCATGCCAACTTTGAACCATGCAAAAAGAATGAATTAAAAAGTTTTTATAAAACTCTAATAGCAAAAAGAATGAACTAAAAAGGTTTCATAAAACTCTAATAGCAAAAAGAATGAACTAAAAAGAATCAATTAAATATAATATTTTTCAATAGCAAAAAGAAATAACTAAAAAGAATCAAAATAATATTAACTAAAATTATCAAAGTATTTATTTGTTAAAAACTTTAATAGTAAAAAAGAATGAACTAAAAAGAATCAATTAAATATAATATTTTTCAAAAGCAAAAAGAATCAAAATAATATTAACTAAAATTATCAAAGTATTTATTTGTAAAAACTTTAATAGTAAAAAGAATGAACTAAAAAGAATCAATTAAATATAATATTTTTCAATAGCAAAAAGAATCAACTAAAAAGAATCAAAATAATATTAACTAAAATTATCAAAGTATTTATTTGTTAAAAGCTTTAATAGTAAAAAGAATGAACTAAAAAGAAAATAAATAAAGCAAAAAAGAAACAAAAATACTGGATTTTTTTTAAAAAAATGCCGCCTACTGGGCCAACACGGCCTGCATATGGCTAGTTGGGCCAGGATGCAGGCCCGCATAAGGCTCAATAGGCCCACAGGCAGAGAGTGCGTTTAGGCCCGTAGGCCTGCTAAAGAGAGGAGCTCGAGAGGGTTGGCGCAGCAGCGCTTATAAACCACTCTCGGCGCCTCTCAACTAGCGAGGTGGGACTAAACTTCCACCACACCGCTGTGCCAGGCTATTGGTCCCGGTTGGTGCCACCAACCGGGACCAATGCCACCCTTTCGTCCCGGTTCGTGCCACCAACCGGGACCAAAGGTCTAGGCTTCCCGCCCTTTGGGCTGCTTAAAATAGACCTTTAGTCCTGGCACCAACCGGGACGAAAGGTGGGCATTGGTCCCGGTTGGTGACACGAACCGGGACCAATGCTCTCTGTATATAAGCAAACACTTGGAAATTTTTCAGTTTTCATCTACCAGTTGCCCCCGACGACGCCGAGCACATCGACGCCGCCAGGCTGCCCGAGCTCCCCGTCGCCGTCCGCCGCTCCCCGTCGCCGTCCGCCGCTCCCGACGCCGCCAGCTGCTCCACCGCTCCCTGCCCCGACGCACCGACCCCCAGTGAGCTCCCCTTCCCCTGCGCTGCCACCGCCGCTGCTCCTGCGCTGCCGCCGCGCCGCCGCCGCCGCCGCCCCTGCGCTGCCGCCGCCGCCGCCGCTGCCATTTTTTTTGTTCATAGAATTTTTTTTGTTCATAGCATTTTTTGTATATATGTATGCATTTACTGTTAATATACTCCGATGGATGTATATATGTATGTGTGTATGGATGGATGCATTTACTGTTAATATGATTTTTTTTGTTCATAGCATTTTTTGTTCATAGCATTTTTTGGTTCATATATTCAAGATGAGTTAATTAAAAGACTCACTAAGTTAAAATTTACCCCCTTCCTGATAACTTCGACATGAGGGGGGGACGTCGGACATGCATGAGAGAGAGGCGGTACGCTCGCCCGACCAACTATCGAGGCCACCCAAACCGTAGAAGAAAGAGCGTCGTTGTCGATCTACCCCGGCCCTCCCCGATAATTTCGACATGAGGGGGGACGTCGAACATGCATGAGAGAGAGAGGCGGTCCGCTCGCCCGACCAACTATCGAGGCCACCCAAACCCTAGAAGAAAGAGCGTCGTTGTCGATCTACCCCCTCCCCATTAACTTCGACATGAGGGGGGACGTCGGACATGCATGAGTGAGAGAGGCGGTACGCTCGCCCGACCAACTATCGAGGCCACCCAAACCGTAGAAGAAAGAGCATCGTTGTCGATCTACCCCGGCCCTCCCCGATAATTTCGACATGAGGGATGACGTCGGACATGCATGACAGAGAGAGGCGGTCCGCTCGCCCAACCAACTATCGAGGCCACCCAAACCCTAGAAGAAAGAGCGTCGTTGTCGAACTACCCCCTCCCCGATAACTTCGACATGAGGGGGGACGTCGGACATGCATGAGTGAGAGAGGCGGTACGCTCGCCCGACCAACTATCGAGGCCACCCAAATCGTAGAAGAAAGAGCGTCGTTGTCGATCTACCCCGGCCCTCCCCGATAATTTCGACATGTGGGGGGACGTCGGACATGCATGAGAGAGAGAGGCGGTCCGCTCGCCCGACCAACTATCGAGGCCACCCAAACCCTAGAAGAAAGAGCGTCGTTGTCGATCTACCCCCTCCCCGATAATTTCGACATGAGGGGGGACGTCAGACATGCATGAGTGAGAGAGGCGGTCCGCTCGCCCGACCAACTATCGAGGCCACCCAAACCGTAGAAGAAAGGGCGTCGTTGTCGATCTACCCCGGCCCTCCCCGATAATTTCGACATGAGGGGGGACGTCGGACATGCATGAGAGAGAGAGGTGGTCCGCTCGCCCGACCTACTATCGAGGCCACCCAAACCCTAGAAGAAAGAGCGTCATTGTCGATCTACCCCCTCCCCGATAACTTCGACATGAGGGGGGACGTCGGACATGCATGAGTGAGAGAGGCGGTCCGCTCGCCCGACCAACTATCGAGGCCACCCAAACCGTAGAAGAAAGAGCGTCGTTGTCGATCTACCCCGACCCTCCCCGATAATTTCGACATGAGGGGGGACGTCGGACATGCATGAGAGAGGGAGGCGGTCCGCTCGCCCGACCAACTATCGAGGCCACCCAAACCCTAGAAGAAAGAGCATCGTTGTCGAACTACCCCCTCCCCGATAATTTCGACATGAGGGGGGACGTCGGACATGCATGAGTGAGAGAGGCGGTCCGCTCGCCCGACCAACTATCGAGGCCACCCAAACCGTAGAAGAAAGAGCGTCGTTGTCGATCTACCCCCTCCCCGATTCGACATGAGGGGGGACGTCGGACATGCATGAGAGAGAGGCGGTCCGCTCGCCCGACCAACTATCGAGGCCACCCAAACCCTAGAAGAAAGAGCGTCGTTTTCGATCTACCCCCTCCCCGATAACTTCGACATGAGGGGGGACGTCCGACATGTCATGTGGAATTTTTTTTTGTTCATATAGAAAACTCCGGTAACATAGATTTATCAAGAATGCCCCCATTATGGATGTGCACAAGTTGATCCAATTTTTTTCTGATCTCATATATATATATATATATATATATATATATATATATATATATATATTCTTCTATATGTCACGTTGTCTGTCAAAGTATTGAAGAAATCCATGGCTTCATCATTAGCCGGAAGTAACATGCGTATGATGCTATGAAGCTCTTCAAAGTTGTTTTGGAACGGAGTTCCGGATAGAATAATTCGCTTTTTGGTACAAATTTCAGCAAAGGCCTTCCAAATAGCGATATTCGGAAGGCTCTTGCTGAACTTCGTACCAAAAAGCTAATTAATTATCCTACCCGGGACTCCGTTCCAAAACAATTTTGGAGAGCTTCGTACCATTATGCGCCTGTTACTTCCGGCTAATGATGAAGCCTTGGTTTTCTTGAATCCTTTGACACTAGACAACGTGACATATAGAAGGGTAGATGAGATCAGGAAAAATATGGACCATTTTCTGCACATTCAGAATGGCGCCATTTTGTTAAATCCCTTAAAGGTTAAGAGAATCCCTTGTTTGACATTCATGAGAGAGGCGGTCCGGACGTCGGACATTCATGAGAGAGGCGGTCCGGACGTCGGACATTCATGTTTGTATATTAATTGCCATGTTGTAATATTTGCAGAAACTATGGATCAAAGAGACTTGGAACAAGAACAGGTGTTGGGGGACATAATCCTCGCCGGACGTGATGTCTTGTCGTTTCTCAACGACACCGATGGTCTGGAAGGAGAGGATGATGGCTCCGGTGATCGAACAATGGAGGAGAAAGGACATGATCATGATGGCTCCGGTGACCGAATGCCGGAGGAAGAAGGAGACCATGATGATGGCTCCGGTGACCGAACGGAGGAGGGAGCTGTTGCAAAGTCCGGCGAGGTATATATATTAATTAAGCCTGTGCTGACTAGCTAATTGATGCATTAATTGTTTTGGTATGTACATATATTAACTCTTCTTTCTTCTTTTATAGCCCTCCGGATCGAGCCAAACTTCGGTAACGAGACGAGGCCCGAAGAAGAGGTTGCGCAAGGATGAAAGGTTCACGATCACAACACTCGCGGACGATGGCCTACCGATTGAACCCAAGCGGACCAAGGACGCATTTTCTACTCAGTGTGGAGCTATTGTTAGAGACAACATCCCGATCAGCATCAAGCAATGGAATAAGCCTAAGGACGACGCCCCTGAAGGTGGTTATGTCACCGATAGACAGAAAGATGATCTTTGGACCGCGCTGAAGGCAAATTTCACCCTACCGCGAGAGGAGGATCCGAATAAGCCAGTTATAGAGCCACTGGTCAAGGCGTGTGCTCTTAAGAAGATGGCAGATCTATTCAGGAGGTGGAAGAATGAGTTGAAATCAAAGTTTGTCGACAAAGGGGAGATTCCAGAATTCACCGACCGATTTGAGAAGATAAGAGATCACTGGCCCGCATTTGTGGCCTACAAGACATCGGACAAGAGTAAGAAAATGTCAGAGACAAACAAGAACAATGCTGCAAAGAAGCAGTATCACCATCACACGGGATCAGGTGGCTACCTCAAAGCCCGGCCGTTGTGGGACAAAGCTGAGAATGACCTGATTGCTAAAGGGGTCGTACCACAGACATTGAACTGGCCAGACCGTTCAAGGACTTGGTTCTTCGGGGTTGGGGGAACTTTGGACCCTAAAACAGGGAAGTGCCGTTGGACGGACGAGCAACTTGCAATACCCGTCACGAAGCTTCAGAAGTATATCACCGCAGCACAGGAAGGGACGTTCATTCCTGACAGAGAGAAGGACGAGCTGACTGAGGCCCTAGGGAATGCTGAGCACCCTGGACGAACACGAGGCACATCAGGCTCCGTTCCGTGGAAGGTTGGGTTTCCCGACGCAGGCGGTTACAGAAGCCGGGAGAGAAAGAGGACAGCGGAGCTGAGCGACATGCAGAAGATCAGTGCAAGACTACAAAAGCTAGAGGAACTTGAGAGCCAGCGAGCTGCCGGCCAACCATCTCAGCGGCACGAAGCTACCCCAGAAGCTACCTCGCCATCTCAGCGGAGAAGCAGCGTGGCTTCCACGGAGCCCGTTCAGCCTGACTTCATGGCTCCTATCTACCCCGTGGATACTATCACGGAGGCTCAACATTGCGAGCTTATGACGAAATATCGGAACCTCACTTTCAAGGCGGCTGTCGGCTCTGTTGCACCTCCTCAACCCAACGGAACTTTTCACTGCCTTCCGATTCCACATGGCTATGCTGTTGTGATGGTGGATGAAGTAATGGAGGGATTTGAGGAGCTCGAGCTTGACCACTCTACAGGTGAAGGGGAGAATCAGCTGGTTCGTGCTCTGAGGAGTACATGTCTATGGCAGAAGGAGTACACCAAGCTTCCAAACTGGACGCCTCCGCCTCCTCCGCCTCCTCCGGTGAGTCAGGGCACTCCGCCTCCTCCTCCTCCTCCTCCTCCTCCGGCGAGTGATCAGGGCACCCCGCCTCCTTCTTCGGCTCCTCCGACGCGTGAGGGCACTCCGCCTCCTCCTTCGCCTACTCCGATGCGTCGGAGCAGTCTGCCGCCTCCTCCGCCTCGTCGGCAACGGCGGAAGACAGACGCCCCCTCTCCGGCTCCTCCGGCGCGTCGGAGCACTCCGCCTCCTTCTCCGCCTCATAAGCAACGACGGAAGAGAGACGCCGCCGGTCCGGCGGCTAGCAGTACAAGCAGAGGCGGGAGGCAATTCAGATACGGTCCATCTCTCAAGCCTCTGGAAAAGTTACCATATGAGAGGACCGAGTCTGAAAACGAGGAGATATGTCGTGCCCAAGTGAGGGACCATTTTGCAAAGAAAACTCCACCTCCGAAGGAGAAGCTAGATCCGGTGAAAGTGAAGCGCACTATCGATGCCCTGAAGCGACCACCACCGCCTCCGCCGGATTCCAACTTTGTCCGCTGTATTAAAAAGACATATCAAGATGCGCGGCAGTCGGGAAGTACTTCCAGTGATGCAAGGTTAGCAAAACGAAGAAGTGGAAAAACAATTCCCCAGCTCGGCGAACAGGCGAACCAATCGTGCCCCCCGCTCAAGGTGTCTAGCCATATCGTCGCTAATCATCCGGGGATGGTGCCCGGTACCAATCCTGGTGATTACCTAAGCGATGATGTACAGTTTGAGCCGTTGGAGGTGGACGAATTCAGTTACCGGTACGGGCAGCCTCTCGTCAAACCTGATCATCCTCCTCTAACAACGATGATGCGAAAATTCCATGAATGGTACATGAAAACCTGCAGCGAGTCTGGGAGGTATACTTTGACGCTGAGAATTAAAGAGGAGCACGACCTCGTTGGAATGGATCAGTTGTCTGTTGAATTTGACGAGTTATTCTAGTTATACAATCAAAAGGCCCTCGACAAAACAATCTTGACTTGCTACTGTCTGTAAGTACTACTTCTGTAATTAAGTCTCTATATATAGCTCAGCTCTTTCATTGCATGTATATATAATTATCCTCACTATATAATGCAGATTGAAGATCGTCGAATGCAGAAAAGCACAAATCTATGACATTGGGTTCATTAACCCAAATATCATACATGAGTTTACGGTTAAAAACAATGTCACACAAACCGAGGATAACTTGCTACAATCGTTGCTTAAAAATCAAAACAAAGAGACAATACTCTTTCCTTACAACTTCAAGTGAGTGTTACTATCTTGTGCATATTCGGTTTCCCTTATTACTCGAGGTTATAGTAATGTAATTGATGAGTTATGCATGCGTGCGCAGGTTCCACTTTATTCTGCTAGAGATTAAGCTTGAGCGGGGAGTAGTAATCATCTTAGACTCGAAACGAAAAGATCCCCAGGAATATGCGGACATGATTGAAATGCTCCAGAAGTAAGTTCAATCGATCATTATCGCATCATATCAGCAACTTTGTTCATTTCCTAATATCAAGTAATTATTTTCTTTGTCTGGCAGGGTTTGGAAAGAGTTCACCGCAATTGTTCCGGCGCTGCCAAGGGAACTGCGATTTACACACCCGAAAGTAAGTACTACTAGCTAGTTTCGCGCATCTCCCAATGATTCTAGTTTCATCAATACCATTTATCATGCTTGATTATCAGTTTGATTGAACTCTATTTCTCGTAAAGTGCTTGTGGCAGGAAACCGGGAATGATTTTTGTGGATACTACGTTTGCGAGTTCATCTACAATGCGACGACCCCTAAGCGGGGCTACTCTGAAAAACAATTTCAAGTGCGTAAGCAATAATATTCACAATTTTATTTTATTACCATGATTTGTGTTGAGTTTCATTCATATATATGTATTGACCCCCTTCTTCAAATTAGATGTGGCAGATGTGGGATGAACTCCTACCACATGATCGCATACGAGCAATTCAAGAGGAATTGGCGGGATTCTTTCTTGACCACGTCATAAATAAAGCCAGAGAATACCATCTGGAATTTGACATTAGATGTTAGGGATTGTAAGAGATCTTATATTGTATATATGTAGCTAGTAGCGTCGGATAGATATACGAAAACTTGTTGTTCGACCAATCTCTCGGAGAAAGAGAGGTCGATCACTTTTCTCTGTATATGTTCATGACGATCTTGTGTACTTAATGGTTCCTTCATTTGCTTACTAGCTAGCGTGTCAAGTTCTCTCTATAGTAGCTACCGTCGACCAAGCACGGGGAAAGAGAGGACACTTCTCTCTATTAGCTAGCTAACACAATATGAAACCCCTAAATTAACCCTCCAAAACCCCCTAAACCCCCCCTTTCAAAAAAAAAACCCCAGCTCCTGCCAGATGCTGACGCGTGGATGCCTTTTGGTCCCGGTTGGTGTGACCAACCGGGACGAAAGGTCCTCCTGCCTGGGCTCACCGCAGTGGCCACGTGGAGCCCCTTTGGTCCCGGTTCGTAAGCGAACCGGGACTAAAGGTTTTGGGCTTTAGTCCTGACCCTTTAGTCCCGGTTCCAGAACCGGGACAAATGGGCCTCTGGAACCGGGACAAATGGGCCTTTTTCTACTAGTGATGGAGCATTCTCCAAAATAACTTCAGCAATCTCAGGGTTGAATTCTGCAAGGAGCTTTAACAATTCAATAAAGTTCCCTCTGTTCTTTGACACTGGAGTTTCATCATGGCCTCTAAATGCACAAGATTGTGTTGTAAGTCACTTAACAGCTGCAATTGATACTTTAACCCTCAGCTGGTTTCTTTCTATATCCCTGTGGTTGCCCACCGCTACAATATTTTCTAAATGGCCTTGCTGATTCAAGCAGTCATGTTATGCTTTGGTTGCATTATAAGGTTCGGAACCTATATGGTTTAAGAAATCACATTTCTTTCCACATGGACCTTCTTCCAGTTTACAAATCCGCGCACTATGAAGACATCTGAACCACCTCTCTTGTTTTTGTTTTTGCCGAAAAAGAAACAATAGAAGCAATATGCACGATGACTGTCCTCCGAGTACTCCAACCATGATGGGAAATCCTTGAACCAGTCGTACTTAGAGCGTTGTTTGCGACCTTTTGGACCATAAGCTTTGTAACTCTTCAAACGGGGCTGCATAATACCAAGCTTCAAATATGCTCGTCGCACATCGTCTCTTTGATTAGGTGGATATTGTGAAATTTGTGGACGTAGTGCTGGATCCCGCTGCAAGAATTCAATCCCTTGAAATATTACTTCATTTGTTTGAGTTTGATGGCTTTGTCCTTGCCGTTGAGGCATCGATGGATGTGGTCCGTGTTGCTCAAATTCGAGCAACAGAGGAGGTTGAAAATAGTGCGTTGGCTGAACAAGCATTGCTTCGATTGCCGTTGGTTCATCAACTGAATCACCTCTCTTTCTTTTGAAAAATGCATCAATCATTTTCCCCTTAAGCATCACTGGCTCCCTCTCACTGTAAAGGACATTTTATATTCAGTACAAAATGCAATTGAATAAATCCATTACGAGATGACCTAATTAGGCAACGTACAGGAGCAAAATAAAAGATCCAGTTAGCTAGCTTGCTAGGACGCCCGAGAGGGGAGAGATTGACTACTCACTCCGTCCGGATTTATTAGGCCCCCTCTTATTTTCGGCTAAAGTTTGACCTATAAATTTAACTAACAAAATCTAGACTACAAATCACAAAGATTATATTGTTGGAAAGCTCTTTCAAATACAAATCAAACAATATAATGTTTAATAGCATATACTTTATATTTTAGTAGTTTGTAGATGGTCAAAGTCTGACACAAAATACGAAGGGGCCCAATAAAACCCGGACGGAGGTAGTGGTAGACTAGGCAATATACAAGAGCAAAATCAAGATCCAGCGAGAGCAGCAGCTCACCAGCTCACTGCGGTTAGCCCTAGCCGGTCACCCGCCAGTCGCCAGCGGTCACCCCCCACGTCGCCACGCCGGCTAGCCACAGCGGCCGGTCTGCCGGACGCCGGTGCCCCACCCCCACGCTCAGGCGTCCGCGGTCGCAGGCGGCAGGTCAAAGGGGAAATCGATTTGGTCCTACGACATTGTTGGACGGTAGCTGGATTCGTTTGTCTCCAGGCAACGGAGACTAGTAGTTGATAAATGGGCCTTCTGCTTGTGGGCTGTATATAATATATAGGGGTAGTAAAAAAATCGTTTTCGCTGGGGCATGATGGCCCAGGTTCGTCCCCACGTAGCTCCGTCATTGCTCACGGTCCATATTGTATCCCACTTCGTGCGGCTGTCGATTAATAATGGGAAAACTTTGTTTTTGCCGCTCTAGCTTTTGCCCACTTTGCTTATGCCACTCTAAAATTTGACATTTCACTTTTGCCCTCTTAGCTTTTGACAATATATCACTTTTGCCATTCCATGGCAAAAGCCAAAATTTTAGAGTGGCAATTGTGATACATTGTCAAAAAATCAGAGCGGCAAAAGTGAAATAAAAAATTACCATTTTTGCCATGGAATGGCATTAGTGATGTATTGTCAAAAGTTAAGAGTGACAAAAGTAAGATGTCAAATTGTAGAGTGACATAAGTAAAGTGGGCAAAAGCTAGAGTGGCAAAAACAAAGTTTTCCCATTAATAATACTTTTCTTTCAACCGCAAAAAATAAAAAAATAAAAAAACTTAGCTTTTCCCCTAAAAAATAAAAAGTAAATTGTCCCTAACTTTTAATTTTGCTGTTCCTTTTTCTCACTTTTTTCCCCTTCCATTTGTGTTGTTGTGGACTCTGCACATTCCAACAATACAAAGACGCAAACCAACCTGTGGTTGGATGGTTGGAGGGACAGTGATATCCCCACTTCCCCAGCCCACCAGGGTTCAAGTCCTGGTGCTTGCATTATTCCTGGATTTATTTCAGGATTTCCGGCGATGCGCATTCAGTGGGAGGAGACGTTCCCGTCGACGACGAGGCGCCTACGGTGACTTCGTAAATCTCAAGATGATATGCCGGCTCAGTCTCTCGGAGGTGCTCATAGGGGTATGATGTGCGTGTGTGCGTTCGTAGGGGTGAGTGTATGGGCATGTATATGAGCGCTTGCGTCTGTACTGTGTTAAAAAAAATGGTACAAAGACATTTGTCCACACGTGTTTGAAAAAAAAAAAAGAGGAAGTCGACTGTTTGTTTTTTCCGAGACAACTGATGCATAGGTGGCCCTTTATGTCTGAGCCTATGTGCTTGTAGCGCTGGGGGAGCCGTCGCCGGAGGAGTTCACACGAGGCAGCAGCGATGCCGACGCGACGCACGCAAGAGCGCGTGGAAAGGCACCACGCACTACTACAGCCGGAGGAACGTTCCGGCCGGTGGACTGGACTGTGCAGCGGTGGACTGCGAGCGCGCCAGTGTGGTGGACTCTGAACGTTGGTGGACTGTACGTAGCGTCTAGGCGAACCAATCCACTCCTCTCCGCGTGAAAAGAAATCTAGCAAAAGGCGGACCAGAAACCACGAAGCAACTGCCCCTACCCCCTCCACCCGTCAACGGCCCCCACTATCCATCCACGTCGGGTCCACGCGTCGATCGTTATCCACCTCACATTTTCCTACATTTATTACAGCCCCTTCTACGACGTGCGATTTGTCAGGACAAAAATGTTCACGACGACTATAAAAGCGTTTGTGATAATTTTGACAATCTCAACGAACTAATATGTGGTTGAATTTTGACAATCGTTATCCACGCTCTGCTCCGTTGCCAGCCGTGCCGGCCGAGCCGTGCCCCTTTGCCGGCCGCGCCGGGAGGATTCCGGCGGCCAGGCTAAGGTCATGGGAGGCCACGGCGAGGTCAAGCTTGTCCAATTCGAACCGGCGGCGATCGATTGCGGCGTCCAGCGGCCTTTTTCCGGTGTGCGGTGATGAATTCCGACGAGTTTAGGACGGATTCCGGCAAACTCCGCGGTGGCGTGTTTGCTCCGACGAGGTTTGACCGGTATACAGGGCCCCTTCGGTTCGGCCTTCCAACCTTCAGATATAAGGGTTTCGGGTGTGAATTTTCCGTGCCCCTTAAAAAATTTACGGGTTGGACCACTTTTACGGTTTCTGTTCTGGACATTTTTTTCGACCAAAACCGTAAAAACGCAAAAAAATTACGGGTTTGACCACTTATACGGGGTCTGCCAGAGATACTCTTAGAAGGACAGTAGTATCTCCAGCCTACCAGGGTTCAAGTCCTGGTGCTCGCATTATTACTAGATATATTTCAGGATTTCCGACGATGCATATTCAGTGAGAGGAGACGTTCGCCTTGATGACGAGACACATACAGTGACTTTGTAAATCTCAAGATGATATGTCGACTTAGTCTCTCGGAGATACACATAGAGATAGGGTGTCGTGTGTACGTTCATAGGGGTGAGTGTATGCGCGCGTATATGATCGCCTACCGTGTTAAAAAAAACATAAAGTATTGGCTCAGTCTCTCACAAGAGCAACTCCAACCGTGCGACCCAAACATACACTAGTTTTTGTTCATTTGCGTCGGCCTAGCGGACATGTTTGTCCGCTTTTTCATTTGGATCAAGCAGCGCGCTCAGCGGTAGCTGATCCATTTTGGATGGTTGCATGGGTGGGAGAAGAGAGAGAAAAAGGAGGAGAGAGAGATGAGATGGGATGGGTGAGTGGATGGCAGGTGGGCCACGTGACACATGAAGTGGATAGAGGCGAACGAAGAAGACACAGAAAACGTTTGTTTTGTGTCCGCCTCCGACCTAAAAGTGGATCAAATTTGGGACGGAATTGGGTTCGCGCGGACACAAAGTAGACGAAAAATGAAAATGGGTCTTTGCCACCGTTTTTGTTCGTAGCGACCCAAAAAGACGCGGACGGACGAAATGGGTTGCCCGGTTGCAGTTGCTCTAAGGGCATGGCCAATGCATAGCCTCAAGGTGATGCCCGGTATGTCACGTAGGATTGGATGCCAGGAAAAGTAGGTTCGGATGAGGAAGCGGGATCCTTTGCATGAAAATGGGTCTTTGCCACCGTTTTTGTTCGTAGCGACCCAAAAAGACGCGGACGGACGAAATGGGTTGCCCGGTTGCAGTTGCTCTAAGGGCATGGCCAATGCATAGCCTCAAGGTGATGCCCGGTATGTCACGTAGGATCGGATGCCAGGAAAAGTAGGTTCGGATGAGGAAGCGGGATCCTTTGCATGAAAATGGGTCTTTGCCACCGTTTTTGTTCGTAGCGACCCAAAAAGACGCGGACGGACGAAATGGGTTGCCCGGTTGCAGTTGCTCTAAGGGCATGGCCAACGCATAGCCTCAAGGTGATGCCCGGTATGTCACGTAGGATCGGATGCCAGGAAAAGTAGGTTCGGATGAGGAAGCGGGATCCTTTGCATGAAAATGGGTCTTTGCCACCGTTTTTGTTCGTAGCGACCCAAAAAGACGCGGACGGACGAAATGGGTTGCCCGGTTGCAGTTGCTCTAAGGGCATGGCCAACGAATAGCCTCAAGGTGATGCCCGGTATGTCACGTAGGATCGGATGCCAGGAAAAGTAGGTTCGGATGAGGAAGCGGGATCCTTTGCATGAAAATGGGTCTTTGCCACCGTTTTTGTTCGTAGCGACCCAAAAATACGCGGACGGACGAAATGGGTTGCCCGGTTGCAGTTGCTCTAAGGGCATGGCCAACGCATAGCCTCAAGGTGATGCCCGGTATGTCACGTAGGATCGGATGCCAGGAAAAGTAGGTTCGGATGAGGAAGCGGGATCCTTTGCATGAAAATGGGTCTTTGCCACCGTTTTTGTTCGTAGCGACCCAAAAAGACGCGGACGGACGAAATGGGTTGCCCGGTTGCAGTTGCTCTAAGGGCATGGCCAACGCATAGCCTCAAGGTGATGCCCGGTATGTCACGTAGGATCGGATGCCAGGAAAAGTAGGTTCGGATGAGGAAGCGGGATCCTTTGCATGAAAATGGGTCTTTGCCACCGGTTTTGCTCGTAGCGACCCAAAAAGACGCGGACGGACGAAATGGGTTGCTCGGTTGCAGTTGCTCTAAGGGCATGGCCAACGCATAGCCTCAAGGTGATGCCCGGTATGTCACGTAGGATCGGATGCCAGGAAAAGTAGGTTCGGATGAGGAAGCGGGATCCTTTGCATGAAAATGGGTCTTTGCCACCGTTTTTCCTCGTAGCGACCCAAAAAGACGCGGACGGACGAAATGGGTTGCCCGGTTGCAGCTGCTCTAAGGGCATGGCCAACGCATAGCCTCAAGGTGATGCCCGGTATGTCACGTAGGATCGGATGCCAGGAAAAGTAGGTTCGGATGAGGAAGCGGGATCCTTTGCATGAAAATGGGTCTTTGCCACCGTTTTTGCTCGTAGCGACCCAAAAAGACGCGGACGGACGAAATGGGTTGCCCGGTTGCAGCTGCTCTAAGGGCATGGCCAACGCATAGCCTCAAGGTGATGCCCGGTATGTCACGTAGGATCGGATGCCAGGAAAAGTAGGTTCGGATGAGGAAGCGGGATCCTTTGCATGAAAATGGGTCTTTGCCACCGTTTTTGCTCGTAGCGACCCAAAAAGACGCGGACGGACGAAATGGGTTGCCCGGTTGCAGCTGCTCTAAGGGCATGGCCAACGCATAGCCTCAAGGTGATGCCCGGTATGTCACGTAGGATCGGATGCCAGGAAAAGTAGGTTCGGATGAGGAAGCGGGATCCTTTGCATGAAAATGGGTCTTTGCCACCGTTTTTGTTCGTAGCGACCCAAAAAGACGCGGACGGACGAAATGGGTTGCCCGGTTGCAGTTGCTCTAAGGGCATGGCCAACGCATAGCCTCAAGGTGATGCCCGGTATGTCACGTAGGATCGGATGCCAGGAAAAGTAGGTTCGGATGAGGAAGCGGGATCCTTTGCATGAAAATGGGTCTTTGCCACCGTTTTTGTTCGTAGCGACCCAAAAAGACGCGGACGGACGAAATGGGTTGCCCGGTTGCAGTTGCTCTAAGGGCATGGCCAACGCATAGCCTCAAGGTGATGCCCGGTATGTCACGTAGGATCGGATGCCAGGAAAAGTAGGTTCGGATGAGGAAGCGGGATCCTTTGCATGAAAATGGGTCTTTGCCACCGTTTTTGGTCGTAGCGACCCAAAAAGACGCGGACGGACGAAATGGGTTGCCCGGTTGAAGTTGCTCTAAGGGCATGGCCAACGCATAGCCTCAAGGTGATGCCCGGTATGTCACGTAGGATCGGATGCCAGGAAAAGTAGGTTCGGATGAGGAAGCGGGATCCTTTGCATGAAAATGGGTCTTTGCCACCGTTTTTGTTCGTAGCGACCCAAAAAGACGCGGACGGACGAAATGGGTTGCCCGGTTGCAGTTGCTCTAAGGGCATGGCCAACGCATAGCCTCAAGGTGATGCCCGGTATGTCACGTAGGATCGGATGCCAGGAAAAGTAGGTTCGGATGAGGAAGCGGGATCCTTTGCATGAAAATGGGTCTTTGCCACCGTTTTTGTTCGTAGCGACCCAAAAAGACGCGGACGGACGAAATGGGTTGCCCGGTTGCAGTTGCTCTAAGGGCATGGCCAACGCATAGCCTCAAGGTGATGCCCGGTATGTCACGTAGGATCGGATGCCAGGAAAAGTAGGTTCGGATGAGGAAGCGGGATCCTTTGCATGAAAATGGGTCTTTGCCACCGTTTTTGTTCGTAGCGACCCAAAAAGACGCGGACGGACGAAATGGGTTGCCCGGTTGCAGTTGCTCTAAGGGCATGGCCAACGCATAGCCTCAAGGTGATGCCCGGTATGTCACGTAGGATCGGATGCCAGGAAAAGTAGGTTCGGATGAGGAAGCGGGATCCTTTGCATGAAAATGGGTCTTTGCCACCGTTTTTGTTCGTAGCGACCCAAAAAGACGCGGACGGACGAAATGGGTTGCCCGGTTGCAGTTGCTCTAAGGGCATGGCCAACGCATAGCCTCAAGGTGATGCCCGGTATGTCACGTAGGATCGGATGCCAGGAAAAGTAGGTTCGGATGAGGAAGCGGGATCCTTTGCATGAAAATGGGTCTTTGCCACCGTTTTTGTTCGTAGCGACCCAAAAAGACGCGGACGGACGAAATGGGTTGCCCGGTTGCAGTTGCTCTAAGGGCATGGCCAACGCATAGCCTCAAGGTGATGCCCGGTATGTCACGTAGGATCGGATGCCAGGAAAAGTAGGTTCGGATGAGGAAGCGGGATCCTTTGCATGAAAATGGGTCTTTGCCACCGTTTTTGTTCGTAGCGACCCAAAAAGACGCGGATGGACGAAATGGGTTGCCCGGTTGCAGTTGCTCTAAGGGCATGGCCAACGCATAGCCTCAAGGTGATGCCCGGTATGTCACGTAGGATCGGATGCCAGGAAAAGTAGGTTCGGATGAGGAAGCGGGATCCTTTGCATGAAAATGGGTCTTTGCCACCGTTTTTGTTCGTAGCGACCCAAAAAGACGCGGACGGACGAAATGGGTTGCCCGGTTGCAGTTGCTCTAAGGGCATGGCCAACGCATAGCCTCAAGGTGATGCCCGGTATGTCACGTAGGATCGGATGCCAGGAAAAGTAGGTTCGGATGAGGAAGCGGGATCCTTTGCATGAAAATGGGTCTTTGCCACCGTTTTTGTTCGTAGCGACCCAAAAAGACGCGGATGGACGAAATGGGTTGCCCGGTTGCAGTTGCTCTAAGGGCATTGCCAACGCATAGCCTCAAGGTGATGCCCGGTATGTCACGTAGGATCGGATGCCAGGAAATGTAGGTTCGGATGAGGAAGCGGGATCCTTTGCATGAAAATGGGTCTTTGCCACCGTTTTTGTTCGTAGCGACCCAAAAAGACGCGGACGGACGAAATGGGTTGCCCGGTTGCAGTTGCTCTAAGGGCATGGCCAACGCGTAGCCTCAAGGTGATGCCCGGTATGTGACGTAGGATCGGATGCCAGGAAAAGTAGGTTCGGATGAGGAAGCGGGATCCTTTGCATGAAAATGGGTCTTTGCCACCGTTTTTGTTCGTAGCGACCCAAAAAGACGCGGACGGACGAAATGGGTTGCCCGGTTGCAGTTGCTCTAAGGGCATGGCCAACGCACAGCCTCAAGGTGATGCCCGGTATGTCACGTAGGATCGGATGCCAGGAAAAGTAGGTTCGGATGAGGAAGCGGGATCCTTTGCATGAAAATGGGTCTTTGCCACCGTTTTTGTTCGTAGCGACCCAAAAAGACGCGGACGGACGAAATGGGTTGCCCGGTTGCAGTTGCTCTAAGGGCATGGCCAACGCACAGCCTCAAGGTGATGCCCGGTATGTCACGTAGGATCGGATGCCAGGAAAAGTAGGTTCGGATGAGGAAGCGGGATCCTTTGCATGAAAATGGGTCTTTGCCACCGTTTTTGTTCGTAGCGACCCAAAAAGACGCGGACGGACGAAATGGGTTGCCCGGTTGCAGTTGCTCTAAGGGCATGGCCAACGCACAGCCTCAAGGTGATGCCCGGTATGTCACGTAGGATCGGATGCCAGGAAAAGTAGGTTCGGATGAGGAAGCGGGATCCTTTGCATGAAAATGGGTCTTTGCCACCGTTTTTGTTCGTAGCGACCCAAAAAGACGCGGACGGACGAAATGGGTTGCCCGGTTGCAGTTGCTCTAAGGGCATGGCCAACGCACAGCCTCAAGGTGATGCCCGGTATGTCACGTAGGATCGGATGCCAGGAAAAGTAGGTTCGGATGAGGAAGCGGGATCCTTTGCATTAAAATGGGTCTTTGCCACCGTTTTTGTTCGTAGCGACCCAAAAAGACGCGGACGGACGAAATGGGTTGCCCGGTTGCAGTTGCTCTAAGGGCATGGCCAACGCACAGCCTCAAGGTGATGCCCGGTATGTCACGTAGGATCGGATGCCAGGAAAAGTAGGTTCGGATGAGGAAGCGGGATCCTTTGCATGAAAATGGGTCTTTGCCACCGTTTTTGTTCGTAGCGACCCAAAAAGACGCGGACGGACGAAATGGGTTGCCCGGTTGCAGTTGCTCTAAGGGCATGGCCAACGCGTAGCCTCAAGGTGATGCCCGGTATGTCACGTAGGATCGGATGCCAGGAAAAGTAGGTTCGGATGAGGAAGCGGGATCCTTTGCATGAAAATGGGTCTTTGCCACCGTTTTTGTTCGTAACGACCCAAAAAGACGCGGACGGACGAAATGGGTTGCCCGGTTGCAGTTGCTCTAAGGGCATGGCCAACGCACAGCCTCAAGGTGATGCCCGGTATGTCACGTAGGATCGGATGCCAGGAAAAGTAGGTTCGGATGAGGAAGCGGGATCCTTTGCATGAAAATGGGTCTTTGCCACCGTTTTTGTTCGTAGCGACCCAAAAAGACGCGGACGGACGAAATGGGTTGCCCGGTTGCAGTTGCTCTAAGGGCATTGCCAACGCATAGCCTCAAGGTGATGCCCGGTATGTCACGTAGGATCGGATGCCAGGAAAAGTAGGTTCGGATGAGGAAGCGGGATCCTTTGCATGAAAATGGGTCTTTGCCACCGTTTTTGTTCGTAGCGACCCAAAAAGACGCGGACGGACGAAATGGGTTGCCCGGTTGCAGTTGCTCTAAGGGCATGGCCAACGCACAGCCTCAAGGTGATGCCCGGTATGTCACGTAGGATCGGATGCCAGGAAAAGTAGGTTCGGATGAGGAAGCGGGATCCTTTGCATGAAAATGGGTCTTTGCCACCGTTTTTGTTCGTAGCGACCCAAAAAGACGCGGACGGACGAAATGGGTTGCCCGGTTGCAGTTGCTCTAAGGGCATGGCCAACGCACAGCCTCAAGGTGATGCCCGGTATGTCACGTAGGATCGGATGCCAGGAAAAGTAGGTTCGGATGAGGAAGCGGGATCCTTTGCATGAAAATGGGTCTTTGCCACCGTTTTTGTTCGTAGCGACCCAAAAAGACGCGGACGGACGAAATGGGTTGCCCGGTTGCAGTTGCTCTAACGGCATGGCCAACGCACAGCCTCAAGGTGATGCCCGGTATGTCACGTAGGATCGGATGCCAGGAAAAGTAGGTTCGGATGAGGAAGCGGGATCCTTTGCATTAAAATGGGTCTTTGCCACCGTTTTTGTTCGTAGCGACCCAAAAAGACGCGGACGGATGAAATGGGTTGCCCGGTTGCAGTTGCTCTAAGGGCATGGCCAACGCACAGCCTCAAGGTGATGCCCGGTATGTCACGTAGGATCGGATGCCAGGAAAAGTAGGTTCGGATGAGGAAGCGGGATCCTTTGCATGAAAATGGGTCTTTGCCACCGTTTTTGTTCGTAGCGACCCAAAAAGACGCGGACGGACGAAATGGGTTGCCCGGTTGCAGTTGCTCTAAGGGCATGGCCAACGCATAGCCTCAAGGTGATGCCCGGTATGTCACGTAGGATCGGATGCCAGGAAAAGTAGGTTCGGATGAGGAAGCGGGATCCTTTGCATGAAAATGGGTCTTTGCCACCGTTTTTGTTCGTAGCGACCCAAAAAAACGCGGACGGACGAAATGGGTTGCCCGGTTGCAGTTGCTCTAAGGGCATGGCCAACGCATAGCCTCAAGGTGATGCCCGGTATGTCACGTAGGATCGGATGCCAGGAAAAGTAGGTTCGGATGAGGAAGCGGGATCCTTTGCATGAAAATGGGTCTTTGCCACCGTTTTTGTTCGTAGCGACCCAAAAAGACGCGGACGGACGAAATGGGTTGCCCGGTTGCAGTTGCTCTAAGGGCATGGCCAACGCATAGCCTCAAGGTGATGCCCGGTATGTCACGTAGGATCGGATGCCAGGAAAAGTAGGTTCGGATGAGGAAGCGGGATCCTTTGCATGAAAATGGGTCTTTGCCACCGTTTTTGTTCGTAGCGACCCAAAAAGACGCGGATGGACGAAATGGGTTGCCCGGTTGCAGTTGCTCTAAGGGCATTGCCAACGCATAGCCTCAAGGTGATGCCCGGTATGTCACGTAGGATCGGATGCCAGGAAAAGTAGGTTCGGATGAGGAAGCGGGATCCTTTGCATGAAAATGGGTCTTTGCCACCGTTTTTGTTCGTAGCGACCCAAAAAGACGCGGACGGACGAAATGGGTTGCCCGGTTGCAGTTGCTCTAAGGGCATGGCCAACGCATAGCCTCAAGGTGATGCCCGGTATGTCACGTAGGATCGGATGCCAGGAAAAGTAGGTTCGGATGAGGAAGCGGGATCCTTTGCATGAAAATGGGTCTTTGCCACCGTTTTTGTTCGTAGCGACCCAAAAAGACGCGGACGGACGAAATGGGTTGCCCGGTTGCAGTTGCTCTAAGGGCATGGCCAACGCATAGCCTCAAGGTGATGCCCGGTATGTCACGTAGGATCGGATGCCAGGAAAAGTAGGTTCGGATGAGGAAGCGGGATCCTTTGCATGAAAATGGGTCTTTGCCACAGTTTTTGTTCGTAGCGACCCAAAAAGACGCGGACGGACGAAATGGGTTGCCCGGTTGCAGTTGCTCTAAGGGCATGGCCAACGCATAGCCTCAAGGTGATGCCCGGTATGTCACGTAGGATCGGATGCCAGGAAAAGTAGGTTCCGATGCGGAAGCGGGATCCTTTGCATGAAAATGGGTCTTTGCCACCGTTTTTGTTCGTAGCGACCCAAAAAGACGCGGACGGACGAAATGGGTTGCCCGGTTGCAGTTGCTCTAAGGGCATGGCCAACGCATAGCCTCAAGGTGATGCCCGGTATGTCACGTAGGATCGGATGCCAGGAAAAGTAGGTTCGGATGCGGAAGCGGGATCCTTTGCATGAAAATGGGTCTTTGCCACCGTTTTTGTTCGTAGCGACCCAAAAAGACGCGGACGGACGAAATGGGTTGCCCGGTTGCAGTTGCTCTAAGGGCATGGCCAACGCATAGCCTCAAGGTGATGCCCGGTATGTCACGTAGGATCGGATGCCAGGAAAAGTAGGTTCGGATGAGGAAGCGGGATCCTTTGCATGAAAATGGGTCTTTGCCACCGTTTTTGTTCGTAGCGACCCAAAAAGACGCGGACGGACGAAATGGGTTGCCCGGTTGCAGTTGCTCTAAGGGCATGGCCAACGCACAGCCTCAAGGTGATGCCCGGTATGTCACGTAGGATCGGATGCCAGGAAAAGTAGGTTCGGATGAGGAAGCGGGATCCTTTGCATTAAAATGGGTCTTTGCCACCGTTTTTGTTCGTAGCGACCCAAAAAGACGCGGACGGACGAAATGGGTTGCCCGGTTGCAGTTGCTCTAAGGGCATGGCCAACGCACAGCCTCAAGGTGATGCCCGGTATGTCACGTAGGATCGGATGCCAGGAAAAGTAGGTTCGGATGAGGAAGCGGGATCCTTTGCATGAAAATGGGTCTTTGCCACCGTTTTTGTTCGTAGCGACCCAAAAAGACGCGGATGGACGAAATGGGTTGCCCGGTTGCAGTTGCTCTAAGGGCATTGCCAACGCATAGCCTCAAGGTGATGCCCGGTATGTCACGTAGGATCGGATGCCAGGAAAAGTAGGTTCGGATGAGGAAGCAGGATCCTTTGCATGAAAATGGGTCTTTGCCACCGTTTTTGTTCGTAGCGACCCAAAAAGACGCGGACGGACGAAATGGGTTGCCCGGTTGCAGTTGCTCTAAGGGCATGGCCAACGCATAGCCTCAAGGTGATGCCCGGTATGTCACGTAGGATCGGATGCCAGGAAAAGTAGGTTCGGATGAGGAAGCGGGATCCTTTGCATGAAAATGGGTCTTTGCCACCGTTTTTGTTCGTAGCGACCCAAAAAGACGCGGACGGACGAAATGGGTTGCCCGGTTGCAGTTGCTCTAAGGGCATGGCCAACGCATAGCCTCAAGGTGATGCCCGGTATGTCACGTAGGATCGGATGCCAGGAAAAGTAGGTTCGGATGAGGAAGCGGGATCCTTTGCATGAAAATGGGTCTTTGCCACCGTTTTTGTTCGTAGCGACCCAAAAAGACGCGGACGGACGAAATGGGTTGCCCGGTTGCAGTTGCTCTAAGGGCATGGCCAACGCACAGCCTCAAGGTGATGCCCGGTATGTCACGTAGGATCGGATGCCAGGAAAAGTAGGTTCGGATGAGGAAGCGGGATCCTTTGCATGAAAATGGGTCTTTGCCACCGTTTTTGTTCGTAGCGACCCAAAAAGACGCGGACGGACGAAATGGGTTGCCCGGTTGCAGTTGCTCTAAGGGCATGGCCAACGCATAGCCTCAAGGTGATGCCCGGTATGTCACGTAGGATCGGATGCCAGGAAAAGTAGGTTCGGATGAGGAAGCGGGATCCTTTGCATGAAAATGGGTCTTTGCCACCGTTTTTGTTCGTAGCGACCCAAAAAGACGCGGACGGACGAAATGGGTTGCCCGGTTGCAGTTGCTCTAAGGGCATGGCCAACGCGTAGCCTCAAGGTGATGCCCGGTATGTCACGTAGGATCGGATGCCAGGAAAAGTAGGTTCGGATGAGGAAGCGGGATCCTTTGCATGAAAATGGGTCTTTGCCACCGTTTTTGTTCGTAGCGACCCAAAAAGACGCGGACGGACGAAATGGGTTGCCCGGTTGCAGTTGCTCTAAGGGCATGGCCAACGCACAGCCTCAAGGTGATGCCCGGTATGTCACGTAGGATCGGATGCCAGGAAAAGTAGGTTCGGATGAGGAAGCGGGATCCTTTGCATGAAAATGGGTCTTTGCCACCGTTTTTGTTCGTAGCGACCCAAAAAGACGCGGACGGACGAAATGGGTTGCCCGGTTGCAGTTGCTCTAAGGGCATGGCCAACGCACAGCCTCAAGGTGATGCCCGGTATGTCACGTAGGATCGGATGCCAGGAAAAGTAGGTTCGGATGAGGAAGCGGGATCCTTTGCATGAAAATGGGTCTTTGCCACCGTTTTTGTTCGTAGCGACCCAAAAAGACGCGGACGGACGAAATGGGTTGCCCGGTTGCAGTTGCTCTAAGGGCATGGCCAACGCACAGCCTCAAGGTGATGCCCGGTATGTCACGTAGGATCGGATGCCAGGAAAAGTAGGTTCGGATGAGGAAGCGGGATCCTTTGCATGAAAATGGGTCTTTGCCACCGTTTTTGTTCGTAGCGACCCAAAAAGACGCGGACGGACGAAATGGGTTGCCCGGTTGCAGTTGCTCTAAGGGCATGGCCAACGCACAGCCTCAAGGTGATGCCCGGTATGTCACGTAGGATCGGATGCCAGGAAAAGTAGGTTCGGATGAGGAAGCGGGATCCTTTGCATGAAAATGGGTCTTTGCCACCGTTTTTGTTCGTAGCGACCCAAAAAGACGCGGACGGACGAAATGGGTTGCCCGGTTGCAGTTGCTCTAAGGGCATGGCCAACGCACAGCCTCAAGGTGATGCCCGGTATGTCACGTAGGATCGGATGCCAGGAAAAGTAGGTTCGGATGAGGAAGCGGGATCCTTTGCATTAAAATGGGTCTTTGCCACCGTTTTTGTTCGTAGCGACCCAAAAAGACGCGGACGGACGAAATGGGTTGCCCGGTTGCAGTTGCTCTAAGGGCATGGCCAACGCACAGCCTCAAGGTGATGCCCGGTATGTCACGTAGGATCGGATGCCAGGAAAAGTAGGTTCGGATGAGGAAGCGGGATCCTTTGCATGAAAATGGGTCTTTGCCACCGTTTTTGTTCGTAGCGACCCAAAAAGACGCGGACGGACGAAATGGGTTGCCCGGTTGCAGTTGCTCTAAGGGCATGGCCAACGCATAGCCTCAAGGTGATGCCCGGTATGTTACGTAGGATCGGATGCCAGGAAAAGTAGGTTCGGATGAGGAAGCGGGATCCTTTGCATGAAAATGGGTCTTTGCCACCGTTTTTGTTCGTAGCGACCCAAAAAGACGCGGACGGACGAAATGGGTTGCCCGGTTGCAGTTGCTCTAAGGGCATGGCCAACGCATAGCCTCAAGGTGATGCCCGGTATGTCACGTAGGATCGGATGCCAGGAAAAGTAGGTTCGGATGAGGAAGCGGGATCCTTTGCATGAAAATGGGTCTTTGCCACCGTTTTTGTTCGTAGCGACCCAAAAAGACGCGGACGGATGAAATGGGTTGCCCGGTTGCAGTTGCTCTAAGGGCATGGCCAACGCATAGCCTCAAGGTGATGCCCGGTATGTCACGTAGGATCGGATGCCAGGAAAAGTAGGTTCGGATGAGGAAGCGGGATCCTTTGCATGAAAATGGGTCTTTGCCACCGTTTTTGTTCGTAGCGACCCAAAAAGACGCGGACGGACGAAATGGGTTGCCCGGTTGCAGTTGCTCTAAGGGCATGGCCAACGCACAGCCTCAAGGTGATGCCCGGTATGTCACGTAGGATCGGATGCCAGGAAAAGTAGGTTCGGATGAGGAAGCGGGATCCTTTGCATGAAAATTGGTCTTTGCCACCGTTTTTGTTCGTAGCGACCCAAAAAGACGCGGACGGACGAAATGGGTTGCCCGGTTGCAGTTGCTCTAAGGGCATGGCCAACGCATAGCCTCAAGGTGATGCCCGGTATGTCACGTAGGATCGGATGCCAGGAAAAGTAGGTTCGGATGAGGAAGCGGGATCCTTTGCATGAAAATGGGTCTTTGCCACCGTTTTTGTTCGTAGCGACCCAAAAAGACGCGGACGGACGAAATGGGTTGCCCGGTTGCAGTTGCTCTAAGGGCATGGCCAACGCATAGCCTCAAGGTGATGCCCGGTATGTCACGTAGGATCGGATGCCAGGAAAAGTAGGTTCGGATGAGGAAGCGGGATCCTTTGCATGAAAATGGGTCTTTGCCACCGTTTTTGTTCGTAGCGACCCAAAAAGACGCGGACGGACGAAATGGGTTGCCCGGTTGCAGTTGCTCTAAGGGCATGGCCAACGCATAGCCTCAAGGTGATGCCCGGTATGTCACGTAGGATCGGATGCCAGGAAATGTAGGTTCGGATGAGGAAGCGGGATCCTTTGCATGAAAATGGGTCTTTGCCACCGTTTTTGTTCGTAGCGACCCAAAAAGACGCGGACGGACGAAATGGGTTGCCCGGTTGCAGTTGCTCTAAGGGCATGGCCAACGCATAGCCTCAAGGTGATGCCCGGTATGTCACGTAGGATCGGATGCCAGATAAAGTAGGTTCGGATGAGGAAGCGGGATCCTTTGCATGAAAATGGGTCTTTGCCACCGTTTTTGTTCGTAGCGACCCAAAAAGACGCGGACGGACGAAATGGGTTGCCCGGTTGCAGTTGCTCTAAGGGCATGGCCAACGCATAGCCTCAAGGTGATGCCCGGTATGTCACGTAGGATCGGATGCCAGGAAAAGTAGGTTCGGATGAGGAAGCGGGATCCTTTGCATGAAAATGGGTCTTTGCCACCGTTTTTGTTCGTAGCGACCCAAAAAGACGCGGACGGACGAAATGGGTTGCCCGGTTGCAGTTGCTCTAAGGGCATGGCCAACGCGTAGCCTCAAGGTGATGCCCGGTATGTCACGTAGGATCGGATGCCAGGAAAAGTAGGTTCGGATGCGGAAGCGGGATCCTTTGCATGAAAATGGGTCTTTGCCACCGTTTTTGTTCGTAGCGACCCAAAAAGACGCGGACGGACGAAATGGGTTGCCCGGTTGCAGTTGCTCTAAGGGCATGGCCAACGCATAGCCTCAAGGTGATGCCCGGTATGTCACGTAGGATCGGATGCCAGGAAAAGTAGGTTCGGATGAGGAAGCGGGATCCTTTGCATGAAAATGGGTCTTTGCCACCGTTTTTGTTCGTAGCGACCCAAAAAGACGCGGACGGACGAAATGGGTTGCCCGGTTGCAGTTGCTCTAAGGGCATGGCCAACGCACAGCCTCAAGGTGATGCCCGGTATGTCACGTAGGATCGGATGCCAGGAAAAGTAGGTTCGGATGAGGAAGCGGGATCCTTTGCATTAAAATGGGTCTTTGCCACCGTTTTTGTTCGTAGCGACCCAAAAAGACGCGGACGGACGAAATGGGTTGCCCGGTTGCAGTTGCTCTAAGGGCATGGCCAACGCACAGCCTCAAGGTGATGCCCGGTATGTCACGTAGGATCGGATGCCAGGAAAAGTAGGTTCGGATGAGGAAGCGGGATCCTTTGCATGAAAATGGGTCTTTGCCACCGTTTTTGTTCGTAGCGACCCAAAAAGACGCGGATGGACGAAATGGGTTGCCCGGTTGCAGTTGCTCTAAGGGCATTGCCAACGCATAGCCTCAAGGTGATGCCCGGTATGTCACGTAGGATCGGATGCCAGGAAAAGTAGGTTCGGATGAGGAAGCGGGATCCTTTGCATGAAAATGGGTCTTTGCCACCGTTTTTGTTCGTAGCGACCCAAAAAGACGCGGACGGACGAAATGGGTTGCCCGGTTGCAGTTGCTCTAAGGGCATGGCCAACGCATAGCCTCAAGGTGATGCCCGGTATGTCACGTAGGATCGGATGCCAGGAAAAGTAGGTTCGGATGAGGAAGCGGGATCCTTTGCATGAAAATGGGTCTTTGCCACCGTTTTTGTTCGTAGCGACCCAAAAAGACGCGGACGGACGAAATGGGTTGCCCGGTTGCAGTTGCTCTAAGGGCATGGCCAACGCATAGCCTCAAGGTGATGCCCGGTATGTCACGTAGGATCGGATGCCAGGAAAAGTAGGTTCGGATGAGGAAGCGGGATCCTTTGCATGAAAATGGGTCTTTGCCACCGTTTTTGTTCGTAGCGACCCAAAAAGACGCGGACGGACGAAATGGGTTGCCCGGTTGCAGTTGCTCTAAGGGCATGGCCAACGCACAGCCTCAAGGTGATGCCCGGTATGTCACGTAGGATCGGATGCCAGGAAAAGTAGGTTCGGATGAGGAAGCGGGATCCTTTGCATGAAAATGGGTCTTTGCCACCGTTTTTGTTCGTAGCGACCCAAAAAGACGCGGACGGACGAAATGGGTTGCCCGGTTGCAGTTGCTCTAAGGGCATGGCCAACGCATAGCCTCAAGGTGATGCCCGGTATGTCACGTAGGATCGGATGCCAGGAAAAGTAGGTTCGGATGAGGAAGCGGGATCCTTTGCATGAAAATGGGTCTTTGCCACCGTTTTTGTTCGTAGCGACCCAAAAAGACGCGGACGGACGAAATGGGTTGCCCGGTTGCAGTTGCTCTAAGGGCATGGCCAACGCGTAGCCTCAAGGTGATGCCCGGTATGTCACGTAGGATCGGATGCCAGGAAAAGTAGGTTCGGATGAGGAAGCGGGATCCTTTGCATGAAAATGGGTCTTTGCCACCGTTTTTGTTCGTAGCGACCCAAAAAGACGCGGACGGACGAAATGGGTTGCCCGGTTGCAGTTGCTCTAAGGGCATGGCCAACGCACAGCCTCAAGGTGATGCCCGGTATGTCACGTAGGATCGGATGCCAGGAAAAGTAGGTTCGGATGAGGAAGCGGGATCCTTTGCATGAAAATGGGTCTTTGCCACCGTTTTTGTTCGTAGCGACCCAAAAAGACGCGGACGGACGAAATGGGTTGCCCGGTTGCAGTTGCTCTAAGGGCATGGCCAACGCACAGCCTCAAGGTGATGCCCGGTATGTCACGTAGGATCGGATGCCAGGAAAAGTAGGTTCGGATGAGGAAGCGGGATCCTTTGCATGAAAATGGGTCTTTGCCACCGTTTTTGTTCGTAGCGACCCAAAAAGACGCGGACGGACGAAATGGGTTGCCCGGTTGCAGTTGCTCTAAGGGCATGGCCAACGCACAGCCTCAAGGTGATGCCCGGTATGTCACGTAGGATCGGATGCCAGGAAAAGTAGGTTCGGATGAGGAAGCGGGATCCTTTGCATGAAAATGGGTCTTTGCCACCGTTTTTGTTCGTAGCGACCCAAAAAGACGCGGACGGACGAAATGGGTTGCCCGGTTGCAGTTGCTCTAAGGGCATGGCCAACGCACAGCCTCAAGGTGATGCCCGGTATGTCACGTAGGATCGGATGCCAGGAAAAGTAGGTTCGGATGAGGAAGCGGGATCCTTTGCATGAAAATGGGTCTTTGCCACCGTTTTTGTTCGTAGCGACCCAAAAAGACGCGGACGGACGAAATGGGTTGCCCGGTTGCAGTTGCTCTAAGGGCATGGCCAACGCACAGCCTCAAGGTGATGCCCGGTATGTCACGTAGGATCGGATGCCAGGAAAAGTAGGTTCGGATGAGGAAGCGGGATCCTTTGCATGAAAATGGGTCTTTGCCACCGTTTTTGTTCGTAGCGACCCAAAAAGACGCGGACGGACGAAATGGGTTGCCCGGTTGCAGTTGCTCTAAGGGCATGGCCAACGCACAGCCTCAAGGTGATGCCCGGTATGTCACGTAGGATCGGATGCCAGGAAAAGTAGGTTCGGATGAGGAAGCGGGATCCTTTGCATGAAAATGGGTCTTTGCCACCGTTTTTGTTCGTAGCGACCCAAAAAGACGCGGACGGACGAAATGGGTTGCCCGGTTGCAGTTGCTCTAAGGGCATGGCCAACGCATAGCCTCAAGGTGATGCCCGGTATGTTACGTAGGATCGGATGCCAGGAAAAGTAGGTTCGGATGAGGAAGCGGGATCCTTTGCATGAAAATGGGTCTTTGCCACCGTTTTTGTTCGTAGCGACCCAAAAAGACGCGGACGGACGAAATGGGTTGCCCGGTTGCAGTTGCTCTAAGGGCATGGCCAACGCATAGCCTCAAGGTGATGCCCGGTATGTCACGTAGGATCGGATGCCAGGAAAAGTAGGTTCGGATGAGGAAGCGGGATCCTTTGCATGAAAATGGGTCTTTGCCACCGTTTTTGTTCGTAGCGACCCAAAAAGACGCGGACGGATGAAATGGGTTGCCCGGTTGCAGTTGCTCTAAGGGCATGGCCAACGCATAGCCTCAAGGTGATGCCCGGTATGTCACGTAGGATCGGATGCCAGGAAAAGTAGGTTCGGATGAGGAAGCGGGATCCTTTGCATGAAAATGGGTCTTTGCCACCGTTTTTGTTCGTAGCGACCCAAAAAGACGCGGACGGACGAAATGGGTTGCCCGGTTGCAGTTGCTCTAAGGGCATGGCCAACGCACAGCCTCAAGGTGATGCCCGGTATGTCACGTAGGATCGGATGCCAGGAAAAGTAGGTTCGGATGAGGAAGCGGGATCCTTTGCATGAAAATTGGTCTTTGCCACCGTTTTTGTTCGTAGCGACCCAAAAAGACGCGGACGGACGAAATGGGTTGCCCGGTTGCAGTTGCTCTAAGGGCATGGCCAACGCATAGCCTCAAGGTGATGCCCGGTATGTCACGTAGGATCGGATGCCAGGAAAAGTAGGTTCGGATGAGGAAGCGGGATCCTTTGCATGAAAATGGGTCTTTGCCACCGTTTTTGTTCGTAGCGACCCAAAAAGACGCGGACGGACGAAATGGGTTGCCCGGTTGCAGTTGCTCTAAGGGCATGGCCAACGCATAGCCTCAAGGTGATGCCCGGTATGTCACGTAGGATCGGATGCCAGGAAAAGTAGGTTCGGATGAGGAAGCGGGATCCTTTGCATGAAAATGGGTCTTTGCCACCGTTTTTGTTCGTAGCGACCCAAAAAGACGCGGACGGACGAAATGGGTTGCCCGGTTGCAGTTGCTCTAAGGGCATGGCCAACGCATAGCCTCAAGGTGATGCCCGGTATGTCACGTAGGATCGGATGCCAGGAAATGTAGGTTCGGATGAGGAAGCGGGATCCTTTGCATGAAAATGGGTCTTTGCCACCGTTTTTGTTCGTAGCGACCCAAAAAGACGCGGACGGACGAAATGGGTTGCCCGGTTGCAGTTGCTCTAAGGGCATGGCCAACGCATAGCCTCAAGGTGATGCCCGGTATGTCACGTAGGATCGGATGCCAGATAAAGTAGGTTCGGATGAGGAAGCGGGATCCTTTGCATGAAAATGGGTCTTTGCCACCGTTTTTGTTCGTAGCGACCCAAAAAGACGCGGACGGACGAAATGGGTTGCCCGGTTGCAGTTGCTCTAAGGGCATGGCCAACGCATAGCCTCAAGGTGATGCCCGGTATGTCACGTAGGATCGGATGCCAGGAAAAGTAGGTTCGGATGAGGAAGCGGGATCCTTTGCATGAAAATGGGTCTTTGCCACCGTTTTTGTTCGTAGCGACCCAAAAAGACGCGGACGGACGAAATGGGTTGCCCGGTTGCAGTTGCTCTAAGGGCATGGCCAACGCGTAGCCTCAAGGTGATGCCCGGTATGTCACGTTGGATCGGATGCCAGGAAAATTAGGTTCGGATGAGGAAGCGGGATCCTTTGCATGAAAATGGGTCTTTGCCACCGTTTTTGTTCGTAGCGACCTAAAAAGACGCGGACGGACGAAATGGGTTGCCCGGTTGCAGTTGCTCTAAGGGCATGGCTAACGCGTAGCCTCAAGGTGATGCCCGGTATGTCACGTTGGATCGGATGCCAGGAAAATTAGGTTCGGATGAGGAAGCGGGATCCTTTGCATGAAAATGGGTCTTTGCCACCGTTTTTGTTCGTAGCGACCTAAAAACACGCGGACGGACGAAATGGGTTGCCCGGTTGCAGTTGCTCTAAGGGCATGGCCAACGCATAGCCTCAAGGTGATGCCCGGTATGTCACGTAGGATCGGATGCCAGGAAAAGTAGGTTCGGATGAGGAAGCGGGATCCTTTGCATGAAAATGGGTCTTTGCCACCGTTTTTGTTCGTAGCGACCCAAAAAGACGCGGACGGACGAAATGGGTTGCCCGGTTGCTGTTGCTCTAAGGGCATGGCCAACGCATAGCCTCAAGGTGATGCCCGGTATGTCACGTAGGATCGGATGCCAGGAAAAGTAGGTTCGGATGAGGAAGCGGGATCCTTTGCATGAAAATGGGTCTTTGCCACCGTTTTTGTTCGTAGCGACCCAAAAAGACGCGGACGGACGAAATGGGTTGCCCGGTTGCAGTTGCTCTAAGGGCATGGCCAACGCATTGCCTCAAGGTGATGCCCGGTATGTCACGTAGGATCGGATGCCAGGAAAACTAGGTTCGGTTGAGGAAGCGGGATCCTTTGCATGAAAATGGGTCTTTGCCACCGTTTTTGTTCGTAGCGACCCAAAAAGACGCGGACGGACGAAATGGGTTGCCCGGTTGCAGTTGCTCTAAGGGCATGGCCAACGCGTAGCCTCAAGGTGATGCCCGGTATGTCACGTAGGATCGGATGCCAGGAAAAGTAGGTTCGGATGAGGAAGCGGGATCCTTTGCATGAAAATGGGTCTTTGCCACCGTTTTTGTTCGTAGCGACCCAAAAAGACGCGGACGGACGAAATGGGTTGCCCGGTTGCAGTTGCCCTAAGGGCATGGCCAACGCGTAGCCTCAAGGTGATGCCCGGTATGTCACGTTGGATCGGATGCCAGGAAAATTAGGTTCGGATGAGGAAGCGGGATCCTTTGCATGAAAATGGGTCTTTGCCACCGTTTTTGTTCGTAGCGACCTAAAAAGACGCGGACGGACGAAATGGGTTGCCCGGTTGCAGTTGCTCTAAGGGCATGGCCAACGCATAGCCTCAAGGTGATGCCCGGTATGTCACGTAGGATCGGATGCCAGGAAAAGTAGGTTCGGATGAGGAAGCGGGATCCTTTGCATGAAAATGGGTCTTTGCCACCGTTTTTGTTCGTAGCGACCCAAAAAGACGCGGACGGACGAAATGGGTTGCCCGGTTGCAGTTGCTCTAAGGGCATGGCCAACGCGTAGCCTCAAGGTGATGCCCGGTATGTCACGTAGGATCGGATGCCAGGAAAATTAGGTTCGGATGAGGAAGCGGGATCCTTTGCATGAAAATGGGTCTTTGCCACCGTTTTTGTTCGTAGCGACCCAAAAAGACGCGGACGGACGAAATGGGTTGCCCGGTTGCAGTTGCTCTAAGGGCATGGCCAACGCGTAGCCTCAAGGTGATGCCCGGTATGTCACGTTGGATCGGATGCCAGGAAAATTAGGTTCGGATGAGGAAGCGGGATCCTTTGCATGAAAATGGGTCTTTGCCACCGTTTTTGTTCGTAGCGACCTAAAAAGACGCGGACGGACGAAATGGGTTGCCCGGTTGCAGTTGCTCTATGGGCATGGCCAACGCATAGCCTCAAGGTGATGCCCGGTATGTCACGTAGGATCGGATGCCAGGAAAATTAGGTTCGGATGAGGAAGCGGGATCCTTTGCATGAAAATGGGTCTTTGCCACCGTTTTTGTTCGTAGCGACCCAAAAAGACGCGGACGGACGAAATGGGTTGCCCGGTTGCAGTTGCTCTAAGGGCATGGCCAACGCATAGCCTCAAGGTGATGCCCGGTATGTCACGTAGGATCGGATGCCAGGAAAAGTAGGTTCGGATGAGGAAGCGGGATCCTTTGCATGAAAATGGGTCTTTGCCACCGTTTTTGTTCGTAGCGACCCAAAAAGACGCGGACGGACGAAATGGGTTGCCCGGTTGCAGTTGCTCTAAGGGCATGGCCAACGCATAGCCTCAAGGTGATGCCCGGTATGTCAAGTAGGATCGGATGCCAGGAAAAGTAGGTTCGGATGCGGAAGCGGGATCCTTTGCATGAAAATGGGTCTTTGCCACCGTTTTTGTTCGTAGCGACCCAAAAAGACGCGGACGGACGAAATGGGTTGCCCGGTTGCAGTTGCTCTAAGGGCATGGCCAACGCATAGCCTCAAGGTGATGCCCGGTATGTCACGTAGGATCGGATGCCAGGAAAAGTAGGTTCGGATGAGGAAGCGGGATCCTTTGCATGAAAATGGGTCTTTGCCACCGTTTTTGTTCGTAGCGACCCAAAAAGACGCGGACGGACGAAATGGGTTGCCCGGTTGCAGTTGCTCTAAGGGCATGGCCAACGCGTAGCCTCAAGGTGATGCCCGGTATGTCACGTAGGATCGGATGCCAGGAAAATTAGGTTCGGATGAGGAAGCGGGATCCTTTGCATGAAAATGGGTCTTTGCCACCGTTTTTGTTCGTAGCGACCCAAAAAGACGCGGACGGACGAAATGGGTTGCCCGGTTGCAGTTGCTCTAAGGGCATGGCCAACGCGTAGCCTCAAGGTGATGCCCGGTATGTCACGTTGGATCGGATGCCAGGAAAATTAGGTTCGGATGAGGAAGCGGGATCCTTTGCATGAAAATGGGTCTTTGCCACCGTTTTTGTTCGTAGCGACCTAAAAAGACGCGGACGGACGAAATGGGTTGCCCGGTTGCAGTTGCTCTATGGGCATGGCCAACGCATAGCCTCAAGGTGATGCCCGGTATGTCACGTAGGATCGGATGCCAGGAAAATTAGGTTCGGATGAGGAAGCGGGATCCTTTGCATGAAAATGGGTCTTTGCCACCGTTTTTGTTCGTAGCGACCCAAAAAGACGCGGACGGACGAAATGGGTTGCCCGGTTGCAGTTGCTCTAAGGGCATGGCCAACGCATAGCCTCAAGGTGATGCCCGGTATGTCACGTAGGATCGGATGCCAGGAAAAGTAGGTTCGGATGAGGAAGCGGGATCCTTTGCATGAAAATGGGTCTTTGCCACCGTTTTTGTTCGTAGCGACCCAAAAAGACGCGGACGGACGAAATGGGTTGCCCGGTTGCAGTTGCTCTAAGGGCATGGCCAACGCATAGCCTCAAGGTGATGCCCGGTATGTCACGTAGGATCGGATGCCAGGAAAAGTAGGTTCGGATGCGGAAGCGGGATCCTTTGCATGAAAATGGGTCTTTGCCACCGTTTTTGTTCGTAGCGACCCAAAAAGACGCGGACGGACGAAATGGGTTGCCCGGTTGCAGTTGCTCTAAGGGCATGGCCAACGCATAGCCTCAAGGTGATGCCCGGTATGTCACGTAAGATCGGATGCCAGGAAAAGTAGGTTCGGATGAGGAAGCGGGATCCTTTGCATGAAAATGGGTCTTTGCCACCGTTTTTGTTCGTAGCGACCCAAAAAGACGCGGACGGACGAAATGGGTTGCCCGGTTGCAGTTGCTCTAAGGGCATGGCCAACGCGTAGCCTCAAGGTGATGCCCGGTATGTCACGTAGGATCGGATGCCAGGAAAATTAGGTTCGGATGAGAAAGCGGGATCCTTTGCATGAAAATGGGTCTTTGCCACCGTTTTTGTTCGTAGCGACCCAAAAAGACGCGGACGGACGAAATGGGTTGCCCGGTTGCAGTTGCTCTAAGGGCATGGCCAACGCGTAGCCTCAAGGTGATGCCCGGTATGTCACGTTGGATCGGATGCCAGGAAAATTAGGTTCGGATGAGGAAGCGGGATCCTTTGCATGAAAATGGGTCTTTGCCACCGTTTTTGTTCGTAGCGACCCAAAAAGACACGGACGGACGAAATGGGTTGCCCGGTTGCAGTTGCTCTAAGGGCATGGCCAACGCATAGCCTCAAGGTGATGCCCGGTATGTCACGTAGGATCGGATGCCAGGAAAAGTAGGTTCGGATGCGGAAGCGGGATCCTTTGCATGAAAATGGGTCTTTGCCACCGTTTTTGTTCGTAGCGACCCAAAAAGACGCGGACGGACGAAATGGGTTGCCCGGTTGCAGTTGCTCTAAGGGCATGGCCAACGCATAGCCTCAAGGTGATGCCCGGTATGTCACGTAGGATCGGATGCCAGGAAAAGTAGGTTCGGATGCGGAAGCGGGATCCTTTGCATGAAAATGGGTCTTTGCCACCGTTTTTGTTCGTAGCGACCCAAAAAGACGCGGACGGACGAAATGGGTTGCCCGGTTGCAGTTGCTCTAAGGGCATGGCCAACGCATAGCCTCAAGGTGATGCCCGGTATGTCACGTAGGATCGGATGCCAGGAAAAGTAGGTTCGGATGAGGAAGCGGGATCCTTTGCATGAAAATGGGTCTTTGCCACCGTTTTTGTTCGTAGCGACCCAAAAAGACGCGGACGGACGAAATGGGTTGCCCGGTTGCAGTTGCTCTAAGGGCATGGCCAACGCATAGCCTCAAGGTGATGCCCGGTATGTCACGTAGGATCGGATGCCAGGAAAAGTAGGTTCGGATGAGGAAGCGGGATCCTTTGCATGAAAATGGGTCTTTGCCACCGTTTTTGTTCGTAGCGACCCAAAAAGACGCGGACGGACGAAATGGGTTGCCCGGTTGCAGTTGCTCTAAGGGCATGGCCAACGCATAGCCTCAAGGTGATGCCCGGTATGTCACGTAGGATCGAATGCCAGGAAAATTAGGTTCGGATGAGGAAGCGGGATCCTTTGCATGAAAATGGGTCTTTGCCACCGTTTTTGTTCGTAGCGACCCAAAAAGACGCGGACGGACGAAATGGGTTGCCCGGTTGCACTTGCTCTAAGGGCATGGCCAACGCGTAGCCTCAAGGTGATGCCCGGTATGTCACGTTGGATCGGATGCCAGGAAAATTAGGTTCGGATGAGGAAGCGGGATCCTTTGCATGAAAATGGGTCTTTGCCACCGTTTTTGTTCGTAGCGACCCAAAAAGACGCGGACGGACGAAATGGGTTGCCCGGTTGCAGTTGCTCTAAGGGCATGGCCAACGCATAGCCTCAAGGTGATGCCCGGTATGTCACGTAGGATCGGATGCCAGGAAAAGTAGGTTCGGATGAGGAAGCGGGATCCTTTGCATGAAAATGGGTCTTTGCCACCGTTTTTGTTCGTAGCGATCCAAAAAGACGCGGACGGACGAAATGGGTTGCCCGGTTGCAGTTGCTCTAAGGGCATGGCCAACGCATAGCCTCAAGGTGATGCCCGGTATGTCACGTAGGATCGGATGCCAGGAAAAGTAGGTTCGGATGAGGAAGCGGGATCCTTTGCATGAAAATGGGTCTTTGCCACCGTTTTTGTTCGTAGCGACCCAAAAAGACGCGGACGGACGAAATGGGTTGCCCGGTTGCAGTTGCTCTAAGGGCATGGCCAACGCATAGCCTCAAGGTGATGCCCGGTATGTCACGTAGGATCGGATGCCAGGAAAAGTAGGTTCGGATGAGGAAGCGGGATCCTTTGCATGAAAATGGGTCTTTGCCACCGTTTTTGTTCGTAGCGACCCAAAAAGACGCGGACGGACGAAATGGGTTGCCCGGTTGCAGTTGCTCTAAGGGCATGGCCAACGCATAGCCTCAAGGTGATGCCCGGTATGTCACGTAGGATCGGATGCCAGGAAAAGTAGGTTCGGATGAGGAAGCGGGATCCTTTGCATGAAAATGGGTCTTTGCCACCGTTTTTGTTCGTAGCGACCCAAAAAGACGCGGACGGACGAAATGGGTTGCCCGGTTGCAGTTGCTCTAAGGGCATGGCCAACGCATAGCCTCAAGGTGATGCCCGGTATGTCACGTAGGATCGGATGCCAGGAAAAGTAGGTTCGGATGCGGAAGCGGGATCCTTTGCATGAAAATGGGTCTTTGCCACCGTTTTTGTTCGTAGCGACCCAAAAAGACGCGGACGGACGAAATGGGTTGCCCGATTGCAGTTGCTCTAAGGGCATGGCCAACGCATAGCCTCAAGGTGATGCCCGGTATGTCACGTAGGATCGGATGCCAGGAAAAGTAGGTTCGGATGAGGAAGCGGGTTCCTTTGCATGAAAATGGGTCTTTGCCACCGTTTTTGTTCGTAGCGACCCAAAAAGACGCGGACGGACGAAATGGGTTGCCCGGTTGCAGTTGCTCTAAGGGCATGGCCAACGCATAGCCTCAAGGTGATGCCCGGTATGTCACGTAGGATCGGATGCCAGGAAAAGTAGGTTCGGATGAGGAAGCGGGATCCTTTGCATGAAAATGGGTCTTTGCCACCGTTTTTGTTCGTAGCGACCCAAAAAGACGCGGACGGACGAAATGGGTTGCCCGGTTGCAGTTGCTCTAAGGGCATGGCCAACGCGTAGCCTCAAGGTGATGCCCGGTATGTCACGTTGGATCGGATGCCAGGAAAAGTAGGTTCGGATGAGGAAGCGGGATCCTTTGCATGAAAATGGGTCTTTGCCACCGTTTTTGTTCGTAGCGACCCAAAAAGACGCGGACGGACGAAATGGGTTGCCCGGTTGCAGTTGCTCTAAGGGCATGGCCAACGCGTAGCCTCAAGGTGATGCCCGGTATGTCACGTTGGATCGGATGCCAGGAAAAGTAGGTTCGGATGAGGAAGCGGGATCCTTTGCATGAAAATGGGTCTTTGCCACCGTTTTTGTTCGTAGCGACCCAAAAAGACGCGGACGGACGAAATGGGTTGCCCGGTTGCAGTTGCTCTAAGGGCATGGCCAACGCATAGCCTCAAGGTGATGCCCGGTATGTCACGTAGGATCGGATGCCAGGAAAAGTAGGTTCGGATGAGGAAGCGGGATCCTTTGCATGAAAATGGGTCTTTGCCACCGTTTTTGTTCGTAGCGACCCAAAAAGACGCGGACGGACGAAATGGGTTGCCCGGTTGCAGTTGCTCTAAGGGCATGGCCAACGCGTAGCCTCAAGGTGATGCCCGGTATGTCACGTTGGATCGGATGCCAGGAAAAGTAGGTTCGGATGAGGAAGCGGGATCCTTTGCATGAAAATGGGTCTTTGCCACCGTTTTTGTTCGCAGTGACCCAAAAAGACGCGGACGGACGAAATGGGTTGCCCGGTTGCAGTTGCTCTAAGGGCATGGCCAACGCGTAGCCTCAAGGTGATGCCCGGTATGTCACGTTGGATCGGATGCCAGGAAAAGTAGGTTCGGATGAGGAAGCGGGATCCTTTGCATGAAAATGGGTCTTTGCCACCGTTTTTGTTCGTAGCGACCTAAAAAGACGCGGACGGACGAAATGGGTTGCCCGGTTGCAGTTGCTCTAAGGGCATGGCCAACGCATAGCCTCAAGGTGATGCCCGGTATGTCACGTAGGATCGGATGCCAGGAAAAGTAGGTTCGGATGAGGAAGCGGGATCCTTTGCATGAAAATGGGTCTTTGCCACCGTTTTTGTTCGTAGCGACCCAAAAAGACGCGGACGGACGAAATGGGTTGCCCGGTTGCAGTTGCTCTAAGGGCATGGCCAACGCATAGCCTCAAGGTGATGCCCGGTATGTCACGTAGGATCGGATGCCAGGAAAAGTAGGTTCGGATGAGGAAGCGGGATCCTTTGCATGAAAATGGGTCTTTGCCACCGTTTTTGTTCGTAGCGACCCAAAAAGACGCGGACGGACGAAATGGGTTGCCCGGTTGCAGTTGCTCTAAGGGCATGGCCAACGCATAGCCTCAAGGTGATGCCCGGTATGTCACGTAGGATCGGATGCCAGGAAAAGTAGGTTCGGATGCGGAAGCGGGATCCTTTGCATGAAAATGGGTCTTTGCCACCGTTTTTGTTCGTAGCGACCCAAAAAGACGCGGACGGACGAAATGGGTTGCCCGGTTGCAGTTGCTCTAAGGGCATGGCCAACGCATAGCCTCAAGGTGATGCCCGGTATGTCACGTAGGATCGGATGCCAGGAAAAGTAGGTTCGGATGCGGAAGCGGGATCCTTTGCATGAAAATGGGTCTTTGCCACCGTTTTTGTTCGTAGCGACCCAAAAAGACGCGGACGGACGAAATGGGTTGCCCGGTTGCAGTTGCTCTAAGGGCATGGCCAATGCATAGCCTCAAGGTGATGCCCGGTATGTCACGTAGGATCGGATGCCAGGAAAAGTAGGTTCGGATGAGGAAGCGGGATCCTTTGCATGAAAATGGGTCTTTGCCACCGTTTTTGTTCGTAGCGACCCAAAAAGACGCGGACGGACGAAATGGGTTGCCCGGTTGCAGTTGCTCTAAGGGCATGGCCAATGCATAGCCTCAAGGTGATGCCCGGTATGTCACGTTGGATCGGATGCCAGGAAAAGTTGGTTCGGATGAGGAAGCGGGATCCTTTGCATGAAAATGGGTCTTTGCCACCGTTTTTGTTCGTAGCGACCCAAAAAGACGCGGACGGACGAAATGGGTTGCCCGGTTGCAGTTGCTCTAAGGGCATGGCCAATGCATAGCCTCAAGGTGATGCCCGGTATGTCACGTAGGATCGGATGCCAGGAAAAGTAGGTTCGGATGAGGAAGCGGGATCCTTTGCATGAAAATGGGTCTTTGCCACCGTTTTTGTTCGTAGCGACCCAAAAAGACGCGGACGGACGAAATGGGTTGCCCGGTTGCAGTTGCTCTAAGGGCATGGCCAATGCATAGCCTCAAGGTGATGCCCGGTATGTCACGTAGGATCGGATGCCAGGAAAAGTAGGTTCGGATGAGGAAGCGGGATCCTTTGCATGAAAATGGGTCTTTGCCACCGTTTTTGTTCGTAGCGACCCAAAAAGACGCGGACGGACGAAATGGGTTGCCCGGTTGCAGTTGCTCTAAGGGCATGGCCAATGCATAGCCTCAAGGTGATGCCCGGTATGTCACGTAGGATCGGATGCCAGGAAAAGTAGGTTCGGATGAGGAAGCGGGATCCTTTGCATGAAAATGGGTCTTTGCCACCGTTTTTGTTCGTAGCGACCCAAAAAGACGCGGACGGACGAAATGGGTTGCCCGGTTGCAGTTGCTCTAAGGGCATGGCCAATGCATAGCCTCAAGGTGATGCCCGGTATGTCACGTAGGATCGGATGCCAGGAAAAGTAGGTTCGGATGAGGAAGCGGGATCCTTTGCATGAAAATGGGTCTTTGCCACCGTTTTTGTTCGTAGCGACCCAAAAAGACGCGGACGGACGAAATGGGTTGCCCGGTTGCAGTTGCTCTAAGGGCATGGCCAATGCATAGCCTCAAGGTGATGCCCGGTATGTCACGTAGGATCGGATGCCAGGAAAAGTAGGTTCGGATGAGGAAGCGGGATCCTTTGCATGAAAATGGGTCTTTGCCACCGTTTTTGTTCGTAGCGACCCAAAAAGACGCGGACGGACGAAATGGGTTGCCCGGTTGCAGTTGCTCTAAGGGCATGGCCAACGCATAGCCTCAAGGTGATGCCCGGTATGTCACGTAGGATCGGATGCCAGGAAAAGTAGGTTCGGATGAGGAAGCGGGATCCTTTGCATGAAAATGGGTCTTTGCCACCGTTTTTGTTCGTAGCGACCCAAAAAGACGCGGACGGACGAAATGGGTTGCCCGGTTGCAGTTGCTCTAAGGGCATGGCCAACGCATAGCCTCAAGGTGATGCCCGGTATGTCACGTAGGATCGAATGCCAGGAAAATTAGGTTCGGATGAGGAAGCGGGATCCTTTGCATGAAAATGGGTCTTTGCCACCGTTTTTGTTCGTAGCGACCCAAAAAGACGCGGACGGACGAAATGGGTTGCCCGGTTGCAGTTGCTCTAAGGGCATGGCCAACGCATAGCCTCAAGGTGATGCCCGGTATGTCACGTAGGATCGGATGCCAGGAAAAGTAGGTTCGGATGAGGAAGCGGGATCCTTTGCATGAAAATGGGTCTTTGCCACCGTTTTTGTTCGTAGCGACCCAAAAAGACGCGGACGGACGAAATGGGTTGCCCGGTTGCAGTTGCTCTAAGGGCATGGCCAACGCATAGCCTCAAGGTGATGCCCGGTATGTCACGTAGGATCGGATGCCAGGAAAATTAGGTTCGGATGAGAAAGCGGGATCCTTTGCATGAAAATGGGTCTTTGCCACCGTTTTTGTTCGTAGCGACCCAAAAAGACGCGGACGGACGAAATGGGTTGCCCGGTTGCAGTTGCTCTAAGGGCATGGCCAACGCGTAGCCTCAAGGTGATGCCCGGTATGTCACGTTGGATCGGATGCCAGGAAAATTAGGTTCGGATGAGGAAGCGGGATCCTTTGCATGAAAATGGGTCTTTGCCACCGTTTTTGTTCGTAGCGACCCAAAAAGACACGGACGGACGAAATGGGTTGCCCGGTTGCAGTTGCTCTAAGGGCATGGCCAACGCATAGCCTCAAGGTGATGCCCGGTATGTCACGTAGGATCGGATGCCAGGAAAAGTAGGTTCGGATGAGGAAGCGGGATCCTTTGCATGAAAATGGGTCTTTGCCACCGTTTTTGTTCGTAGCGACCCAAAAAGACGCGGACGGACGAAATGGGTTGCCCGGTTGCAGTTGCTCTAAGGGCATGGCCAACGCATAGCCTCAAGGTGATGCCCGGTATGTCACGTAGGATCGGATGCCAGGAAAAGTAGGTTCGGATGCGGAAGCGGGATCCTTTGCATGAAAATGGGTCTTTGCCACCGTTTTTGTTCGTAGCGACCCAAAAAGACGCGGACGGACGAAATGGGTTGCCCGGTTGCAGTTGCTCTAAGGGCATGGCCAACGCATAGCCTCAAGGTGATGCCCGGTATGTCACGTAGGATCGGATGCCAGGAAAAGTAGGTTCGGATGAGGAAGCGGGATCCTTTGCATGAAAATGGGTCTTTGCCACCGTTTTTGTTCGTAGCGACCCAAAAAGACGCGGACGGACGAAATGGGTTGCCCGGTTGCAGTTGCTCTAAGGGCATGGCCAACGCATAGCCTCAAGGTGATGCCCGGTATGTCACGTAGGATCGGATGCCAGGAAAAGTAGGTTCGGATGAGGAAGCGGGATCCTTTGCATGAAAATGGGTCTTTGCCACCGTTTTTGTTCGTAGCGACCCAAAAAGACGCGGACGGACGAAATGGGTTGCCCGGTTGCAGTTGCTCTAAGGGCATGGCCAACGCATAGCCTCAAGGTGATGCCCGGTATGTCACGTAGGATCGAATGCCAGGAAAATTAGGTTCGGATGAGGAAGCGGGATCCTTTGCATGAAAATGGGTCTTTGCCACCGTTTTTGTTCGTAGCGACCCAAAAAGACGCGGACGGACGAAATGGGTTGCCCGGTTGCACTTGCTCTAAGGGCATGGCCAACGCGTAGCCTCAAGGTGATGCCCGGTATGTCACGTTGGATCGGATGCCAGGAAAATTAGGTTCGGATGAGGAAGCGGGATCCTTTGCATGAAAATGGGTCTTTGCCACCGTTTTTGTTCGTAGCGACCCAAAAAGACGCGGACGGACGAAATGGGTTGCCCGGTTGCAGTTGCTCTAAGGGCATGGCCAACGCATAGCCTCAAGGTGATGCCCGGTATGTCACGTAGGATCGGATGCCAGGAAAAGTAGGTTCGGATGAGGAAGCGGGATCCTTTGCATGAAAATGGGTCTTTGCCACCGTTTTTGTTCGTAGCGATCCAAAAAGACGCGGACGGACGAAATGGGTTGCCCGGTTGCAGTTGCTCTAAGGGCATGGCCAACGCATAGCCTCAAGGTGATGCCCGGTATGTCACGTAGGATCGGATGCCAGGAAAAGTAGGTTCGGATGAGGAAGCGGGATCCTTTGCATGAAAATGGGTCTTTGCCACCGTTTTTGTTCGTAGCGACCCAAAAAGACGCGGACGGACGAAATGGGTTGCCCGGTTGCAGTTGCTCTAAGGGCATGGCCAACGCATAGCCTCAAGGTGATGCCCGGTATGTCACGTAGGATCGGATGCCAGGAAAAGTAGGTTCGGATGAGGAAGCGGGATCCTTTGCATGAAAATGGGTCTTTGCCACCGTTTTTGTTCGTAGCGACCCAAAAAGACGCGGACGGACGAAATGGGTTGCCCGGTTGCAGTTGCTCTAAGGGCATGGCCAACGCATAGCCTCAAGGTGATGCCCGGTATGTCACGTAGGATCGGATGCCAGGAAAAGTAGGTTCGGATGAGGAAGCGGGATCCTTTGCATGAAAATGGGTCTTTGCCACCGTTTTTGTTCGTAGCGACCCAAAAAGACGCGGACGGACGAAATGGGTTGCCCGGTTGCAGTTGCTCTAAGGGCATGGCCAACGCATAGCCTCAAGGTGATGCCCGGTATGTCACGTAGGATCGGATGCCAGGAAAAGTAGGTTCGGATGCGGAAGCGGGATCCTTTGCATGAAAATGGGTCTTTGCCACCGTTTTTGTTCGTAGCGACCCAAAAAGACGCGGACGGACGAAATGGGTTGCCCGATTGCAGTTGCTCTAAGGGCATGGCCAACGCATAGCCTCAAGGTGATGCCCGGTATGTCACGTAGGATCGGATGCCAGGAAAAGTAGGTTCGGATGAGGAAGCGGGTTCCTTTGCATGAAAATGGGTCTTTGCCACCGTTTTTGTTCGTAGCGACCCAAAAAGACGCGGACGGACGAAATGGGTTGCCCGGTTGCAGTTGCTCTAAGGGCATGGCCAACGCATAGCCTCAAGGTGATGCCCGGTATGTCACGTAGGATCGGATGCCAGGAAAAGTAGGTTCGGATGCGGAAGCGGGATCCTTTGCATGAAAATGGGTCTTTGCCACCGTTTTTGTTCGTAGCGACCCAAAAAGACGCGGACGGACGAAATGGGTTGCCCGGTTGCAGTTGCTCTAAGGGCATGGCCAACGCGTAGCCTCAAGGTGATGCCCGGTATGTCACGTTGGATCGGATGCCAGGAAAAGTAGGTTCGGATGAGGAAGCGGGATCCTTTGCATGAAAATGGGTCTTTGCCACCGTTTTTGTTCGTAGCGACCCAAAAAGACGCGGACGGACGAAATGGGTTGCCCGGTTGCAGTTGCTCTAAGGGCATGGCCAACGCATAGCCTCAAGGTGATGCCCGGTATGTCACGTAGGATCGGATGCCAGGAAAAGTAGGTTCGGATGAGGAAGCGGGATCCTTTGCATGAAAATGGGTCTTTGCCACCGTTTTTGTTCGTAGCGACCCAAAAAGACGCGGACGGACGAAATGGGTTGCCCGGTTGCAGTTGCTCTAAGGGCATGGCCAACGCGTAGCCTCAAGGTGATGCCCGGTATGTCACGTTGGATCGGATGCCAGGAAAAGTAGGTTCGGATGAGGAAGCGGGATCCTTTGCATGAAAATGGGTCTTTGCCACCGTTTTTGTTCGTAGTGACCCAAAAAGACGCGGACGGACGAAATGGGTTGCCCGGTTGCAGTTGCTCTAAGGGCATGGCCAACGCGTAGCCTCAAGGTGATGCCCGGTATGTCACGTTGGATCGGATGCCAGGAAAAGTAGGTTCGGATGAGGAAGCGGGATCCTTTGCATGAAAATGGGTCTTTGCCACCGTTTTTGTTCGTAGCGACCTAAAAAGACGCGGACGGACGAAATGGGTTGCCCGGTTGCAGTTGCTCTAAGGGCATGGCCAACGCATAGCCTCAAGGTGATGCCCGGTATGTCACGTAGGATCGGATGCCAGGAAAAGTAGGTTCGGATGAGGAAGCGGGATCCTTTGCATGAAAATGGGTCTTTGCCACCGTTTTTGTTCGTAGCGACCCAAAAAGACGCGGACGGACGAAATGGGTTGCCCGGTTGCAGTTGCTCTAAGGGCATGGCCAACGCATAGCCTCAAGGTGATGCCCGGTATGTCACGTAGGATCGGATGCCAGGAAAAGTAGGTTCGGATGAGGAAGCGGGATCCTTTGCATGAAAATGGGTCTTTGCCACCGTTTTTGTTCGTAGCGACCCAAAAAGACGCGGACGGACGAAATGGGTTGCCCGGTTGCAGTTGCTCTAAGGGCATGGCCAACGCATAGCCTCAAGGTGATGCCCGGTATGTCACGTAGGATCGGATGCCAGGAAAAGTAGGTTCGGATGCGGAAGCGGGATCCTTTGCATGAAAATGGGTCTTTGCCACCGTTTTTGTTCGTAGCGACCCAAAAAGACGCGGACGGACGAAATGGGTTGCCCGGTTGCAGTTGCTCTAAGGGCATGGCCAACGCATAGCCTCAAGGTGATGCCCGGTATGTCACGTAGGATCGGATGCCAGGAAAAGTAGGTTCGGATGCGGAAGCGGGATCCTTTGCATGAAAATGGGTCTTTGCCACCGTTTTTGTTCGTAGCGACCCAAAAAGACGCGGACGGACGAAATGGGTTGCCCGGTTGCAGTTGCTCTAAGGGCATGGCCAATGCATAGCCTCAAGGTGATGCCCGGTATGTCACGTAGGATCGGATGCCAGGAAAAGTAGGTTCGGATGAGGAAGCGGGATCCTTTGCATGAAAATGGGTCTTTGCCACCGTTTTTGTTCGTAGCGACCCAAAAAGACGCGGACGGACGAAATGGGTTGCCCGGTTGCAGTTGCTCTAAGGGCATGGCCAATGCATAGCCTCAAGGTGATGCCCGGTATGTCACGTTGGATCGGATGCCAGGAAAAGTTGGTTCGGATGAGGAAGCGGGATCCTTTGCATGAAAATGGGTCTTTGCCACCGTTTTTGTTCGTAGCGACCCAAAAAGACGCGGACGGACGAAATGGGTTGCCCGGTTGCAGTTGCTCTAAGGGCATGGCCAATGCATAGCCTCAAGGTGATGCCCGGTATGTCACGTAGGATCGGATGCCAGGAAAAGTAGGTTCGGATGAGGAAGCGGGATCCTTTGCATGAAAATGGGTCTTTGCCACCGTTTTTGTTCGTAGCGACCCAAAAAGACGCGGACGGACGAAATGGGTTGCCCGGTTGCAGTTGCTCTAAGGGCATGGCCAATGCATAGCCTCAAGGTGATGCCCGGTATGTCACGTAGGATCGGATGCCAGGAAAAGTAGGTTCGGATGAGGAAGCGGGATCCTTTGCATGAAAATGGGTCTTTGCCACCGTTTTTGTTCGTAGCGACCCAAAAAGACGCGGACGGACGAAATGGGTTGCCCGGTTGCAGTTGCTCTAAGGGCATGGCCAATGCATAGCCTCAAGGTGATGCCCGGTATGTCACGTAGGATCGGATGCCAGGAAAAGTAGGTTCGGATGAGGAAGCGGGATCCTTTGCATGAAAATGGGTCTTTGCCACCGTTTTTGTTCGTAGCGACCCAAAAAGACGCGGACGGACGAAATGGGTTGCCCGGTTGCAGTTGCTCTAAGGGCATGGCCAATGCATAGCCTCAAGGTGATGCCCGGTATGTCACGTAGGATCGGATGCCAGGAAAAGTAGGTTCGGATGAGGAAGCGGGATCCTTTGCATGAAAATGGGTCTTTGCCACCGTTTTTGTTCGTAGCGACCCAAAAAGACGCGGACGGACGAAATGGGTTGCCCGGTTGCAGTTGCTCTAAGGGCATGGCCAACGCATAGCCTCAAGGTGATGCCCGGTATGTCACGTAGGATCGGATGCCAGGAAAAGTAGGTTCGGATGAGGAAGCGGGATCCTTTGCATGAAAATGGGTCTTTGCCACCGTTTTTGTTCGTAGCGACCCAAAAAGACGCGGACGGACGAAATGGGTTGCCCGGTTGCAGTTGCTCTAAGGGCATGGCCAACGCATAGCCTCAAGGTGATGCCCGGTATGTCACGTAGGATCGGATGCCAGGAAAAGTAGGTTCGGATGAGGAAGCGGGATCCTTTGCATGAAAATGGGTCTTTGCCACCGTTTTTGTTCGTAGCGACCCAAAAAGACGCGGACGGACGAAATGGGTTGCCCGGTTGCAGTTGCTCTAAGGGCATGGCCAATGCATAGCCTCAAGGTGATGCCCGGTATGTCACGTAGGATCGGATGCCAGGAAAAGTAGGTTCGGATGCGGAAGCGGGATCCTTTGCATGAAAATGGGTCTTTGCCACCGTTTTTGTTCGTAGCGACCCAAAAAGACGCGGACGGACGAAATGGGTTGCCCGGTTGCAGTTGCTCTAAGGGCATGGCCAATGCATAGCCTCAAGGTGATGCCCGGTATGTCACGTAGGATCGGATGCCAGGAAAAGTAGGTTCGGATGAGGAAGCGGGATCCTTTGCATGAAAATGGGTCTTTGCCACCGTTTTTGTTCGTAGCGACCCAAAAAGACGCGGACGGACGAAATGGGTTGCCCGGTTGCAGTTGCTCTAAGGGCATGGCCAATGCATAGCCTCAAGGTGATGCCCGGTATGTCACGTAGGATCGGATGCCAGGAAAAGTAGGTTCGGATGAGGAAGCGGGATCCTTTGCATGAAAATGGGTCTTTGCCACCGTTTTTGTTCGTAGCGACCCAAAAAGACGCGGACGGACGAAATGGGTTGCCCGGTTGCAGTTGCTCTAAGGGCATGGCCAACGCATAGCCTCAAGGTGATGCCCGGTATGTCACGTAGGATCGGATGCCAGGAAAAGTAGGTTCGGATGAGGAAGCGGGATCCTTTGCATGAAAATGGGTCTTTGCCACCGTTTTTGTTCGTAGCGACCCAAAAAGACGCGGACGGACGAAATGGGTTGCCCGGTTGCAGTTGCTCTAAGGGCATGGCCAATGCATAGCCTCAAGGTGATGCCCGGTATGTCACGTAGGATCGGATGCCAGGAAAAGTAGGTTCGAATGAGGAAGCGGGATCCTTTGCATGAGGCGGGTGCTTGGAGAGAAAAAATATGGTCCGATGTAAAAAGCTGAAAAGTTAGAGTGGAAAGTAAAGATGCATGTGTATTAGAGTCTTTATTTTTTTATTCTTTGATAAGACCGGCTAGTGGTAGCTTACAGTGTTGAAGAGAAAAAATCAATATAGATGTTTCAAACTACTTTTTGTCACGAGGCATCTGTATACATATATCACCGTTGTACATGCCCTAAATGCTTAAAAGATAGGACGTGGGTGTGTGCGTTTACACGGATGATGAACGTTAATAAAAAAACAGCCCGCCGCTGGCACCCGGGCCCCAGGCGCCGCACGCCGCACGGCACGGGTCAGCAGCGTGGCTGCCGGCCACGGCACGGGGTTGGACCCGTCCCCTCCGTCTGTCCCACGACCCTACGCCCACCAAAACGGAAAAGCAACCCAAAACCATGGACGCCTCCTCCCCCTTCACCCCCACCCCCACCCCTCCCACTCCACTCCCCGCTCCCCCCGCCGCCCGCCGTCATGGGCGGCCGCGCCTCCCGCCAGCGCGCCGACCACCCGCCCCCGCAGGCGCAGCAGGCCCCCAAGCAGCCCAACTGGCCGCGACCCCGCCACCGCCGCCATCCCCAACCCCAACCCCCACCTCCCCCACAACCCAATCCCCAACCACAACGGCAACCCCCACCGCCGCCCGAGCCCCAGCCCCAGCCCGCCCTCCCCCCGGACATCGGCCGGGTGCTCGGCCGGCCGATGGAGGACGTCCGCTCTTCCTACACCTTCGGCCGCGAGCTGGGCCGGGGCCAGTTCGGCGTCACCTACCTGGCGACCCACAAGTCCACCGGCGCGCGCTACGCCTGCAAGTCCATCGCGGCCCGCAAGCTCGCCCGCCCCGACGACGTGGAGGACGCGCGCAGGGAGGTGCAGATCATGCACCACCTCACGGGCCACCGCAGCATCGTCGAGCTGCGCGGCGCCTACGAGGACCGCCACTCCGTCAACCTCGTCATGGAGCTCTGCGAGGGCGGGGAGCTCTTCGACCGCATCATCGCGCGGGGACACTACTCCGAGCGCGCCGCCGCCACGCTCTGCCGCGAGGTCGTCAGCGTCGTGCACAGCTGCCACTCCATGGGGGTCATGCACCGCGACCTCAAGCCCGAGAACTTCCTGTTTTTGAATAAGCGGGAGGATTCGCCGCTCAAGGCCACCGATTTCGGGCTCTCCGTCTTCTTCAAGCCCGGTCAGTGGTTCATTCTTGATTCTTGATTGGTTGGTTAATTGCACTGAGGATGTAGCCATGTAGGTAGAATTCATGGTGGTTACTGAATTTACTAGTGTCTGGAAAGTGACAGGGGAAAAACCTTCAACGATTTACTAGTGTATCTGCAGTGTGCTAGCTCGCTTCAATTTAGTATTAGTAGTGATAACCGAGCTCAAGTTGTGCTCTGCTCGAGATTAAAGGGGGATGATGGAAATGCAGGCGAGCAGTTCAGGGATCTTGTTGGGAGTGCCTATTATGTGGCTCCGGAGGTGCTGAAGCGCCGATATGGAGCCGAGGCCGACATTTGGAGTGCTGGAGTGATCCTCTACATTCTCCTCTCCGGCGTTCCTCCATTCTGGGCAGGTGCGCTTTTCAATCGATTTTGGGCTCTGATTGATGCAGAGGCTGGAGTATGAATACAGTTATTCTAACATGAACGCTCTATGTCTCTCCTCCCTTGTTTTTTACCAGAGAATGAGGAAGGTATATTTGATGCTGTTCTGAAAGGTCACATTGATTTCTCCTCCGATCCCTGGCCATCGATTTCAAATGGGGCTCAAGACTTGGTCAAGAGGATGCTACGGCAGGACCCCAAGGAACGGCTCACGGCTGCTGAAATTTTGAGTAAGTCTCTCTTCTCCAGGACTTGCTCTCCCGCTCATTGACAATCTTGGTTGTGGAGATCAATCTACTCATGTGCATGATAGTGTAATGCCTAGTTTTATTTCTTAAAGCTGTCCATGCTGTCTCTACAAACTGAGCCTTGTGTGCACATCGTATTACTGTCATTCTAATTCATTTAAGCACACAGACCATCCATGGATTAGAGAGGATGGAGAAGCCCCAGACAAACCACTTGATATTACAGTGATCAGTAGAATGAAGCAGTTCAGGGCAATGAACAAGCTTAAGAAGGTTGCCTTGAAGGTACTCAAATGTTCTAAACCCCAATCTTTTTCTTTAATTGCTTGGCTGTCCATTTAAATCTTGGTGCTCATTTCTCTTCTATATTCAGATTGTTGCAGAGAGCTTGTCAGAGGAAGAGATCGTGGGCTTAAGAGAAATGTTCAAGTCCCTGGATACTGATAACAGTGGGACAATTACTCTTGATGAACTAAGGGCTGGTCTACCAAAGCTTGGTACCAAAATTACTGAATCAGAAATAAGACAGTTGATGGAGGCGGTATGTTCATATCTCGTAGTCGCATAGCCTGAATGCTTAATTTTTCTTCTTCTTCTTCCTTCCTGTCTATGCATGCTTATCTTATCGGCGTGGCATTGTACAAATATCATAATAGAAACAAAAAAATGGTGCATATTCCTCTCTGTTCTGTATTAATGCCAATCACGTACTAAAAGGCTGCAGTGGGTGTGCACTTATATCTAAAAAGGAAGATAGTGAATGATACCATACGACTTTACTCGGTATAACGACCTCAATTGAAATCGACTAGTCCACGTTTCTGGTAGAACGGTCCGTGTCGCCTGACAACTCCAGCACTTTCTGTTTCAGCTCCTTAATCATTATCTTACGTTCCTGAACAGGCTGATGTTGATGGAAATGGGACCATTGATTATGTTGAATTCATATCGGCAACAATGCACATGAATAGACTAGAGAAGGAAGACCACATATTTAAAGCATTTGAATACTTTGACAAGGACCACAGCGGGTAATTTCACTTCTAACTATTCTTAAATTAATCTGCCAACTTGTAAGTATTTCATTAACCAGTAAGTTGCTTGCAAACTTTCTTTTTGCGCAGGTACATAACAGTTGATGAGTTGGAAGAAGCTCTGAAGAAGTATGATATGGGCGATGAGGCAACAATCAAAGATATCATTGCTGAAGTGGATACAGATCATGTGAGTAACTCCACCAAAAGCCTACATAAGTCCATTATCTGCTGTCTGAGCTCATGAAGACGTAAAATATTGAACTGATGTCAGTTTCAGAATAGAATAAATTAAACAGATCATCTTGGAGACACAGTAGGAGGTTTTGTTTTAAAATGTTCTGGAATTTATGTCATCTCTGTTAGTTTGTGGATGTATACAAAAAAAAGTGTCCATATGAGATAAAACTAACAGCCTGATTAATGTTGATGCGAAGCACCTGGACGTTGATCCAAACGGCTTCGTTTTAAGAGCTCATTTGCTTATGTTAGATTAGATAAGCCAACAGAGCTCATCACTTTAATGTAAGCACCTCGGCTTCCATCAATACTGCTTTGTTTAAGAACTCATTTTGTTATGTTAGATTAGATAAACCAACAGAGTTCACCGCTTTTATGTAAGCTCCAGCCATAAAAAATCATGCCTTCAAACAATTTGCTGTGACCTTTCTGGTGGATGTGAACATTACTAATCCTGATGCTCACAAGTAAAATGTTCAAATGAAGCACTACTTAACTCGGTTACTCACTACTGCATTTCCTATTTTTCTATCTAGGATGGGAAAATTAACTACCAGGAGTTCGTGGCAATGATGAAGAATAACAGCCCAGAGATTGTTCCAAATCGCCGGCGCCTATTCTAAGTCTTCCAATGGTTCATATGAAGCCTGCGATTTCTGTGAATGCGTTGAGACAGGTGACCAGTCAAGATCTTTTCAATTGGTGAGGAATGAGCGAAGCCATTCATACTCGGCCATGGAATTCAGTAAGGTATCTGCAAGTGATCCTTTATACTTGGGACACACTGTCCATCATTGGGAACTCTCCCCTTCAATGTGTTCTGAGCTAGGTGGCACTTTCTTGTGCTACCATGTTATACCATTTACAAGTATCCTTATGAGTTATGACTGAGGCAAGCTGTCTGGTTTTGTGTTTCCCCCAATCGATCATTTATGTAAGAAAAGGTTTGTAAAACACTCCTAAATGATCATATCAAAGAAGATCATGCTTCCAGATGAATATAGCGCAAAGGAAGGTATCTGCAAGCGATCCTTTGTTAATTGGACACATTATCCGTCATCGAACAACTATTCCCTTTCATGTGTTTTTTAGCTGGGTGGCACTTTCTTGTGCCATTATACCATCTCATCTTACATTTCAACATGTATCCTTTTGGCTTATGAGGCGAGCCATCCGGTTTTGTGCTTTGTCCACTTGATCGTTTATGTAACAAAAGGTTTGTATGACACTTCTTAATGACCATATCAAGGAAGATCATGCTTTTGAATGAATGGGGATAAAAATACTTCTAAACTTGCAACAAGACAGTATGATTTTCATGACAGGCTTCGAATCGGCACATATTATACAGATAAGAGATATTGCGACTTGCCATCTTGAAGAGATACACCTGCATTTTACTTAGCTTGTACTGGTTATTAGAACAAACTTCATTTACATCAAGAGAGGATCATCGGGCTGAGATACTTTTCATCTTTGCTGACTTGTGCTTGATAAACAGAGATGCTAGCACGCTCTTAGTGCTGGCAGGAGCCTTCTGGATTTCACGCCCTGTAGGCCTGTCGAAAGAACTAAACAATGACGTATGCTTGGCACCCGGCTGATCCTGAAAATGCACACAATGGTACCACATCAAGAAACTAGGATAACATGATCAAAATGCACACAATGGTACCACATCAAGAAACTAGGATAACATGATCGAAATCGACATGGATGGATTACGACATAAGGATGATGCCCTTCTAGCTTGCTGTGATTTCTTGAAAGGTTTACATCATATTCTAATTTACCTTTGTGCCAACCTTTTGTGTAACGTCGGATTTGGTATTCTGACTCAGTTGCAGAGGCCTGCGCATGGGAGAAGCAGGCAGCTCCTTACCTGAAACATCAGTAATTACAATTTTAACATTCAGTTGACATTTTGCAAGTGCGCTCATTAATCAAAATTCTAGTTTGAGAGTTAACAAATATGCTGTCTCAGAACAGCAGTTGATAAATATGTGCGCTTGATAGGTGAAACCGTATTCATATGATTCCATGCCCTCTAAGAACTCAAACGGATGTGCACCAAATTACCAAGAAGATGCGAACTATCTGATGCGTGTTTGGACGATATCGTGTCGTCTAGGCTGCACAAAAAAACGGGCGGCAGCAAGTTAGACCAGAAGAACTGCACTTGGCATAAGAAAAAACATGTCACATTGACAAAGTTAAACGAAATGGGGATGTCAGTCTTACATGAATGTAGGTTTATGTGCTCCGTTTGCCGAAGGGCTATTTTCCGATGCCAGATGCCAGGAAAGTGTCTTTGCTGCACACAGAAGTTGAAGTTTTTGTTTTCTTTGTTTAGTATATGCACCGTGGTTGGTGAGTGCCGAGTGGTGCAAATGATATTTGGAAGGACAAAGTGAAGAAAAAAGCACCTGAAGGATAAGGTCTAGGCTGTGATTCCTGATTTGTGTCTGTTCCCAGGTGTGCAACAGCCTGAGTTCTCTTATAACCCGTAGCTACATTGCACAGAAGAATCTCAAGTTTAGTTCAGCTTTCTTCACATACACTAAAAATTCAGATAACAGAAGCACTGCAAGTTCTGCATTCCTTACATGGTAGGATGTAGTGCTTGTGGTGCTTCATGCTCGCCCCCATCATCTGCTGCTGCCTAGAGCCTTCTTTGTCCACATAGATTTGGCAGGTGAAGATTTGCTATGGACGGACAAAAGAGCAAGTATCAGTTTAGCCGCATAGTTTCGTTGCCATAGACTGCGTGCATTACTGATAGAAGACATACCTGGTTCAAGCGCGCAAGCTTGAGCTCGAAGGTCGAGATCTCGGAAGCCTGCTGCTCGAACAGGTCCGTCAGCTTGTAGGCCACCGTGCCTAGGTGGTCGACGGCATTGACAACCGCCCGCACCGCGTAGTCCTTCAGGTTGTCCAGCACCCTGGCGACAATCAGCAAGTTCAGTTTTCATAAAAACCATGCCATATTCTGAAGCAAGATCACAACACGCGTTTGAAATCACCACACTGTTGATTGACTGTTCATTCACCAAAATTTACCATACAGAGTTGACCCTTCCTCCATGTTTCAGAACTATCTTCTGCACTGTCAAACATGAGGAGGGTGAACCCCCTTTATGTAATTTGAACGGAGTGACAAAATGACACCACATGACTGGGGAACACCTAGAATAAATCCAATCGCCAGTACATGGTACATTTGGCTGTCTGTTATTCAGAAAAGAGATCCCTTCAGAAAATAAATACTGTACTAGAGTGCTCCAAATTCTACTCCTTCAGCTAGGAGCAGATACATAGGCAGGCTGTTGCTGGATGGTTCCAAAATTCACAGATAATACCAAAAAAGATGTATCTTTGTTCAGTTGCAGCTGGTAGAATTTGTTGTCTAGCTAGTCACATTCTCACATCTGGACATGAATCTACACCTGTTGCACCCTTCCTATACCTAGCAATGCCATTGCTAGTCAGTACATGCTGCACCAACCCTCAGTTGAATTCAGTTAGGTTCCTATGCCAGGTGACAAAACAGAGACAGACATGTAGGTAGCATGCGAGATGGTAGATTCTCTGTGTGCAGACTGCAGAGCGAGAAGGAGATGCGCAGAGAGGTTGGCAATGGCAATGGAGGAGGGAGAGGAGGGGCAGGGCTCACATCTGCTTCTGGTGGGTGTTGAGGTAGGACTTCTCGCAGTACTCTGAGGCGGAGTAGAGCTGCGGCCGCAGGTTCTTGAGCTCCTGCATCCACCAAAACCGTCAACAACAGAGCCGGCCGGATCCACCGTCGAGCGGAGCGGAGGCGCGTGGGGATCTGGGGATTGAGGAATGCACCGACCTGCAGGGCCTTGACGAAGCTCTTGCTCCGCTCCATGGAGGCCTCGTCCACGGTGCCCCCCGCCCACTCCCCGCCACCGACCGGGCTCCGCCGCCGCGGCGCCGGCTGCTGCTGCTGCTGCATTCTCGAGTGGAGTGGAGTGCAGAGTAAGCGATATCAATGCGACCGAGTGGTGTGGGGGTGAAGAAGAGGGGTGAGTGGAGCGCGCGCGGTGGGCGCACGGGGAGCCCGAGCTAGCTACCTCACTACCTCAGCGGGAGCGTCGATCCGTATAAACTACTCCGCTTGGTTATGCTTGGATTTAGCGCCATTTGGTGGGTGGTGCCATTGATTCATTCTTGGTTGGTGCTTGCCTTTGTCCCGGCTATCACACTAGTACTATCACTAGCATGCACACTCGTACCAGTACACCGGTGTATGGCGCACTGGCGCTGGATCTCGCTGTCTCAGTTAAGCGGCTTGTAATTGTCTTCGCCGGGGCTCATGATTCCTTCTCATCTCAGTGACAGATAAGGATCTCACCTCAGTGATTGCGTGACTGTAAATCGTAGAGTAGCAATCTGCATCGAGCAGTGGCGTGCAGGCGTCCGTAATTCGGTCATGATGCTAGCATAATTCGATCGGTGGTGATGCAGAGATGGAGCGCGGGTGGGGAGAGTGAGCAGGAGCAATCAATGGGGTCATAGGCAGGTGGTGGTGATGAATGCGTGTCGGTTCGGTCAGATGTACACTAGTACTAGTACTAGTACGTACGCGAGGGTTGCGTGGAGCCACCGATCCACCGTAATTTGATCACTCATGTGTATTATTTTTTCGATACCACTCATGTGTATTATGTTGTCGGCGTTTATATGAACTGCTTTTTTTTTTGTCGATCCACTTTGATTCCTTAGAGCATCTACACCCACAATTTGCTAATCCGGACCCTCAAACGTCACTAACCGGCTAGTCCTCAAATCTGTTTGTTCACATTTGAGTCTCTCATATTTGAACCCCTAGATTCATACAAAACATGTAAAATGAAATCCTACGTAATACATACTATCCTAGTTTTCGTCGTTGGAGATGTCCACGACGCTGGTGCCGAGCACGTGGGGGGCTCCGGCTCCTCGTCCTCCTCCTCGAGCTCATCCCGGCCGGCGAGCATCTGCACCTCCTCCGCAATCTGCTCCGCCTCCATCTCCTGCCGACGACGCAATATGGCCTCCGTAGTCGACTCCGAGCGGATGGAGTTGAGGATGGCATGCTACTCCGCGTGCAGATCCGCGTCACCAGCGTCCCCCACGTCCTCCTCCGGCCCCGCATCCTCCTCCTCCACCTCAACCTCCTCCTCCTCCGGATCCACTACATTCGGAGGTAGCCCCTTGGTGATCCGATCCGGGCTTCGCGCCTTGTCTGGACCTGCTCAAGGAGTTGCAGCTGGCGCTCCGCCGTTAGAAAGTGGCGGCGGCGGGAGGCCATGGCGTTGCCGGAGAGCGTGAAGAGGAGGCGGACAGGCTCGGGTGGCGGCGCAGAGCGTGTGCGTGTGGGGGGGGGGGGGGATGGGTTTGTTAGGGCCGGGGGACGCCGGCCGGCTTAAATAGCCGGATTTGGCCTCGGACAGTGAGCCGGAGTGGCGTCATGCGGCGTTTACACCGCGGCGGCGGAGGAGGCGTCCATCGGACCGCCGGGTTTCCGGGCGAGTCCGCATGGGACCCCATCGTCAGTCCTACGCGGCGGGCGTGCCCGGGCGCCCCCATATCCGCTTCATATTTGGGTTGGATATGAGGGGCGCCGGTTAGCCCAGGCGTTTGAAGATGCGTCTTTTTCAAAATCATGAATATATTTTTGGATTATCATTTTTTCCAGAAAAGATGCGTCTTTTTCTTTTTTGGTTCGTATTTTGTTTCTTTTCCATTTTTTCGTTTATTTTGACCTTTTCCAAAAAAATGCTCGTGGTTTTGATAATTTTTTCAAAAATTCAAAAAATATTAGTTTATACATATTTTGTTCAAAAACTAAATATTCATATTTTAATAAATTATATACAAATTCTAAATAAAATGTCCAGAAATAAACCATGTTGAACGGTGAGTGTTCGGGTAGGCTAGTGGGTTACATCTGAGAGCATGTTGTTTCTTGACATCCTTGAAATGACATCATTTTTTCCATGAACTTGTATGACCAATTCAAGTCATCATGTTAAGTTGTTTGGGTTTTCGATAATTTTTGCATTTTCTGGAGTTCCTCGTGAAAATGGCCGATAAATGGCCAGACATGTCGCAAGTTGCATACGGTGTCGAAAATCGTTGAAACATAACATGGATGCCTACAATAGAGCATGTTGAACGCATGATGTTTGGTTAGGTTAGAAGATTCCGTCTGAGAGCATGTTGTTTCTCTACATCCTTGAAACGATTTCAAATCTTTTCATGGCCTCGTATGACCAATTCAAGGTATCATGGCAAGTTGTTTGAGTTTTTTGACATTTTTTGCATTCTCTGGAGTTTTCTCGGTGAAAAAGACCAATAAATGGCCGAATGTATCGCAACTTGCATACGGTGTCGAAAATCGTTCAAACCTGGCATTGATTCCTACCACGGGCATGTCCACCTTCCGGCAAAAGTTAGATTAATTTTAAGGATGTCCAAAACTAGACCATGTTCAATGAAGAGTGTTTGGATAGGCAAGAAGGGTCCGTTCGGGAGCACCTTCTTTCTCGACATCCCTTTGATGAACCCAATTTTTTTCATTGCCTTGTATGACCATTTCAAGGTACCATGCCAAGTTGCTTGATTTTTTTTATCAAGTTTTGCAGTTTCTGAAGTTTTCTTTATAAAAAAATGTCAATAAATGGCCGAACGTGTTGCAACTTGCATATGACGTCGAAAGTTGTTCAAATCAGGCATGGATGCCTACCATTGCATGCCCACATGGTTGCAAAAGTTAGGGTCATTTTAATAATGTCCAAAAATAGAACATGTGCAACGAATGGTGTTTTGGTAGGACGAGAAGGGTCAGTTTGAAAACACATTGTTGGCTTACAAGGTTGTATTTTTGTTCGTTATTTCCTAATGTACACTTTTTTCAATGAATGCTCGTTAAGAAATATGAGGAAGTTTAACTACAAGTTGACTTTTAACTGGTTGACCATTGACTTTTACATTTTTTAAAATTAATTAGGAAATCAAGGAAATTCACCAAAAAATCAAAAAGTTCACTGGATTTGTAGAAAGTTCATTGATCCGATTTTGTTTTTGTAAAAAAACAGCGTCAATTTTGAAAAACAGTTCACAAATTCGAAAAAACGTCATAATTTTTTGGAAAAAGTTCATCAATTTTTAAAAGGTTATTCGATTAAAAAAACTGTTCATCAGTTTTATGAAAAGTTCATTACCTTTCAAAAAAAGTTTTCCTATTTGGGAAATAGTTCACGAATTTAGAAAAAAAACCTTCACAATTTCGGGAAAAAGCTCATCAATTTTGAAAAAAAAAATGACGAATTTGAAAGAAAAAACATCATTTTTTTTAAAAAATGTCACAACTTTTCAAAAGCTCACGCATTTATAAAGGACAAGGAAACAGAAAAAAAAAGAAAAAAAATAAAGAGAAAAAGAAAACCAAACAGAGAATAGTGCGTTTTCGCAGTATTGTATTAGAATATAAAAAACGTGTGTAACATGTAAGGTTGTGTTCCCTAGTTCGATAGTGTGGCTGTGCTGATTCCTGAAGGTGCATGGTTCAAATCCTGCGGCACACAATATTTTTTTGCGGTTTTAAAAATAAAGAAAGCATGAATGGGCCGGCCCAGCAGGGAAGGGTGTGCGCGTATGAAAAAAAAAGTACAAATATACGTGAATATGACCATCGTGTCCTTTCTTATGAAGAGCAGAAGAGGTATCGGTTAATCCGTGCCGTCCTTGTGTTTAGGGGGATGTACCGACTTGGAATTGAAAATAATATATGTAGTTTCACATTCTAGTAAAGAAACTTATGGAATTTTAGAGGTTGGTTAAGTCAGAATCTGAAATTTCGATCACTAATATTTGTTTAAATATTATGTGTTAAAACTCAAAAGTGATACCCATGGGCCTGTCTCGAGAAGTATTCAAAACTCTATATTTTTTTCCTGAAGGAACATTGCTATTTTGTTGATCACTGTACATATATCACAACCGAAACTGGTGGCGGAATTACTTTTTAAGACCATGCTAATTGAAACGTCACTTTTTTTCATGAACTGGATGAATTATTAAACTAAAAATTTATTCATTTGAAGAGGAAAAAAAACCTCGTTACATGTATGTTTTAGAAAGAATGAAATAACATGTCTAGCATGCACGCCCGATCCATTTGATCAGTTATAACCTTGAAGGGCAGGAATGCCATACATGACAAAAATAACTAAACGAGCAATGTCAAAAACTAGCAAGGGAGAGAGCATAATTCGAGGAAAACCCACATGTTGACACCTTACACCGTCTAGAATTTTCCGGTTAGTCATCCCTAAGCCAGGTAATCCTACTCTACTAAAAAAATTCGCGAACACGCTTAGGAGCGTATCTTTGAATCCTACTCTACTAATCACTATCAGGATATTTATTTGACTGTCATAAAAAAAACCACATACTAACACAGAGACACACACATGTTTCCCGCAAAAAAAAACAAAAAAACAAAAAAAAAAAACAGAGACACACACATGTATAAGCACACTATTGCGCACGTATCACCAGTTATTAGGTGGATGGAAGTGTTTTATTATTATTACTACCTAATTGGTCGTACGTTGCAACGAGGACACACATTTTTTTTTAATTTTTTAAAGTGGTTCAACATTAATCATGTCCGACATATACGTTACACTCTCCATATTCTAGATTTTGGCAAGATTTGATTGATTTGAGTATGGGTAGGGAAAGACAGGGAAACTTTTCATTTAATTGAGGTTCGATAAGATTTGATTTGATTTGGGTATGGGTTGTGAAAGGCAAGATTTTTTTTTAATTTCATTGAGGTTTTGGTAAAAATTTATTTGATTTGAATCAATGTCGAGTTTTGGTTTAATTTGATTGAGTTAATGCAGAACATTGTTTCTTGTAGGACGAGGAAAGGAAAGCACAAAATTGGTTTAGATTATTCCAAAAGGGCGGGGGCAAATTCCCTTCAATAGTTGATTTTTTTTTTTATAGTCGTATGCTTTGCAAGCTACTATTGAGTGCACCTTTCTTTTCATATAGCTGCTGATAGAATTAAAGAATCTCTGCTTTATCTTCATCTTCATTCGCACAAACAATGCCATGAATCGTCTTGCCTTGCTTAAAGAGGTTTATTAAAAACCGCCCCTGGAACTCTTGTTTTGAGTTCGGTCTTTGCAACCCTGAAATTTTGGTCATACGTTTGCGTTATTTGACTTGTGCGTGGAAGAATCATGTGTCCCGGTCGCCATCTCGGAGCAATGGCACTCTGGAGCGTTGCCGCATCCATATCTCCTCCTAACGAAGAGCCTCCCTTAATTTTACTACAATTTTCTTCTCTTTGTCAGAGGGTCCTCACCCGATATAGATTTGCGACGCAACCTGTCAAGGCGTTTCTGAAGTTGTCGCACTGTCCTGGTCAAACAACCGAATTCTCTTGCCCTCGAAGGTTCAAGTTGTTGCTGAAGTGAACCAAGGGAATCCATGATACCCTAAAGTCCCGGCCCTCGATGACTGTTCTGCCAGGTCTCAGTAGCCAGGCGATCATAGTCAATGTCAATGTGCAATTACCAGGCATTTTCATAACGAAACTAACGCCGAGTATGAGACGCCGTTGGAGGCAGCTGAGATAAATATGCAACAATGAAACAATGATCCGACTCAGTTGCACATACATGCCGCGCTCTAACATGTTCCTACATCTCGAACCACAGAGTAGCGAAGGCGCGGTCCAAACGTGCTTTAACATTTGCACCTCCAGCTTGCCGATTGTCCCAGGTATAGGGTACTCCTGACCAGCCACTAGTAGGAAAACCCCCATTTGTCCCGATTCGTAAGGGCCTTTTGTCCCGGTTCTGGAACCGGGACTAAAGGGTCGGGACTAAAGCCCAAAACCTTTAGTCCCGGTTGGCTTACGAACCGGGACTAAAGGCCCTCCACGTGGCCGGTGCTGGGAGCCCAGGCAGGAGGACCTTTAGTCCCGGTTGGTAACATCAACCAGGACCTTTTTCCTGCCACAAGCACTTTACGAGAAATAGAGTTCAATCAAACTGAAAATCAAGCATGATAAATGGTATTAATGGAACTAGAATCAATGGGAGATGCGCGGAACTAGCTAGTAGTACTTACTTTCGGGTGTGTAAATCGCAGCTCCCTCGGCAGTGCCGGAACAATTGCGGTGAACTCTTTCCAAACCCTGCCAGACAAAGAAAATAATTACTTGATATCAGAAAATGAACAAAGTTGCCGATATGATGCGATAATGATCGATTGAACTTACTTCTGGAGCATTTCAGTCATGTCCGCATATTCCTGGGGATCTTTTCGTTTCGAGTCTAAGACGATTACTACTCCCCGCTCAAGCTTAATCTCTAGCAGAATATAGTGGAACCTGCGCACGCATGCATAACTCATCAATTACATTACTATAACCTCGAGTAATAAGGGAAACCGAATATGCACAAGACAGTAACACTCACTTGAAGTTGTAAGGAAAGAGTATTGTCCCTTTGTTTTGATTTTTAAGCAACGATTGTAGCAAGTTTTCCTCGGTTTGTGTGACATTGTTTTTAACCGTAAACTCATGTATGATATTTGGGTTAATGAACCCAATGTCATACATTTGTGCTTTTCTGCATTCGACGATCTTCAATCTGCATAATATAGTGAGGATAATTATATATACATGCAATGAAAGAGCTGAGCTATATATATAGAGAGACTTAATTACAGAAGTAGTACTTACAGACAGTAGCAAGTCACGATTGTTTTGTCGAGGGCCTTTTGATTGTATAACTGGAATATCTCCTCAAATTCAACATTCAACAGATCCATTCCAACGAGGTCGTGCTCCTCTTTAATTCTCAGCGTCAAAGTATCCCTCCCAGACTCCCGGCAGGTTTTCATGTACCATTCATGCAATGTTCGCATCATCGTTGTTAGAGGAGGATGATCAGGTTTGACGAGAGGCCGCCCGTACCGGTAACTGAATTCGTCCACCTCCAACGGCTGAAACTGTACATCATCGCTCAGGTAATCACCAGGATTGGTACCGGGCACCATCCCCGGATGATTAGCGACGATATCGCTAGACACCTTGAGCGGGGGGCACGATTGGTTCGCCTGTTCGCCGAGCTGGGGATTTTTTTCCCACTTCTTCGTTTTGCTAACCTTGCATCACTGGAAGTACTTCCCGACCGCCGCGCGTCTTGATATGTCTTTTTGAGCTAAATAACCCTGAAATTGAAAAGCACTTCAAATGAACTCGTACTCTTTGTAAGTCATTACAGTCGAACATGGTCCCCTGGCCAACGAGTACAACTCATCAGAAACAGTGTTGTCACGCATGAGACGTGTTTGCAACCAACTGCCGAAAGTCCTGATGTGTTCACATGTAATCCAGTCGTCACACTGCTCCGGGTGTTTGGAGCGCAGAATATTCTTGTGTTCATCGACATACGGGGTCACCAAGGTAGAATTCTATAAAACTGTGTAGTGTGCTTGAGACCAAGAATGGCCGTCCCTACATATTATTGAGTCCGCTCCTAGCGTGCCTTTTCCAGTCAGTCTCCCCTCATACCGCCATTGAGGGAGACCAATCTTCTTAAGGTCAGGAATGAAGTCAACACAAAACCCAATGACATCCTCTGTTTGATGGCCCATGGAGATGCTTGCTTCTGGCCTAGCGCGGTTACGAACATATTTCTTTAAGACTCCCATGAACCTCTCAAAGGGGAACATATTGTGTAGAAATACAGGGCCCAGAACGACAATCTCGTCGACTAGATGAACTAGGACGTGCGTCATGATATTGAAGAAGGACGGTGGGAACACCAGCTCGAAACTAACAAGACATTGCACCAAATCACTCCTTAACCTTGGCATGATTTCTGGATCGATCACCTTCTGAGAGATTGCATTGAGGAATGCACATAGCTTCACAATGGCTAATCGAGCGTTTTTCGGTAGAAGCCCCCTCAATGCAACCGGAAGCAGTTGCGTCATAACGTTCATACATAGCTTCGAGAGGAGAAAGCTTAAGTGTGGCTCGGGCATTTCATCGAACACCTCATGTGCATAGGATGTGAGCTAGAGCACCACAAAGCTCTCCCCTCGCCGGCCAGAAAAACAGAGCAATGTGGAGTGCTCTGCTCGCTGGCGGGGGGTATATATAGGCATCTCATTGGTCCCGGTTCGTGGCTGGAACCGGGACTAAAGGACCCCCTTTGGTCCCGGTTCCAACCACGAACCGGGACCAATGGTTGTGGGCCAGGAGCGAGGCACACTGGTCCCGGTTCGTGTCTGGAACCGGGACCAAAGGGTCTAGACGAACCGGGACCAATGCCCCACGAGGCCCGGCCGGCCCCCTGGCCTCACGAACCGGGACCGTTGCCCCCATTGGTCCCGGTTCGTGACTGAACCGGGACTAATGGGCTGGCCCGGCCTGGACCAATGCCCTGTTATGTACTAGTGAGCCTAGGTCTTGGGTGGAGCACTCATCTGTCACATCATGAAACGCTCGCATCTGCCACGTGGGGCAAGGTATGCAACGTACAGTGTGGGGCAAGGTAGGAGTATGCCACTCCGCTCTTGCTGAGTTGCTGAAATGTTCAGTGTTGTATAGCGTTTCTCGTTGAAATCGCCCATGCATAGCCATGCATTGTGGGGCAAGGCATGCAACGTACAAAGGAAGCACCAACTATGATGCCGGTCCTCAGCTCTTGGGGCTCCATAGAACCCCGTGAATCTCCACTCGTTCACTGATTGCTCGTTACACCGCACCAAACATCAATATGTCCGGTTCTGAAATTTTTGAGTTAAACATTGACATATTTGGACCAAAATAATCCGATGCCGCCGCTTAAACCCACACTATCCATTGCAAAACTGCCTGCAAACCCCAAAGTGTGTTTCAGGCATTCCACCCTCTTGGCACCAATTTTTCTTCCATCATAAAAACTAGGTTGGGCCCTTCATGCTTTACGATAATGCAAATCATGCGAACTGCCTCGGGGCTCCCAAGCCCCCGCAGTTCCAGCTGATGCAACTCATTGGGCCAGCCAGCGCTACTCCGCAGTCGCTGTCGAATTCTCGGGCGTGGGTTTCTTCTTCTTCAAGCTGTGTTCAAGGTCGGTTCCATCCGCATGCTCATCATCAAAGCCCTCTACTCCATTGGAATCCTCAGATTTGCCTCATCGAGTTGGTCCCGGGATCTCATCTGAAGAAAGGTGTTGTATCAACATGCCAGTATGCTTGTTTTGGTAGTCCTTCCCTTTTAACATTTGTGTGTTCCTTGGCCACGGATGTCACCTCTTTGATATCAGCATTTGAAGAAATCTTGTATCCTCGTTGGCTGCTTTGCACCGACTGGTGTTCTTTGGTGGTGCTCTCAACTGAAGCAGCTTTGCATCGATCATCCGGTGCCCTTACATTTGGCCCAAATGGAAGCTCTCCCTTCTCATCTCGCGGACCAGAAGTTGGGCATGTTAGTTTAGAATGCCCTAGGCAGCCACAAGAGAAACAAAAATGTGGCATTTGTTCATATTGTATGTCATATAGACCATGTTGTTTCCTCTTGGCTGATTCAAACAAGATCCACCTACATGATCAAACTGGACCGAGGTAGTTTGTTTGTCTATTTGCCATGCCATTAATTTGCCCCACGCACCATCTCTCAGATTGTAGGGAATATTTGGTACTCTCATCCATAAGCGCAATCTATCAAACTTGACCTCATCTGTTTGCATGCAATCCTCAAAGTCCGCCAATATGACATTGTTTTGGTTCACAAGCCATGGGGACCCCATCCAGACTCGATCGCGATCCTTTTGGTTTTCAAATTCTTCCATTAACAAGTTTTCTCTCATGGATCGGAATTGCAATCCTCGGGGATTCCCCCGAGCAAGAGTAAGAGTGCCAATAATGGTTTGGATATGGAACAAATTGCGGTGCAACACCTTGTCGGCGACCAACCACCTCCTCGGCTTCCCCTCATCTCTTTCATCAATCACCAAAGGCATCGTTTCTTCCTCTGAGATCGCCATCTTGCCTAGTACCTCTTCCATTCGAACCCTGGCGGCACGAGGCGACACACGATTTGCTCTGTTGTGTGTGTACTGAGAAGATGTAGCCATCTCCCAATCATCGGAACTTTACTCACGCACCGCCGGATGAATCAGGCGGGCGCCGCTGTTCCACGTCAAAATGGCAGCGCCACCAGAGGGGTTTTAGGTTTTATGGGTTGTGACGCGTCCTACCCACCAGGGCGCGCCATGCGGGCTCGTCGCTTCCTCATGGCTCGTCCGGCCACCTCTCGAAGTTCGTAGGGTCTCTTTATGTCCAACAATAACCCCCGTAAAGTTTCATTGTGTTTGGACTCCGTTTGGTATTGTTTTTCTAGAAATGTCAAAAACACGTAAAAAACAGGAACTCACACTATGCACTCGGTTAATAAGTTAGTCCCAAAAAATGATATAAAATAACATATAATGGCATATAAAGTATCCAAGATTGATAATACAATAGCATGTAACAATAAAAAATTATAGTTGGAGACGTATCACACCCCGACTGGAAGAAGACCGCCGCGTGCTCGAGCTTCCCTCCCCTTGCACCGGACGCAAGGGAGAATACCCTTGAATGGGGGTAAAAATACCCCCATACATGGGTCCAGCCAAAGCTATGATGCCGGTCCTAAGCTCTTGGGGCTCAATAGAACCCCGTGAAAATCTCCACTCGTTCATTGATTGCTCGTTACTCCGCACCAAAACATCAATATGTCCGGTTCTGAATTTTTTGAGTTCAACATTGACATATTTGGACCAAAATAATCCGATGCCGCTGCTTAAATCCACACTATCCATTGCAGAACTACTTGCAAACGCCAAAGTGTGTTTCAGGCATTCCACCCTCTTGGCACCAATTTTTCTTCCATCACAGAAACTAGGTTGGGCCCTTCATGCTTCACGATATTGAAAAGCATGCGAACTTCCTTGGGGCTCCCAAGCCCCCGACAGTTCCAGCTGATGCAACTCATTGGGTCGGGCAGCGCTACTCTGCAGTCGTTGTCGAATTCTCGGGCGTGGATTTCTTCTTCTTCAAGCTGCGTTCAATGTCTGTTCCATCCGCATGCTCATCATCAAAGCCCTCTACTCCATTGGAATCCTCAAGATTTGCCTCATCTAGTTGGTCCCCGGATCTCATCAGAAGCAAGGTGTTGTATCAACACGCCAATATGCTTGTTTTGGTGGTCCTTCCCTTTTAACATTTGTTTGTTCCTTGGCCAGGGACGTCACCTCTTTGATACCAGCGTTTGAAGAAATCTTGTACCCTCGTTGGTTGCTTTGCACCGATTGGTGTTCTTTGGTGGTGCTCTCAACCGAAGCAGCTTTGCGTCGATCATCTGCTGCCTTTAAATTTGGCCCAAATGGAATATCTCCCTTCTCATCTCATGGACCAGAAGTTGGGCATGTTAGTTCAGAATGCCCTAGGCGGCCACAAGAGAACAAAAATGTGGCACTTGTTCATATTGTATGTCATATAGACCATGTTGTTTCCTCTTGGCCGATTCAAACAAGATCCACCTCCGGAGAGGCTTGCCTACCTCGATACAAATTAACCCTTGCTCTCAGAAAGCCACATATGTGATCATAATGGACCTGTTTTATTTGCCGTGCAATCAATTTGCCCCAAGCATCATCTCTCATATTGTAGGGAAGATTTGGTACTCTCATCCATAAGCGCAACCTCTCAAACTTGACCTCATCTGGTTGCATGCAATCCTCGAAGTCCGCCAATATGACATCGTTTTGGCTCATATGCCATGGCGACCCGATCCAGACTCGATCACGATCCTTTTGGTTTTCAAATTCTTTCATTAACAAGTTTTTTCCCATGGACCAGAACTGCAGTCCTCGGGAATTCCCCCAAGCAAACCTAAGAGTGCCAACAATGGTTTGGATATGGAAGAAGTTGCGGGGCAACACCTTGCCGGCGACCAGTCACCTCCTAGGCTTCCCCTCATCTCTTTCATCAATCACCAGAGGCATCGCTTCTTCCTCTGAGATAACAATCTTGCCTAGTGCCTTATCCAGTCGAACCCTATTTGCACGAGGTGACACACGATCTGCTCTGTTGCGCGTGTGATGAGAAGATGTAGCCATCTCCCCGTCGCTGGAACTTTACTCGCGCCCCGCCGGATGAATCAGGCAGGCGCCGCTGTTCCACGTCAAAACCGCAGCGGCACCAGAGGGGTTTTAGGTTTTCTGGGAATTTTTTTCTTTCACATATATTTTTACTTGCTAGAAATCCAATTTTGAGAACTTGTTTAGTTTGGTTCTCGCGTGACAATGGCATACTCCTCTGCCTTGCGTACAGTTGCACGACACGAGGCTTCGATGCTTCGCCGCAGAATGATGATGATGTCAAAAAATACACATTACATATTGCCCCCGGAAAGAATATACAGTTTCGATACCGGACTTGGGCTGCTCCGCACTGATTGGCCCAGAGCGGAATCCGAACTCTAGACGAGTTGGGATCTGAAACGCATCCTTAGTATCAGATCGTAAACTGTATTTTTTGAGAAATCTCACTGACTTTATTGATTCAGAATAATTTTCATAGGTACAAGAACATGGTATTGAAGATCAAAGAGAGAGAGAAGAAGCCATCTCGGTACTACCTATGGACCCGTAGGTCTGTGGTGAACTACTCACGTATTGGAGGCAGCAACGTTGAAATAGACGGCCTCCGTGATCGATTCCCTGACCGACAGAACACCGGAAAAGGCCTCCAGATTGGATCAAGGAAGAATAGAGGCCTGCATCGGTGGAAAAAGTGTTTCAGATGTCTCTATGTTGGTTTTGGGGTATATGTGAATATATAGAGTGGAATTAGGCCAGGGGGCTTGCGAGGGAGTCACGAGCCTGCGTGACGCGTCCTACCCCTCAGGGCGTGCCATGCGGGCTCGTCGCTCCCTCGTGGCTCGTCCGGCCACCTCTCGAAGCTTCTAGGGTCTCTTTATGTCCAAAAATAAAACCCCGTAAAGTTTCACCGTGTTTGGACTCCGTTTGGTATTGTTTTTCGAGAAATGTCAAAAACATGTAAAAAACAAGAACTGACACTATGCACTCGGTTAATATGTTAGTTCCAAAAATAATATAAAATAACATATAATTGCATATAAAGTATCCAAGATTGATAATATAATAGATTGGAACAATAAAAAATTATAGTTGGAGACGTATCACATGCCGGCTGGAAGAAGACCGCCGCGTGCTCGAGCTGCCCTCCCCTTGCACTGGACGCAAGGGAGAAAACCCCTGAATGGAGGTAAAAATACCCCCATACATTGGTCCAGCCGAAGCTATGATGTCGGTCCTCAGCTCTCGGGGCTTCATAGAACCCCGTGAATCTCCAATCATTAACTAATTGCTTGTTACTCCCCACCAAAACATCAATATGCCCGGTTCTGAAATTCTTGAGTTCAACATTGACATATTTGGAAAAATAATAATCCGATGCCGCCGCTTAAACCCACACTATCCATTGCAAAACTACTTGCAAACGCCAAAGTGTGTTTTAGGCATTCCACCCTCTTGGCACTAATTTTTCTTCCATCACAGAAACTAGGTTGGGCCCTTCATGCTTCACGGTATTGCAAAGCATGCAAACTGCCTCGGGGCTCCCAAGCCCCAGACAGTTCCAGCTGATGCAACTCATTGGGTCGGGCAGCGCTACTCCGCAGTAGTTGTTGAATTCTCGGGCGTGGGTTTCTTCTTCTTCAAGCTGTGTTCAAGGTCTATTCCATCCGCATGCTCATCATCAAAGCCCTCTACTCCATTGGAACCCTCAAGATTTTCCTCATCGAGTTGGTCCCCGGATCTCATCAAAAGCAAGGTGTTGTATCAACATGCCAACACGCTTGTTTTGGTGGTCTTTCCCTTTTAACATTTGTGTGTTCCTTGGCCATGGACGTCACCTCTTTGATACCAGCATTTGAAGAAATTTTGTACCCTCGTTGGCTGCTTTGCACCGACTGGTGTTCTTTGGTGGTGCTCTCAACCGAAGCAGCTTTGCGTCGATCATCCGGTGCCCTTACATTTGGCCCAAATGGAAGCTCTCCCTTCTCATCTCGCAGACCAGAAGTTAGGTATGTTAGTTCAGAATGCCCTAGGCGTCCACAAGAGAAACAAAAATGTGGCACTTGTTCATTTTGTATCTAATATAGACCATGTTGTTTCCTCTTGTCCGATTCAAACAAGATCCACCTCCGGAGAGGCTTGCCTACCTCGATAGAAATTAAGGATAATTGGTTTTGTGCCCCTAGTTGGGTCACACTTGGCTGGTCTACCCCTAGTTTTTAAAAACACGCGTTCCTGTCCAAACTACTTTGCTCGTATTATGCTTTTGCCCTTTGACCATTTGACCGTCATTTTGAAAAATTCATAACAAATTCATACTAACTCAGAACAATGCAAATAAGATATCAAAATGTTCAGACAAACATCACCTATATGTGCATGTCATTTGCATTCATGACAAAAGTGTTGGAAAGTCCCTGTGTGATGGTACGTGCATTCGTGGAGATAGTACGTGCCACCACCGTGGGTATGTGTATGCATCTATCTCCAGCGGCATGATGCAATCTCGGCTGCAAACTCGGCCGAGCCGGCGACCGGCGTGCATTCGTGGAGACGAATCAGTCATGTTTAGACATCAAGAACGATGGTCGTAAACAATTGAAGGGCAGTGAGGACGGCGACAGGATCAGCTCGCTACCGGACGACGTCCTCCTGGACATACTTCAATGCCTGGACCTGCGGACGGTGGTCAGGGCCAGCGCCGTGTCCAGGCGATGGAGACGGCTCCCGCCTATGCTCTCTGACCTCCACATGGACATCGCCACCCTGATACCGCATCGTCGCTGGGGTTACTCGGTGGATCGTGTCATGGCCACTTACTCGAATATTGTAACGTGGTTTCAGTTGCCCACCCATTACTGGACGAGCTTGCGCCTCACCTTCTACCTTGCAGATGTCGATCCGTTCCTGCGCTCCATCGGCGATGCCATCGCCACGGTCACCGCCAACCGCCTCGAGCTCACCATACGGAGGTCATACCATCCTTACGTCGAGTTTGATCAATGCTTCACGTCTTTCCTCGTGGCTTGCCCCGCCGCATTCACCTAGCTCACTAGCCACTTCTCCTTCTCTACTCCTTGGTGATCGCCAGTGTCCTCGACGCCTGCCACCGCCTAAAGATCCTCTCCTTGACCAACTGCCACGACTTCACGGCCTCCATCATGAAAAAATTGGAGATTGACGCTCCTAACTCGTCGCTCTTGGCCTTGGAACTCCATGGTTGCTCCTTCCACAGAGTCGAGTTGGCCAGGGTCCCGAAACTTGAGCGCTTTGTTTTGCCACACCTCTACGTTTGCACATAACATGAGTTTCGGCTATGTTCCCTGCCTTCGTGTCAAAAACCACTCAGTACCGCAGCTGCAATGCTACTTTGAGAATCCAGCATCTCTCTCAAGCATTCAATAGCCTCAGAGATGTTTATCTATGGGATTTGGATATTCCTGACAGGGCATTCATCCTTTCTGTTCTAGATGTTGCGTGCTGTGTGTTTGAAAAGGAAGCATACTGTGTGTTTGAAGAGGATACACTTGCTTGAACTGTGCGCGGACAAACGTTGCGATGGCGTCACATGCTTGTGTGACATACTCAATGTTGGATTTTCCACATCCGTAGAGATAACCATAGAGCCAGTGGTTTCAAAAAGAAAAATCATAGACCAAGTGACACGAATATGCTAGCCTTGCTATTGCAATGCTCTCACGCTTTATTCAGAGTGTAGTTCATCTTTCTGCAATAAAAACACTAGTGATTTTGAAGCAAGTTTACGGCAGCTGAACACGACCATCAATCTATATCATTCAGCAACAAGAAAGAATCTGATCTCGCAAAAAAAATAAAAACAAGAAAGAATCTGTAGAGTTTTCGTGAGTGAAGAATTTGTGGAGTTAGTTCACATCAATATAGTACGGATCTTTTTTTTGATCAAAAATATAGTACGGATCTTAACTGTAGGAAGGCTTGAATTAACAGACAGGGGATACCAAAACTTGGTTTCAGCCCACTACCCGGTAGGCCCAAAGCCGAAAAGAGGGAAGTGAACGGGGCTGTTTGCTAGAGAGCAACTAGTTGGGGAGGGGAGCGCCTATTCGGCGCCTTCAGCGCCACCGAAGGCAGCAGCAGCGCCTGGTGGGCCGGCCCACGAACGCGCACGCAAAAAAAATTGTACTGTTGCGTGAAAAAGTGGCTCCCTATGAATCAAACTCACGACCTCACACTGCTTCGAATTTGGCCAACCGGTATAGCTACTGGCTGCTAGTGATTCACGGCAGCAACGCTACTTATTGTAGCGTCCCTCACTTAGATTTTTGAATTATTTGGAAACATTAATGAAAAACGTGAATATATGGAAAAAATGTGAACAAATTTGAAAAGTTGACGAACATGCATAAAAAAGTTGGCCAATGTAAAAAAGTTTCATGTAGTCAAATAAGTTCACGAATTCAAAAACAAAAGTTCATGAAATGGGAAAAAACAGTGCACTATTTTTTAAAAAAAGTTCACAACAATAAAAAAACACCATGAGTTTGAAAAATGTTCACGGATTTGGAAAAAGTTCACCAAATTTGAAAAAAGTTTGCTGAATTTGGAAAAACTTCACTGAAATTAAAAAAGTTCATCAACTTTTCAGAAAAAGTTCATGGGATTTGGAAAAGAGTTCATGGAATTTGAAAATTCTTCATTTATTTTAAAAAACGTTCTTAAAATTTTAAAAAAATCATTTATTTTGAGAAAAGTTCATCAAATTTTAAAAAAGTTCATCGAATTTGGAAAAAGTTCATGAAATTTGAAAAGAGTTCATTGAATTCAAAAAAAGTTCATCATAACTGAAAAAAGTTCATCAAATTTGAAAAGAAATTATGAATTTAGGAAAAAGTTAAACGTATTTTGAAAAAGCACGCATTAAAGCAAACAAAAATAAGAAACAGAAAACGACAAGGAAAAAGTAAAAGAAAAAAAGCAAACCGTACTAAAACACAAGAGAGAAAAATAACAAACAGTCAACCAAGGAGGTGTAGCTTGGTGGCTGGAACTCACCTGTTTTTTGCGATATATAGCACTACTATATGGGCTGGCCCAGAGTTAGCTACACCAGGATTTGCCGTTGGGGAGCACTCCTTCGGAAGCCTTCCAACGATCACTCCCACGCGTCGTCACTTGGCACGTTCTCAGCCAGCGCCACGTGTCGCGATCTGAGCGTTTCCTTCGGGTTTTTTTTCTGCATGCGTTTTCGGCTTTTTAAAATAGTTTTTTTTCCGGGTTTTTTTGTATTTCGGTTTTTCTTAGCTTTTGGATGAATTTTCTTTTATTTATTTTTTACACGTAAAAACACATTTTCTATTTTTTTTCGCGAGAGACACGGTTTTGCTTTCGCGAGAGGCACGGACGTGCCTTTTGGAAACAAGAAAAAATGCGTTTTCTGCTTTCTTTTCGCGAGAGGCACGGTTTTGCTTCTGTGAGAGGCACGACTGTGCCTCTCGGAAACGAAAAAAACGCGTTTTCTATTTTTCTTTGGTGAGAGGTGCGATTTTCTTCCGTGAGAGGCATAATTTTGCTTTCGCGAGAGGCACAGCTGTGCATCTCGAAAACGAAAAAAACGTGTTTTCTGTATTTTTTTCGCGAGAAGCACGATTTTGCTTCCGTGAGAGGCACGGTTTTGCCTTCGCAAGAGGTATGGCCGTGCCTCTCGAAACATACAAAAAATGCGTTTTTTTTCTATCGCGAAAGGCACGGCTTTTTCGTCCAATTTTATCCGTCCGTTTTTTTTCGTGAAAAAAAAGTTCGCGAAAACCTATTAACATGGATCTAGTTTTGAAGATCCCGACGCGAGGAACCCAACGATGAAAACGGTTCGAGATTTGGACAAACGGTTTAAAAGATAAAACGTTTTGAAATATAGATCTACGAAGAAAAGAAAAACTTCCAGGTGGCGACAAGTGGCACACATACAATGCGCCACTTGTCGCAACCTGGAGAGGTGGGACTGATGTTTAAAAGGAATACTCCTCGATTAGTGATTTCGTGTTTGCCATGGAAGCAAAACTATATTCAACTACATCGATCCTCTCGTTGACCGAAAATTGTAACATTGGTTCTGAGCCATAATGGGACGGTCCGACAGGAATGCACAAAGAACAATTATTTTGTCTAATGCTCCTCTGCTTTATTTTTTTGAAAATATGACTTCCAAAGTTGCACACACTAGGCCATACATTCTTATTTATAAGCACCTTCGGTGAAATGCTTCGTACATTATTTTATTTATTTATGTAGTTACTTTTCTTTCTTGAGAGAATTTATTGAGTTACATGTAGATGACAATGGAGTTCTAAAAATGCAACTGAGATTTATGACTGAGATTTATGTACACTTCTGATAAACTCAAATATAACCATTAACTTTACAAACCCAATAGTTAATTCCCACAATCATATCACCATCACGGCAATGCAAATTGCTCGAGGCTGTTGCTGCCAATCAGCCACTATGTGCAGCAAAATTGGCAAATTGTGATATTTAAACAAACAGAGAGAAAGAGTTATGTACAAATGAGTTTGTACTCATCAATGTAAGCCAGATGTGCGTGCATTCCCTGAACACAACGTGTTGTGGCACCATCCAACGCCATGCTCTTCTGTGCATGCGAGTCATCTGACCCTCACCGAGTCATGTTGTTGCCCGTCCAAGCATTGGAGTCGGAGTTGTCAGTGTAGGCGCCCTGTTTGGAATTTGAACTGAAATTGGGGATGGAGAGAACCTGCTCCTTGATATCGGAGCCGGACGTCTGAAGGTGCGTGAGAATCTTGCTGAATTTGGGTCTCTCCTTTGTGATGGCGATGGAGACGTCGTTGGGGAAGAGGTCTCCGCGTACAAAGGCGTGGTACATGGTGGTGGCCAGCATTGCGATGACGGTTATGATGGCAATCCCTGAAAGGCCCAGTGCCATTGCCCGCGTCACCAAGTTGTCCATCTCTGATGCATACAATACCGTCGCCAGGGCCACACTCGTCATCGGGAATGTGTACGCCCACCATGCCAGCGAGAACCTAAACCCTCGAAAGAGGTTGACCCGCGCCACGAGTGACATGAAGAGGAAGAGCGAGATGTAGTAAAGGAGCTTGGCACCATCGCTGAACTCACCGGAGATCCTTGTCCAAGCCATGGACGCGACGCTAGGCGCGGCGACAAAAAGGAAGAAGACTGGGTGGAGATCCTTCGGAAGCTGCACATTGGTGGGGAGCCGCTGATAGAGGGTGACAAAAAGCACCACGTAGTGGGCAAACCCGACGGCAAAGAAGAAGATTGGTAGCTCCCGGAGGCCCATCGCGGCGCCGAGTAGCGCGCCGACGAAGTTGCCAACGATGGCAAGGTGGTTGGATGGGTTGGCCACCCTGGAGTGGCGCCGCTCACCACTGGACATCCACTGGCCGTAGATCTTGAGGTCGAGCCAGAAGATGGGCGCCATGAGAACGTACCAGACGACCTGGTGGATCTCCCTCACCGGGTGCGGCACGCCCTTGACAAGGAAGAGGCATGCGATCCAGGGCGCGAAGAAGAAGTTGACGCGCACAGGATGGTGAAACTCGCGGCGGACGGCCTCGAAGTAGAAGACAACCTTGAGGAGGTAGGTGATGGAGACGACGACGGTGAGGGCGACTGAGACCCACCAGAGGACGTGGTTGACGGCAGGGTGTGCGCGGAGGAATGCCGTAGAGGGCTCCAACCGGAGGGTCTTCCATAGCATTGCTTGGCTGCTGACGCCAAGGCACATCCCATATGCGGTAATCGGGAACCGGAGCAGGAACGGCCATGGCTCGTCCTTGGGCAGCACCGCCACCTCTGCTGACTGCATGTCCACACTTTAGTAGTTAGAGACCAACGACGACGATGGTTTTAGTAAGGAAGGTGAAAGTTTGGGGGCACGCCGGCACGGTCACGTGGTACATACACGAAGGGTGTCGAGCTCGGGTCCTTCGAGGGCGGCGAAGTAGCGGTCGGCGGTGGGGACGTCGTCATCGTCGTCGGTGTCCTCCTGGAAGAGCTTGGAGCCTGCGCCGTGCTCGACGTCGGTCCCCGGCGGGTCCTCTTGAGGCAGGCCACGGAGGTTGGAGAGCTGGCGGTTGAGTCGGCCGGAGAAGGTCCTAAACTGGTCGAATTGGCGGTCCAACTCGCGCGTGCTGTTGCTCCGCGGCCCCTCGCCGGCACTTTCGATCACCAGCGACGCCAGCGAGTGGTGCTGGGCATGCTTCAGCAGCTGCGGTACGACGAGATGGCGACCCTCGACCTCTGACTCGCTTGGCAGCACCGGAGCGGCGTCCACCTCGGCGATGCTGGCGTGGGCGGACGGCGGCATGCGGAGACGCGCCTGCGCGAGGTGGATCCCGAACGGCGAGCCCGGCACGCTGAAGGAGACGGACAACGGCGTGTCCCCCGGCGTCGGCTCACCGTGAACCACCACGGCGGCGTCCTTCGTCCTGCCGCCGCTAGTTGAAACGGCATGGTGGTCACCGTCGCCCGTCCCGGCCAGCCCCGCCATCCGTATTCTGCTGATGCTGGTCTCCCTGCACGCAATGGCAACAAGCCAACAAGCTGTGTGGTAAACCCAACCCTGGCAGCAGGGGCAGTCAGTTCGTCGTGGATACATGTCCATCACCGTGGCCACCTTATATACACACATGGCGAGCAGGACAAAGAGACCCCTTTGACGGTGAAAGTGCTTCTCGGGTTAGCTGCTCGTAATAGCACTTTAACTTGAGATATCCTGCTAAGAATTGGGTGGAATAGTAAAGAATGTATATGTATGTTTTGTTGTGATCAGATAGAGACCATTGCTGACCTTTTTTTTTATTAAAAAATGTTCCCTTGCTTGATAGCTTATACCATTTCATTTGATTTTTCCAGTTGGCAAAGATTTCATTTGATTGATTGACCAATAATGTTGCTTGAATCTTCAGTTTTGAAGCTGGAAAATGATAAGTGTAGATCTGTCTTGAGAATAATTAATTTTCAGGATATTATAGTTTTGTTGGCACTTGTACACATATAATAAGAGAAGGGCATTCGGTTTAAATGTTTAATTCCGTTTGGTTCATTCATAATTTATGAATTCCAGTTTCCGTTAAATTACCACCGAAATCTATTACCTACTAATATATATATATATATATATACTACTAATATAAAGCAAGGTGATATTCTTGGTTTCGTCCCGCATCTGATCCTATGTTATGTGAAATACACGAGGTGGTACTAATTCGTACAACCAAGTTTTGTTAAAAAAAGTTTGTATCAGCTGGGCCTGCGTTCCTCCACTTGGGCCATATGAAATTAAAAGAACGTACATGACAAGGACACCTTCGATCTTGGAGCAGTCCATGTTGCCTAATTAACCGTCACAAATTCTAAAATAAAGTTCCCAATCAATACATGCATGTACGCCTAAAAATCGCTAATCAAAATTACTTTCTCAAAAATATTCGTACGTCCAAGATCAAAACGTATCCAAGGTTAAAACGTGTCGTGAGACGTAAACCTATCAAATTCTAATTCCCTTCGGACCATCCAGCGCGTCCATAAGTACAAGGACCCGGACATCGCTGAAACACGCGTACAACTTGCGATCCAACACCATGGCCAGGACCGTGAAGGAGCGCGCTGCGCAGCGGGCCGGCAGCCATTATGGACGAGCCATTCCCTGTGATGCCCTACCTCACCAAGCACAGCCGCATCATGCCATGGACGGTATCCTTTAGCCCCTCGCCACGCCGATCCACCGGGCATGGAGGCCTGCAGCCTGCTTCGGCATGTCTGGCCGGAACATGCACGCCGCCGTGCAGCATACCGCACCCATAAGCCCAAGGATCACGCGGGCCACCTGCCTCAAGCGTGTGGCAGACGACGAGACCATCATTACTGTTGAAAATTTCAAAATCTACCGTGGTCGCCGTCGCAAGGCGCCTCTTCACTACTCTCGACGGAGGTTTCTACCTGTGGCTTCACTCAGTCTTCCAAGTACCGGGTTCTCCTTGCGTGATTTGTGTTCTCTTTTTATCTATCGTCGTCTCATGACTGCCGCGATTAGGGGGAGCAGCGGGATTATTATCTGCGCCGTCTCGTGATTATTATGTCCAACGATTAGGGGAGCAGCAGGATTGGGCGCTGGGGCTGACCGTGAGAAGTAGCAGCTGCTATGTTCGTGAGATTGCTGACTGCGTCTTGTACAATTGGTATGGAGGAATCACTTCTAGCTTAGCAGATCGATGGATCAGTAGTACTGTTCAGGTCTTTTTGGGGTTGTAGTACTGTTCAGAGCTAAATTTGGCTAGGCAAGTCACGATCTGACCCATGCTAGCATCAAAAAGATGAGTCGTATCTATATACAATGTGACTATTGATGTTAGTATTGCTCACGGTTGGTTGTGGAAGTTGGTATTGGAGGTGGAGGTGCTGCCCGATGGCCTGTGCCTCGAGGAACTTCACGACTGTATGCCCGGCATGCTCCGCCGAGTCTCACAATCACCAAGGCACGAGGCCGATCCATGGCAGTATCTAGGGTAATCATGGTAAGTATCTAGGGTACAGGTAACAAGAGAGTCGACCAGGATGCAATCATGCATAAGCATAACCTGCTTTCTCTCTATACAATTCTTATACTATGAATTACTTGATCTAGATTCACTTTGTTGGTATTGATTTGATAAGCGTAATCTGGTTGGCTGGTTCTACTATGGTGTTATATTTGCTCTCGCTTACTATCTAGATTCACTTTGTTGGTATTGATTTGATCTTGATGTTAACCTCAAAAACAGTTATTCCGAGTTTCGCACTACATTTATACATAATTTATTGCAACCACAGTATTTTGTATAAATTTATGGAACTTTGAGAACCCGGTGATGGCGCCGGTGGCCTACACCTTTCCCTAACTCTCCAACGCCATGTCTCACCAGAACGAAGCCGATGGATCCGTGAATCACATGGTCGTGAATGGAGAGGCAAAAAATGAAGAGGAACTTTGGCGCTTGCCATGACATACATCACATGGAACGTTCCTCGTCTTTTGTCTGTAGCAACGCCACATATGGGGGGTTTATTTATGTTCCATCTATTGCACGGGGTGGTGGAATATACATGTTTTCTTAAATAGACTTAATTAATTCGTAGACACAAACTCCTTGCTGTCGGGCAGCATCGTGCCCGGGTGTGCCCATGATGGCGTGTGTCATCGACATGACGAGTCGGAAACAAAATCATATTAAGTGAAGATGGTGGATCAGATCAGAAGACTA